>CM072535.1:2842473-4132447 GCA_036898165.1 Silybum marianum | reverse complement strand
GTATATATTCCACTTGGAGGTAGGGTATAAGATGTATCTAGATCTTTTCTCTGTCTCAAGTGGCATAAAGATTGTTTCCCAAAAGACCCCCGGTTTGCAAAATGTTAATGGTTGAATATTTTGTTCATTTTGGGAATGATGAGAATATCATTCTACGAAATTCCAAAAATACCCGTCATTAATTCTTGTATTTTTGGCATTGTTGAAGGGCGTTTTAGACATTTGACTAATAACCGTACTCTAAAATGAGGTGGCCATTTGGATTAATGTACATTTTTTTTGGTCTTGATTGCAGAATTTGGCTGAATACAGACAGAAGTTAGATGAGATGTGGAACGACGCCTAAATTTTCACAGGAGCGCGTAGTATTCTTGAATGTGTACATTTTGCTTTCTAAGAATCCAAAAGTAGCAAAGAGAATGTGGTTAGATACATATATCAACATTGTTTGAATATTTTTGAAGCACCAAATTTTGTACTCATATTACAGTGTGTAGAAGATGATATAATAGTGATTTGAGGTTTCTAAAATGATACCATTACCTAGACTAATCCCTTGCAATTTTGAGACTGCTAAAGCATGCAGCCCTGAGATAATTCCCCAGTGGACACAAGTTGTTTGCTCCTGAATTCGAACATGGGGTAGATGGGTTATCTAGGCTCACTTCCCACAAGCCTTAACCAGTACGCCACAAGCCTTGTGGTTGAAACCATCCGTTTTTCTAGGTAGAACCGTAAATATTAAAACTCTAGGGATTTCGGGCTAACTTTTTAGGGGTTGTTTGGTTCATATAAATATGATGGAATTGGAATTTGGTCAATGGAATTCAACATTCCAATTCCATCAGATTCTTCCGGAATCCGTGAATCAAACGCCACCTTAGGGTTAATTTGTTTAGATGGGTCTGTTTCAATTACAAACCACATGATTCTTAAAAACTATACAAACCGTGATATTAGGAAACGATGGAGATATTTATAGAGAATTATCATGGTTCATTAATTATGGTTGATATATATGGAAGAAGATAAGGTTCATTTATTCTGATCATGACTTAAATTAGGAAACAAAAGACAATCATATATTTGTTAGACTAGATGAACGGCTAAGATTGATTTGTATAGTTTGTTAGAATCAGGTGGTTTGTAATTGAAATTTTCCCTTGTTTAGATTTGGGGCAACTCTTTAGGGTTAATTTATTTAAATTTAGGGCTAATATGTTCATGTTGTTAGTGATTTGGGAATTATTCTTTAGGTTTAGTAACAATATGCAACAAAACGAGTGAATGATTTAGAGAAGAATCTGGTAATTTTTAGTTACTAAAATGTATATAAATCTAAAATCTTCTATTCTAGTAACTAAGATTGGAAAAATTGACATAAAATAGTCGATCAACGAATAGATTTTCAGTTTTTAGCCATTTTCTCACTCAAATTCACTTTTTAGTCAATCTTTACGTAGAGGCTTGCGCATATGCGTAATGATTGGTTTTCGACCAAAATGCAAAAAGTGGAATCCTTACGCAAAAAGTCAAAAAACCTTGCACATATGCATAAGGATTTTTTTTTCTTTTTTTTGCCAAAAACAAATCCTTTCGCATATGCAAAGGCCTTCTGCGTAAGGATCGGGTAAAAAGTGAATTTAAGTTAGAAAATGACTAAAATGTGAAACCATTTTCTTACAATTTAAGAAATAGGGTTTCACATTTTAACCATTCTCTTACTCGAATTCAATTTTTAGTCAATTCTTACACAGAAAACTTACGTATATACGTAAAGATTGGTTTTTGGCCTAAAAAAATTAAGAATCCTTATGCAGGAAGTGGAATCCTTATGCAAAAAACTTGCATTTGCATCACATGCGTAAGGATTCTTTTTTTTTTTACCGGAAACAAATCCATAAAAAGTGAATTTTAGGTTAAAAAATGGCTAAAAAGTGAAACCAGCTATCAGCTTAGACTATTTATGTACTTGTTTGGTACCTATAGCAATATCAATAGCCTCTTAACACTTTCATTAACTCAACAAAACAAAATCTTTGATCCAAAAAACAACATTAAAACCGAAATATTACCAAAAAAAAAAAACGAAGAAAATAGTCTTCAACGGTATTGGGTTAGCAAAAAAACGAAATTCTCGAATCGGAAAAAACAAAAAAAAAAAAACCCAAAATCGGTTTTTTTTACTAAGCCTCAATCCGCGCACCCCTTCCGCCGCCATCGGCCGCCGCAATCTTTTGAGCCTCCGCCAATATCGCCTCCTCGTTAATCTCCGTTGACATTTTCTTCTCGCCATCGGAATCCGAGTCCGTATTATTCGCGATGCTGAAATCCAACGAGACCGTGGAGGCCCGTCCCGATGTGGCCCCCGAGCTACTTGCTCCTTTATGGAGAGCAAGTCTTTTGGCATCGTCTTCTTTCATTCTCTCGGCGTATATTTTTAGGTCGAATTTCGCTTCGTTTTTCCCGCCAAATGCGGCCTCGAGTTTGTCCATGTAAAACAAGCTTTCCATCACGTTCTTCGTGTTTGCATCGTCTGCATATACAAACTTCACTTTGTTTGCGGTTTTGGGCTCGAGAAACGGTTTCACGACCTACAATATAAGACGATTTTGAAGTAAAAAAAACGACTAATTTTCAAACTCGTAAATTTAGCGAATTCTATGATAAAGTATGGGTTTGACTTTAAAAGTCAAACTACAATCTGCAATGCTAGTTGGCTGATAAACTAGTCATGTTTGATAAAAAAAAGCCAGCTAATAAGATGTAGAGGGAGGTTCAAAAAAAGAGAAAACTGAAGAACACCTGACAGTATTCACAAATACATACAAGCGATTGAAGTTGTGTTTTTTTTATGAATCAGTGCACATGCACCGATGCATGTTACAAATTACCAGTATGCATTTGTGCATACCGTCCAGATGGAGGGCTCCCAGGACGTTCTTCAATTTTCTCTTTTTTTGACGTTTTCCCTGAACCTGACGCTAAAAATGTATATGACCTAATAGAACACGTTAAAAAATTAATCGTACAAATATACAAGGAATAATTGGAAAATGACGGAAAATCCCCTGGAACTTATTGAAACACTACTTGAAGTAGCTTTTCAGAAAACTAGCTTATGGCTAACCAAACAGGGTTTGTTCCAATAAGCTCGATTATGTCGCCAAACATGGCCTAAAACAACCAAAGGGCGTGTGAGTATTTTCTGTATATAAATATTATATAACATGGCCTAAAACGACCAAAGGGCGTGTGAGTATTTTCTGTATATAAATATTATATAACATGGCCTAAAAGACCAAAGGGCATGCGGGTATTTTCTGTATATAAATATTACTAACACGGCCTTAAAAGTCATACGTACCTTCCAGAAGGGTTCGAAGAATTTGGGCGGATCGTAAAGAATTGCTAAGCCGAGCCTCTCGGGATAATGGTCTTGCAAGATATGAGCGGTTTCCTTTGTGGATTTAATGGATATATTCGACATACTAAATCCGTGAAAATCGATCAACCAAACCATTTGTTCTTGTTCCGGTGGCAAATTCAATATCGCGTTCTCCATACAATATACCAAATATTTGATTTGTGCTCGTGTTGACTTCGAGTTCTGCATTTAGATATCACAAAAAAGTTGTGTGTATCGAACACAAAGTCATATAAGTAAAAAAAAACTTTATTCATTCATCAAATGAACCGGCCTTAGTGGTTGTTTGGTTGTTTTTCCATTAAGGGTGTTTGTTGGTTAGCAGCTTAATGAGCTGAATGAGACTCATAGCTTATTTGGTCAGCTATACATGGATGTTTGGTAGTGGCTTAATGATAATGAAAGTGGCTTATTCAGTAAGCTTCTAGGGGGAGCTTTATGCAGAAAGCCAAGTTTTTCGTCGAAACTTGCCCCCTCCTAATCAAAAAACACGCTCCTTCCATCCGTTAAAAAAACGATTCTAAAGAAAAACCTTATCTATCTATACAGACAGATTAATCCACACAGACATCTTTAATCATACAGGACTTAATGGAAAACCAACCAAACAACCCCTAAGGCCTATATGAATTAAGTT
Source organism: Silybum marianum (assembly GCA_036898165.1). NCBI lineage: Eukaryota > Viridiplantae > Streptophyta > Magnoliopsida > Asterales > Asteraceae > Silybum > Silybum marianum. The sequence goes on along the minus strand of CM072535.1, from coordinate 4,128,383 downwards.
GGCTGTATCAATTAAGGTGTTTGTATAGATTATATTAAATTTTTGTAGTTTGTTTGTTGTGCTGAACAAACTGTTTGAACGACAAAAATGACCATTTTACCCTTGCTCAGTTACTAGTTTCCGGGACCCGGTTGGATTAATAATCATTGGTTATGTTCATGATTTGGATCATTTTAATTGCATAAAGTAGGATCATTTCCGATTCTTAAAACAAATATGAACGTTTAAAAAAAAACTTAACGTGGTTGTGAAGGGCAAGCTGAAAATGTGAGATGAAACCTGGCATCTAGGTCTCATAACAAGTACGGTCCTCCCATGCTTATCCATAAAGCTCGATCGGTAGATTTTCCCTGTTTCTGCTTCGGCCGCAACATGTTCCTACATCAAATAAATAATAACATAATTAAAAGGGTTTGCACATAATTCTACATGATATCAGAGCAGGCGTCTAGTACCACCTAGAGATTCCATGGACTCTTTCTTGGGGGACCCATCTAGCCTCCGTTCACTACAACAAAATCGGCTTTACAGGATGCCAAATATATCTAAACGTCCTAATAGACTGCTTTATAAGACTTAAGTTTATAGGACCAAACAACTGTGTGTCACATATAATTGTTTTACAATATGATGTTAGAACGTATTTGGGCATCCTCACAAGTTTTTTCAGGACACTTATAAAATAAAGTGTCATGATAGCTTTTTATATAATACTTCCAAGAAATGTCCTATGAACACGTCTTTTTATAGTACACTTGTTTTTATATGACACTTTTCCAAATAATATAATATAAAAAAAGTGGTCGCTTTAGTTCAAAAGTATGTTAAAAAACTTTTTAAGACATCCAAAAACGTCATATGAACTTATTGTAACACCTTTCTTAAGTTCTATAAAGCAGTTTATTAGGACATTTAGACATATTTGACGGCCTATAAAGAAAATTTAGAAATTGTAAAAAAAAAGTACAAAATAAGATGATAACGGAAGTTTACCCAACAAATCTCTTCGGGTTTGTAATTCATCCTCCATACTAAAGATGTTTCAAGCATTTTTTCCGCCTTTTTAATGTTCCAATTCCGTGCTCTTAGATATCTCGAAATCGATTCATCAGAGCAAAAACGAGTATATTCATCTCCAAGCCGATGTTTGATCTTCTCAATCGACTTGTGCTTCTCAATTGCCTTTCGCACCTCATTAATCTAAAAATAAAAACATAATTATGAAACCCTTTATGATTTCTTTATATCTAATAGTATCTTTACTTAAAGAACTTGAAAATGATGAAACTTTATGGTTCGAAAACATACCAACTTTGGTTGATCTTGTGGGGTCACGGAGACATTCGAGTTTGTTTTCCTCAATTGTGGGTTCATAGCTTTATAAGAGGTTCTGTATTTGAAGAATAACAAAAAATATAAGCAAAGTCAAAGTCAAACACGTCTATGTTCGACTTCAAATTTGATGGGTATTTTTTGAAAATTAGTGAAATCATTAGTATAGCTAAATTCAAATTCATAAAATAAAAAGATTACAAAATGGTTGATATCAAATTTGTGATTAAATCCATATCAAGTTTGATTTTGAAAGCAATAGGTTTGACCTAAAAAGTCAAATCTTTTTTTGTTGTATTAACACTAAACCCTTTTCTTCAAAGAATAAGAAAGAGGGCAATTTGTATAATTCAAGAACAATAATACATTGACTCAAAAAGTCAACATTTTTATCGAATTCAAATAATCCCACATGATTAAAGAATTCTAGAAGGTATTAGGGTTTTAATTTGACAAGGGTAATTTAGTAATTTACCAATCTTGAAAAAAATGCACTTTTGTCCCACTGAAATATTTTCGTGTACCATTTTAACGTACCGCCAAACATGGTACAACAAGTTTTTGTATTGTTCTATCCTGTACTGAGTATCAAACGCACCCTAAACACACAATTCAATTACATAGAAAGGGACTACGTAAAATTCAAGAACAATCATGCGTTGATTAAAGATTAAACATCTTTTTTTTAATCCAATTCATATAACCAACATAAGTTCAAGCAATTATACGCATAATCGGTTCAATATGGTTCAAGAACATTCATGCATTGACCAAAAAAGTCAATATCTTTTTCATCAAATTATAATGAATACATAACTATAAGCAACTAAACGAGCAATCCATCCAAGAACTTCAATTCATATATATAGGGGCGGGTTCAAATTCGAACTCAAATTTGGTTGTGCACCTGAGGACAAAGGAGCGCGCGATACGTGTTCTGTGTTATTCACTCTGAATGTTGTATTATTCACTCTGAATGCGTGTTATTCATACCGAATAATATATGAACTTCACCTTCACTATTCAGATTGAATGAGACACATGTCGCGCTCTCCTTTGTCCTCGTGTTTGCAACCAAATTTGAGTTCGCATTTAGACTTCCTCTCTCTCTCTCTCTCTCTATCTATCTATATATATATCTATCTATATATATATATATATATTTCAAGAACAATCATGCATTGACTCAAAAGTCAACATCTTTTTAAATTAAATCAAGATTAGCAACTAAACACATTATAGGTGGTTCAGTACAGTCATGAACAATCATGATTGATTGATAAAATAATCTTCTTTTTCATCAAATTCAGATAACCCACATCAGTATAAGCAACTAAACACACAATTTACCCTTCAAAATAAAATTTTGAAAAAATAAAAATAAAAAAAGACTGCTATCAATTAGTATATGATTCAAGAAACAATCATTCACTGACTCAAAAAAGTCAAACTTTTTTTCATCAAATTAGGGTAAGCAAACCAAACACAAAATTAGATCAATAACAATTCAAATTTCAGAAGGAAAAAAAAGGGAAATCAGTAATTAATATCAAATCAATTCCAATAAAACACTAATTCTACAACTGGGGTTTGATTTCTGAAAACATTTTCATAAATTTCATCATATAATAATAATAATCCATAATTGTATTTGCTTCTAAAAAGAAAACAAATTAGCAAAAAATAAACAAGAGGATGAGATTAAAAAAGAATTACCTTTAATTTTCTTGTGCGGTTGAAGAAGAAGAAGGAAGATCTGAAAGAAAATGAAACCAATCATCAAGAAAAGAAATCTATTAAAAGATTAAAGGGTGTGGATCAAAAAAGGGGTGTTCTTTGTTTTTCTTGGTGTTGATTAATGGAGGATGCCACGTGTCAAAAGAACATTTTGATTTTTGATTATAATTGTGTTGTTGATGAAAATGAAAATGAAAATGTGAATGTGAATGGATGGTTATGTTGTTGGACAAGGTCAATTTGGATCGTCTCATAAAGAGGAACTTTTAGTAGGATCTTGAATGAAAAATTGCTTAATTAAGTATCACAACACATTTTTATCAATTTATTTGTTTTTTTTTATTAAAAACATGTAAGTTGTATAAATCGTGCATGTGGTTTACTGAAACACGGAATTGTCATTCGGGTTTCGAATTTACATCAGAGCCCTTGTCGTTTTCATGTGGTGTACTGAAAGTCTGAAACACGAAATTTCCATAAGGGTTCGAATTTACACCAATGCCCCCTTGTCGTTTTCATTTGTTTATACTTCTTGTTCCTCATGTGGTTTACTTGCCACTTGGGTTTTGAATTTACATCAAAGCCCTTGTCGTTTTCATTTGTTTATACTCGTGGTTCCTAGCCTTGACGACATTAAGGTCATCATCCATTAAGAGCCCTTCATTTAAGGGCATTTTGGTCATTTTACATTTTTCTTTCTATGAGGAAAGGGGTGATGGTGGAAAGTGTTTGCAAGGACTCTGGTGTTGGAGTTTGTATTTATTTTTAATTTTTTTTATACACTTATATAGGGTAATTTTGTAAAAAATTGCAAAAATACTAGCATGTGTCATGTGAGGGATATTTAACAGACTGTCTTAACGTCTGTTAGAGTCAAGGATTGTGGATGCAATCAAATGGAAATGACGTAAGCTCAAATGTAATTTAGAAACTCCGAGTGATAAATCTCAAAGTTTTAGTAATTCGTGTGGACTATTTATGTAATTTACTCTTAATAAAGTGGATTACATTCCTAATCTTTGGTCCTTGTGGTTAGCAAAAAAAATTGGGTCTAATCCCACAAAATGTATTAATTACATTCATGGCTATTTGTTGCTTAATTTACAAAGTAGATCCCTCATGTTGGTATTGTTTTTTTGTCCTTTTAGTCATCACATGCCTCTTATATAAGGCAATGTTGTAAGCATCTCCAATAGTTATGTTAAAATGAAGAAGGAAAATTAACAAATATTTTGCTTCAACAGATATGCACTCTTGTATGCTAAAATAGAGAAAAACAAAAAACGGTGGTAAAAATCTTTAAATTTGAAGAAATCTCTAAAATTTCGTATTTAAGAGAGAGAAATATTATTTAATTGTTTCTCACCAATAGAAGATATTAAAACTAAGTATTTAGGAAAGAGAATTCATATTTTATTAAATGCATTATGCATTGAATATTTTAATAATATAATTAATGGTAGTATTGGTAAAATAGAATAGTTGTTTTTTTAAGTTTAAAAATAGAGTAGTTGTTAGTAAAATAGAGTAGATATTGGGTCGAACCTAATGGGATTTTATATCCATAAAATCCTTCAAACCAAACATGGAATTGAAAAGTAATTTAATTCCAAATACCATAACAAATCATGTCTAACTCAGTTGGTTTTCCCAAGAGCGGTAACACCATAGGAAGAGGGGGGGGGGTTGTGGATGGTATCCCAATCTACCCAGGTTCGAATCCAAGGGAAGTCAATTTGAGGACATGAGGAGTACCAGTCATTGGGCTGGTATGGTCTTTGACTGCCCCCCTTCCCCCCTCCAGACCAGTCTTAAACTGTGGTTGGGCTCTAGGTTCAACGTAAGTTGGGTCAGGACAGTGGATGCCCAATACCGCCGAAGAGGTGTGCGTGTGTGTGTTCGTGGTAGTCGTTCGTTGGTTTGATGCCGCTATGCCTTCCAAAAAAATATTCCAAATACCATAAATTTCAATCCAATCCTTCAAACTAAAAGAGACGTTAGAGATACTCTAGTCGTTACATGTGAGTTCGTCATCTGATGTAATATTATGTTGCTGTAACACTTTATTCGTAAATAGTCTAGAATGGCATCGACATCAATACAATGAAAATTGTTTTAGAAAAATGAATTTATTAATATTTTAAATTTTGTAAGTGTATAAGTACAATACACAAATGTACAAGTATTTGAAAAATTAACATAAATAATAAAATGTAGAATCATTTGTAAATTTATTAAGCTATACCAAGTAATAATGTTCAATATACAATACATACATAAAAAGCATAAATTTACCATTATTTAATAAACGTTTGTACCTTTATTAACATTTATTTAGGATCGTCTACAAATACATATTGTACAAGCACTTACCATGCTCACTTGCCTTATTTGGTAATATTTTTTGTAATGAAAATGAATTGTTGGTAAACGCTTACGAGGTAAGGCCGTAACTGTATTATCCTCTCACTTACAATGTAAAATTTTCTGTTCTTACCATGCTCATCTGATAAGGTAAGTGAAATCACATAAACGCGATAAGAATTTAATAAACAACACTTTAATCATGATAAAACAACACACAAGAAATAGTGGCTGATATACAACCATTGGAAGCATTTTCACAATTATTATCGTATATAAATCCTTTTAGTATTTTTAACTTCTTTATTTATCAATGATCGTTAATATATTTTTCATCATGTTCAAGAAATTCATTTCCAACGCCTCCCCCACCACCATCCGCCACTGTTAGCACAACAGTGGAAATTTTTGAAGTGTATTTAGTAGAGTGAATCAAACCGTTGATCCCTATGTTTTGACTCTTTTATTCCTTAAATTTGTTAAATACAACAATAATCCATTTATTGCGTTTCACAAAGCAAAAATGTTCCTCGAGTTAACACATTCAAAGGAATTTCATTAACGGTATTAACCCGAGGGACGTTTTGTTATTGTGAAACATGAACTAGGGATTGCTAGTATACTTAATGAATTTTAGAGATCAAAACAAGAAAAAAGTCGAAGCTTATGGACTAACGGTGTAATCACTTATTTACTATTTTTGTAACACCAAAAAAATAATTAAAGTTGCATTGTAAAAATACAAGGATAGTAGGTGTAATTCTCTCATAGTTGAAAAGTTCTGGGATATTGTATGCAGACAGATCTAGACATGACTAGATATACGAGACTGAGATTAGTGGGTAAAATAATTTGGAAGGTTTTATTATTTTAATTTCACATGATAGTTTAGAAATTTACCAATCTTATCATTTTCTCTAGTTTTTGCTCCACCTACTTTGTTGGGATGAAAAAAGTTCATTTTTGTCCCACTCGGGTCATATTGTCCCAACCATATGTCATGTTAAACATAAGAGAACAAGTTTTTTATATTGTTCTGTCATGTCCCACTAGAGGTGCTAAAAAACCCGACCAACCCGATCAACCCAACGCAAAATAACTCAATCCGAAGTAACTCGATGTCTAATCGAGTTGTAAAATTTTCAAATCGTATGTATTGGGTTGATATCTGGTAACTTTTATTTCAACCCGAAATCATTATTTTTTTTGAATTTAATATGATTGTTGAGTCTTCATTAATATGTATATTAGACAACTACATCATCAAGTACTCTTTTCATATACATATATTTTCAAAGTATTCTCCATCTTCTATATAATTTCTTTATATACATGTCCCATTATATGTGAATATATATATATATAGGGGAGGGATCATACGAGAACCACTCATCTTTAAAGGAACAATTTGTGGACCACATATGATGCGGGTCCCACATAATATTAAATCATTTCTGATTTAATATTAAATCAAATTAAATCAGAAATAATTTAATATTATATGGGACCCATATCATATGTGGTCCACAAGTGTTCCTTTATTCCTTTAAATTTACAAAGTTCTCATTTGAACCTTCCTCTATATATATATATATATAAATTTGAATGTGATATATTTGAAATTTAAGAAGTATGAATAAGTTGTATCAGCTGACGATGAAAAACTGAAAAAAGAATCATGAGTAAAGTAGAGAAAACAAAATATTCTAATACTCATGGTTAGAATAATATTTTGTTGTACCAAAGTATCAACCCGACCAACTCATATGGGTTGGGTTGGATTGACTTGCACTTTTATTTGGGTTGGATTGTTGAAATGTCTTCAACCCGATCAACCTAACCCGTAAGCACCCCTATATCCCACATACCATACCCACCCTAACCAAACTACAAAGACTTGTTATATAAGTTGCATAAACATTTGTATGGTACACGGGTTTGAGGAACGGTCAAGAAGACTACATCTATGTATCTTTGTGGTGTCGATAACATTAGGTTCTCAAAACTTAACCGTCACACATGCCCGAAAAATATTTAAATTCATACAACTTTTATATCATTAATATTTAACATGCTTTAAGTCTTTAAAACACACAACATGGAAAAATCATATATATATATATAGAGAGAGAGGGAGATTCAGGAGAAAACGCTAAAAAAAGAGAAAACTGAAGAACACCCTGGGAGGCCGCCATCTGGTAACATGCATTTGTGCACATGCACTAATGCATCTTTATACATCGATGCATAAACATGCATTAGTGCATATGCACAAATGCATTTGTCCATTATGCATTAATGCATCTTTATGCATTGATGCATAGCGTCCAGATGGCGACCTCCCAGGGTGTTCTTCAGTTTTCTCTTTTTTTAGCGTTTTTCCTTGAACCTGACCCTATATATATATATATAACGTTACTGATTCATGTATGTATGTATCTTGGTTTCCAAATCACATCAACTCATCTTTGGTTCGTGTACGTGAGTAGTGTTGCTTGAACGCTACATACATAAATCATATTTAATCAATTTAATGTATCTTAGTTTCAAAATCACATACAACTTATTTTAGGACTTTCTAATTCATAAGATCCAATTTAGACCATAAAAAGTTAAGATAAAACATAAAATCTAATTTAACTTCAATAACTCTCTCTTCTCTCTTCCCGTTCCTCTCTCCATCACATATATGTGCGTGTAAACACACACAATGAAATTTGTACACAAGATATACATATTGTAAACATTTTTTAGAAATATTATTATAACTTGTGAACATATTATGATTTTTTTTTCAAAATACTATTATAATTTGTGAGCACACTCTAAATTTACGAGATCTAGTATAACTTGTGAATATATTCTTAATACCAACCAAAAAAAAAAATTAAATTTAAACCTACCATTTATGAACACCCTAGTATAACCGTTGAAGAAACCTCCTAAAAAGTTATTAACCGGGCGGTACTTTTAAAATTAATATTATATACACACGTGTAATATTTTAAAATATCTTGATTTGAATTATTACTTAATTTATGGGTTTATTTATGTATTGACTGGATAATAGTTCTAGATATAATGGTTTTTATTTGGTATTATATGATTAATGTATAATATTCATCTACTATTTCAGATTTGACATGTCCAAAATAATTAATAATTAAATATCGATATTTAACATTTATAATATTATTATATAATTAAGATAAGATGTGTTAGGCATGTATGTATATATAATATAGAACACATGCAATGATTGAATAATTATTAATTAAAAATGTATAATAAGAGATGTTAGGTATATATAATACAATATAGAAATTTATAGGAAGTAATTAAAGAACATCACCCACCATTCTTGTTTACATAGCTACTACGGGTGTTCACGAGTTAGGTTGATCGGGTTGAAGGCATTGGATCAACCCAACCCAATGTGTTCGGTTTGAAAATTTTCAATCCAACCCAACCCAAACCAAAGTGTAATCCAACCCAACCCGTGCGGGTTGGTCGGGTTAATACTTTGTTACATCAAAATGTTCTTCCAACTTAGAACATGTTGTTAAACATATATATAATACAAATACGTTATATAGAGATGAAGAATAGATTGAAAATATATGTCTATGAAGAGAGTACATCATGGACGGTGTAATTGACTAATAAATATATTAATAGAGACTCAATAACTATATTAAATCCAAAAACTAAAAGGATTTCGGGTTGGCGGGTTGGGTTGGGTTCAAATAAACATAACCCGATATCAACCTAATACCTACAGTTTGAAAATTTTACAACTCGATTAGACATCGGGTTGTTTCGGTTTAAGTGATTTTGTGTTGGGTTCGTCGGCTATTTTCAGATATAATTAAATATTTAATATTTAATATTTAACATTTATAATATTATTATATAATTAAAATAACAGGTGTTAGGTATATATGTGTATATATATAATATAGAACACATGCAATGATTGTATAATTATTAATTATAAATGTATAATAAGAGATATGCATAAATTCATAGGAAGTAATTAAACATCACCCACCATTCTTGTTTACATGGCTGCCATCGACTCTAATGGAAGAAACAAGCAACTTCATGTAGTCACATTTCCATGGCTTGCTTTTGGTCACATCATCCCTTTTCTTCAACTTTCTAAATCCATAGCCGAAAAAGGTCACAAAGTGTCTTTTCTTTCCACAACTCGAAACATTCAACGTCTCCATCATCATCATCATCATCATCATCTCTCTCCACTTATAACTTTGGCTCCACTCACACTTCCACATGTTGACAACCTACCTCAGAATGCAGAGGCCACCATGGACGTTCGTACCCATGATACACAATATCTCAAGAAGGCCTTCGATGGTCTTCAACCCCAAATCACTCATTTTCTCGAGTTAGAGTCCCCAGACTGGATCATTTATGATTTCGCTCCCTACTGGTTGCCATCGATCGCTGCTAATCTTGGCATCTCGCGAGCCTTCTTCTCGATATTCAACGCATGGTTCCTCTCTTTTCTTGGACGTCCGCATGAGGAGTTGATAAATGGTTCTGATGATCGCAAAACGGTGGAGGATTTCATGGAGCCACCCAAGTGGGTTCCTTTCCCTACAAATATATGCTACCGGAAGCATGAGGCCAACCGGATACTGGATGCTAGGAAAAGGTCTCTTAATGCTTCTGGGGTTTCAGATGTTTATCGTTGTGGGATGATCTTTCATGGGTCAGATTGTGTGTTTATAAGACATTCCTATGAATTTGAACCTCAATGGTTAACCCTTTTAGAGGAGTTACGCCACCTCCCGATAATTCCCATAGGCTTAATGCCACCAGCAACAAACACTAATGTTGGAGATGAGAAAGATGAGGCATGGTCGACCATCAAGAAGTGGTTGGATGGTCAACAAAAAGGTCAAGTGGTGTACTTGGCATTAGGAAGTGAGGTTATGCTGAATAAAACCGAATTGGGTGAGTTAGCCATAGGTTTGGAGCTTTTGGGGTTGCCATTTTTTTGGGCTTTGAGAACACCAGCAGGTTCGACGGATTCAGAGTCGGTGGAGTTGCCAGAGGGGTTCATTGAGCGAACTCGTAACCGTGGGATGATTTGGAATAATTGGGTGCCTCAGTTACGGATACTAAGCCATGAGTCAGTGGGCGGTTTTCTGACTCACTGTGGGTGGAGTTCCATTGTGGAAGGGCTAACTTTGGGTCACCCTTTGATAATGCTTCCGTTTTTGGGGGATCAAGGTCTAAATGCTCGAGCACTTATAGAGCAACAGGTAGGGGTGGAGGTCCCAAGAAACGAGGAAGATGGGTCGTTCACCAAGGAGTGGGTGGCGAAGTCGGTGCGTTTGGTGATGATGGAAGATGAAGGGAAGATGTACAAGGAAAAGGCAATGGAGTTGAGTCGAATATTCGGCAACACGAAGATGCAAAAAAATTATACAGACGACTTCGTGGAGTATTTGGAGAAGCATTGTTGAAATATACGTTAGTTTGCCAATCTTGACTTTGAGCACATTTTAGTAGATAAGGGCTATTGTTGACAAGTGGATAAAGGTCAAGGGTTGAAGGGTTGCGCCTCTTGATACACACTAAGTATTTAGTGTTAGAACACTCTTTTCTTCTCTTTTAGTTAGGTTATTTTCCCTTTAAATTCCAACTTTGAGTCATTTCGTTTCTTTATTTTCCATTTCTGTGTTTTGGAGTTAAAATGGTGATAGACTTATGTTTACTCTATAAGTTAAATATGTGGGGTAATCTTGTTGTAGCAGGCCAATGCTAGTAGCATTCTGTAGCATTGGACAGTTGGAGGGAACCGAGAGAAGTAAATGACGTTTGGCTTTTTGGAGCAATTTGGTGGCTTATTGAAGTCTTTTTCGAAGATTGCTGACTTAATCAGAAGAAGCTGGAAATTTGTGTTTAATTAATGTCTAATTATCGTCTTATTAAGAAACTTTAAAGTCTTGAGCATTTGACTTTTGTGTACTTTGATAGCTTAACTTCCAAGTAACTTAGTTTCCAAGTTATTTGCTCTTTTGTCCTCACATCTATTAGTATAAAACTATAAATATATAGTTTGGGGTTAGTCTTTTTGGTAAGCAATCCTAGGGAGTAAAATTTCAGTAGTTCATCACTGGTTCTAAAGATTGTGTTTAATTATCGTGTTAGTTTCAGCTTTAATATATTCAGTTTAAGTATCTTCTTTATATTTTTACGCTTTCCGTTCTTTATATTTCGCTCCTTAAATTCCGTCATTTACATTCCGCTCTTTATATTCTTGCAATTTACTTTCTATTATTTCATTTCATGTCTTTACTTTTCATTTACATTTATTACAATTTCCTTTCCATTATGAGTAGTTAACTTCATTAGTTGGGGTGTCAGATGGAAAGGGTAAGTTTGTAAACCAAAGAAAAGTAGACTCCTTTATGCAACAACAAAGTTTCATTATTTCATTTCAAGTTTTATAGAACCAATGACACTTCTCGACGAGTTGATCACTGAAAAGTGTTAAAGTGTCATGGACTCTAAGTTGAGCCATTGATTGCACATCAATTTGGATGATATGGGAAGTAGACATGAGAGAGTTACTAACAATGAGATTTGTCAATGTTTTTCAACTTGGTTAAATTCTTGACAGGTTGATTACTTTGATGTGTTAAAGTGGAAGGGACTAAGAGATGAACCATTCAGAACACGCCAACTTGAATGATATGGGAATCCGCTCGAAAGAGTGATTTTTAACAAAGAGATTGGTTTATCCGTATATTTTGAGGACACCATTTGTCACTTTCACTGGTCTGGATTGGGTTGATGTCTAGGTGTATTTATCTTTGAGCTTATTATATCATTAGACTGTAGACTGGATTGGATTGAAGTCAATGCATATTTATTTGTATGCTTACAATTACTGTGACTATAGACTGGATTGGGTTGACGTCACTTTAAGCTTGTTCTATAATAATGCTCCTATAACATTGATTGCGACCTACTCTCAAGTTCCGTCACACGTATGGTTTAAACGGGTCTCTCCCGCAGTGTTCGGATAATTTGTACCTTCCTAAGGGTAAGCGTGAGTTCAAAGGTTTTAATACTTTGTTTAAAGTTATGTTTCCTATTTAAAAGTTTTATAGATTTATTCATATAACTGTTTGCTCTCACTAGACTTTAATGACATGTATATCAAGTGATCATAGTGGCGAGGCTCCCAAGGTTTGAGCAGAGCGTTATTGTCGGTTAAGGCAAATCTTTGGGACTACACTTTTGTGTGTATTTGGAGTTACTAGATACAAATCTTGTGAGGATATTAACAACACCCGAATGTAATCTATATTTCGATCTAGTGTAGATTATTAGGTTGTTTGGGGGGGGGGGTGTCTTCCTTTACAAGTTCTCTCTAGCTCCTCTTTTCACCATCTTTTGGTCAAAAAGAGTAAGGAGTATTAAATCTCAAAAGCTCTAGGATTTTTATATATATATATATATATATAGGGTGGGTTCAAATGTGAACCTATCTTTGATTGTGAACATGAGGACGAATCACAACCATCCATTTTAAACCAGATCAAAATACAAGGGATAAAATTCGCTGTGGCATTTTTGTAATTAAGTGGAAAACTCATGTCATGGCTTAAATCATAAATATAACCTGACGATTTAAATAAGAACCAGACATCATCTTCTTTCCCAAATTTCTTCATCATCTTCACCAAACTTCTTCATCATCTTCCCCAAATTTCTTCATCATCTTCCCCAAAAGAAAATTTCAGTTCTGCCCCCAAATTTCTTCATCATCTTCCCCAAAATAAATTTTCGCACAAGTTTGTTTTTGCTTTGTGTTCATCCTTTGAATCACAAGTCTTTTCAGATCCAGATTCTTTTTCTTGATAAAGTGTAAGAAGGTTATTTAAATGTTTTTTTCCCTTTAATATGATTGTTCATCATTTTATCACAGGAAGCTTCTGTGAAACACATTTGCTTGAATTCTTGCTTTTCAAAACCTTTGGTTCCATTGTAGCTTATATTCAGTCTGAATATAAGCATAAAATGTTATGCTTATATTCAGACTGAATATAAGCTACAATTATGAGTTTGTATAATTGTAGTTTATATTCAGTCTAAATATAAGCATAAAATGTCATGTTTATATTCAGTCTGAATATAAGCTACAATTATGGGTTTGTATAATTGTAGCTTATATTCAGTCTGAATATAAGCTAAAACTTTGTGTTTGAATAATTGTAGCTTATATTCAGTCTGAATATAAGCTAAAATTATGTGTTTGTATAATTGTAGTTTATATTCCGTCTGAATATAAGCATAAAATGTCATGTTTATATTCAGTCTGAATATAAGCTACAATTATGGGTTTCTATAATTTTAGCTTATATTCAGTCTGAATATAAGCTAAAATTATATGTTTGTATAATTGTAGCTTATATTCAGTCTGAATATAAACTACAATTATAGGTTTGTATATTTGTAGCTTATATTCAGTCTGAATATAAGCTAAAATTATGTATTTGTATAATTGTAGCTTATATTCAGTCTGAATATAAGCTACAATTATGAGTTTGTATAATTGTAGCTTATATTCAGTCTGAATATAAGCTAAAATTATGTGTTTGAATAATTGTAGCTTATATTCAGTCTGAATATAAGCTAAAATTATGTATTTGTATAATTGTAGCTTATATTCAGTCTGAATATAAGCATAAAATGTCATGTTTATATTCAGTCTGAATATAAGCTACAATTATGGGTTTGTATAATTGTAGCTTATATTCAGTCCGAATATAAGCTAAAATTATGTGTTTGTATAATTGTAGCTTATATTCAGTCTGAATATAAGCATAACATTTTAGTATCACAATGTCATGTTTATATTCAGTCTGAATATAAGCCAAAATTATGTGTTTGCATAATTGTAGCTTATATTCAGTCTGAATATAAGCATAACATTTTAGTATCACAATGTCATGTTTATATTCAGTCTGAATATAAACTACAATTATGGGTTTGTATAATTTTAGCTTATATTCAGTCTGAATATAAGCTAAAATTATATGTTTGTATAATTGTAGCTTATATTCAATCTGAATATAAGAATAACATTATAGTATATATTCAGTCTGAAGAGCAAGTTACACAAAGCCAAAATTCTCGGTATGTATTCTCGAAATCTATAACAACATCGCAATTAGAGATGAATTTTCAACTGGATCACACTCAATCGAATTTCCTGATGAAGAAGCAGACTCCATTGAAAAAACAGAATTAACAATTTAGTTTCAGAAATCGAAAATCCGATTACTAAAGTTCTTCACAGCAATGAATACGATTAACAGAGAAGAATTCGATTTCCAGAGAGAGTTCTATTTCCAGAGAGAGTTCGATTTCTAGAGAGAGTTCGATTTACAGAGAAAATTTCGATTAACAAAGGATGAGAGAAATAAGCGGGAGTGATAAACTTGCCTAATTTACCCCTCAAGCCACATTTAAAGAACGGCTTCAATTTGGCTCAGATCAAGGGCTGAGATCTGTCCTTAGGTTCACAATCAAAGATAGGTTCACATTTGAAATTTCCTCTATATATATGTGTGTGTGTGTGTGTGTGTGTGAGAGAGATGTTTAATATGAAAAAGACAAAAATAACCACAAGTTAATGGATCATAGTTAATTTCGTTAAGGACAGGGCCCCAGGTTGAAACGAAATGCAAACGACAAGGACCCTAGTGTATTTATTTTAAAAGAGGGGCTATATTCATATTCTGACCTAACCAGAGGCACCAGCGATGTGGTTTACTTTATCTATTATCATCTTTAAATCCTTATTTGCGTTTTCCTTATTAAAACTGCATCATCATATTCAGCAATTTCATTTCCGACGTCTCCCCACCAATCCCCGTCACTATTACAGTATTGCCACCACCGATAGAATTTTTTTTATATTTATATCTAATAGAGTGATTCATACTGTTGGTTCCTATGTTTTGACTCTTTTTTTTATCCTTAAAATTTATTAAATACACCAGTAGTTCATATAATATGTTTCACAAAACAAAAAAGTTCCTCGAGTTAACACGTTTAAAGTATATTTTATTAAATGTATTAACCCAAGAAGCGTTTTTGTTATGTAAAACACAAACTAGAGACCACTAGAATACTTAATGAATTTCAAGGATGAAAATCAGGAAAAAGTCAAAGCGTATGGACCAATGGTGTAATTCATTTATTTAATATGACATGGTAGTTTAGAAATTTATTTATCCTGTCCTCTCTGGTTTTTGTTCCACCTACTTTGGTGGAATGGAAAAAAAAATGCACTTTGTCCCACTTACATATTTGTCTAAGCCATATGTTATGTTGAACACGAGACAACAAATTTTATATTTGTTTTGTCATGTACCACATATCAAACTCACCCAAACCAAACATCAAGGACATGTTATGTAAGTTTGCAAGGAACCGTCAAACACGCTACATTTGTGTATCTTCGCAGTGCCCTATCTGATAACACTAGAATCCCAACACGAGACTGTCACACATGGCCAAACCATTTGAATGCATAATAACTTTCGTATCATAAACATTTAACATGCTTTAAGACTTATAATCGAGGTCACGTTCATTATTGGCTAAATTGGTTGTATAGCCCATATAACTTATTCGGTTAGTCATAATCTGTTGTTCGATTGTGGCTTAATGAATGTGGAAGTAAAGGGCTTATACAATAAGCTATGAATGGGATGTTGTCTAGATTCAACCAATATTTTGATCTAGATACCCTTCTCAAGTAAACACGCCTTCATCATATCAAAAGCTCAAAACGCGTATTTATTCCAACGCTTTCATTGCCTCAAATCTCTACATCCAAGGTCTTCCAACACTTGAAAATGACGTTATAAATCTCTTCTGAACCAAGAATCGCCGTGATGGTGGACAAAGATCGAAGTAAACCCCTTGCTTATTCTAGCGCCTTTGTCTTTGCTCCTCTACAACACATCTACTGTCGAATCTCCCCCCATAACAGAAATTTTATTCAATTATTCGAATGGATGAATCAATGAATCAACCCGCCTCCAAGAACAACTTATGACACGACTATGAAACAACCTACCTCTTGATTTGTGGTTTTTTTATTTAGGGTTAATAAATATTGGTTTTTATTTAGGGCTCATATATATGGGTTCATTATATTATGGGGTTCTTTTTGATTTGATTATTGTTCTTGATATGGATGCTTTGATGTAATAAGGATAATCTACAAAGTTGTTTGATGATTTGTTTACAAAGTTGTTATACAATTTGATTTACAAATGTTCAATGTAAACCAGAGGCCAAAATAATCATTTTCATCAATCAAACTACTCATTCAACACCACAACCAAACAACTTATCTAATATCATACAGACAACTTTATCAATACAGACAGTTTTATCCATACATAACTTCATAGAAAACAAACCAAACGTCCCCTTGTGCTTCACAAGCAAAGAAATCCAAGTACAAAAAAAGGTTTCTTAGACACATTCTCTAGACTGACTGCACCAAAGCTCTTCAACAAGATGTTTGTATTTACCAACCCTCCCTTACTAATCCATGATGTTGACCGATATGCTCATCTGGTAAGCTAAGAGATCTAGGAACTCAAACTGACCCAGACTGCACTCTTGCCCAGTTAACGCTTACTGAATTTGTATCATTAAACATCCTCTTTTGAGTCTTTATTCACAACATCTTGTAGAATGGCATCAAAACTCAACTTTAAAAGATTTGCAACATTTTCCCAAATCCAATACACCAAGATTCTTCAAGAAGCAATAATATCCAAAAACCCATTGGTTTTCCAATCACAAAAAGCCCACAACATCAATAAATATAACCACAAAAAGTGTTTTTAAGTTGATAAATATTATTTCCAAAGTAAAAAAAAACAACATGTACAACAAGTCCACCACCATCACACCCCCACCACCAAAGTTTACAAATTTAGTAAAAGTTGTTTCCCTTAATAACCATCAAACACCACCCCTTTTCTATACAAAATCTTGACTATAACAATTCTTCAAGATAGATATTATATAACTACTATATAAATCCATCCACATAACAAACCCTAAATCTTTGTATTCATTCATCATTCCTTCCTTCCTTCCTTCCTTTCTATACCCACAATCTTTTTTAACCCCATTTCAACACTCATATAATAAGTTTAAAGAAAACCCATGGATGCAATCATGCAATTTCTCATACAAGTTTAAATATCATGGAATAAATAGAGAGAAAGAGATTGCTCACCTTTCATTACTCCGGTGGTGAATTAAGGGTTGATTTTGGACGGCCCAGATTCACTTTTCTTGGGATCATCAAACGGTTATCACAGAAGTCAATCAATCAATCAATCAATCATCCACATTTCGAACCACTTCCTTTCACACAAAAATTCCCATTTTCTGGCTCATTTCAAGCGTTTTTAACTTTTAAACCAACTCCACTTCTTTCGGGTCACTCCAAAAAGATGCAAAAACCTCAAAAGTTTCGATCTTTAGATACACCCAGAATCAAGATTCGTTCGTTTTTTCATAAACCCCCCAAAAAAAAAACAAATCACGGGTCTCTTTTTCCTGTAACCGGAGTTGAATTCGGTCTTTTTTGAATACCATGTTGCCATGCATCTCTCGAACGATCATTAGACTGATCAAAATCATCAAGATTATTATTATTATTCTCGTTTGGTGGTTTAAAAGGGCGGTAATTCCCATTTCTTGGAGGAAAAGATGAGTTTGTTTTTTCATCGTCTTCTGATGGTGTTTCTGACCTAGATTCCATATGGTCATATGATCTGTGTCTTAACCCAGGTCTCTTTAACCCCCTCATGTTAGAAAACCGAGCTTGTGGTGGTGGTGGACCGTAGACTGGCGGCGGTTGCACCTTTGGTGGTGCCAAGAAATCTTTAGGAAGTGAGTCCATGTCCATATAACAATTTCTAGTTTTTGCATCTGCGATTAGTGCAGCCCAATCGTCCGATTGAACCAAAGTACTCGCGTTCCCCATTACCTAAAGAAAACATAATATGGAAGTTTAGGAGTCGGTAAATACAAAAAAAGAAGTCAATGAGAACGAAAAAAAAAAGGAAAAGAAAAAAAATTGAAAATTGCCTCCTAGCGTATTTCTCCCCAAAATAGCCAATTGGGTCGCCATAAAAATAGATATAGATATATATACAATTAGAAAATTTCAATAAAAATAGATATATATATATATATATTCACGACGAGTTTGCACAGTTTGCAAAAATCGATTAGTTTGCAACGGATACCACCCCTAAATATATATATATATATATGTAGTGTTGGTGCGAAAAAATTTCCCTCCCAAATCATTTTAATAAAAATAGATATAGATAAATAAAATCAGAAAATTTTAATAAAAATAAATAGATATATATATATATATAGAGAGAGAGAGAGAGAGAGAAAAAACTTCATATGTGAACTCAAATTTTGTGTGAACGTGAGGACAAATGAGAGTGCGACACGTGTCTAATGTAGATTATTCAGCCTGAATAATCAAAGAAATATTCAGACTGAATATATATATATATATATATATATAGTGTTGGGTCGCAAAAATTTCCCTCCCAAGCTTGGCTCAACAATTTGCCTCCCAAATCATTTTTTTTGTAAAACTTGCTACCCAAATTGAGTTTTGCGACCCAAATTGATTTTTGCTTTTTTACAATTCTCAAATTGCGACCTCATTTTCGTCCACCCAAATGGCTATTTTAGCAATTTTGTAGAGAAATGGGGCTAGTAGGAGGCAAAAACAATAATCTGTGAGTAAAAAAATTCCTGAAAAAAGAAAGGGTAAAAGAAAATAATACCCAAAGTGCCCTTTTCGCACGAGTGAGCGCCACATTCATCCTTCGAATATCCGCAACAAATCCCACTCCATGATTCGAAGCACGTACACACGACATAATTATAACATCCCGTTCTTGCCCTTGGAAAGCATCAACCGTATTTATATAAAGCTCTTTCCCATCTTCCGATTTCAAAACTTCCTCAAATTCCCTTTGAATACACTTCAATTGCAGCTTATATGGCGTTATTATACCCACCGAAACCTTCGGTATCCCCAAAACTTTAACACTTTTCATAAGATGTTGATATAACCGTAAACAAAACTGAGCTTCGTGTATATTCTGATAAGAAACCGACCCACCACGATGCGATTCCCGACCATGGGTAATATCGTAAAAAACATACGGTCTTAATAGAACGTCTGAATAGTAAAGCTCATCAGCTGAATTAACGACACTCTCACTATCGGTTAACCGTCCTTGATAAAAGTAACGAGAAGGGAATTCACGTATTTGTGGATGCATACGATACTGAACGGAAAGTAACATCGTTGGACAACCCGCTTGTTGAAATCTTTCAAAAAGACTTCTACTATATAACAAAGTTCCGGCGGCTTTACTTATAACGGTCGCCGGAAGTTGTTGTGGGTCCCCCACAAGAACGCACCGAGCCGCACCGAGAGCCAAAGGCGGTAGCACCCCGACTTCACTGGCTTGAGCCGCTTCATCTATAACGACCATATCGAACCCATGGGTTAGCCGTGAGAATAGCTTTCGACCACTACTAGACACCGTCGTAAAAACCACCTCGGCTTCATTAGCGAAACTGGCTTCTAAACTGGCTCGAGCCTCTTCTAAATTAAAGCTCGAGCCATTTCGAAACCGGCCTTCCAAGATAAAAAGTCTCGACATTTCGACTAAAACTTTATCTCGGTTCTCAACCACGGCTGCAAGGTTTTGTAACAACGAGTCACGGCTATGGTCACGAGCCATGAGCACATCCGGGTCCACACCAACGGACCCTTGGGTTCGACCCGTGAAAGCTGCGAGATTAAGCTCTCTTTGAAGTGACGCTATTTGCTGAGCCAACTGAGCTTCACGTCCTCTTAATTGGTGCATCCATCCGTAAACTTCGTCTCGGGTCTTAACCAAAAGCTGTTCGGTTCGACGTTCAACCGACACGGCTTGAGCCGCTCGTGTTTGCGAGTCCACCCCGACTCGAGCCACATCGGGTCGGTAGATTTTCATCTCACCATCGGTGAACCCACGGTCAAGGACCCGAGTTAGAAGTTCATCGGTTGCAGCGTTAGAAGGAGCACAAACTAACATTCTCGGTTTCGGACAGAGTTTATGAAGGGTACGAAAAAGATTCTGATCCATGCTTTGAAGAACTTCATCAATGGACCCACTAGGGGCGTTTTCGGAAGAAAGACTTTCGGTGGTTTGTTTGTAGCTTTCGGGTGCTAGTTTTTTCAAAAGTGCTGTATAATAATGCTGATATTGAACAAGATGGATAACATTCAGCATTCCCCATACAGTATGTGTCTTTCCGGTTCCAGGTGGGCCCTGGACTAAAGTAAACGGCCAAGGTTCTTGTCTTTTTGTCAACCCGTTAGTCGTACCAGCGGCTGTATGAGTGGCTGCCCAATGAATAGCTGACAACTGGGGCCCGTTGAACGTTTTATGCAAATAATCAACAAAATTTGGTGTAAAACAATCGGGCATTGCAGGTGCTTGTTCTTCGTATTTTGGGAAAAGCTCCGGGCTCGGTTGAAGAATTGCTGTTTGCATCTATATACAGAAAAACATATAAAAATGATTAAGTTTTCTTATTGTTTATGATTATATTCATTAATGAATGAAAGACATTTGAGACTGAAAGTTGCATGATTCACCTGTGAATTGAGTCTACGAAATGCATGTAATGCGATATATTCTCTTTGAGTTGTAGCAAGTGAGCCAAGAACAGTAAGAAACCAGATTCCCTTTGGGTGTAGTTTTCTTAAAATATGGTCATCATCGATCTTGCTGTAATTATTAGCAACCAAATGATAGTTCTTGATATTAGTATAATTGGCCATGAAAACAAGAAATAAATATAATGTACAAAAATTATATATATATATATATAGAGGAAAGTTCAAATGCGAACTCAATTTGGTTGTGATATACACGTGTCTGAATGTAGATTATTCAGACTAAATAATCAAAGAAATATTCAGACTGAAAATAGTATTTATTCAATCTGAATAATGCTACATTCAGACCGAATAAATACTATATTCAGTCTGAATATGACACGTGTCGCGCTCTCATTTGTCCTCACGTTCACAACCAAATTTGAGTTCTCATTTGAACCCTGCCCCTATATATATATATATATATATATATCAACAGACCTGCTAGAATCATATGAATCCCCAACATAAAAGTGAAGGATTGCCCCTGTAGGATCACGAGTATCTATTGGTATATGCCGCCTAACGGTGCCAGCCACACGTCCACTGATCTCCGCCTCCTCCCCAGTAATTGAACTGTTGTTTCTCTTTGATACGACTGTTTAATAGAAACAGGTTTTTTTTTCTTTTATTAGATTAACCATTTGTAGCTAGAGCTGAACATGATTTGGGACATGTTTGTTATCAGCTTAATGAGCTTAATGGGACTCAACTTATTCAATCAGCTATACATTGACTGTTTGGTAATGGATTAATAATATATAGAAAATGACACATTAAGTAAGCATATAGGGGGGGAGCTTTATGCAGAAAGCCAAGTTTTTCCAAACCTAACCCTCCCAATTAAAAAAACACTCTTTCCATCTATGAAAAAATCCCGCCAAACAAAAGGTTTCACAATCTATACAGACAGATTAATCCACACAGACAACTTTATCAGTACAGAACTTATTTAGTTTGATCATTATTTAGTTTGTGGTTCAGTCATCAAGAAACCAAAAATCAAGTCTTTCTAATTTACCATTCACTGGTGTTTATCGATTTATCATTTTAAAGCTGCTAATCTTTACACTAGTAATTAAAATTCAAACATATTAGTTTGTGGTTCAGTCGTCACAAGAAACCAAAAACAAACCCACCAATTACGAAGGGGGAAAAAGAATCAAGTCTCCCTAATTTTCAAACATTCGGTTTACCCTTGTAAATGTTTGGTTCTTCTGTTTTCCCATATATATATAGATAGATAGATACATCTTAAAATACAAACCAGTCAAAGGTTACATCATTAAAAAAATTATTTTTATATTGGTTTGTACGAGTTTGTAACCTTTGACTGGTTTGTATTTTAAGATGCCTCTATATATATATATATATAGCGTGATAAAAGTTTTTTTTGGTTAGTAGAATTAAGATTGTAACCAAACCTGTTCCGGGTCTTGGGGTGGAAAGAACTGCCACATCACCCTCCTTGAAATTCCATCTGCATTCATTTGCAGGTAGAAGTATCACATCATACCAACCTGTGAAACACAAATGAAATTAAGTAAAAAAACAGTACCATAAAATCTACATCTAAATAAAAATAGAACATCAAAGAAAATATATGATCCAGATGAAGATGGGTCCCATTTACTTGACATAAATAGAAATGAAGATGAGACATACAAAATGGAAAATGAAAGAAATTTGTATAAATGAATGGCATCTGAAGTTGCCTTATTAGGAATACCAACAGATTTCAAATACAAACCAAGCAATTTGTACAAACCGTAAAAAAAATTCATGAAATTGTTTCATATAATTCTTTTCTTCATGAAATTATTTCATATGTTTTTGTTTCTATATGAAAATAAAATTGTTTCATGTATTTCTCATTTTGATGAATCTTGTTTCATATATTCTTGATTAATCAACCCTCATGTGTTCTTGATGAAATTTTTTCACATATTATTGACTAATCAACCCTCATAATTAAAAGAGAAGTGAAAAAATGACTGATTGAATGGAGTTTGTACGGTTTGTACAAACTGCTTGGTTTGTAATTGATATCTCCCCTATATATATAGGGGCGGGGGTTCAAATGAGAACTCAAATTTGGTTGTGAACGTTTAGACAAATGAGAGCGTGATACGTGTCGTTTTCAGAGTTTCAGACTGAATAATCAAAGAAATGTTCAGTCTGAATATTTCCCTTCATTTTTCAGTCTGAATATGACACGTGTCGCGCTCTAATTTGTCCTCACATTCACAACCAAATTTGAATTCTCATTTGAACTTTCCTCTATAATATATATATATAAACTTATAAACAAGATGAGATGTAATACCTCTTTCTCGTCTCTCAACACCTTTTATACGGACCATTGCATGTAAATCTCTAGAAGCCGTTTCGGTTAGTTCCTCCCAAGTACTATAAAGCTGTGCTCGACATTCCTCAAAAAGCAAAGGCTCAAATACCCTTACGTATTCTTCTACTGATTCAAAGCTTCCAGGAACACACTGG
Organism: Silybum marianum; assembly: GCA_036898165.1. Classification (NCBI taxonomy): domain Eukaryota; kingdom Viridiplantae; phylum Streptophyta; class Magnoliopsida; order Asterales; family Asteraceae; genus Silybum; species Silybum marianum. The sequence continues at coordinate 4,104,610 of CM072535.1, read as the reverse complement.
AGCTCTGCCTCCTCTGAATGTCCAAAATATTTGTGGTCGTTTTATTACACAAGAAATATATATATACCCATAAAATAAATGCAAATTTGTAATAAAGAAAAACAATAGATGAAGGATGCTACTCACTATAGTAAAGCCTACAAATTGTCCATCTTTCATCATGAAGTTACAATTCAAATAGTAATCTACTTATAACAGTTAAGCTAATTACATCTTCATTAACAAGAAAATGAAATTTTATATCCTAATTTTTTCCCTACAAGCCAAAAGAAGCCATTACTGCATTTACAAGAAAATGGAAAGATAGATTGTCCCTGATCCATGCAATGTGAATCGTATTGTAAGATTCTATATATATATATATAGAGGCCCCTTCAAGTGTTAACCCATCGTTCACTGGTGAAACACCATTCATCAGTGAACGAATGGTTCCATACATGCATGCTCGTTCACTGTTGAACATCATTCGTCAGTATACGAGCATCGTGTTCACCAGTGAACGAGCATGGTGTTCACCAGTGAACGATGGGTTAACACGGTTAACACAAATAATTGAGTTAACACTTGAAGGAGCCTCTATATATATATATATATTGCAAAAGATGATTATTAATATTCCAAACAAGTGTTAGATCAATCAATTGACCATGGAAGTGGATAGTTTCTTAAATGTAATGTAACAGCAATGCACATTCTAGTTATCTAACACCCGGAAGATAAAAGGATCACTAACCACCATTCTATGTTCTCAATCTTATGATTTGAAATTTTCGTTTTTATATTTATTTTTTTTCCTCTTTATGACAAATGCATCCATAGGGTGTTGTTGGAATCTTCTCAAAAAGTGGGTTTAACTGTTTAAGAAGAATATAGAAAAACAGCAACTCTCTACAGTCTCTCCATATTTAAATATATATAAGAAATAGTGCAATCGCAGGTGCAGTTTCTTTTTCCTTCACCACATGTAGGACCCACGATTCAAAACAAAGATCTTGGTAGATGAAGATAGTTTGTGGCAACAAAATAGAAGAACGTAGGTTTGTTTTTAGGGTCTCTTTATTTCTGGATAATGGATAGTTTGACTGCATTCCTGAACCGTTGGTGATGAATACAATGGGATAAGGGAACGGAGGGATGAAATTTCAAATTATTAAGTTAGAAATTAGGGCGAAATATATACATTGTGTGCTTATAGTGTTTCCTTGGAAATTGCTGTGTGTGTGTGTGGGTTTTTTTTTTTTGGGGGGGGGGGGGTTTGAAATGAAATGATGAATAAAAGAAGGTAAAAGACATAATGGCATGGCAGCCGACATAAAAAAAAGTGGGCACTGCAATAAAATATCATAAAAAGTACAGTGACCAAAAGTGCCATTTCAACCTGATAAGTAACATCTAACATGTGCTCAGAAAAAAGATGATAAAAGCCTCAAAGATTGGAGATATAAATGTAAGTTATATTCCAATTTCTGAATTATCAAGGTACCAAAAGTATGACATTTTTATTCTTAATACATGATTTTCTTTCACAAGTTAACTACATATATATATATAAATTATCACTATTCCCATTAAAGAAAAGAAGAAGTATGCACATTTGTTACAAGCCCTTCTATCCAGTCCTTACAGAACACGGAATTAATAGTAAAGCCTAAGACACGTTGCAAAAAAATTCTAACTTATTGAAGGATGAGTTAGGGGCTATTTGACAATTGTTGAATGGTTTGGTGCTGAATGATTAAGTGGCCAGAATGATTAAGAAGCTCTTGCGATATAGTGCAAAATGAAATGTACTTGTTTGGTAATTCTTCAGAATGAAATCAGGGCTCTGAATGGTTAAGGGAGGCCCAAGATACAAAATCATGCAGAGGGTTTTGGACCCATTAAGAGGCGGACCTTTTCTTTGCCAAACAGGATTCACCTCTTAACGATTCAGAGGTTGCCTCTTAATAGAACTGTTAAGAGGTAAACAAACAACCCCTTAGTGGATAGTATCCAAATATTGTCAATTTACAATAATTTATTTTCTGAACCTGCAACCCGAAAGGGCGTATGGATCCATCAATCTTGTTTGAAGAACATAAGGATTATAAATAATAAATGAAGTTGTTAACATCCACAAATGTTTTGCCATCGGGTTTTAAGTTCATTAAATAATATAAATTATAAATGAAGTTGTTAAAAGCGTGCCTAGGCTCTGAGGCTCATAAGGCTCAAAGTCTTGGGCTTTTTCCAAGTCAGAGGCTTGGTGCATTCACGAGGCTCACTAAAGCCCTGCGCCTTGGCTGAGGCGCCTTGTGGGCCTAGGCGCGCCTCATAAAAAAGATTTATTAAATACCTAGTTAAACCCTAAGATTAAGATTAAGTTTTATCATCTTCTCATCTCCTAGACAGCTAGACTTCTTATAAGAGTTATTAAATAGATGATATAAGTCAAACTCAAACCCTAATATTAAATACCCGATCCTTAGAACTTCAAGCCTCCTCTATAAATACCCAAATCAAACCCCTCAGCCTCCATCAAAGTATTGTTTTTTTTGGAAGGGTGTCCCAGATAGCCTGGACTAATCCCGGCAAATTATGACTGCAATACATTAGCCATGATAAACTCAGTGGCCACAATTGTTGTGTACGCCTGGATTCAAACCCTCGGTAGATGGGATATTCCACCACATCCCCCAGGGTCTCAACCACTACGCCACAACCCTTATGGTTAAAGTATTGTTGGTTGTTGCATACTTGAGTTGTGTGTAATTGTGTGTGTGTGTATATATATATATATATATATATATATAAGATGCGCCTCATGTATGCGCCTCGCACCTAGGCCCCAAGGTCCCTTTTGCGGTTAAGTGCGCCTTGAGCCTTTAACAACTCCGCAGTCATACTAAGGGGGTGTTTGGTTGGAGGTATTAAGCATTAATGGGAAAGATAATAAAAGAAATTTGTGGTTTTATATAATATAATGGGCTCATGGGTTGGGTTCTGGTGAGAAGGAGAGTTATGGTGAGAAGCGTAAGTAAGGACCTCCACCCTTGGATGCACATTAAGATGAGATGCATCGACATGAGGTGCACCGAGATGCACCGGATCAACTCCCTTCTAAGGCGCAATTCATGGATGGGTATGAGATTAAAAGTGATCAATGGCTTAGATCTCTTCTTACGCTTCTCACCTTAACTTTACTTCTCACACGATCCTATGCCATGGGCTCATTCCCCCATAAGCCCAAATTTGCATTTCTGATTAAACTAGGGGGGGGATGAAAATTCATTCCCATTTTCATTTTCATTTTCACTTCCTTGCCAGAACCAAACGCTCCCTAATTGTTCAATTACTGCACTCACATAGGAATCAAATAACCAATGACACTAGCATGAAGAAGAGGCAACAATAATAATAATAATAATAATAATAATAATAATCACATTTAGCAAATAATAACAATAAAGAAATAAAAAAATGCCATCATAAAGTTTCATTTCAGACCTGGATGCTGCCAAAACTTCTCATTGGTCACCTCACGAAGAAGCCGTTCCACTGATGTATCCTGATATTGAGGAGGAGTAGTAATCGTTAATGGCTTCTTCGAAGGAAGCTTTTTACCTCCTGCTTTTGGATCACTAGAATTCTGACTAACTAAACCAGTCTTTCTACCCGCAATTTGTGCATTCTTTATACCACTAATTGACCTTTTCGAACGAGCTACAATTCCTGAATTGATATCACCATTATTACACTCAGATTTTGGATCACTAGACTCCAAATAACTGCTGCTTTCATTACAAGATTGATCAACTTCTTTTGCATCTTTTGTCATTGATGGCTGAATCTGTTTATCTTTCACAATACGAGTAGTGACAGGTGGCGGAAAGTTCTGTCTTCTTGGAGTCGAGGTTTTAACGGTCCCCACTTGTTTAACGTCTTCCAAATTAAGAAACATTGTCTGCCTGCTACGTTTTTTACCCAACATTGCTTCTTTTTGTTGGTCGAATTTAGAACGTTTTCCGGGGTTATTATTCGCAAGTTTTAAAGCATGAATAGCTTCAGAACCTTTAATTTCTTTTTGTTTTGGAGCCATAATAGAATCTTCTTGACTATCCATAGCAATATCACCTTCTGAATTACGACTACCACTACTCTTTCTATCAATTAAATCACCATCAACTCCTAAAGAAGCATGATTACTATTTTCATCCTTCAAATCATCAACATTAGAAGAAGCATTTACCATTAAAGCGGTATTTGCAGCCATATCAGAATCCTTTTGATCCATTAAAGCAGTAATTTTTTTCACCTGTGACTTATCATCATGGGTAAAAGTCGATTTTTCAGGCACAGAGCCTTCTGCATCAGACCATTCACCTTCTTCTTTTTCGATGGCAGAACCAATATTGATTTCCCTTTTAAGGTCTTCATTAACTTCAGGTGGCTGTGATTGTTTTGATCGAATGAAAGGCTGAAAGCCCGAAACAGAAGATGCGTGAGAAAATGCATTGTTGTTTATTATTCTACGTGGACTATTAGATGTTGTAAATAAATCCGAAATATGGGTTGTTGACGGAATTGCCCTTTGAGGTTGGAAACTGAAGACACCACCATCACTCTCTTCATCCTCCTCCTCCGCAGCAGGTTCATTGAGATCAAATAATGGTTTTCCTTTAGAACTCATTACTCATATACATAAATATATATGTATATATACTTATATACCTATCTTGTGAAAGATCCACCTCTAATCATACCCCCAATACCACAGGGAAAAAAAAGACAATTACCTCAGACTGTCAAAAAAGGTCCTGCACATAAATTCATGAAGTGACTATATATTAGATAAAATGCAAGCAATTAAAGATTTATAATCTATAAAAAGTTGAATTAAATAGCAATGAGTGAACATCTTCGATCCTTTTGTCAGCAAAAAGAAATCCCCCCTCCCCTTTATACACTGAAGGTGAAGCAGAACATCAACACTACAAATGCTTATATATGCACATCCTCATAACCCTATTACACAATTTGAAAAAGAAACACAATGCAATTAATTTGAAATGAAAGTTCACAATCTGAAGTAAACACCTAACAAAAAGCAACAAATAGAACACAAAGAATCTCAGCCTAATCTCTCCAATTAACCATTTTACACTCATACAAATATATATGATAATTTTCAATGGGGCTTTACAAGCTACACAACAAGTACCCTAAATTAAACAAAGATATGGCAAATTCACATAAGTCAAACCCATAACCTAGCCTAAAGGGTTGTTTCGCAGTTGCTGAATGGTTTGGTGCAGAATGATTAAGTGGTCAGAATGATTAAGAGGCTCTTATGATATAGTGCAAAATGAAATATAATTGTTTGGTAATTGTTCAAAATGGAATTCAGGCTTCTAAATGGTTAAGCAAGGTCCAGGATAAAAAGTGATTCAAAGCGATTCAGAAGTTGCCTCTTAATTGGAACTGTTAAGAGGTAAACAAACAGCCCCTAACTCATAAAAACCCAATGTCCCAAAAAAAAGATCCGATTCTCAAGATCCAACCCAACCATCACATTCATCTGGGCCATACCTAATACCATGTCAGAAAACCATAAGATCCTACCACACTCAAATCATTACAGATTAATGAACATTGTGAAATGAATTTTTTCACAATCAAAATAAAAATGTCTGAGATGAATTGAAAAAGGGCTGATTAATTCAATTGAACCCTCGATACCCAAAAACCTATAATCCACACATGTATTGATATTTGATACAAATACAAAACCTAAAAACTTAAGATCCCTAAAGACAAATCAAATTAGCGAAAAAGAAGGGAAGAATCGATGTCCGATGAAGCATATATCCTTGTAACAATACCTAATCAATCAATCAATCAAATTTATTTATTATATATATATATATATGGGTAGATAGATACGCACCTGAGTGAGTGAATGATTGATTGTATGTGTGTGTGGTTATTTGCTGATTGAAATCCAGTAGAGCAAAAGTAGAGAGTGAAGGGAAGAAAGGAGAGAGAATTTTCACAAAGGAAAACTGGTCCGTGAATTAGATGTATTGGAAGAGAAGGCTGAATGAGGGTTTTATAGGGGAATGCTGGGGTGGGGGTGGGGGTGGGGGGGTGGGGGGGGGTAGGGCGTGATAGAGAGGGTGGGTGGGTGATCGATGATGGATTGGAGGGTTTACTTCTTCTGGATACCGGGTTCGGATCTAGATCCGGATCCATGTATCTTCAATTTTCAACCTTCTTTTTTCAGCACATGTTAAAGATAATAAATCTGTTGTGCTGTGTGCTTCATTTTTTATGGTTTTTCTTTCAGTTTTTTTATTTTTTTTAGTTGTTATATATGTATATATATATAGATAGAGGAGAAAGTTCAAATGCGAACTCAAATTGGGTTGTGAACGTGAGAACAAATGAGAGCGCGACACGTATTATATTCAGACTGAATAGTAGTATTCAGTCTTAATAATACTACGTTCAGAGTGAATGTAGCATTATTCAGTTTGAATACATTGAGTTTGAATGTACTATTATTCAGTCTGAATATTTTTTTATTATTCAGTCTGAATAATACAAATTCAGACACGTGTCGTGTTTTCATTTGTCCTCACGTTCACAACCAAATTTGAGTTTGTATTTGAACTTTCCTCTCTCTCTCTCTCTCTATTATATATATATATATATATATGTGGAAAGACTTGGGATCATGTGAGACCAGTTTGGTTTCGTGAGACTCATAAGATTATTTTTTATATTTGAAATTTCACAGTAAAACACTGTAAATGTAACATTCACGGTGTTTTTGTTGTGAATGTTCAGATTTTTTTACCTTCACAGTATCTTGCTGTAAAATTTCAAAGTGTAAAATGTGGTCTTATGAGTATAACAAAAATAATTTAGTCTCGTGTGAACCCAATCATCTATACATGTGATTGTTTTTTAAATTTGTTATCTAATTTATTTATTTTTAGTTGTAATCATTATTTATTGTTTAAAATTAATTATATTTATTCAGGATTACCGGTTTGGAAATATCAGCTAGTCTTCGGTTCGATATAAATGACTACTTTTTTACTCAAACTAATTAATGAATTGAACCATTTGGGTTCAAAATTTAGCATACTACTCTTATGTGATAAAACCAGATAAGTGGTTTTAGAAAAAAAAATTATCCTTACTTTAACGATTAGATTAAACTGATGTAGCATATATTTTGTTCTATTGTTTCAAATTTTACAAGGATATATAAACTATGAAAGTGATGTTTCTTGATTGAAAACACATTAAAATTTAGAATTCAAAGTTGTAAGTATTGAACCTGGATATAAATTCACATGAAAACACTCACACTGCATATACTTTCACTAACCATCATATATAACAATATATATGTATTCTGACGTGAAAAATAATGAAATTACACATACTTTAATATTAACACATTGTATTTACATATATCTTAGATGAAAAATATTGAATATGCACATACTATCACAAGCATTCATATACTTAATTTCACTAAACTTCTACATATATTCACTGTTACACCTTTTTAATAAAATACATAAACTTCATATACCTTCACAAAAAAAAAATATCAGATTGTGTTCACATGTGAAAAAACCAAAAGATAGATATAGGGCTCTGAAAGCGCTTACACAAAATACAGGAGTTCTCACCGAACTCAACCCCCCCCCCACACACACACATATATATATATATATATATATAGAGAGAGAGAGAGAAGGGGGGGGAAGAGGTTCAAATGAAAACTTTTTAGGTTTAAAGAAACACGAGAACGACCCAATCATCAATGATTTTATACTAACATAACGAACAAAATCATTAATGATCTCCCGCGACTAAGCCGCGGGTTCAAAGTCACATGTGTCCCATGGGCACCCCGTTGACTCCCCGTTAATAATGATTTTGTACGGTTCCTTTATTTCTTTGAATATGTATTGTTCTCATATGAACGCTCTCACATATGATATGGGTCCCACATAATATTAAATCATTTCTGATATAATATTAAATCAGAAATGATTTAATATTATGTGGAACCCACATCATATGTGGTCCACAAGTGTGTCTTTATTCCTTTTAATTTACAAAGTTCTCATTTGAACCTTCCTCTCTCTCTCTATATATATATCTATATATATATATATATATCTATATATAGGAAAGTTCAAATACAAACCAATTGAAAGTTACAAATTACACAAACTGAGTCAAATCAATACTAAAATAAATTTTTTCATGATTCTTTATGATTCTTTTTATCAAATGCTATGATTTAAGATATTATTACACATATGTTTGTTTCATAATATAAAACTTTCACATGTATTTGTTTTCATAAGTTGAAAGTTTCTCATATATTTTTTTATGAAAAAGTTTCACATGTATTTGTTTCATAATGTAAAAGTGTCACATGTAATTTTTCTTCACAAGGTTAAACAAACATACGTGCAATAATATCTTAAATCATATGATTTGATGAAAAAAATGATGAAAAAAATTATTTTTATATTAATTTGAAACAGTTTGTATAGTTTGTACTCTTTAACTGTTTGTATTTGAACCATCTTCTATATATATATATATATGTATGTATGTATACATGAAGAGAGAGAGAGAGAGAGAGAGTCGGATTCATGTGAGGACAATAACCAAATAATAAAATAATAGAATAAACATGAAACACAAAATTCATTAAATAATATCTTAAATAAATAATCCAAAAATAAAGATATGAAAGTAATTTATTTATATAAAAGTTATTTAAGGTATTTATTTAAAGGTATATTTTTATCATATTTACGATTTTAATATAATATAATTTTTTAATTAAAAAAATTAGTTTCTATTTAATGCATTTAAAATAACATATTTAATTTTCATTAAAAGGTTATTTTTTATTTAAGGCAATGTTTTTAAAAATTAAAATTTTTGTCAAAATCAAATGGTAACAATTAACTATTTTTTTTCAAAGGTTTTTCCTAATCATATATGATTTAAAGTTTAAACACAATGATTATTAAATAAGAAAAGGTAATGAAAACAGAATCATATGTGATATGTAAAGAGTATCTCCAATAGATTCTCCAAAATGGAGAAACAAAAACTAAAATCTCCAAAAAAAATCACACTCATCTCTAACAAATTCTCCATTTTGAAGAACCAAATATTGATAATAATATTAAAATATTGCAATCATTTATTAAAATATTATTTTTTATCTCTTTATATTTATTTTCAAAGATTTTCATTGATGGTTTAATGTACTAATCATTTTTGGAGTTATCTCCATATTTGGAGAAAATAGTAATCATTTTTGGAGTTATCTCTATATTTGGAGAAAATCACCTTCTCTCTCCCACTTTCTCCACTTAGGAGATAGTTTTGGAGAATTTGTTGGACCAAGATCTTAGCTCAAAATCTCCATTTTTATCATTTTTCCTAATTTGGGAAAACTCTTGGAGATGCTCTAAGATAACACATTTAATATGTATAAGATCACATGTACTTCAAAACATAATTCATAATTTACAAATATCGCATGTAATATTGTATATAATTTGCATTTTTTTCACTTAAATTTACTATAATTAATGTCACATATGATAATTTGACGAAAATTAGTTATTCTTTTATGGAAAAAAGGTCGATGAATTGTGAATATCACATGTGATTTTTAATGAAAATTAAAATAAAATCTTAAATAAATTATTTCAAACAAAAACTAAATATTTTAAATGAAAAATTAAATCACTCTTTTTTTAAAACGTCATAAAAAATCAATTATGCATAAATCACGAAAATTATGAAAGAAAAACTAATACATTAAATAACTTTTTATAAAAATAAATGAATTTCCATAAATAAATCATATGCAACAAATGTCCATATGTCCTTTTAGATGATTTTTAAAAAAGTTTTATTTAAAAATTATTCAAATAAATGATTGGTCTAAATTTATTCTCCTACTTTCTTACTTTTTATATACATAAAAGCAACAACCTTAGAGAATGATGTGGCACAACCAAGTTTGAGTATTCTCAAATATTGATATGTGGTTGATTTGGGTGATCCCACATTGCTATAAAGATGATAGTTTAAAAAACATATGCGTATATATAAAGGAGTGGAGAATAATTTACTAAACCAAAAATTGAGTTGGTTAATTAGGTGTTTTGACCAATCATTGTTTTGCAATATATATATATATGTGTGTGTGTGTGTATGTATAAATAAGTAACAACCAAAGAGTATATATGATTTGGCACAACAAAGTTTAAGTATTCTCAAATCTTGATATCTGGTGGATTTTGGTGATCCCACATTGCTAGGAAGATGATAATTTAGAAAAGAGATGTGTATATATAGAAGAGTGGAAAATGACTTACAGAACTAAAATGTGAGTTGCTTAATTAGGTGTTTTGACCAATCACTATTTTGCAATGTATATATATATATATATATATCTTTGCTATACATTTAAAAATAAAAAAACAAGTAGCATATATAAAAGTAACAACCAAAGACTATGATGTGGAACAACCAAGTTTAAGTATTCTCAAATCTTGATATGTGGTTTATTTTGGTGATCCCATATTGCTATGAAGATGATAGTTTAGAAAACATATGTGTGTATATAAAGGAGTGGATACCGGAGAGAATCTATATCTTTATCTTTATATACATAAAAGCAACAACCTTAAAGAATGATGTGACATTGTAAGATTAAAGTATTCTCAAATCTTGCATTGTAATATTGTTTGCCTATCCCACATTGCCAAGTGAATGTAAACTTGAAAAATGAAAGTGCCTATAAAAAAAGATATTTGGATTTGACATGAGATTGAGTATCATTAAAACTTGCATTGTGGTGTTATATTATATCTATCCCACATTGATGAGGGAATGTAAGTTTGAAGAATGAAGGTACTTATAAGAAATGATAAAATTTAGCTCTTGATAAATTAAAAGATTAGTTGGCTAAATATTATCTTTCACCAACCCTTATTTTTCTTTAAAAAAAAAACTATCTATATATTAAATATATTGATATATAATTGTATACAAATCATCTTTCAATCAATTTATATATATTATCTAATGTTGAACTGTGATTTTATTTTATTATCTTATAAGTTACAAGAAGATTCAAGTATTCTCAAATCTTGAATTGTGATGTTATGTGGTTATCCCACATCGACAGAAAGACGATAAATTTAAAAGAATGGGTGAGTATGCAAAAGGTGGATGAGATGTTCTTTATACATAAAAAAAGAAACTTCCATAGAGGATGATGTGGTATTGTGAGATTTGAATATTCTCAAATCTTGCATTGTAGTGTTGTTTTACTCATCCCACATTGTCAAGTGAATGTAAGCTTGAAAAATGAAGGTGCCTCTAAAAACAAAGGATATTTAGATTTGATATGAGATTGAGTATTCTAAAAACTTGCATTATGGTGTTATTTTGTCTATCCCACGTTGATGAGAAAGTGTAAATTTGAAGAATGAATGTACTTATAAGAAATGAGAAGATTTAGCTCTTGATAAATTAAAGGATTATTTGGTTAAATATTATCTTTCACCAACTTAATTTTTTTTAAATATATATATATATACAAAACATCTTTCAATCAATTTATGTATATTATCAAATGTTAAACTGTGATATTTTTTATTATCTCATAAGTTACAAAAGATGTAAGTATTCTCAAAGCTTGAATTGTAATGTTATTTGGTTATAAAAAGACGATAAATTTGGAAGAATACGTGAGTATGTAAAAGGTGGATGAGATGTCTTATTTGATTATTCATATCGACGAAAAAACAATAGATTTGGAAGAAAATGTGAGTTTGTAAAAGATAGATGAGATGTCTTATTTGTTTATCCCACATTGGCGAAAAACAATAGATTGAAAGAAGATTTGTATATAAAAATTGGATGGGTTGTCTTAATTGGTTATCTATGATAGATTTGGAAAAAGAGGTGACTATATGGAAAAATGGATGAGGTGTATTAATGTATTCTTTTAGTCGACCTCTTTTTGCTAAAAATCATTTTTTGTAAATATTAATTTTTATATGACTTAATTCATGTACAAAAAAAAACAACCATAAAAAGGAAATGACATTGTATTTAACTAATTGTTGATCAATTAACTGAGAAATTACATTTTAACTTATCCCGGTACATTTTTTTTTTAAATTATTGTCACCGAGAAAAATCTTGAATAGATGATATGGCACAACCAAGTTTGAGCATTCTTAACGTTAAGTTGTGGTTTGATTTAGGTTATCTTATATTACTATGAAGATGATAAGGTTTTAAAAAAAATGGTTGTATATATTAATTAAGGAGTAGAAGATGCTTGGAAAATTAAAAGTAGGCTTGACTAAATATATATTATGATGAACAATTGTTTCTCAAGAAAATCTAAACATCTGTATTTTTATATTTTTTTAAACTAAATCATCCATAAATCTTTCTATATATAAAAATAAAAAACTTGAATAAAGGATTAGTAACAACCAAATTTGAGAATTCTCAGATATTAACTTATGGAATGGTTTAGACTATCCCACATTATTAAGGAGATGATAAATTAGAAAATGTGATGGCTATTTAAAGCAGTAGAAAATGGATTGGAAAAATTAAAAAGTGTTTTGGTTAAATATGCATTTTTATCATATTGTTTTTCAAAAAATTATAATTCTATAAGAAAATTACTAAATCATCTATAAATCATAAATATATTTTTATAAATGAAAACATCTTGAATAGATGATATGACACAATTTGATTAAGAATTCTCAAATATTGAGTTGTGACTTGATTTTGGTTATGTCATAGTGCTACAGAGATGATTAATTAGAAAAAAAGAGATTGTTATTTAAAAAAAGAAAAAAAAAATTGTTATTTAAATGTGTATAAGATAGTTTGACAATTAAATAGTGGGTTGGCTCGATATGTATCTTGGTCAACCATTAATCTACAAAATATCTATATTTCGATATAACAAAAAAACTAAAGGGCTGTCTGACAGTTGTTGAGTGACTTGGTGAAAAATGGTTAAAAGACTTTTATGATATAGTGCAAAAAGAAATATAATTGTTTGGTAATTATTCAAAACTAAATTAGGGCTCTTAATGGTTAAGGGAGATCCATGATACAAATTGATTCAGAGTTTTTAGAACATGATTCACCTCTTAGCGATTCAGATGTTGTGTCTTAATGGAACTGTTAAGAGGTAAAAAACAACATCTAACTAAATCATCCATAAATCTATATTAAGATTTTATTTAAAAAAAGCTGATGTAACACAACCAAATTCGAGAATTATAAAATGTGGAACGGTAGTTTGATTTTGGTTTTCTCATATTAGTTAAGAATTTACATTTCATATTGTTCTACTTCAATATTTCCTTATAAAATATTATTGTCACCGTACAACGCACGGTGTCGAACATTATATGTTTTATCTTAACATACTTACATATTTTATAACAAAAAGTTCTCGCCACCGCGCATGCTCGGTGCCACACACTAGGGGTGGCAGAAAGTGACCAAACCCGTCAACCCAACCCGAACCCAACCCATTAGTAGCAGGTTGGGTTGATTTTCAACCTGTTTAATTTAAATGGGTCAACCCGTCTAACCCATTTAATAAATGGGTTGGGTTGAGTTGAAATGTCTGACCTGTTTTCAACCCATTTACAACCTGTTTATAACCCATTTACAACCTGTTTGTAACTCATTTGTAACCCGTTTTCAACCCATTAGTAACCTCTTTACAACCCATTAATAACTTGATTTTAACCCAATTAATATATTTTATTTTATTTTTAAAATATGATTTTTAAATTTTAGTGTTAAAGAAAGTGAACGTAAATAGGAAAACCCTAGATTCATTTAGATTTTAGAACGCCTCCATCGGAAAAGGAAAAAACCCTAGTTTGCTCTCTCGTCCGGCGTTGTGCTCTCGTCTTCCTCCGGCGTCTCTGCTCTCGTCTTCCTCCGGCGACTGCCGTCTCCTTCTCTCGTTGGCGCCATCTCTTCTCTTTCTCTCGCCGGCGTGATCTCTTTGTCTCGTGACTCTCGTTGGCACGTCGTCTCGTTCTGTCGTTTATCTCAACAGTTTCACCCACGTCGCCGGCGAGAATTAAATGGGTCAACTCAGGTTGAACCTATTTATTTAACAGGTTGGGTTGAAATTTTGTAAATAGGTCGAACCCAGGTTGAACCCATTTAAGTTGCAGGTCGGGTTGAGTTGAAAATCTCAACCCATTTAATTAAATGAGTTGGGTTGGGTTGAGATTTTCGACCTGTTTAATAAATAAGTTAAACCCGAACCCAACCCAGGTCGACTCATTGCCACCCCTACCACACACTAGTTACTATTATCATATAAACCTCTCTATAGAGGGTCTTCGTTTGAGATGCATGCAATTTACGGGATTCCTGAGATGTAGTTTATTATTTATACCATAAAAAAATACTTATAAATAAAATCTAATATAAAATAAAAACCTTTTTCTTTTTATTTTTTTTCTTTTTTCTCTCATCTCTACTAACTTCTCTTTTATATTCTTCTATCGTCTCTCTTCGTAACATATGTACACACATAATTGAATATACACAATAGGTAATAACATTGTAAACTTTTTATAAAATAATATTATTTTGGTTTGTGTAGTAACATATTATGAACACACTTTAAATTTAAATCTGGTATAGTTTGTAAACACCAACTATATCAATAAAAACTAAATCTAAATCTGTTACTTGTGAACACTATGTGAACCTTGTACATACATTATGAACACCATTTTTAAAATTCTCAAATAATTAAGCTCATATATATATATATATATATATATTATATACTATATTATAAATCATTTGACAAAAACTCTTAGAAATCATTTTTATGCATTAAATACTACTTATTAATACATATTACTGAAAATTCAAGATTACCGGTAAATTATGTCTCGATACAACTTATTAAAACTTTATGTTTAAGTTTGTATAATTAACTGTAAATAAATATAATCAAATACAGAATAAATATTTTATTTTAAATATAAAAAAATCTAAAGTATATTTAGAATGACCATCAAGTTTTAACAAAATACTTAACTACAATTTTTATAACAAAATTACATTGTTAAAACAATAATAAATTACTTCGTTATTAATCTAAATTAAATTATAATAAAATTTTGAATTAAAGAAACTATACAAAAACCGAGAAATTTTAAATAATTAATTTGATATTAACATTGATATATTTTTTGATTTTTTGATTTTTTATGATAATTTTAAGTTTATATTTTATTCAACATAAAAACATTATCGTTTTCTCAAAAACACCTAAATCATATTATAATATTGATAAAAAAAACAAAACAAACATTAAAATCGATATGTATCTTGCTGCATTGTAAAAGTATCATTCTAATACGTAAAAAAGGTAGACATTCACAACTCTAATATTTTTTCATGTACTTTCTATAAGTTGAATAACTTGTGAATGCATTTATTTTTATCAATGTACATTGAATCATGTGTCGATATATATCTGGCACATTTTTTGGAACTAAAAACCCATACAAAATTTTAATTTTAAAGAATTTTTTTTAGGGAAATCCAACAATTTTTTTAATTTTGAATGATCACGGTTATGTTTGGCAACTGGTTGATAAGCTAGCTAGTAGTTGATAAACTAGTTGATTGTTGATAACCAACTGATGAATAAATCATGTTTGACAAAAAATAGCCGATAAACATGTAAAATTATCAAAAAGAAACAATTGAAAAAATTAGCCAATTACAATATTTTACAAAAAGGACATTTTGGGACAACGAATGTTCTTCCCTCCACAAAACCCTTTTCCCAATATATCATATTTAAGCTATCAACAGAGCTGAAATACTCCTTTTAATGGTTGAGCTTCAACCTATTATGTTTAGCTTTTACTAACCTTGTTATATCAACCAATGTTGTTCTTATCACTTTTAAGGGATCGATGATTCCATTTTTTCACCATATCCACATATTCACTTGACTTTCGATTTCTTTCATCATTAACGACAACCTTACAATCCCAATAACATATAAAACCCAGTAGAAATAACTTACAATATCAATACAAAAACTTAACTTTTGAATTGAGTCTATTCATACCTACAAACCTTGATTATAGTAGAATTATAAACCCAATTGCATTTAACTGTTACGAAAACATTTGTGTTCTTCTCGATGATTGCTTTACCGTCCAAATGAGTAACCCTCTCCTCATGTTCGTCTTTTAAGGGTTTTGCTTTTGCATGTAGATGGGGTTTTTAATATTATCGATTAACCATTGCGTTTATAATCTCATTCATCATGCTCACAAAAATGGTTAAATGTGAAATACATCATGTTCAAAATCTAACTATCCATAATTTTGGAATGAGATAACATAAATATTAAAAGCAGAGCATTTGTCAACTGGCCAAACCTAGTAAAAGAAAGCTTAGGGTGAGAGAGACATGTGTGACTGATAACTCTCATTTTGAGTGTTATTTACACTTCATTAGTGTGTCTTTTTATTTCCTTTTAGTGTGTGTTTTCCCTTTATGTGTTCACGTTTGCCATTTTTATTTATTTATTTTCATTTGGAGTTGTTGAGGATAAAAGTTTGTATTTTGATTAGTGTATGTGTCGTTTTTGGAGCTGGTACGTCACTGTGGCGATTTACCACTGTGGTGAGCAACGTCTGAAGCTGCTTGAGCTGCAGAAAACCCTTATGGAGATGCATTGCCAAATATGTGTAGAAGATGCAGAATTAAGTTTGGGTCAAGGGCTGGAACTTTCATAAAAGGGATGAAAGAAAATGACAGCGAAATGAAGACAAAATAGAGGAAGAAGACACCATTGAGATGTCCCTCTCCTCTCTCAAGTCTCTTTCATGAAGATAGGACAAACATGAAGAAGAAGACAACATGGTAACATCACTTTCTCCATTGCCAAGTCCTTTTCACCCCCTCTCTCCTCTTCCACTATAAAAGAGAGTTCTTGGGACTTCATTTAGGGGAGCCATCAAGCTAGAGAGCATTCAACTGATAATTCAACTCTATCATTTTAATTTCCTGTAATTTTAGTTTCTGTAATTTACTTTCCCGTCGTGACCACTGTGGCCAGTTACATTTAATGCAATTTCTGTTTTCGTATTTCTACTTTTGCAGTATTTCTTTACTTATGTATCGTAGCTAAACCCCCCTTTGGGTGTGGGTGTAAGTCGAACCCGAGAGTCCAAAATGTAACACTTGGGTGTTACTACTTTTTGTTAACTTTTCGGTTTGGTCATTCGAGTCGAAGCTTCAACTCAACGCGGACAAGCTGATCACTTTAAGTGTTAATATTAGATCTTAGACCTCGAGAGGGGCGGATCCGAAATACGGCTTGAATGATGCAAGGAGGTTTGAGAAAATCTTCAATAATCGCATAGAGATATGGGTTTTTGCATAATCGTACTAAGGTTCAGATGTCCGTCGAGTGGGTGTGTCATAGAGATACGCGCATCCCTCCACATCCGGCGGAGCTAAGATCTTCGAGATCTACTTAGTTACGATTGGTAAACCGAATGTTAGCATGAGTAGTACTTTATAATAAAATCGTTTTTCGCAACCTATATAATGGAACTTCGAGAGGAGAAAGTTATATAGGACCACTTGTGACCGGATTTATTAACCATATTTTTTACAATAATCTTCTCGGAGGAAAACTTACACCCATGCCCACTTGTCGTTAATTGTATTTTTATAAAAGATATTAAATTCTCCAACAAACAAACCAATATTAATATTAAACCCAAAACTTTGCACCGATGGCTCGGATAAATCTCTGATTCTTAGTAAGACCAGTCGTTGGACGATCCCGGTTTTTACTGGTATATTACTTGTAAGCGAACGCATTAGTGGTGTACACTTGCACCATTTTTGTGATACGTTTCACGCATGTTTATTTTGTTATCAAGTTTTTGGCGCCGCTGCCGGGGATTGGCATGATTTTTAATCCTAAGATATTGATTTTTTTTATTTGAGCCCGAGTCGCGAGTTTTTTTATAGCATTTTCACCCTTTCACCATAATGGAAGGTTTTAATTGGGATGCCCCTTATTATAATTCTTTCAATTATTGTTGGAAACAACATCCTAATTTTTGTACAAATATTCAAGATGATGGCACCTACACTTCACTTGCACCTCCCTACCAAGATTGGAATGACACGTATTTGAATACATTTGACCAATCATGGGAGACACATGTTGATTATTCATGTGATTTTCAAGGGACGAATCCGTACTATGGATCCTCGTCCTTTGTGCCCGACTACCTACCCGAGATATTTTTTGAGCAACCCGAGCCATCTCACTCTTTTGAAACTCGTCTTCAAAACTTAGCTGAACTTATGAAGCTATATTTTGAAAGTACTAAATCCTCTATGGATGCCTTGAGCACTAAGTTGGCACAACTAACAAACGAATTAAAAAATCAAAGTCAACGCCCCTTACCAAGTGATAACGAAAAACTAATATTTGTTGGTAAGAATGAGAGTGATGTTGAAAAAGAGTTAGAGATTTTCGAGGCAAAATCTGAGCAAGTGAGCAAGCCCTCTTTACTTCCTAATAGTGAAGAGATGCTTCAAAATGCTAAAAATTCTAACTTAATGATTTTTGCTCATGTTGTGAAGCCTTCTTTTTGTGACCATAGTGTTCCCACGGTAGTCACACATCAAATCGTGTGGAGAAATTATATGATCAAAAGCTCGGGAGATTTGACTAGATCGTATTCTTTGGGTGGCGTGAGAGCCGCTATGAAGGTGAAGGTGGTTATCATCTTGAAACCATCCCACTTTTTAAAGATGTATTTGTGGGGTGGTGAACCGCATCCTACCTAATCTTGATACAAACATTTTTCCTTACTCTCAACTCCAATTTTGTGTCTTTTATTTTACACTTTTTAGGCTAGATTTGAGTCTCTTATTTTTGTATTTTTTTTCTTCTTCCGGCTAGTATCAAAGTTTTTGGGATCAAAAAAAAAAAAGTCTTCTCATCTTCTCTCCTTAGATTTTTAAGTCTCATAGTTTGAATAATCTTTCCATTACTAAACATATTTCTAGAACTAAGCAACCAATTCCCCGGTATTCATATTGATTTAACTTTGGAACCTTAGAAATGACATAGGCTATCTTTGTAAACACTTGGCCAATACACTCTTCTTTTGTTACCTTACCCAAGCCTTTTTGTTTGAATGGTCCCTCCACAATGAGGACATTATGTTATCTTAAATTTGAGGGAGGGAATACATGTGTCACAAAAAAAAAGTTTAGTCCTTCGAAAAATTGGAAGGAACAAAATGCATCAACTATGTCACCATTGTCCACCCACATTGAGAAAAGAAAATTATTAAATTGGGTTGGACTCATATAAATAGTTGAGTTTGACACATGATCTTTTTTTTGGGAAATACACAAATTTACAAAAGATATTTTTTTATGTATAGCCCAATAAGACAAGTTTGGGGGAAGATGAGAGATGTAAGAAGAGTGAGCAACCATAAACACTAACCCATGAAAGCCCTATGAATCTAAGTTCACAAAGTTAATTATCATAAGATGGGTGAATTATAGCTTAGCCTATTGAAATTATAATGCAACAAAAAGAAAGAGTGGAAAGATTAAGAAATCTATGATATCATGTTTGACAAAAAAAATAGCTGATAAACATGTAAAATTATCAAAAAGAAACATTTGAAAAAATTAGTCAATTACAATATTTTACAAAAATGACATTTTGGGACAACGAATGTTCTTCCCTCCACAAAACCCTTTTCCCAATATATCATATTTAAGCTATCAACAGTGCTGAAATACTCCTTTTAATGGTTGAGCTTCAACCTATTATGTTTAGCTTTTACTAACCTTGTTATATCAACCAATGTTGTTCTTATCACTTTTAAGGGATCGATGATTCCATTTTTTCACCATATCCACATATTCACTTGACTTTCGATTTCTTTCATCATTAACGACAACCTTACAATCCCAATAACATATAAAACCCAGTAGAAATAACTTATAATATCAATACAAAAAACTTAATTTTTGAGTTGAGTCTATTCGTACCTACAAACCTTGATCATAGTAGAATTATAAACCCAATTGCATTTCACTGTTACGAAAACATTTGTGTTCTTCTCCATGATTGCTTTACCGTCCAGATGAGTAACCCTATCCTCATGTTCTTTTAAGGGTTTTGCTTTTGCATGTAGATGGGGTTTTTAATATTATCGATTAACCATTGCATTTATAATCTCATTCATCATGCTCACAAAAATGGTTAAATATGAAATACATCATGTTCAAAATCTAACTATCCATAATTTTGGAATGAGATAACATAAATATTAAAAGCAGAGCATTTGTCAACTAGCCAAACCTAGTAAAAGAAAGCTTAGGGTGAGAGAGACATGTGTGACACACACATGTTAGTGTTTCTTAGGCTATATTTAGCAACCATAAGCTAGCTTGTTTTTAACTTATTGAAAAAACTCTATCTGGTTTGCAATAACCTAGCTAGATTAGTTTATTGTATTTATTTTAATTTTTTTTAAAAGACACTTAGAGTATCTCCAACGCAAGGTTCTTATTAGCAAAAAGTGCAATATCTTAAAAAAATTACCATTGTGAAGAGGTTTTTATAAGAACATAATGTGTCATAGGTGCTTGAACAAGAATTTTGGCTTTTACCATGGCTTGTGTGAGACGTGACATTTTGCTTATTATTTATTTTATTTTTTTGACTTTATATGATGTATACTAATATAATTTATTTAATTGGACCCATAAAAAGAGGTTTTTATAAGAACTACCATTGTGATGTTTTTGAAGAGTTTTTAATTTGATGAGGTGAACAAAATATAACAACAAAAAGTACAAAAAAGAGATTCTTATTTAATATGCTTCAAGAGTTTATTGCTTCAAGAGTTTATTTTTTCACTTTTTCCGATGATACCTCTGATTATTATTAGTCAATATTAATTATGAATTAATTGTACTTTTTTTTAAATTTTTTGAATTATTAATCATATTAATTATGTTTATGTTATTATTATTATTATTCAATATATCAAATCTGGATATTATATTAAGTTTAAGAGTAAATTACACTTTTGGTCTCCCTGCAGTTGTTTAAAATATTGATCTCGTCTGTATTTCAAAATAATCACACTAAGCATCGTGTGGTTTGCATTTTGTTTTGGGTTAGATCGCTCACCTTAATATCATTAAATTTAATCTGTTAAATAAGAAGTAATTTAATCGATCTAGATATTCACCAAAAAAAAAAATTATAGCAACCTTACAAAGAAACTCAAAAAGTAATTATGTTTTTGTATGATTATACAAATATAAGTATATGATCGTGTTGATATTTTTTTTGTTTGAACATGAACTCGAAAAAAAGAATTATAACAATAATTTTATCTATTTCTACAATTTCAATGTATTTATTCGTAATTAAAAGATTCATTCTTGATGTATAATAATAAAGAAGATTTACAATTTTAACATTTCAATCATGATAGGTATTCCATGATTCTATTATAAGACATTTGTTGCCTTTTAAGAGTCATTCAGGAAAAGCAAATTGTACCAAAAGATGGTAACATTTTTCGGATTGAATATCAAAATGGACAAATGGTGTTTAATCTGTGCAAAAAATACCACTGTTTTGAGAAGAAACAAACGTGATTCAAGGTAACAAGTGGTCGATTATTACCTAAATGAAATGTTTCAATTTAGCAGTTTGATTTCATCAAATTAAGCTCACGAGTTTCAAGTTCGAACTTACATTTACAAAGGGTTTATTAACGAGAGGAGAACAAAAATTCACGTTCAAGATCATAACAAAAGAAAAACAATTGTTGGTATTTGTACCTAGTGTCATAAAAACAAATGAGAGGACGAATCGTCTTTTAAATATTTATGCATTAATTAATGATAGACATTTATTTTGGAAAAAAACATAAATAGAAATTTTTAGACATTTATTTTGGGGCCGAGGGAGTTATAAAACCATCACTTTTTGAAAATGTAAAAATCAAAAATATTAAAATAATTTTAAATTTTTAAGTGGAGTTTGGTTTGTTGGAATCTGACCGAATTTGAAGAAATTGCAATAGTCAATTTCATTGACCAAGTCTCATTTATGTGTTTGGTTTATTATTTGAGTTTTGATAAGGAATCCGAATTTCAGATATGATGGAATGTAAAATTTTCTTATTCAAGCAAATAATTCCAATTCATTCATCCAATCTTTTAAGAAAAAAGTATTTTGCTCTTATATTTAATCCATTTTAGTCCACCACATCATGATGGTTGTCACCATTGCTACCGTCTCTACCACAGTCGGCTTCACCCCCAACCATCGTAACCTTCGCCTCCACCACCATCATCGCCATCAGCACCGCCGCCGCCACCGTCAGCACCACCCCCCATTGTTGCCATCACCGCCATCATAGTCACCACCATCGCCACTACTACCATCACCCTCAACATCACGATCGCTTATATCCCCACCACCACCACCACCACTAATGCCATCACCACCTAACCACAAGGGTTGTGGTGTGGTGGTTGAGGCTCTGGGGGATGTGGTGGATATCCCATCTGCCTAGGGTTCGAATCCAGGCGTACACAACAATTGTGGCCACTTAGTTTATCAGAGTTATTGTCTTACAGTCATAATTTGTGGGGATTAGTTCAGGCATAGCCTGGGACACCCTTTCTAAAAAATGTCATCACCACTAATGCTAGCACCACCACTACTGCATCCACTCAACCACCATTATTATATTCAACGAATCAAACAAACATATTCAAAATCTTTTGACAAATTCCATTTCAAAATTTATCAACCAAACACATGATCAAACTTAAACATGATTTAATTTAATTTCAATTCGTTTAAATTTCAATTCTTTTGACAGATTTCAATTTCGACAGATTCTATTATGTGAATCAAACTCTATCTTGCTAGTTTCTGCTTGGAATTTCATCAGCATTGTATTTTATCTTTATATATAAAATACTTTGAAGTAAAATGTATTTCTATATTTCATTTATATTAATGTAATTTCCATAAATTATAAAAGAGAATATTAATTACATCTATTACTATTTATTCAATAAATTAATGTTATTGACCTTAGTTCACAAAATTCCTTTTTATTTATCGTTACTTCAGTAGTATCCAAATTATAACAAATATATCGATGACATGAAAATAATAACTTTTAATTGACATTTAAAAGACAAATATAAGCAATTAATTAAACAGAAGGACTGAAGGAGAGTTAAATACGTACATTAAACCAATAAATATTTTAATTATCTATTTTTGGCATAAATTAATAATTAATTGAGTAGAAAATATGTAAAAGACATGGCATAATATCATTGCATGTGTATATGGATGATGATATTAAGCAACATCTAACTAAATTAGGAATTTATTATTGGATCATGTAATCATCATACATTACATATGCTTAAATTCAAAGGTTTTGAATTTAAATATAAATAAAATAGTTGGTTGTCTTTATATGGTTTTTGTTTTCCTAAGATTTGTCGTTTATTTTAGATTGTTAAATTATATAAAAAAAAAGTTATAACAGTGGGTTTTTGAATCAGTTTGTATTATAAATGGTCAAAAATCGGTCTCAGACCGAACCTAAATCGGTCCCGGTCCCAAATAGTGTTCCCATAACCGGTCCCGAACCAAATATGAAGGCCCGGTTATGAGAACCGGTCCCGGTCTCAGCCGGGTCCAAACCGGTCCTATGTAAAAAAAATTAAAATTCGATTTTTTACGTAATTTTTTTTGAAGTTTTATTTTAAAATACAAAAGAGTTATTCTAATACACTTAAAAATGTGTAATTGGGCCGGTCCCATAACTAGACTACTAGATACATTAAAAAGTTAGAAATACATTTAAATATTATTATTTTTAAAATAGGGCCAGTCCCAAACTGGTCCCACGCCGGGCCTTATTTTTTGATGAAAAGTGTAACCGGTCCCAATGGGTCCTGTGTCGGGCTGGTCCCGGTCCTCCGCTGGTCTCGGGTCGGGCAGGCTCATTTGGACATTTCTAGCTTGTGTGCACAGATTCCCGGATGACCATGAATGACTTGAAGTCATGGCAGGTGAACCTCCATGGTCACAAGGGCTTTCGCAGCGTCTTAATTCAAACCCACAATTGTTTCTATTCCCACTACATCCCCTAAGACCTAACAGTACATCACGATTCAAGTGGTTAAATTATGTAATTTTCATATTATTGATTAATAAAAGTTATTCTTTTGTTATAAATTTATGGGAAAATGCATGTTGACAGTCCATAGTAATTGTGTCATTTATACATTTGAATAATAAAAAAATGTAGAAATAAAACTGATGTCATTTACAGATTTACGTAAAACAATTTTAGAAAAGTGGACTCTGACATGTAGCTTAGTTGGTAAAAGGGCGGGATGATACAGTGGCATATGCCACTTACCACCGTAGCCATCACACTGGGTCCGTCCCTGCCGTATGCATACTTTACCTATAAGAAATAGAAACAATTTTCATGAAAACCCCAACTTAAAATGCAGTAGTTTGCGAGATTTTGTGTGATTTTGAAATTGGATTTCAGTCCAATTCCACGCTTGGCTTAAAGAAAAGTCCGCTATTGAAATCCGAGATCTCTGTGAAATTGCACAAACACTTGATTAACAAATTCTATTGTAATAGTTGGTATTTCATGGGATTTAATTGTAATAATATTTTAAAATATGTTTAAAAACACTCGTTTTATAATAATAAATTAATAAAAAAATATTTTTATTATTTTTATAATTATTTATAATTTGTTTCCATAAACTATCTATAAAATATGTGATAGTTTTCCTTCAAATCTTACAAACTAAACAAACTAAAATTCTAAATCCCTTAAAAAACATTCCAACAAACCACCACAAAAGAGGGCCAACAAGCTTTTACTTGCAAAAACCACCACAAACAAAGGTTAATTCATTCAAGATTTCACAAGTTATTGTTCTACAAAATGTTAAAAATCACATCTATGAAAATAATTGCAAAATCTATGCAAATGGTATATATATTTAGGTATATAACTTTAAAATGAGATTTTAATTCCCTATTAAAGAAAAAAAAACGGCTTCATATTCATCAGAAGGTCTTAAAATCTCATTTAAGGTTATATACCTAAATATACGAGATATACATATGGGTATATAGCCACCCAGAAGAACATTCGGTATCAAGGTTACAGATGGGGAAGTTCGTTATCGAAAGGTACAAAAAGAAGTTAGGATGTTTTATACAAAATATAACCCTCTGTTTTGGCATAATATAAAGCTGCTGCAACTAAAATGATCAATAGTATGATCCATATGTTGAATCCTGCAAAATAAAGTATTATAAATAAAGTTATAACAAAATCAATGCTTGATATAACAATTTAATTACAAAATAGATCAAATTTATTAAAAGAACGCCGGATGATTTAGAAAATAAGACTGGGTAAAAATGAGATTTGATGTTAGAGATAAAATGACGTTTTTAAGATGTTCAAATATATATGGGGGTGTTTGGATGGGCTTATAAAAACAACTTATTGACTTATTTCGGTGTGGCACCGGTGATAATTCGTTTTGAGTGTTTGGGTAAAACAACTTATCCGGTGCCAAACCGGTAATAAGTCATTTTTTAAGAAGTACAAAGTTTTAACTTATCATCTTATCATAAGTGCTTTTCCACACCGGTAATAAGTTATAAGTCAATAAGCTCATCCAAACACCCCCTATATATATAGATAGATAGATAGATAGAGAGAGAGAAGAAAGTTGAAATGCAAACTTAAATTTGGTTGTGAACATGAGGAGAAATAAGAGCGCGTCATGTGTCATATTCAGACTAATATCCAGACTGAATTTGTATTATTCAGACCGAATAACACTACATTCAGTCTGAAAAAAATTTCTTCATTATTTGGTCTGAATAAGACACGTGTCGTGCTCTCATTTGTCCTTACGTTCATAACCAAATTTGAGTTCTCATTTGAACCCGCCCCTATATATATATAGAGAGAGAGATAGAGGAAAGTTCAAATGCGAACTCGAATTTGGTTGCAAACATGAGGACAAAGGAGAACGCAACACGTGTCCCATTCAGTCTGAATAATGGACATTCGGTATGAATAACGAAGGTGAAGTTCATGCATTATTCAGTCTGAATAACACAACATTCAGAGTGAATAACACACCATCCAGTCCGAATATATTCAGACTAAATGGAACACGTGTCGCGCTCTAATAGCGCCCCTCTATATATAGGGAAGTTCAAATACAAACAAATTGAAGGGTACAAACTATATAAACCGGTTCAAATCAATATAAAAATAAAAAAATTCATGATTTTTTTTTCCATCAAATGTTATGATTTAAGATATTATTACACATATGTTTGTTTCATAATGTAAAAGTTTCACAAGGTGAAACAAACATATGTGCAATAATATCTTAAATCATAGCATTTGATGAAAAAAAATATTTGAACCAGCTTGTATAGTTTGTACCCTTCAACTGGTTTGTATTTGAACCCGCCTCCCTCTCTCTCTCTCTCTCTCTCTATATATATATATATATAAGGTGAAGGTGAGAAGAATTTGTACCATTTTTCTTGATTTCTTTAATTTGTGTCACCCTTGCACTAGAGTCCAAAGAAGCCGAAGCCAGAGCTCTGTATTAAACCAACAAGCTCCCTCAAGATCCGATGAATAAAAGTATATATATATATATATATATAAATATATATATATATATATATACCGGCCAGAGCTCTAGATTACAGAATTAAAGAAAGGGAGCAAACCTTGAATCGTGTGAGAATGCTAATGCCGTTACAAGGCCCAGATGTGCTTTCTTGACTACAGTATGCACCTTTATGTTACTAGCATTCAATATGTAAACGTCCCCTTGGATTGTACCGCTGCCAATTAGTTATTTTAAAGAAACACAAAAGAACTCTTAAGAATTGTATAGCCATGTTATCAAAACTTTCTAGTTGCACATTTTCCCCCAGACATAAAGAAGCATATATATATATATATATATATATAGAGAGAGAGAGAGAGAGAGAGGAAAGTTCAAATGAGAACTCAAATTTGGTTGTGAACGTGAGGACAAATGAGACCGCAACACGTGTCATATTCAGACTAAATAATGAAGGAAAATATTCAAACCGAATGTAGTGTTATTCAGATTGAATGTAGTTTTATTTAGACTGAATGTTGAATGTAGTGTTATTCAGTCTGAATATTTCCCTTCATTCCCTTAAAGCCCCAGAGCTCTAGGTCTACTTCTATCTAGATACATACAGCTTGCCTATTCAGTCTGAATATGACACGTGTCGAGCTCTCATGTGTCCTCACGTTCACAACCAAATTTGAGTTCTCATTTGAACCCGCCTATATATATATATATACACATATATATAGGGTCAGGTTCGGGGGAAAATGCCAAAAAAAGAGAAAATTGAAGAACACCCTAGTAGGCCTCCATCTGAACAGTATGCCCTAACATGCATTTGTGCATATGCATTGATGCATAGAAAAAAGAGCTCCAATCGCTTGTATGCATTTGTGCATATGCACTAATGTATATATATGCATTGATGCATAGAAAATAATACCGTCCAGATGACGGGCTCTCAGGGTGTTCTTCAGTTTTCTCTTTTTTTAGCGTTTTCCCCTGAACCTCCCTCTCTCTCTCTCTATATATATATATATATATATATAAATTTCAAAAAAAGCAAATGGACCCTTACATGGCAAGAAACTTCCCATCATCGGATACATTGAAAGCAGAAATTGGGTCTCGGACAATGTACTTTGAGCTCATCCGCTTCCATGTTGTGGTATTCCACTTCACAATACTTCCTCCTCGATCTAATCAAGTTTAAAAAAATGCCCAAAATAATTTGTTAATTAGACCAGATAGACGACTAATAAAAAGTACACATGCAAATAAAAAATAAAACCGAAAGCATAAAGTTGAGTAGACATCCACCTCGCATTGCAGTGACATATAATACTTGATCATTCACGTCATTTTGCGAAAACCTGCAAAATCCAAAAACTTCATCCTGAAAATAGAAAAGAAATGAAGTTAGGGTTTGTTTGTTAGCAGCTTAATGAGCTTAAGGGAACTCAACGGTTTATTTGGTTCACTATACATGACTGTTTGGTAGTGGCTTAATGACATAGAAAGTGGCTTATTTAGTAAGCTTTTAAAAGGGAGCTTTATGTAGAAAGTCAAGTTTTTCCAAACCTGCCCCTCCCAATTATAAAACACGCTCATTCCATCTGTGATAAAAACCTTCCCAATCTCGAGAGGCAGATTAATCCACACAGACAGCTTTATACATACAGGACTAAGGGCCTGTTTGTTAGCAGCTTAATGAGCTTAATAGGACTCACAGCTTATTCGGTCAGCTATACATGACTGTTTGGTAGTGGCTTAATGCATAAAGCTGAGTTTTTCCCAAACCTGCCCCCACCCAATTAAAGAACATGCTCCTTCTCACTCTATACAGACAGATTAATCCACAAAGATAGCTTTATCCATACAGGACTTAATGGAAAACCAACCAAACAACCCCTTAATGGAAAACCAACCAAACAGACGCTTAGTTTTATATCAAGATCAAGTGGAAAAACATCACTTGCAGACTTTGAGATTAGACTTGTAAACATTTGTCATATATATATATGTGCTTAAAGATTACTTCTTACTTTTTCTTTTGCTAAAGAAGCTTTATTCGTTGCTGATGAAATATCCCAAACTCTACCAGGGCCACCACTTCCAACAGATACAAGAAATTTTCCATCAGGGCTGCAAGAAATATTAAAAACCGATATAAATCAGTAAAATTTAACTATATATATATAGGGTTAGGTTCAAATGTGAACTCATTTTTGGTTGTGAACGTGAGGACGAATCTCAGCCACACATCTTCGGTTATGGTGGACGCGATCACGGAGGATTGACGCGATTCATGGGAGGGTGGAGATTATTAAAGGAGGGGAACCAGGTCAAAGCCGCCTTTATTGACCGGATAAGTGGCTGAGATTCGTCCTCACGTTCACAACCAAAAATGAGTTCACATTTGAACTTTCCTCTATATATATATATATATATATGAATTCAATTCAGCCGAATGTAGCATTTATAAAGAACCTGAAATCTAAATTCTTCACAGAGGCATGAGCACCAGGTACATCAAGAAGTGATTCCATGCTAGGCCACTTAAATGCCCTCAACTTACCATCCTGTACTGCACCATAACTAGATAGTTAAAAACCACAAAAATTACCATGTTAACCTTATGTCTACATATGTGTTGAATGAAAACAAATTGTTTAAAAAATATTTAAAATGACAAAAAAAACTAAACTTTTTTAATATGAATTATTTAAAATAACATAAATAATATGAATTCATCAAGTTAATAACACAATATTTAATTACTTAAAATATATGTAAAACAATGAGTACAAATTGTATTTTATGCATGTTGGTAAACTATTTATTTTCTATGAGACTTGTGAATAATTAAAATTGTAGGACAAGGGTAATTTTGGAAAACAATCTCACTTAGCATTAAGATAGGATATGCTAACTTAACGTGTTAAGTCAATCTCTTAGTATTAAGTTAAAATTTCAAACATGTTAATATAACTTAACCAATTAAGCTAACCGTCCATTAAGCTTATTAAGTTAAAAACAAACACCCCCTAAGCTGAATTGAGATTCAGCCATTCAGGGTAGAGAAAGATGAACCCTACCTCACCGCCTACAGCAAGTAAAGAACCATCACGGCTAAAAGTAACTGCCAACTGCTGTTCAATAAGCTCTAATTGGTAAAGAACTTTCTCAGACTGCTTTAAACCCAAAGTGGATACGTCTTCTTTCTTGGTTGTTTCCCATTCAAACCATCTACAGACCAAAAGTTATAAAAGTTACTATATATTTTACCAAAGTAAGCTAATGAACAAAACTGGAATGCTAAAGGGGCTGTTTGGTTGGTTTTCCATTAAGTCATGTATAGGTAAAGTTGTCTGTGTGGATTAATCGGTCTGTATAGACTGGGAAGGTTTTTGTTTGGAAGAGTTTTTTCATATAGATGGAATGAGTGTGTTCTTTAATTGGGAGGAGGAACAAGTTTGGAAAAAAAACATGGCTCTTTCTGCATAAAGCTAACCTCCTAAAATCTTGTTGAATAAGCCACTTTCTCTATTATTAAGCCACTACCAATAGACTAAATTTGTAGTTATTTCATGACCCTCTGACTTGATTCCAAGTTTACCTGCAACTCTTTGGCAATGAACATATTACACCTTCACCACCTGGGTGGACAGCCATCCTGTAGGGAAGATCATCACCAGTTTCAAGCTTGTTCACCTGCGATAAGAAGGGTCTAATTCATAAAATAGCCAAAAAAATTCCTACGGGACCAAATTAGCCAAGATTTCGTAAGTGCCCATTTAGCAACTCGTGAAATATATATATATATATATATATATAAATTAAATTATGATTCTGGAGGGGTCAGTTTACAAAGTGGGCGCTTTGGTTTGCGAAATCTCCTTAGTGAAGAGGTTCATTCAACATGGTTAGTTTGGTCAATTTCCCTTTCGTCTTGCATCCTTAAAGTCCTATTGTGATAATATATAAATTCTGTGTTTATTCTACTTTTCTGTCACAGAAAATAGGCATGATTTATTGGTACATCTAATTTTTATGACCCTTAGTACGGTTCCTATCTTAGTTTCGATTTCCAGTTCTAAAATATGTATGTTTGTTTGATCTTAATACTTCATTTGAATTAATTAAAAGCCTGGGATATTTTATCTAATTATTCACTTGCAGCATATTAATTTCGTTAATGGAATAAAGATACCATCGGATATGATAGAAGCTATGTGTTTTAGCATATAATACGCATGAAGAAGCAATCCCAATGAACAACTGTTCTTACTTTTGATAATATTATTCTTCCTTTCCACTTTCCACAACTTTCTATGAATCATAATGAAGTACCATTTGATGCAACTAGTAAGTACGCTGGTTCAGCCGAATACATGAATGCACTTATTCTTGGTGTTGATTCCATTTTCCCACATCCGACTTTTAGGATTATACACATATCTGATTGCATTACCCTCCAAACCTTATTTCCTTGTTTGTTTTTTCAAAATAAGCTCTTAATAGCCTCTTATGTCTGATTCGTTAAGAGGTAAGGTCATTCAGACCGTTTGTTTTTTCCAATTTTTAGAGGCACTTATGTCTTATTGTCCTCTTATCTGATAAGAGGTAAACTAACCTCTTATTTTCCTCTTATTGTTATCCAAACTCTCAGCAACCATGTTTCTCAATCGATTAACCTTAATCGATCATTTCTCTCAATTCATCATCAACAGATCATTTCCTCTCTCAATTTATGTATTTAATAGGATTTAAATGTGCTAAATACCGGTTTGACATATTTTCATTTAAATGAATGCTAATTATATAATTTAGATGTAAATTTCGTAATGATGATGAATAAATATGTGAAATTGTATAAATTTATCTATAAATTCAACAATATAATTTTTTTAATGGGTAAAATAGACAATTTAAACAAATTTAGACATTTATCACTTTACAAAAACAAACAGTATTATTGATTCAGATTTCAGACTTCAGCACCACCTCTTATTAATCAGAAGTGAAATAAGACTTCAGACTTCAGCACCTCTTAAAAAACAAACGCCACCTTAGAGATGATGTTTAGGTGGTTATGACCCAAATCGAGAATATCATGTTTTGAGATCGTTTGATAGCCTAAAAACAAGAACTTAAAATGGCGACAGATTTCACAACAACAAAGCTATTATGGCATTTGAACTCGTTATAGATCCTTGGCTACACAATGAATTTCTAGCTGTCCACCATGATTATGTAAGATAAGGTGATCATGATGGCCAGGGTACTTTGGCATCAAGGGGTTTACATTTAGCCACTAAAGAAAATGCCTATTTTTTTACATGAATCTGCAATATTAGGTGCCAACATCCCATCATACAATACAATTTAGAATTAAACTTCATGCATTAAGACAACTTTGTAAGGTAAGAATCCAAGTAATTCTTCAATTCAACATAGTTTATCATCATTTTAAGGAAAATGAACTACAATTACCTTAATTCATTCTTATTTTGTTACAAACAAAAACATTGCACACTACTCTCATAGCAACTGATCCAAATTATTTAATTTTTGTTTTGTTTGCTCAAATCTCCTAGAATGTCAACAACAAATGAGAACTTCCCTGTGATTTTTTTTTGTTATATGTCGGCATATAAATGTAATGTATCTCCTAAGAAACAAAAATTATAAGGAAATTGGGGACTCACAGGTTGATCAGAAAGGTAATTGGAAGTAGGATCAAAGCTTGAGATGATGAGAGCATTAGGGATACCACTTCGACCTTCGCCACCACCTCCGGCAAAAATCACATGGTGAGATCCACCACCACCACCAACCACCTCATCTTCACCCTGGGGTTCTGTTTCTGTATCAGACGATTCGATGGCGTTGCGTGGGATAAACGAAACACCATAGAAAGGAACACCATACTTCTTGTAATTCGCCCCTATTGTTGCATCATTGCTGCTTTTCCCCATCTTCTTAACCAAACCTCAAACCTTAATAAACAAAATGCACAAAACTAATTACAAGATGAAATCAAGCAATTACCTTTTGAACTTGAAAAAAAGGAATCTCATGAACCCTAATTTTTTGAATCAGGGATATCATAATCTGACCAAACGCTTACTAGAATTTTCCACAATAATTGAAAGTTGTATGCGATCCAAATGAAGCTTTCACCGAAAATATCGATCATCAATCACGATCACAAAACTCGAAGAAAGCGGAATCGAATCCAAGCGTGGCGTGAGTTACGATGAATTATATACCATGAAATTGAAATTGAAATCCTCACATATTTACAGAAAAGCACAATAAGTTTATAAACTTGTCCATTTCAGTCCCTGTAATTCAAAAAAGTTCCATTTTGACCAAATGTTTGTTAAGAAAAGCTCCCGTTGGTTTTGATCGTTTTCTTTCGCTTTGTTTTGTATTATTATTTATTCTTTAAATTCGATTATTTCAGATAATTTTTGACTGAAAAACTGTAAAACCCGAATGTAATTAAGGTTTTTGTAATAGATTTGTAAGAAAATTAAATGGTATTATATTTGTTTTAAGAAGTTAAATAGAGTGTGATTTCCGATGGTCATAAAAACAAGTCTAGGATAAATTATACAATGAAAATTAAATTCTTATATATTTATAAAAAAAGCCCAATAAATTTATAAACTTGTCATTTCAGTCCCTGTGGTTAAAGAAGAAATTTAAAGCTTGTCATTTTTAACCAAAGGTTTTTGCATAAGAAAGGTCCATTGGATTTGATTCCATTTTTTAAGGAGTCCATTGATTTTGATTCCTTTTATCAAGGATAGATACCCAAATACCTTTATCCATATGTAATTTGGTAATTAAACCTTTAAACATTACACTAAAAAAGCAAATTTTTATTTCAAATTTTTATTATTTTGGATAATTTTAGTGGATAAACTTGCCAAAGGTAACGTTTTATGCCTCTATTTTATGTCATAATCATGTTGAATCATATCATATAATAAATAAATTTTGACGTTGGTTTGTATAAAGAGTAAATTAGTGGGTAAGGATTAATGACTTTCATCGATTCTTCAAATGCATGCATTATTTTGTTAATAGGCCAATTCAGCAGCTCTTTGTTCTATTTCTCGTGGAGTAAAGTTCTCATCAGTACGAGTCAATGGAATGCCTCCCTGGCCTCTGATATCCCTATAAAGGACACGATGAGCATAAATACCCTCTTAAAATAGCTAGAATACATTTACCCCTATACCGTTTTATAAATAAATATTTCACCACTTTCAAAACAATTTCTTGATATAAACTCAGTACTTGGACTTTAAGAAGGAGATTATTTAAACCTTGCTAAAACATATCGAAACGTATCATAATTTGTCTTTTATTGGTACATCCACAAAGAACAGTATCATGACATTTTAAATGTATCATATCTCTTTCTCGTTACATCTATGACGAAGCATCACTTGGGTTTCATTTGTCAAACTCCAAAGAAAATACCATTTCATCACAAGATAAAGTATTCATTAATCATTTTGGTTATAAAAATTCATATACTTTTTTGTATAAATAACTCTTTATGTTACATACAAAAACATTACAATAAGTCGTTCATATTTAAGACGAAATTCGACAATCTAACAAGTTATATTCTTACAAAACAGTAAGATGTTATTATGATGTTAGACGACCTAACAAGACTCAAAAAGAAAGTAGTCATATAAGCTTTTTATATAGGACACTTTTTAAAACTTGTCCTGTGAAAAATGTAGTAAAGACCAATTTTTGTCATAGTTAAGCGAACTTCAAAACAACTTGGAGGTATTTGAATTTGCATTTTCAAAGTGATTGTTACAATGTTTGAAGATCATAATCGAATAATGAGATTCAATGAAGTAATTTATGGATGGTTATGTTATTTTATATTACTGTAAAAAAATCACATCTATTACGACAACTTACCAACTCCTTAAAGTATGATATTTTAACTACAAAAAGGTCAAAAATTCAAAATTTGATTTGCAAACATGATAAATCTGATAATCATGTTTGCAACACGGGATCCCCCCGACCTTTCTTTCAGGCGGGGTGTTGTAAGTTTGATTATTACGACTTGATAATGATCTTTCTTGTACTTGACAAATCATATTTTATATGTGATTCTTTAAGGGGTCAAAGTGATCAAACTTTGAAAATATATATATATATATATATATATATATAGGGAAGTTCAAATGTGAACTCATTTTTGGTTGTGAACGTGAGGACGAATCTCAGCCACTTATCCGGTCAATAAAGGCGGCTTTGACCTGATTCCCCTCCTTTAATAATCTCCACCCTCCCATGAATCGCGTCAATCCTCCGTGATCGCGTCCACCATAACCGAAGATGTGTGGCTGAGATTCGTCCTCACGTTCACAACCAAAATTGAGTTCACATTTGAACCTAACCCTATATATATATATATATATACACTAGAAAGATACTCGCGCAATGCAGCGAGATACATCTCGATTTTAAGTTTTATTTTAATTTTTGTCTCTATCGATATTTTAATTGTTTTATGTGGTTTTGAGAAAACGATTTTAATGTTCATTTAAATGTTCTATTTTTTTATGTAATTTCTTTAATTTATTCTTTTTTTAATCATAATATAATTATGTTTAATAACAAAATAATTTATTATTTTTTTAATCATAATATAATTATGTTTAATAACAAAATAATTTATTTTTGATTTAATAATATAACTTTTTATAATGATAATAATTAAGTTTTCTGTTAGAACTCAATGATTATCTTAATTATATTTTAGATTTTTTATATTTAAAAATAGATGTTTATCCTGTATCTTGGATGATGGTTATCTGCAGTTAGTTACACGAATTCTGAAATAAAGCTTTAATAAGTTGTACTTACGCAGAATTTACTTGTAATCTTGAAAATTAAGTAATTAGCATTAAATAGCAGTACCTAAGGCTTAAAATGTTGTTTTTAAGAGTTTTTAGTCAAATGCTTTATAATATAGTATAGATAGAGAGAGAGAGAGAGAGAGAGAGAGAGAGAGAGAGATGAAAGTTCAAATGCAAACTCAAATTTGGTTGTGAACGTGAGAACAAATGAGAGCGCGACACGTGTCTGAATATAGATTATTCAGACTGAATAAACACTATATTCAGTCTGAATATTTCTTTGAATGAGACATGTGTCGCACTCTCATTTGTCCTCACGTTCACAACCAAATTTGAGTTCTCATTTGAACCCGCCCCTATATATATAGGTGGAGGTTCAAACGAGAACACCTCCATTTTACGAGAACGCGAGAACACATTTATCACATGTGATAATACGCGTGCAGAGACATGGTGATGTACGGACGACGTGCCCTACGTCTTAGGTCGCGCCAAAGATCGGCTGCGTCTATGATTTTGTTGGGTCACCGATGATTTGGTGATGAACCTTCTCTATTATTTGTTTGATCTTTTACAGGGTCTTTTGAAGGTCTGAAATATATTTCAAGTATTGAAAAGTCAAAGACTATTCAATCTAAGGGTTGTACATCAAAATGTGGAATTTTTGATGTGACAACTAACTTTAATATTCAGACCATTGCCAAAGTCAAGATTGTTGGGTCACCATGGGTCACCGATGGTACACTTAAAAGTTATCAAAGTACTATGACATCAATACAAGATGAGGACATCAAGTTTGAAGTCATGGTCACCGACATTACAATCTTGGTCACCGAAATTGCAGGTATATTTTTTAAGGCTGTGATATCAAGTCACAAGGATGTACACTTTCAACACTTAGTGAAAGATGAAGTTTATCAAGCAAAAGCAAAGTGTACACTTATCATTTCCAGCCTTACAAAGTATCCACCGATATGATACATGGCTTCATGTATCACTTAGCAATTTCAAGAGATAAAGTTCTTACTCACAACAATTGCAAGATACGTGAGCTGCAAGAACTTGGGCACCAAACCTTAAATTTAGACATTCTCTTTTATTCTTATAAAAGGGATGTTTGTCTTCTAGCTAAAAGATTTGATGGGACTTCTCAGAGCATGAAGAAAAGTAGATAAAGTTATCTGACATTACGTGCTACAAAGAATGGTTCATCCATTAATCTAGTACAAAGGGAGTGGCATCTTCCTTTGTCCATCAGATAAACTTCCAGCTAATCAATCCTTGACGATACCGTCCACTTGCAACCCTTGCATGGACACTATAAAAGGAGATGAAGTCCTTCCCAGAAATCTCACGTCTTCAACAATACTTCTCTGAAAGTATTTGTTTGATTTCACCAAAGTTGTGTGCGCTAACAGTCTTATTTTAACTTCCTGTGTGTATAAGTTAATTACTGTTATTTAAGTTTGTTAGAATAGGTTGTCTATTCTTTTCCGCAACAAACTTCTGTGTGTAAATTTTTAGTATTATATTAAAAAATTTAAAAAGAGCAAAAATTGTGTGTTTATATTCATCCCCCCCTTTCTACAAACTCTTACTAGCTTAGCCATCTCCTTCCGGGACTAACAAGTGGTATCAGAAGGGATTGATTGCAGGTATCCCATCATTCTAGATGAGGGACCTTTAATTCCTAAAGTCTGGGCTCGCTATGGTCCACAAAAATATACTGAAGGAAAGGATATAGAGTCTGATGAGGATAAGAGTGACAAAACAGGCAGGTATATCATCAAAGCCTTAAATAAGTATAATGAAGATGATAAACGCCTGGTTGCTCTAGATACTAAAGTTAAATCAGCTCTAGCTCTATCCCTTCCTGATGAAGTATATCACTCTCTTGTAAATCTTTCTTCTGCTAAAGAGATGTGGGATACTCTAGGTGTCTTATATGAAGGCACTAAAGAAGTGAAGAAATCTAATAGGATCTGTCTTGTTAGAAAGTATGAACTCTTCTCTCATGAGAAAGGAGAATCCCTATCTGTCTACTTCAATCGTTTTAACCGTCTTCTAAATGATCTTAAGGTTCTTGGAAGAGTTTATGATAATGAAGAAGTTCTCTGCAAGTTCATGGACTGTCTCCCAGACTTCTGGGAAACCATATGTACTTGCATTAAGCAAACCAAGGATCTTGATGTGATGCCTTTAACTGCTCTCTATGGGACTCTTCTTCATTATGAGCAAACCAAGAACCAAAGAAAGTTTTTTATAAAAGATATTAAATCTTCTTCTTTTGCTCTAATAAGTAATTCTAAATCTTCTTCCTGTGTACCTAGAATTACTTACCCTTCTTCTTCTGATTCTGAAGGTAACTCTAAGGAAGAATCATCTCATCCATCAGATGCTTACTATAGTGCAGCTGATGATGAAGGTGAGGATTCTGCCATTGACATACTTTCTGATAGTATGACAATGATTGCTGGAAACCTTAAAAACAAAAGATTTTCTTCTAACCGTCCTAGATTTCAAAGAAAATGTTTCTCTCAAAAACCTTCTTCCGACAAATCTAATGAAGAATGCTTCAGTTGTGGGAAGAAATGTCACTTTGCTTCTGAATGCAGATCTAAATCTTTCTCTAAATTCAAAACTTCTTCTCCTTCTTCTTCTGGCCATGACTTCTCCAAATCAGCTTCTAAAAAGTCTGAAGAGAGAAGTAGCCATCTCTCCAAGGAAAGTCCTGACTCTTCTAAAGAAATCTCTGGGTACAAAAAGTACAAAGCAAAGTACAAAAGAGAAAAAGAAAAGAACCAAAACAGAGGAAAAACCTTGGTTGCTGAAACAGTTTGCTGGGAAGATGAGCAAACCTCTGAGAGTGACAGTGAGTATGTCACAAAGTGTCTAATGGCCAAGATTGATGAAATAGAAGAAATGGAAAAGACACTTTGCACTGCTCTTGTATCTACTGAGGAATCAACTTCAGGAACAAAGCCTCAAGTACATCCCTTCACCTTTCTCTCCAATGATCAAAAAGCTGATGCTTTTGATTCTTTAACTGTCGACTTCTATGACTTAAAGGATCAGAAGAAAAAGGTTGACATTCATATAAAATGTTTAAATGATCAACTTCTGTCTTGTTTCTCTAAACTTAAATATTTTGATAAAATGAAAGTTGATCTAGAAAACCTAAGGTATCTAAATGACAGTCTTTCAGAAGAAAAATTAAAAATCTCCAACACTCTTGAAAGAGAACAAGAGGTTCTGTCTAAATGGACCAAATCTTCTAAAGATCTTGAAAGAATTCTTCAAGATCAAATCTCCAGCAAGGACAAGACTGGACTTGGATATGGAAAAGATGATTTTCAATCTTCTGACTCTATTCCTCCTTCTGTTGAATGTCAAGGCTTTCCTGCTGGCTTCTTGTCTGATGACGATGATGATCTCTTTGGTTACTCATCTGAAGATTCTACCTCTGTTCATTCTATAGATCTTCTAGATATGCTAAAAGTAGAATCAAACTCCAAAAAGTTTGGAGTCTTTGTAAAAGCAACAGAAGTTTCCACTAAACCTTTAAGAATTCCAAGTTCTTCTTCTTCCTCTCCTAAACCCATTCAAAAGCTTTTAAGCTCTTTGAGTCTTCATGAGTCAAGGGACTTTCACAAGTCACGGACTATTCCTGCTTGTCACAACTCAAAAAGATTTTCTCAAAATAAAAAGTTTTCATCTAGAAGAAAATCTCAAGAAATTACTGATTTCATCCCTCGCTCTCTCAACTTAAAGAAATCAAAAAATCCTGGTAAAGGTATTCTTGGACCAAATCCTGATAAAGGTATTCTTGGATCAAGACCAGGTGTTGGTCATCCCTCTACTTCTTTTTCTTCTTCTGATGCTCAAAGCTTTGATGACATGGACTTTAATAGAGCCTTTTCTTTAAAGAAATGTTATAACTGTGGCAATACTCTCCATCTTGCAAAGCATTGTCCTAAGAATTCTGATGTTCCTAAAATGCCCTCTAACCCCAAAGGACCCACTTCAAAATGGGTACCAAAAGTCTAAATTTGTTTTTGGGTACAGGTACCAAACAAAGATCATACATGGTACATGGACAGCGGTTGTTCAAGGCACATGACCAGAAACAAATATCTTCTCTCTAATTTATTGCAAGAAAAAGGACCCACTGTTTCCTTTGAAGGAAATGAGAAATGTGTCACCAAAGGCTATGGTACCATATCAAATGGAACCATAATTTTTTCTAAAGTAGCTCATGTTGAAAGGCTAATGTACAACTTACTGAGCATCAGCCAAATATGTGATTTGGGATATAAGGTCACCTTTCAACTCTGTGTTTGCTTGGTCCTTGATATGCAGAATAAAGTTGTACTAGCAGGCACCCAAATGAATGACGTCTACATCATCAACATGAAGGAAAATGCTATTGGAGAAGTTGTGTGTCTCCTCTCTCAAGAATTAGCCAAACAAAGTTGGCTATGGCATAAAAGAACTTTTCTGCCGTACACACTCCTCAACAAAATGGTGTTGTTGAAAGAAAGAATCAGTAACTCTCTCGAAGTTCGCAAGGTCAACGCTGAGCGAATCCAAGTTACCAACCTATTTTTGGGCGTGCTTAACACCGCATGCTTTACTCAAAATAGGTCTCTCATAGTCAAAAGGCATGACAAGACCGCGTACGAAGTTTTCCATGGACGGAAACCTGCAGTTGACTATTTCCATGTATTTGGCTGTGCATGTCACATGCTAAATGACAGGGAACAACTTGGAAAGTTTGGTCCAAAGTCTGATGATGGAATATAATGGGCTATTCTCTCTCCTCAAGAGCCTTCAGAATTTACAACCTCAGAAGACAATGCATAGATGAATCTATGCATGTGAAATTTGATGAGTTTGCAGTATCTTCATTATCTTGTAATGAAGAAGAATTAAATCTTTGGATAAATTCATGTGTTGGTGAACTTCCTTCTTTCTCTTCTTCATCTAATACTTCAAATCCTCAAAACAGCAACTCTCCTCAGCCTCCCATCAACACTACCTCACTTCAAGAACCCACTTCTTCTTCTCCACCTCCTGAAACTAACTCTTTAGAAGATCTTACCCATCTAAACACAATATCTCCCACTAACCCCTCCTCACCATCTCAAAATCTCTCCTCTTCATCTTCTTCCATTCCTCCTCCCTTGCTGCCTGCACTAAAATGGACCATGGATCATCCAATAGATCAAATCATAGATAATCCTCAAATTGGTGTTAAAACTAGAAGAGGCATCAGCAACCTGTGCTTGTATGTCAACTTTGTTTCTATTATTGAGCCTAAGATAATTAATGAAGCCCTAGGTGATCCAAGCTGGGTAATTGCCATGCAAGAAGAACTCTCTCAATTTGAGAGAAACAAAGTCTAGAAGTTAGTTCCTCGTCCATCTAACAAAACTATCATTGGAACAAAATGGGTGTTCAGAAACAAGATGGATGAAGAAGGAACTGTCATAAGGAATAAAGCAAGGTTGGTTGCTCAAGGATATAGGCAAGAAGAAGGAATTGACTATGATGAAACTTTTGCTCCCCTGTTGCCAGATTGGAAGCTATCCGAATATTTCTTGCCCATGCTGCTTACAAGAATTTTCGGGTATTCCAAATGGATGTCAAAAGTGCCTTCCTTAATGGTGAGCTGGCTGAAGAAGTGTATGTGAAGCAACCACCTGGGTTTGAAGATCCAGTCCATCCATATCATGTGTATATGCTAGATAAAGCTCTGTATGGACTGAAGCAAGATCCTGGTGCCTGGTATGATACTCTCTCAGTCTATCTTCTTAAAAATAAGTATATACGAGGCAAAGTTGACAACACTCTCTTCTTCAAGAAAATCACAAGGTAATATCATTCTTGTTCAAACTTATGTTGATGATATTATTTTTGGAGCCACCGATGAATCCTTGAGTGATGAGTTCAACTCCCTCATGCAAAAAGAGTATGAAATGAGCATGATGGGGAAGTTAACTTTCTTTCTTGGTTTGCAAGTAAATACATTAAAGACCTTCTGAAAAAGTTTCAACTTGATACTTGCTCTACCATGAAAACTCCTATGGCTCCTCCTCTTAGACTTTATTCTGATCCTGATGGTGTTTCTGTTAATATCACGAATTATAGAGGCATGATAGGATCTCTTC
This sequence comes from Silybum marianum, assembly GCA_036898165.1. Taxonomy (NCBI): domain Eukaryota; kingdom Viridiplantae; phylum Streptophyta; class Magnoliopsida; order Asterales; family Asteraceae; genus Silybum; species Silybum marianum. The sequence goes on along the minus strand of CM072535.1, from coordinate 4,062,639 downwards.
TCTATTTTACTGCAAGTAGACCTGATATTATGTTTGATACCTGTCTGTGTGCTCGATACCAAGCAAATCCTAAAGAATCACATCTAGCTGCTGTGAAAAGGATTTTTCGGTATCTGAAGGGTACCATAAATCTGGGTCTTTGGTATCCCAAAGACTCAGGTTTCGATCTCATCGGGTACTCTGATTCTGATTTTGCAGGTTCAAAAATAGACCGAAAAGTACTACCGGAAGTCGTCAATTACTTGGTGGAAAGCTTGTGAGCTGGTCAAGTAAGAAAACAACATTCGGTATCTACTTCTACAGCTGAAGCAGAATATGTGGCTGCTGGAAGTTGTTGTGCACAAATATTGTGGATGAAAAATCAGCTGTGTGACTATAATCAGATTTTCTCAAAGATCCCAATATTGTGTGACAACTCAAGTGCAATAGCCATTGCCAACAATCCAGTGCTTCATTCAAGATCTAAGCACATTGACATCAGGTATCACTTTATAAGAGATCATATCTCTAAAGGCGATGTGAAACTTCATTTCATTCCCACTGATTGTCAATTAGCTGATCTGTTCACAAAGCCCCTGGATGAAGCAAGGTTCAAGTTTCTCATCTGTGAATTAGGTATGATAAATATAGACTAATATATATATATATATATATATATTATATAATATGTATGTTTATATTATATGTATATATATTATATACATTTATGTATGTTATATATATTGTATAATATTAATATATGTGTCTATATATATAAAAAAATAATAATAATAATAACAAATATATACATATATATACTGTCGGTGAGTGGACTCACCGACATGGCACCCTTCTCTCTCCTTCCTAAACACCTCTTTCACCTCTCTCATAAAACCCTAAAACCATACAACCACAAGCCACCATCACCTATCCACCGACGTTCCCACCTTTGAGCCACCGACAGTCACCGTCACCATCCGCCGACAACAACCGTCATCATCCACCGACGGTCACATATCCACCGACGGTCCTCTCTCTCTCTCCGATTCTATCCACCGAAGCCACCGATCTCTCTCTCTCTCACATACACACACCGATCTCTCTCTCTCACTCTCTCACACACACACCGATCTCTCTCTCTCACCGATCTCTCTCTCTCTCACACACTTCGCCGATCTCTCTCTCTCACACACACACACCGAAGCCACCGATCTCTCTCTCACACACACACACACCGAAGCCACCGATCTCTCTCTCTCACCGAAGCCACCGATCTCTCTCTCTGATTTAGCCACCGATCTCTCTCTCACACACGCACCCCCACCGACGATCGCAACCATCTCTCTCACTCACTGACGTCACCTCATAAACCCAAAGAACACTTAGCCACTCCCAGCTCCTCCATGCCCTCTCAAAAGGACATGGTTGTACAAAGGGATATCCCTATTATACCTTCATCAATTTTTTTCTTAGTTGATGAAGATGACTTGGAGTCTCCCATCCAAGGTGTCTCTTCACCACCCCTTGAGCTCTCACAACTCCTTTTCCACACTCCACATGAGAGTGCATCACACCCAGGTTTGGTGGATTATTCCTCTAGTGATGATGAAGATGATCAACCACCAAAGCCTCAACCATCTGCTCCCATGACTTCTCAACAGGGAGATGATCTTATCAAGGCTTTCACCAGTTTCACTCGTGCTACTATCCGCCAGGTGGAAGTTCTGGAAGATCATGCAACTAAGGAAATGGAAAGAATGGCCTTTCTTTCTACTACTCTTAGATCTAGCATTGAAGAGTTGTCGGTGAGTCACCCAACTCTCATGACATGCTTAGATCTCCTGCACTTGGATGTCTTTGGTCTTCAGCAAAGGGCTTCTCTCAAGCCAAGATTCTGTGCTTTCTTCTATCAGAGAACTTCGAAGTGCCTCTGCTCAGCAAGCCACCGATATTGCTTCTATCCTTGTCAATCAGAAAGCAATTTTTGGAATCTCTTGCAACTCTTGATACAAAGTTGACAAGATACCAACTTCTTCTCCAACGGTTGAACTTAATGTTGGTGATTCCTTCTTTTAGGATAAGGATAGATTTGTTCTTCAAAGGGTTGAACTGCAGGTTGATGCTGTGGGTTCTGATGTTGAAAGAATCAAGATCTTTCTCTCTTCAGTGGGTTTCAAGGGTTCAACCACTGAGGGGGAGAAAAACAAGAAAGCTACTGCTTCTCCATCTCCAGCCACCTATGTGACTCCATCCACCTATGTGACTTCAACCATCTATGTGACTCCATCCACTGATGTGACTCCAGCCACTTATGTGACTCCAGCCACCTATGTGACTCCAACCACCTATGTGACTCCATCCATCGATGTTCTAGCTGCTCTTCCATCCACCGATGTTGTAGCCACCGATGCTGCAGCCACAGCCACCGATGATGTAACCGAACCCTAGGTCACCAAGATAACTGAAGCAACAATTGATGGGGAGGGAGTCAGTGCCCGAACCTTTGAGTTTGATCAAAGAAATGTGCTCAAAATAGCTCAAGAAGAGGCTACTAAATTCACAGGCGCCGATACTCAGGGGGAGAAGTCTAGTGTCTGACTGGATGAAGATGTCAACATTGATGTTAGCTCTGAGGTGGATAAACAAAAGACAAAGGCAATAAAAAGTCTATGTGAAACAACCTCATGGTTAGAAGACCCCACTCATTCTGACTTTCAACTTACCGATCTATGCACAAAATCATTGGATGAAGTCAATCAACTTTCTCATCGGAAAACTAGGTATGTCATCCCTTCAATCTCTAAATTAAAAAAAAATCATTATATATTTGTATATATAATAATAAATTCGGATGGTGATTTCTCCGATCTCCACTCTCCGAATAAAAGTATATATTTTTAAAATATATATTTTTCTTTATATAAAATTAAAAAAAAAATTGCTGACGTCAGCAACCGACGCTGACGTCACCCACCGACGCTGACGTCAGCAGATGTCATGCTGACGTCATGCTTTCCGATTTTCAAAAAAAAAATTAATTTTTTTTTCCTTAATTTTCAGCAGTTTAAAAAAAAATTATTTCAAAAATTTTCTCCTACTCTCCGAAATTTCCGGTAACCCCCAAAATTCGTACTCTGAATTTTGACTCCCCGATTTTAGATAACTAACATCCCTCCCAAATTTCATATCTTGAAATTTTATTTATCTCCCTCTCTCAGAGTTTGGACAGCTAAAATTCCTAAAAAGAAATTCTGTTTCTTGAAATTTCTCCTCAGATATACTATTCCCTATATATCTTTGTCAAAATATCTCTCCGAATTCTCTTGCTGTTAAAATTCTCTCTAATTTCTGTCATGATAAAATTCCCTCCAATAATTTTGTCAAACTACTCTTTGAATTATGTCTGTCAAAATACCCACCTATCTTTGACTGTCAAAACAGCTCCTGATTGTTGACTGTCAAGATGTCCATCTATTGACTGTCAAAATTCTTCAATCCTTTCTCTTTCAAAAATCTCCAAAGTCTATGATGTTTCTCTCTCTATTTTTGGATACTTAATATCCTTCACTTTTTATTCTCTCTGATCTCATGAGCATAAAATTCCACAAATTTTGCTCACAAACTTCTCTCTCCGACATATGGACATGGTGAAGAAGAAAAAGAAATCTAAGGTTTATAAATCTTCTACCATTTCCAGCTCCGCGCCTGCTTCTACGGCTACGATACCGAAAAATCCTTCGGTATCTACCCAAGCCAATATCCTTTTTAAGAAGCGGAGGAGTTACAAAAGCCCCCCCAAGTTCTCCTCAAAGAGACTTAAGGAACCTCAAGGGTCAAATACTCACAAGCCACTCACTGATTCCCAAAAATTGGTGAGTGTTGAAATTCTCCCTACTGGACCCAGGGAATTCTTTAAAAACTCACCTAGCTCCTTCATGCCCTCTTAAAAGGACCTGATTGTATTTTCGGGGACCCTCACTAAACCCTTCTCAACATTCTCTTTGGTTGATAAGGATGACTTGGAACCTTCCCAATCCAAGGACTATTTTTGTCACTTCACAGCCTTGCACCCAAGATCTATGATCTTGATGACCTTGCACATCTCTATGAAGATTCGGCGAAACTGGTCGAATCGAGTGGACTCCCATTTTTCTTGTTCACCAATATCTCCTTCTGGCAGAAATGTTTCCACCTAGTGAACTCTCCGATATATGGGTTTGAGAAATAAAAATAAAAATAATTTTTTATTTTTATTTCTGATAGCTTATTTATCCCTCTGGTGGACTCCCCAAATTTGTTCCACTTTCTCACCTCATTTACTCATCTTCTCCCCTCAGCCTCCGAGGGGGAGAAAATTCAAAGTTCCTGATAAGGCTAAATCAACAGCAGCTGGGAGGAAAAAAGAAATCTTCTCAAGAAATCAACTAAGGCTAAAGTATTGTAAGCTGAGAAGGAGAAGAAGAAATCCTTCTCATGCAGCTGAGAGGAGAAAAGAAATCTTCTCAAGAAATCAACTAAGGCTAAAGTATTATAAGCTGAGGAGGAAAATGAGAAATCAACAGAAAAGAAGAAATTTTCTCAAAAAGAGATTTCAGTTGAAAGGGAACAAATCTTCTAAGTGATAAAATATCAGCTGAGGGGGAGCATCTAAGTGATTCTAAGAACAATGAGTCGAAAGCAACTGTTGAGGGGGAGAAAATCAAAGACAGACAAGAAGTTAACCCCGATGCAGACTGGATTATTCTCTCTCCCATTCCACAAGGAAGCATTCATGATATCTCAAATTTTTGATCTATCAAATCCAACCTTGCTAGTTCAATTAGCAACAACCATCATCACTGCTCCAGAATATGGTATGTTCTCTAAACATGATCTTAGGAACAAATGTTTCTTCTAAGGCTACCAATATTCCCTTGCCGATAGCAGCTTCCTTCAAGAAATTCTAAGTGTGGTCCTCTATAGCAAAGATGAAGGAATTCTCTACAATTTAATCTTCAATGAACTCAAGAGTAGAGATGCTGCAACAATTCCCTTCAAGTACCCGGATGCTTGGTATATATGTAAATTTATTTATTTTTTTCATATGTTGGACATAATTTTTTTTTCATACATACTGTACATACCCAGCCAAAAAAAAAACAAAAAAAAAAAAGAAATCTGAGGCAAAAGAACCCAAAAGAAAAATAGAAAGGGTCAAAAGTATTTCTTTTCTAACTTACAGGTATCATCATCAAATAGGGGGAGATTGTTGGGTCACCGATGATTTGGTGATGAACCTTCTCTATTATTTGTTTGATCTTTTACAGGGTCTTTTGAAGGTCTGAAATACATTTCAAGTATTGAAAAGTCAAAGACTATTCAATCTAAGGGTTGTACATCAAAATGTGGAATTTTTGATGTGACAACTAACTTTAATATTCAGACCATTGCCAAAGTCAAGATTGTTGGGTCACCATGGGTCACCGATGGTACACTTAAAAGTTATCAAAGTACTATGACATCAATACAAGATGAGGACATCAAGTTTGAAGTCATGGTCACCGACATTACAATCTTGGTCACCGAAATTGCAGGTATATTTTTTAAGGCTGTGATATCAAGTCACAAGGATGTACACTTTCAACACTTAGTGAAAGATGAAGTTTATCAAGCAAAAGCAAAGTGTACACTTATCATTTCCAGCCTTACAAAGTATCCACCGATATGATACATGGCTTCATGTATCACTTAGCAATTTTAAGAGATAAAGTTCTTACTCACAACAATTGCAAGATACGTGAGCTGCAAGAACTTGGGCACCAAACCTTAAATTAAGACATTCTTTTTTATTCTTATAAAAGGGATGTTTGTCTTCTAGCTAAAAGGTTTGATGGGACTTTTCAGAGCATGAAGAAAAGTAGATAAAGTTATCTGACATTACGTGCTACAAAGAATGGTTCATCCATTAATCTAGTACAAAGAGAGTGGCCTCTTCCTTTGTCCATCAGATAAACTTCCAGCTAATCAATCCTTGACAGCTGTCCACTTGCATCTCTATGGGCACTATAAAAGGAGATGAAGTCCTTCCCAGAAATCTCACGTCTTCAACAATACTTCTCTGAAAGTATTTGTTTGATTTCACCAAAGTTGTGTGCGCGCTAACAGTCTTATTTTAACTTCCTGTGTGTATAAGTTAATTACTGTTATTTAAGTTTGTTAGAATAAGTTGTCTATTCTTTTCCGCAACAAACTTCTGTGTGTAAATTTTTAATATTTATATTAAAAAATTTAAAAAGAGCAAAAATTGTGTGTTTGTATTCATCCCCCCTTTCTACAAACTCTTACTAGCTTAGCCATCTCCTTTCCGGGACTAACAGATTTAGTATCTCATGTGATGGTCTTGATAGATTATAATAGAGCAAAATGCAATAAATAGCAACCTACTTTCATAAATTTCTTTATTATAGCATTGTACTTTCAGTTTTACTTATTACAGCAATGTACTTTCAAATTATTTTTTATTAAGGCATTGTACTTTGAAAAATTTACCCATTATAGCAATAGGTAACTTGTTACATTTTAAACAAGTTAACCCCTAACTTTTTTTTGCTTACATGACTTAAATGAGATGACATGGATAACATGTCATCATGATTACATGACATTAATAAAAAAAATCTCTTGTAATTTTTTTTTAAAAAAAATCCACTTTCTTTTTTGATTATTCATATCTCACTCAGTTTATATTATTTTTAATTATCTCAATTTTTTTAGTAATTTCTTCACGTCATCACTTTTAAAAAAATCACTCTTTTAAATTCTATGCAAATGAAATATTTTAGAGTTACATGTTTTTTAACAAATATGATATTTTTCTTGAAGATAGATATTTTATTTTATAAAAAACGTAAAACTTGTGATTTAATTTTTCTAGTTCAAAAAATACTTATTTTGTACTTTAAAAAAAATTAAACGATATAAATTGTGTATTAGAAATCTTCTTAATATTGTTACATTTTAATAAATATTTTAGAAATAATCTAATTAATTTAATACATTTATTGAACGATATGTCAATTCAATTTTTTAAGACAAATAGATATATAGTCTTTTCCATATAAATATTTTATTTGTAAAAAAACGTAACAATTCTTATTTTCTTAGTTAAAAAATATATTTTTAAACATTTTTTAATATTAGGGAAATAAATTGTCACCTATAAATTTTCTTAATATTCTTATATTTATGAATAATTTAGTTTAGTTTAATTAGTCTAATATATTTAATAAATAATATGTAAAAACAATGCTATAATAAGAAATGTCACATCAACAATATATTACATGTGGACAACCTACATGGACAATGAGGTGGCATGGAAACCTAGTAGAGTGGGTAAATTTAAAAAAAAAAGTTTCCCAATGCTATAATGGGTAGATTTTTTAAAGTACAATGCTCTAATAAAAAATAATTTGAAAGTACATTGCTGTAATAAGTAAAACTAAAAGTACAATGCTATAATAGAGAAATTTATGAAAGTAGGTTGCTATTTCTTGCATTTTGCCCATTATAATATCACATCAAGAACACGCTTATCACATGTGATAATATATGTGAAGTGGCTTAATGGTGTAAGAGCGACTTGGCCCGCAACCTAGATCGCGCCAAAAGTCGTTTACATCTTTGATTTTGTATCATATGTGTAGCATATGTGATTGAATAATAGTATCACATATGATTCTCTATAGTAAAAGGGTGTTCTCGCGTTCTCGTAAAATGAAGGTGTTCTCGTTTGAACCCTTCGCCATATATAAAGAAGTTGTTGCAACAAAACTGATTTTTATAGATAAATGTAAAATCACCTTAGAACATCACAATTATCACTTTAAAAATTAGATATCCAAAGTTCCAAACACATCCCCAATCTGTTATATAATTCTTTTTATTGTATTTTTGTTAACCGTGGGTGTTTAGACCCGCTTGTGCACACCTCGACTACTAACACCATGTTTGTGCAAAAAATGGTTTGCCAGCGACCCATGCCTGCCACACCATCCACATATTCAGAATATGGTATCAAAACCAACGTCTACCACTGTAGAGACATTTTAGACAATCTGTATCTGTCTAGCCCCCTCTAAACACTCTCGCACAATATGTACCCACCAAAAACCTTAACTCTCTTTGAAAAGCTTTTTTGTTGAGTAATATAAAGTTGATTTGGATAACCACAATTCATAAACCAACATCTTTTGATGTGGTAATGATCTTAGAAATTCATTAATTTCATAGTTCAAACAGCAAAATCATAGTCCAAAATATTACAAAAACACAATCATTCAATCAACTATGGCGAAACGGTAATCGGGTATTGTTGATCACCAACAACAAGATAACGATAACCCTCTTCGATCACCATCAACCCGTCTTCATTAGCCGTCCCAAAATGCTCACACGGGCTCACAACAAACTCAACTTCGACCCTTTCTCCGCTACTCGTTTTCACACTCTCGAAAGCCGCCAATTGCTTAATGGGCTTCCCATTTCCACTTCTATCGTGCTTCACAAACAACAAGACCGCATGTTTTCCGTCCATTTCCCCATGGTTTTGGACCCCCACGGTTGCCGAAAACTTGGCCTTTTCACATGATTCGGTTTCCATATCCAAAACGGACGTATAATGAACGGATTCCGAGTTTTGAAGTGTGGAACCGGTGCTTGAAATTTGACTTAATGAGAGTTTGTTTTGTGTAACGGATATGAAATCGTATGTGTATTTTGAATAGCTGAGACCGTAGCCAAACGGATAAACTTTTCGGCCGGTGTAGAATCTATACGTACGGCCCGGATAGCCTGAAGATGGTTGTGGTCTCATTCTCATATCGGTCATCGGGATCTTGACGAATTCTTTAGGGTACCATGTTATAGGTAACTTTCCTCCTAAAAAAGCAAGTTCGAGTGGATCGTTAGTTTGTGAACGGATCCATGAAAGAAAATAAACTACAATAAAATCGGTCTTTTAGGACCCTAGATATCCTGTCTAAAGGCGTTTTAATAAGTTCTATCGATAAAGTTGGACAACCTAATAAGACACAAAAAATAAATCATCTTATTAGCTTTTTATAAAAGTGTCGTAATATAATAAAACTAATAAGATGATTTACAGTTTGTTTCCTATTAGGATGTCCAACTTAATGGATAAAACTAGTTAGGTCACGCAATTTTGTTCTAACATCTTATTGAAACGCGTTCAGATAAGACACGGTTTTTGATTCTGTAAACTTAAAGTCTAGTTAAGTACTCTATTAAGACGGTCCAAAGATGGTTAGATGTCTGAAAAGACCCATTTTGTTGTAGTAAATGTTGGCAAAACGGGCCTAATCGACTAGAATTAGAAAAAGGTTCGATCTTGAATCAAAAAGGTGCGCTCTTGCAAGATGGGGTTGGACCAGCAGTTCATGGGTCGAATCTTTATGTCTCCTAAACATGACCCATGAACGAAAATGTTAACCAAAGGGACCTAATCAACTAGAATTAGAAAAAGGTTTGATCTTGAACTAGAAAGGTCCAATCTTGCAAGACGGAGTGCACATTTGGTTCATGGGTCGAATCTTTATGTCTCCTAAACATGACCCATGAACGAAAACGTTAACCAAAGGGACCTAATCAACTAGAACTACAAAAAGGTTCGATCTTGAGTCAAAAAGGTGCGATCTTGCAAGACGGGGTTGAACCATTGGTTCGTGGGTCGAATCTTTGTTTCTCCTAAACATGACCCGTGAACGAAAACGTTAACCGAAGGGACCCAATCAACTAGAAACAAAAGGTTCGATCTTGATTTGAATAAAAAGGTGCGATCTTGCAAGCTGGGGTTGGACCATTGGTTCATGGGTCGAATCTTTATATCTCCTAAACATGACCCGTGAACAAAAATGTTAACCAAAGGCCCAATCGACTAGAACTGCAAAAGGTTCGATCTTGCAAGATGGGGTTGCACCATTGGGTCATGGGTCCAATATTTATGTCTTCTAAATGTGACCCATGAACAAAATGTTAACCAAAGGGACCCAATCGGCTAGAACTACAAAAGGTTCGATCTTGAATAAAAAAGGTGCGATCTTGCAAGATGGACCATTGGTTCATGGGTCGAATCTTTAACCAAAGGGACCTAATCAATTAGAATCAAGAAAAAAGAACATGAATCTTGAATAGAATTCTTGAACTTTACCTGGATTATGATCACCAAATATGATTTCGGCAATTGCAATACCACCGGATTCACCAGGATAACCAGCCCACAAGATCCCACCGATCTTCGGATCATGTTTCGCGAACGAAACATCCACCGGACCACCACAAATCAGCACCAAAACCACCGGTCTTTTAGCCGCCTTAGCCACACTCGTAATCAAAGCCTGTTGCTGACCCGGAAGCACCAAATCAACCCGATCAAAACTCTCCCTTTCTTGACCTTGATCCAACCCCATAAACAAAACCACATAATCCACACTTTTCGCAACCTTAACCGCTTCATCGATAGAAGCAGACGTACAGTTAACAAAGTTACACCCTTTATGGTACTGTGTGTTTTTCACATAGTTCTGAAGTGCTTTTAGTGGCTCGATGGATTTGCAAGGCGGGCCCGCGTAGTTTCCCACGAGGGTATACGCTGAGTTGGCGTTTGGACCGATAACGGCTAACGAAGAGATGGTTTTTTTGAATGGGAGGAGTTTAGCCGAGTTCTTTAGAAGGACAATGCCGTTTCTTGCAGCCTCAAGGGCTAGGTCCTGGTGCGCTTTACTGCAGACCTGGTTCGGACCGATCGAACCGTATGGGAGTGAGGCTGGGTTGCCATTGAATAAGCCAAGTCTCATTCTCATTGTGAAGAGGTTAGATAGGGCTCTATCTATGTCTGATTCAAGAACTTTCTTCTTTTGGACTGCTGATTTGGTGTAGTTTTGTAAGTAAAAACCACAGTCCACATCCATTCCTAATATTTTTTCAAAAAAAAAAAACAATAAAAATAGTTAGAACATAAATGTAGTTAAAAGTCTCTTCAAGATTACTGGAGGGTTTATCTGGCTGTTAACTTTTGTATTTATCTGGAAGGCTATACGAACAAAATTAGGTTTATAGAACCCTTAAAACGTCTAAGTGTCCTAATAAGTATCATATCTAAAAATGTTACAACAGATTTATAATTTAAAATGATTTTCGGTGTTTTAATAAGTTTTTAGGATAGTTTTAAATAAAGCGTTAAGAAGAAAAGGTTCATATGTGAATCATTACAAAAATTTATTTGAAGATTCATATGTGAATCGATAGGAATAATATGTAATGTTGGTTCAACATATTTTTTTGTAGAATTTTTTCAATGGATTCACATATGAACTTTCCTTTATAGAACACTTGTATAGATGGGATAGTTTTTAAAATAGCTAACATGACACTTTATTTTGAAAATGTTCTTAAAAAAACTTGTTAAAACGTCCAAGAGCGCCATATAAACTTATTGGAAAACAAGAAAACATATTATAACTTTGCAAAAAAAAATCTGGACGGTTTACCAACAGTAACAACGTAAAAGTCACCACCCTCACTTATGTTACTGACAAGAACCGAGAATTTTATCTGGTTAGCTTACTGAGTAAGAGACGTTTACCAACAAGCAGGGGAGTTAACTCTTACTCAATAATCGTTTACCAGTTAACATTGATAACGGTCTCTGAAATAAAGCTTTTGGAAACAAGTTTTTTACAATAAAAATAAAAAATAAAATACGTTTTGTTTTATTTTATTTTATAATTTGTGAAATAAAAAGAAAAGGCCAACATTTTATTTGTATTATTATATCTTTATGGATCAAAAAACTCCAAAAAGAAAGGTTCACGTGTATGGACCAAATGTCTACTACTATATTGACTTTTATTCAGCCATGCTCAGCAGGTGGACCAAACAACTAACATGGTCCATAATTTCACCCAATCAATTACATACATGCATAATACATACATGCATAATATATACATATATATATATATATATAGGGTCAGGTTCAGAAAAAAAAACATAAAACAGAGAAAACTGAAGGACACTTTAGTAACCCTCCGTCTGAATGGTATACATAAATACATACCGTCCAGATGGAGGGATCCAGGAGTGTTCTTCAGTCTTTTTTTAGGTTTTCCTTGAACCTCCCTCTACATACACACACATATATACATATATATAGGATATAGGGTTGGGTTGGGTTTATGAAAAAACAAAGAATAACGTTAATAACTATTATTTGTTCGGTGTGCACATGTGTATAACATATTAATATGCACATGTGTATATATAGAAACCATGGAACACTTTAGGATGTATTTATGTCATAATATATTTGTTTCACAATATGAAACTATGGAGGTGTATTGTTTCATAATATGAAACAACATTGTATATTTTACATGTATTATTTTATTGGTTTCTACAATTCTCAATATTTTTAAGATTCTCACACATAGATATATATATTGAAATTGGATCTTGTAAATATGATTATTATAGGGGTAAATAAGAATTTAAATTTTGAAAAATAATAATAAGGATAAGTTGAGACATTATAACTTTTATGCAATGTGGGGTATTTGTGTTATCTTGCTTATCTAAAAAAGAAAAAGAAAAGAAAAATATGTTTAAAAAAAACTAGTCATTAGCAAGATGACACAAATACCCCCACAATGTTACGCTTCACACCCTTTAACTATAAAGTTATATCTTAAATGTAAAAATATGTTTAAAAGAGGGGCCACTTTGTAAAATAATATAATTAAAGGGCTTAAAGTAAAAGTAGTCAAAAGACATACCTGCTTTAAGCACTTCACCAACAGCATCTTCTGGTGTTTTTGCATATTTATGAACATCATGAATGATGGATACTGCATCACAATCTGAAGTGATGTACCTGAACAAAGATGTGAAATTACCAAAATGCCCCCATCTTGTAATTAAATCAAAAATAAGGAAGATAAAAAACACTAATTTAAAATGTAACCCTTTTGAATATCTAAAATGCTATTTGATAAAAAGAAAAAAAGTACTCATAACAATATATGGCCAGGGGTAAATTGGTAATTTCAGTATGAAAAGCTTTTGAGACCAAAAGGGATCTCAATTTAATGACGACCCCTTTTCTTTTACAAACCCAATAATTTATACAAACTTATAAATCAATTTTTCATGTGTTGTTTTATATATGAAACAACACGTGTAAAAATACATTGTTTATACAGTATTGTTTTATATATAAAACGTTCATGATTGTTTTTTCCACACATAGAAAACAGTATTGAACATTTCATATATGAATCAACACTGTAATAGACAGTGCATTTATGAAACAACACATTAAAACTAGTTTATAAGTTTGTACAGTTTATTGGGTTTGTAAATGATTATGCGTCTACTGGAATTTTAATGAAACGAAAAGGGGTTTTGTTTTTACCCCTGAAAACCCCATTGCTTTCGAGCAATGTTGGTTAAGAGATCGTAATCAGCGCAATTTGGGACTCCGTTCACACGATTATAGGCACACATGATTCCACTGGCTTGAGCATGTTGTATGCAACTATGGAACGGTGGTTGATATGTGTCCGCAAGATCCTGTTTCGTGACCTATTTTTTACATTTTTAAACCAAATTAGTAACACAATGTGACGCATTTCTAGCTAAATAATATATACGTGCAAATTAAATGAGAATAATAAGGAAAATGTTGAGAATTGTGAGAACCCGTTTCACATGTATCGTTTACATGTAGAAGCAACTATACACATACACATACACATATACATATACATATGCATGGGTCTGATCAAATCAGAGCTGATTAGTTTGTGGAAACTGTAAAAACTAATGTGGACCAATCATTTTAAATAATTAATGTTATTTTACTAAAATAGCATAAAAGGTAAATTGGTAAGACTTGGTATCATAGTGGGTAACACAATGGTTATCACAATGCATTATATATGTATTTGTGTATCACACTGAGAGTATCAAATTGGTATCATATAATTGTACCACGATGGACTGTGGACGGAGAGAAGAGAGTTTAAAATACCTAAAATGTCCTTTCATTAAAAATTTAATCAAAATTACCAAATTACAAGTTTACTAATTTAACCATTGATTTGTGGTTAAGATTGATTTTTACAGTTTCTACAAACTAATTAGTTTTTTCTCGAATTGTTCCATATACATGCATACGCATGCACTGATGCACATGAATATTAATACCATCTTGAATCGCTAGCATAAAATAAAATTAACTAAATGTGGGGATTGGTTTGATTCTCAATATACTTATAGTTTTTATTTGATTTTTTCCCATTATATACAGAAGTAGCTTCATTTAATAACCATAAATATATTTAGATTCTGAAACTTACTATTTATAAATTATTTATAATAAACATCGAGCCAAATATTTATAAATACTATAACAATATAAAATGCAGGATGTTTCTAAGAAATGTTATATATGTAAAGTTATTCTCTATAAATATTTTAAAGTTATTTATCATAAATAATTTATGATATAATTAATTTTTAAAAGTTAAAAATACTAGTGGTTGTTGTTTAAAATTTTATATCATTAATTTATTTTTCTAAGGTGTCATTTTATATCTAAAATAGAAAAAACAAACATCCCAAAACATGGCAAAAGCCCAAATTCCAGAAAGAAGCATCAATCATTAAAATACAAATTATAATAAAATTTCAGGCACAAATCTTAAGAACAAAGAATCATTTCTTTGAAAACAACAAATTTGCATAATTTCTGAATTTAAAATATTCTTTGATTTGTCTTATGTAGTTGTTTAATTGATATGTTTTTTTTTAATTTAAACTATTTTACTTAAAATTATATGCGTCTAAATTAGTTTATGTACATCTTGATTACTGGTTTTTATGGATCTTAAATTAACAGTCAAAGAAACTTTCAATGTCCCTAAACACTTTTAGGGTGTCGTTAAATGTAGCAACTCTTTAAGGTAAGTTTTTTTTATATAAAATAAGAAGTTCAAATGCGTAGCAACGTACAACTTTTACGATAGAAGATACAAGTGAGCATAGCACCATTTTTTAATCGAAAAGTTATCAAATAAAAGCATATAGAATGAAACTAAAGGGGGTGAAAGCGGACAATATCAAAAGTAAAAGGAGGTAAAATGAAAAATAGACTGACCTTAGCATCATAACCAAATCTATCAACACCTTTCCAATGATCCAAATCATAAGCAGTGAAATGTTTGCAACAAGCAGAAGCTTGAAGATGTCCATCTTTAATCCTTCCACCTTCAAAGTTGTCACCTTGGACCCCTCTAACATAAGAAATTGCATATTTGCCACTAACCAATGGGTCTTCGCCAGGTGTCTCTTGTCCCCTACCCCACCTTGGGTCCCTAAACACATTGATATTGGGTGCCCAAAATGTCATTCCTTTGGCTTGCCCTTCATTATAAACTGCCCTTGCCTCCAATCCAATTGCCTAATTATTGCAAAATATAATAATAATTATTATTATTATTAAAAATACAATAAAATAACCCAAACCTAACAATTTTTATTAACCATGGGTGTCCGAAATAGCGTAAGCACATGTTAACTAATCTTAGGGCCCGGAGAACAAGCAGAAATATTCCAGTGGCCTTACTGGACTTGAACCGACATATTTATTATAATTACTGACAATAATAAGCTATCTTATTAAAAAGATTATGTTTGATAAGTTATAACTTATAAACTAACTTATAAGTTCGGACTTTTAAAGGCTACTTTCAATATAAAATAAATGACTTTCATTCACAAAAATTACCTAGGGAAATTCCGTCGATGATTACCCACGGATCACCCGAGAAATTCCAGTGGTTCGGTAAAATTTGATGCATTTCGAGAAAATACCAACAGATCACCCAGAGAATCCCTGGGTAATCTGTCACTAATTTGAATTACCCACTAGTAATTTACCCACCAAATTTTGTAACAAATTTTTTGAGTAATCACTCTTTAGTAACAGATTTCCCAAGAGAAAGGTCCGTAGGCAAAAGTCTTTCGTTTCGTTTAGTAGTGTTTGGATGGTTTTTTAACAAGCTTCAGGGGATTTTTTTACCTTTTCCAATTATACCCCCTTTATATGTTAGAGTGATTTTTCAACATATCATTTTTGGTCATGTCCAGCTGATCAAGTAGTTTTTATCAAACATGACTAGTTCATCAAAAAGGCCGATGACTACCTTATTTGTCTACAGTCATCAGTTAATTTATCAGTCAACGTATTTAACAATTAGTTTATCAATCAATAATCAAATATTTTTATCCGATAAAGTGTTAAGACATTTTTAGACCAAGAAAGTATTTAAAAATCATTATATAGACCAAAATAAATGCAAAAATTGTATGTCAAAATGATGAGAAGGGCAAATATGTAAATTTAAATTTTGTTAAACTACCGAATCTTGTCATTAACAAACAAGGCATACTACTAATTAATATAAATTATCTTTCTACAAAAATTTAAACGACCATAAGGACAAATATGTAATTATAACTTAAAATAATAACAAATCTTGACATCTTATAAGTGTCAATTATTCTTGAAATTGGCATATATGATATACAAACATGACACATAAATCATTTAAAATATACTAGTAGTTATAATTTTTGAAAAATAAATAACAACTGTTTTACTCAAAAGAAAATTAAATTGAAACTTATTATACTCTTTTCATTCCATAGAGAACAAGAAATTCTTTTATTTTGCACGTAATTTAATAAAAACCATTACTCCACGATTGGCACACAGTTTTAAACATGCATAATTAATACATTTTTTGGTTAACCAAATGACATCTTTAATGTTATTCATAATTAATACATTTTTTGTTTAACTAAATGACATCTTTGCTGTTATTTAATTTCTCTCTCTCCACAACTCTTAAATATTTATCTATTAATTAAGGATAAATTTAAAAATTTGGTTATTTACTTTTGAAAGTGGACATTTATTTGGGGACACGGATGTAAAAAACGGGGACGGAGGAAGTATTTATTAATCAAAATAAAAAAATATTTTTAAAAGCTAAAAATAGTATATTTTAATCTAAAAAAAAAGCTAAATAATCATACATGATGCTATTTTCTGAATGGGTATAATATACTTTTTAATTACAATATAATTTTTTGGATAATATTTTGAAAAAAAACAATAAAGCATAATAAAGCAAAGCATTCTAAATGGTATTATAAATCGCTACTGAGTTAACTCGCTTTCACCTGTCCGATTCGGTACCATAATCGAGCATCAAAAGAGGCGGCGGTGAGAATAACTTGAGGGAAACTGGTGGCGGACTTGATAGTGCCGTCGAAACGGATACCGTAGCCGGAGTTTGAAACGCCGTGTAATGCCTCCGACCACCACTCGTAGGCGGGGATACCGAGTCGTGGAATCGCCGGCGCTGTGTTCACGAGTTGCGAGATCTTCTCGTCGATGGTGAGTCGGGAAACGAGTTCTTTAACTCGGACGGAGATGGGTAGTGTGGTTTTGCAGAATGGGAATGATTTGGTGGCCGGATTGGATGAGTCACAAGCGAAGGGTGGTTGAGTTGACTCAGTGAGTAGTAGGAGTGTTGAGATTGTTGTGAGACATAGCAGTAGTAGCTGGATACTGCTGTTGAGTCTCATTGTGTGTCTTTTGAAGTACAACTAATTAGTGGAAGAAGAAAGAGAGATAGATATAAAGAGGGAGAAAAGAGAACAAGTTGGAGTTAAAATGACCAAAATACCCTTTGATTTTTTTTTCTTATAAATATGTGATTGTGTAACCACAAGGCTTGTGGCGTACTTGCTAAAACTTGTGGGATGAGGCTAGATAACTTATCTACCTCAAGTTCGAATCCAAACACAAACAACTTGTGGCCACTGGGAAATTATCTCAGGGCTGCATGCTTTAGCATTCTTAAAATTGTTAGGGATTAGTATAGGCAAATGTCAAGGATACCCTTTCAAAAAAAAATATATGTGACTGGTTATTTATTATTTGAAAAAAAATACAATATTTGACTATGGAAATATGATTATGAAATACAATTTTTGTTACTTGGATACATTTTTAAGGTGAATCAAATGGTTTGTAAATTGTAAAGTTTTATGGTAGGTTTTTAGTTGAATTCCACAGTTTTGAAAAAAAATGTTTATTTTAAGGCATTGTTTAAGTTTTTTAGCTGAATTTTAGAAAATTTGAGTTTTTAGTTGATTTTGAAAACTCTTTTCGTTTTCTATTTGTTGATTTCTATAGATTTTTTCAGGGTTTTTTTGATTGATTTTGAGAGATTTTTTCGTATTTTTTTTATTTTAAAATACTTTTTAGGATTTTTGGTTGATTTCAAAAGACTTTTTCAGTTTTTTTGTTGATATCTTTTGTATTTTTTAATATCCTGAAGCAATTTCAAAATTTAACATGTACAACTTTCATACCCCATAAAGAATTCTACTAATCTATTAAGTCGGTGCAAGAGATCTGTTGGGCCCCACGTGTAATATATGTTCAAAAAGGACGTGATTATCGGTATTAATAGAAAAACGACAAACCATCACATATAGTTTGATTAATAATGTAAATGAGGCATTTAGATGTGCATTTTATTTTCAAATAATTGTTAAGACGTTCAAAAGTTAAAAGAATTATAATCAAAATAAGATATATAATCGTAAGAAAGTAAAGAAGTTAAGGACAATTTAGTAATTTACATTTATTTATTGTTTTACTACAAAATTACTTGCATGTTTTTAGAATTTGATTATTTTAATTCTATATCATTAAAAAATCAAAATCAAAATCTAACCTGAATGAAAATTTTTGGAAAAAAAATATTTTTCTATCTTTTTTTTATGTAAAAAACGGTGTATTAAATAACTCCAATTTATTGGAAACTTATGTTAATTTAATTATATTTTTTATATCATATTGACTTAATAGGTCAACACACTAATACGATGTTCTCGAATTTAGAAAGAAAATAAAAAAATAGATGGAAAATAAAAAGAAGTAAAAGAAGTGAGAGAAAAAAAATTATTTATGTTCTCGAAAGTGAAAGAAAAAAAGGAAAAAAAAATAATTTTCGTGTTCTTGAAAATGAGATAAAGGAAAAGAAAAATGTCACTTTTACTAATATGTCCTTTAAAATAATATTATTTAGAATGAAATATCGGGTTGTTTTGTAATATTATTAATCTTTTAAATGATTTTAGTTTCTTTCTTTTTTTTTCCTCCCACATTCGGGAGAAAATTTTTAGAAGAAAACTAAGCTTTATTTTATTTTATTTTTCTTTTTTTTTTCTCTCCTAAAAAGGTTTCGAGAACATGAGTTTTTTAAACTTTCTTTTCTTTCGTAAAATGAGTTTCGAGAACACAATGTAAAAGAAAACTATTCCTTAACTGGTTTCGGTTCTTATTCTGTCCGGACAAAAAAGAAAATTGGGACTAAAATGTGCCCACACCTAGTTTCTTTCTCTTATAATTTTTGGTTTTCTAGAACCGATCAAGTCCATAATCTAATCTAACTTGAGTAGGTAAAAAAGTATAGATGGAAATAACATAACCTAATGCATTTTATGCAACCATCGCTATCATTTGTTCATTCCATTCTATCTTTACCTACTTTCATCCCTTTTCTTCGACTGTTTTTCTAGATTTGACAACCTTTTAAATAGATTTTAGTTGGTAGAAAGCCTAAATAAATTCACTACCTTTTTTAATTACCCTTTTATTTTACACCATCATACGATGTTCACCTCCCAACTCCACAACAACCCCTCGCACCAACCAAACCCATTCAACCAAAATAGTTGCACCTAAGGATGGGTATATGACGACATTTATAGTCCCTTTCTTTGTCCACAGTTCTTTTATATTGTCGTGTAGATATCCCATCTGGGGATAGGGAACTTAATCCCCTTCTTGTTTATTATGGAAAGTTCCCAGACCATTCCTCTACCTAAACATCATATAAGACATTTTAATATTTTTTAAATATGACAAATCGTTGCCTTAACAACATAATTAACAAGCACTTACCAACTCAACAAGGATACTTTAATATCATAAATCAAATGGAAAAATGTTTGAAGCGAGATATTTTGTTCGAGAGAATTCTCTTTTGAATAATAAAATAACTCCAACTCTTCACGAATAGTTTATGTTATCCTCATTTCATCTTCATTAGGCAATCGAACATAATGTTTCTCCTTGATTCTTACTCAAACGAGTTAAAACACATGTATACTCTAAAACAACATTCAATGTGACATAAACAAAATACCATCTAATCTTACAATCAACAATTAAACTTTTTTTCACAAACAACACCATCTTGTTGTATAAAAAATGTATAACTCTTGTACACCCTTAGTAGAATTGTCGATAATGTTGTACAATCATTAATATTCTCAGTCGCACTCCCAACTAGGGATGAGAATTTGTTGTCTCTAGTTCTTCTACCTTGTCCGTTGTCTCAATTCGTTGTATTTGACAAGTATAAGGAACATGTAGAATGTTTTTGGATGGAAAAGAACATGTCAAAAGAATTTGAGTTTGAAGGAATTAGAATAGAATGTTATCAAATTTGACCACTTGTTTGGTTCACATACATTGGAATAGAATCTATTAAAGGAATTTGAATACGTCAGTTTAGTTTACATAATGTAGATCTGGAACTGGAATGAAATATTGGTAAATGACCAAAATACCATTTTTTAAAGTTTTGAAACAGAAATCCAACTACTGTGGTTCAGATTGGTGGTGGTCAACAGTGGTTGATGGTGGTTTAGATTGGTGGTGGTCGACAGTGGTTTAGGTAGGCGGTGGTTCATATCGATGGTGGTCGTTGATGGTTTCGATTGGTGGTGGTTCAGATCAGCGATGGTTTTGATTTGTGATGGTTCAGATCAAGGGTGGTGGACAATGGTTCAGATCGATGTGGTCGGAGGTGGTCGATGGTGGTTTAGATGGCGGTGGTCGACGGTGGTTCAGATGGAGGTGGTTGGGGGTGGTTCAGATCAGTGGTGGTCGATCGGCCATGATTCAGATCAATGGCGGGCGATAGTGGTTCCGTTTGACATTGGTTTAGATTGACGATGGTTCCGTTTAGTGGTGGGTCAAATCAGCGGTGATCGACGGTGGTTCAGACTGGTTGTGGTCGATAAAGGTTCAGATTGAGAAGGAGGTGTGCGACTATTTTATCATAATAGGGTTAAGGGCATATTTTGGATTATGAAAATAGAACATTCCATTCCATCAAAATCTCACCTTATTGTCAAGGAATGTTTAAAATATTTATTTGTGAAATTCAATGGATCTTGAAGATTATTTTCATGAAAAAGAATGAACCAAACGAGGAAACGAAATTTGGTCAATGCAATTTAAGATTCCATTCCATCAAATTACTCCAGGATCTGCAAACCAAACACTACCTTAGAAGAAAATTACAAGACAAAGTCCCAAAGCTCAAACCTTCTTCTGCTGCGATTTCTTCTAAACTCTCACCCTAAAATCACTTGCAGGAAAGGAAACCCAATTTGAAAATACGTATATGAGTGCCCTCTTCATCTCTCTCTAATTTCGATTTGGTGTTTTTCGGTTTTGTGTTTGGAGATGAAATAAAAAAACGAAAATATGTAACACCCTAAAATTTAGAGCAAATTTAAACTGAAAATAAAGTGCGAAATATAAAATCACCCACTAAATGGGATAGAGTATAGAAGTTCACATCTGCAATTAGGATAGTAAATGACAACCTAATAATCTATACAAATCCGGAACATAGATTACATTCAGGTGTCACTAATAACCTCAAAATAATGTTTCTATCTTCTCCAATATTTACACACTACGATGTAATCCCAAAAAGAGTGCCTTCACCGGCACGCCACTACGCTCCTCACTAAGAAGCCCCACTATCCCGAACACCTGCTAAACATGGCATTTAAATACAAGTGTTAGGCTTACGCCTAGTGAGCATAAACAGTTAAACGGATAAAGCCGTAATACATTTATTAGTGACGGATATTACAATTCTTAGTGAAGGATATAAAATAAGTCAATCGAAAGGTGGGACCCGATATTACCAAGGTTCTTTTGAAAACAATCGGGGGAGACCTGATATTACCATTCTTAGTGACGGATATAAAATAAGTCACTATTCATGTTAAGAGCTTTCCCTAGGTATCAAAGGTTATTGGTGAATACCAATAATCCAATTAATGTACGACACTTGATGATTCCGGTCTAAGAGCTTGTGCTAAAGATCAAAGGCTATTGGTGACAACCAATAATACAATACTGTACGACTCTCGATGATCTTAGTTAGCACCCACGTAAGGATCAAAGGCTATTGATGTCAACCAATAATACAATTTATGTACGACACTCGATGATCCTATACGTTGACCGAAAGGGGACAACAATCCCGATAAAATACTGACTTATATGCCTATGGATCCATTACATTCTAGTCTATAAATCAACTACATCGAACAAGACATAGTGATAGTTTTCCATTTACCGAAAAACCTTTATATAAATGTTTCCCTTTGAAATATGAACTTTCCCGAAAATTAGGTCAAATAGTTTTAGTTCCATAATCAAAGATTTTCTCATCTAGAGACATTTCCAAGTAAGATAAAACCATTTAAATTACCCATTTCATAACCAAGATCAAAATCCCCATAATCCTCATTTTGACCTAAAATACCCAAACTTAACTAAATGCAACAATACTTGAAATCATAACTTAAAAAGAGTAGACAATAGCATTTAGAACAAGTATTACGTTTGTAAAGGGTTAGAAATGAACTCACGAGGCTAAGGTTACGAAAACCCTAGAAATCTCCCTAAAATGGTGAAGAAGATGAAGTGGTGAAAGAGATGAACCCTTGAAGCTTTAAATACTTGAACCTCTCTTGAATCTTCAACTTAATGGGGTAATGAATGAGGTTGAAGGAGGTAGGTGGAAGAAAATGAAACCCTAAAATCGCCTTTAATGCTTTTCTCCCGATACTGATATTTTAAATCTGATAAATGAGAAATTGAGCTGAAAATCGCACCTTAAAACTAGGGGCGTAAATGATGCAAGTCGAGCTCGAGTATCAGTATACTCGACTCGAACTCAATAGCCATTTCTCAAGCTCGAACTCGACTCGAAAGCTCGCGAGTAGTTAAAAACTAAACTCGAACCCGATTGCAATTTTTTAAACTCGAACTCGAGCTCGAACTCGTTTGAAACTCGAACCAAGCTCGAACTCGTACTCGAATCAAGCTCGAACTCGAACTCGAATCAAGCTTGAACCAAACTCATCTATTGAAATTTAATTTTTTTTGGGTCTTCTCTTATAAATTTTAAACTTAGAGGTGTTCTCTTTAATTTTATAAACTAAAGAAATGCACCTCAAACTTCATCATCAAAAAGACTAAGGTTGAAACTTTCATTCACCTCCCCCTCTTTTTATAACACCTCTTCTCCCTTACTTTAGCATCTCTCTTCCAATGTGGGACAAGTTTACCAAACACTTCTATAGTTTTCTTTGTCTTTTTTCATTTATAATTTACTAAAAAAATAATTGATTAGTTTTAATAGTTATAAGATTCACAATTTTGTTCAAGTATCTAAAAATATAAGATATTTTTATTATATTGTGTTTTACAAATTATTTTATAAAACTGAGTGTATTTTAAAACTAATTATATATATATATATAATTTATATATAAATCGAGTATCTCACGAGCTTTACGCGTCGAGTATTGGGTAGCTCGACTCGACTCGTTAATATGTCGAGTCGAGTCTATTCGAGTCGAGTGTTGACCGAGTTTTGACCGAGTCGATCTCGAGTAACTCGCGAGTTGTCTCGTATCATTTACACCCCTACTTAAAACCCTTTCTGGACCACACGGGCGATATTGCCACTGCGACATGGCAGCATAGTCGTCACAATCGCCTGATATGTACCGTAGGTCCAAGCTAAAAAAATGAGATTTGTACACGGGCTATACTGCCACGGGCGATAGTGCCATGGCAGTATCGCAGGCAAGGTCGCCCGCCATGTACCGAAAGTCATTTTGTACCTAATCAAGTCACGGGCTATACTGCCGGCTATGTTACCATGTCAGTCTCGCCTGGCAGTCTAGCTGAGGAGACATTACGACCGTTTTTCTTCCGTTCTTCGTTCGTTTTCCTCCGATTCAAAGTTACCCACTATTACACCATTGAAACACTTCATCCCAATACCAAAGATCTTAATACGGAGATGCTTAACACATAAATCTTCATTACCAAATTCCAGGTGTTACAATCCTCCCACACTTGAATTTAATTTCGTCCTCGAAATTTTACAACTAAGTAAACAAGTTAGGATATCTTCTCTTCATGTCCTCTTCCGTTTCCCACGTCACATTTGACCCACGATGATGCTTCCATTGAACTTTAACCATAACAATTTCTTTATGACGAAGCATCGTCGACCTTCTTTCCAAAATAGTTTTCGGCTCTTCCACACAACGACTATTGTCGAGTCGGATCTCCGAGAGAGGTATTACACTCTCTTCTTCCGCTAAGCACTTCCTCAAGTAACATATGTGGAACGTAGGATGTATGCCGACCATTTCGGGTGGTAATTCTAACTTATAAGCTTGCCATCCCACCCTTTCTAAAATTTTAAAAGGTCCTAGAAAACGAGGACTAAGTTTCCCACGTTTTCCAAACCTTATGATACCCTTCCACGGGGATACCTTAAGCATGACTCGCTCTCCCACTTGAAACTCCATGGGCCTCCTCTTCTTATCGACGTAACTTTTTTGACGGTCTTAAGCCGCCTTTAGTCGTTCACGAATACATTTCACCTTATCGGCCGTCTCTTGTACAATTTCAGGACCGACAAATTGTTTTTCAACCGCTTCCAACCAACACACGGGAATTCTACATTTTCGTCCATACAAGGCTTCAAACGGTGCCATCCCAATACTAGAATGGTAACTATTATTGTAGGCAAACCCTACTAGTGGTAGGTGCGAGTCCCAACTCCCACCAAAATCGATGACACACGATCTAAGCATATCCTAGAGAGTTTGAATGGTCCTCTCGCTTTGACCGTCGGTTTGGGGATGGTATGCGGTACTTATATGAATCTTGGTGCCTAATCCCTTTTGCAATCCTTCCCAAAAATTTGAGGTGAATCGACTATCTCGATCCGACATGATATTCAAAGGCACATCATGTCTTGAAACGATCTCATTTACGTACAACTTAGCAAGTTTATCCACGGGTCCGGCTTCCTTCATGGCTAAGAAATGATCACTCTTTGTCAACCGGTCTACCACTACCCATATGGCATCGTGACCGTTCGAGGTCTTTGGTAATTTCGTTACAAAATCCATAGTGAGGTACTCCCATTTCCATTCCGGTATCTCTAACGATTGGAGACTTCCATACAGCATTTGATGTTCCACTTTCACTTGTAAACACGTGACACACCTTTCTACATAATTGGCCACATCCAACTTCATAACGGGCTACCAATAAGTTAACTTCAAGTCTCTATACATTTTGGTGCTACCCGGATGAATGGAATACTTCGACTTGTGCGCATCCTCTAAGAGTAATTCACGGTTGTCCCCGATCTTGGGCACCCAAACACGACCTTGAAATAACTTCAAACCACGACCATCTTCCGTCAATAGCAGGTGTTGCTTCACCATCACCTCATTCTTGAGGTTTTCTTCCAAAAGTGCCTCCACTTGGGATACCTTGATTCGGTCAATCAAACTAGACGTCACATCAATCCGCGTAAGCACGACACGCGTTCCACTACCGTACTCCTTTCGACTCAATGCATCCGCTACTACCTTGGCTTTACTCGGATGGTAAAGTAACTCACAATCATAATCTTTGAGTAGTTCGAGCCAACGCCGTTGCCTCATATTTAGCTCCTATTGATCAAAAACATACTTTAAACTTTTATGGTCGGTATAGAGAGTGCACTTGGTACCATAAAGGTAATGCCGCCACAATTTTAAAGCAAAAACTACCGCCGATAAGTTGTCTTGATGCATATGCAATCACCTTGCCTCTTTGCATTAATACACAACCTAAACCCATTTTTGATGCATCACTATATACCACAAAATCTTCGGATCCTTCCGGTAAAGAAAGAATTTGTGCTTCACATAGTTTCCTTTGGAGAGCCCGAAAGGCTTTCTCTTGTTTCTCGGTCCAAATAAACTTCACATTTTTTTTGTCAAAGCCGTCAAGGAAGAAGCAACCTTGGAGAAATCTTGGATAGATCTTCTATAATAACCCGCTAATCCCAAAAGCTTCGAATCTCTGACGGACTCGTTGGTGGTTCCCAATTCATCATTGCTTCAATCTTGGAGGGGTCCACTTTCACTCCGACTTAGAGTAACAACATGACCCAAAAATTGGACTTCCTTTAACCAAAAGTCACACTTCGAGAATTTTGCGTACAACTTTTCCTCTCTCAAACAAGAACTTCCGAAAGGTGTTGCTCGTGATCCAATTCATTCTTAGAATACACGAGTATGTCATCGATAAACATCATCATCGACTTGTCAAGGAAAGGTCTACATACTCTATTCATCAAATCCATAAATATCGCTGGTGCATTCGTCAAACCAAAAGGCATGGCTAGAAACTCGTAGTGGCCATAACGTATCGTAAACGTCGTCTTTGCCACATCATCTTCTCTCACCCTCACTTGGTGATAACCTGAACGAAGATCGATCTTTGAGAAACAACCCGCTCCTTGAAGTTGATCAAAGAGGTCATCAATTCTTGGAAGTGGATACTTGTTCTTTACGGTCACTTTATTTAACTCCCGATAATCAATGCACATCCTCATTGTACCATCTTTCTTCTTTACAAATAAAACTGGTGCTCCCCATGGTGACGAACTTGGTCTCACAAAACCCTTCTCTAAGAGCTCTTGTAGTTGTGCCATCATCTCTTGCATCTCGGATGGTGCCAACTGGTAAGGTGCTCTAGCTATAAGAGCGGCTCCCGGTACTAGATCTATACGAAACTCTACTTGCCTATCTGGTGGTAAATCGGGCAAGTCTTCGAGAAAAACATCCGGAAACTCATTAACAACACGAACATCTTCAAGCTTTTTCTTCTCCAACTTAGCATCTAAAACGTATGCCAAGAATAAGGGACATCCTTTGGTTAAGCACTTGCGTGCTTTTGCCAATGTCAGTAATGCTATTTCACCTTTCCTTCCTTCCCCGTATACCACTACAATACCGCCATCCGATAACGGAACCTGAATCATCTTCTTGGAGCATACAACTTCAGCATGGTTCTCGGCCAACCAATCCATTCCTATTATCACATCAAACCCTCCTATTGCCATAGGCATGAGGTTTACTCCAAACTTATTCCCTTCGATCTCTAACACACAATCTTTGAGAACATCCTGAACTAAAACTTTCTTACCATCGGCTATTTCAACAACGTAAGCATCTTCTAAAGTGCTAACAGGCGTATGAAGCTTTGGGTAGAAAGTATAAGACACAAAAGAAAAAGTAGCATCGGAATAAAAAAGAACATGAGCGGGAACGGAGTTAATAAGGAACGTACCCGAAACAACGTCCACTGCCGCTTTAGCCTCATCCGCGGTCATCTTGAAAGCTCGCCCCTTAGCTTTAGGGGTATCTTCCTTTCTCCCAGAGTTCCCTCTCGATTTCCACTTCGGGCAATCCCTTTTGAAGTTCCCCGGCTCCTTACACTCAAAGCAAACGAGTCCTTTGACTGGGCAATTTTCTAGGGCATGGCCGGGCTTTCCGCACTTGCGACAGTTGATAAGGTTTGGGTCACAACCGCCGTGATGTTTTCTTTGACAACGGGAACACCATCTAGCTTCCCGTCCAGGGTTAGCCCCACAATTGTTGTTATTAAAGTTTGACCTCTTGGAAGGCATATAGTTACCCTCCCATTTTCTCTTCTCTCCTCCCATCTTTCTTTCTTCCACACCCAAGTTGTGGGTATCTTCCTTGTACTGAGCTTCTTTAATTGCCTTTCGAAGATTAGAGGGCTTCGTAGCTCGCACCATCTCCATCATCTCGGATGGTAATCCCTTAATGAAGGCCTTTATCCTCTCCTTCTCGGTTGGGGCCACATGTGCCACTAAACCCAACTTTTCCACAAATAGTCGGGAGTATTCTCTCACCGTCTTGTCCCCCTTCTTGAGGGCCCGTAACTCATCAACAACCCGGTCAATCGCCCTCTCGCTACAATACTCTTCCATTACCTTTCCTTTGAACATCCCCCACGTGAGCATAGACACAATAGCAGGTCCAAGGGAGATCGTAGTGACGTTCCACCACTCTAGCGCATTACCCCTAAGCATTTGCGAGGCAAACTTGACTTTCTGCCTCTCTTCGCAGTCACTTGAGCTTAAAGCTTGTTCGATCTCATGTAGCCACCTCATCCACATTATTGGGTCATCCAACCCTGAGAATTTGGGTGGCTTGGTAGTCATGAAGTCCTTGTACGAGCAACTTATTCCCGCTCTTCTTACCTCCGTCACGGGGGTCTCATCGGTGACAAGCATGGCTCCATTCCCTCCGGAGCCACCTACCGCGTTCTCGGCAGTCGCTTCATGCCTTCGCTGAATGGAATCCCTTTCCTCAAACATCTTCATCATTATTTCATGTTGTTGGGCAAACGTAGAGTTCATTGCTTGAACCATACTAAGCGTGAGCTTATCTTGCGAGCCTGCTACCACCATTGCGGGACCGATCCCAACATTAAGGTTCACCTCCGACAGTCGGGTAATTTGGGGTGGTGACCTCCTAAACGTATTAGGGATTGGAGGTGGTTGAGTAGTTTCCGCTGCCGTTTCTTGATTGGTAATACTAGCCGCTGCTGTCTCGTGCTCGTTTCGCAACCTCGTGCGAGTATTCACCATCTTAGTCTGTCAAGATGATGGAACAAGAGTAAGACGAAGCTAAAATAAATACGTATAACACGTTCACCAATCATTGCAACAATAGTAAAATAAGCATACTCAGAATACAATGCACCCAAAATAGCATTAGCTACGTGATACCTTGGATATATCATACACACAAGAATCCCTATTACCAAGGTTACATTTCATGATTAGCGTATTTTCGTCGACTCTAACGTTCTCTTATATCAAGAGTGTCTACCCATCCTCACAATTCAATATTTAAAGTCTCAGCTTAAGTCTAGGCATCTTAACTTCATACCTAGTTCGCTTAAACTAGAGCTCTGATACCAACTTGTAACACCCTAAAATTTTGAGCAAATTTAAACTGAAAATAAAATGCGAAATATATAAAATCACCCACTAAATGGGATAGAGTATAGAAGTTTAAATCTGCAATTAGGATGCTAAATGACAACCTAATAATCTATACAAATTCGGAACATAGATTACATTCGGGTGTCACTAATAACCTCAAAACAATGTTTCTATCTTTCCAATATTTACACACTATGGTGTAATGCCAAAAAGAGTGCCTTCACCGGCACACCACTACACTCCTCACTAAGAAGCCCCACTATCCCGAACACCTGCTAAACATGGCATTTAAATACAAGTGTTAGGCTTACGCCTAGTGAGCATAAACAGTTAAACGGATAAAGCCGTAATACATTTATTAGTGACGGATATTACAATTCTTAGTGAAGGATATAAAATAAGTCAATCGGGGTGGGACCCGATATTACCATTCTATTGAAAACAATCGGGGGCGACCCGATATTACCATTCTTAGTGACGGATATAAAATAAGTCATTATTCATGTTAAGAGCTTTCCCAAGGTATCAAAGGCTATTGGTGAATACCAATAATACAATTAATGTACGACACTCGATGATTCTAGTATTAGAGTTCGTGCTAAAGATCAAAGGCTATTAGCGACAACCAATAATACAATACTGTACGGCTCTCGATGATCTTAGTTAGCACCCACGTAAGGATCAAAGGCTATTGATGTCAACCAATAATACAAGTTATGTACGACACTCGATGATCCTATATGTTGACCGAAAGGGGACAATAATCCCGATAAAATACTGACTTATATCCCTATGGATCCATTACATTCTAGTCTATAAATCAACTACATCGAACAAGACATAGTGATAGTTTTCCATTTACCGAAAAACCTTTATATAAATGTTTCCCTTTGAAATATGAACTTTCCCGAAAATTAGGTCAAATAGTTTTAGTTCCATAATCAAAGATTTTCTCGTCTAGAGACATTTCCAAGTAAGATAAAACCATTTAAATTACCCATTTCATAACCAAGATCAAAATCCCCAAAATCCTCATTTTGACTTAAAATACCCAAACTTAACTAAATGCAACAATACTTGAAATCATAACATAAAAAGAGTAGACAATAGCATTTAGAACAAGTATTAGGTTTGTAAAGGGTTAGAAATGAAGTCACGAGACTAAGGTTAGGAAAACCATAGAAATCCCCTAAAATGGTGAAGAAGATGAAGTAGTGAAAGAGATGAACCCTTGAAGCTTTAAATACTTGAACCTCTCTTGAATCTTCAACTTAATGGAGCAATGAATGAGGTTGAAGGAGGTAGGTGGAAGAAAATGAAACCCTAAAATCGCCTTCAATGCTTTTCTCCCGATACTGATATTTTAAATATGATAAATGAGAAATTGAGCTGAAAATCGCACCTTAAAACCCTTTCTGGACCATACGGGCGATATTGTCACTGCGACATAGCAGCATAACCGTCACAATCGCCTGATATGTACTGTAGGTCCAAGCTAAAAAAACGAGATTTGTATACGGGCTATACTGCCACAGGCGATAGTGCCATGGCAGTATTGCAGGCAAGATCTCCCGCCATGTACCGAAAGTCATTTTGCACCTGATCAAGTCACAGGCTATACTGCTGGCTATGTTGCCATGTCAGTCTCGCCTGGCAGTCCAGCCGAGGAGACATTGCGATCGTTTTTCTTCCGTTCTTCGTTCGTTTTCCTCCAATTCAAAGTTACCTACTATTACACCATTGAAACACTTCATCCCAATACCAAAGATCTTAATACGGAGATGCTTAACACATAAATCTTCATTACCAAATTCCGGGTGTTACAACATAAGATGGAGATGAAATAGAAAAGATGGAGATGGAGATGGTGTCTTGTTGACTTTGTTGTTTTGGAGATGTTTGCAGTCATGGATGTGAAATGGAGATTTGATGTAAGAAGATGAAGATGTTGTGCTAAGATGGAGAGGCTTGCTCGGATGAAGATGAAAATAAATTTTCTTTGACATTATTAATTTAAGGGAATTCACAATAATATAATACAATGAAAATGAAAATAAGCATTACTATTATACTCTATTTTAATTGTCAATCCCGTTTTTATTCATTAAAACAAAGCATAAGTTTTTATGGAAGGATAATTTTTGATGTTTTTACTCGTAATCGGGACATCAAAAACCTTAAGAATGACTTTGATGTTATGAATAGTTCCACAATCTTATTAATATACACTGAGTTGTAAAACTTGATGACATATGAACAACGAGAAAAGATTTATTGAGAATCTTAAAAAAAAAATCGAAAAACACATACAAACTATTGATTTAAATAATCTGAGGGATGTGATTATAATCATACTTTTTAAATAAAATATATTTTCTCCAAATTTTAAATTAAAAATCAATAAACTATAACAAAAATTGGAAAGAAATAAATTAGACCGAAAAAAACAATTATTTATCATTTTAATTAGAATTTGTTGGATCAAATACTAGGTTAAAAAGAATTTCTGGTGGTCAAGACGGTACCCCTTTTTTATATATTGAGTAGCAGCCAGCCTCACGGGTCGATTTAGGAAGATGTTTGTCAATAACCTAACAATCCCCCCCCCCCCAGCATCGCCGTAAATGCCTTTAACCTATGGGATTCCAACACGTCACAAACTACGAGCGGATTTAGGAAGATGGCTACCAATGACTCATCCATCCACCCCCAACAATTTACGCACAAATGCCTTCGATGAGATTCGAACCAATGACCTGCTCTGATACCAATTGTTAGATTAAGACGCTTACCATTAGGCCAAAAATAATTCCTGATGGTCAAGGGCTGCCCCTTTCTTATATATTAAGTAGCAACCAGCCTTACGAGTCGGTTTAGGAAGATGCTGGTCAATAACCTAACATAATTTACTTTGATATATTTTTGAGAAATTAACTAAAATACCTATTTACAGGTTTTGTATGCATCTTTTAGCCATTTCTTTTTCCATATTTTAAAAATGTCACTACCTTCATAAACAGGAAGTCCTTAACTTGTGAAAGGTCAAAACATAAAAAGATAAGAAGTTTCTTAACCAGATCCGCAAGCACAACGCAAAACTTTATCTAATTTACAAAGTTGACCCCTATACTTACGGACTTGATTCATAAAACTTTTTATTACATCCCTCCATAAATTAAACAAAAGGAATGAGTAGAAGATAAAATATAACATATAAACCATTTCCTAGTGAGACATGGATGGACCGATCATGTTACCCTGTTTAATAAGTGGAACACATTTAGCTGTCCGTCGTCAGGTTGGACAGTAAGAGTCGGAGAAGAGCAATCACTCATTCTTAAAACCGATCACGTGAGAAAAAGAGTTAAGGTGAGAAACGTAAGAAGAGATCTGAACCATTGATCACTTTCAATCTCATACCCATCCATAAACTACGTGTTATAAAAGAGTTGATCTGATGTATCTCATTCTAACCTAGGTCAAAGGAGTGAAGATCCTTTGTTACCTTCTCACCCTTCTTATTGATTTCCTATAATTTTTTCTTCCATTTTCATTTAATGGTTCTACCAGATTCTACGTATATGGACAATCATCACAAATAGCCCACATTTCAAAGCCTAATTGGGTCACCGGCGTTTGACAGTGAAAACCCACCCCCACCGTTGGCTTCATTCATCATCGATCTCAATCAATTTCTCTGCATCAGGTTTTCTACAAACACTCGTCTTCTACAGGTGAGCCTTCCAAACCCTCAATTTGCAGCTTCTGATCTTATCGAAAAATTTCATCTTTTTAGGCCTTATCTCGACGATTATGAAATGGGTTTTTAATCCATTTAGATACAATAATCTTAAACCCCATCTCCTATATGTTATTCGCACTGAAAAACCCAGAAAAAAATTCTCCATTTTTAGGTTTATTGATCAAGAATTCATGAGATTCCATGTTCATGATTTAGGTTTAGGTTTTGATAATACCTACATAGTTGTTGAAATCAAATTGGGTATTTTCTTAATTACTAAAACTTTGTATATAACCATCTAATATTTTAACTTGTTTCATAAAAAATTTGTGGTAACTTTGATGGAATTTCTGTTTTCAAGCTTACCATCAAAAATTGTGAACAATTCTAACATCAAATTCATCCCATAAACACCAAAAAACTTCAAAAGCCCCAAAAGTGATTATAGAATCCTAACAACTCAAGTAATAGTTAGTTATTGGATGTGAACAAGGATGAAAAGACATTAGTAAAAGCATGTGGCTGTTTGGCCGTTGCTGAATGGTTAAGTGGTCAAAATGATTAAGGGGCCGTTTGGCAGTTGCTGAATGGTTTGGTACATAATCATTAAGTGGTCAGAATAATTAAGAATAATTAAGAGGCTCTTATGATTTCGTGCAAAATGAAATTTAATTGTTGGTAATTGTTCAGGATGTAATAAGGGCTCTTAATGGTTAAGGGGGGTCCAAGATACAAAATGATTTAGAGGGTTTTGGAACTATTAAGAGGCAGACTTATTTTTTGCCAAATAGGATTTACTTCTTAGCGATTCAGTTAGGGATTCAGAGGCTGCCTCTTAATGGAACTGTTAAGAAGTAAACAAACAGCCACTAAAGGTTGTTGAAATATACATGTGCTTTCAAATGTTTGTTGGTTTACAAAAACAAACAGTTTTATTGATTCAGATTCCAGAGTTCAGCATCTCTTATCAATTTTGTGAAATAAGACTTCAGATTTCAGTACCTCTTAAGAAACAAATGTCACCATAGTCTTTTTGTTTGGTTTTTAATTTCAATGAAAACTTACTCTTCGAAAAACCTTTATCCAACAGGTGCTTATTGGGACTTTGGTAGCGGAACTCAACCGTTAGATTTCTCATTTCTTGCCTGCAATGACCAACTTTATGAACCCTAGAAATTTTCGATAAAATCCATTATTAAAAATCCCACTTCCTTCTCATCAAGATTCATTCAAAATCAATGTCTCAACTTAATTTCTCATCATGGGTATCTTCCGATCAACCGTTTCGCCAAACTAATCACATATTCATTCAAAATCATTCGACATTGTTACAATCTTGCCCTTCAAGATCATCACGTTTCCCACCAATCACATGCAATCTTCGTGAACTCCGCCAACGGATTGCCACCATAAACAACACAAAAAAGATCACCGAAGCAATGAAGCTTGTAGCAGCCGCAAAAGTCCGGCGGGCCCAAGAATCAGTCGTTAATGGCCGCCCATTTTCCGAATCACTTATCGACGTTCTTTATAGCATCAATCAACAACTCCAATTAGAAGATCTTGAAACACCTTTAACCGCCATTAGACCTATCAAGAAAGTCGCCATTGTTGTTATAACAGGAGATAGAGGTCTTTGTGGTGGTTTTAACAACTTTATCCTTCGAAAAGCACGAACCCGAATCGTCGAATTGAAGAATCTTGGATTGGATTACACTATAATTAGCGTTGGCAAAAAGGGTAATTCTTATTTTTTAAAAAGACCTAATCTTTCGGTTGATAGATTCATTGAAGGTGAAGGCTTTCCGACTGTTAAAGATTCACATGTGATTGCTGATGATGTGTTTTCGTTGTTTGTAAGTGAAGAAGTTGATAAAGTCGAACTTTTATACACAAAGTTTGTATCTTTAATTAAATCTAAACCCGTGATTCAGACATTACTTCCATTATCTGCTAAAGAAGATGTTTGCGATGAAAATGGTAACTGTCTTTTTGCAAAAGAAGATGAGTTCTTTAGATTGACTTCAAAAGATGGTAAATTGGATGTGAAAAGGGATAAATTGGTCAGTAAAAAAGATGGGTTTTTACCGAATATGGAATTCGAACAAGACCCAGTTCAGATTCTTGATGCTTTGATGCCATTATATCTGAATAATCAAATCTTGAGGGCATTACAGGAATCTTTAGCAAGTGAGCTTGCTGCTAGGATGAATGCAATGAGTAATGCTACTGATAACGCGAATGATTTGATGAAGACTCTTTCGAATACTTATAATCGTGAAAGACAGTCTAAGATTACAAGTGAGATACTCGAGATTGTGGCTGGAGCTGAAGCGTTTTTGTAGTTTTTAAATTGGATTATAGTGCTTTCTTTTATTGAATTCAAGAAAGCATTTTTTTTATACTAGTGTTTATTGAATTGGAAATTTGGAATGTTTAGAACCCATAAAGAGGTTTTTTTTTCCATTTTTTGGAATTAAAAATGAGGTTTTGGATCATTTTTGCTTTCTTGATTTTCTTCAAATGAGTCGGAACAAGTTTGGCTGTGTGGAATAAGGTATGGAATGAAAAATGGTGATTTCGTCTGAATGAAAAAGATGGTGTTTGTTTGACGCTACGGAATGGGATGAGACTTTCCCTCAGGAATCATGGTCATTCTAGTTTGAAACTCGAAGGTATGTATTGCTTTTATTCCTCATATCTTTGACTATCAGTTTCAGTTATTTGCGTATAATTGATTGATTGGAATGAGTCTCTATTTGATTGATTTGCATGCAAAGTAGGTGTTAGATACGCGGTTTTTGGCTTTTTTTAGGACCCCTGAGATGAGTCAAGGTGAGCTCAAGCTGGCCCAAACACCCACGATTAACAAAAAGAAGGTCTATTAAAATGAAATGAAACATATGCCAATTTTGACATAGATTAGGTGCAGATAATCTATGCCACTTGGGCCTTGTTTTTTTTTGTTTTTTAAAAAATTCATATGTGAACTCGTGTAATTAACATAAGAACTATTTTAACCGATGCACATATGAACTAATTAACCGATTCATATATGAACCCTTGTGATTCACATATGAACTAGCTAACTGATTCATATATGAACATACGTGATTCACATATGAACTATTTAATTTATTCATATATGAACACGTGTGGGTTCATATATGAATAAGTTAAATAGTTCACATGTGAACTAATTAACGGGTTCACATATGAACATATAGTTCATATGTGAATCACATAGGTTCACATATGAAGCCGTTTGTCGTCTATTTGTAAAAGTTATGAAACTACCCCTCTATCTTTCACATACCCATACAAGGAATCATCCGGTGCTTCACGGTCAAAATCGCAAATGTTAATCAGATGAAGGGCTAGTATCACTTCTTTACTTCTCAAATGAACCTTTCCCTATGTGTGTGTGTATATATATATATATATTGTACAGTTACTTACAGAATACAATTCAAACTTCAAAAGGCAATAATGCTTATGAATAATGTTTGCCTTAAAGAGTCTTCCATTTGAAATTTGGATAAATCACAAGATTAATTCCTTTAGTTTTAATTCGAACAATCCAACCCAACTACATGGATTAGGTTGTACTTTTAAAACATCTTGAATGAGTTGGGATTTTTTTTTATAAAACTGTAGTCATTGGGTTGGATTGTTTAAATGGCTCCAAACTGATCAACCCAACCAGTGGGCATAACTAAAATTCTAACTTCTTTTATTGGGTAAATTGTGTGTTAATGCAGGTGGGGTCATGAGGACTATGCTTTCCAATTTTTGGCGGATGGATTTGGCTCCTTAGATTCTTAAGTTTTTTGTCCGGTTGTTTTTTCATTAAGTTCTGTATGGACAAAGCTGTCTATGTGGATAAATTTATCTTCTTTTTGTTTGGAAGAGTTTTTCATAGATGGCAGGAGCGTGTTTTTTAATTGAGATAATCAGGTTTGGAAAAAAAAACTTGGTTTTTTTATGTAAAACTCCCCCTAGAAGCTTAATGAATAAGCCACGTTCTATATCATTAAGCCACTACCAAACAGTCATGTATAGCTTACCGAATAAGCTGTGAGTCCCATTAAGCTCATTAAGCTGCTAACAAACAGACCCCTTACTCATTCTTCTAAGGCCCATAATCAGTCTTGGTTATTTTTGGTTTTGCTGTATGAGTTCAGATTCGAATCAGATTGTTTGGAGTTCATTCTTAATATGGAGAGGCCATTAAATTATTTCTGCCATGCTATTTTCCTTTTGGCTGTGTCATTTAGCTATACCATCTCTGAAATGCTTTGGATGTCTGTTTCTGTTCGGATCAAATATTGCTTGAATTCAGATTTTTTGTGCTGTTTGTTTCTGAATATTGGTGCAAGCTTCAGATGGCTTAATGCATTTAACCATAGTGGCAAAGGATGATAATGGTGGGGCCCATTTTATTTTAAAGATTTTGCAATGGAGTATGGGTCTAGGCTGATTTAAAGGGTATTATTATTAATAGTGTTTGTATAATATTGGTATGGTTTTGGGCTCCACTAATGATTGGGCTGAACTTAATGATGGATTTGGTTGTATGGAGTTATGGACTGGAGTAGAGATGGCCAAATGGCCCCGGCCCGGGACAAGCACTCTGGAACCCGTTACAGTTTTTGTCAAAAAGGAAGGCGCGGCCCAACCCTGAGCCGGTTTAGGATCAGTTATGAGTCCAGGACTGGCCCGATTTTTCAAAATAATTACCCTTTTATTACCGATACCCAATGACCATATGACTGTTTCCCCCCATTTATGACCTTTTTTGTCCCATGTACCTTTTATTCACTATATATAAGTCGTATCACGTATGGTGCATGGGGAAGATATCAAGTGATAAACGTTCATAATTCTTGCTATAATTTATGATTTTGGCTCATATTCTCACCAAAAACGTATTTTTTTAGCATATTTAATTGACCTAATTAGATATTTTCAGATGTATTAGAATAACACTTTTGTATTTTTTTTTATAAAAAACATCAAAAATAATTACGTAAAAAATTGGATTTAAAAAAAATATAGGACCGGTTTGGGCTTGGCCTGGGACCGGGACCGGTTCTCATAACCAGTTACAAGGCCATAGATTTTTTGTCGGGACCAGGACTGATCATCGGAATAGTGTTTGAGACCAGGACTGATTTTTTTTGACAATCTATAGATTGGAGGATGTTTTTTTCTAGAAGATCTCAGGACAATCATCTATTCATGGTCACTCTATTAGACATTTAAGGATTTTTTGGGCCTATCCAAGATCCATTTGGTTTTATTTTAATGGGATTATAAGAAATTTTTTAATATAATTGGGCCCTTAACTCTATTATAGGTTTTAGAGTAAGGTCCTTGCTTATTTTCTTTTAGAAACATTTTTTGAGTAGTCATTTTGTTAGAAGGGTATGTTCTTTTTTAGAGTCCATGTTTCCCAAAGGAAAAAAAGATTGCCACTTTCAACACATTTTTAGTTATACATAAGAGCAATTGTATACACTATTAAGAGATGCTAAGTTGCAACTAGTGACATTGATATCATCCATATGTTGTGCTCTTTGGTTAACATGCTCAAATCCCTCCATTGTTGCTTGATAAATAACATGTCATAACTATATAATTATGTGGTTTCGATTTTTTGTTGACAGGGCGTTCAATATTTTATTTGAATTTAATTCTCTTCGTATTGTGGGTATACAACTGGATTCACATATATGCAATTGTGATTCAATAGGTGGTGTTTTTTTGAGTTGTGGAAAATACTCTTTTATTCACCACTTATGTTTGACTAGATAAGTGGTTAGACTTGGAAGGCTGTTTTTTTCCATTGATAAGAGTTTAAAACCTGTTACTTTCCACTTAGGTCATAGCATTTGATACGTAAACATGACGTGACTAAATAAGTTGTGTGTTTGGTATTTGGTACGATTAGGACAAGACTGAACAATTCATCTATGTTGTGTTCGACAATTTGGACAGGGAAATAACAAAATTATTAAAATGATCAAATTCTCCCTAAATTTGAATGAAGAATGGGAAGGTCCTTATGAATTAGCAGTGGAGGTTGTTGGAGCGAGATGGTGGCTATAACGACTGCAGTAGGTGGAGGTAGAGGTGGTGGATGGTGAAGATGGATGTGGAGAAGGTGAAGGCTGTGGTGGTGGTAGAGGTGGAAGTGCGGACAGTTGACGGTGGTTGTGGAGATGGTGGGTGATGTTGTTGATGGAGGTAGCGGTGGCGGTGGTGGTCGACAGTGGTAGTTGTAGCAGGGGTGGTGGAGGGGATAATGACTAATGGTCATGCTGGTTGGTGGTGGTTGTGTAGGTCTTGGGCGGTGGTGTTCATGGAGGTAGTGGTGTCGACAATGGTCATTGTGGTGGAGGTGGTAATGACTGACAGTGGCGATGGTGGTTGTGGAGGTGGTGGACGATGGCGTTGGTGACCGATGGAGGTGGCATGCAGTGGTGGTGGTGATGAGTGGTGACTATTAAACCAAATACCATGTTGGAGTGTTGTGAAATGAGGGTATGTTAGTAATTTTTTTAATTTTGTTCTATCCTAAGGTGGAACAAAAAAACCTTTTTTTTTGTCGCGCTCCGTTTTTGTACCATGATGTGGCCAAAAGTGATATATGGAGTTTTTGTTCTATAATGCGAGTCACATGTACCAAATGCAACCTTATTAGACAATATGTAAAAACAATGTTTTACTAGCCTTTTTTGAAGTATATAATATTTATATACGGCTAATACAACAAATAAACTCACACACCGTCCTCACCTTTGGTGAAGTTTGAACTCCTGACCTCCTGACCTCCTAGGAGGTCAAGGGCTACGATACCGCTAGGCCAAAGGCCCTTTTTTAAGGTTGTTTTACAAATTGGACCCTGAAAAACAAGATGTGGATAATGAACTCGAGCTTTACGACTTGTACCATGACAATGAAACATTTGGGGATTGAGAAACATCTAATATGTACAAGTCTCAATAACACAACACTTTTTATTTTGATTAAAGTAATGTTTTTGATAAGTTTTAGTTAACATTTATGTTTTATATTTACTTGTTGGTAATAGTTTCTTAATATCGTTAACATTGATTATATGTACACGTTCAGACATTTATCAGTTTACAAAAGTAAACAACTTTATTGGTTTTGTTTTTAGACTTCAGTGCTACCCTCATCAATAAGAAGTAAAATAAGATTTCAGTTACACATTAATACATTTATCAGTTTACAATAACAGTCTTATTCATTATGCTTTCAAACTTCGAACGTTGGATCTTGTTTATATAAGTGAAAAGAGGATTCAACATTACTTAAAAAATAAACAACACAATGGAGTAAATAGGTCAACATTTGTTATCTTGTATGCTTTTGGTATACACTGACATCTTTACAAATGATTGCTTCTCATTATTCAAATGATTTCGACAGATATTTCCCAACTTATACTCGTCACGGTAGTTCCACCCGTCTCTAGAACTTTATGAGTTTCATAAAAGTGAGTTAACGATTTCAAATTATTGTCATAACTAACGATGTGCTCTAGTAAGGCCTCGATTCCACTTTCTTCGTTCTGACTTGATGGTATTCGGTCTAGCATCGAAAAACACCACGACATATGTAATTTATCTAGTAACTCCTATCACATGTATTTGAAACTTATCTACCACTAGATTTGTTCAAAGCTCTATAATCAACGCAGAAACAAACACCAACTTATCTCAGACAGATAGAAGAATTTATATAAATTAAACTAAGAAGGCAAATGCGAAAAGGAAATTAGGATCTAGATTCCTCACTCTATGGAATTGAATATCCAATATGGAAAAACTAAAATATGAAATGGAATTACATTACCAAGAGTGAAAAGAACTCATGAGACAAATGATTACAAACATATATCTTCAATCTTGAAATTATCACCATTGTTATTCAAACAAAGACCTATTTTCAGCTTTTTTCGAGTTCGGACACAATCTCAACTTTTGGCTTTGCATTTGACGTGATCGTGCAAATATAACAAAAGGTTTTTATGACCCTTATAACTATCGTGCATTTTTTTTGGTTTGTAAATGGCACACTCATGTCAAATCAAAACTCAAAAGCTGTAGTCAATATTCTTATCTTTCTGCATCATGAATTGCCTAACTCGCCATTTATGACTCGTTATCGTGTCGACGTGTGGTTTCATGGAATCACTTTAAAGATACTATGAAAAACACAAACAACAATTGAGATCTATAACGTTGGACATGTTAAATATTAGATTTACAAGTATTTATAATTGAAGAGAGATCTTTTTAAACCATCATATTTATACAAGGGTGGAGATATTTGTACCCTACCTATTTCCATCCATCATAACTCAATAATAGCATCATTAACCAACTGTATTTGTATTTTGTTTAAATTTTTTTATTTTTATTTTTATCATTAATTATTAATTATTTTTCTTTAGTTCAATTAACCTCTTATTGTTACTGTGAAACAATAATTACTATTGTGTTAAATACTTTTTTATTTGGATAAAGCTCTTATAAGATGTATGTCGAAGCAGATGGGGTATAAAGTATAGGGTATGTGACTGAGATAAGGGGTAAAAAATAAATGAGTTGTGTGTGGGAGGGGGTATGAATAGCAACCCCGTTTTAAATACACCCCCTTCTATATGATGTATGTGAGCGAGTAGAGTGGGTATAAAATATATGGTATGTGAATGAGGTAGGGGATAAGAAATAAACGAATTGTGTGTAAGAGGGGATATGAATAGCAACCCCACTCACATACATATAAGATGTATGTGAGTGAGTAGATGAGGTATACAATATAGGGTATGTGTGTGAGGATGGGGTGTAGATAGAATTCACCATTTAGAATTGCCCCCCCTTAAAAAAGTAAAATCATAAAAAATATAGTGAATTGTGGATTTGGTCCATGTGATATTCCATTTGATTTGACCATAGTCCCTTTGATT
Organism: Silybum marianum; assembly: GCA_036898165.1. NCBI lineage: Eukaryota > Viridiplantae > Streptophyta > Magnoliopsida > Asterales > Asteraceae > Silybum > Silybum marianum. Next base: position 4,020,554 of record CM072535.1, on the reverse strand, counting down.
AACGCCTCAGTTAACTTCGTTAAATCAATGGTCATTTTAGCATTTTGCCTATTCTTTTGTCTTTTGCCTATAAAAAAGTAAAAAACAGTATTTTTATACATACGTATATATATATATACATATAATGATATCAAAATAAAATTGTATATATATGTATTGGAGTTCAAATGAGAACATTAATCAAATAAAAGAAAAAGAAAACGACCAAAACACATGCAAAATCACATGTGATTTTACATTAAAATGCAAGGGTGTGACTACGTGGCCAACGACCTCAAGTCGCGACGAATCACATGATTTTACACGTGATGTTAGTGTAAAATCACATGTGATTTGACCATTTTCTTATTATCTTATTTGGTTACTTTTTTCGTATGAAACATGAGTCGACACACACACACACACACACATATATATAGGGGCTGATTCAAATGAAACTCATCTTTCATTGTGCACGTGGGGACAAAAGAGAGTGCGGCACGTGTCCCCTACTCCCAAGGGTAATTCATCCTAGATAGATAATTGTCATGTGTTATTCATATTGAATGTCGTGTTATGCATATTGAATATTGTATCATTCATTGTAAATAGTGTATGAACTTCACATTCGTTATTCATACTGAATGGGACAGGTGTTGCGCTCTCCTTTGTTCTCATGATCGCAAAAAAAAATGAGTTTTCATTTGAACTGTCTTCTCTCTCCATATATGTATAATATATATAGGGTCAGGTTCAAGGGAAAACCTCAAAAAAGAAAACTGAAGATAACCCTAGTAGCCTTCCATCGGGACGATATGCACAAATGCATACGGTAATTTGTAACAGCACACGTGCATATGAACTTGTTCATAACATGCACTCGTGCATAGAAACAAAACAACTTCAATTGCTTGTATGCATTTATACATACCGTCCAAATAAAGGGCTCCCAATGTGTTCTTCAGTTTTTTTAGGTTTTCCCCTAAACCTCTCTCTCTCTCTCTCTCTGTGTGTGTGTGTGTGTATGTGTCTGTATATATATATATTATAATTAATAATATAGGGTTGAATTCTGTGAGAAGGGGAGTTACGATGAGAAGTGTAAAAATTAAAAAGGGACCTTCACCCTCAATTGCACATTAGGATAAGATGCACCGCAAGTCCGTGATGCATCAGATCAAACCCCGTATGAAGCACGATTCTTTGGTAGGTTTGAGATTAAAGGTGATCCATTCTTACGCTTCTTACCCTAACTCTATTTTTCACACAATCCTGCACGGATACGCCTAATAATATGTACGCCTAATAATATGTTATACATTACTCATTTACTTTCCTTATCATTAAGGGGGTGTTTGGTTACCGCCTCTTGCCCATGTTGATGTGATTCTAATGCTAAGATTTCCATTGGTTTTATCTGTTGCGACCCTTTTGTATTTGTTGAGCTTCCATGGCGAATAATGATAGATGATGTTGATTTGTATTACGTTTTTCACGATGAAAGACGATGGTGAATGGGGTTTTTTTGTTTGTTTGCTTACTAGGGATAAATGGTGATTGTGATAGTTGATGAGGACATATTATAATTTTTTATGTTTTTTTAGAGTAATAATGACAAATAGTTGTTTTTTTTGTCATTTGTGTCCATTTTTGTTCGTTTAACATTTTAATGTACAAACACAAACTTATTTATTTCTTAATAAACAAACTTACTTTCATAACCAACAAATATGAATAAGCCTCTGTTCACATTCGTTCAGTTCAACTATAACCCTAATAATTTGTCTTCACCTATATCATTGATGTTACATGCGAGGGTTTGAAATCTCAACTTTACAGTAAAAGAGGTCTTGAAAGAACGAAAGAAAATGGAATTAGCCGGAAGATGAGAACTTGTACAAGCTGCGGGTGATGTGCTAAACTCAGGTTCTCAATTTTTAGCATAAAACAATACGACTATTTGTATTTCAAGATTTTTCTATGTCTGTATACATACAATAGAGTATCTAATTTCAATCAATAATTGATTTATTTTTGTAACCATTTGTTTTTTTTCCGCATTAGTCACTTGATGTGTGGATTCTAAAACCAAAAATAGATCAATCTTTACAAGTTAAAGAAGGATCATTGAAAAACAACAAACATTGACAACACTATTTTTTGGATATAAAAGACTAATTGCTCATTCAATCTCAAGTGAATGCATTTACATTCAATCTATCTAAAAATTGAAGAAAAAACAAAAATAGATAGTCAAAAAACACATAATCACAAAGAACAACTCATCAATTTGGACATGTAGTGTATATTAGTTTTGCTTTTCATTGTACCTCTTTATCTTCACTTTTGTTTGTTGTAGTATTTGGCTCAAAAGTTATGTGTGTACATATGTACCCAAAATTATATAAAAACTTTTTATAAGTTAGAAATAAAATTAACCAATATCAATCATACATATTCAACATCTACAATTATCTTTATTATCTTATGAGTTGTTTCCTAAAAAAACTGGTTTTTTGTTTTGATTTTGAAACAATAGCAGTGTTATTTTACCAATGAAACAATACATGGGTTGATCGATATTGATCCATTTTGCTATGTAGTGTCATTTCACCAATGAAACAAATAATGGTTTTATCTGTATAGATCCACTTTGATAATATAGTGTCGTTTCACCAATGAAACTATACATGCGGTTGGTCAACTTTGAATATGATGTCTTACATCGATCGGATGATTTCAAATGTGAAAAACTGAGTTATTTAGGAAGTTGCTGATAAAATAATTAAGAGTAAAATATGTGTGATCTATATTGGTTCATTAAGTTTCTAACATAAAGGTGATTTTTATTTTATTCACCAAACTCTACAAACTAATCTACATCATATAGTTTTCTAATCCAGGGTGATCAAGAGACGGACTATTTTTGTAAATATGCAGAACTTTAGGACTATTTATAACCGTATTTTTGTAAATATGCAAAACTTTAGGACTATTTATAACCGTCTCAAGATGGTCGTTGATCAGTATAATCTAGGATGCAAATCAGTTGGCATAAATCACCAAGTTTGCAATTGAAACCTGTCACACATATATATATATATATATAAATACGCATATATAGAGGTTCCTTCATTTAGAAACTCTACGAAGACTAGAAACCTTGGAAACCAAGAACAAAACCAATATAAAATAATTGTTTTCATAAAAATTCATCAAATGTTATGATTTAAAATATTATTTCACATATGTTTGTGTTCATAAGAAAAACAATATTATATGTTAACAAAAAACGTTGGTTTAATTTAACATATTAAACAAAATTCATACGATGAAAAAAATAAGTAAACCATCGTTTTTTTTATTCACATATAATATATTTTTTCTCTATGAACACAAACATATGTGAAACAATACTTTAAATAATAAACTTCGACGAAAAAAAATTATGATTTTTTTATTTTATATTGGTTTCCAAAGTTTTTACTCTTCGTATAGAGTTTCTAAAAGATTGTTCATATATATATATATATATATAGGGGAGGGATCATACAAGAACACCCCACATTTAAAGGAACAAAGGAATACATTTAGGATCACATATAATGTGGGTCCCACACAATATAAAATCATATCTGATTCAATAGGGCCTACCATTGAATCGGATATGATTTTATATTGCGTGGGACCCACATCATATGTGATCATAAGGGTGTTCCTTTGTTTTAAAAAAAAATGCAAAGTTCTCATTTTTTGTAACAAAATCATATGTGATTTTGATGTTAGTACAAAATTACATGTGATTTTGTACATGAAAAAAAACTTTTCACTTTCTCGTAAAAATGTATTGTCCTCGCATGAACCCACACACTTTCTCTCTCTCTCTCTCTATACTTTTTTTGTGAGATCAGTGAAACTTTTGCAAGTGTAATTTTCGTTTCACTAAGTGAACAAACAAAAGTTTCGCATGTAATTTTTTTTATAAAGGGAACACAAACATATGTGAAACAATAGTTTAAATCATAGTTTTTCATGTGAAAAGAATATATTTTTATATCGGTTCTCACGAGTTTGTAATGTTTTTTGTGGTTCTTATTTGATTATCGTCATATATATATATATATATATATATATATATATATATATATATATATATATGGGGTGGTATCCGTTGCAAACTAATCGATTTTTGCAAACTGTGCAAACTCACCATTATCCAATAAAAATAAGCCATGTGGATCATTTTTTTTTAATATTTTATTAATTTTTTTAATAGTTTATTAATTCATTGAGGGTATCATCATCATTTTATAATTTAACCATTTTTAATTAATATTTACTAATTTCCTACCATGAACACACTTTCTGACGACTTCGTCTTCTCCGGTGAGTTTTCCGGCAAGTTTCGTCATTCATGAATACACTTTTGCCATTCGTGAATACACTTTCACCATTCGTGAATACACATTCACCATTCGTAAATACACTTTCACCATTTGTGAACACTTTCAACATTCATGAATATCCAATTGGTGCTTTATCATTGTGTTCACGACGAGTTTGCACATTTTGCAAAAATCGATTAGTTTGCAACGGATCCGTTGCAAACTATTCAATATTTGCAAACTTGCAAATTCACCATTATCCAATAGAAATAAGCCATGTGGATAATATTTTATTAATTTTTTTAATAGTTTATTAATTCATTGGGGATATCATCATCATTTTATAATTTAACCATTTTTAATTAATATTTACTAATTTCCTGCCATGAACACACTTTCCGACGACTACGTCTTCTCCGGCGAGTTTTCCGGCAAGTTTCTCCATTCATGAATATACATTCGTCATTCGTGAATACACTTTCAACATTCGTGAACACTTTCAACATTCATGAATATCCAATTGGTGTTTTATCATTGTGTTCACTACGAGTTTGCACAGTTTGCAAAAATCGATTAGTTTGCAACGGATACCACCCCTATATATATATATAGGTTGGTTCAAATACAAATCAGTTAAATGTTACAAACTACCAAACTTGTATAAATCAATATAAAAATAATTTTTTTAATGATTTTTTTCATCAAATATTATAACTTAAGATACTATTACACATATTTTTGTTTTTACTTTGTGAAAAAATTACATGTGCAACTTTTACATTATGAAACAAATACATGTGAAACTTTTGCATACAAAAATATATGAGAAACTTTCAACTTATGAAAACAAATACATGTGAAACTTTTACATTATGAAACAAACATATGTGTAATAATATATTAAATAATAGGATTTGATAAAAAAAAATTCATGAAATAAATTATTTCTATATTGATTTATACGAATTTGTATAGTTTGTAACATTTAACTGATTTGTATTTAAACCTCCTATATATAATGTGTGGGGGAGGATTAAATAAAATTTGTTTAAAAGTTAGAAATTGTAAAAACTAGTTTTTATATATTATTTCATAGATGAAACAACACATGCAAACAAGTAGTGTTGATACAATGTTGTTTTATAGATGAAATATCAAAGAATGTTTTGCATGTGAAAAAAAAAACACAAAAACTTGTTTATACATGAAAAACACAATCATACTCACACATATGAACAAAACATGTGATACAATATAAAAATATATCTTAAAAATCAAACTCATTTGATGGTTTTGGTTGATTAAATTCATATTGTAAGGTTTGAGTTTATCCCCTACAATATCTTTGAGTGATTCTTCTTTTATAAAGATTGAGTATTTTATTTCTTCGTTTTAAAATTGATATGTATAATTTTTGTTTGTGAAATTTGTATTGTGGTTGGTATTTCGATCTTTATATTGAGAAATAGTATTCCGTTTCTATGTTTGTTAGAACGGGTTAAATTTTGAAAAACGTTAATTTTCCGATCCTTACAACCTTTCACCACAAAGTTGCACTTACAAATACGTTACAATAAATTTATAGAAGGCTTTTCAGCATTTTAAATAGTTTTTATAACATTTTTAAAACAATGTGTTGTATTGATCTTTTTATATGACACTTTTGATAAGTATCATATAAATAATTTTTTTATAGAAAGATTTTTTTTAAATAATGTCCTATAAAAATTAATAGGATACTTTATTTTAAAATTATCTTAAAAACTTGTAAAAGGGTCCAAAATGATTATATAAACTTATTGCAACACTTTTATACGGTACACATAATTATTCGGTTCTAATAAACTTAAGTCTTGTAAAACAATTTATTAGGATCTTTAGCGATCTTTAATATCCTATAGACCCTATTTTGTTGTAGTGTAATAATTTACTTATTTGTATTTATATAAAAGAGTAAATTTGACATGATATATATTTAAAACTTAGCTATATAGAAGAAAAAAGAACTATAACAACTTTGATGTTATAGGACGTCTAAAATATGTAAGTGTCCTAATAAAGTATTTTATAGAACTTCAGTTAATAAGACCAATATAAAGTATTACAATAGATTTATAAGATCTTTTTAAGTGTTTTACACTACAAAAAAAATGACTTTCACCAATAAAAATTCACCCAGAGAAATTTCCTTGGGTGATTACCATTTACCACGAATCACCCAGGAAATACTAATGTTTCCGGTAAAATCTGATGTTTTCAAGAAAATACCAACGGATTACCCAAGAATTTCCTGGGTAATCTGTTACTGATTTGATTTACCCACCAACTTTTGTGACGATTTTGTGATGAATCACCCTTTAGCGACGGATTTTCCAGGGAAATGATCGTAAGTGAAAGTCATTCATTTTAGTAGTGTTAACTAGTTTTTTAGATTGATTTTAAAATAAAGCGTCGTGATTATCTATTTGTATGATACCATTTGAAAAAATATCCTATAGAAGTACGAGTTTATAAAACATTTCTCAAAGTTGTTTTATAAAAATAGCTAATATAACACTTTATTTTAAAAACGTCTAAAATAATTTGTTAAAATGCCCAAAAACGTCATATAAACATATTATAATACCTTTCAAGTTGGTTAATTAATCAATCGCTCCTATAAATTAGCTAATAAGACAGTGTTATTTTAAAGCATCTAAAAGAATTTGTTAAAATGCTCAAAAACACCATATAAACCTACTGCAATATATACCTTTCAAGTTGGTCGATCAATCCCTCCTTCCCACCATATAAATAAAAGTTCTGTAAAATACTCTATTAGTATGTTTATTATGTATTCTAGATGTTCTATAAAACCAACTTTATTATAATGATTTGATTGAAAATTACATGTGCATGTATATATGTTTTAGGAATTAAAAACCAACTTATAAATTTTGTAAACAACAATTATAAGTTGTGATATTTATTTTGATGTTTCACGATTTACTAAATAAATATGCATTGATGTTGAAGTTAAAAGATAAAAAACACAATTTTAAATATCAATTTACGTCTTTCGTTTTTGAAAATGAAATAATCTTGTTGAACATACCTTCATTTTGTTGTCAATAAAAACTTAATTTTATTTACCATACAAAAGAGTATTAGAAAAAGATATAGCATTTATCGATGCAATAACAAAATTAACATGTTTAAAATGTTTGTCATTATCATAAAATAGGATCGACAATTATGTCTTATACCAATTGTCAACGAGAGTTAAGCAACCTAGCAACTTTTATTTATGCAAAACAAATTCCTAAAATTCTTATTAAATTATATTTTTTTGAAAGGTATATTAGGTATTTGTTTAAACTAATCCCTGACAATTTTAAAACTGTTAAAACATGCAACCCTGAGATAATTCCTCAGTGGCCACAAGTTGTTTGCGCATGGATTCGAACCTGGGGTAAATGGGTTATCTAGTCTCATTCCTTACAAATCTTAACCAGTATGTCACAAGTCTTGTGATTTTATTAAATTATATTATAATAAAAATCAAAAAATAAATCATTCTATCAACGTTTTAGAGTACAATTCTTGAAAAATATATTATAAAAACATTATAAAATATGCTTATACCAACATAAAAGTGTTATAAATTACACGATTATCCTCCGGGTTTCAAGGCAAGATCGAAAGAGCCAATCAATTTTGTCATGATTTCTGGAATCAATGAAAATCTTAATAATATTGTTCAAAGCTTCTCTAAAAATCAGTGTCAACAACTTCTAAATGCTTTGTCAGGAAGATTCATGAATTTTCCTTCTACAAGTGCCACTGATGAACACGGTCTCTTGAATTCAGAATCAGGTACTTGTTATTCTTTAACATTTCATATGAATAACATTCCATCTTCTATTTGGACTGTTGATTCAGGTGCTAGCTGGCACATATGCAATTCCATGCAATCACTTAGTAATTGCAAACACATCGATGGTTTTACGGTGACTTTACCTAATAATGAATCTGTTTTTGTTTCGATGATCGGTGATATTTGTATTGATGAATATCTTATTCTAAGAGATGTGTTATATGTTCCTGAGTTATATCTCAACATTGTTCCGGTTGGTGAATTAACCAAAACAAATGAATTCACGGTACATTTTCTTAAGGGTCATGTCGTTATTTAGGACCAGGAGAAAAACGTGAAGAGTGGCAAGGCTGAAAGACATGTTGAGCTCTAAGAGCATCTGCAGCGGTAGTAAATGAAAGAGGTTCTTGCCACTTCATCCACATTAAGAACCGGTTCATGCTATTGGGAGAAGTTTGAGGTTTTTGCCACATCAGCAAAGTGGTTCCTCTGTGAGGACAACTCCTTAAGTCATAAAATATGGGACCCACAACTATTAAAATATTTAAACATTAAATATCAACCCTCATCTATGATTTATAAAATGTGTAGGAAAGAGAAAACTGATGTGGTAGAGAGAGAAAGCTGATGTGTCAAAGTCATAAACCTGTAGCGAGGTCCATGATTGCATATGCTCTAATACGATCTTAGCAAAAGAGAGAGAAAGTGGGGAATCTTTATTGGTTGACAAAATAAAAGGAGATACAAGAATATATAAGCAAACAAACAACAATGGTAACAAAAGGAAATGACAAGAATACCCCTAAACTAATAAAAATTAAGCCACTAATGAGAACCCTTATTTATATGATAGTTTTTATAAGACATGATATCTTTAAAGCTTCTATATAAAAACTTCGATTTGTACCTTGAATTATGTATAAAATGATATGTTAATAGTTTTTTTGTATATATTTTTATCATTTTAATAAATTCTTTAATAGTACTATGTTCTTATAATTATATTGAGATTAAGATTTTTATAATAATGTCAATTGAAAATGCTCATAGTGCTAATAAATGTTGGTTTGACTTTTCTAACAAATAATACATAATCCATGTTGGTTTGACTTTGAGAACATTTTAATTTAATAAAAAGTATTTATAATTTAAATATTCATAACTGTTTTCCTTTGAATATATATAACACTTGTTGGATTATAACTTGAAAATGAATTATTTACTCATAAATCGCATGAAAATAAACAAAAAGTCAAAAGTTGACATTTATCTCAAAACTTATGAAGTGGTGAAGAAACACGTCTATTACTTCAAAATAGTCAATGCAACAAAAAAAATTCATATTATTTGTTCTATATTTCCTTAATTTCTCTTAAAAGATTATTATATTATCATGGATTATATTTCGTTTGAGGATCTTTCACAATTATGATAAAATTAAATAGAGATTTTTTAAATCTAAGACGTATTTTTGTTCTAACGATATGCTATAACATATGCCAAAAAATGGTAAATTTATCCAAATTTGAAAAATCTCTAAAAGTTCGTATGTAAAAAAGAAAACTAATATTTAATTTTGGGAATTTAATTATAATAACCAATTTTGAAAACTGATTTACCAAAATGACCAATTTCTTTTTGAGTTTACTAAAATGACCAAAAATTTCTCGAAATACACCCCGAAATACAGAATTTTCGAGGATGTTTATTTGAATTCGGGCATGTACATAAAAGACCCTCGAAAAATTGATGAACACCCTCGAAAAAAGTGAAACACCCTCGAAAATTGATGAAGACCCTCGAAGTGAAACACCCTCGAATGAAACATACTCGAATTGTTACTCCAATTTGATTTATTAATTTAAATTTACATGTTTTACCCCTAAAGTTAGTTCATAAATTACTTTACGCCCTTTACTTTTTAATTTTTCGTTTTACACCTTTATTACATTAACGTATATAATCGTATATCAATTAAAATACGCTTTAAAAATACGTTTTAATTTTAACAATTTACACCATGAAAACTGTCTCGTCAATACATTCGAAATGAGCCCAATATTGAATATTTTGGATTTAATTATATACTTTCGAAAGTATATACTTTTGACCATGTGATTAATTTTTAACGACAAAGTATAATATTATGAATATAACTAAGAACAAGATATTTATTATAAATAATTTGTACTATTTTTGTGTTTTTTGTCAATTGTATTATAAAAATTATATAAATTAATATTACCTAAACGTTTGTGGATATTATAAATAAATACGTTTAAAGTATATACTTTCGAAATAATATAATTAAATCTAAAAATATTTAATATTGGGCTCATTTCGAATGTATTGACGAGACAGTTTTCATGGTGTAATTTGTTAAAATTAAAACGTATTTTTAAAGCGTATTTTAATTGATATACGATTATATACGTTAATGTGATAAAGGTGTAAAACGAAAAATTAAAAAGTAAAGAACGTAAAGTAATTTATTAACTAACTTTAGGGGTAAAACATGTAAATTCAAATTAATAAATCAAATTCAAGTAGAAGACCCTCGAAATTGCTAGAAGACCCTCGAAAATGTAGAACACCCTCGAAAATTTGGAAAAGGCCCTCGATAATTATTGGAACAACCTCGATAAGTTGGTCAAAGCCCCTCGAAATTTTGGTCAGACACCCTCGAAATCAACTAAACCCCCTCGAAAACATGCTCGAAAATTCTGTATTTCAGAGTGTATTTCGAGGAATTTTTGGTCATTTTAGTAAACTCAAAAAGAAATTGGTCATTTTGGTAAATCAGTTTTCAAAATTGGTTATTATAATTTGTTAGTCCCCAAAGAGAGATGGCTAACTAAGAGAGGGTTTTGTAGAAGGGGGGGTTGAATATAAAACACACAGAATATACTCTTTTTAAATTTTTTAATATAAATATTAAAAATTTACACACAGATAGTTTGATGCGGAAAAGAACAGGCCCACTATTCTATCAGACTAAACACACAGATAACAGTAATTAACTTATACACTAAGGAAGTTAAAACAATATCGTTATAGCACACAATGCCACAGTCACACAAATAATCACTCTGAAGATTTGTTGAAAGCGTGAGATTTCTGGGAAGGACTTCATCTCCTTTTATAGTGCCCATGCATGGGATGCAAGTGAACAGCTGTCAAGGTTTCATTAGCTGGAAGATTATCTGCTGGACAAAGGAAGAGACCACTTCCTTTGTACTAGAATAATGGATGAACCATTCCTTGTAGCACGTAATGTCAGATAACTTTATCTTCTTTTCTTCATGCTCTGTGAAGTCCCATCAAACCTTTTAGCTAAAAGACAAATATTCCTTTTATAAGAATAAAAGAGAATGTCTTTATTTAAGGCTTGATGCCCAAGTTCTTGCTGGCTCACGTGTCTTGCAATTGATGTGAGTCAAGAACTTATCTCTTTGAAATTGCTAAGTGATACATCACACTATGTATCACATCGGTGGATACCTTGTAAGGCTGGAATTGATAAGTGTACAATTTGCTTGATAGACTTCATCTTTCACTAAATGCCAAAAGTGTACGCCCTTGAACTTGTGACTTGATATCATAGCCTTAGAAAATATACCTGCAATTTCGGTGACCAAGAATTATAGTGTCGGTGACCATGACATCAAACTTGATGACCTCATCTTATTTGATGTCCTTAGTACTTTTGATGACTTTTGAGTGTACCATCGGTGACCCACTATATTGGTGACCTAGTCTTGACTTGGCAAAATGATCTGAATATTGAAGTTGGTTGATACATCCAAAATTCCACTTTTTGATGTACAACCCTTGATTGAATAACCTTTGACTCTTCAATACTTGAAGCATATTTCAGACCTTCAAAAGAACCTGTAAAAGTTCATTCATACAAAGGAAGGTGGTTCATCACCAAATCATCGGTGACCCAACAATCTCCCCCTATTTGATGATGATACCTGTAAGTTAGAAAAGAATTCTTTTTGACCCTTTCTATTTTTCTTTTGGGTTCTTTTGACTCAGATTTTTTTTTTTTTGATTTTTTTTTAACTGAGTATGTACAGTATAAGTATAAGAATAAATGTAAGTATAAGTATGTGCAAGAAAAAATAAAAATATTAACAAGAATTTTTAAGAAAGAAGAGTATGAACTTTTATTAATCAAAACACAGCTTTGAAAAATAAAGTTCACACTATATGAAGAATATTCAAGGAGTGGGTTCTCTTCTTTTTAGCTCATCCAAGATAAGCCTAATGATCCCATGGTCTTCAATCGGAGGTACTCCTAGAATAGCATAGAGGAAGGAGCTGTGAGCCCTTGGGATGCCAGAAGCTCTGAAGAAACCGATGTTTCCAAAGATGTCTTCAAAGAAAACCCCAAGCTCAGGAGTAGTAAGCATGGTTTGCTCCGGGTAAGCAATAGGAGTAGGAATGGAAAGATCTATACCCGAAGCATTTATCTGGATGCCTCTTTCATGAAGCATAACAAAGTGTCCCTTCTTCTTGTTTTTAGGAGCAGTGATGACCTCTCCTTTAAGACCCTGTTGTATGAAGTACATTTGTTGTGCTTCAAGATATGTCACAAGAATATCATTCTCCTTTTGAATGTTGAGCATCTTGATGAATAGTTTTTTGAGAATATTTAGTACCAAGCATTAGCCGAGTCTCTGAATATTCCCGGGGGTTCTCAGGATAAAGACAGCCTTAAGGTGCTAACGGAGCTTCCACGGTCTCCTTGTACTTGCTTTTGCTCTTGGAGATACATTTGCCAACTTCCATCCATTCAGTCATCCCAAGAACTTCCAACCATTCAGCTTCATATACCTTTGAGAGAGTGTCAGCTCTCTTAAGGGTGACAAGTAACTTTGGAGAATTTTTGGTTGGAGGTTGGATGGTGGCACTGATAATCTTGGAATCATCCTTCCTGTTCTTCAATCTCCTTTTAAACCACTCTACTTCCTTTTCCTTCTTGGCTTCATCAAGCATCTTTGCAGCTTCAGATTTCTTTTTAATATTTTCAAGCTCATCTTTTTGAGCTTGAATTGCATCGGTGACTTTGGCATGAACAACTTCATCATGAGCTAGCTTGAGTACATTAGTCTGATCATACTCAAGCTGAGCCTTGATAGCTTCTTCTTTTTCAGCTACAGTGAGAATTACCCCAAGAGGATCGGTGGGTAATGAAGCAGGCTGAAGTCTAAGAGTGTCTGCTTGAGAATCTCTCATCCTTTTCCTTCTCCTTTTCTCTTCCTGTTGATCTTCAAAGGAAACTGGTTTCTTTCCTTTGGCCTTCTCTTTTCTCTTCTTTTCTTCTTCAGTTTCAAGGGGTTGAGCACTGATACTCTCCCCCTCAACAGCTGCTTCGGGTACCAAAGGAACAAAGACCACCTTTGTGACCACACCACCATCGGTGGCTGTAAGAGCCACGTCGGTGGCTGCACGAGCTGGAGAAGCCACATCGGTGGCTGGCATGCTGACGTCGGCGGCTGTGACGTCGGCATCGGCGGCTGGTGAGGTGGTATTGGTGGTCTTCTTATTTTTCTCCCCCTCAGTGGTTGAACACTTGAAACCCACTGAAGAGAGAAAAGTCTTGATCTTTTCAATATCAGAAGCCATGGAATTTATTTTTCTTTCAATTCTTTGAAGAACAAATCTGTCTTGTTTCTGAAATAAGGATCCATCCACATCAAGCTCAATAGTTGGAGGAGAGATTGGAATCTTGTCAATTTTGGTGAGAATAGTGGCAAGAGACTCCATACTGTTCTCTTGAGTAGAAGAAAGAGAAGCCAGTCTTTCCAAGTCTTTGGCTGCTTGGTCTTCCAAAGTTTCCACCCGACGTATAGTGTCACGGGTAAAGCTGGTGAAAGCTTGGAGAAGATCATCTCCTTGTTTGGAAGACATGGGAGCAGAAGGTTGAGGCTGTGGTGGTTGATCAGCATCATCATCACTGGAAGAATAATCCACCAAACCTGTAGGTTTTCTTGGGGGGGATTTAGGAGATGTGGGGGAGACACGTTTGGGAGAGTGTCTATGAGGGGATTCCTCAGTAATGGGTTCTTTCACAACCTTGGTACGTACGGGAGACGTATGTGTCCAAGGTGTAGTGTCAGAAAATAGAAAGTCAGTAAATTGGGATGCTCCATCAAATGCATCTGGTTGTGATGCACTCTCATGTGGAGTAAGGAAATGGAGCTGTGAGAGCTCACGGGGTGGAGAAGAGGCAGCTTGGATGGGAGAGTCCAAGTCTTCTTCATCAACTAAAGAGAAAGTTGATGAAGGAATAATAGGGATGTCCCTTTTTACAACCATGTCCTTTTGGGAGGGCATGGAGGAGCTAGGTTGGGTTAACTGGTCCTTGGGTCGGGTAGGAATCTTTTCAACACTTACTAACTTTTGGGAGTTAGTAGGTGGCTTGTGAGGTGAGACCCTTTGGGTACCCTTAGACTTCTTTGAGGAAGTCTTTGGGGGGCTTTTAGAGTGTCTCCGCTTTTGGGACTTAGATGCTTGGGTAGAAGCCAAAGGTTCTTTTGGCTTCGTAGCATCGGTGGGTGCGGAGGTAGATGTGCCCGACGCTTTGGATCTCTTACGAGATTTGGGCACATCAGTTACTCTAGGTGCAGAAGGAGTAGAAGACATACCTGAGGTCCTTTACAGACGGGGCTCATTTTCTCCCCAAGATAGAGTTGCATTCCTTGCAAACTCAATCATAGATGGTCGGAGAGGGTTGTCTGATGCTAAGACAGCCTTTTTCATAATTTGATTTCCCACTTGATGAAGAGGGAGATCGTATATGATGCTATCTCTTTTCTCTAATTTATCTGCCAACTTTGCATGAATAATAAGAGAGAAAAGTCGCTGAAATGGTACCTGAGGACGTCGGATGGTAGAGAAGGAGGAGATCATTTTATTGAAGAAATAGCTTGCAAAGTCTATCCTCCTTTGAAATATTAGAGCATGTGCTAATTCAGTCACTTGGGAAGGTGACTGATCCGGGCCACCTGTCTTCTTGCTCAGACACAGAATCAGATGAGCAAACAAGGAAGTTCCATATGTTTCCCATATTCTTGCGCAGTAAAGTACCAGGACCCTTTGACTTTGAGCCCTTCTTCTCTTCCAAATAGTTCAACACATCAACCACCATTTGATGTTCATTACCAAGAGGAAAAGGTTCATAGGTATCATAAGCAGGAAGCTTGAGAATGCTTCTAACATCTTCCACATTGAAGATCACATCATGTTCATCATTACTTAGAACAGATGCAAGAATTTGATCCGATGAGGCATCAAATGTGCAAGTTAACCAAAAGTTTCCAAGAAGAAACTTACTCATTTTGGGTTTTGCTGTGATTGCATATTGCAGAGGGCATCTCTGAAGAAACCAGCAAACATCATTGTATTCTGGATGAGCATTATCAACTCCTATTCTTCCAAAGTAATTGCATGCAGGAAAGGATAGGGATCCAAAAGTCATGGTCTGTTCTTCAGAGGTCTTTGAGGGAGAAGCCATTGAAGAGGATGAAGAAAGTTGCAGGTTTTTGCTTTTGAAGATGAAGGAGAGTGGTGCGAGAAAGGTGGTGAGGTAGTGGAGGAAGAGGTTATATATGAGAGGGAAATTTCAATTTTCAAAAATAATGATTACTTTTGGTGATTGAAAGTTCAGAATACTAAGGGTTTTAGGGTTGAATTCGGCGCATGTACTGACATTGATGATGTCATTAGGGATAAGAACAAAGAATCTTGCTTATCAAGAGTGGTAAGCCAAGAGTTATCTTTAACGGGTTAAGAATATGAAGAGTTTGTAACGGTTACCTCGGTGACTTGTACAACATCGGTGGCTTTGAGAACCAATGGTAAACGTTGGTGGCTCAAAGGAGAGGTTGACGTCGGTGGGTGGAATAGAACGAGCAAACGTCGGTGGGTGACGTAAGGGAGACGTCGGAAAGTGACGTCAGCAGAAATGACTTACAACCGTCGGTGGCTAGGGCAACATATCGGTGGCTTCGGTGGATGTGCTCCTTGGTGGTTTGTCGGAAAGGGACACGTCGAAAACCAAGAACGACCGTCGGTGGCTCTAAGGTGTTTGACGGTGGTTAAAGGATGGTTGTCGGTGTACGGTCACGGCGACGTCGGTGGGTGAGATGCCGACGTCGGCGTCGGTGGCTTTGGCTTGATATGGAGGTTCCGTCGGTGGTTGACCGTCGGAAGGTGGATTTGTTGGTGGTTGTCGGCGACGGTGGCTTGTGGTGGTATGG
This sequence comes from Silybum marianum, assembly GCA_036898165.1. Lineage (NCBI taxonomy): Eukaryota > Viridiplantae > Streptophyta > Magnoliopsida > Asterales > Asteraceae > Silybum > Silybum marianum. The sequence continues at coordinate 4,004,064 of CM072535.1, read as the reverse complement.
TGTGGTGGAGGTGAATAGGGTTAGGGTTTGAGAGAGGTAAAGGAGGTAATTTAGGGAAAGTTTAGAGGAGAGAGAGAGAACGCGTCGGTGACTAAGTCACCGACTTTATACATATATATATATATTTTTATTTTCTTTTTCTTTTTATATTATTTTCATATATATATAAATATAATATAATATATAATTTATAAATATATATAATATATATAAAGTATATATATATATAAAACACATAACATATATAAGTTATAAATATATAAATGTATATAGTATATATATATATATGGAATATATATAGATATAAAACATACATTATATATAAATATAAAATATATTAGTCTATGTTTACCATACCTAACTCACCAATGAGGAATTTGAACCTTGCTTCATCAAGGGGCTTTGTGAACAGATCAACTAATTGATAGTCGGTGGGAATGAAATGTAACTCCACATCACCTTTAGAGACATGATCTCTTATAAAGTGATATCTGATATCAATGTGCTTGGATCTTGAATGAAGCACAGGGTTGTTGGCAATGGCTATTGCACTTGAGTTGTCACACATTATTGGGATTTTTGAGAAAGTCTGATTATAATCACACAACTGATTTTTCATCCACAATATATGTGCACAACAACTTCCAGCAGCCACATATTCTGCTTCAGCAGTAGAAGTGGACACCGAATGTTGTTTCTTACTTGACCAGCTCACAAGCTTTCCACCAAGTAACTGACAACTTCCAGTTGTACTCTTTCTGTCTATTTTTGAACCTGCAAAATCAGAATCAGAGTACCCGATGAGATCGAAACCTGAGTCTTTGGGATACCAAAGACCCAGATTTATGGTACCTTTCAGATACCGAAAAATCCTTTTCACAACAGCCAGATGTGATTCTTTAGGATTTGCTTGGTATCGGGCACACAGACAAGTAGCAAACATAATGTCAGGTCTACTTGCAGTCAGATAAAGAAGGGATCCTATCATGGCTCTATAATTTGTAATATTAACAGAAATGCCATCAGGATCAGAAGAGAGTCTAAGAGGAGGAGCCATAGGAGTTTTCATGGTAGAGCAAGTATCAAATTGAAACTTTTTCAGAAGATCCTTAATGTATTTACTTTGATTTATGAAAATACCTTCTGGAGACTGTTTTACTTGCAAACCAAGAAAGAAAGTTAACTCCCCCATCATACTCATTTCATACTCTTTTTGCATGAGAGAGCTAAACTCATCACACAAGGATTCATCGGTGGCTCCAAAAATAATATCATCAACATAGATTTGAACAAGAATGATATTACCTTGTGATTTCTTGAAGAAGAGAGTGTTGTCAACCTTGCCTCGTATATACTTATTTCTAAGTAGATATTCTGAGAGAGTGTCATACCAGGCACGAGGAGCTTTCTTCAGTCCATACAAAGCTTTATCCAGTCTATACACATGATATGGATGGACTGGGTCTTCAAATCCAGGAGGTTGCTTCACATACACTTCTTCAGCTAATTCACCATTCAGGAAGGCACTTTTGACATCCATTCGGAATACCCGAAAATTCTTGTAAGCTGCATGGGCAAGAAATATTCGGATAGCTTCCAATCTGGCAACAAGAGCAAAAGTTTCATCATAATCAATTCCTTCCTCTTGCCGATATCCTTGAGCAACCAGCCTTGCTTTGTTCCTTATGACAGTTCCTTCTTCGTCCATCTTGTTTCGAAACACCCATTTTGTTCCAATAATAGTTTTGTTGGATGGATGAGGAACTAACTTCCAGACTTTGTTTCTCTCAAATTGTGAGAGTTCTTCTTGCATGACAATTACCCAGCTAGGATCAGCTAGGGCTTCATTTATCAGCTTAGGCTCAACAATGGAAACAAAGTTGACATATAAGCACAGATTGCTTATGCCTCTTCTGGTTTTTACACCAACTTGTGGATCACCTATGATTTGATCTATTGGATGATCCATGGTCCACTTTAGTGCAGGAGGTAAGGAGGGAGGTAGAGAAGAGGATGAGGTGGGAATTTGAGATGGTGAAGGTAGGTTAGTGGGAGATATGGTGTTTTGGTGGGTAAGGTCTTCTGTAGAGTTAGTTTCAGGAGGTGGAGAAGAAAGTGAAGGTTCTGAAGGTAAGGTGGTGTTTATGGGAGGCTGAGAGGAGTTGCTATCTGGAGGATTGGATTGAGAGGAGGATGGAATTTCACCAACACATGAATTTATCCATAGGTTTAATTCTTCTTCATCACAAGATAATGAAGAAGTTTCAAACTCATCAAACTTCACATGCATGGATTCATCTATGCATTGTCTTCTTAGGTTGAAGATTCTAAAGGCTCTTGAGGAGAGAGAATAGCCCATGAAAATTCCATCATCAGACTTCGGATCAAACTTTCCAAGTTGTTCCCTGTCATTTAGCATGTGACATGCACAGCCAAACACATGGAAGAAGTCAACTGCAGGTTTTCTACCATGGAAAACTTCATAAGGAGTCTTGTCATGCCTTTTGACTATGGTAGACCTATTTTGAGTAAAGCATGCGGTTAATCGCTTCTCGCCCAAAAATAGGTTGGCAACTTGGATTCACTCAAAGATAGACCTTGCGAGCCTTCACATAGTGTTCTATTCTTTCTCTCAACGACACCATTTTGCTGAGGATTGCGTACGGCAGAGAAATTCTGAGAAATTCCTTTTAGGTCAAAGAAATCTTCCAGAGCAGCATTCTTGAATTCTGTGCCATTATCACTTCTGAAGGACTTCACCAGTTTACCATTCAAATTTTCAATCTTTCTTGTAAACCTGGTGATTTCTTCAGCAACATCACTCTTGTGTTTCAGAAAGAACACCCAAATATATCTAGAGAATTCATCGATGATTACTAGCATATACTTTTTACCACCCAGAATGGGTGTGCTTACTGGACCGCACAGATCCATGTGAAGCATTTGAAGAGGTTGAGAGATAGAAGAGCATTGTTTTGTTTTAAAGGAAGTTCTGGTGAGTTTTCCTTTTTCACATGCTCCACACAGCTTTTCTTTTTCAAAAACTATTTTTGGCATTCCAACAACCAGCTCCTTGTTGGAGAGTTTGTTCATGGTTTTAAAGTTTAGATGAGAGAACCTTTTATGCCACAGCCAACTTTGTTTGGCTAGTTCTTGAGAGAGGAGACACACAGCTTCTCCCTATTGCACTTTCCTTCATGTTGATTATGTATACGTCATTCAGTCGGGTTCCTGCTAGTACAATCTTGTTCTGTACATCAAAGACTAGCACACACATAAATGGAACATGACCATATAGCCCAAATCACATATTTGGTACGCTTAGAAGATTATACATTAGCCCTTCAACATGAGCTACTCTGGAGAAAGTGATGGTTCCATTTGAAATGGTACCATATCCTTTGGTGACCCCTTTTCCATTTCCTCCAAAGGAAATAGTGGGTCCCTTTTCTTTTGAGAAGTTAGAGAGAAGAAGTTTGTTTCCGGTCATGTGTCTTGAACACCCACTGTCCATGTACCATATGTGATCTTTATTTGGTACCTGCACCCAGAAACAAATTTAGACTTTTGGTACCCATTTTGAGGTGGGTCCTTTGGGATTAGAAGACATTTTAGTTTTGCAAGGATCCAAATCTTTTGGGGAATTTTTAGCAAGATGAAGAGTGTTGCCACAATTATAGCATTTCTTTAAAGAAAAGGCCTTTTTAAAATCCCTATCATCAAAACTTTGGACAGAGGTTGACGACTGAGAAGAAGAGGGGTGTCCAACACCTGGTCTTGGTCCAAGGATACATTTACCAGGATTTCTTGATTTCTTCAAGTTCACTGACCGAGGAATGAAATCAGTAACTATTTGAGATTTCCTTTTAGATGAAAAATTTGATTTAGCAAAATTTTTCTTTTGAGGAGAAAATCTTTTTGGAGAGGGATACTCAGCAACACCAGATGGCTGCTCCTGGGAGTACCTTGACTCATGCAGACTTAAGGAGTTTAAAAGTCTTTGGATGGGTTTGGGAGAAGAAGAAGAGCTTGGAAGAGTTGAAACTTTTGAAGACTCAGAAGAGATTTCTTTAGCTTTAACAAAGACTCCAAACTTCTTAGAACTAGATTCTACTTTGAGCATGTCAAGTAGATCTATAGAGTGAACGGAGGTAGAGTCCTCAGATGAGTAACCGAAGAGATCATCATCGTCATCGGAAAGAAAACCAGCAGGAAAACCTTGACATTCAGAAGAAGGAAGTGAAAGGTCAAAAGGTTGAGGAACATCTTTTCCATAACCAAGGCCAGACTTGTCCTTGCTGGTGATTTGATCTTGAAGGATCCTTTCAAGATTCTTAGAGGATTTAGTCCATTTAGACAGAACCTCTTGTTCCTTTTCAAGAGTGGAAGAGAGTTTTGATTTTTCCTCAGAAAGACTATCGTTTAAGTACCGTAGGTTTTCCAGATCAGCTTTCATTTTATCAAAATCTTTTAGTTTTGAAAAGCAAGAGAGAAGTTGATCATTTAGACATTTTATGTGCATATCAGCCTTTTTCTTTTGAATCTTTAAGTCACAGAAGTCAACAGTTAAAGAATCAAAGGCATCAGCCTTTTGATCATCAGAGAGAAAGGTAAAAGGATGTACCTGAGGTTTTGTTCCTGAAGTGGATCCCTCAGCAGATATAAGGGTAGTGTAGAGTGACTTCTCCATGTCTTCTAGCTCATCGATTTTGGCCATGAGGCATTTAGTGGCATACTCACTCTCACTCTCAGAGGTTTGCTCATCCTCCCAGCAATGAGCCTCAGCAACCAAAGTTTTATTTTTACTTTGGTTTCTCTCTTTTTCTCTCTTGTATTTGGCTTTGTACTTCTTATACCTGGAGGTTTCTTTTAATTCAAAATTTTCTTTAGAGGATTGGCTATTTCTCTCTTCATGCTTCCTAGAAGCTGAATTTGAGAAGTCATGGCCATAAGAAGAAGAAGGTTTGACAGAAGAGGAAGCTTTTGATCTGCATTCAGAAGCAAAATGACCTTTCTTTCCACAATTGAAGCATTCTTCATTTGCTTTATTAGAAGAGGATTTTTGAGAAAAAGGTTTTCTATTAAATTTGGAGCGGTTTGAAGAAAATCTTTTATTCTTAAGGTTTCCAGCAAACATTGCCATACTATCAGAAAGTATGTCAATGGCTGATTCTTCTCCTTCATCATCAACAGCACTATAGTATGCATCTGACAGATGAGAAGAGTCTTCCTTAATATCTTTTTCAGAATCAAAAGAAGGATATGTGATTCTAGGAATACAAGAAGAAGATTTTGAATCACCTATCAAAGCAATAGAAGAGGATTTGATATCCTTTATAAGAGATTTTCTCTGGTTCTTAGTTTGTTCATAGTGAAGAAGAGTTCCATAGAGAGCAGTTAAAGGCATTATTTCTAAGTCCTTGGTTTGCTTGATGCAAGTACAGATAGTTTCCCAGAAGTCTGGGAGACAATCCATTAACTTGCAGAGAACTTCTTCATTATCATAAACTCGTCCAAGAACTTTGAGATCATTGAGAAGACAGTTAAAACGATTAAAGTAGGTAGAAAGAGATTCTCCTTTTTCATGGGAGAAGAGTTCATATTTTCTAACAAGGCAGATCCTGTTAGATTTCTTGACTTCTTTGGTGCCTTCATATAAGACACTCAAAGTATCCCACATTTCTTTAGCAGTGGGAAGGTTAAGAAGAGAGTGATACACTTCATCAGGAAGGGATACAGCAAGAGCAGATTTGACTTTAGTGTCTAAAGCAACTAGGCGTTTATCATCTTCACTAAATTTGTTAAAGGTTTGATGATATATCTACCAGTTTTTTCACTTCTTTCATCATCTGACTCTATGTCCTTTTCTTCAGCGTCCTTTTGAGGGCCAAAGCGAGCCCATATTTTAGGAACAATCGATCCCTTCCAAGAATAATAACATACGATTTTTCCATAACCCAAAGTTATTTGGGTTGAACCTTGGAGGTTTAGCCAAGGATCCTAAATCATATATATTACTGGAAGAGGTCTGCAAAGTACCATCAACATTTGAGGTAGTAGCCATCACAGATCTGGTTTATTGAATTAAACCAACTGCTCTGATACCACTTGTTAGTCCCCAAAGAGAGATGGCTAACTAAGAGAGGGTTTTGTAGAAGGGGGGTTGAATATAAAACACACATAATATACTCTTTTTAAATTTTTTAATATAAAAATTAAAAATTTACACACAGATAGTTTGATGCGGAAAAGAACAGGCACACTATACTATCAAACTAAACACACAGATAACAGTAATTAACTTATACACTAAGGAAGTTAAAACAATACTGTTATAGCACACAGCTTTGCCACAGTCACACAAATAATCACTCTGAAGATTTGTTGTGACGGATGCCGAGTCCACCAAATAATAAGTACCAATTACTAGCAAATTACAACCAAAATTGTAATAGCAGTAAGTCGGGTCGAATCCACAGAGACTCGGTTTTCAACTTATTATTCCCAAATAATCCAAATACAAGAACGATTAATTAAAAATAAAGACGAAAGGGGGGGTTTTGGATTTGATTAATTAAGCTAAACGTAGGCATAAAATTTATAAAAAATGCAAGAAATTAAAATTCAACAATAGTCTACTTTGGTAAAGATACAAACACTTATCATCGATCCCAACTATGTAACAAACGGACAAGTCTAAATTGGTTAAAATTGCCAACAAGCTCTGACAATCTGAGTTTTTCCTTAGTTGTACATTGATCAAAATAAGCTCTTTGATCAAATCTTAATTACAAATAGAGTTTAAACAAGCTCTTAAACTCTTAGGTGCAATTAGCTTTATCGAATGAGAAAAACACCAATTCGAAGTTTTAAGTTCATAAGCTCGACTTAAAATGACTTCGATTGAAAGATTTCATGAACCCGTTTCGAAAACCTTATTGAAATCAAGTAGGTTCAATTGTCACTTTGTCAAAATCTCTAAACAATTACGTATTTAGATATTCGACTAACAAGCATTTACATGAATATCAAGAAATTGGCCAAATCAATCAACATTCAAGTAAAATTGAAATTAAACATAGAAATCCAACAAATAAACTTGACCTAATAAGTTACCATGGAATCTCAAAGCAATCGTATCCAAACCAAAAGATTAACTATTGTTGAAATTGAAAGGAATTAGCCACACATGACTAAACCTAGGTTACAATTGCAAAATATGAAATTTTACCTAAAATTGAGAAGAAATTTGATGAGTTGTGTTTCCCCAAATCGTGCCTTCTTGCTTCCAAATCAGAAAATGTGTGAACCCCCCTCAATGGCAGTTGTAATCGACCCTTTATACGACCCAATTGAAGAAACCGCTCCAAAATCGACAAATACAGATTTGGTCCTTTTGTTTGTCGCACGAAAACTCAAAACAGCAGCCATGGCGGTTAGGAGGCGGGTTTAGCCGCCCACGAAGCCGCTTTAGTTCGAGAAACAGTTCCGTAGGCGGGTTTAGCCGCCCCAGAAACCGCCCACGTCCCTTCTCTTCGTGAAACAGCCGATCAGGCGGGTTTTCCGGCGGGTTTACCCGCACACAATGCCTCCTGCCCTCTTCTTTCCCTTTCTCGTTCTCGTTCTCGACCTGGTGTGTGTGCGTGCGACTTCAGAGTCCAACAAGGGATGAAAGGCTATCTCTTGGGCCTTGTTTTCTTTCTTTGGGCTGCACTACAACAATTAAAACAATGGGCTTAGTCATTACAAATTAGATTAAATAAGGTAATAAAAATGGGATTTTTGACAATAAAATTATATATATAAATGCACACTATCATGTTGAAAGCGTGAGATTTCTGGGAAGGACTTCATCTCCTTTTATAGTGCCCATGTATGGGATGCAAGTGAACAACTGTCAAGGTTTCATTAGCTGGAAGATTATCTGCTGGACAAAGGAAGAGACCACTTCCTTTGTACTAGAATAATGGATGAACCATTCCTTGTAGCACGTAATGTCAGATAACTTTATCTTCTTTTCTTCATGCTCTGTGAAGTCCCATCAAACCTTTTAGCTAAAAGACAAATATTCCTTTTATAAGAATAAAAGAGAATGTCTTTATTTAAGGCTTGATGCCCAAGTTCTTGCTGGCTCACGTGTCTTGCAATTGATGTGAGTCAAGAACTTATCTCTTTGAAATTTCTAAGTGATACATCACACTATGTATCACATCGGTGGATACCTTGTAAGGCTGGAATTGATAAGTGTACACTTTGCTTGATAGACTTCATCTTTCACTAAATGCCAAAAGTGTACACCCTTGAACTTGTGACTTGATATCACAGCCTTAGAAAATACACCTGCAATTTCGGTGACCAAGATTATAGTGTCGGTGACCATGACATCAAACTTGATGACCTCATCTTATTTGATGTCCTTAGTACTTTTGATGACTTTTGAGTGTACCATCGGTGACCCACTATATTGGTGACCCAATCTTGACTTGGCAAAATAATCTGAATATTGAAATTGGTTGATACATCCAAAATTCCACTTTTTGATGTACAACCTTTGATTGAATAGTCTTTGACTCTTCAATACTTGAAGCATATTTCAGACCTTCAAAAGAACCTGTAAAAGTTCATTCATACAAAGGAAGGTGGTTCATCACCAAATCATCGGTGACCCAACATAATTAAATTCCCTTTAATTTTCTTTTCACCAATAGAAAACATTGACTTAAGTATTTAAGAGAAAAATAATAATATTTTATTAAAAATATTGCATATTTTACTAATATATTTAGTTATAGAATTGCTAAAATAGGGTAATTGTTGGAGTTGAATGTAATTTTTTTCAAGATTTTAATTTTTGATACTCAATTTTTTTTAAAAAATTACAACATATTGGTTTCCGGCTCTATATATTGTTTGTTTTGTCCACACATCTGGAATCACAGTTTTAAAACGCGTCTGATAAGTGAAATATTCTGTCTTTAAGACAATATTTGTTCTCCTTCCCAACCAATGTTGGATCTTATAAAAACCTTCTCCAAAATAGTAAAATTAGGAAAGATATGATGAAATTATTCAAATTTAAAGAAGTCTTAAAAAATGATTGCTTTATGAAAGATATGTGATTTTTATTTATTGTACCAATGAGAACCTTGAAATTAAAAGTTTAAGAAAAAAAAACAAAATTTTATGAATTGGTTTGAATTTTAATAATGTTATTCATATTGTAATATTAAAAATGAGAAACTACAAGAGATGAACGTACTTTTTTTTTTGGATATTTTGATTTTTAATTCTATAATTTTAGAATCTGTTAGAGATACCGTAAAAACACTCAAACAAGAGACATGATATATATCCAGTGGACGTAAAATCAACCAACACAGATAATTGATGAATTTATAAGAAATATCTACTTTTTATTCTGTAAACAATCTATAATTTTGTTTCTATAATGAAACGGTGTTTAGACTCAATTTTTTTCCAAGTCCTCGATTTTGGATTAAAAACCAAAACAAAACTCATACATAATTAATTGATTATTCTAATTAACAAAACCAAAAATCAAAGAACAAGAACGAAAAGATCATCTCCAATAGGTTTTTTTATAAATTTTTTAGAATAGAAAACCAAAATTCCAAATAAAATTATATTATATTTCATTTCAATTCAATTCTCTATTTTAAAGATCTTAACATTAATTATATTATTAAAATATTATATAGTTTTATCATCCAATACTCGTTGAAAAAACATTATATAAAATAATAATAGTTTAATGTTATTGAATTAAAAAATAATTTCTTTTTTCCCCGATCCAGTTGTAAAGAATTCTCTAAACTTGATTTTTTTAAAGAACATTAGAGCATCTCCAACAGCATCTCTATAATTTTCTCTAAAATGAAGAATCAAACATCAAAATCTCTAAAAAATATTACACTCAACTTCAACAACATCTCTATTTTGAAGATTACAACATTCATTATATTATTAACATATTTTATATTTATAATAAAATATTATTTATCTTATGTAAACATTTATTTCAAAATTTCTTATTGGAGGAACATAATAAAAAAATTTATCTATCATGATAATCATTTTTGAAGATGTCTTCAAATTTGGAGATTTTTGTAGTCTTTTTTATGTTTTCTCCATTTTAAAGAAAGTTTTGAAGATGCTGTTGTAGCAAAAAAAATGCTCAAAATCTCTATTTTATTAATTTTGGAGATGCTATTGGAGATGCTCTTATATACATTTTGTTGGAGCATAATAAAGAACAAAATCTCTATTTTATAGAATATGTTGGAAATGTTTGCCCTATATTTTATCTTTATCTTATCAAATTTGAAGTTTCATTTATTCTTTATTCTATAGAGAGCAAACTTTTTTTAAAATATCATAGTTGTTGAAGATTGTATAATATATCATAGCCTATTTTCATTAGACCTGTGAGATTATATTTTTATATTTGAATCTTCACAACAAAATATTGTGAAAGTAAAAAGGTCTGAACTTTCATAAACAAAACATTTACCTTTACAATATTTAACTGTAAAGTTTTAAATATAAACAAATGGTTCCACGAAAATAGTCTGATGTCATGACATCAAAGTCATATATCATAATCTATAATTAACTAAGCATCTTCAATAGTTTTTCTATAGTTTCTCTAAAATAGAGAATCAAAATTCAAAATATTTAAAAAAATATTACATTCAACTCCAACAGCTTTTTTATTTTAGAGATTACATCATTCATTATACTATTAAAATATTATATATTTCTAATAAAATATTATTTCTCTCATCTAAACATTTAACTTCAATATTTTTTATTGGTGGAAGATAATAAAATAATATTTCTCTCTCAAATTAACTATTTCTAGAAATATCTCTAAATTTAAATATTTTTGTACCCTTTTTTTTAATTTTTTTTGTTTTAGAAAAAATTTTAAGGATGCTATTAAAGCAAAAAATAATTTAAAATATCTATTTTCTCTATTTTAAATAAGCCGAGATGCTTTAAAAATAATAATTTAAGAAAAACGAGGGTCTTGGCTCTTGGGGTATACGAATATCCATGTGGAATCCTAGTTTTTGATGCCCACGTGCCATCAACGTGGCTTCTTTTGCTCATGTGCGCCGTAACATCCGCCGTAATCAAACTAGAGTTTGACTTCATTATTAACATTGGTTAAGTTAACAAAAGTTAAAAACATTCCTTCCTTTTTCGCGCCAGGTGTTATCATGCGCCGTTCACCCCTCTTTTATCAACTCTTTCACTTTAACCCTCCGTCTTTATCATCACTATCAATTTTCACCCCTCAATAAATAATAATTTACATTTTGTATTTTATAAATTTTTACCAAACTATCATCTCTAGTTAGAGTTGTATGAATTCTGATTAAGGAAAAAAAATCCAGTTTAATTGAAACAGTTTGAAAAAAGCTCTAATTGATTCAAATCTGACAACGTAAATTTCAGATTGAAAGTCATGCTTCTAGATTGGTACAAAAGAAGTTTGCTCCTAGTCTCGGTTTTGTCCCAAAAAATTCATCCTAGTTAATTTGAAAACTTCATTCTAATTGACAGTCTGTTGTTGGATTCACCTCTCGTTGTCGTTCTTTTGTCGAGTCTTGTAGTTACCCTGTCCAATGCTCATCAATGTAAAATTGTCTATTTGCCCTATGTCACTTGCCCTCCTTTTCCCTCCTCCAACTAGCCTTCATTTGTATGAATCTCATAATTTTTTTGTTACAACAGTGATAATATGATAACCGATAAAAATGTAGAATCGCGTTCTATGATCTCCAAAAGAAAACAAAGATTAATAGACCATGATATCTCGAATCAATATGTAAGGAAGATGCAGTAAATTGACTGTTAGAATGAGATTAGGCCACAATCAGGTACCAATGTTTTATGCTTTTTCGAAGTCTTAAAACGTTTTTTCATTTTCAAGTTGGGGTTTATAAAGTAACTCAAGTATACAAAGTTCAAAGAATGTATTATGCTTTGTAACAAAAATCAGTAAGTAATAGAACAGAAAATCGAAGACATCAAACCTTAAACCTCATGAGTTATGACTTGGGTATTGCCTAGGGCTCGATTTAATCATTTTTTAGCAGCTGATATTGGTTAGCATAATGATGTGAATTAGTTCTATAGTAAATCCAACCTCATACATGTTTATCTAAAGCTTCTTTAATTGTTAATTCTTGTTATATTGGCACATGCGCTTTTTCATTATTGTCTCTCTTTCAATCTTTATGCAACTTCTAGAATGTGGGGTTTTGTGGCTAAATTACGACAATGAAAGAAAGAAACATGTAGAAATTCAACCAAAAACAAAACTCAGATAAATCACGAAGTACCAAGTAGAAATGAAACCGGTTTGGTGGGATTTTGGATCGTAGCCAACCAATAGTTTTTGACTTTTATTTATTTAGGTGTGATTTAGGGTTAGGTTAATGATCTCAATTTAGGTTTTGAGCTTTCTTCTTGATGGTTAGGATGAAGATTTTAAGAAAAAGGAAATATGCAATTTATCTGAAAAGATAAAAAAAAAGGTGTCATGTCATAATTTATGGCTCTGTACCATCATTTTAGTTGGTAGTTACATCAGTCATATAATCAATCAACTAAACAAGACCTCTAATTTTTTTAAAATACAGAAGCTTTGCATATACATTAAACTCTAGATTACAATAGTTAGATTCTTAAATATAGGAATTAGATCAAAGCTATTTTTTTAAAAATAATTTTATTTTTTAAACTTTTTGAAAGATCGAATAAATGCATGGTTGTGGTTGCTTTAGGTTTTCACAATCACATTGATTTGGATAATGCATGACTTCATTTGATCATTTCATTGACCTTTATTCATCATTATTTTATCTTTTTTTATTATTATTATAAAGGAGTTACTTATATACTTGACCCCTATGGTTTACATTTTGTTATAGAAATAGGTTCTAAAATAAAAACCTATAGATTTGGGACTTGTGGTTTGCATTTTGTTATGGATTGGATCGCACCCTTTAATAGAATAAAAAGTATTCTGTTAACTCATATGACATTTCAGTTTTGTTTAATATTTTTTTTTCTCTTTTTCAAATTAAAAAATATAAAAAATAATCTATCCTTCCCATTTTTTTTACAGCAAGGTTATTTTATTACCACCCAAAAAAGGACCAAAGTTTACATCATACAACTTGTAACCACAATACTAAACATAAACATACAATACAGGCTCTATAGTCCAAACATGTTTGCTAGGAGCAAACTTAACACTTACTGAGATTTTTACCCGACATTTCCAAAGCGTTATGAAACATCCGAGCGCCCAACATAAACAACCACAAAACTTTTCTTGACATTAGTGTTTTCTGGGCAGGGGATTTCTGTGGAAAACCCCGATATTTGTTCTCTTACAGCACCTTGCTACCCGATGCAAGATTTGATAACCAACTACCCCAGTCGACATCCAGAGCCCTTGTTCTTTCCATTTACTCCACTCGAACATATTTTTTTTGTAGTTCGTAGAATCGATCCGAGATCTTACGCCTTTCTCCTTTGAAGACCACTTTATTTCGATGCCCCCATATTAGATATTTTAAGCTCCAAACTGCCGTTATCCATCTTTGAGCTTCTCTTGCGTTGTCTCCTAGCTGTTCGACCACCCCTATTACATCTTGTACCATCACGATGGTATCTAAATTAGTGCTCCACCAGCGCCCCGTTTCCAACCACAATTTTTTCACCTTTGCGCAATTTATCAAAGTGTGATCCATCGTTTCTACTGCATCTCCACAAATAGGACAGAGCGTGGAATCCAACACTATCCTCATACTATCTTAAATTGAGCGCGTTGGAATCCTTCCGAGTCTTGCCCTCCACATTAAAATGTTAATTTTCTTTGGTATAGCTTTAACCCATCTTGTTTCCTCGCCAGTGTTTCCTCCTCTAATTCTCACTTCTTCTAATGTCCACAATGAAAAATACATACAATGTTTTTGAAGTAAATACATACACTTTTAATGTGTAGTTATTACATTTTTTAATTAAATGAAGAACAATTTTACCCTCACCCTTAAAAATATATAGATGATTAAAGATAAAATGATAAAATAAACACTTATTTTTGGACTAACTAAAATAGAAACATTTATACTTATTTTATGAGAGTTATATTGCACATGGTCGTTGACTCCCCCCCCCCCCCCTCCGCTGAGCATCCATCACAACCCATTCCCAGTTTCATAAACTGCTCCAATGGCGTCTTCCTTTCTACCACAAACTCTCTTTTTAGCTAAGGTTCACTCTGTTATAATCTTCAACCTATGTTATTTTTCTCCGACACTTGGTTGACAGTCATTGGAATGCTTCTTGGATCAATCCTCCCCGATGGCACCACAAATTTTTGTAAGTTGTACGTCATTCGTTTGATGATTGATATTTTTACTCACTGTTAGGGTATAAATGTAATTGCTGAATTACGAAAAAGGAATAATGCCAAACATCAAGGTTCTGCTTTTGGACATAAGATATAGTCTTTATATTTATATTCAATAAAAGCTAGAACTTAGAGGTTGAAACCTTGTTTTATATATTTATTAAAACTGAAACTCCATTAGCTCCATAAGAAATGAAATTTTGGCCTAGATCCATGCTTGATGAAGGCATTGTACTTGTTTTGAGGACAACAAGTTTTGTAGAGATTTGACGCAGCGGGGTCTTGCGGAAGGATCGACAAACGTCTAAATCCTTTAGGGTTGAGAATTACAAACAGTAAAACTCAGAAAATAAGAGAAAACTCTTAAAAACTCTCAAAGAGAAGAATTGTATTGAATAATAGTAATGTGTATTACAATGAAAATATTGAACCCTATTTATAATCTAAAATTAGGAAAGTAAATCAAACTTAATTACGAAAAAAGATAATTACTAAATCTAAGAATTCTAATCAAATTAAAAAACAAAAAAGATAATTGAAGAGAAATAGGATAATTAAGGAAAACCATAAAAAGGAAATATGGATATGGAATGATGGTTGGTGACGTGGTGAATGCATGAAAATTGGATATGGACTTTGGATGCATGGACTTTATGGTCACAGATTGTTGTGCGACTATGGATGCGTGTATAGCCACATGGTTATCCGCCAGGGTGGTTTGGGTGAGGGTCGAGCCACTTTGCATATGCGTTCGTTTATGTTTTCTTTATTTAATTGCCAAATGTCGGGCTTCCTTCGAGCTCGTTTTCTTTTTCTCAAAAGATCAAATAAAACCCTCATTAAGCTTCGGAACCTCTCTGTATCAGTCACCCTCACTTGAAAAGAACTCGTCCTCGAGTTCACTTGAAAACTAACATCACCTAATCTTCGATGCAATGCTGGATCATACAACTTTCTTGTTTTCAATGCATGTTGATTCACAACTCGGTTTTCCAAATTCGAAGAGGCTAACCAATCTTCAATTCCCAAATATTTCCGTTGTGACCGCCTCCATACAAGAGATACTTTATCTAACTCGAAAGGGTAATAGGCTATAAGAAATTTAGTAGGAACTATTTTGATTTGATCCGGAGCCTTAGGTGCTGGAATAATAGAAACATTATCTTCAAGTTCACCTTTCTTGACTTCTTGTAACAAGGGTTTCGGTGGTTCGGGAATGTCATCAACTAGCTCACTTTTGGGTGCTTTTATTGTTGGCTCAAAATCTTAAACTTTGTCCGGTAAGACTATATCTTTTTTCGCATCTTCCTTCATCTCTTGCTCATAAGTAGTCAGGACGGGAAGATTGTTGTTTTTCTTCTCGGGGACCTTTTCAAAACTACTTACAGGTGCCATGGCGATCTTTCGGTCGCCCCATCGAAACAACATGACATTGTCTCGCCCCTTGTAGGTGACATCATTATCAAATTGCCAAGGACGGCCCAATAGGATATGACAGGCATCCATGTCAACGACATCCCATAATACCTCCTCTCGATAATGCTTTCCGATTGATATCGGTACCCGACAAGTTTGGGTGACCCTAACTTGCGGGCCTTTGTTAACCCACCCAAGAGAATAAGGAGCCTCGTGGGGTTGAGTGGGTAGGTCGAGATGATCGACTAGCTTTCGAGACACAAGGTTTTCACAACTACTATTGATAGGACCCAAACAATCAAGATATCAATATATGGAAAGATTTTAATAGGAATGTGATAGCCAAATGTAATATGTATTGATTAAATGTACAGTATTACAGAATATGTCTTTACAAGGCTAATGGAAACGTTAGTTCTAACTATCTAACTAACTATATATTTATACATGAAATAGAAAGACTAAAGTAACAGTACATTCATAACAGACAAGTTCAGAATAGGTTCTGAACTTCTTCAGAAGTATCTTCAGAAGTGTCTTCAGAACTTCTTCAGAAACTCTTCAGAAAATCTTCATAACTTCTGAAGTTGGCACTTCAGAAGTTTATGCCTTAGGCTTTTCTTTGTCTTTTCTTCAGATCTTTATATCTTCAGAACTCAGTCCTTTTGAAGCTATTATGATATCTCTATCAATCTCCCCCTTAGCTTCAAAAGTTCAAATCATACTTCCAGAAATTCAGAATTTCTCTAACATCTTTCAGAATTAAGTTCCTGTATTCTAGCAAGGATTCAGCAATTCTAATCATCTCTTTTGCAAGCTTCTTATGCTTCTCCCAATCTTCATTGCTCAGATTCTTTGGTCTTTTATTCTGTCTTTTCACCAAACGATCTCTGATAGCCATGAGGGTTCCATTGCAACATTTGTGGAGTTCTTCAAATCTCACAAATAATAGTTCCTGGAAGCATTTGCAAACGAAGCCTGGAGGTTGAATTACTAAAGTGCTTTTCTTCAAATTCTGAATATCTGGTAGACTCAGATTTGGTTTGCTCAAGTGTACTTGTTTCTTGTTTAGAACATAAGCAACTTGAAAATCAGTGTTTGCAGCCCATATGAATTCTCTGTACAACCCATCTCTTAGAATTGGAAATGATTTTCTGAACTTGGTGATTGAATCATGAAAAGGGTAAAGACTTCTATAAACTCTGAGTAGATCTCTAAGATATACATTTTGAAAATCAGCTTCAGAAAAGGTAGAAATCTCACCATTTTGTTTTTCAACTGTAAAGAATGCATACTTGTAATTTTGTCTTGTCTTCAAGTCAGTATTAATTACCTTAACCACTGGGCTTTCCTTTCTTGCTTCATTAACTGGGATTCTTATTTTTCTAATGATATCTGAATACCATTGTTTCCAACCAAAGGACTTTTGAATCCAGCAGTCAATATAGTTGAACTTTTATTTATATTCCATGAACATTTCTGTATGGAAATATTCAAGAAACATGGTGAAATACTTTCTTCTATTCTTTGAACTTGCAGTTGTTCCTCTTCAGATACTTGCTCTATAGGAACCAACTGTTCAGAAATAGCTTCAGAAATTACTTCTTTCCCTTTCTCTTTATCCTTCTGACTTGGTTCAGAACTTTCAATGTTCAGAGAAAACTTCAGAATTTCCTCCAAGTCTTGTTTCTTTGAGTGAATTTGGAAATCATAAGTATCACTAAGTATGTAATCAGCTCCTCTGATCTTGTTTTCTCTTTTGTGACCAGCTGGATAACTTTTCCTTACAATTTCTCTGAAATGAACTCTTTCTTTGATCAGATATATGATTTCTTCTTTGACATCTGAATCTTCAATATAATCCTTGGCATAAGTAAGAAACCAATTCAGAGTTGAGTTAGAGTATTTTGGAATATCTGAAATCAAAAAAGTTTTATTTCCATCTGCTGTATATCTGAACCCAAGATCTGGACTAGTGAACACTCTAGTCATTGTATTTTCAAGGTTTATAGGTTCCAACAGATTTACTTTAGATAACCCAAATTCCAGAGCTAATTGAAAGTCATGCTTGATTAAATTCCTTATGTAGATTCCCAGAATTCTTCTAACTTTAAAAACAAGCTCAACTTCACTTCTAGCAACACAATAATGAAGAACTGTCAGTTTATCTTGAAATCTTAATTTGTACAGATCATACTGAGTAAATTCACACAAATATCCATTTCTTCTTTCTGCTCCAAATCTGAATATTACTAGATCATCTTCAACAGTCTTTGAAAGACATCTAATCTTCTTTATAAGAGTGGAGTCATTCAGATTTTGAACTCCATGCTTCTGAACAAAGTTTCTAACTTGAGAAATTTGATCTTCAGACCACTCATCACTTACAAAATCTTCTAGAGTTGCAAACCTCAGACTGGTTTTGTATATATGAAAGTAAATTGCTTCAGGAAACTCCAAGCTTGTTTCTCCAGAAAGAAATATATCTTCTTTTTCATAGACTTGATCTAGAATAGGTTCTTCAATTAAAGGAATATCAACTTTGGGAATAGTAATGCAGGATCTGACTCTTACTTCAAATTTTCCAGAATAGACCATCAAAATTTCATCTGCAATTTCAGTTCCTCCCATATGACTTAGATCAAATTCTAGTTCAACTTTTTCATCTGGTTGATCAAGAAAATCTATGAAGACAGAAAACCTGTTGTCCAAAAGTCTACACTCCAGACTTCTTGGATTATTCAAAAAGACATACACCCAACAGAATTGGCTTAGTATTCTCCATAGTTCTTCAGAAGCTCTTCTGTATTCATCACTCAAAGATTGTTGGGGCTTCCATATTACCAAATCTTTTATTTCATTGACTTCAGAACTTTCTCCCACATCAGCTCCAGACATGTCTTCTTCAAACATAATAACATCAGAAAGATCACTGGGCTCACCAATGACATCTTCAAATGCAAGATATTCCTTTAGCATCTCTTCATTTGAATCAGGAATAATGTCTGTATTATCGGAGCTTAAGTTACCTTCAGAATCAAAGGATAACTTCTCTGTTTCATACCCTTCTTCTACTATATCTTCAGAAGAATGAATATTTGCCTCTTGCCCTTCATGTTCTGCAAATAAGATATCATCTATTGCTTCAGAGACTCTGTTAGATGCTTCACCAACATTCTGAGCATCTTCAGAAGTTTTCTCAGAACTTTGCTCATGAACATTTTCAACATTTTCTGGTTTAGACACTCTCTGCCTTTTCTCCCCCTCTTGATTATCAGGATCCTGATCATCAAGACTTCTTTTAGAAGTGTCTGACTGAGGCCTGCATTCTAGAGCAGATAATCTTGTGCCTAAATCTGTCTGAGAACTCTGAATAGAAGAAAGTTGATTTAAAATCTGAGCAATATCAGCCTTAGTTGCATAAATGGAAGAATCTTGTTGTGCAGAAGAAGAAGAAGTCTGAGAAGCTTTCAGAGAAGAAACAGAAGAAGCCACTTCAGAAAAAGTAGTCAGAAGTGCTTGTTTGAAAGAATTCAGATCATTAGAAGATTGAAGTTGAAAATCAGTCAACTTATTTACTATACTTTCCCCTTGTTTATCCAACCGATCCTCCATCACCTTTTTGGTTGTATCCGTCAATTCCTTGATGTCCTTCGGAATCTTTGCAAATTCAGAAGTACAGAAATCTTTGAATTCTGTGAATTCAGAAGATGTAGGTAAGATTCCAAGACCAACATATGGTCTTGTTTGCAGTCCTTCAGAAGAAGGCTGGCCTGTATGTGTCACAGAGACATCATGAACCACATTTGATTATGTTAATGGGGTTTTTGTGATGTTCACCCCACCAGGTCTTCCAACTAATCCTTGATATCCAGAAATAGAAATATCTATAGTTGTTGATGCAATGTGACAAACATTTTGCTTAGTGACATCTAGAGGATGTGTGCTAGTGTGAATGGATTCCACATTAAGTGGTTCAGTAGGCTCAATGTTGAGTGGACTCTCAGACTCAATGTGCTCAAAATGATGAAGGGGGGACATATATCCTTCATTTTCAATAAAAGGATCCTCCAATTGGGGTCCTAATGGATTATAAGCTGCTTGCCCCAGATGTGTTGATGAAACACCCTTCTGTTGAGAGATGGGTGAGTGGCTGGAGGGGTTAATCAAATTTGCCATGGGCTCACTCGCCTTTTCAATATCATCCAACAAAGACTGTGGAATGATAGAAGATGTGTGCCCTACGGGTAATGTGTGGTTCACAGGTTTGTTTTTCTTTTACCTGTGTTCTCCCTTCATCAATTCTTTTTCTTACTCTTCTACCCATTCTCTCATTTTCATTTTTCCTCTTTACTCTTTGAGGTTGTTCTCCCCCTTGAACAACCTCCCCTCTCTTTCTATTAATTCTAGACTCCCTTGCATTATCACCACTCTGGTTTGAATTAGGGGAAGGGACTACTGGTTTAGGTAATCCCATAGATTCTAAATGCTCACTCACAATCCTATTTGGTGGACTTACAAGATCAATTAAATGAGAAGGAAGTGGAACTGCATTTGGAAATGTAAGTTCTGCATTTGGAGGCCTTAAACTGTCCATAGTAAAGATAGGAACATGTACCTTATGTGCTAAAACAAGGATTTTTGATACAGCTTTCATTGCTCCTTTGATGAGAGTTTGAAAAAATCTCTGAAATGGTATGTAGTTGAATGTGGACTTCTTCAAGATTGCAGATTTGAGTTCATCAAAAATAAGACTAGCATAATCATAGTGCTTGTTGAAGGCAACTCCATGAAAGATAATCCTCCCATTTGCTGAAGCTTGATCCAAGCTTGAACTTTTCCCAGATAAACAAGTATTCATAATTGAGAATAAACAGTACCATATTGGAGGTAAACACTTTCTTCTAAAGGAACTTAAAGCAATTAGATTTTCAGAATATCCCAAACTCATGAAATCTGAGATCATTTCTGTTGAGGAAGGAATTTGATCATAAGAAGTTTTCCCAAGAACCTCATCTGACTTTGGCAAGAAGTGAAGGCATCTAATATCATCCACAGAGATACACACCTTGTAAGCATGAACATAGGAGACAATTTCATCTTCAGATTCATCAACCTCAACATAGTGCCAGAATTGTTGAAGGTAAGAAGCAGGAACAGAGAATTTCCTAGAAAGTAGACAACGGAGTGGATGTTTCTTCAGAATGTCAATCAAAATTATTTGATCATCAGTAAAGTCTTTCGATTTAAAATTCAAAGCACAATTATTTTTCTTGATTTCTAGCAGTTTCTCAGCAGGAACATACAGTTTTGACATATCACTACTTTCAGCACGAGTCTAAGATTCACTATCACAAGCATTTGATTCAGAAACAACTTCAATAGGTTCGATTTGTGTTTCCCCAATTTTATCAGTTCTCGGGTTAGGGTTAGGGTTATTTGAAGGTCCGGCTTGATTAATAGCAGTTGTGGCTGTGTCTTGAACCATTTGATCTTCAGGAAGTGGAACTTCCATTGTTCCAACAACCAGTTTCTGAGGTACGATTTTGAATGAACCATCACTCGATGATCCATTGCTGTCATTGTGACTCGAGGAAGTAGAAACCATAGCTTTGGAAGTAGACATGATAGTTGAAGAACAAGGATTCGAAATAGAATGAAGATCAATGAAAACAGATAGGTTTTGCAGAGTAAAATCGCTAAAAAATGAAGATGATGAAGAATCCATTGATTTATAAGACTGGATAAGCGTTGATGGACACGTGGCCAAAAGGTAAATGTGATTAGAGTAGTAATCATCATTTATTTGGATAAATGAACCGTTTAAACGACATGATTAAGAAATATCCAATGAAATTAAAACACGTGGCACACGCTTAAGTGATACTTAAGCAAATATCAACGGGAAGTTAAGTTCTGAGAGCAAGTTCAAAAACTTCAGAAATTGTTCAGAACTTCTGAGAATAAGTTCAGAAGTCTGAAAGAAGGAATTCAGAAGAACCACAGAATTTTTAAGTGTAGTTCAGAACTAAACTTGGATCACTTTAGAAGACCAAAAATCATTTAAAAATACAAACTTCTGAAAAATATAAAACATTTTGAGAATTCAGAAGTAGGTTTGAACAAACAGAAAACTTATTTTATCTAAGGAAGCTTGTTCATACTTTTTAGATATGAAGATCAAGACTTGATTTCAGCAATTCAGATTTGTTTTGTAGGAAAGAGTAGTGCAGAATTTTGAAATTAATACCACTCCCCCTTGAATCATTAGCAACTATGATTCTCCCCCTTAATCAGTGCAACTTTATTAAAGAAACAAGAAAATATTAGAGAAATGAGAAAGAGAAAGAAAAATTGAAAAGTATTAAAAGACAATCAACCTAGATAAAGAAGAATTATATTTCTGAGATTGAAAAGAAGCAAAGATCTGAGTGTTAAACTTCAGAATATTCAGAATATATCTGAAGAGCAAACTATTCAGAATTTGAGATAAGAACTTCAGAATATAATTTCTAGAGTATAGTTGATGTGTAATACTTACATAGACATATTCATCATGCCCAATTTACTTACCAAGAAGTTAAATCGTTTTTCATCAAGTGCTTTGGTAAATAAATCAGCTAACTGATAATCTGTCTGAACAAAAGACATTTCAATATTACCTTTTTCCACATGATCTTTGATAAAATGATATCTTACATCAATGTGCTTGGTATTTGAATGCTGAACAGGATTGGCAGTGATGGCTATGGCACTCTTTGAATCACAATACAGATGAATCTTTTTGAAAGTATAACCATAGTCTTTAAGTTGAACTTGCATCCATATCACTTGTGAGCAACATATTGCAGCTGCCACATACTCAGCCTCTACTGTAGAAGTAGAAACACAATTTTGTTTCTTTGAAGACCAGCTGACCAGTCTATCACCAAGAAACTGACATGATCCAGAAGTGTTTTTCCTGTCTAATTTGCATCCACCGTGATCTGCATCTGTAAAGGCTGTTAGTTCAAAACTAGAATCCTTAGAATACCAAAGTCCCAATGAAGGAGAACCTTTTAGATATCTAAGTTTTCTTTTTGCAGCTAGAAGGTGTGATTCCTTAGGATTAGCTTGATATCTGGCACAAATACATGTAGCAAACATTATATCTGGTCTACTAGCAGTTAAGTAAAGCAAAGATCCAATTATGCCTCTGTACTTTTTCTGATCAACAGATTTTCCATTCAGATCAGGTTCTAACTTAGTTGCAGTGGCCATTGGAGTTTGAATACTTGAACAATCAGTCATGTCAAACTTCTTAAGTAAGTTTGAGACATACTTGGATTGATTAATGAATATGCCAGTGGGAAGTTGTTTAACTTGAAGACCAAGAAAGAATGTTAATTCTCCCATCATACTCATTTCAAATTCAGTTTGCATGATTTTCTCAAAATTTCTACAAAATTTTGGATTTGTAGAGGCAAATATAATATCATCTACATATATTTGTATCAAAATCATATCATCACCCTCCTTTTTCAGAAATAAAGTTGTATCAACAGTACCTCTTTTGAATTTAGAATTCAGAAGAAAAGTTGTAAGAGTATCATACCATGCTCTTGGTGCTTGTTTAAGTCCATATAAGGCTTTGTCTAAAATGTAGACATGATCTGGAAATTCTTTGTTTACAAAGCCTTCTGGTTGTTCAACATACACTTCTTCATTTAAAATACCATTCAGAAATGCACATTTCCCATCCATTTGAAATACCTTCATGTTTTTATGAGCAGCATATGCAAGAAAGATTCTAATGGCCTTTAATCTAGCAACAGGAGCAAATGTTTCATCATAATCAATCCCTTCTTGTTGACAATAACCCTTAGCTACAAGCCTTGCCTTGTTTCTTACAACAATACCCTTTTCATCCTTTTTATTTCTGAATACCCATTTTGTGCCAATGATGGATTTACCTTTTGGTTTTGGTATCAATCTCTAGACCTTGTTTCTTTCAAATTGATTTAACTCATCCTGCATGGCTAAAATCCAGTCTGGATCTTGAAGTGCTTCATATGGCTTTTTGGGTTCCATGCTACTTAAGAAATTTACATACAGACATTCATTTGTTGTTGCAGACCTTGTTTGAACACCTTTTGATGCATCTCCAATAATTTGATGCACAGGATGACTGGATGTCCATTTGTTCACATTTGGCAATGGTTGAACATATGAAACATTGTTTAGAGAATCATAATCATCAACAATTGCTTGAGTTTCAGTATCATGATTGATAACTGAATGTAAATCTGAAGTCTCCCCCTCAAATGAAACATTCTGAATTTGTTCAGAACTTTGATGTACATGCTCAGAAGTATCAGGAACTGGTTTAGAAACAACTTGAACTGGTTCAGAAACAACTTGAACTGATTCAGAAGTAACTTGAATTGGTTCAGAAGTAACTGGAACTAATTCAGAAATTGGATGTACATATGGAGAAGTTGGAAGTTCTGAATTTGAGGTTGAGATTTGTGGTGCTGATGTACTTGAAATTTGTATTTCTGAAATGTCTTGATTTTTTAAGCTTCTGATGAGAGAAGGATTTTGATAATCTGCAGAAACATTTACAGAAATGTCAAATAAGTCTTGACATAGAATGTCTAAATTTGTTTTAAGTAAAGTTTGAGATTCAGATAAAGAGTTTGTCTGATTATGTTCTGAGTCTAAACTTTCAGAAATTGGTTTATGTGCGAGTTCTGAACTGTCTTGTTCAGAAGTCAATGTTGGCTCATGAAATCTGACATTTGTAGTCTCAATGATCTTTTGAGTTCCTTTAATGAGTACTCTATAAGCTTTGGATCTTTGAGAATAGCCAACAAAGATACCAGCTACACCTTTTGGTGCAAATTTGTCAAGATGCTGAGGGTTTTCTTTGTTTTAACATTTCATAAGCAGTTTTAAGAAATTTTCTGTTTAGAATGGTCCTGTTCTGAGTAAAACATGCAGTGGCAATTGCTTCTGCCCAAAGAGAAAGAGGAAGTTCTGAATATGCCAGCATGGTTCTTGCAGCCTCTACAAAAGTTCGATTCTTTCTTTCAACTACCCCATTTTGTTGAGGAGTTCTTGCAGCGGAAAAATTATGTGAAATACCAACAGATTCCAAAAAATTCTGAAGTGTAGAATTTGTAATTCTGTTCCATTGTCACTTCTGATCTTTTGAATTGGGAGTTGAAGAAGAACTTGAATTTTCTTCAGAAAGGGTATCAGTCTTTCAGAAGTATCAGACTTGAGTCTCAGAAATTCAATCCATGTATATCTTGTGTATTCATCTACTATGACAAGAATGTATTTCTTTCCCCGCATGCTTTGAGTTTTCATTGGTCCACATAAATCCATATGTAGCATTTCAAGTGGGGCTTTGCATGAAGATGGCATTTTCAGAGGATGAGAACTTCTTTTGATCTTCCCTAGTTCACATGCAGAACAAAGAGAGTTCTTTTCAAATCTGATCTTTGGTAGTCCTCTTACAGATTGATGTTTGCCTAGTTCGGAAATGGCTTTGAAGTTTAGATGTGACATTCTTCTGTACCAAAGCCAACTATCATTTCTCATTGTTGTAGACATATAACATACACCTTGTAGTTGACCTGTTGCAGTGAATGTTGCTGTGTAGATATCTCCATCTCTATAAGCAGTTAATTTATTTTTGTTTGCTGTACTCAAAACATGACAATGATCTATGTCAAAATTAACCTTCCAGTATTTGTCACAGAATTGACTAATACTAAAAAGATTATGTCTTAGTCCCTCAACATAGAAAACTTTCATTACTGTTACATCTCCTTTAATGAAAGTGCCATATCCTCTTACATATCCCTTTGCATTGTTTCCAAAGCTAACTGTTCCTCCATATCTTTCATGATAATCAGTTAGTAGTTCTTTGAAAGGTGTCATGTGTCTTGAACATCCAGAATATAAGACCCACACATGACATATCTGCAAAAGAGATTATTGAGTTTTAGGTACCAATTTCAGAATGGGTCCTTTGAGATTAGTAATAACATTTGAAGTTCTGAACTTTGTCTTCAGATTTTTCAATTCAGAAGTTTGTTCAGAACTTTGAAATTTATCTTTCTTAGTTTTATTTTTATTTTTGTTTTTACTTTTAATTGAATTTGTTAATATAACTGAACATTTCTGAATAGATTTCATCAAAAAAAATTTGTTTGTTTTGGAGGTAAGATGAAAATTATGATGACCACAATTAATACAGTGAATATGATTCTTTAAAATATTTACAATAGCAGTAGACATATAAGAATCAATAACATTTGATTTTTCAACAAAGATTCTTTTATTCACTATCTTTGATTTGGGTACATCACTTTTTTTTTAAATTGAAAAACTATCTAATTTGTCATTCTTTGAGAGTCTTTCATCTCTCTTTCTCCATACTAAAGTGGATAGCTCTGTAAAAGATAAGAAATGAGGATTAGTATAAGAAATTCTTTTGTTTACTTTAGGTTTAACCTCAGAATTTGAGTTAATTGTCTGAACTTCAGAGAGAGAATTTGAGGATTGTCCTTTTTCAAAGTTTTTAACTCTGGTGCTGAAGTCAGAAGATGTTACTGAATTTGGTGATGAAGTCAATGAAGTGTTTGTTGTAGTAGAAGAAAAATTTGAAGAAGTAAAATTTTCAGATATCTGAAATTCTGGTTTTAAAAACACAGAACGAAATAGCCATTTTTATCAATGAAGGTATCTTTGAAGCTTTTGTTTTTAGTATTTCTCCTTCAGTCATACAAGATTGTGATTTGTAAACCAAATAGCCATTTTTATCAATGACTTGCACCATATGATCATCATCATCTTCTGAATCAGAAGCATTTATTAGTTCTGAAAATTTATTTTGAGTCATACTTTTTGCAAAAATATTTGAATTTGTTGTTGTTGTAGACTCATCATCAGAATTATCAAAAAATATATTGGGATTCTCATCAACATCTTCTAAAGATTCAATTTCTGAGAATTCATCATATTTTTCTTCATGTTCTGATTTATTATCAGAAGTATCTTCTGAAATGACTTCAGAATTGTATTCAGAAGTTATCTCAAAAGTAACTTCAGAAATTATTTCAGATTTAATAATTACTTCAGATTTTTCTTCAGAAATAATATTTGATTCAGAAGATTCACAAATTTTTGAACTTGTATTCATTTCTTCTGTTTCAGAAATTATTTCTGGTTCACCAGATTTAAGATGTGTTTCTTCTGAAAACAAAGTCTCTGATTTTACAAATGGTATTCTTTCAGGCAAAGAATAGTTCACAGGTTTAGAAATGACATCTGTATTTGATTCATTGAAAATTTTCATTTTAGAATAATTATACAGATTTGCAGGTGCCTTTCTCAGTATTTGACTGTCATTATATCCTAAACCTGCTTTTATGTTGTAAAATTTTGAATTTTGAGCCTGGCTAGTTAAAATATTCAAAGTTTGTTCAGTTTGTCCTCTTTTAAAATTTAAATCTTCTAATTCTTTAATATTTTTATAAAGATCAAGTCTCTCTTGATTCAGAAAATTCATTTTAACATTCAGAATTTCTTTTTCAGACTTCTCATTTATAATTTTCTTTTGTAAGCTGTCCATTTTTTCTTTTAAAACAAGTTTTTCTTCAGAAACCTTTTTAAGAATTTGTTCAGCTTCTTGACAATTTTCTTTATATATTTGACTTTCAGCTCTGAATTGATTGACCAAAATTCTTTCACCTTTGATTCTGTTTCTGAGAGTTTCAAATTCAGAAAACATGTTTTGAAATTGATTTTTCATTTCAGAATCTTCAGTGTTATGTTCAGATTTATGTTTATAATTTTGTTCAGAAGAGTAGTTTATTTCAGAATTTAATTCAGAAGATGAAGAAGATACCTCAGTGTCTTGTTTGTCTTTTTCTGGATCCATTTGACACATATAGCAATTTGTTGCATAGTGAGCAACTTCTTCATCATCATCTCCATCACTCCAGTTTAACCAGTGCTCTTCATACTTGGTTACTAAAGCAGGATTAAGTTCCTTTTTCTTGGCTAACAGATGCTTCTTCTCATAGTAGCCTGAATTCTTCACTTTGGGCATCTTGCATTGTCTTGCATAATGTCCAGGCTTTCCACAGTTGAAGCATCTTGCTGGTTCAGATGTTTCAGATTGACCGGCTTCTTGACATTTCTTAGGTCCACTTTCAGATCTAGGTTTATTCTGATATTTTTGATTGTATCTTTGTGTAAATTTCCTTGTCATAAAAGCAATATTATCATAAATCCTTTTTAGCTCCTCATCTGATTCATCCCCATCACAAACTGTTGTCTCTGGGATTTCACACACCTTCTTGGCAGAAATAGTCAGAGAATTATTATACTTCTTGCTTAACAAGGCTACAGTTTCATTTACCTTCTTTTGTTCATTTTGTCTAGTTTTGATTTTGTCTTCTTGTTGAAACAGAATACCATAGACATCATGAATGGATTTTCTTGATAAATTTCTAGTAACCATGTTATTAGAGAAGCTTGACCATTCATTACCCAAGTTGTTTAGAAATTTGTTGTTTATCTCAGAATTTGAATTCTGAACACCATTTCTTCTCAGATCATTCAGAATATTGTTGAATCTATGATAAGTCTCTGTAATAGATTCATTCTCTTTATACCTGAAGTTCTCATAAGTACCCACATAGATATTCAGTCTTTGTGTTTGGGCTTTTGTACTACCCTGCATTTGAGCTTCAACTTCATCCACATGGCCTTAGCAGATGTTAAGCTATCTACTCTATTGAATATCTCATTAGGAAAAACCTTGTAAGAAGAGTTAATGCTCTTTTGTCAACTTTAGCTTGAGCTTTCTCAGTGGTGCTGTACATACCTGGGCTTTTCTTAATTCTTGACGCCGGTATTTCAGGAGTAGATTCAGTTCTAGGAACTGCTGGAATTTCAATAAAGACCTTTAGTGGTCCATTTGTGATTGATTGCATTAAAGCTTCATCTATGTTGTCCAGAAATTGAATCATCCTGATTCTCCATTGATGGTATTCTCCCAAGAAAAGAGTTGGTGGTTTCGTTTCAGATCCGATTGAGACAATTTCTTTAGACATCTTTGATTGTTAGAAGATCGAGAATTCACCTGATTTGAATTTGAAATTTATCGATCAAGAACACCAAGAATTGTCAGATCTGACAATTCTTTCACAAATCTTCAAGAAACAGATGAATTGGCTCTGATACCAATTGATAGGACCCAAACAATCAAGATATCAATATATGGAAAGATTTTAACAGGAATGTGATAGCCAAATGTAATATGTATTGATTAAATGTACAGTATTACAGAATATGTCTTTACAAGGCTAATGGAAACGTTAGTTCTAACTATCTAACTAACTATCTATTTATACATGAAATAGAAAGACTAAAGTAACAGTACATTCATAACAGACAAGTTCAGAATAGGTTCTGAACTTCTTCAGAAGTATCTTCAGAAGTGTCTTCAGAACTTCTTCAGAAACTCTTTTCAGAAAATCTTCATAACTTCTGAAGTTGGCACTTCAGAAGTTTATGCCTTAGGATTTTCTTTGTCTTCTCTTCAGATCTTTATATCTTCAGAACCCAGTCCCTTTTGAAGCTATTATGATATCTTTATCAACTATTATCGATGATGAGGTGACATACCTTCTTATCGACAGAGCAATGAGATCGAAAAATACTATTCCTTTGTTCCTCTTCTTTAGATGAAAAGAGTACTCGTTGGAGTATGAGGTTGATCTTTTCTTCGTTCTTGTGGCACAAAATTTCATCTTTTTCGGGCAGCCTTTTACGAACGGATGGTTGTTTGCCCAGGAGAGAAACCGAATCCATGAAACTGTTGTAGATCTGGCCGCGCGGAACTCTGATCGGTTTCTCGTGCCTGTCCCTTCTTCGGCAGTGGCTGTTGTCGGGTTGGATGAGGTGTCGATTGACAACCGCTGTCAGATTGTCTAGAGCTACGGTAATGGCCGTAGTCATCTCGGCGAAATCTGTTTTGGTAGGCGGTTGCTGATCGGCCATTGTTAGTGAAAAGACAGGCGAATCCAGCTCTGATACCAACTGACGCAGCGGGGTCTTGCGGAAGGATCGACAAACGTCTAAATCCTTTAGGGTTGAGAATTACAAACAGTAAAACTCACAAAATAAGAGAAAACTCTTAAAAACTCTCAAAGAGAAGATTGTATTGAATAATAGTAATGTGTATTACAATGAAAATATTGAACCCTATTTATAATCTAAAACTAGGAAAATAAATCAAACTTAATTACGAAAAAAGATAATTACTAAATCTAAGAATTCTAATCAAATTAAAAAACTAAAAAGATAACTGAAGAGAAATAGGATAATTAAGGAAAACCATAAAAAGGAAATATGGACATGGAATGATGGTTGGTGATGTGGTGAATGCATGAAAATTGGATATGGACTTTGGATGCATGGACTTTATGGTCACAGATTGTTGTGCGACTATGGATGCGGGTATAGCCACATGGTTATCCGCCAGGGTGGTTTGGGTGAGGGTCGAGCCACTTTGCATATGCGTTCGTTTATGTTTTCTTTATTTAATTGCCAAATTTCGGGCTTCCTTCGAGCTTGTTTTCTTTTTCTCCAAAGATCAAATAAAACCCTCATTAAGCTTCGGAACCTCTCTGTATCAAGATTGTCAAGGAATGTGTTGTGGGAAGGTATGATGAGAAAAAAGGAAAGTAGTGCGGTTTGACATAATGTGATATAATACTTATTTTCCGAATTTTGTTAGAATATAAAACAATAGGTAAAATACTCAAATACCTCTAAATTAACCGAGCCACCGTGCATGCCATCAAGACCAAATATATAACAACATGCATACCACATGCCTCAAATCCATAATTTTTTTTTGTATTTTACGGATCTATGGCACGGATATATAAACCACAATAACCAAAAATGTAACTAACTTTCTATAAACTGATAAATGTTTGATTGCAAATCTAAATGAACTTTTTTATATGGTAAATGAAGAATTTTATAAAAGTATAAATATATATAATCGACGCACAACTTTAAAAATAAATTTAAAATGTTTGCTTGATTAATTTTTACCCTCTGATTTCATAGGTTTTAAAACAACCATAACATAAACACATTCTACACAAAATGCTTCCATATAAAAATGTTATGACTTATTATAGTTGTGTTTGACAAACTAGCTGATTATATTTATCTGATAAACTAGTTGTTACCTCCTAAACTAGATGCGTTTGTGAATGAAACTTTACTAAATTAAAAAAATATAAGGGGAAAACCCCCAAATTGAGTTTATTGAGGAGTATTGAATTAATTTTTTAAGAAATTAATATATAAGCTAGGGGGTGTTAATCTTGTACGAAACTAAATCAACCAACATATATACCAAATGTACCAATTAAAGGCACGAGATTATGTGAGAAGAAGAGTTAAGGTAAGAAACGTAAAAAGAAATTAGAACTCTTGATCACTTTTAATCTCACACTCACCCATGAGAATTAATTTGGTGCATCTCGGTGCATTTCATTAGTATGGATCTTCAATTACGAATAATCCAAGGGTTCAGATACCTTCTTACGTTTCTCACCATAACTTATGTCTCATCAGAACCCAACCCACCGATTAAATTGGTATAAATTTGGTACCTATAAAAATCGGTTGATATAGTATCATATCGACTACGCAAACTTGCTTGGTACACGGTATTGGAAGTCACATATTATGATAGTACCATGGTACTGACTTATTTAATTATTTATTAGTTTTTGAATTTATTATGTATTAAATATTAAACTTTCTAACTTTAACTATTTTGTTTAAACATTTGAATGTTTGCAAATTTAGGGGATGCTTGGGATTGCTTATAAAAACAACTTATTGACTTATTCCGGTGTGGCACCGGTAACAAATATTTTTGAGTGTTCGGGAAAACAATTTATACCGGTGTCAAACCGGTGATAAGAAGTTTTTTAAGATGTTAAAAGCTTTTAACTTATCAAAAGTTGATAAACACTTTTATAGAAAAATAATAAGTTGTTTCAAATAAGTAATTCCAAACACTCTCTTATTCTTTGTAATTAAAAACCTTTATAAACATCAACATGTATTACCTGAAAACACACACACACACACACATATATATATATGTATATATATAATATAATATAATTTGAAGTTGGTATGAACTAGTACCAACATTATCAACCAAAAAAAGTTGGTTGATACACAGTATAAATTTTTTACATATTAATAATAGTTGGATGATACCTGATATAAACTAAATTTTTAGTTAGTAAACTGAAGCTTTTTAGAATTTGAAAAAATAATTTTATAGTTTAAAAAATGACCCATAAGTACTGATCGATTTTTTTGACATTGAACCTGTACAAAAAATGACTTGTAGAATCTCGATTCATCTACGTTATTATAGATGATTTATGTATATGATAATATAATTGAAGTTAAAACCAAATTAATGTTATTAATTTGTAAGGTAAGAAAATAATAAGGGGGTTAATGTACGTATTGCAATAATTAAGGGTGTATACTGTAAAATAAACGTAATTACACACCAGCAAATGACTTTTTACACCTGGCGATGAATAATTCATGTGAGCAGCTGACGTGGCAATGCGTGGCACTGGATATCTTTCCAGAATAATAGCAGGGACCACGCGTATAGCACGTGGTCTGTTTATAATCAGTTCAGTCCCCTAAATATTTCCTACTTTTTATTATTTTTTGATATTTACAAAATATTTATTTAATTTTAAAATTTAATTTTTATGGATTCAGTATCTATACTATATTATAAAACATTTGGCTAAAAACTCTTAAAAACAACTTTTTAAACGTTAGGTACTGCTAATTAATGCTAATTACTTAATTTTCAATATTACAAGTAGATGATGCGTAAGTACAACTTATTGAAACTGCATTTCTGAATTCGTATAACTAACTACAAATAATTATAATCAAATACAAAATAAACATCTAATTTTAAATATATTTTTTTTAAATATAATTAAGATAATTATCAAGTTTAATTATTTTCTTTATCAAAAGTAATATCATCAAAACAAAAATAAATTACTTCGTTATTAAACTCAAAATAAAGTATGATAAAAAAATTGAATTAAAGAAATTACATAAAAAATGAAACTTTTAAATGAAACATTAAAATCGTTTTCTTAAAACCGTTAGAACATCGATAGAGACAAAAATTAAAATGAAACATAAAATCCAGATGTATCTCGCTGCATTGCGCGAGTACCCTTCTAGTTATTTAAAAATCAGATTTTTATTTTACTTTTTGATAGATGTATTCAATTAATTTTAGAAAACATTTATTTTTAAAATTTATAACATGTTAACATATTTAATTAAATAGGAAGCTTCAGAAAAAAAAAACCTTAAATAAATAAAACTAAAAAACACTTTATTAACGTTAGATTGGATGATCTAATGTATGTGGTTAACTGTACGGTTATATACTTATCTTTTTGATGAAAAATCTTCGACTCCCAATTTTTTATTCAAAAGAAGAAGAAAAATAAACAAAATTCGAGCAAAATAAATTACACCAAAAAATGATAATATTTTTCTAGTTAATTTGACATCCATATTGATACGTTTTTTTTGTCTATTTTTCAAAGTTTTTCGGTTTTCATTTATTTTTGCATTTCCGTTTAATTAAAAACTCGATAGTGTAATTTGGGAGAACACAATAACAAATATGTGCCGCAAACTTTAATAAATGAATTAAACAAAACACTAAGTAAATTGAAATAAATTAAAAAGAGTATGATTGTCATGTTATATATAGGATTATCTGTAAATATAAAAATATTTAAATCGGGAATGAATTTGACTTTCAAACTGATAAATTTATTGATTGTGATCTTATCACATTTTTATTTTAAGTTTTAGGATAATATTTGTGGAAATCACCATAAAACATACTATACATTTGTATTTGTTACAATTGGATTTCTGATGTAAAAGGAGGCTTGTGCATGTTGTTCATTTGTTATTATATATGTTATTAAAAGAATATAATAGTTTGATTTTATGTTTTTATCATTAATGATAATTTTTTTGATGATTGTATTAATTATATGAGATGATTATATATGTTTTTTTATGTGATTATGTTTATAAATGCATCTCACCTATTAATTTGTTCATCAAACACAGTGTATCAAGATTTATCTTTTAAATTTTTAATGTATAATTTAATCTAATTTTAATATAAATAAGTATGTTTACAGTAACATCAACATCGTATATAAAATCTCATATAAATAGATATCATAATTTTTTTTAAAGTTTTTTAATGATAAAATGTTCTAACAGTTTTACCGCTACTATACATTTGGCAAAAGAAAAAGAGGCAACCTCTAATGACTAATCAACTTCCAAATTATTTTACGTTATTCTTTGAAATTAGCATATTTAATTTTAAAATGTTTGTTGAAAAAGTACCATTTAATAAAGACTTTATTGGATATTATATTTTTTATAAAGTTTATTAAAATTATTATTTTACATTATTCTTTGAATAATATAAATAATGTAAAAGTGGTTAGAAATTACCGTTTTTATATAAAATTTGTTAAAATTATTATCTTATACAGAAGTTTGTTGAAAACTATTGTTTTATATATTATTTACAAAGTTTGTTTAAGTATCAAAATATTGAATAATTAAGCGGGTGTTTACTAGATGATTATTTAAACAAATGTTTATCAAGTCACGTTAATTTATAGAATGCATATGGCAATATCAATAATTTTATTTTGTAAGAGCTAAAGCAAAGACCGAAAGTTTTACTCAGTAAGTAAGAATCGTCAAATTTTACAACGGTTAGCATTTATCGGGTAAATTTTTACATGCGAATGGTAAGGAAGTGATATTGTTGAATTTTACTGGTAAAAACTTAATCGGATAATGTTTGGTAAACAACCCTCTAACTTGAAAACCATATACAATTATTCGAATTGTACACACAAAAGTTCAGTAGTTTAATGTATTTTTTTAGAGATTTTAACTTTTAATACTATATATTAAAAATTATAGAACATAACTATTGAGAGCATCTCCAATAGCTTTTCTATAATTATTTTTTAAAATAGGGAATTAAAAGTTAAAATCTTTAAAATAAATTGTAATCAACTCCAATATGTTCTTTATTTTAAAGATTTAATCATTGATCATATTATTTAAATATTTCATAATTTTATGATCTCAAAATACATTAAATATATATATATATATAATAATATTAATTCAACTATCATTGTCGGAATGAATAAAAAACTAATTTCTCTCATCTATTACTGGAGTGTTAGAAAAATCTCTATATTTTAATTTTTTTTATTAATCTCTATTTTAGGAAACATATTAAAAAAATAGTTTAAAAAACAAAAATATAATTTTCTTTATTAATAAATGCATCTCACCTACACTTTTTCCTTATAAAACTTTGTATTCAAAGAGATTTAATTGTTTTATTTTTTAGAAATTTCGAGAAAGTAAACGAAAAAACGGGTTTTTTAGTCAATACAAACTTCAAAGCAATATCCATCTACAGAAACTTTAACCGCCAGCTGTCCGCTTATCACGCGCACTTGTTCCTTGCAAAACCACGTGTCATTCTCTCATTGGTGAAATCTTACTATTACATCATTGACAGCAAAGAACAGATGAACCTAGTTAACTGTAGTTACAAATAACCCCCAAAAAATAATATAAAATAATTTAACCATAGTTAACACCACTAGTTAAACTTGAGTTAACCCATGTAGGGTCCACATATCCACATCCCTATTAAACCCACACCCACTCTCCAACGAATTCACATTCAAACAAATAATAGGTGAGATTTCAGAGAGCTTTTTCTCACAAATCACACACACACACACTAAAAACACACACTTAAAAGATTTCTTGAAAATTTTCTTTAATTTCTTTTTCTTTTCCCCCTTCTGAATTCCCCCCCTTCTGTGTTCCCCTTTCTGTAAATCATCTGGTCTTTCAATTAAGGGAAAAAAATTGAAATTAATTTGACTTTTTTTTTTCATGGATTTTTCAAGAACAAAAAAGCAAACTTGATTTGGATTTGGGATCTCTTTTTTTCAACCAGGTGTTTTCAGAATAGTGATCCATCTTTTTTAATTGGGTTCTATTTCGATCTCATATTTAATTTATTTTCAGTTTTTTGTTTATAAATCTTTTTAATTTTCACCAAAATCACACCTTTTTAGGGCTTATTTTCGTCCCTTTAAGGTTGATTTCTTCAGAAAAAAAGGTTTGATTATTAGAAAAACCTTTTAATTTTTCTGGGTTTTGTTTAATTTTATTGTTTTTTAATTTTTGAAAATTAAAAAAATAAGAAAAGAAAAAAAGAAGATTAATGACGTCAGCAACAATGGAGTTCTGGAATACCGTCGGTTTTCAACAGCAACCGTCGTCGACGGTGGCCGGCGGTGAGCTCATGGAAGCACTTGAACCTTTTTACAAAAGTGCTTCGACAGATTACCAAAATACCCTCTCTTTTACTTCTCCTTCTACTTCTTATTCATACCCTTCTTCGTCTTTTTCTCCTTCTTCTTCTTTTACCCACCAAGAATTCGGGTCATACCCGGATTTTTACTCCAATGGGTTTTTAATTCAAGACCCGTTTAGCTACGAACAACCCGGATCTTCAGTCGGGTTGAACCAACTTACCGCATCTCAGATCCACCAGATTCAAACCCAGATAAATTTACCATTACCAACCAATGGAACCAGCTTGAACTACTTGAACCCGAAACCCGTACCCATGAAAAAATCCGGTTCACCTCCGAAACCAACGAAGTTATACAGGGGTGTGAGGCAAAGGCACTGGGGTAAATGGGTGGCGGAGATCCGTTTACCCAAGAACCGTACCCGGCTTTGGTTGGGTACGTTTGATGTGGCTGAGGAAGCTGCGTTGGCTTACGACAACGCTGCTTACAAGCTACGTGGCGAAAACGCACGGCTCAACTTTCCTCACCTCCGTCATAACTGGTCGTCGCAGATCGGCGGCGAGTGCAGCGACTATAAGCCGCTGCACTCTTCCGTGGACGCCAAGTTGCAGGCGATTTGCCAGATCTTGGCGGAGGGGAAAAGCATTGATGGCTGTAAAAAGCCGCCAAGGTCGTCGGTGGCTAAGCCGAAAACGGTCGTGGAGCCGGCTGAGGTTGTGAAGGTTGATGGCTCGGAGAGTGAAGGTGGTTCCGGTGACGGCTCCGGCGACTCATCGCCGTCGTCGGAGCTGACGTTCCCGGAGTTCACGGCGGAGGAGAGCGCGTGGTGTGATTCCGAGAATTTTTCATTGGAAAAATGCCCGTCGTACGAGATTGATTGGGGTGCGATCTAGTGTGGTCGTTTTTATTTCTTGTTTTGTTACATCCGGTTAAGTGTCTATTATGAAGGGTATATTTGTAATTTGGTAGGGAAGGTTGGAGTTACTGCAATCAAGTTTTTGGCAATTGCAGAGCTAGCACTTCAGTTTTTAGTGGGTAGTTTGGTAAATTCAATTTTTTTGTTGTTGGTAGGGTAGGGGTAAAATGGTAATTTGGCTGGTGGTTTTTTCTTGGCCAAATTCCATGTAGGAGTATTTATTACTTCCTTTTAAGTTGTAATTTTTAATGCGTCTGTTAGTGGTAATATTACATTATTAGTGTTATTATTATCTTATTGTTGAGTAAGTTACTTTTTTGTCCCTATGGTTTGTCAACAATTTTGATTTTTGTTCCTATAGTTTAGAAATATACAGGTTTGGTTCATATGAATATGGTTTGTAATAGGGGTGTATGAAAAACGACAACTCGTGAAAATTGTTTAACCTAAACCTGCTAGCAATCCGATTAAATCCGACTTGCGAAACCACCAACCTGTCAAACTGTCGACCCACTATTTAGAAGGGTTGAAACTGGGTTAACAAAACTCAACCCAACCCATCTCGCCGTTAGGGGCGGATGTAGCCCTAAGAAGGAGGGGGGAAGGGACCCCACTCAATACTTAATTTCTCTTGAAATCAATAAAAATAAACCTGAAAAAGTTTTTCGAAATCAACAAAAACACAAGAAAATCTATTGAAATCGACAAAAACATTAAAAAATCATTTGAAATCAATTAAAAAAACTTTAAAAATCACTCGTAACATGTCAGGTGACTTAACATGATTTAGTCTACCTTAATGGTGATCCCACTGAATAAAAATTCTGGATCCGCCACTGCTGGCGGCTAATATATATATATATATATATATATATATCGATAAAATTGTTTATTTATGTATATAATATTTACATAATTACAAACCATTACAAAAAATATAATTTATCTCTCTAGTTTAGGAAGTCTAGATTTCGTTTCTGCTCGTTTTATGCTTGTTTTCTTCCAGTTTAAAAAGTTTAGATTTTTGTTGATAGTTGCTATAAGGTTTCTTTCAAGTAAATCTTGTGTGGGTTAAATATTCTTTTATTTTTTGGACAGTATAAAACATTCCACTCGTTTTATTTTACTTTGTGTTGGTCTTTTGTGTGTTATACTTCATTTTCTAAAATTGTTGTTCTTCAATTGGCTATGTATAGGAGCAATGGAAAATACTCCAAATATCGAAGACAATAACTAACCAAACTTGTCTAAGAAAAGAGTGTTAGAGCTTAAAACGTTTGGAATCACTTTTTAAAAAAGAACTCTAGATTTGTTAGTAATTATTGTGAAAAAGACAATACCTATCATAGTAAGAAAATTGACACAAGTTCTTTGTAAAATCACTTAAGAAACCAATGTAAGAAAGTAATTAGATAGCCTTGTCGATAAATTTTTTCCTTATCATTCCTACTATCAATGATAATAAAGAGAAATGTTGAAAAGGCGTGGCTAGGTTTGTGGTTAATAAGGATTTTTCGGAGAGGTCCAAGACGGTCGTACTTTTTTTTGAACGGCAAGTTAGTAGTTAGTGATTCGGACCCACAGTGACATCCATATGGGCAATATGCGGGACCCGAACCTTCACCTTAGGGGATAAACCCCCACTCCTCCACCATTTTTAGGAAAACCACCACTCCCAAGGCTCGAACCCGAGACCTTGAGGATGATGTAAAAACCCCGGTACCGCTAGGCCAGAGGCCTTTTGGTAAGACTTTTGAAATTTAATTTCAAGACTTGAAGATTTTAATATATTTTTGGATGCTTGTAATAACTAATGACTTTGTTGGTAATATTTTTAGTATTATTTATGGTATTTTATTTGTAAACTTTATGTATAATAATTACTAACCTGTCAACCCAACCCTACCCGCAAGGGTTGGGTTATACTTTTGAATGAGTTTTGGATTGAAATTTTCCAAATCGTCATGATTGTGTTGGTTGTAAATGTTGGGTCACCGATGATTTGGTGATGAACCTTCTCTATTATTTGATTGATCTTTTACAGGTTCTTTTGAAGGTCTGAAATATGCTTCAAGTATTGGAGAATCAAAGACTATCCAATCAAAGGTTGTACATCAAAATGTGAAAATTTTGATATATCAATTAACATTAATATTCAGATCACTTGCCGAAATCACCAGTGTAGATTGGTCACCGACCTGACAGATTGGGTCATCAGACAGGTCACCGACCTGACTGTTTGGGTCACCGATCTTGGATGAAGGTCACCGAAGTGACAGATAAGATAACCGATGAATTGGGTCACCAATTCATGCATTGGGTCACCGATGATTTACACATGGTCACCGAAATTTGCAGTTGCCTTTACTTGAGGTTGTGATAACAAGTCACCAATACAAGGATGTACTTGCCAACACTTAGTGAAAATTGAAGATCACCAAGCAATGTGTACACTTATCAATTCCAACCTTACAAGGCGCTAACCGATGTGATACATAGTTCAATATATCACTTAGCAATTTTCAGAGATAAGTTCTTGACTCACATCAAAAGCAAGATACGTGGGCAGCAAGAACGTGGGCACCAAACCTTAAATAAGGACATTCTCTTTTATTCTTATAAAAGGGATGTTTGTCTTTTAGCTAAAAGATTTGATGGGACTTCACAGAGCATGAAGAAAAGGAGATAAAGTTATCTGACATTGCGTGCTACAAAGAATGGTTCATCCATTATCCTAGTACAAAGGGAGTGGCCTCTTCCTTTGTCCATCAAATGAATCCTTGACAGCTGTCCACATGCATCCCATGCATGGGCACTATAAAAGGAGATGAAGTCTTCCCATAAATCTCACGCTTTCAACAAATCTTCTATGTGTTCATTTGTTTGAATCCGACAATCCTGTGTGTTCTAACAGTGTTATATTAACTTCCTTAGTGTACAAGTTAATTACTATTAAACTAACTTCCTTAGTGTACAAGTTAATTACTATTAAATTAACTTCCTTAGTGTATAAGTTAATTTAATGTGTTTAAGTTTGTTAGAATAGTGTGTCTGTTCTTTTCCGCAACAAACTTCTGTGTGTAAATTTTTAATATTTATATTAAAAAATTTAAAAAGAGTAAATTTTGTGTATTTGTATTCAACCCCCCCCCCCTTCTACAAACTCTCTCTTAATTAGCCATCTCTAAACAGGGATGAAGGTTATTGCAACAACAATGGTTGTAGAGGTAGAGGTAGTAGTGAGTGGTGGTGGTAGCCGATGGTAAAGGTGGTCATTATGGTGGAGGTGTAGGTGGTGGTGGCGATAAGCAATAGTGCTCATGGTCGACAATGGATGTGGAGGTAGAGGCAGTGGTGATTAGTGGCGACGATGGTTGTAGAGGATACGAAGATGATGGATAATGATGGTGTTGGCGACCAACAGTGGTGGAAGAAGTAGTTGGGGCCGATATAGTGAAGGTACCGGTGGTGGGTAGTTTTAGTGTAGTTGATGATGGTAGTGGTTACAGTGGAGCTAGAGGTAGCTAACGATGGTAGTGGTGGTGGCGATGGACGAGGGACGGTGGTGGCGATGGACGAGGGACGCTGGTGGTCAATTGTTATGGAGGTTGTGGAGGAGGTTGTTGTAGTGGAAGATGAGGTGGAAGTGGTCAACGGTGGTCGCTGGTGCCTACCGGTGGCCACTGGTGGTGATGGTTGTGAATGGTGGTGGTGGTTGTGACTGGCGGTGGTGATCATTAAAAGAAATGCCATATTAAGATTATCTATCAAACAAGAGTAGGTTATTAATATTTTTCTTTATGTCTCATTTTTGTTCCATTTTGTTCCATTTATTTTGGTGGAACAAGGGAAAATCTTTTTTGTCCTATGTCGTCCTATCTTGTCCTAGTTCTTGTCCCTATTCCATGTCGCGTCAAACCTAATACAATGGGTTCTTGTCATGACCCATGTCATGTCAAACGTGAGACAATGAGTTTTGTTCCATTCTGTCATGTCTTGTCCCATGTACCAAACACAACTTAAAGGTAGGAATTAGGCCAGTGATAAAAATATCAATAAACTGTACATCAAAGGGACGAAAACCGTAACTTCTAAATCATAGGGACAAAAATTGTAATTTACTTCTTATTCTTTTTGTTGCTATTAATTAATCATTAATTACTTATAACAATTTATAAAAACAGAAAATAATAAAATGCAAACCA
Organism: Silybum marianum; assembly: GCA_036898165.1. Lineage (NCBI taxonomy): Eukaryota > Viridiplantae > Streptophyta > Magnoliopsida > Asterales > Asteraceae > Silybum > Silybum marianum. The sequence continues at coordinate 3,962,514 of CM072535.1, read as the reverse complement.
TAGGAATGAAAATTGGTTTGACGGACTAAAAAATAAATATAATACAAACCATGGGGACGAAAAAAGTAGTTTTTAAACCACATGAATGAAAATCGTTATAAACATCAAACCACAGGGACAAAAATAGCAGTTTACTTTAAAAAAAAGATAACATATTTAATTAAAATACAATAGTGAGGGCCGGTTCAATTAAGAAGAGAAGGTTAGGATAAGATTCATATATGGATAAAATCTGGGAAAAAATCATTTGGGCATGTATATTTGTAACAATATTAATGATCGTTTATATGAGTTCATATATACATCTTATATAGATTTTTTCAATGATTCAAATATCAACCTCTCATAATCTTATCTTATCATGATATTTAGGGGACCAAAGGCTTACCCTGTTACTTTACTTAGTCGAATGAACATGATAATCTTACCTGGTAAGAAAGATAAGAAGAACCAATAGTCTTACCGATAAGTGAGAGTGACGATTCTTACCGAATAATCGCTTATCGGATAAAGATTGTTCCATAAGACGTTGTTTTAATGGACTAAAATTTACCCGATAAGTTAAGTGAAAGTATTAACGCTTACTAACAAATGTTGTAAGAAAATATATATACCCACAATATGGCACAATAGCGGTGCAAACACACATTAACTACTATGATGGCTTTCAAATAATAAAGTGGTAAGCATACCGAGACCTTATCCACAGGGATTAGACTTCAAGTTTTTCGAGTACTAATTCGAGAACTGATTTCAATTAGAGAAGAAAAAAAACATTTTAAGGGAGTTAGGAGATTTTCTAGATCAATTAATAAAATGTAAAGAAAAGAGGATATGAGTGTAAGCCGTAAGGTGTTCCCAAGCTTATGATAGTAACCAAAATGGTTGAAAAACCCGTCACAAAAGAACCTACACGATTTCTTTCTCTCAAAACTTTGGCATGTTAGCATGTGACCACAAGTGCTAACTTCCGGTTTGCCAACCTTACTAAGTAGATCTCAAAAATCCAAGTTCCTCCGGTATGGAGAGATGCAGATATCTCACACCAACAAAGTGTATCTATACCTATGTCGCATAGCAACCATTTGCTCAAAAAAGAAAAGACTTCATATTTGTGTTGAATTGGATTAAATTGGTCCAACTTTCGATTACAAATTAAAGTTCAATTTTGAAAAAACTTTAATTCGTTTGGGTCGGTGAATTAATTTTGTTTGCATTACATCCACAGCTTGTTTATGCATTTATCGTCTTCATTACAACTCATCAAGTAAACTGTAGATATTGATGACAAGGGAAGACTCGCTAAATGCATGTGCTTCCAAATGTTGTCAAACAAAAATGAACACATTTCTCGGTGGTTTAAAAAAAATCTAATGTCATGTTTAACGATCAAAAGTTAATTTATTTTATAAAAGTTATTGAAAAAGTTCAATTTAGTAAGCTATAAACTAAAATTTTGAAAAGCTACCTCATATAATATATTTGAAGCTTATGTTTTTTTAGTTATGTCCCTCATTTTTTCTATTATGTCATTTTACATTGTCATCTAACTTATAAATAAATTTAACAAACATAATAAAGAAGCTTATTTGCCAACATCTGGTTGTTTAGATAACAATTAACTTGTCAGCTAGTTTATCAGGATAACCTAAATAAATTACACTTATTTACAATTGCAAACGTCTCGTTCATTTTCGGCGCGTGCCTTTTGTATGATAAAAGTGAAGTTATCATGTAGTTTCCTAGATAGTGATCTTCTATTTCACTCATAATCATTGTTCATTGTCGGTAGAATAACAAGTATTTGTATTCGTCTCCCATACTATATGGGATCTTTAAGAGCGTCTCCAATAGATTATTCATAGTTAAAAAAAAGGACATTTGGGGATTTTGGAGGATTTTTTACTCCACGGATTCTTCAAAACTTTTTTTTTAAAATAGGGAAAGTAGGATATCGAGTGAAATATTTTAAATTTGGAGAACTCTTCAAAAGTGACTATCACAAGAGAAATATATTTTTTATTATATTTCCATCATTTAAGAGATAATAATAATAATATTTATTAATAATAGTATTTATTAATTTATATGAAATGTTACAATCAGTGGCGGATGTAGGTGAGGGGGGGGGGGGTCCTTCCCCCCCAGTGAATTGTTAAAAAAAATTATACAGGCTAAAAAATATAAAAAATACTAAATTTAGGCTTAGTTCTTCCCAGTAAAATTTTTCAAGGGACCCCGTTTTGCCGGCGATTGACAAAAACACTAAAAAATTTTCTTGAAATCAATAAAAAAACCTGAAAAAATCCTTCGATATCGACAAAACACTAAGAAAATCTTTCAAAATCGACAAAAACACTAAGAAAATATCTTGAAATCAACTAAAAAACTTTAAAAATTTCCCGAAACACATTAGGTGACTTTACACTTCTTTAGTCTAACTTAATAGGATCCCAATCGACAAAAATTCTGGATCTTAGCACTGATTACAATGCTTTAATTGATGCTATAACCTTTAAAATAGAAAAAAACTATTGAAATTAGATATGATAATTTTTAAAGATTTAGAACTTCAATTATCTATTTTTAAATAAAATTTAAAGAACACATTGAAAAAAATATGGTAATTATGCCGATATTTATGCAATTTAGTTAAGGTGGCTGGGTTGGACACACGTGATATGGTTTGAACTTTGAATGGTAAGTGAAATGATTTAATGAAATGGGCCAATATAAAACATAAAAGTCAAAATTATTTAAAATAGCAATAATTGTAATTTTGTAATAAAGAAAATGAAAAATCAAAGCAACTAAAATAAATAACAATTTTATGATTACTTGGTTAAAGAAAAAAAAGTGAAATGTTTAACTATTCATAAAGAATTATATTTAACTATTCATTTAGAAAAAAAAAGCGAAATGTTTTGCAATTACATATTTGAATAACAAAATATTTAACTCCAAAGTTATATACTTACAATAATACTAATATGATTGTATTTGCTATGACAATCCAAATTAAACAAGGTATAAGGTTATTAACGACAAGATGACAATGAACAAAAGAGCTTAGATTGAGAAAATGTTGATTATCTTTATAGATGATTTTTTATTAGATAATCTGGGTAAATGGACTAGGAGTGAACATGGTACGGTACCATGTTTTTTTTAATACCGTGTACCAATCAATAATAATTGGTATTCAAATTTATATCGTATACCAACCAACTATAATTGGTACAAACTTTTTTCGGTTGCTACATGTTTGTATGGTATTTGTACCAACATCTCAAAAGGTTATAAAGCTTAAAACAAACCTGCTGTGTAAAGTTTACAAAGTTTAGTACAAAAGTTTACAGTATCATAAATGTTGGAAAAAACAATATCGTAACAAGAAACTTAAGTAAATCGATAATGTTAAATCGAATTACATTAAACTAAATCCACTTTCAAGAAATTTAACTATCATAAATCTAAAAAAAATCAGTAATGTTAAAATGAACTAATCTAAACTACATCCACATTCAAGAAACAAAACTAATAGGGTATAGGATTTTCAATAAGCATGTAAGAGTGTAAGTAAGATGGTAAGAATGTAAGGGCACGTTTGGTTCGCGGGATTTGGATGGATTTGGAGGGATTTGGATTTAAAATACAATACATTCCAGTGTTTGGTTTGTCTAATGGTAAGGATTTAAAATCCATGGATTCATTTAAAATCCCATGAACATTGGATTTTGAAATCCTTGGCGGATGCTTGGGATTTCACGGGATTTCGTAGATTTGTATGAAATAATGTTTTAAAAATGTTAAAAATATTTGTTTTGTAATAATTGATTAATAAAAATGTAATTTAATTATTTTTATATATTTTTTTTATATTTTTTATATAAATTATTTATAAATAATAGAAATCCAATTTCATTCCAAATCCTACAAACCAAACACACCTATGGTTTTCAAATCCAATCCAATCCAAATCCCTCCAAATCCAAATCCTTCCATGAAATGCAAATCCCTCAAAAACAATCCCGCAAACCAAACACACCCTAAGTGACCCAAGTCTGAAGTCACCAAAAAGTAAGCTGTATAAAAGATTAAAAGAGTAAAACTCAAAACTTCAAAAACCAAAATACAAACTGTTAAATATTAAATAATACATTAATAATCAAATATAATTCATTTAATTGATGTCTTATATAATAAATAATTATATATATATATATATAAATATAAAAGCCGGTATGGTACGGTACTACCGAGGCATAGGATTTCCAATACCACGTACTAACCAAGTTTATGAAGTTGGTACGATAGTACCAACCAATTTAATTGGTACCAACTAAGTTGGTACCAATTAAAAAACTGGTTGGTTTTCATGGTACAATTTTGACACCCCAAGGCGGACCTATTAAGGACCGAGTGGGGTCTCATGTATCTGTTCACTTGTTTATCGTAAAGGAAAAAAATATAGGCTTTTTGATGGTGTACCTGCTTGATTTCGAAGGGTGCACTTAAATAGTTTGAAACAAAAAATAAACACAAATTCGTAGTTGGTGGGGTGGTTCATCTGGCTGTTCATGTAGATGAGGCACGGGATTGATTTCAACCTGTAGCACCTATATGTTTTTTTGGTTTAACCTCTTATTAACTTTAGTTATGGAGCATAAGTGAGTGAGGAACCATTATAATTAACTTTAGTTACTATAAACAAATTGATTAGTTATAATGTTATCCAATTATAGTTATATTATTATTTGTTTTGAATTTTTAGATTAGTCTTTACCAAACAGAACCATTAAAATTCTTTTGAAATCAACCAAAAAACAAAAAAATACTCACTAAAATCAACCAGAAAACCTGAAGGAATACTTTGAAATCAACCAAAAAAACTTAAAAAATCGACGAAGTGTGGAACTCGTTAAAAACACATCAAGCGGCCTTGCCGACATTTGATCCAATTTAAAGGTGTACCCGCTCGGTCAAAATCCTGGGTCCACCGTTGTAGATAATCATTTGATAATTGAACAAACATAACATATTTAATATGATGATGGGAATGAAGTAGAATGAATCCCGAGAGGTTTGCACAATCTGGAGATGCAAAAAAGGCAAACCGTGCAAACTTTTTTAAAGTTTTAGAGGGGGTTGGTTGGTCTGTGATAATGATATAATCAACAGAAAGAAGAAGATAAAGAACAAATTTGTCTTGGTGAAAAATAAACATGGAAGTACCAGATAAAAACGGGAGGAAAAGCCTAGTTATAATAAGAGGCTACTAAACCAATGGTACTTGAGGTGCTTGTTCTAAACCACAAAAAACCTTCTTTCACCGACAAACATGAGTGGGAAAAATCTGGAAGGATAGGCTTGCACGCAGTTTGATATAGACCTCATCTATTAGATGGCCGTGAAACATAACATTTTAACATCTAATTAACGAATGACCCAACAATAGGAGATAACAAGCAATAAAACCAATTGTATAGTGGCGGGTTGAACAACAGGGCTAAAAGGCTTAAATACATTTACTCTTAATTGTTGGTTATAACCTTATGAAACTAATTGAGCCCTATAAATGTCAACGAACCTATCTGACCTGTACTTAATCTTATAGATAATCACCCTCTGATCCAACCAAGTTCTTTTGAGTATCAAATGGTACCAAAACCTACGTTCTACAAGCAATACGAGCATCAAATTCCTCTACCATGGCTTGACCCCATTCAGGATCTTTATTAGCTTTGGAGAAAAACAAGTAGGTTCAGATTCCATAGTAATTGTATTAAGATTTGAAATAGTTTTTGCTTTTTATAATAACCCAATTTCAATTTATTAAGTCTTTATTACATTGAAGGGGTAAAAGTGAAATTTAGGATTAACTGCAGGGATTGGAATGTAAATAGCTCAATTAAAGGGTGGAGTCTTCATTCTCATTCTTATTGGAATATGAAAGCCTAAAGGGTAGTGTGTGTGCGTGTGCGCATACGATTGTGAAAGAGAAAAAGCAAGGGAGGAGGAGGCTTGGAAGGAACAAGTAAGTGAGAATCATTCCTGGGTAAAATCTTCAACTTGTATGTGTTTTCCTTCTTCATTGAAGTCTAACTTTGGGGATTAGGGCTCCAAATGATTAATTATATTATTCTGATTGGGGGGAAACAACCTTGTAGTATTAGAATTAAGGAGAAAATCATTTTATTAATTATCTTCATCTTTCTATCATCATCTATTTTGTTTTACGTGGGTATAACCTAGAAACTCCATGGATGGATGTAAATCCACACTTTAGAGTGTTAATTCTTATGTTGGATGGTTGGATTGGATCAATGATGTGACCATAGGGTTTTATGGTGACGGTAAAGAGATTTTGGTAGGTTTATACAAAAGAAATGTTGTGGGAATTAGTTTTGGAGCTACGGATTTCGAGCTGTAATGCACAGGGGGGAGCAGAGGGTCATGTGGGTTGTCTCGCGACCTAGGCCGCGTGCCAGGTCGTGTAACCTACTGTTTCCCCGTTCTCGGATTTTACTTAGGTGGTGTAATGAGGCTGTGGTTGGAGTCCTTTCCCTAGGGATTGGTAGTGGATCATGTGGGATTATAATTGGGTCAATAACTTGTCGTTTGGTTGGTCTAATTCAGGTGTTCGGTTCGGATGGTCTTAGCCTAAGAGTGTGAATTTAGGCTTGGAATTCAGGTGAGTTCCCTTGTTAACCATTTTAGTAAAAGCGTTTAATTCTTTACTCGATGTGGTAAATATTTAAAAATGTTAAAATTGAAAGCATGATTCCTATATGCAAGTGTGTGTTCGGAAATCCTTATTTTACGGGAGGTATGTACCCGAACTTGACACATAAATTTAATTTATGTCACCGTCTATAATGGAAGGTTTGGGCCATTGTTTAGTACAGGTGTGTGTGACATTCAGTGTCATAAACTGTTGCAACAGGTGTGTGTGTAAATTTATATTTAAGTGAGCATATTCAAATGTTAATTGTTATATTATTAAGCTGTTGTTTATGTAGTTTATACTGTTGGAGGGAATTCACTACACCGTTGGTCTAACCCTCTATTTTATAAAACTAAAAACCATTTTCAGGAAAACATCGTGTGGGAAGCTCTAGGAAGGTTAAGGGGAATGTGTAAGAGCTAGAAGGATGAAGTGAGGGCACTTTCTTTAGTTTTGATAGTTTCTTAGAGGCTTATCTTTGGTTTAACGAATCTTAGTAGTAAGATTTATTTCCGTTGCAATTCTTGAGATCGTGACTTGTTATAAGACTCTATATATGCAGGTTTATGGCATTAAGTAGGATTTGGTCTATTTTAGGTTTATGATTCTTACACATTTATAATCCCATCATTTGCTCATGTGATATTGTAAGATAATAAGCTATGAGCCTAGCATCCGGGGAAGAGGATTTAATCCCAGATTTAGTGATGGAGAGGAAAAGGACACCCAATTGGAAGTATATGAAGGGGATGCCACGGTTGGGGAATGCCTAGAAGGTTGTTGGTTGCAATTATATGATTAATTGAGCATGGAATCACATCATAAGGGATGTTGTTCGCAACAAAGATCTTTCGTGCATAATATAATGATTGTGGTGCTTGATTGGGGTAAAGACTAAATGTGGAAATGTAGGTCGGTGTTTCCTAAAAGGATTGTTGGTTGCTGCAATTAGAATGTCTGAGGGTGGAGTTGCAACTAATACTTGTTAAAATGTAGATTTTATGTACAATCTTGACATTTATGGGCTTTAGGTTGTATATTTCAGGGCTGCTATAATTAAAGGTTGATTCAGTAAATTGGAAAACAAGGAGGGCTATGCTCTAGATGCTAAGAGTTTATAAGGGTAGCGGAGCATGACTGGATAAAGTCGAAGGGATTAAACTGTAACTTCTTGTTATATAGTATCGATTAGTGTGTGCTTCAAGTCAGATTTAGTTGTTCAAAGTTTTATCATTTTCGTTTTGAGAGAATATAGCTTTTGTTCCAGAGAGAGTTGTTTAGGGTTTCTGTTGGTCCCGATTAGGGTAATGGCAAACAAGTAAAGGATTTGTAGAAGTGGGCGTTGAATACAAATACACAGAGTTTTTCACTTATAAATTTTTTTAATATTGAAATATTAAAAACTTACACAGAAAATAGATTGTTGCGGAAAAGAACAGATCAAATCTATTCTAACGATCTAACACTCAGAACACATAGACATAACTTAAACACAAAGTAGTTATGTTGATGCCGATCATCAGCTTCTCACTTAGAAGATCTCTCTCTTTTCAAAGGCATGATTTTCATGAGAGCTCTTCTTCTCCTTTTATAGTGTCTTATGCTTTAAAAGCATGGGCATTTGTCATAATATCATTTGATGGCTAAATTTCCTTCGGATAAAGATGGGGTGCCATACTTTATGGTACATACACTATTCACCTTTTTGTTCATTTGTCACATCAAGCCTTTAGGTGAGCATCAACTTGAAGGCCACATTTTCGCAGTAGTTAAACAATCCCTTGGATAATGTTTGTATCTAGAACTTGGAGGACAAGTTCTAGATAAAGAAAAACAAACCTTTGGATAATGTTTGTATCTAAAACTTGTGCAGTACGTTCTTGCAGATATTAGTGACAAAGAGTGTCTTCATAAATGTTCTCCAGAATTACCAGATAGGACTACTAGCCGAATATATCAAAGGATATATCGTCCAATGTCTTCTACTGTTCTTTTACTTGCTGATTTTGGTCTTTACTTTTGGCCGAACATTTTAGCTGATGATTCGGCTAAGTCTGGATGGAGTCGGCAATCATATCTTCATATTTCCACAAATGTTGATATACTTCCTTATGTATCAGGTAGTCTTCGATTCGCTGAACTTTTTGAGCATGACCATACTTTTACAAAGAACCCAAGATACAAAATATTTGATTAAGGAAAGATTGAGGAGTTATCAACAAATCATCGGTGACCCAACAGTTTCATATTGTATCATTGTGAGAAGATGAAAATATATAGGTTTATAGTTTTGTACATGGTATTAGAGCCTTGGTGGCTTTTCTAATTTCTCGTCGCTGAGTCATCTCGCTGGTTATGTTCCTCTTTCACCTGCAATGCATCTCATGATTCTTTTGAGCACAATCAATTGATAAAACTTATGCAATTTTTAATGGGACTTGATAATGTATATCAGCCCATTAGGAGCAACATTCTTACAAGGGACCCCCCCCCCCAATCTGTTGAAACTGCTTTTTCACTTGTTTCTAGGGAAGAGTCTCATTTTGGGGTTTCCGTTGTGTCTTCTAGTAATAAAAGTCAAAATTCTGCGTTTTTTTTAGCAAAATCACTTAAAATAGAAAAAAGATTGGTAGACCATTAAACCTACTATGCAAGCATGTGGAATTTCTGGAAATACAATTGAAAGGTGCTTCAAACTTGTTGACCTTGATTTGAAGGTTTGGGTCTATTTTGAAAATCTTTTAGGAACCAGCTATGGCTGTGCGACAGATCCTCATGGAAATGAAAAGCCTCCTCAATCATCAACCGTTTCTGAAGAACAAGCAGCTAAACTTCTTGCTATATAGAAAAAAGGTTTGTCCAAATTTCATAAACCTGGGTGGATCATTGACTCTGGGGCAAACCAACATATGACATCAATTTTATCAAATTTAGACAATGTTGTTGACATATCTTATTTAAACTTAAAAGTAAGTCATCCAAATGGAACTGAAGCAAAAATAAATAAAATTAGAAATCTCAAAATATCAAATAATGTTACTTTATTTGATGTCCTGGTAGTACCTGGTTTCAATGTCAATCTTTTATCTGTCCACAAACTTGCTAGCGACAACAAACTGTTTGTAGGATTTGATGAGTCTTGCTGCTATGTTCAGGATTTACTTCAAAAGAATATAGTGGGGGACTGGTAGTCAAGAAGGTGGTTTGTGTTTTTTTGATGAGTGGTATAAGGGTGAGTCACTTCCTATTTCATCTAACTCTGTTGCATTATATTTCGTATCTAGCCAGCTATGGGTAGTCGTCTTGGTCATCCATCTGGCCAAGTTTTATCTGTTTTAAAAGACCATCTTAGAATTGGAATTGACACTCTCAATCCATGTGAAATCTTCCATTAGGCGAGTTCTTTAAAATCAAAGGTGTAGTTCATCAAACATCTTGTGTTCACACACCCCAACAAATGGGATTGTGGAGCGCAAGCATCGTCATTTGTAAAATGTGGCTTGATCTCTCATGTTTCAAGGTGGTTTACCTTTGAACATGTGGTGTGAATGTATTTTAACCGCCACCTATCTTTTAAATAGAACACCCTCCTCTGTCTTAAGTGGAAAGTGTCCTTATGAACTTGTGTATGGTTTCCATCCTGTTTTGACTCATTTGAGAAATTTTGGGTGCCTTTGTTTTGCAACCAAGACCAAAATATCTGATAAATTTTCCCCTAGAGCTGAAAAATGTGCTCTTTTGGGTTATGCAAATTCTCAAAAGGGATACAAATTGTTGTCTTGATTCAAATAGAATAATTGTTCCCCGTGATGTAAAATTTTACGAAAATATTTTTCCTTTTAAGACGAGTTCCAACAAATTGGATTATCATGTTTCCAATGATGTAAATATTTTAAACTTTTTTTACTCTACCATTGGCTCTTCTACACACTGTTCTGATTCCCGGCCCAATGATGAGGTTCGAGATCAACCTCTTCAGGAGGAACATAACCAACAATCATCTCTTGGTAGTAACCATGATCGGCTGAGTAGTCCATATAGAGCTGCCAGTAGGCAACAACTAGGTAGCATAAATACTCTTTTGAGTTGTAATTTTCCTAACAATTCTGAAGGAGTTGCCAGCTTGCAACCACTGAGTAGCTCAAAGGTGACTTTGAGCCTGGTTTGCAATCTTTGGATGCTCACCAAGGTCCTAATAACGCTGGAAGTTTGGGTCTCCATCCTGAGGGTGTTTTCACTAGTTCAAACAAACAAGAAATGTCCCAATCTGTTAGAAGCATGACTAGAGCGTCCAATTTTCCTCGTAAATTTGATGATTTTATTGTAGAGGGAAAGGTTAAATATTCTTTGGAAAAAGTTGTTAAGTATTCATATTTGAATTCTAAAAATTTCTGTTTTGTATCTAATTTAAATAAATCTATTGAACCAAAGACTATTTTAGAAGCAAGTAATGATAATAATTGTATAACAGCTATGAATGATGAAATGGAAGCTCTCTATAGAAATGGTACTTGGGTGGTAACAGATTTACCTGTTGGTAAAACCTATAGGATGTAAGTGGATTTATAAAATTAAATATAAATCTACCGTTGAGATTGAAAGGTATAAAGCTAGAGTAGTTGCAAACGGATACAGTCAAAGAGAGAGTCTTGATTATGAAGAAACGTTCTCACCTGTTGTAAAAATGGTCACTGTTAGGTGTATTGTTGCTCTTGTTGTTCAATATAATTGGTCACTGTTTCAATTAGAATTTAATAATGCCTTTTTATATGATGATTTATCTGAGGATGTTTATATGACATTACACAAAGGTTACTTTAACGTTGATGATAAAAGAGTTTGTAAACTTGTTAAGTCTCTTTATGGTTTAAAGCAAGCACCTTGTCAACGGTATACAAAACTCTCTTCTTGCCTTATTGCTCATGGTTTTACTCAAAGTGTTAGTGATTATTCTCTTTTCACTAAATATAGCGAATTTGGGTTTGTTGTTCTTTTGGTATATGTTGATGATATTGTGTTAACTGGTAATAATCTGTTAGAAATAAATAAAGTTAAAAATTATTTGAAAAGTAATTTTCTAATTAAGGATCTTTGCAAGTTAATTTTTTTTCTGGGAATTGAGGTTCTTGATGTTGATAATGGCATATGTATGTCACAAAGACAATATTGCTTAGAATTATTAAATGACTTTGGATATCTTGAGTGTAAACCTGTCAGCACGCCTATGGATATGAACTTAATTGTTACTGATTCTGTTGGGTATGCTTCAAATGATCGACCTTTACGTGATTATACTGGTTATCAAAAGTTGATTGGTAGGCTTATGTATTTACTTGTAACTCATCCTGGCATAGCTTTCGTTGTCCACTGTTTAAGTCAATATATGCACTCACCTCGTCAGTCTCTTCTTAAATTAGCATTAAGAGTTCTCAGGTACTTAAAGTATTCTCCCGGAAGAGGTGTTAGCTTTACAAGGTCAGAATTCTTTACTTTATCTGCATATGTTGATGTTGACTGGGGTAAGTGTCTTTCCACTAGACGCTCTGTAACTGGGAACTGTTTATTCCTAGGAAACTCTATGGTTTCTTGGATAAGTAAGAAACATAATACTGTTTCTCGTTCTTCTGTCGAGTCAGAATATAGAGGAATGACATCTACAACTTGCGAAATTAGTTGGGTTCTTAAAATTTTAACAGATTTAAGGATTAAAGACTTACTCCCTGTAAATCTATTTTGTGACAAAAAATCTGCAATACAACTAGCTTATAATCCTGTTTTTCACGAACGCACTAAACATATCGAAGTTGATGTTCATCAAGTTCGAGAAAAGGTTAGTGTAGGTGTGTTAAAAGTTTTAAAAACTCTATTTACTAAACAACTTGCTGATATATTTACTAAATCTCTTGGAATGAATCAACACTATTACTTGTGCTCAAAATTGAAGCTGATTGACTTATTTAAATGTCAATATTGAGGGCGAATGTTAAAATGTAGGTTTTATGTACAATCTTGACATTTATGGGCTTTAGTTTGTATATTTCAGAGCTGCTATAATTAAAGGTTGATTAAGTAAAGTTGGAAAACAAAGAGGGTTGTGTTGTAGATGCTAAGAGTTTAGAAGGGTAGCGGCGCATGACTGGATAAAGTCGAAGGGGTTAAACTGTAACTTCTTGTTATATAATATCGGTTAGTGTGTGCTTCAAGTTAGATTTAGTTGTTCAAAGTTTTATCATTTTCATTTTAAGAGAATATAGCTTTTGTTCTAGAGAGAGTTGTTAAGAGTTTCTTATTGTATCAATGTGAGAAGATGAAATATATGAGTTTATAGTTTTGTACACTACTAGTCAGAACAAAGGGGTTGTCGTTTGTAGAAATTTAGCAAGTGGGCTTGTGTAGGGCCCATGTCGCTTAAGGTTCTTGGAATGGCTAAATTATGCGGACATAGTCACTACGCAAGGGATATATGGTTGGTTGTGAGGTTACTAAGGTTCAATAAGGGAATGCCGACTCATGGACTGCACATTACGGCTAACATATGTACGACCCAAAATAGGGTCTAAACAACTATAACCTTTATAAAGAATACCCACGAAAGAAACACCTCACAGGAAACTTAGGAATCATGCACACTTAAAGACTCAAATAAAAAAATAGTCTGGTGATTTCCAAAATAATAGTTTATATGGCGTACCACCTTCCAAAATTAGAGTTGGAAATTTGTTAATAATGTAGGTTGTTATCTAAATAGCATGAACGTAAAATTGAACATGAGACATGGCTTCAATAATCATGGTATGAGTGAGCTTAATTAAGTGATGTTGTGTAAAACCCTCGAATTTTTTGGCTTTCTATTTAAGCAACCTATGCATGTTTAGGGATAAAAAATAAAGACTTCGTGTGAAAAGAGGCCCCACACAATAGACTTGCAAGAAAAAGATTAAAAGAATATACAAATTTGTTACAGGTTTCACATATGGAACGACCTAGTTGATGGTTCTGTCGAGTTCCAAGTTTTTGGCAGAGATCTTGTTCATCTAAAGAAAAGAATCAAATGCCAGTTGATGGAAGCATTTTTGATGTGCATGAAATGGTGTCTTACATTACTTTTTAGTAGTTGATTTTGTTGAGTATTACCCAATAGGTAATATGTCTTTCATCATTAGATTATTTTTTTGGTCTCTCTCCTCTAGTGTAAAATGAGGAGCTCAATAGTTATTTATACGCAAGAAAGCAAGCTCTTGGAATTTTGCACCTACCTATATTTGTATATTTGTTCTACAGTAATTTAAGGTTTTGATTACCAATATTGCTACAACAACCTTCTTACTTCCCACGACAAGTTTACATTTCTAGCATTTTACATTTAAGTAGTTTATGTTTAAGCACTTTACTTTTTTGCTATTTACATTTATGTTTTTGCTTTTTTCGAGGATTGGGCTAAACACCCTAACTTGGGAGATTAAGCCTAAGTGTTTATAAGTAATTGCTTTTGCCATAACAATCAACTCCACTATTCACTATTTGTTGATGTTTCATTGGAGTAATTTTGGACAAAGTGACACATGTTTCACTTGAATGAGTTGGAAAGACAAAAAAAATATTAAGACTTTAAGGTGACGTTTGGTTCGTAGAATGTTTTTGGATGGAATGAAATCTGTCAAAAGAATTTGACTTTGAAATTTTTTTGGAATGGAATGTTGTCAGGTTTGACCACCTGTTTGGTTGGCAGAATTGAAATGGAATGTGTTAAAGAAATTGGAATTTGTCTGTTTGGTTCAAGGAATGTAGCTTTGGAATTGGAATGAAATGCATGTAAATGACCAAAATACCCTTTTGATAATTTAAAATTTTAAACTAAAAATACTTTATAAAATAATTATTAAATACTTTATTTTTCTTAAATTACAAATACTTTAATAAAATAATCAGGAAATATTTTATTTTTTTTAAATTACAAATACTTTAATAAAATAATCATTAAATGATTTTTTAAGTTGGAATGAAACATTATTAAGATCGGTGGTGGTTCAAATCGATGGTGGTCGCCGATAGTTCAAATCGGTGGTAGTCAACGGTGGTTCTGATTGGTGGTGGTTCAGTTCGGCGGTGGTCGGTGGTGGTCGCCGATAATTCAAATCAACGGTGGTCGTCGGTAGTTTGGGTCGACGGTAGTTCATATCGGCGGTGGTCGTCGGTAGTTCAGATCCCCGGTGGTCGGTGGTGGTTGGCGGTCGTTCAGAACGGCGGTGGTCTAGATTGGTGGTGGCTCCCATAGGTGGTGGTCGATGACGGTTCAGATCGGCGGTGGTCGACGACGGTTCATATCGACGGTGGTCGACGGCTCTTCAGATAGGTGGTGGTCGTCGGTAGTAAAGACCGGTGTTTGTTCTGATCGGCGGTGGTCGGTGACGGTTCACATCGATGGTGGTCGGAGTTTGTTCAAATCGATAGTGGTCGGTGGTGGTGTCGGTCGGCGGTGGTCGGTGGTGGGTCAAATCGACGGTGGTCGGCGGTCGTTCAGATCGGCGGTGGTCTAGATCGGTGGTGGTTCCCATTGGCAGTGATTGACGACGATTCTGATCAGCGGTGGTCGGCGACGGTTCAGATCGACGGTGGTCGGCGACGGTTCATATCGGGGGTGGTCGGCAGCTGTTCAGATCGATGTTCGTCGGTGGCTGTTCAGATCGATGGTGGTCGTCGATAGTAAAGATCGGTGTTTGTTCAGATTGGCAGTGGTCGTCGACGATCCAAATCGGCAGTGGTCGACGACGGTTCACATCGATGGTGGTCGGAGTTTGTTAAGACCGATGGTGGTCGGCGGTGGTTCCGATTGGCGGTGGTTTAGATCGACGGTGGTCGACGGTAGTTCAGATTGAGTAGAAGGTGTGCGACTACTTTATATCATAATCGGGTTATTATGAAATTAGAACATTCAATTCCATCAAAATACCATCCTATAGCCAAGGAATGTTGAATCCCTTATTTGTGGAATTCATTGGAATTTGAAGATTCCTTCCATGAAAAAGAATGAACCAAACGAGGGAAAGGAATTTGGTCAATGGAATTCAGCATTCCAATTCCATCAGAATCTGCAAACCAAACGCCACCTAAGTGTTTTAGATGGCTATGAAGAGCTGCACAATATTCATAGGTTGCAAACTATATGAAAATAAATGTAACATATGTACCATGCTTGGATTTGTGTTTAGAAAACTACAGTTAGTGTCAAATCCGAACTTCGAAAAAGTACCGTTTCATCCAAAAGTGGATGTTGAGAAGTATTGTTGCACCAACTTTATGTTTTGTTGTAGCAAGGTTTTGCTGCACTTTTGATGCCGAAACTCCAATCAGATCTTGCACCCATGTTTTTATATACTTGTTACAACATTTCATCAGTTGTTAGCTTAACGCAAAACCAATTCATTCGAATTCACCATCTGAAATCTTGCTTTAAGTTTGACTTGTCTTAAATCCTCACTTTTATGTTATCGTGGATTGATGTGTAGTATTCTTACTATTATTACGTGTTTTAAGACGATATCCAGAGAACATGTATAATTGTCTGGTTTTTCAATTACTATAACCTATTGAGGTTGTACAAATCTTGCCAACCTAATACTAATTGTGGTATAAAAACATGCTATGGGATTAAATTTGATATTATGTTAGAGGTATACTAAGCCCGACCTCGAGCAGGACTTCTTGATAATTGGGCATGGTTGGAAGTTCTACTTATGCTAATGACCGACCTCGTTGTCCGACCCTCCCTTCCTAGGTAGCGGAAATAAGTAGATCAAACATAAATTTGCATTCACAATTCAACATCATTCGTAAGACTCTGATAACATCTTAGAAAGTCTAACTGGACCTCCTTTCTCTTGTCTTGGCACCACGCCATACGAATCATATGTACGTAAAAACATTTCATGCATATTAATATGATCAGAAGTTCATACTTTCACATATACATGATGCTTAAATAATTAAACACAGTAGTATATTCATATTTTTTTTTTGGCAGTAGTATCATAGAACAATATTATAATATAAAACAATTAAAAAATAAACATAAAATTAACCAAACCAAAAGGATTCTAGTAAAAATTTGCATTCACGCTAAATTTCATGGAAAAAGTTTCACCTTATTATTAACACTAAATTTATTAAAACATTTAAGAAAGATGAACAACAAAATCGAGGCAAATGCGTAGTTAATGAAGATTAAATATTGCAATTTTCATACACATATTCTATTAACACTAAAGATATGTTAAAACTATATCCAACTTTATTTAATATTAAGCTTGGTTTAAATATATCGATGCGACCTTTCTAATAGTGTAATTTATGAAAAATACCAACGTTTTAAAACCTGGGTTTTTAGTTGAGCCGGCCAGTGTGGTGACCGGGTCACGGGTCAACCGGTTTAACCACCGGGGCAATTCGGTTTCAATAATTCCCTTGTATCTTTTCATTTTTGTTCGTACTATACATACATATATCGACGACTTAGGGGAGTTTGTGAAGAAATCGACGACTTAGTGGCTGTATGTGAAGATATCGGCTAAATAAGAATACGATTTAGGGGCTAGGGCTAAACAATTATCAGTTTTAAAAAAAAAAAGTTAAATAGTTAAAACGGGTTTTAAATTCGGTTTAACCGGTTTTTTGTGAAACCCGGTCGGGTCACAACGGGCCGCAAACAGCCATAAACTCGGTTGTAGTTCACCTGGTCTATTCCACGGGTCCCGGTACAACCGACCGGCTGAGTCAAACCTGGTTTTAAAACACTGGAAAAACACAAATACACTTTTTTTAAAATATATTTAGCTAATAATTAATTAATTAAATATATTGTAGCTATTAATTAATTAATTAATATGACCTGGGTAAAGAAAAGAAAGCAAAATAAAAACAGTTTTAAAAGTCTTTGAAGGGTACCATAACTTATCCTCAATTTATGCAACCGTGAAGTTTATTTCTTGCAGTCACAGTTTGTCAGGATTAGTCTAAACATAGTCTAGGACACCGTTTTAAAAAAAGTTTATTTCTTAATTTTTAATATAGAACCACCTAAAAGTTTTACTGTTTACGGTTTCATCCCAAAAAGTCTTATGGTTTTACCGTAAAAACTTATAGTTTCACATTCAAAGGCCTGAAAGATTTATACTTTAACCTCTTAAATTTTTATGGTTTCCAGACAACCACACTCCAATACATACATCTTCCCCTGATAAAGCATTTATATAACATACAACATGGACTAATAATTTGCGTAATACATTTGAATATACAAGGATATGCACCCTAAATTCAAGGTCACATGAAAATCACCTTAATATGTAGACTTTTTGAATCTTGCATGTGATGCCTGTACTAGTGGTACGTTGCGAAATATGTAATCGTAGTGAGGTTAGCAACTCAGTCCATAGTGGACAGCGCACGTATACACTGGTCACTATGATTGTTTACCAAGTAATAAAGTGGTAAGAACCAAATATCGTATCCTCAATGACTGAAACTTAATCAAGATACTATTGTTTTCATGAACTTTACAAAGTTTTAATAATAACTTAACAAAGTTTTAATAATTAAAGGAAGAGATGTAGTTGTGATTTTCCCCGATTTTATATTAAATACTTGATTTAGTAAAATGGTCATCGCACTGGAGCAGTGGTCACTCTCTGTCCAGAATGCGAACTCAACTAATACTCGCATTTTTTCTAACTAAAACTTTATATATATAATTAACCTTCTTTGATTTGTTAGTAAGTTTTCTGGACCCTCCCGAGCCTCTATGATATAAGTAGTAAGCAAACATCATAAGTATTTTTAATGCACAAATGATTTGCTACTACACCATGTAATGGAAAACTTATTATGTAAAGAATTATTTTAAATTCCCTAGCATCATCCAAGCTCGTGTCACTACGTTCCGCCCAGGTCTGGATCTCGAACTAGATAGTAGACACTTTCAAGTGATTCGCTTGTCTGCATCATTGGCATTATCGAACAATGAATGACCAAATCAAAAAAGGGGTAAAAATATATATAAAAACTACTCAAGAATTTTACATAAAGTCCGGGTACTTCTCATTTCTACATCTCAAAATGAGTTTAGTTCATAACTCAAAAGGAGTAGAAAACAGAAGTTAAAGTACTGCAAGAATCCATACTAAAAAGATTTGAAATTAAACTGGAAAGTCGCAGGGCCCACTTTCGTCGACACTGCTGTTCAAAGTTATAAACTAAATTACTGTAGTTAATATAAATTACTGATGGTAAAATTACACTATTTGCTAGAAGTTAAAGACAAAAAACTAAATCTTACTTGAAAATAAATGCTAAATTACTTTCTCTCTCTAGAATCTCTGTAAGTATTGAATACTTCTTATCTATCTAATTGAATTGTGTATGCTTTGGAGTAAATGCTAAGCCTTAATACAGTAGGCTTAGAAGCATGTACAAGAGTTGCACAAGGGTCCTTGTCTCAAGAGAAAGCACAAAAATCAAAAAGGATACTTTAGAATAAAATAACATTCTTGGCATGCTTTATTGTCCCCTCTTCAACTCCCAGTAGAAAGTGGAGCTTGTGAACCTTCTTTTCAGCTTTTATGTCTCCCAAACAACACCTAGTTGGCCTCTAGCAGTTGACTTAATCGAATGGTTGAATCTGAATGGCGGAGTGGTCACTCCGGGTACCAGTTCCGATGAAAATACGATTTTTGATGTAAAATCGCCATTAATGGTTCCAAGATATGAAAGTACTCACAAATAGCTCAAACAATTATCTTAGACCAAAAAGGGAGGTTTAGAAGGCAAAATGACCGAAATTACTAAATAAAATGGGAATAAAAAGGCATGTAATAACTATAAAATATATAGTTATCAACTAGTTTGTGCACTTCTTTACTCTGTTTTAAAGACTTGTATTGTGTAAGTAAAGATGTAATTTTATTTGTTTGGTAAAGTTGTCTATTATCGCACATCATGATATTTTTTTAATAAAATTGGTTAATGTGGATTATAATTAATCCATTCACATTAAATGAAACATAAATCAATATATGTTTGTGTAAAAGAGGTTTACAACCGACGACCTCCAAACCGGTCCACACTATCTCGCCCTAAGAGTATCATGTAAAAAAATACACGTACACAACGACCTTCTAAGTGAATGACTTAAGAGCTTCATTACAACAAGAAGCCCATTCTCCATAGAAACTATAACTCCAACATGTAGATGCCAAACCCAAACTGTTTCATGTTTGTACAAGTTTACACACTGGAACCGTATGCTACAAACTCCTGCTAAATCAATATACTTTCTGTTATCTAATTGGTCAAATCATGATATACTTAATTGGATGATTAGTTAAATCAACTTGTCAATCAATATATCCTATTCACGTCTACACTATTAACATGCTTAATACGAGTCTAAGTAATCATGACATTTTAGCCATCAACATAGTCCACATCTAATCCGTTATATTTTTACTCGGTTAAAATATGGATTACGAATCTTCTCATAATTCAAAGGAAATATCTTGTCATGCTTTTGGAAAGATGCCATTTCTATTCAATCATCGTTTATTAATTCTTAAAATAATTTTTTAACGTTATTTAAAAAAGCATTGAATATAATACTTTACTGCAAAACAAAAAAAATATGTATATCATTAATTATAAAAGGGAAAAGTTTAAAAGAATAACCCAACGAACTATCATATTTTAAGCGTGATTAAATTCATGAATGCTTTTTATGAATAAAAGTCCTTGAACTTTCTAAATTGTAACAAATAAATATTTAAACTTTTAAAATCGAAGAAACCCGACAAACTTCTATATTTTAAATGATTAAGCCTCTAGACATTTTCTAGAGCCAAGTTCTTACACTTATGAAAGTAATATATTATTTTCTCAATCAATATATCTAGATCAATAACAAAGTATAATAAATGATTAAATACTATTTTCATTATCTATTATTTATTTTTTAGATCCAAATCAGAATCATACGTGAAGTAATAAATATTTAATTTTAATATTCAAATGATAACCACAATATCATAACAAATACTTGTGATTGTCGTTTAAATCTGGAAAATAAATAAAGGTTAATAATAATGGTGTATTTTAATCATTCAAACCATGAAAGTTCGTTGGGTTTTTCTTAGTTTTAGTAAGTTCAAGAATTTATTTGTTCCATTTAAAAAAAACTAATAGTTTATTCATTCAAAATAAAATCTTAAAATTTAATCGCTCAAAATATAATAGTTTGTTGTTTTTTTTAACTTTTCCTACTACAAAATGATTATAATTGAGAAGTAATTGATTCCATAGGATATAATACACTACTTTTTGAAAATACTATTTTTTGCAAATAATTTTTTATAGGATTAAATTAATAAATTTACTAGTTTTAGTGATTTTAATCAGATTTTTGTTTCTACCATACTAAATTTCTTTTTCCCGCATATTTTGTAAATCTTCTAGTTCAATCATGAATCGATCTATAATCTACGTTCTAATTATTTCTATGTACATGTTATATCATTTCGATGAAGACTTACGTCATGTTTATGAACCTTTTATGTCCCACGTTGGCATGTACTGCTTTCTACAATAAAAAAAATTATGAACCGGTCCACCAGGTTTAATCACTTACCGTTGGAGCTGCTATTACCTATCGACTTGAATCATGTTATTTCAATGATAGGTACACATGAAAAGAGTCAAGGACACACAACTCAGTTCTCGAGGCACGTTTTAGACGATGGAGTGATTGATCCTACAAATATTTAATATTTTATTTTCAATTATGAAACTGTTTCATATGACTAACAACGAATATCTCATACAAGTTTTTGATGTTATAAGAGAAGTGACACTTAAGACTAACAACAAATACAATTAATGAGAAAAACGTTAAACGTTTCGCTTCACATTGGTGCATTCTATGTCTCCATAAACCAGACGCTTTTTCATTCACTTGATATCAATAAATTGGAATATGAATTTTAAATATCTAATTGTTTCAGATAAACTTAACATCAATTCTATACCACAAATATAACAGTATATTTGAACGGACCTACATAGTACAGAGAAAGGAGGAGGTGCACATGTTCCCGCTCCATCATCCTGAAGAAGTCGAAAAAATTTCAGGTGCGTGAAACATGAATCCTCTTTATTTGTTATATATATACCTTTATATTTTATAATTATAAATTAAAGAAACAAGTTATGGCAGAGTTGGTGTATGTTGCCGTATTATTGTTCTCCTATTAAAAGGACACAAATGCAAATATCATGCATTTGAATATTTTTTCAGTTTTTGATTTAAAAAAATTTGAAAATAAATCGTTGATAAAATTCAAACTCAAGAACTATACTTGCAAAGGCAAAGAATAGAGCAACAAATTTATAATTTTTTGCAAAAAGTTCTACAAATTTATATTTTTTATGGACAAAAGGTGTTACATTTGAATTTTTTTGTTACTCTACCTCATCAATATCAGTATAATGGTTCAAAAATATGAGTTTTTTTAAAGTAACAAGTATTATTTTTGTTTGAAAATTTTATAAATTAAATTGTAACATGAAAAAATATTTTCTAAAAGCCCAAGTGGTATTGTGATTCTTTCATTTTTTGTATGGTCATATTCACATATTTTGAGCAAAAAGGAAGAAAATGACCCAAGAAACGACATTTGGGGTGTAT
Organism: Silybum marianum; assembly: GCA_036898165.1. Taxonomy (NCBI): domain Eukaryota; kingdom Viridiplantae; phylum Streptophyta; class Magnoliopsida; order Asterales; family Asteraceae; genus Silybum; species Silybum marianum. The sequence goes on along the minus strand of CM072535.1, from coordinate 3,940,060 downwards.
CCATAAACCCCATCCTTTTTCTATTATGATCACCCATTTTTTTTTAAATTCCTCCAAAATAAAATACTATGTGATTTGATAGAGAATTTAATTATTTTCTCTACTATCATTTAAATACCTGAAATATCATCGGTGATGATAAAGAAAAACTTTCATATGTGAAAAATCAAAATTTCAATATGTTAAATTTCTCATCAATTTGACATTATTTATTTTTTAATATACATAATTGTGGAAGGATATGTTTCATATGATCATATTGACAATGATTTTTGTATAACTTTAAGCGGGTATCAAATCTAATTGCTTAATTCTTCGACGAATTCTTTAAGATGGAGAAAATTAAGATTTTTAAGCAATTTTTTATTTTAACATATTCTTTAAAATTTTCTCTAAAACGAAGAAAGTAGAAGAAAAAAAAAAATTCCAAACTTGAAAAACTCTATAAAATGATTAGGAAAAAGAAATAATAGTTTATTAATTGTATAAACTATTTAAAAAGATATATATTTAATGATATAATCTTCAAAATGAAAAAGTTATTAGAAGTTTAATGCAATATTTTTAAAGATTTTGAATTTTAATTCTTCATTTCGGAAAACTCTTAAAGAATGTGTTAGAGATTCTCTAAGTTAATATAAATGGCAAGAGGGTATATATATATATGTAAATGAAGTTTGGTTGAGAACAATATTTTAATTGCAAACCGTAGACCATCAACAACAAATCACGTGTCCATATTCATCATGAATTTTGACATCATTTATAATGAATGTCTTGGAGACGTGATATGCGACACGCTTTATTTGGTTCCTCGGTTCGCAATCGAAATGTGATTCGGTTCCCTATATTTGGAAATCCTAAAAAAATTGAAGATTATTGTAATTGTATGTAATCATAGTATATAATTGATTTTTAGTGATAATATATATTCATGATAAAAAAAACCTTGAATCTATCACTTATGATCAAGATTCAACAAGACATTTATATCTTTATTTATTTTCTTTTTGTTTTTATTAGCAGTCGTTTAATTCTATACGTAACGCTTTAAACTATTTAAATAACGACTATACACATAAGATAAAATGTACAAATACAAAATTTAATTAAATATTAATTTATTCTATCATCCAATGTAAGTCATTGATGGTTTCTTGATTGTAACCTATGGGTAATAATGATGAATGATTGATCCAAAGAAAGTTTGAAAAGGGTTTGTATTAAGCTTGAAGGGAAGTAGATACCCCACTCCACCATGGGGGATTAATTGGTTAATTAATAGTTTTAATTAACTTATAGAAGGTTTAAGCTCATAAAATCTATATTAAATTGCACATGTGTGGGAAGACTTTTTGTATTTATGCATGATTAGATGAATCTTTAGTTGGGTAAAGATAAAGCAATGTTCTTGTGGTAAGCATGAAATGTTTTTCTTCATCAATTCAAATAAAATATTTATTTGTGTTTTTAATGTAACATCGAGAAAGCGAGATTTACAAGAAACTAAATGACGTGACTTTGTGAATTGCTATACGCAAATTGAAAATGTCTGTTACTGTCGGATGATAATAGTTGATCATTTTCATGGGCCTGTGACTTCTAGATTAGTAACCTGAAAGGTACATATCATCAAAGACGTTTTACAAGACTTGGTGTTTTCTAAATCCATAGATTTATCCTAATTGCATTTTGGGGAAAAAAATATTCTTTGAACAACCGATAACTACCAAGAAAATATGACTACAAATAGTGGCTTTAACTTTTAACGCAATCCTAGGTATCATTTGTGGGTGATTTATTTATATGATCGTACAACAGCGGATCCAAAACAGACCTTAAGTCTGGGGCTCACATTAGATGTTGAGGATAAAACTCTAGACACATGCTTGTTAAAAATCATAGGGGCGCTACCGTCCCCTCCCCTGATTTATTTAGTATTGTTTTTTATACTTATTTGAAAATAGTGGTTGTCTTTGCTTGAAAATAACGAGCATCAAGGTTTAAAGTTATTTGTGGTACCGGATCTTTTTTAAATGTTAAAAAAATAGAATTTCAGTGTTATCTTATTCATGAAGATTATAACTATTGATCATAATAAAAATACTTCTTTTCAATTAGAATTTGTGATTTTCTTTCAATGTTAGATAAAATATTTATAGATTTTCTTTGCTAATTAAATTACATTAGAAATACATTAAACTTGATGAAATCTCATCTAAACCACGACGGGAACCCTATATCTCTCTTTTCTCAAATTCTTAATGAACTATGGATATGGTTTTGATTTCGTGATGGACTCTCTTCCATTGATTTCTTGATGAATTATGGATCTAGCTTTGGTTTTTTTATGAACTCTCAATGTAGATAAACTCTAGGTGGTGGCTCAGGGGATGTGATGGAAGAAGGAGATTGCAGTGCTCGAGGCTGATGGTCATAGTGAGTCGTCAGAGATGGCGGAGGCCGGAATCAGGGAGGGCAATTGTAGATGGTGATGTATTCTACATTCTTGTTTATAATATATTAGTCTTTAGCTTTACACACTTGTACAAAATGCATCCAAATATGTACATTATTTTTTTAGGAGAAATGAATGCCCCCGACACTTGATAGAGGTGGTCCAATAAAGTTAGGTCAAGGGCTCCAATCCGTAATAAATATAAAACCACAATAACCATTCATGTAATTGTTTTGTAAGAAAGACTCAATCCATATATGTGTATTACAGCATGAACATGATTTATAATTTACCCTATAATATTGTATTGAGTTCATCTAACTTCCAAAGACATTGCATCGTATGTCTATCGCTTACAGTTGCAACTAACATAATTAGATCTAAAGTTCTTGGCAGGTGTAACAGAAGACGGGGACTAACAAGTAAAAGTGTCAAAAAAATTCAAAACAGAAAAACCCAACCTAGTCAAAACGGTTTGGTTAACCGAGTAAGGATGAAATATTCACTTTTTGTTTTTTCTTTTACTATTTTGGCTAAAGTGAATAACACATTATACCATGATTTTATGTATTTAATATTTTAGTAAAGCAAAAACAAGTGGACACATTATACATTTATACAAAATTCAAATGATTCATGATAAACCAGATAACTAGAAGAACGAATTACTAAACTAATTTGTAATAAAATAACATATTGCATATAACCAATTTGTAACAAATGTAGAAAAGAAACAAATATACCTTCATATAATATTTCAACATAATCCACCAAAAATTATAATAACATAACAGATGAAATTAATAGTGCCAGTGATTTTTTTTTTTTTGGGTTGGGGGGGGGGGGTTGTCGGGGAACCATATGAGGCATAACCAAAAAAAACATAAGGGCTTCTGGATTTTGACCTGGCCTTTTCTCCTTAACTAAAGGGTAGGTTCATCATTACATAAAACAAAAATAAAATAGAGAAGACAATAAAAGGTGAACTTGTAAGTCAAAAGTATAAAATAGAGGAGAGATGCCCGAGGCCCGTGTTGAATACAATTCGTTAAAACAAATTCGAGCATTGGTAGTGGTACTTCCCGACCTAGATGTTTTGCATGAGAGAAACAAAGATCTCACACCTGAAAGTGTGTGTATTCGGGTTGTGTGTAAAAATTCGAAAGCCAACATATTTTGCAAAAGAAAATTCTAGATTTTTCAGAAAAACCTGCTCATTTCAATGGCTCTACTTCTAAGATTCAATTTCTTAGTCATACGAACTCTATTGTGGACAAACTTTAGTTGGTTCCAAAGCCCTCACCGAGGAGAACGAGGTCCAATAAAATGTTACGTAGTGTAGAATATTTTGTCCAATTAATATGTAGATCGAAAATAGCTCCAACACACTTTTTCTAACACATTTTCCAGAAAATATATAATAAAAAATAGATGTTGTCAAAATAGGTTCATTAGCATCTCCATCAATTATGTTATATTTTCTCTCTTATTCCAAATTTGAAGATTTTTTCATTCTCTCTCGTCCTATATTTTTAGAGGAAAGTTTGTTGGAGCAAAAACTTTCCAAAGCTTTAAAATTCGGGAATAACATAATTGTTGGAGATGCTATGGGGAGTTTTATCCCTAATTTCAGTAACTAAACACAATAAAAATACATGTCATTTTTTCCGAACAAGAAATAAAACCTTATTGAAAGTAAGAAAATATGTTATTTTTTAGTTTTATGGGTTAAAGGTTGGGAGGAAAAAGATTAATATATGAAAAAAGTTTTACAGGGAATTAGATAAAGTTAGTGCCAAATCTGTTATATTTATTTGAAACTAGTCCATGCCTTGACCGTGGTATAAATATATAGTGCTTAAAGATGCAGTATTAATTCGGGAAATAAAATTATACTTCTCTGTATTTCTCTTTTCTTCTAACTACGGCCATGAGTTGAAGGGTTCATCCTTAATGACCATAATTAGAAGAGAAGTGAAAAATAGAGAAAGATATAGAGAGAAGAATTATTGTATTCAAATTTTTAAGAAAATAACAAAAAAAATTGTAGTATACAAAGAAGAATTAAAAAATTGAGGAAATAATTCCCTAAATCTCTTTAGAAAAGAGAAGTTTTGTCTATTTATGCTCTAAATTTCCGAATGCAAATTTAAATGTATCATTTATACATCACACTAACTGTTCGATAAAATGTTCGTGAGAAGCTTTCAAAGACTTGTATTTTTGTCTTTCAAAACGATTATGAACCATTTTCACAATTCTTCTCTACTAGTCCACATGAAGTTAGATTTTCAAAATCTAATCAACTCAACAAACAAATATTTGTTTACGGATTTAACAATTACCTTATCAGAGACTGATCAATTCCACAACTTTTCATAAACTGGACAACAAAGTTTTAATCAAATCTTCATCCAGAAACCATAAAAAATTATTAAGAATACAATATTCATACAACTTATCCCCCAATACGTTCTTCAATTTGTAGACAAACCGCTGATATTGTGATTCAAAACCTGATTTATTATCCGAGGTCACCTGAAAAAACCACATCGACGATATGAACTTTTGATAAACCCAAATTCATGAAAATGTTGATCCATAAGCAAATATATGTTTGTTGAGTCTTAAGGGATAGTAGAGAAAAATTGTGGAAAGGGTACGCAATTAGTTTTGAAAGACAATAACACGAGTCTTTGAAGGTTTCTCACAGACATTTTATCGAACATGTAATGTTATGATGGATATCGGTACACAAACGCTACTTTTAAATTGGGGTTCGGGAATCTTTAGGGTAACGTTTACCGGTTTGTTATGTTTTCTATTATATAAAATTGCTTAAAACACATAAAAATGTAGTTTACTCAATTTGACCGTTTTGGTCTGCGTTGTGGTTTTCAAGCCCAAATTTAATGCATAAGGGTTACAATAAGTGGGCCTAATGAGGCCTTGGATCAACTATAATTAGGCATTGGGCTTGGGCCTTATGCGAGTTGCGCTTTCAAAAAAGATTGGCCTTGATCCCACATGGCTGGAGATATATATATATATATATATATAGAGGAAAGTTCAAATGTGAACCTATCTTTGATTGTGAACATGAGGACAGATCTCAGCCCTTGATCTAAGTCATATTCAAGCTCCTCTTTAAATGTGGCTCAAGGGGTAATTCTGAAAAAAAAAAATCAAGCTGCTCTTTGATATCACTCCCGCTTATTTCTTCCTTCTCTGTTAATAGTCTTCTTCTCTGTTAATCGTGTTCTTCTCTATTAATCAGATTCATTGCTGTGAAGAACTTTATTAATTGGATTTGCGATTTCTGAAATTAAATCGATTGTGATCCAGTTGAAAATTCTACTTTTTTTGTTGATTGCGATTATGTTACATGTTTCGAAAATACAGATTTAGAATTTGGTTTCAATGTTGAAGATGCGTTGAACTATATCTTATATTCAGACTGGATCTATAAACATAAATTATAAAAACACCAGATTGTAGTATATATTCAGTCTGAATATAAGTTAAAAATTGAAATTTGTATAATCGTAGCTTATATTCAGACTGAATATAAGCTAAATTTTGAAGTTTGTAAAATCGTAGCTTATATTCAGACTGCATATAAGCACTAAGAGTCTTTATATTCAGACTGAATATAAGCTACAATTATACAAACAACTAGTTGTAGCTTATATTCAGACTGAATATAAGCTACGATTATTAAACTTCAAATTTTAGCTTATATTCAGACTGAATATAAACTACAATTATATAAACTCATAATTGTAGCTTATATTCAGTTTGAATATAAACATAAAATGTTATGCTTATATTCAGACTGAATATAAACTACAATTATTCAAACACATAATTTTAGCTTATATTCAGTCTGAATATAAACATAACATTTTATGCTTATATTCAGACTGAATATAAGCATAATATTTTATGCTTATATTCAGACCGAATATAAACTACAATTATACAAACACATAATTTTAGCTTATATTCAGACTGAATATAAGCTACAATTATACAAACTTATAATTGTAGCTTATATTCATTCTGAATATAAACATAAAATGTTATGCTTATATTCAGACTGAATATAAACTAAAATTATTCAAACACATAATTTTAGCTTATTCGGATACGAATATAAGCATAACATTTTATGCTTATATTCAGACTCAATATAAGCATAACATTTTATGCTTATATTCAGACTGAATATAAACTACAATTATTCAAACACATAATTTTAGCTTATATTCAGTCTGAATATAAGCATAACATTTTATGCTTATATTCAGACTGAATATAAGTTACAATTATACAAACACATATTTTAGCTTATATTCAGACTGAATATAAGCTACAATTATTCAAACACATAATTTTAGTTTATATTAAAACTGAATATAAGCTACAATTATACAAACCCATAATTGTAGCTTATATTCAGTTTGAATATAAGCATAACATTTTAAGCTTATATTCAGAAACTTCCTGTGATAAAATGATGAACAATCATATTAAAAGGGAAAAAATATTTGAATAACATTCTTACACTTTATCAAGAAAAAGAATATGGATCTAAAAATGAAAAGACTTGTGATTCAAAGGAGGAACACAAAACAAAAACAAAAACAAACTTGTGCGAAAATTTATTTTGGGGAAGATGATGAAGAAATTTGGGGCGGAAGTAAAATTTCTTTTGGGAAGATGATGAAGAAATTTGGGGAAGATGATGAAGAAATTTGGTGAAGATGATGAAGAAATTTGAGGAAGATTATGAAGAAATTTGGAGAAGAAGATGATGCATGGTTCTTATTTAAATCGTCAGGTTATATTTAGGATTTAAGCTATGACCTGAGTTTTCCACTTATTTACAAAAATGCCACCGCGAATTTTCTCTCTTGTATTTTGATCTGATTTAAAATGGATGGTTGTGATTCGTCCTCATGTTCACAATCAAAGATAGGTTCACATTTGAACCCACCCCTATATATATATATAGAGGAAAGTTCAAATGTGAACTCATTTTTGGTTGTGAACGTGAGGACGAATCTCAGCCACTTATCCGGTCAATAAAGGCGGCTTTGACCTGGTTCCCCTTCTTTAATAATCTCCACCCTCTCATGAATCGCGTCAATCCTCCGTGATCGCGTCCACCATAACCGAATATGTGTGGCTGAGATTCGTCCTCACGTTCACAACCAAAAATGAGTTCACATTTGAACCTAACCCTATATATATATATATATAGAGAGAGAGAGAGAGAGAGAGAGAGAGAGGAAAGTTCAAATGTGAACTCATTTTTGGTTGTGAACGTGAGGACGAATCTCAGCCATTTATCCGGTCAATAAAGGCGGCTTTGACCTGGTTCCCCTCCTTTAATAATCTCCACCCTCCCATGAATCGCGTCAATCCTCCGTGATTGCGTCCACCATAACCGAAGATGTGTGGCTGAGATTTGTCCTCACGTTCACAACCAAAATTGAGTTCACATTTGAACTTAACCCTATATATAAATATATATATATATAAAGGAAAGTTCAAATGAGAACTTTACATTTTTAAAGGAACAAAATAACACTTGTGGATCATATATGATGTGGTCCCACATAATATTAAATTAGTGGTCTACAATTTGTTTTTTTGTTCCTTTAAAGAGGGGTGGTTCCTATTTGATCCCTCCCCTATATATATATATATATATAGAGAGAGAGAGAGAGAGAGAGAGGAAAGTTCAAATGTGAACTCATTTTTGGTTGTGAACGTGAGGACGAATCTCAGCCACTTATCCGGTCAATAAAGGCGGTTTTGACCTGGTTCCCCTCCTTTAATAATCTCCACCTTCCCATGAATCGCGTCAATCCTCCATGATCGCGTCCACCATAACCGAAGATGTGTGACTGAGATTCGCCCTCACGTTCACAACCAAAAATGAGTTCACATTTGAACCTAACCCTATATATATATATATATATATAGAGTTAGGTTCAAACGAAAACGCTACCTATTTAAGAAAACAAGAAAACTTTTTTTATGTACAAAATCATAACGCTACCTATTTAAGAAAACAAGAAAACTTTTTTTATGTACAAAATCATATATGATTCACATACAAAATCATATATGATTAGTCGTGAATTTTCCCGCAACTTAACTCGCGGCAAAAGTCGCTCGTGTCCATTTTTTCATGTTAGTACAAAATCATATGTGATTTTATACATGAAAAAAGGTTTTCTTGTTTTCTTAAATATTTAGCGTTTTCATTTGAACCTACTTATATATATATATATATGAAGGTTCAAATGATAACTTTGTAAATTTAAAGGAATAAATGAACACCTTGTGGACATGTGGGTCCCACATAATATTAAATCATTTCTGATTTAATATGATTTAATATTAAATCAGAAATAATTTAATATTATATGGGACTCACATCATATGTGGTCCACAAAGTGTTTTTTATTTCTTTAAAAAGAGGTGGTTCTCGTATGATCCCTCCCCTATATATATATATAAGGTTGGGTTCACGTGAGACAAACATGTTTCCGTGAGACTGTGAGACCACCCTTTTACACTTGAAAACTTCACAGCAAAAACACTGTGAAGGTAAAAAAAATATGATGGGTTCACGTGAGACCAGCCTGTTTTTGTGAGACCCGTCGGAAACCCGTGAAACCACTTTTTTACTCATGAAAACTTCACAGGAAAAACACTATGAAGGTAAAAAAATTTTGAACCTTCACAGCAAAAACACTGTGAAGGTTACCTTCACAGCAAAAGCACTCTGTAGGTTACTTTCATAGCAAAAATACTTTAAAGATTCATATTTTTTTTTACCTTCATAGTGTTTTTACTGTGAAGTTTAAAGTGTAAAAGGGTTGTCTCACGAAAACAAGCTGGTCTCACGTGATCCCAAGTCTATATATATATATATGTATAAATATGTATGTATATATATGTGTGTGTGTGTGTATAGAGAGAGGGGGGGGGAGGTTCAAATGAGAATTTTATATATTTAAAGGAATAAATGAACACCCTTATAACTATATATGATGTGGGCCTCACACAATATAAAATCATATCTGATTCAATGGTGGGCCCATTGAATCAGATTTGATTTTTTATTATTGTGTGAGACCCACATCATATATGGTTTTAAAGAGAGTTCATTTGTTCCTTTAAAGAGGGGTGATTCTCGTATGATCCCTCCCCTATATATATATATGTAGGAATAAAAAATCCAACAAATCACTCGTGTTATGATCTTCTACGTCTTAAATCTTCCTGTTTCATCATCTGGCTTATGTCCTTTATGTAGCATTTAGATCGAATGACTTTATAGAATTACGCTGATACTTCCACATATTATGGGTAACATATGAGACATCTCTATTTCCCCCGGAAATCTTTTAAATTACGACCGCTTAGCTTTTGATTCGCCTCTGACCATCAAATGCAATGTAAATAATACGTTATCTTCTGTTTCTTTAGGAGCATGAGTCATATATTATGCGAAACAATGTTCTTGCCAAGGTTGTATGTCTTTTTTAGCCGACTCAAGTCCAACCCATTTGGACCCCTTAGAGGTTCTAACCAAGGAGCATGTAGATCCAAAAAACGCATAGTTTGTCCTCCAAAAATGACTTCTCCGGTCGGGGAACACATTAAATATTTACCTAAATTGGTAGGTCTTAGCCACAATAGCAGAGAATGTCCTAATTGTTTCAGAAAAACTAAAAATAAATATTTTAACCTGAAAGAATTCGATTAAGATGTAGGATAACTATTTAAACTCAATCATAGATGATGGAACAAAGATTTGATCTTTTCGAACTTTATTTGTAACTCACTAAGGCCCCGAAAGCAAAAGAAAATGTGTGCAAAGGAATCCTCCATTGAGTCAAGCTTTTTTGTGTAACCAGAATTTTTTCAATCCTGACACGGTCTGCTCCTCGGATCCATTTGTGTATTTCTTTTTGACCAATTACGAAAATAAAATTTCAGTTTTATTTTTAATATATAGCTTTTATTTGAAGGTATATGACTATGACAATATAACTTTGTAATTATTGGAATAATTGTTGGAGACTCAAATGATTAATATGCAAGCATTTTAGGCATCTTCACTACACATGCCACAGTCCCCTCCTTTCCTCTTCACCACCTCCTCTGTTGGCCCCTACCCATCTTGTCGTACATTGTCTGTTTTTTCGCTATGTTCCTTCGCTCTTACGTTGTAATTATTAGGAACACGTTTCTTTTATTTGTTTAAAACTGTATTTGTCATCCCTAAAATATATTCTAACACCCAATTTTTGTCTCAAAACTTTTGGTCTCTAAAACGAGCATCATAACTCATAACCGTTAAGTCTTGTGCATGATATGTGACTTTTTTTAAAGGTATTTTTGTTGGATTGCAATCTTGTCTTCAACATGTTGTATCTTTTCATCCTCGTCGTCATAATTTTTTAACAGTTAAATGCTAAAAATAACAATCAACTTCACCTGAATTCTAATTCGGTCATCGAAATTCAAAAAAATATCAAGGAAATACTTTAAGGAGGTATTTGGTTCACTGAATGGACTTCAATGGAATTGGAATCCATCAAAGTAATTTGACTTTGAATGAAATGGAATGGAATTTAATGAAATTTGACCACGTGTTTGTTTGATAGGAATTAGAATGGAATCTCGCAAAAAAATAGAAATATGCATGTATCGGGGGAGGGTGACAATTGTGTCGACAACATTGGTGGTGTGGTGCTGGGTAGGCGGGGTGGGGTAGGATGTAGGTGTGGGTGGCGACTATGACGTCAAAAAATAGTGGTGCGGTGGTGATGGTGGGAGTGGGGGTGGGGGTAGCGGTGGTGGAATGATAATATCATATGATGGTATATTAATGATGGTGGTGGTGGTGGCAGCAACAACAGTGGTGGTGGCAGATTGTTGCCGACGAGGGTGCTGCAGGTGGGGCGGAGAGAGGGTGGTTGTTAAATTTATTTTCCTTTCTAAATGAAAATAATAAACTAGATTACATTTGCTACGAAATGGAATTCAAAATCATTCACATATGCTAAGGAATGGTCAAATCCCTAAACCGTGGAATTCGGTGGAATCCGATGGAATCCAATCAATTCATTCTGCGAATCAAACTACATTAAAAAATTTGGTCAAAAGAATTTATCATTTCAATTCTGTCAAATTTCTCTGAATTCCGTGAACCAAACGAACCAAACAACTTTATTTTTGGTTTATATATAATTTAACATAGTTCCAATCCAAATTAAATTAAACTTGATATAAAAACATTTGATTTGATATTTCATCATTTCACAAAAATTGCAACATACATTCAAGCATTAAGAAAGAAAGCTAGCCAGTTTTAATAATCGATTAATCGAACAACTTATTTTATTCATTAGATATCATGGTCCATATCCAATGAAATAATAGATTCATCGTTTATGTTCAATATTAGAAATAAATGGCATGACATGATATCATTTCATGGAGATAAAAACGGTTAATGGATGCTTTAAGGCTATGTTTGGCAAACTAGCGGATAAGCTAGCGGATGACTGATAAGCTAACTGGTAGCTGATAAGCTAGCTGATGAAAAAAATCATGTTTGATAAAACTAACGTATAATAATGTAAAATGATCAAAAATGATGTATTAAAAAATAATAATTAATATTAATGAGGGTTATAATTGAAAAATGTGACGATAAACTCCCAAAACGTTACTTCAAGTAGCGTTTCAATAAGCTAGCTTATAAGCTGGCTTATGGTTTGCCAAACGTATACACTAAAAATAAGCTAGCTTATAAGCCAACTTATAAGCTAGCTTATTTTTGCCAAACATAGCCTAAATGTTAAAATTTGTTCACTTGTGCTTATATGTCTATTTATAAAATTTTCAGTACACAATTTATCTATGAGAAGAGTTCATACGAGAACGTCTCTATTTAAAGAAAAGAAATGAACCTCTTTCTAGCCATATATTTTGTAAAAACAAATTGTATTATATTGGATGACATTATAGTAATTAATGTATGTTGATACTTGCTTTCCACCAAGAGTTATTTCTTTTAGGGGCAAATTGGTAGGGCTCAATAATAATATAGTGTTATAATATATTATTATTATTCTAATATATTATTACTTTATAATATACAAATTTTGTAAAATCAATTGATAATACATTAAAATGTTATATTATATTATAATTATATCATATATGATTTTACATTTACCTTTATACAAAATCATATAAGAATTTAATTAGCATTTGTACAAAATCATATATGATACTGAAATCATATATGATTTTGTTGACATATTTGATATTGTAATCATGTGTGAATATCGTTTGTATAAATCATATATGATTTTAAATTTACATTTGTACAAAATCACATATGATTTTACATTAATATTTGTACAAAATCATATATGATACTGAAATCATATGTGATTTTCTTGACATAATTGACATTGCAATTTATAATGATCTTATATTTATTTAAATAGTTTAAACAATGGTGCTCTATTTTAATTCATGAAAATTAGGGGAGTTTGAATTTTTTAAATATATTTATTAGATCCTAATCTTATATTTATTAAATATATTTAATATTTACATTGTACAATCTGAACATGAGTAGTAACTTTCCAAAAGTAATTAGTTTGACAATAATCCCTTTCTTCTAATTATATTAATATTAATTATTTTATTAATTTCTTAAATTATATATGTGACTAGAAAGAGTTCATTTGTTTCTTTAAATAAAGAAAATTCTCGTTTGAACCTACCTCATTTATCTATAATTTAAAAAAATGTAAACACTTTTGAAAGAAAAAAATATGGGTTTGATTGGTCCTATGGGCCTTACCATGTCCTTGGGTCTATTTGTGCATTTCAATGTATTTCTCCACTCTAAAAAACTTGAATCATATACATGTAATTAAATTCGACTAAAATTAGGTTAAAAGTGATTTAAATAGCTATTATTTCATTCAATTTAATTTTGTATTTAATAAATTACTAATAAAAAACAAAACTGAAGTTTAAGGATATTTCTTTTTGACAAACTTACAAACTTTATTTTAAAGCTATAATTTTATTTAATTGGATGTGACTTTTACAGTATAACATTTTCGATCAGCCATAGTCCCCTCTATTCCCTTCACCACATCCCCAGTTGTACACTGTCAAATCGTTCTGTCCCCTACCCATGTTATTGCCTTGTCCCTTCCCCTTGCGTGGTCATCGTTGTTTCCCTTTTTGTGGTGTCATCATCGATAAATCTTCTTGGGTTGCCATTAGAAGACCCCCATTTTTTCGGGTATTTATTTAAAGTTTAGATTTTATGTTTTCACCATCAAAAGTTTTAATTTAAGGGAAAATTCCAAAAAAACCCAATGGACTTTAGTTTTTAGAATGATTAAATTCTTGGATAATTTTTTGGAATAAATAAGTCATTGGACATTCCAAAACAGGTTAAAAGAAGACCCCCGTTTGTTTCTGTTTTCTTTATTCGATTGCCTATTTCCGGGCCTCCTTTGAGCTCGTTTTCTTTTTCTCCACAGATCGAAAAAGAACCTCATTAAGCCCCGGAACCTCTCTGTATCAGTCACCCTCACTTGAAAAGAAGTCGTCCTCGAGTTCACTTGAAAATTAACATCGCCTAATCTTCGATGCAACGTCGGATCATACAACTTTCTTGTTTTCAATGCGTGCCGATTCACAACAAGGTCTTTCAAATTCCAAGAGGCTAACCAATCTTCAATTCCCAAAGACTGTCGTCGTGATCGCCTCCATACGAGAGATACTTTATCTAACTCGAAAGGGTAATAGGCTATAGGAACTTTAGTAGGAACTATTTTGATTTGATCCGGAACCTTAGGTGCGGGAATAATAGAAACATTATCTTCAAGTTCACCTTTCTTGACTTCTTCTAACAAGGGTTTCGGTGGCTCGGGGATGTCATCAACTAGCTCACTTTCGGGTGTTTTTATTGTTGGCTCAAAATCTTTAACTTTGTCCGGTAAGACTATATCTTTTTCCGCTTCTTCCTTCATCTCTTGCTCACAAGTAGTCAGGATGGGAAGATTGTCGTTTTTCTTCTCGGGGACCTTTTCAAAACTACTTATGGGTGTCATGGAAATCTTTCGGTCGCCCCATCGAAACAACATGACATTGTCTCGCCCCTTGTAGGTGACATCATTATCAAATTGCCAAGGACGACCCAAGAGGATATGACAGGCATCCATGTCAATGACATCACACATAACCTCCTCTCGGTAATGCTTTCCGATTGATATCGGTACCCGGCAAGTTTGGGTGACCCTAACTTGCGGGCCTTTCTTGACCCACCCAAGAGAATAAGGAGCCTCATGGGGTTGAGTAGGTAGGTTAAGATGATCAACCAACTTTTGAGACACGAGGTTTTTACAACTACCATTATCGATGATGAGGTTACATACCTTCTTATCGACGAAGCAATGAGATCGAAAAATACTATTCCTTTGTCCCTCTTCTTTAGATGAAATGAGTACTCGTTGGAGTATGAGGTTGATCTTTTCTTCGTTCTTGTGGCACAAGATTTCATCTTTTTCGGGCAGCCTTTTACGAACGGATGGTTGTTTGCCCGGGAGAGAAACCGAATCCATAAAACTGTTGTAGATCTGGCCGCGCGGAACTCTGATCGGTTTCTCGTGCCTGTCCCTTCTTCGGCGGTGGCCGTTGTCATGTTGGATGAGTTGTCGGTTGACAACCGCTGTCAGATTATCTAGAGCTGCGAAAATGGCCGCAGTCATCTCGGCGAAATCTGTTTTGGTAGACGGTTGCTGATCTGCCATTGTTAGTGAAAAGACAGACGAATCCTGCTCTGATACCAACTGAAGTAGCGGGGTTTTGTGGAAGGATCGACAAACGTCTAAATCCAAAAGGGTTGAGACACGTTTAGTAAAACTCAATAAACTAAGAGAAAAACTCTTAAAAACTCTCAAAGAGAAGAATTGTATTGAATAATAATGTGTCTTACAAAGAAGAATTCAACCCTTATTTATAATCTAAAAATAGGAAAGTAAATCAAACTTAATTGAGAAAAAGATAATTACTAACTTAAATTTTAGACTAATTCTATTCAATAAATAAAATTAATAATTTAGGAAACTAATTAATTAACTAAAAATAATAAAAATTAAAGTAAAAAGGAAATTGGATAAAAATAAAGAAAGAGATATGGGTTGTTGCCGTGCATGCATGGAATGGCAGAAAGAAAGGAAAAACAAACTGTGTTAGGCGCCTTTCAATGCGGGTATAGCCGCTGCTACTCGCCAGGGTGGTTTGGGTGCGGGTCGAGTCAATTTACAGATGTGTTTGTTTCTGTTTTCTTTATTCGATTGCCTATTTCCAGGCCTCCTTTGAGCTCGTTTTCTTTTTCTCCAAAGATCGAAAAAGAACCTCATTAAGCCCCGGAACCTCTCTGTATCAGTAACCGTCGAGGAAGAGAATGAAAAGCCAGCCTGAACAAGTTCTGGGTTTATGATCGTTGGTTTAAATAGTTTATCTGTAATTTTAAAACAAAATATTTTTCAAACACACTGGGATAAGCTACCTTTAAAATTTAATTTACTAAACAAAATAAGAAACTGCACGATAGCTAAACAACAAAGTCGTTTGAGGAACTACATAGAACTGTATAGGATCCGATTATAAAACTTCGACTTCATATGATTCATAATTATTCTATCTTATCATAACTTAAACAATCGTTTTACGCCAAATTGCTGTAAAGATTTAAAAATACGATTATTACAATTATAAATTGTTATATTTATCCCAAATTATTAGTTTGGTCATTTTCTTTTTGTTATTTAATAGTTGTTATACTTTTTTAATGTTTATTAAGTTGATGTTCAAATTCCGATCCCAAAAACTTTTTTTTCATATAATAAAGTAAGTTGTTTAAAAACGAAACCAAGTTAACTTTGATCCATTTATGTTTTTTTATTTTTTTAAAAAGGGTATCTTAGGCATTTGCTTAAACTAATCCTTGACAATTTTAAGACTGTTAAAGCATGCAGTCCTGAGATAATTCTTCAGCGGTCACAAGTTGTTTGTGCCTGGATTCGAACATGGGGTAGATGGGTTATTTAACCTCATCCCCTACAAGCATTAACCAGTACGTCACAAGTCTTGTGGTTTGATCCATTCATGTTGTTGGGAGCCAACATTCAAAACGTTTATTTTGAGGTTCGGAAGCTTATTTCGCAAACAATTTAGGGATCAAATAATCTCTCAAACATCTCCAGCATATTCTCCAAAACTGTGAAAATGACAAAAAAAATTACTGTTAACAGATTCTCTAAGAAAATGCAGAAATTGTTGTGAAATTTTTGCTCTTCGAACTTTATTATGTAAAGAGAGAAATATGTTTAATTTTTATTTTTTCTACCAATGAAGTTGAATGTATCATCATTTTACAAGAAATTTATTTTCTTTTTAAATGTACTGAATATTTTACTAATATAATTGACATTGGGAGTTCCAAAATGAAGAAATTATTGAAGTTGGATGTATTCTTTTTTGGATATTTTAACTTTAACTCATTTTTTTGAAGAATTTATGAACAATCAGTCTGAGATGCTCTCATAACTTTAAAGATGTTGATGTAGCCCCATCCTCCCTGTCGCCTCTCTTCCATTCCTCTTGGCTTTCCTCCTCCCATTCCCTCCACGGTCCATTTTCACTCATTATCATCGGATATTTGAAATTCTTGAGCACAAACAACGGTACTTGCCCTCAATCAAAACCTCGGTCGAAGGCCAATCAATCTCCACAGACATAAACGCCTTTGAATGTTTCTCGTTCCGACACCTCAAAGAGTACTCCAAATAAACCCTAGGATACTCCTACAAATAATAGTAGTAAGGGAAATGGTCCCAAAGGAAAAATCACATTTTCGTTTCAAAATTTCATCATTCAAATGATTCATAAGTGCATATCCAATCATATGATAAATACACCATTTTGCCGTTGATGGAGGTTGAAGGGATCAATTTGTTTGGTTTCAATAAGTTGAATGATTAATTTTTTATAGTGAACATCCGTAAAGGAAAAAACCAATGTTTTTTTATTTTGTCTCCAACACTTCCTAACCCAAGGGCGTTACGGAAAAAAAAGCTAATACAAAAGTTAAAATTCTATAAATCTTAAATAATTACATCGATTCAGATTTAAACAATGGAAGATTGAAACTGAATATTAATTTTCATAAATAAGCTTGTTCAACACCAGACTATTTATAACAACATAGCAAAACGAAAGAAAACAACCTTGTTCCACACCAGACTAGTTAAGTTTATATGACGATCATTTCTCTTGGTAGTTCCTGTTATGTCCCTCTTCAAAGCTAATTAAATTCTTGATAAACTAAGCACTCTAACAATATGCATTGCATTCATATGAACACATAAAAGCTTATCACAAAGCATAAAACTGCTAATGAAACAATTATAAACTACTAAATGTGCGTTGAGCAACTCGTGCAAAATGCACCTACTTAACTAATATTAACGGTTCCAGACACTGGATACTACTAGCTTAATCTAACACACTTATTGTAACAACCACGATTCTAAATCAAGGGTAAATCCTTCTATTGAATAAAAGATAACAATTCCAAACATAAATTAGTCCCGAATGTAAAACAATAAAACATGAGATTTATAACAATAACTCTAAACTAGACAACTATTTATACAAGTGATAACGCTCATTCGTAGCGTTATTTTAGGACCACTTTCCATATAGTTTTGCTCGTTTTCCAAGCAAACGAGGCGTTTTTCTGATGGTTTAGTGCAAGTTTATACAGGAACGGAGATTTCAAGAGAGATACAAGAAATCTGGTATTTCAGGTCTATTTTCAAGTGCTCATGTCATATTTGGGAGGAGGATCAAGTAAGGAATCCAACGATACCTTTTGGAGTCAATTCGGAGCTAAAACGAAGTAAATATGAACAAAACGGTGTCTAAGGTCAGGTACCACGTGAGTTAGGCTGGAAGCTAGTTAGAGAAGTCTAACGCCAGTTACAACTAGCTTCACAACTGGCGTCAGAGTCTGTTTGGTGACCATTTGAGCCGCTTGAGTTACAACACCAGTTGTAACTGGCGCCGGACTCTGATTTCGATTTTTAAGCCTTTTTCAGCTAGGGTTTTACACTATTCAACATTCTATCTTTATACCTTACGACCAAGAACTTTAGGGGGTGATTGGAGGTGACATTGGAGCAATTTTGGAGCTACGAAACAAGGAGATTAACATCGGGATTGAAGATTTAAAGACGAAATCGTTGCTTGCTCGTGGAGATTCATCACATAAAGGGGGTTTTTACTTTGATTTAGATTTTGATTGAGAAACCATGTCTAGACTTATTAATTCTTCTCTTTTAGTTGTGTTTTCTACCACCCCCAACATGAACTAATCTTTAGATGTTGAGGGTTGGATTACTTTTGGTTTGTAATCATATGAGCACGTAAAGTTGGGATTTTTAGTAGACTTTTCAATTAATGAAGTATATGAATTTGTGTTTAATGCTTTTGTGAGACTGATCAACTTACAATTGATTTCATGGTTATGAATTAGTTTCGAGAGAAATAGTTTATAATTAGATCTATGATTTGTATACCCAAGGTGAGAACTCAGATAGAGATTGTAATACCCCTAAAATTGGGAGTTAATTTAAACCAAAATAATGCGAAAATATTAAATGAATAGACATCACCCATAGAAATGGGGAGGAGTAAAAGAGTTTACAACATCAATGGATACTAGATGACAACCTATTAATCTATATAATTTACAAATACAAATTAAGTTCGGGTGTCTCTAATCCTCAAAATAAACTTTCTATGCAACTCTATCTGTACACACGAAGATGTACTCCAAAAAAAATGCCTCTACCGACATCTAGCTCCACTCAATCCCTTCAAGCCCCACTAGCACGATCTCCTGATATTGTCATTTTAAGAAAAAGTGTTAGGCTTAAAGCCTAGTGAGAACAAACAGTTCAAATATGGAAAGCTAGTAAAATAAGTGAAAATGGTAAAATCAACATTTAATTAAAAAGCCTTTCCATTTAAATCCTTTTTCTTTTGCGCGCGATTTACACCTAAAAGAAACGCAATTGAGGGAAACATACGGGAGGGACCCGCAAATCGTACCGATAGAAATCAGTAATTCAGTAAGCTCGAACGGATATAGATCTCCGACTTACGGATAAAGAGTTCAACCCTAGACGTGGATTTATTACTCATTACCCAACTGAACAAGCTCAACCCAAACTAGGATCTTTCACTTGCCCCATCCCCAAATATAAAACCGACTATTGTGCCTATGGATCCATTACACTAGTCTAGACATTACATATATTCATTCCAATGTACTAGTCAATATTCAATACAAAATCTTTGTATGATAAATTCCTTGTTTCCCAAAACCTTATTCCCAAAATTAGGTCAAAATAGCATTTAGTTTCAAGTATCATATATCTTGACACAAAACTCATAAGAGTGTTTCAAAACCATTTCTTATACACATCCCATATTTTCAAAGAGAAACCCTAGATGACACATTTTGACCTAGTTTACCAAAATTCTTCAAGTATAGAAATACTTGTATAACATCATGTAGAGGGTAAAATACATCATTTTGACATGTATAAAGTTTTAGAAAGGTAAGAATGAACTCACAAGGCTAAGGTTAGGTAAACCCTAGAAATCTCCCTAAAATGATGGAAGAAGATGAAGTGGTGAAGGAGATGAACACTTGAAGCTTTAACCCTAAAGTTTGACTTGAATCTTCACTTTAATGGAGCAATTAATGGTTTGGAATGAGGTAGATGAGAGTATTAAGTGCTCCAAAATCCCCTTCAATGCAGAGCTCGCCCAAAATAATTTTATATCTGAGAAGTGAGGAAGAAGAGCAGAAAATCGGGACTTATTGTGCCCTCAGGACCACACAGGCGATGATGCCCTGCGATCATGACAAGGCAAGATCGCCTGTCATGATCGCTAGGCATGTACCGAGAGTTTGGTGCTGAAAAGTTGACTTCTGGTGCGTTCGGCGATGATGACATGCGATCATGACATGGCATTATCGCCTGTCATGATCGCGAGATGTGTACCGCGAGTTTGATCTGATTTCTTGACAATCTGATGTTTCTGCTATCATGCCCTGCGATCATGACATGGCAAGATAGCCTGTCATGATCGCCCAAAGTGTATCGAAACCCATTTCGTGTACGGTTCTCGCTCCTTTCTTCCAATTTAATGTAACCCAACATAAAACCCTTTAAACACTCAATTTAACTATAAATAGAATTTTGTTAGGATGCAAAGTCCAATATCTTATGTACAAACATTCCAGGTGTTACAATCCTCCCACCCTTGAATTTAATTTCGTCCTCGAAATTTAACAAACTAACCAAACAAGCCCGGGTATCTTATCTTCATGTCCTCTTCCGCTTGCCATATCACGTTTGACCCTCGGTGATGCTTCCATTGAACCTTAACTATTACAATTTCTTTATGTCGAAGCATTTTAGACTTTCTTTCCAAAATTGCTTCCGGTTCTTCCACACAACGACTATTATCAACTCGAATTTCTGAGAGAGGTATCACACTCTCTTCCTCCGCTAAGCACTTCCTCAAGTAGCATATGTGGAACGTGGGATGTATGCCGGCCATTTCGGGTGGCAATTCCAACTTATAAGCTTGTCGTCCCACCTTTTCTAAAATCTTGAACGGTCCAAGGAAACGAGGACTAAGCTTCCCGCGTTTTCCAAACCGAATGATACCCTTCCATGGAGATACCTTGAGCACAACTCGCTCACCCCCTTGGAACTCCATTGGTCTTCTCTTCTTGTCAGCATAACTCTTTTGACGGTCTTGTGCCGCTCTTAGTCGTTCTCGAATAATCTTCACTTTGTCTGCCGTCTCTTGCACAATCTCGGGTCCGGAGAATTGTTTCTCGCCCGCTTCTAACCAACATACCGGTGTCCTACATTTCCGTCCATAAAGTGCCTCGAAAGGTGCCATTCCAATACTAGAATGGTAACTATTGTTGTAGGCAAATTCTACCAGCGGTAGATGCGAATCCCAATTTCCACCGAAATCAATAATACATGACCTAAGCATGTGTTCAAGAGTCTGAATAGTCCTTTCACTTTGACCGTCTGTTTGGGGGTGAAACGCCGTACTTAAGTGTATCTTGGTGCCTAACCCCTCTTGTAAACCATTCCAAAAGTGAGAAGTGAATCGACTATCCCGATCTGACACGATAGTCAAAGGCACACCATGCCTTGCCACTATCTCATCCACACACAACTTAGCCAGTTTGTCAACTGGGCCAGCTTCTCGTATTGCTGAGAAATGAGCACTCTTCGTCAATCTATCCACCACTACCCATATGGTATCATGACCTTTCAAGGTCTTTGGAAGTTTCGTCACAAAGTCCATAGTGAGGTGCTCCCACTTCCATTCCGGAATTTCCAAATACTGAAGACTTCCATACGGTCGTTGATGCTCCGCCTTGACTTGTAAACAAGTCACACATCTCTCTACATAGTTAGCATCGTCCAACTTCATGACGGGCCACCAATAGGTTAACTTTAGATCCCTATACATCTTGGTACTACCCGGATGTATGGAGTACTTAGACTTATGAGCATCCTCCAATAGTAGTTTTCGGTTGTCCCCAACCTTAGGCACCCAAACACGACCTCGGAACAGTTTCAGTCCACGACTATCTTATGTTAACATCAAGTGCTGTTTCACCATGACTTCATCTTTTAAGTTTTCTTCGAGTAGTGCCTCCGCTTGAGAAGTTTTGATTCGGTCGATCAAACTCGACACTATGTCAATTCTCGTGAGCACAGCTTGCGCCCCGCTACCATACTCCTTCCTACTTAAAGCATCTGCTACTACATTTGCTTTACCCGGATGGTGTAGCAACTCGCAATCATAATCCTTAAGCAACTCTAGCCAACGTCGTTGCCTCATGTTTAGCTCCTTTTGATTGAAAATATGCTTCAAACTCTTGTGATCAGTGTAAAGTGTACACCTAGTTCCATAAATGTAATGTCGCCATAACTTCAATGCAAATACCACCGCCGCTAGTTCTAGATCATGGGTTGGGTAATTTTTTTCGTGTTTCTTGAGTTGCCTTGATACATAAGCAATCACCTTGCCCCTTTTGCATTAGCACGCATCCCAAACCCATCTTTGCCGCATCACTATACACAACAAAATCTTAGGATCTGTTGGGTCACCGATGATTTGGTGATGAACCACCTTCCTTTGTATGAATGAATTTTTACAGGTTCTTTTGAAGGTCTGAAATATGCTTCAAGTATTGAAGAGTCAAAGACTATTCAATCAAGGGGTTGTACATCAAAAAGTGGAATTTTGGATGTATCAACCAACTTCAATATTCAGATCATTTTGCCAAGTCAAGACCAATATAGTGGGTCACCGATGGTACACTCAAAAGTCATCAAAAGTACTAAGGACATCAAATAAGATGAGGTCATCAAGTTTGATGTCATGGTCACCGACACTATAATCTTGGTCACCAAAATTGCAGGTATATTTTCTAAGGCTGTGATTTCAAGTCACAAGTTCAAAGGTGTATACTTTTGTCATTTAGTGAAAGATGAAGTTTATCAAGCAAAGTATACACTTATCAACTCCAGCCTTACAAGGTATCCACCGATGTGATACATAGTGTGATGTATCACTTAGCAATTTCAAAGAGATAAGTTCTTGACTCACATCAATTGCAAGACACGTGAGCCAGCAAGAACTTGGGCATCAAGCTTTAAATAAAGACATTCTCTTTTATTCTTATAAAAGGAATATTTGTCCTTTAGCTAAAAGGTTTGATGGGACTTCACAGAGCATGAAGAAAAGAAGATAAAGTTATCTGACATTACGTGCTACAAGGAATGGTTCATCCATTATTCTAGTACAAAGGAAGTGGTCTCTTCTTTTGTCCAGCAGATAATCTTCCAGCTAATGAAACCTTGACAGCTGTCCACTTGCATCTCATGCATGGGCACTATAAAAGGAGATGAAGTCCTTCCCAGAAATCTCACGCTTTCAACAAATCTTCAGAGTGATTATTTGTTTGACTGTGGCAAAGCTGTGTGCTATAACAGTATTGTTTTAACTTCCTTAGTGTATAAGTTAATTACTGTTATCTGTGTGTTTAGTTTGATAGAATAGTCCGCCCGTTCTTTTCCGCATCAAACTATCTGTGTGTAAATTTTTAATATTTATATTAAAAAATTTAAAAAAGAGTATATTCTGTGTGTTTTATATTCAACCCCCCCTTCTACAAAACCCTCTCTTAGTTAGCCATCTCTCTTTGGGGACTAACAATTGGTATCAGAGCAGTTGGTTTAATCTCATAAACCAGATCTGTGATGGCTACTACCTCAAATGTTGATGGTACCTTGCAGACCTCTTCCAGTAATACATATGATTTAGGATCTTTGGCTAAACCCCCAAGATTCAACCCAAACAACTTTGGGTTATGGAAAAATCGCATGTTATTATTCTTGGAAGGGATCGATTGCAGGTATCCCAACATTCTCAGTGAGGGACCTATTGTTCCTAAAGTATGGGCTCGCTTTGGCCCTCAAAAGGACGCTGAAGGAAAGGACATAGAGTCAGATGACGAAAAAAGTGAGAAAACTGGTAGATATATCATCAAACCTTCTAATAAATTTAGTGAAGATGATAAACGCCTAGTTGCTTTAGACACTAAAGTCAAGTCTGCTCTTGCTGTATCCCTTCCTGATGATGTGTATCATTCTCTTCTTAACCTTCCCACTGCAAAAGAAATGTGGGATACTTTGAGTGTCTTATATGAAGGCACCAAAGAAGTAAAGAAATCTAACAGGATCCGTCTTGTTAGAAAGTATGAACTCTTCTCCCATGAAAAGGGAGAATCTCTTTCTACCTACTTTAATAGTTTTAACTGTCTTCTAAATGATCTGAAAGTTCTTGGACGAGTTTATGATAATGAAGAAGTTCTCTGCAAGTTCATGGATTGTCTTCCAGATTTCTGGGAAACTATCTGTACTTGCATCAAGCAAACCAAGGACTTAGAAATAATGCCTTTAACTGCTCTCTATGGAACTCTTCTTCACTATGAACAAACTAAGAACCAGAGAAAATCTCTTATAAAGGATATCAAATCCTCTTCTATTGCTTTGATAGGTGATTCAAAATCTTCTTCTTGTATTCCTAGAATCACCTATCCTTCTTCTGATTCTGAAAAAGATGTTAAGGAAGACTCTTCTCATCTGTCAGATGCATACTATAGTGCTGCTGATGATGAAGGAGAAGAATCAGCCATTGACATACTTTCTGATAGTATGGCAATGCTTGCTGGAAACCTTAAGAATAAAAGATTTTCTTCAAACCGCTCCAAATTTAATAGAAAACCTTTTTCTCAAAAATCCTCTTCTGATAAAGCAAATGAAGAATGCTTCAATTGTGGAAAGAAAGGTCATTTTGCTTCTGAATGCAGATCAAAAGCTTCCTCTTCTGTCAAACCTTCTTCTTCTTATGGCCATGACTTCTCAAAATCAGCTTCTAGGAAGCATGAAGAGAGAAATAGTCAATCCTCTAAAGAAAACTCTGAATCAAAAGAAATCTCCAGGTATAAGAAATACAAAGCCAAATACAAGAGAGAAAAAGAGAGAAACCAAGGTAAAAATAAAACCTTGGTTGCTGAGGCTCATTGCTGGGAAGATGAGCAAACCTCTGAGAGTGAGAGTGAGTATGTCACTAAATGCCTCATGGCCAAAATCGATGAGATAGAAAACATGGAGAAGTCACTCTACACCACTCTTGTATCTGCTGAGGGATCCAGTTCAGGGACAAAACCTCAGGTACATCCTTTTACCTTTCTCTCTGATGATCAAAAGGCTGATGCCTTTGATTCTTTAACTGTTGACTTCTATGACTTAAAGATTCAAAAAAAAAGGCTGATATACACATAAAATGTCTAAATGATCAACTCCTCTCTTGCTTTTCAAAACTAAAAGATTTTGACAAAATGAAAGCTGATCTGGAAAACCTTCGGTACTTAAACGACAGTCTTTCTGAGGAAAAATCAAAGATCTCTTCCACTCTTGAAAAGGAACAAGAGGTTCTATCTAAATGGACTAAATCCTCTAAGAATCTTGATAGAATCCTTCAAGATCAAATCACCAGCAAGGATAAGTCTGGCCTTGGTTATGGAAAAGATGTTCCTCAACCTTTTGATCTTCCACTCCCCTCTTCTGAGTGTCAAGGTTTTCCTGCTGGTTTCCTTTCCGATGACGATGATGATCTCTTCGGTTACTCATCTGAGGATTCTACCACCGTTCACTCTATAAATCTACTTGACATGCTCAAAGTAGAATCTGGTTCTAAAAAGTTTGGAGTCTTTGTTAAAGCTAAAGAAATCTCTTCTGAGTCTTCAAAAGCTTCAACTCTTCCAAGCTCTTCTTCTTCTCCCAAACCTATCCAAAGACTCTTAAACTCCTTAAGTCTGCATGAGTCAAGGTACTCCCAGGAGCAGCCTTCTGATGTTGCTGAATATCCTTCTTCAAAAAGATTTTCTCCTCAAAAGAAAAATTTTTCATCTAAAAGGAAATCTCAAATAGTTATTGACTTTATTCCTCGGTCAGTAAACTTGAAGAAATCAAGAAATCCTGGTAAAGGTATTCTTGGACCAAGACCAGGTGTTGGACACCCCTCCTCTTCTCAGTCGTCAACCTCTGTCCAAAGTTTTGATGATAGGGATTTTAAAAAGGCCTTTCCTTTAAAGAAGTGCTATAACTGTGGCAACACTCTTCATCTTGCTAAAAATTGCCCAAAAGACTTGGTTCCTTGCAAAACTAAAATGCCTTCTAATCCCAAAGGACCCACCTCAAAATGGGTACCAAAAGTCTAAATTTGTTTCTGGGTGCAGGTACCAAATAAAGATCACATATGGTACATGGATAGTGGGTGTTCAAGACACATGACTGGAAACAAACTTCTTCTCTCTAACTTTTCAAAATAAAAGGGACCCACTGTTTCCTTTGGAGGAAATGGAAAAGGGGTCACCAAAGGATATGGTACCATTTCAAATGGAACCATCACTTTCTCCAGAGTTGCTCATGTTGAAGGGCTAATGTACAATCTTCTAAGCATCAGCCAAATATGTGATTTGGGCTATAAGGTCATGTTCCAAAGTGTGTGTGTGCTTGGTCTTTGATGTACAGAACAAGATTGTACTAGCAGGAACCCGACTGAATGATGTGTACATAATCAACATGAAGGAAAGTGCAATAGGAGAAGCTGTGTGTCTCCTTTCTCAAGAACTAGCCAAACAGAGTTGGCTGTGGCATAAAAGGTTCTCTCATCTAAACTTCAAAACCTTGAACAAACTCTCCAACAAGGAGCTGGTTGTTGGAATGCCAAAAATAGCTTTTGAAAAAGAAAAGCTGTGTGGAGCATGTGAAAAAGGAAAACTCACCAGAACTTCCTTTAAAACAAAACAATGCTCTTCTATCTCTCAACCTCTTCAAATGCTTCACATGGATCTATGCGGTCCAGTAAGCACACCCAGTCTGGGTGGTAAAAAGTATATGCTAGTGATCGTTGATGAATTCTCTAGACATACTTGGGTGTTCTTTCTGAAACACAAGAGTGATGCTGCTGAAGAAATCATCAGGTTTACAAGAAAGATTGAAAATTTGTATGGTAAACTGGTGAAGTCCTTCAGAAGTGATAATGGCACGGAATTCAAGAATGTTGCTCTGGAAGATTTCTTTGACCTAAAAGGAATTTCTCAGAACTTTTCTGCCGTACGCACTCCTCAGCAAAATGGTGTTGTTGAAAGAAAGAATAGAACACTATGTGAAGCTGCAAGGTCTATGCTGAGTGAATCCAAGTTGCCAACCTATTTTTGGGCAGAAGCAGTTAACACTGCATGCTTTACTCAAAATAGGTATATCATAGTCAAAAGGCATGACAAAACTCCTTATGAAGTTTTCCATGGTAGAAAACCTGCAGTTGACTTCTTCCATGTGTTTGGCTGTGCTTGTCACATGCTAAATGACAGGGAACAACTTGGAAAGTTTGATCCGAAGTCTGATGATGGAATTTTCATGGGCTATTCTCTCTCCTCAAGAGCCTTCAGAATTTTCAACCTAAGAAGACAATGCATAGATGAATCCATGCATGTAAAGTTTGATGAGTTTGAAACTTCTTCATTATCTTGTGATGAAGAAGAATTAAACCTATGGATAAATTCATGTGTTGGTGAAATTCCATCCCCCTCTCAATCCAATCCTCCAGATAGAAACTCTTCTCAGCCTCCCATAAACACCACCTTACCTTCAGAACCTTCTCTTTCTTCTCCACCTCCTGAAATTAACTCTTCAGAAGACCTTACCCATCAAAACACCATATCTCCTTAAAACTTTCTTCACCATCTCAAATTCCTACCTCATCCTCTTCTCTACCTCCCTCCTTACCTCCTGCACTAAAGTGGACCATGGTTCATCCAATAGATCAAATCATAGGTGATCCACAAGTTGGTGTAAAAACCAGAAGAGGCATAAGCAATCTATGCTTATATGTCAACTTTGATTCCATTATTGAGCCTAAGCTGATAAATGAAGCCCTAGCTGATCCTAGCTGGGTAATTGCCATGCAAGAAGAGCTCTCACAATTTGAGAGAAACAAAGTCTGGAAGTTAGTTCCTCGTCCATCCAACAAAACTATTACTGGAACAAAATGGGTATTTCGAAACAAGATGGACGAAGAAGGAACTGTCATAAGGAACAAGGCAAGGTTGGTTGCTCAAGGATATCGGCAAGAGGAAGGAATTGATTATGATGAAACCTTTGCTCCTGTTGCCAGATTGGAAGCTCTCCGAAAATTGCTTGCCCATGCAGCTTACAAGAATTTTCGGGTATTCCAAATGGATGTCAAAAGTGCCTTCCTGAATGGTGAATTAGCTGAAGAAGTGTATGTGAAGCAACCTCCTGGGTTTGAAGATCCAGTCCATCCATATCATGTATATAGGCTGGATAAAGCTCTATATGGACTGAAGCAAGCTCCACGTGCCTGATATGACACTCTCTCAGAATATCTACTTAGAAATAAGTACATACGAGGCAAGGTTGACAACACTCTCTTCTTCAAGAAATCACAAGGTAATATCATTCTTGTTCAAATCTATGTTGATGATATTATTTTTGGAGCCACCGATGAATCCTTGTGTGATGAGTTTAGCTCCCTCATGCAAAAAGAATATGAAATGAGCATGATGGGGGAGTTAACTTTCTTTCTTGGTTTGCAAGTAAAACAGTCTCCAGAAGGTATTTTCATAAATCAAAGTAAATACATTAAAGACCTTCTGAAAAAGTTTCAGTTTGATACTTGCTCTACCATGAAAACTCCTATGGCTCCTCCTCTTAGACTCTTTTCTGATCCTGATGGCATTTCTGTTAATATTACAAATTATAGAGCCATGATAGGATCCCTTCTCTATCTAACTGCAAGTAGACCTGACATTATGTTTGCTACTTGTCTGTGTGCCCGATACCAAGCAAATCCTAAAGAATCACATCTGGCTGCTGTGAAAAGGATTTTTAGGTATCTGAAAGGTACCATAAATCTGGGTCTTTGGTATCCCAAAGACTCAGGTTTCGATCTCATCGGGTACTCTGATTCTGATTTTGCAGGTTCAAAAATAGACAGAAAGAGTACAACTGGAAGTTGTCAGTTACTTGGTGGAAAGCTTGTGAAATTTTGGTCAAGTAAGAAACAACATTCGGTGTCTACATCTCTTCTTTGAAAGCGGGAATATGTGGTCGTCGGAAGTTGTTGTGCACAAATATTGTGGATGAAAAATCATTTGTGTGATTACAATCAGATTTTCTCAAAGATCCCAATAATGTGTGACAACTCAAGTGCAATAGCCATTGCCAACAACCCTGTGCTTCATTCAAGATCCAAGCACATTGATATTAGGTATCACTTTATAAGAGATCATGTCTCTAAAGGTGATGTGGAGTTACATTTCATTCCCACCGACTATCAACTAGCTGATCTGTTCACAAAGCCCCTTGATGAAGCAAGGTTCAAATTTCTCATTGGTGAGTTAGGTATGGTAAACATAGACTAATATATTTTATATTTATATATAATGTATGTTTTATATATATATATATATTCCATATATATATATACTATATACGTTTATATATTTATAACTTATATATGTTATATGTTTTATATATATATCTTATATATATATATTTTATATACTTTATATATATATTATATATATTTATAAATTATATATTATATTATATTTATATATTTATATGAAAATAATATAAAAAGAAAAAGAAAAAGAAAATAAAAATATATATATATATATGTATAAAGTCGGTGACTTAGTCACCGACGGTTCTCTCTCTCTCTCTTCTCTTTCTATCCCAAAATACTTCTCTTTCATCTCTCTCAAACCCTAACCCTATTCACCACCATCGCGTCTCTTTCCCACAAGCACCACCGTAGCCACCTTCCGACGACACACCATCGGCGGCGCCCCAGCCACCGACGGTGACACCACAAGCCACCGACGAAACCCCATCGACATCCATTCCACCGACGGTCAAACCCACCGACGTTGCCGTGAACCCATCCACCGACGGCGGCCTCTGCCCCCACCTTCCGACGTTGTTTCCCAGACAGCCATAGCCACCGATATCATCTTTCCGACGTTTCTCTTTCCGATGTCTACCTTCTTTTTGAGCCACCGACGTCAACCTATCTATTGAGCCACCGACGTCTCTCTCTTATACAAGCCACCGACGTCTCTCTCTCATACAAGCCACCGACGATATACACTCACCAAGGTAATCGTTACAAACCTTTCACCTTCTTAACCTTTAAAAGATAACTCTTAGAATTCTTGTTCTTATCCCAAATGACATCATAAATGTCAGAACATGCGCCGATTCCAAAGTCAAAACCCTTAGAATTTCTGACCTTTCAATCACCAAAAGTAATAATTACCTTTGAAAGTTGAATTTTCTCTCCCATATATAAACTTCTTTCCCACTACTTCACCACCTTTCTCGCACCCACTCTCCTTCTCTTTCATTTGCAAGAACTTCAAACCTGCAACTTCATTTCTTCTTCAATGGCATCTCCATCAAGAATTTCTGAAGAACAAACAATCACCTTTGGATCCTTATCCTTCCCTGCATGCAACTACTATGGACGTATTGGAACTGATAATACTCATCCTGAGTATAATGATATTTGCTGGTTTCTTCAGAGGTGTCCTCTACAATATGCACTCACTGCAAAACCTAAGATGAGTAAGTTTCTTCTTGGAAATTTTTGGCTCTCTTGTACATATGATGCTTCCACAGATCAAATCCTTGCATCTATTCTTACCAATGAAGAACATGATGTGGTTTTTGATGTTGAGGATGTTCGAAGAATCCTAAGGCTTCCTGCTTACAATTCATATGAGACATTTCCTTTGGGAAATGAACACCAAATGGTGGTTGCTGCTTTGAACTACTTGGAAGAAAAGAAGGGATCAAAGTCAAAGGGTCCAGGTACTTTACTGCGAAAGAATATGGGAAGTATTTGGAACTTTCTATTTGCACATCTGATTCTGTGCCTTAGCAAGAAGACGGTGGTCCCGGATGATCCACCTTCCCAAGTAACTGAGCTGGCACATGCTTTAATATTTCAGAGGAAAACAGATTTTGCAAGCTATTTTTTCAATGAAATGATCTCCTCCTTCTCTACTCTCCGACGTCCTCAGGTACCATTTCAACGCCTCTTCTCTCTTATCATTAATGCTAAATTGGGTAATAAACTTGAGAAAAGGGATGACATCATATATGATCTCCCTCTTCATCAAGTGGGAAACCAAGTTATGAAGAAGGCTGTCTTAGCATCAGACAACCCTCTCCGACCCTCTATGGTTGAGTTTGCAAGGAATGCAACTCTTACTTGGGGAGAGAATGAACCGCGCCTTCATAGAACCTCAGGTATGTCCTCTATCTCTTCTACTCCTAGAGTAACTGAGGTGCCCAAATCTCTTAATAGATCCAAAGCGTCGGGCACTTCTACCTCCGCACCCACCGATGCTACGAAGCCAAAAGAACCTGTGGCTTCCACCCAAGCATCTAAATCCCATAAGCGGAGACACTCTAAAAGCCCCCCAAAGACTTCCTCAAAGAAGTCCAAGGGTACCCAAAGAGTTAAAACGCATAATCCATCTACTGCCTCCCAAAAGACAGTAGATGTTGAAAAGATCCTCACTAAACCCAAGGAACACTCATCCATACCCAGCTCCTCCAGGCCCTCTCAGAAGGACATGGTTGTAAATAGGGACACCCGTACTATTCCTTCATCAACTTTCTTACTAGTTGATGAAGATGACTTGGAGTATCCCATCCAAGGTATCTCCTCACCCTCTGAGCTCTCACAGCTCCTATTCCACATTCCACATGAGGGTGCATCACAACCAGGTGCATTTGATGGAACATCCCTTTTTACTGACCCCACTGTGTCCGACACTGAACCTTTATCAGGTACATCTCCCGTACATGAAAAGGTTGTGGAGGAACCCATTACTGAGGAATCCCCTCATAGACACTCTTCTCCACGTGTCTCCCCCACATCTCCTAAATCCCCCCCAAGAAAACCTACAGGTTTGGTGGATTATTCTTCAAGTGATGATGATGATGCTGATCAACCACCAAAGCCTCAACCTTCAGCTCCCATGACTTCCAAACAGGGAGATGATCTTCTCACAGCTTTTACAAACTTTACCAGTACTACTTTACGCGGGTGGTAGAAGCTCTAGAAGATCATGCTGCTAAGGAAAAGGAAAGAATGGATTCCCTTTCCTCATCTCTTAGATCTAACATTGAGGAGTTGTCGGTGAGTCACCCAACTCTAATGACATGTTTAGATCTCCTACACTTGGACATCCTTGATCTTCAGCAAGGGTTTTCTTCAAGTCAGGCATCTGTACTTTCTTCCATACAGGAACTTCGGAGTTCCTCTTCAAGTCAAGTCACAGATATTTCTTCTCTCATTGCCACTCAACAGGCAATTATGGACTCTCTTATCAGTCTTCACACCAAAGTTGATAAAGTTCCAACCTCTGCTCCAACGGTTGAACTAGATATTGGTGAGTCATTCTTCAAGGACACTGATAGATTTGTCCTTCAAAGAGTTGAGAAGAAAATTGGTGCTCTCTGCTCTGATATGGAAAGGGTAAAGGAATTTCTCTCTTCAGTGGGTTTCAAGGGTTCAACCACTGAGGGGGAGAAAAACAAGAAGACCACCAACATCACCTCACCAGCCGCCGACGCCGACACTGCCAAAACAGCCGCCGACGCCGACATCATCAATCCAGCCACCGACGTGGCTACTACAGCCACCGATGGTGGTGTGGTCACAGAAGTGGTCCCTGTTCCCTTAGTACCCGAAGCAGCTGTTGAGGGGGAGAGTGTCAGTGCTCAACCCCTTGAAACTGAAGAAGAAAAGAGGAGAAAAGAAAAAGCCAAAGGAAAGAAGCCTCTTTCCTTTGAAGAACAGAAGGAAGAGAAAAAGAAAAGTAAGAGGATGAGAGATCCTCAAGCAGATACTCTGAGACTTCAGCCTGCCCCAGCACTCACCGATCCTCTTGGGGTAATTCTCTCTGAGGCTGAAAGAGAAGAAGCTATCAAGGCTCAGCTTGAGTATGATCAGACTAATGTACTCAAGCTAGCTCATGATGAAGCTGTTCATGCCAAAGTCACCGATGCAATTCAAGCTCAAAAAGATGAGCTTGAAAATATAAAGAAGAAATCTGAAGCTGCCAAATTGGTTGATGAGGCCAAGAAGGCAAAGGAAGTAGAGTGGTTTAAAAGGAGATTGAAGAACAGGAAGGATGATTCCAAGATTATCAGTGCTACCATCCAATCTCCAACCAAGAATTCTCCCAAGTTACTTGTCATCCTTAAGAGAGCTGATACTTTATCAAAGGTATATGAAGCTGAATGGTTGGAAGTTCTTGGGATGACTGAGTGGATGGAAGTTGGTAAATGCATCTCCAAGAGCAAAAGCAAGTACAAGGAGCTAGTACTTAATATCATCAGAAAACTCTTCATCAAGATGGTCAACATCCAAAAGGAAAATAATATTCTTGTGACATACCTTGAAGCACAACAAATGTACTTCATTCAACAGGATCTTAAAGGAGAGGTCATCACTACTCCTAAAAACAAGAAGAAGGGACACTTTGTCATGCTTCGTGAAAGGGGCATCAAGATTGATGCTTCAGGTATAAATACTTCCATTCCCACTCCTATTGCTTATCCAGAGCAAACCATGGTGACTGAGCTTGAACTTGGAGTATTCTTTGAGGATATCTATGGCAGCATAGGTTTCTTCAGAGCCTCTGACATTCCAAGGGCTCACAACTCCTTCTTGTCTGCTATTCTTGGAGTGCCTCCCATTGAAGACCATGGTATCACAAGAATGATCTTGGATGAACTTAAAAGAAGAGAACCCTCCTCAGATCCTTGATCATACAGACATAGTATAGTGTGAACTTTATTAATCATGTACTTTGATCAATCTATGTGATGATTAATAAAAGTTCATACTTTTCTTCCATCCCATCTCTTGTTAATATTTTTACAAGCTTTGCACATATTTAAACTTATACTTATTCTTTCATTTATTTTATACTCTTATACTGTACATACTCAGTTAAAAAAAAATCAAAAAAAAAAAAATCTGAGTCAAAAGAACCCAAAAGAAAAATAGAAAGGGTCAAAAAGAATTCTTTTCTAACCTACAGGTATCATCATCAAATAGGGGGAGATTGTTGGGTCACCGATGATTTGGTGATGAACCACCTTCCTTTGTATGAATGAATTTTTACAGGTTCTTTTGAAGGTCTGAAATATGCTTCAAGTATTGAAGAGTCAAAGACTATTCAATCAAGGGGTTGTACATCAAAAAGTGGAATTTTGGATGTATCAACCAACTTCAATATTCAGATCATTTTGCCAAGTCAAGACCAATATAGTGGGTCACCGATGGTACACTCAAAAGTCATCAAAAGTACTAAGGACATCAAATAAGATGAGGTCATCAAGTTTGATGTCATGGTCACCGACACTATAATCTTGGTCACCGAAATTGCAGGTATATTTTCTAAGGCTGTGATTTCAAGTCACAAGTTCAAGGGTGTATACTTTTGTCATTTAGTGAAAGATGAAGTTTATGAAGCAAAGTATACACTTATCAACTCCAGCCTTACAAGGTATCCACCGATGTGATACATAGTGTGATGTATCACTTAGCAATTTCAAAGAGATAAGTTCTTGACTCACATCAATTGCAAGACACGTGAGACAGCAAGAACTTGGGCATCAAGCCTTAAATAAAGACATTCTCTTTTATTCTTATAAAAGGAATATTTGTCTTTTAGCTAAAAGGTTTGATGGGACTTCACAGAGCATGAAGAAAAGAAGATAAAGTTATCTGACATTACGTGCTACAAGGAATGGTTCATCCATTATTCTAGTACAAAGGAAGTGGTCTCTTCCTTTGTCCAAATGAGATAATCTTCCAGCTAATGAAACCTTGACAGCTGTCCACTTGCATCTCATGCATGGGCACTATAAAAGGAGATGAAGTCCTTCCCAGAAATCTCACGCTTTCAACAAATCTTCAGAGTGATTATTTGTTTGACTGTGGCAAAGCTGTGTGCTATAACAGTATTGTTTTAACTTCCTTAGTGTATAAGTTAATTACTGTTATCTGTGTGTTTAGTTTGATAGAATAGTCTGCCTGTTCTTTTCCGCATCAAACTATCTGTGTGTAAATTTTTAATATTTATATTAAAAAATTTAAAAAAGAGTATATTCTGTGTGTTTTATATTCAACCCCCCTTCTACAAAACCCTCTCTTAGTTAGCCATCTCTCTTTGGGGACTAACAGGATCCTTCCGACAATGATATAATCGGTGCGTCACACAATTTCTTTTGAAGAGTCCGGAAAGCCTCTTCTTGCTTGTCGGTCCAAATGAACTTCACATTCTTCCTTGTCAATGCTATCAGAGACGATGCGACCTTTGAGAAGTCTTGAATAAATCTTCGGTAGTAACCTGCCAATCCTAAGAAACTTCGGATTTCGGAAAGACTTTTAGGCGGTTCCCAATTCATCATTGTTTCTATCTTTGATGGATCCACCTTCACCCCATCTTGTGTGACGACATGCCCCAAAAACTGAACTTCTTTTAACCAAAAGTCGCATTTAGAGAATTTGGCGTAAAACTTCTCTTTTCTTAACACTTCGAGCACTTCTCGGAGATGTTGTTCATGGTCTAACTCGTTCTTAGAGTAGACAAGGATATCATCAATAAACACTATTACCGATTGGTCTAGAAATGGTCGACAAACACGATTCATCAAATCCATAAACACCGCTGGCGCGTTTGTTAACCCAAATGGCATCACCAAGAATTCGTAATGTCCATACCGTGTCCTAAATGCCGTCTTTGACACATCATCCTCCTTCACCTTCACTTGGTGATAACCCGAACGCAAGTCTATCTTTGAGAAGCATCCCGCTCCTTGCAGTTGATCGAAGAGATCATCAATTTTTGGGAGTGGGTACTTGTTCTTCACGGTTGTCTTGTTCAATTCCCTATAGTCGATGCACGTACTCAACTTGGTCTCACGAAACCCTTCTCTAGAAGGTCTCGCAATTGCGTCATCATTTCTTGCATCTCGGATGGTGCCAAGCGGTAGGGCGCCCTTGCAATCGGAGCGGCCCCCGACACGAGGTCTATACGAAACTCCACTTGCCTATTGGGTGGCAAACCGGGCAAGTCTTCAAGAAAAACGTCCAGGAACTCATTAACAATCCGGACATCTTCTAGTTTCTTCTTTTCCAGCTTGCATCTAAAATGTATGCTAAAAACGAATGACATCCTTTGGCTAGGCATCTGCGTGCCTTGGCTAAGGTCAACAATGCAACTTCACCCTTTCTTCTCTCCCTATAAACTACTGCTTCACCCCCATTCGATAACGGAATCCGTATTAATTTTTTAGAACACAAAATTTCGACTTGGTTCTCGGCCAACCAATCCATTCCGATCACCACATCAAACCCTCCTATCGACATAGGCATGAGGTTTACTTCAAGCTTATTCCCTTCGATTTCTAGGATGCAAGCCTTAAGAATATCCCAAACTAGGATTTGTTTACCATCGGCTATTTCCACAATATAGACATCCTCCAAGGTACTAAGTGGTACAAGAAGAGAAAGAAGTGGACACAAAAGAAAAAGTAGCACCGGAATCAAAAAAACATGAGCGGGTACGGAATTAACA
The DNA here is from genome assembly GCA_036898165.1 of Silybum marianum. Classification (NCBI taxonomy): domain Eukaryota; kingdom Viridiplantae; phylum Streptophyta; class Magnoliopsida; order Asterales; family Asteraceae; genus Silybum; species Silybum marianum. The sequence continues at coordinate 3,903,089 of CM072535.1, read as the reverse complement.
AGGAACATACCTGTCACCACGTCGGCCGATGCTTTTGCCTCATCCACTGTCATCTTGAAGGCTCTTCCCACCGCCTTCGGAGTACTAGAAGCCTTTGCTTGAAAACTCACGAGCTTCAACTTCGGGCACTCGTTCCGGTAGTGGCCCGACTCTTTGCACTCAAAGCAGATGGATGCTTTGGTTTGGCAGTCCCGACTGAGGTGCCCAGTCTTCCCACACTTGTGACAGCTGCCGGAAATAAGTTGCATGCTCCAAAGTGTATGCTCCGGAATTTGTAGCACCAACTGGCTTCCTTCCTAGAATCGATCCTTCGATTGTTGTTGTTGTTGTTGGCGTTGTTGTAGTTGTAGTTCGACCTCTTGGAAGGTGCATCCTCATTATGTTGGGCTTCTTCGATCGCCTCTCTTAAAGTAGAGGGCTTTGAGACCCGAACCATCTCCATCATGGCTGACGGCAAACCTTTGATATAGGCTTTTATCTTTTCTTTCTCGTTCGGGGCTGTTGGAACCCAGATCCCTTTCTATTATGTAATCAACAGATCAAAAATGAAAGTAAGAGCGGAAGCAGTAAGATCTAAGATTAACAGTATGATTAGCAAGAACAAAAATAGGAAGAATAATCGTAATTGATATTCAATGAATCACAACAATATGCGCAAAACAATAGTTCTCTATTTCGTATTCTCAATCGATAGCAGTTACAATCAGTAAAAGAACTATTTATATGAATACAATCAATAAAAGTCAACAACTGGACCTATTACAATGAGACACGTAAGGAAGGAAGTAACTAACTAATAGACATGCGAAGGATGCTCTTGCCACGTCATCTGATCTTAGTAGTTGCTTAATTCTATTTCATACTTTCCAAAGTTGAGTTCTAACAATTTCCCCCTAAGTATGAAAAACAGAATGTTGCAGGTGTATCAGAAGGGAGCTGTATGGGAAATGACTTTGTAGATAGCATCAGTAACTTCTCTGAGCTTCATCAGTTTGTCAAGTCTCTTAACAATTTTGTCTCTGATTTCTTCATCTTGATTGTCATTTGTTGCAGAAGCAAAACATTTTGCGATGTAGACAACCTCTGTAGAGTATCTGTGAGCATCTTTGATTCTGAAGAAACTTTTTCTGTTAGGCCTTTTGAATACAACTCCAACTTCTGGTTTGGTTATTACTTTCCCAATCCTTTGCATATTAATCCCCTCCAGGTCTTCATTTGGTGCAGCGATACACAAGATATCAACATTGTAGTTTAAACCAGCTTGAATGTCTACTTGCCTTCGATATCTGATGAACGACTTCATACATTCAATGATACGAAGGTAAGTAATTCTGTTTTGATCTTCACTTTCTCTGTTCATCTGAGTCTTCATGAATTTCTCCAGAGTAAGCAAATCAGAAGGATTTATTGACAGAAGATCATTATCACAGAAAAATGATGCCTTGTTATCTTCTCTGACCACCTTATAAATTGTAAACCAGATTGGAGTTTGTTCGAATTGAGTATGCCTGATGGAGATAGTTTTGATTGGGATTATGGAATAGGCCTCTTTTCTTGATAGCCTCTGAGTTATAAACTTATCTTTGACTTCATCACTGACTTGATACTCGTTTGAAAAGTTTGGCATCATCAGATATATTTTCTGATCTACAGGAGCATACAGATGCTTATTCTTGATTTCCAAGACAGGTAGCTCAATTCTTCCTAACTTCTGCATTCTTTCTTCATTTACAGCTATGAATCTTGCAGATTCTTTCCTTTTCGCTTCTTCAAAGTTTTCACGAGCCCTTTCAGCAGCTTCTTTTGCCTTCTCAGCTTCTGCTCTTTCCTTTTCTGCCTGAGCCAAGGCATGCTCTGCTTCAGCTTTGGCTTTTAGAGCCTCTTCCTTAGCTTTTTCAGCTTCAGATTTAGCCTTTTGTTCAGCCTCAGCTTTTAATCGAATTTCTTCTTCTTTTCTGGCTGCCTCGGCCCTCGCTGTCTTAGCTCTGGCTTCTTCTGCTCTTTTTGCTTGTGCTCTGGCTTCAGCTTTAGCTGCCTCTGTTCTGGTAGCATTTACGTTAGACGGATGGTTCTGTGTTCTTGTATTCCCCATTAACTCCAAAATAAACTTGGCAATTTCTGGATCCTTGGGCAGAGGACCCTTGTGAGTGGCTAAAGGAGTGGGAGTTAATGGACTTTGCTTTGTAGGAGGAGGTGCAGAAGGTGAGGAGGATGAAACTTTACCTTTTTCTTGGTCCATCTTTTGACCCATTTCAGCTTTCATTTTCTTGATTTTCTCCATATTCTCCCCTTTCTGAGAATCAGGATCCTGATCCTCAGACCTCTTACGCTTGAGTTCAGCCTCTTTGCACGCACGGGCTTCTTTTGCTTTCCTGCGTTCTTCAGATGAGGAAGATAAGGTGCTGACCAGAGATGTGAGCTTGGAGATGGTTGTTTCCAGAGTAGTAAGCTTCTGATCCATATGAGAGTTGGTTAAATTTGTTTTGGATGCATATGTGGATATTAGAGATTGGATACGATCCATCATGGCTTTCTGAAATTGTGCCATATCCGATATTTTAACCAGGGAAGAAGCAGAGGCAGAGGCATCTTCTGATGGAAGGACAGTAGAAAGAAGCTTGTGAATGTCGACAACAAATGACCCGTATTCGTCAACAGAGATAGTGACCTCTGGAGCGGGAATTTCAGAAGGAAGATTAAAGATTGCTTCTGCATTAGATTTGATTCCAGCGTCCAGAGCCTGAAAGTGAGGGTTTGCAGAGTTCAGTTGCAGTTCGACATTATTGGTCAGAAGCTTTCTGATACCTTCCAGAGTTTGATTCTGAGATTCTTAATGAGCTAGAATTGCTGACAGTGTTTGTTGTTGTGAAGCAAGGGATGATTTTAGATCTTCCATAGATCTCGGAATTTGATCACCGAATGCCTTGAACGTTGCATTGGTGACAAAGTCAGAAGGGGTAACCGGTGCATCTCCAACGAATGGAGCCCCTTGTCTCTCACGTTCAGAGAGGCCCTCTTTCACACCTGTGTTGATGTTGAGTGTGGAGGGACTTCCAACCTGTCGTCGAGGGTTGTTATTCACAGACACTCTTCGGTTGTTCTAAAAGGTTTAGCTTTATCCCGATCATCATAGGATGGGGAGCTGAACACAATGTGCTTACCTTGAGGAAGAATAAACACTCCGGTAAGTGGTGCACCTTGTGGCTGTAACCCCTCTGATGGGATTTCATCAGCATCTAAACTAACAGAGGGCATGGACGTACCCTCTGGTTGCCCTACGACATCGTTGGTCACAAGGACATCAACGTTCTGTGTTGGTGGTGGCGAGTTCTGGGGTGAATGAACTCTTATATTTTCATCATCACCCTTTTGAGAGAATGATGAAGATGTGGATTCCCCTGTGGTGCTTGAGTCAGAGGTGCAAAGAATTCCCTCTGATCGGTTTGGCTCTGGGTGGTTTGGACTCGGTTGTCCTTTTTCAATGAGTGTAGATGTGTTGGCATCTACCTCAGGAGATGTGGGTACCCGTGGGAATCTTGGAGAGAAAAGCTCAAATGTGTCTCTATGGACATCTTCTGTACCCTCTTGTATTAAAAGGTCTGGATGGGTAGAATTTCTCTGGGTGGCACTCGAATTCTTTTTAGACTCAGTCTCACCTGACCCCTCGCTTTCTAATCTTGGGTCTAACTGCTCTGGGGTAGGTACTCTCTGTTCTGAGAATACCATAGAGCGTCTATAAGAGATGAGAATAAGAGAGGTTGAAGGTATAAGATCAAACATGTACCTGGAAAGTTCTCTTGCAGCAGGATAACCATTGACGTCGATGGTTGGCTTGTGAGAGTTCATCGAAGCTATTTTACAGAAAGGCTGAAGCAGAGGAGCTTTTAGTGCACCAATCGTAGGGAAGGTGAAGAGTGACAAAAAAACGTGGAAACATCAGTGCAGGTAATGGTGAGAACAATCCAGAGGTTTGTTAAAGAACATCCCATACATGATGGTGAGAATATTCTTACTTGCTTGATCGAGAGAGCCAATCTTGCAAGTAAGGCTTTTATTCAGTATTGAAACAAGAACGTTCCACATCAGGGGTAGTTGCTTTCTCTTGAACTTGGATAGCTGATGGATATGTTCATTGTAGCCTAAAAAGCGAAGAAAGTTCAATAGAGCTTCAGGTGTGGGATTGGGTTCAAGGGCAGGGTTAGGAACGGTTTGTCCTTCAGCGTCAATGAATGGTTGAGGAAGATGGAAATATCTAGCAATTTTCTTGCGGGTGATTGGAATTTGGACAGCAGAGTCAGAGTCATTGGGGTGTCCAAAAACTCCAATTAGGGTATGTTCATCCTTTATAAACATTGTTTGCCACACTTCTTGGACATAAATTTCAGGGACATTGGGGTTTGTCAGAGTGAGGGCTCGGTTCAGGGAGTGGTTTTGCAGAAATTCAATCATGATTCTGAACTCTGAAAGATAAGTATTTGGATCAAGGAGAACCTGAACATTGTTTGACTTCAATGGTAGCTTTAGAACAGGAGCACTATCAGCAGTGGAAGCAACCAAGGTTTCATCTTCGAGTTGAAAATTAGGGTTTGCAACTGGAGAAGCTATTGATGAAGAAAGCTTGTTGAGATGCAAACGCCAATTAGGAAATGTGAGAAATCTTGAGAAGGAAGATAACGCACAGTACAGTGGAAATTCCCAAAATGAGGTTTATATATGAGAGAGAGTAATTGAGTGTTTTTGAATGGGAAGGGTTTTAATTTGGGGGTTTTCAAAAACGGTTCGTGTAATGCTGAGGTAAGCGCGCAGGCGTGACATCATGCAATGGCACGATGAGTGCCACGTGTAAAGTAGAACGGACAAGCGAAGAGTTTTGGCGCCCAACGACGATTAAGTGTTCCCTCAAAAAGAATATTTAAAAGGAAATTAATTAAAATAAAATCATTATTTAAAACAAATAATCTGTTGATTAAACAAGAATTTTAGAGTAATTAATTCCTAATAAAATTGAATTTAAAAGCAGACCTTTGGATAGAAAGCAGTTTTACCAAATGAAAGTTTAATATTCGAAACCAAGTATTTATTTAAAAAATGAAAAAATAATAAGAAATTTTTAATTAACCTTGAAGGCAAGAGTTAATTAAAATAGGCTTATTAAAGAAAATTTTAAAAAGAAACACGGAGGTAAAGAATATTTGGTCATGGAAAGATTTTTGACCAACATGTCAAAGAACATCTTTTCAGAACAATTTAAGTTGAATCTGAAATATCTTTGTAAAGTTGACGGCAAGAGTTAGTCAGAAGAAACAAATTCAAAGAAAATTGTTAAGTAAAGAGAGGTTCAGAAGACAGCTAACAGAAGTTGACTTGATAAGCTCCCCCTCGAGCTTGTAAGATTTGCTCCCCCTCAAGCTTGTAAGATGTGCTCCCCCTCAAAATTACATATTGCTCCCCCTTGATGATAGAACTTTGCTCCCCTTTGTGAGTGTAAGAGTTGTACCTATTCTGTGAACACTTGGATCAAACAAGGTAAAAATTGATACATAGGTGTCCAGAGTCTTCTGTGAGCCTTTGGGTAATCTGCAGAAGCAACCAGAGACATCTGGCTGATTCTGAGTTGTATCGAACAAAATATTAGAGACAAAAATAAATAATTTTGACAAAATTCTAAGAGAAACAAAGAATTGAGTAAAATTACATATTAATCATGCCCAATTTGCTAATTAGGAAATTAAAACGAGTTTCATCCAAAGCTTTAGTGAAGATATCAGCAAGCTGAAAATCAGTAGTGACAAAATACATCTCAATTTTGCCTTTCTCTACATGATCTTTGATGAAATGATACCTGACATCAATGTGCTTTGTTTTGGAGTGCTGAACTGGATTTTCAGTAATGGCAATGGCACTTTCTAAGTCACATAGAATTGGAATTTTGTCATATATGAGGCCATAGTCCCTGAGCTGAGTTTTCATCCAGATAACTTGTGAACAGCAACTGGCAGCAGCAACATACTCAGCTTCTGCTGTGGATGTTGACACACAGTTCTGCTTCTTAGAGGTCCAACTTATAAGTCTGTTACCCAGAAGCTGACAGCTTCCAGAGGTACTTTTGCGATCCAATTTGCAACCTGCATGATCAGAATCTGTATATGCCATTAAATCAAATTCAGAATTTTTCGGATACCAGAGACCAAGAGATGGAGATGCCTTGAGATATCGAAAAATTCTTTTAACAACAGTCAAATGAGATTCTTTGGGATTTGCTTGATAGCGAACACAGAGGCAAGTGACAAACATAATATCTGGTCTACTAGCTGTCAAGTACAGAAGTGATCCGATCATACCTCTATAACTTGTAACATCCACTGAGTTCCCAGAAGGATCAGGACCTAGTTTCGAGCTAGTAGAGATAGGAGTTTTCATGATAGAGGAATTTTGAAGATGAAATTTCTTAAGCATATCAGAGACATACTTAGCTTGATTTATGAAAATGCCAGAGGCATTTTATTTAATCTGGAGTCCTAGAAAGAACGTTAGTTCTCCCATCATACTCATTTCAAATCCTTGCTCCATTAATTTAGAAAACAGATCAACTTCAGATTGATGAGTAGAACCAAAGATTATGTTATCCACATAAATTTGAACGACAGTTAACATACCGTTGCCTCTTTTGATGAACAGAGTTGTATCGATTTTACCTTTCTCATAGCCTTTACTGATCAGAAACGTAGATAGACGTTCGTACCATGCTCTGGGTGCTTGTTTTAGACCATATAAAGCTTTGTCGAGGAGATAGACAAATTCTAGATGTTTAGCATCTTTAAATCCAGCAGGTTGTTCAACATACACTTCTTCTTTTAGATATCCATTTAGAAATGCACATTTAACATCCATTTGATAGACTTTAAAGTTTTTGTAAGCAGAGAATGCCAGAAATAGTCGTATCGCCTCAAGTCTTGCTACAGGGGCAAAGGTTTCATCGTAATCAATCCCTTCTTCTTGACAATACCCCTTAGCAACTAGTTGAGCTTTATTTCTGATCACGATGTCGTCTTCATCTTTCTTGTTTCTGAAAACCCATTTAGTTCCAATTGCAACTTTGTTCTTTGGCAGAGGAACAAGATTCCTGACTTTGTTTCTTTCAAATTGTAGCAATTCTTCTTACATAGCGGATACCCAACTAGGTTCTTGTAAAGCGTCATGAACATGTTTTGCTTCGATCATGCTAAGAAAATTTATAAAGAATGCTTCATTTGTAGTAGCAGATCTTGTTTTAACGCTTTTAAAGGGATTCCCAATTATGAGATCTGGAGTGTGAGACTGGGTCCATTTTGTCATCCGAGATTGTGTTACTGGTTGAGCATGTACTTCTGTTTCAGAGGATGGAATATCTACTAGAAGAGAGTTAGAAACGGAAGGCATATGAGTAGCTTCTGGACATTCACTTGTGAAATCAGGAAGAACAAAAGGTTCTGTAGTGCTCTCAGTAGTCGATTCAGGACCAGAAAGTGAAATGCCAGAAGATTGAAGAACTTCTGAAATACTCGAAGATTGAGAGATGGAACTTGATTCTGGAAATATCTCTTCGCCCATAAAATCTTGAAAAATAGCATCGATTTCAGATTCTCTGGTGCCTGAAAGATAGTCAGAAGTTACTGTGTTAAGTTTAAGTTCAGAAGTAGAATACTCGGAAGTTAATTGGGTTTGATCATCAAAATCGATGTTAATGCTCTCCATAACAGTCTTAGTACATAAGTTAAAAACTCGAAAAGCTCTTGAATTTAACGAATATCCTAAGAATTTAGCTTCATCTGATTTCTTGTCAAACTTGCCAAGTTTTTCTCTGTCATTTAGAATGAAACACCTGCATCCAAAGATGTGAAAGAATTTAACACAGAATTTTCTATTGTTAATCAGCTCATAAGAGGTTTTGAGATGCCTTTTGACAATTATTGAGCGATTCTGGGTGAAACAAGCAGTGGCAACAGCTTCAGCCCAGAAGTGGATGGGTAGTCCAGAGGCAGCAAGCATTGTTCTGGCAACTTCAACCAAGGTTCTGATTCGCCGCTCTACAACTCCATTTTGCTGAGGTGTTGTTCGTACAGCAGAGAAGTTCTGTGTAATTCCATTATCAACAAGATATGTTTCAAGTTTGGCATTCTTGAATTCAGTACCATTGTCACTCCTTAGCTGCTGAATTTTTTGATTTAAGAGAACTTGAATTCTGGTCATCATATTTTTCAATACAATGGGTACCTCAGATTTTTGTCTTACAAATGCAAGCCATGTATACCTGGAAAATTCATCAACGAGTACCAGTATATACTTTTTTCCAGATAGGCTTTGTGTTGCAATAGGACCATAGAGACCAACATGTAATAATTGCATAGGTCTTGTACAAGAATGATCACCTTTTGTTTTATGAGATGCTCGTTTTATTTTTCCCATTTCACATGCAGGGCAGAGGTGATCTTTTTGAAATTGAACTTCTGGAAGACCAGTCACTAAGTTATGTTTAACAAGCATCTCAAGATTATCAAAATTTAAGTGAGACATTTTGTGATACCATACCAATGTAGTTTCACTCTTTTTGGAAATAAGACATAGGGTTTCTTTACCGTCCTTTGATGTGAAATTCATCATATACAAATTACCTTTTCTGCCTTAGAGAACAAGTAACAATGTTTTTCATCAAATACAACAAGTATTTTAGAATCACAAAGTTGACTTACACTTAACAAATTATGTTTCAGTCCAGAAACATGAGCTACTTTTGATAAGGTAATGTTACCTTCTTGTAGAGTACCGTAGCCTTTTATTTGACCCTTACCATTATCTCCAAACGTTACAGCTCCACCACATTTGTCTTTGAATTGGGAGAGTAAGTTTTTCGATCCAGTCATGTGCCTCGAGCATCCAGAGTCAAGATACCAGATATGCACACGCTGCTTCTGCAATCATAGTCAGAGTTTTTTAGGTACCCATCTCATTATGTGTCCTTTAATGTTAGTTTTAATCTTATCACTCTTTTTAATTTGCACCTGACTTGATATTGCAGAATTTAAAGATCCGATTTTATTGTTTGCAATTTTATGGATTTTCTTTGGTTTAGCTTTAAGTGAGAAATCATTATAAGAATGATCAGAGGACCTTGAAAAAAATTCCTTTAGTTTGAAAAACAGAGAGAAACATTCAGAATTCTGAGACATAAAAGATTTCATTGAATTTTCATTAGAATAATGATAATTACAATTCTTCTTATTCCTGTCTATACTAGTATCAGTAGTTCTATTGAACTTCTTAGCTAGGCTAGACTTATGCTTAGAATCATAAGTTTTCTTCTGTTGAGGCTTCCTCTGATAGACCTTCTGTGGAGTTTTCTGATTTACTGAAACAGAAGTAGAAAGATTAGATTTCCATTTTTCTTTCTGAGCAGAAGTAAACTTTGGATAACAAGGTTTAGATAATTTTGACTGAACAGAACACTTTTTTCAGACTTTCTTCCTTCTCAAGTTCAAGACAAGATTTGGCCTTAAGACACATCCCAATGAAATCTGGATGAATGAATACAGGTTTTCGCTGTCCTGTTGGAGGAACAGAGAAAGCTGGTATTCCACTTGGATGTTTTTCAATATTCAGACTAGAGGCTCTGATTTCCAGAGATTCATTAGTAAATAAGAAAGGGGCTTCCTTATCCTTAGATACTTTTGGTGCCTTTTTGTATTCTGAAGGAAAATGATTTGAAAGATATTTTTCTGAATTAAAGAAATCATCATTTTGATCATCGTTTTCCCAAGGATATGTAATAGTTTCAAAACTGTCTTGAGATTCAGAAGGATTTAAGTCTACAAAAGAACATGGAACTATCTCTGGTTTGGTTTCTGAAGAGAATTTTTGAATATTTTCAAATTCGAAGCATTCATCCAGAGTGGATAAAATATCTTTTTCAAAGTTTAGACGCAACTCCTCTTCTTCCTATAAAGGGATAAAGACATCCGCCTTTGGATTCAAAGTTATATGAGCATTTGAACCAAATCTGAAAATGCCGTCCTTCTTCTGAATTTTGTTTAGATCAACATTTGTTTTTTCAGAAAAGTATTCGATGTTTATGAATTTGAGTTTTCGTTGATGACAACTATTTTCAAGTTTTGGTCTTTTAAAAACTGATGATTCATATAAAACTGGAAACATAAGCTTTTGTGTCATTCCTAGACAGAAAACAGAATTCAGAGTTGTTCGTTTTTCACACGTGTAGGGATCCAGATCCTCGAAACCAAGTCTAGATCTTCCTACTTGTGTATTAATTTTGTCATGAACTTTTTGAGCATCCAGATATGTTTTAATCTGTAGCTTTGTCTTTTGAAGTTCAATATGTAAAAACTCTCTTTACTTCTGGAAATAGTTTTTAAGTGCAACAGAATTTAATATGTCACTTTCCTTGGCACTAATCTCCTTTTCTTTATTTTCAAGAAGTTTGTTTAATCTCAACTTTTCTTCTTTAAACTTAACTTCTGTGCTTTTTTGATTTTTGGAAATCTTCTCATTTTCAATATTGAGTTCCAGTTTTTCTTCAGTTATTTCTCTTTTATAAATCTCTCTCTCTCTCTCTCTCTCTCTCTTTGAGTTTCGGAGAGAGTTTTTTCAGTATGTTTCGTTAAATTTTTTTCAATTGTAAGCTTCTGCTTAAGTTCTTCAAAATTCTTTGATATTTCAAAAATGGTGTTTTCAAGCTCAGATGTGTCAGAGAGAGTACTTACAGGTGTTTCAGAAGGCTGATCTTCTGATTCATTTGATCTAGCCATTCCGCAAAACATAGCTTCATCACCGCTTGACTCATCTCCCAGCCAATTTTCTTTTTCTGCAAAGTGAGCTCTTTCATCAACATTGTACTTGTATTTATTCTTGTAGTACAGATTGTCTTTGTTCAGAGGTCCTCTGCAGTTCTTTGAGTAGTGCCCTGGCTTGCCACATCTGGATCTCTTGTCGAGGAGCATAATTGGGAACAGGGCGATCAAACTTTTTGCTTCCTTGAATATTTCTATTACCAAACCTTTTTATAAATTGTTTGGTGATGAGTGCCAATGAATCAGGAAAAGCTTTGATATCGTCATCAGAGTCAGAGTCATCTTCTAAGATTTCTTCTGTCATGAAAGCCTTGTTTTTCCCTCTCTCTTCCACCGATAGTGCTCTTCTTCTGAACAATTTCTTTTTCATGGGCTTGAAGAGTTCCAAAGATATCATGAACAGACCATTGTTCCAGATCCTAATTTGCTTGTAAAGACATAGAGAGATTTGACCACTCAGGATTTAGTCTTTTGAGAAATAAGTCATTATTGTCTTCTCTGCATCTGATGATGTCACACCTTTTATATAGATTTATCAGAGTATTAAATCTATGAAAAGTCTGTTCCAGAGATTCTTCAGGGATGGCTTGGAAAGTGTTGTATTCATTTAGAGCTTGGGCTCTTCTGTTTTTCTTCATCTTTGCTCCATCTTCCAGAAGGTTTTCCAATTGATCCCTTAGTTCCTTGGCACTATTACAGGAATCTAGAGATTGGAATATATCATTCGGAATAGTCATGATTAATAGACTTTTAGCTTTTCTGGACATTTCAACCTTAACTTTCTCTGGATCCGTCCAATTTTCCCTTGATTTTGGAATACTTCTAGCGGGGACTTCATCAGTAACTGCTGTAGCAGGAACTCTTGGGATAGTAGTCATTGGAACGAACGAACCATTTTGAACAATAGGATATAGATCAGCATCTAATCCTTCAAAGAAGTTGATCATTCGGATTTTCCATTGTGGATATTCGTCACGTATTAGAGTGGGAGGTTTAGTTAGAGATACAGATGTGTATACAGCATTCAGATTTGAATTAGCCATATTACCAGAAACAGAGATTTTGAAGATTAATGAAGATTTGCTTGAAATTTGAATCAAATTAATTTCAAAATGATCGAAATGAAACTATATATTTACCAATCACAGGTTTAAGCAAAAATTACCACAGAATTAGAGAAGATTGTAAAGAATTTTAACAAAATCTCATAAAACAGGGTAGAATGAAGAATATGAGCTTAAAACTGAAAAATACTGAAAAGTAGAAACGGGATTTCTCCAAATAGAAGAGATCTAATAATCAATTGATTGATTATCAGGCTCTAATACCAATTTTTGGAACCCAGATCCCTTTCTATTATGTAATCAATAGATCAAAAATGAAAGTAAGAGCGGAAGCAGTAAGATCTAAGATTAACAGTATGATTAACAAGAACAAAAATAGGAAGAATAATCGTAATTGATATTCAATGAATCACAACAATATGCGCAAAACAATAGTTCTCTATTTCGTATTCTCAATCGATAGCAATTACAATCAGTAAAAGAACTATTTATATGAAAACAATCAATGAAAGTCAACAACTGGACCTATTACAATGAGACACGTAAGCAAGGAAATAACTAACTAATAGACATGCGAAGGATGCTCTTGCCACGTCATCTGATCTTAGTAGTTGCTTAATTCTGTTTCATACTTTCCAAAATTGAGTTCTAACAGGGGCCACATGCCCCACCAAACTCAGCTTCTCCACAAACAACCGAGTGTACTCCCTCACAGTCTTGCTCCCCTTCTTGAGAGCCCGAAATTCATCCACAATTTGGTCGACAGCGTATAGACGATCACAGACCCAAGGGTAGCCGTGGTAACGTTCCACCATGTTAAGGTGTCTCCCCTTAGCATCTGCGAAGCAAACTTCACCTTTTGCCTCTTTTCACAATCACTCGATACCAACTTGTAACACCCCTAAAATTGGGAGTTAATTTAAACCAAAATAATGCGGAAATATTAAACGAATAGACATCACCCATAGAAATGGGGAGGAGTAAAAGAGTTTACAACATCAATGGATACTAGATGACAACCTATTAATCTATATAATTTACAAATACAGATTAAGTTCGGGTGTCTCTAATCCTCAAAATAAACTTTCTATGCAACTCTATCTGTACACACGAAGATGTACTCCAAAAAGAATGCCTCTACCGGCATCTATCTCCACTCAATCTCTTCAAGCCCAACTAGCACGATCTCCTGAAATATACATGTCATTTTAAGAAAAAATGTTAGGCTTAAAGCCTAGTGAGAACAAACAGTTCAAATATGGAAAGCTAGTAAAATAAGTGAAAATGGTAAAATCAACATTTAACCAAAAAGCCTTTCCATTTAAATCCTTTTTCTTTGGCGCGTGATTTACACCTAAAAGAAACGCAATTGGGGGAAACATACGGGAGCGACCCGCAAATCGTACCGATAGAAATCAGTAATTCAGTAAGCTTGAACGAATAGAAATCTCCGGCTTACGGATAAAGAGTTCAACCCTAGACGTGGATTTATTACTCATTACCCAACTGAACAAGCTCAACCCAAACTAGGATCTTTCACTTGCCCCATCCCCAAATATAAAACCGACTATTGTGCCTATGGATCCATTACACTAGTCTAGACATTACATATATTCATTCCAATGTACTAGTCAATATTCAATACAAAATCTTTGTATGATAAATTCCTTGTTTCCCAAAACCTTATTCCCAAAATTAGGTCAAAATAGCATTTAGTTTCAAGTATCATATATCTTGACACAAAACTCATAAGAGTGTTTTAAAACCATTTCTTATACACATCCCATCTTTTCAAAGAGAAACCCTAGATGACACATTTTGACCTAGTTTACCAAAATTCTTAAAGTATAGAAATACTTGTATAACATCATGTAGAGGGTAAAGTACATCATTTTGACATGTATAAAGTTTTAGAAAGGTAAGAATGAACTCACAATGCTAAGGTTAGGTAAACCATAGAAATCTTCCTAAAATGGTGGAAGAAGATGAAGTGGTGAAGGAGATGAACACTTGAAGCTTTAACCCTAAAGTTTGACTTAAATCTTCACTTTAATGGAGCAATTAATGGTTTGGAATGAGGTAGATGAGAGTATTAAGTGCTCCAAAATCCCCTTCAATGCAGAGCTCGCTCAAAATAATTTTGTATCTGAGAAGTGAGGAAGAAGAGATGAAAATCGGGACTTATTGTGCCCTCAGGACCACACGGGCGATGATGACATGCGATCATGACATGGCATAATCGCCTGTCATGATCGCGAGATGTGTACCACGAGTTTGATCTGATTTCTTGACATTATGATGTTTATGCTATCATGCCCTGCGATCATGACATGGCAAGATAGCCTGTCATGATTGCCCAAAGTGTATCGAAACCCATTTCGTGTACGGTTCTCGCTCCTTTCTTCCAATTTAATGTAACCCAACATAAAACCCTTAAAACACTCAATTTAACTATAAATAGAATTCCGTTAGGATGCAAAGTCCAATATCTTATGTACAAAAATTCCGGGTGTTACAGAGATATACCAATTAAGCCTTGGTACCGTTTTACAATCTTTTGCTTAATGACTTTCTGAATTCGTATGTTGAGATTGAGAGATGAATTATATGTTTTTAGGGATAAATCTGTTATAACTCGAGAGAGAGTAATAGTGAATTTTAAGATTGTGTATTCATTTAATTGGAATTGTCTGCTAATTACTACAACTGAAGTTTTCTATGTGAAAACCATTAGGACCCCAACTCCCAACTGCTTTTCTCCTGATAAAGTTTGCATCTTTTCGTTCTTTAAAATTGTTCAAATAATTCCTTTAGTTTAATTAGTAGATTAATCATTCAACCAAATCTAAATTTTGATTGTTCAGTTAATATTTAGTATAGTCATTGTGTTACTTAGTCCCTTCTTCCCTTGGTTCGATCCCGTACTTCCAGTACACTATTACTTGATTCGACACGTACACTGCGGTTAGATTTGGGGGGGTGTAAACCCGCCTATCAACAAGTAGCGCCTCACTTCTATGCTCCTCGAGCTCACAACTTTCCGTTCCCCTTACTTGTGCTTTCTATCATATGCCTTCCTGAAAATGGTTTTCAGTTTATAAAAGAGAGGGTTAGACCAAAAGGCCTAGTGAATTCCCAACAAAAATAGTTAATATGCATAACAGTTATAAGAGAAAACGGTTAGTCATGAATATCAACTCACGCTTTTAAAACACTTTTTCCGTACCTGTTGCAACAGTACATCACACCTTCGTCACACACATCATGGCTAGTGTTGGTCACACACACTGTGACCTTTAACGGGCCCACACCGTCGAAAGATCCGGGAACACGCCGCCCAATTTTAATGGTTTAAAACATTCATTTTATAAAAGAAGCACACGAAGGGAACTCACCTGAATTGCCAAACCGCTTAACACACTTCCAACTACGATTCCACGAACCGAATACATGATTTAGATCAATTAACTACGAGTTAATGACCCAATCATACTTCCACACATCCTACCTATTAACCATCTAGGCTAGGACGCCACTTAACGCCTCCAAAAGACCTTTAAGCAAAAACTACAAAATGTTGAAACAGTGAGTTAAGCGGCTTGCCGCGCGACTTGAAGCTGCAGGAAAAGTCGCGGGACTCACTATTGTCCCTGCACTTTCCTGCTTGAACAACAAAACCCCAAATCCACATTTCTACTGATTTCCACCCCAAAACTGATATGAAACTTGACCAAAACACTTAATAAACGACTTTCAACAACAACTAAACTATTTAGTCCGTTCCATCCACTTATTTCATGGTATTGCATCTCCAAAGATGAACTCAAGGCCATCCATGGTGGTTTTCACTGATTTCAATCCCTTAGAATGAAATATGAATCCCCATACTTGAGAAACACTTCAATACATACTCTATTGACCCAACCATTACTGATTTGGAGGTTTATTCAACCATTGAAGAACCCCTAACCATAAAACCCAACTCTAAATCATCCAAATGACTCAACTAACAGAGGAAAATGAAGATGATAGACATTCATACCTGATAATGCTTGCTAGTCCTTTGTTTCTTCAAGAATTCCTTCTCTTCTCTAGTTTTCTCTCCAAAATCGCACACATTAAAACACACACAAGCCACCAGTTGTTTCTTACCAAATGCGAGGGTTTCCAAACCCTTAATGACTCGCTATTTTAATTATTACAACTTGTTGGTTCCATATTTCTTCTTCAATGATTAATCGATGAATTCATATATCAGAATGTAAGCGGAAGCAATTGATATTGATTAATCAACAGTAATAAGAACAGTAAAAGAATGAAGAACATATTAGCTTTGTAGTATAACCTGAATCATGATTACAAAATACTTCCAATGACGCACAGTATGTTCTTTAATTTAAATACTCAGATCGACAACTTTTACATTAGTGAAAAGATCTATTTATACAAATAACATAATGTAATAGTCAATATCCTAATCTATTACAAACTGACACGTATGAGATAGGAGCGTGTAACAAACTAATCAGTTGTAAAAGGGTAGACATGCTGGATGTATGTGCTACGTCATGTTCTTCATCTTATGATTCATACTTTCAATGTGTAAGCTCATAAGAGGTTTTGAGATGCCTCTTGACGATTATGGAACGATTATGAGTAAAACAAGCAGTGGCTACAGCTTCTGCCCAGAAGTAAATGGGAAATCCAGAAGCTGCAAGCATCGTTCTGGCTGCTTCAACCAAAGTTCTGTTGCGACGTTCAACGACACCATTCTGTTAGGGAGTGCGTACAGCAGAGAAGTTCTGAGTAATTCCATTTTCAGTAAAGTAAGCTTCAAGTTTGGCATTCTTGAATTCAGTACCATTGTCGCTTCTTAGCTGTTGAATCTTTTGGTGTAAAAGAACTTCGATTCTGGTCATCATATTCTGGAGTACGATTGGTACATCTGACTTCTATCGAACAAAAGCAAGCCAAGCATACCTGGAAAATTCATCAATAAGTACCAATATATACTTTTTACCAGAAAGACTCTGAATTGCAATGGGACCACAGAGATCGACATGTAGCAATTGTAGAGGTCTTATGCATGAGTGATCACTTTTGGTTTTATGAGATGCTCGTTTTATCTTTCCCATTTCACATGCAGGGCAGAGGTGATCTTTTTGAAAATGAACTTCTGGAAGTCCAGATACCAAATTATGTTTTACAAGCATCTCAAGATTATCAAACTTTAAGTGAGACATTTTATGATGCCAGAGCCATGCAACTTCACTCTTTTTGGAAATAAGACATAGGGTTTCTTTACCATCCTTAGAGGTAAAATTCATCATGTAGAGGTTACCTTTTCTGTCTGCTCTCCAAATTTTCTTACCTGCCTTAGAAAATAAGTAACAATGTTTTTCATCAAATACGACAAGGATTTTAGAATCACAGAGTTGACTTACACTTAGGAGGTTATGTTTCAATCCAGAAACATGAGCTACTTTAGATAATGTAATGTTACCTTCCTGTAAAGTACCGTAGCCTTTGATCTGACCCTTACCATTATCACCAAACGTTACAGCTCCACCATGTTTGTCTTTGAATTGGGAGAGTAAGCTTCGTGAACCAGTTATGTGCCTCGAGCATCCAGAGTCAAGATACTAGATATGCACACGTTGTTTCTGCAATCAAGATCAGAGTTTCTTAGGTACCCATATCATTATGGGTCATTTAATGTTAGTTTTTGTTTTATCAGCTTTTTTTATTTGCTCTTGATTTGTTTTAACAGAAGACAAAGGCTGATTGTTTGTATTTTTTTGTTTTTCTGTTTTTCTTTATTTTGTTTTTATGGAAGTACAAATGATTTGCAGTTGATGGATTTGAAGTTTCGTGAGAAAAATTGTTTTAGTTTTAAGAATAAGGAAAAACATTCAGAATTCTGAAACATAGAAGATTTTATTGAATTTTCATTGCGATAATGATAATTACAATTATTCTTAAGACTGTCTTTTCTAGTATCAGTTGTTCTAAAGAACTTCCTATCTAGACTAGACATATATTTAGAATCTGAGATATTCTTCATCTGAGATTTCTTCGGATTTACCTTCTCAGAAGCTTTTGGATTTACTGAAACAGGAACAGAGAGATTAGATTTCCATTTACCTTTCTGGACATAAGAAAGTTTTGGAGGATAAGATTTAGGAGTTTGGATAAGGATTTTCTTTTTAAGTTTTTCTTCTTTTTCAAGTTCAAGACAAGATTTAGCTTTCAGACACATTCCTATAAAATCTGGATGTATGAAAACAGGTTTTTGTTGTTTAGGAGGAATAGAGAAAATCGGAATTGCACTTGAATGTTTCTGAACATTCATTCCAGAAGCTATTATCTCCAGAGATTCATTAGTAAATAGAAATGGGGCGTCTTTATTCTTAATAACCTCTGGAGTTTTAGCATAGATAGGAGATTGATGTGCAAAGTGAGAAAGATATGTTTCTGAATTATCAAAGAAATCCTCACTTTGATCATCATTTTCCCAAGGATATGTGATTTCTTCTAAATCCTCTTGAACTTCAGAAAGATTTAAATCAATAAATGAACAAGGAAAAATCTCTGGATTGTTTTCTAACTCTTTTTGTTTACTGTCATTTTCAAGTTTAAAACAATTGTCTAGAGTCAAGAGAAGATCATTTTCAAAACTAAGTCTTAATTCTTCCTCTGCTTGAGTAGGAATAAACGCATCAGCCTTTGGATTCAACTTTATAAGAACACTTGAACCGAACTTGAAAATATCATCCTTCTTCTGAATTTTATTTAGATCAATGTTAGTCTTTTCAGAAGAATATAAAATATTTTTAAACTTGAGTTTTCGTTGATGATGACCATTTTCAAATTTAGATCGTTTAAAGCATGATTGTTCATAAATAATTGGAAACACAGGCTTCTGTTGTTGTCCCATACGAAAAACAGAGTTTAAACAAGACTTCTTTTCACACGTATAGGGATCTAAATCTTCAAAACTGATTCCAGATCTTCCTACTTGTGTACTTATTTTCTCATGAACTTTTTGAGCAGCCAGATTTGTTTTGATCTGGTGCGTTTTGTTTTGAAGTTCAATATATAGAAATTCTCTTTCTTTTTTAAAGTAGTTTTTAAGTGCTACAGAATTTAATCTGTCACTTTCCTTAACTTGAATTTCCTTATCCTTTTCTTCCAGAAGTTTCTTAAAACTTAAGTGCTCCTTTTTTAACAAAACTTCTGTGTCTTTCAAGTTTTAGAAATCTTTTCTTTTTCAGTGTCAAGTTCCAGTTTCTCTTCTGTTAAGATATCCATCTCTCTTTTGTAAATATCTCTTTCCCTTTGTATTGTGGAAAGAGTTTTCTCAATGTCTTTTCGTAACTTCTTTTCAATTGTAAGCTTTTATTTAAGTTCCTCAAAATTATTTGACAAAAGCACAATTGTATTCTCAAGTTCAGATGATTCAGAAAGAGTACTAACCGGTGATTCAGAAGGCTGTTCTTCTGATTCATTTGTATTTGCCATCCCACAGAACATGGCCTCATCACCGCTGGACTCATCTCCAAGCCAGTTCTCTTTCTCAGCATAGTGGGCTCTTTCAGTGACATTATACTTGTATTTATTTTTGTAATATGTGTTGTCTTATCCAGAGCCCCTCTGCAATCTTTCGAGTAATCTCCCGGCTTGCCACATTTGTAACATACATCTTTCTTTTTCTTCATTTCCTCTTCCTTCTTTTTTGTTTCAGTCTTTTCAGATCTCTGAACCTCTTGCTTAGGAGTATAGACAGAAGAACGATCAATCCTTTTATTTCCTTGAAACACCCTATTTCCAAAATGGTTTGTAAACTGTTTGGTTACAAGAGCCAAGGAATCAGCAAATGCCTTTATATCATCATCAGAATCAGAATCTTCTTCTGGAGCAGCTTCTGACATGAAAGCCTTGCTTTTCACTCTTCTATCTTCACTTCTTCTTCTGGTCGTTCCCTTTGATTCAGAAATCAAAGCCAGAGGTCCACCTATAGTTGTTTTCTTTTGTACAACCTCCTTCTCATGGGCTTGAAGAGTTCCAAATACGTCATGTAGAGACCATTGCTCAAGATCTTGATTGGCTTGTAAAGACATGGAGAGGTTTGACCACTCTGGATTTAATCTCTTTAGAAATAAGACATTATTGTCTTCCTTTGATCGAACAATATCACATCTTTTGCATAGATTTATCAGATTATTAAATCTATGAAAAGTTTGTTCCAGAGATTCATCCGCAATGGCCTGGAAGCTATTGTATTCGTTCAGAGCTTGAGCTCTTCGGTTTTTCTTCATTTTAGCACCACCTTCCAGAAGATTTTCTAATTGATCCCATAATTCCTTGGCAGTATCACAGGAATCCAGAGATTGAAAAATCTCATTTGGAATAGCCATGATAAGAAGAGTTTTAGCCTTTTTGGCTAGTTCAACTTTGGTTTTTTCTTCATCAGACCAGTTTCCCTTTAGATTTGGAACTTGCCTAGCAGGAATCTCATCAGTATTGGCTGTTGCTGGAATTCGCGGAATAGTAGTCATGGGAACTAGAGGACCATTTTGAATGATTGGAAATAGACCAGCATCCAGTCCCTCGTAGAAATTTACCATTCGTATTTTCCATTGAGGATATTCATCACGTATGAGAGTAGGAGGTTTCGTCAGTGATCCAGAGGTATAAACAGAATTTAGATTTGAATTTGCCATTTTGTTTGTAGAAAACAGAGAATCGAGAAGAACGTAAAGAAAAATTAATTTGAAATTTAGAACAATTAAACTTCAATTGATTTGAATAACAGAATGATCGTCTTACTAATTCTTCAAAATTTTAGCTACAATTACCACTGTTTTTGGAGAAAATTACTATGGATTAATAAAATCTCGTAGAACAGGGTGGAATTATGAACAGTAGTTAAAACAGGAAATTACTGAATGAATGAAGAGAGAAATTTCCAAATTAAGGAGATCTAATAATCAATAGATTGATTAGAAAGCTCTGATACCAAATGTTGGTTCCAGATTTCTTCTTCAATGATTAATCGATGAATTCATATATCAGAATGTAAGCGGAAGCAATTGATATTGATTAATCAACAGTAATAAGAACAGTAAAAGAATGAAGAACAGATTAGCTTTGTAGTATAACCTGAATCATGATTACAAAATACTTCCAATGACGCACAGTATGTTCTTCAATTAAAGTACCTAGATCGACAACTTTTACATTAGTGAAAAGATCTATTTATACAAATAACAGAATGTAAAAGTCAATATCCTAACCTATTACAAACTGACACGTATGAGATGGGAGCGTGTAACAAACTAATCAGTTGTAAAAGGGTAGACATGCTGGATGTATGTGCCACGTCATGTTCTTCATCTTATGATTCATACTTTCAATGTGTAACACAACTTCAGTCCCTGATGTATGTGCCACGTCATGTTCTTCATCTTATGATTCATACTTTCAATGTGTAACACAACTTCAGTCCCTGATGTTTAGGAAATTAGACACCATCCACCTTATTTGCACATTTCTGTACAAAACAATATTCCGGGTTATTACACTTATTGTCAGTCACATGTGAATATATAATGCATGCATGTCGATATTAAACTATAATGTGTTAATTAATCTAAACAGTACATAAAGCATAATCAGTAAATTGCATAAATTATAACAAAACAAGTCATGTATCACTAAAACAAAATCAGATTTATAGAACGCTTACAATGTTTAAGTATACTAATCGAGTGTCTTGCAGGACTTAAGTTTTTAGTACCAAAATATAAAGTGTTCTATCTAAAATTGTAATAATAAGTCTAATAGAACGTTTTTGGGCGTTACAACAAGTTTTTAAGACATTTTTAACATACAATGTTGCATCAATTATTTTATAGGAAATTTGTGCAATACAATACCTACTACGACACTCTATGTTAGTAAGATCTTAAAAAAAAACTTGTTACAACGTCCAAAAACAATCGATAATCTTAATGTAACACTTTTAGATATGATAATTTATCTTTTGGTTCAATAAACTTAAGTCCCATAAGACACTCTATTAGGACACTTAAACACTTTAGGTGTCATATGAACTTAATTTTATTACCCCAAATCGAAACAAACCAAGGGATTAGGAGGATTCATTGGTTTATTCAGTTTGTATTTATCTTAACCAAGTGCCATACTCCTTTGGACCTCACATTTCCACACTTATTATACATTACAAAATATCTATCCTTGGATATTTCTTAAAAATAAATCCCTACATTTACCCAAATCAAACAAAATGAATTTAAAAAAATATTATCAGGTTCGCCATAGTCAACTCCGATTTAAGCTGTGGACGAATATGCAAGCATACTTTTCATGCTTGTTTGAGTAATAGCAATGAGATTCTCCAATATCCTACCAAGAATAGCTAGAATTTTCAGAAGAAGATGCCATTCGTTTGATGAGTAAGAAAAAGGAATATCAACAATTTGAGTGGCTGAAGCTGAAGCAATTACTTTCGAAGAAACACAAAGAAAAGCAACGACTGGAGTGGGAGAGTTAGAGTCGAAAAGAGGATTCCTCACTTCTTTCTCTCATTCAAAATCGTGCATGGGACTTTCATCTCACACGGCTCCTAAGTGATAAAAGAAAGAAGCACTCCTCTTCTTTTGTTTTTCATTACCTTCCTCGCATATGTATAAGACTGAATCCATTAGATTTCTAAAAAAGATTACTAATCTTTAACTTTTCGAAAAATCCTTCATCAATGGTTGTGAATGACTGATTTTTTCAATCTTTTCGATCTTGGTTCTATAGGAGCAAGTCAGAAAGTAGAACCATCTGATTTGATCCATTCTCAATAGCCATGAGATGATCATCTTAGGGTGATCCTTTTGTCGACGAATGCTCCTATTACACTTGCAGTCTCTAAAGGATGAGAACCCACTATGTAGCATCTACACTTTTTACCGAGAATTCAAGCATGTATACGTCATTAGTCTGATCCTTTGTAGGAATTACCCGTAACAACGAACTTGCAAAACGGATTTGTTTATCATAAAGAGACTTTTCATTCCTGACCCTGCTTCACCTTAATTGTTATTTGAACAAGTAAAAGTTTTGTCTTGGTCCGAGTGTGGATAGCATTTCTCTCCTGCATGTCCATGGAGTTTTGAAAATCCAAACATCTTAGAGATAGATAGAGAGGTAGGAATTTATCGAACGAACCGCACTCCTAGACAGAAGGATATCCTACCCCATTCAATTTCAAGTATTAGGGACCAATGTGGTCATGAAGTTCAATCATTTTAATGTACAAACAAGGCTCATGTTGGTGAAATCAAAATAAATACTCTAAAACATACATAGAAACGTTGTTTATGACCAAAAATGGCAGTGAATCTTCAATATATAAGACTCTTAATATGGATTAGACATTACTTTATAATTGTGAATGACATAATTTTTGGTATATCCTTTTGTTAGTAGGATGGACACATCTTTTGGCGTAATTTGTAAATGAGATACAACAAATTTTGGTAAATTTCGTAAAGGGAATATATACGAATTTTTTAAGCTGTCCATTTAGGCACATATTTTTGTATACATTTGTTTATAAGGTACGAGTTGTAATGATTAATATAACTGATATATTCTTCTGAATTTAATGGTTCATTATACTTTACTTTTAATCTTTTTATACATACAGACCGAGAAAGATGACACATTTCTTTTGTTTTTATAAGTATAAGAATTATTCTTTTAAAAAAATGTTCATAGACTTAATTGATCAAAATACGGAATTCTTTTAAGTTTTTTTCTTTTTTCCAGATTCCATCCATGATTTTTATCACAATCACCGATTTTATAGATTAGAACGTTTCACTTTTCAGTTTTAATAAATGTAAATTATAATATATTCGTAAAAAATTACAACGATTTTATCGTTCAAAATATCAAAATTAATTAGACTAATAAACATATATACATGGGTTTAATAATAATGTCTAAAAAGTTTCATACATATTACATGCTAATACAAATGGGTCCAAAACATTTACAAAGAGACTAATAAGTAATAAGTATCAATTAAACCAACCAAATTTTAGGTTTTATGATGAGCAAGTTTGGTACCTAACGAGTTACTAGTACATGTGCAATTAAGTTCAACAACCTACTAAGTTAACTTCGTATTATTATATTCAATTTCATTATGATTACAGTATTAAAAAAACATCTATTTTATCGAGATATATATATATATAATATATATATATATATATGATGAATCTGATTTATTGCATGATATTATAGCAAAATTACAAGACATTAACGAGACTATAATGATATTGATTTTTTTGATACTGGGATTTTTATATCTTTTCGATGTTTATTATCAAAATTGAAACTTTAACTTCACAAAAATCTTATTGACTTCTTTTCGTATACTTTTATCTTATTGTTATACTATAATGTTCATGTTTGAAACTATAAGATTATGTTAAATTGTATTATTTCAATCTTTCGTTAGTATGATACCGTTTTCGTGTATATAAAGTATTTTTTATGCTTTAAAATAATGTATTTAATTATGTAGGTGACATGAAACATGAAACTAAATGTAGGTGGTCATAAGTTGTAACTAATTGTAGGTAAGTAACCAAACCACACCATACCCAAATCTCCCAACTAAGTACCATTTTATTTAAATATTATTGAATTATAATAAATAATTTTTTTATTGTATTCTTAAATTTGTTTAGGGATGGACTTTAAATGATGTACACCAACCAATTTAACTTAATTTGTATGTAAAATTTTATATTGTGTATCAGCTAAATATACTCTTTTTTTAATTAATCTGGATATCCAATCCGTTTTGCGAGTAGCTTGGAGTCTTCGCATTTGAACCTTCGTGGTCACAAGGGGACTTTTATCCATCTTTGGATTTGAACTTGTGACTTTCAGGTACTTTCGATCTTTGGAGCACTAGCTCAAACCATTAAGACATTCATATTTCTTTTGGTTGATACATGTCGGTAATTGTTTTGTACTACTTCAAGTTATATATATATATATATATATATATGAAAACTTATTATTTTGTTCAGATTTGAGTTTGTAGGTAACACATCTCATGTTTAAGTGTTTTTAATTATAAAAAATGAAACTTGAAAATATATATATTCAAATACTTCAACAAAAAGTTTAAAGTTGCAATGTTTAGTATTTAATACGTCAAAAAGACAATCCAATACATATTTGATACTGGTTTTGTACCAACTTTAACGGGAGCTCTACGAGCGGTGGAGGCGGTAAAGGAAAACTCAAATAAAAATATTGATTGATTTAGTTGGTACAAAATTACCACCTCTTACCTAAATGGTTGTTCGGTTTTTATTTTAAATTGATAGATTTTGAATAATTATGACAAAAAAACATCAAAATGTTCACTTGAATGATTTTTATAAAAAAAATTTAAGAAGAACAAAATTCACCAAATTAAAAAATAAAAGTAGAAGTAAGTTGCTACTTAATTTACTTTTCCTTTAAATATTAATCTACTAATTGGGTACTAAAAGTATCTCTAAAAGTTTTTCTAAATTTTCTTTAAAATAGAGAATATAAGATTAAAATATTTAAAATTATTATCTTCCAACTCCAATAGCTTCTCTATTGTAAAGAACTTATTAAAATTTTATATTATTAAAATATTCAATAAATTTATTTTTCAAAAATCTCTAAAATTATATTGGTTGTTTTTTTGTGAAAAATTATTAAAATAATGTTTCTTTCTCATTCTTTTAGAGATATATAGAAATCTCTATATTTACTTATTTAGAGATTTTCTCAAAAATCTCTATTTTAGAGAATGATATAGAGATGCTGTTAAAGAAGTTTAGAGAAGAAAAATGGGTTTTTCTCTATTTTAGAGAATCTGTTGGAGATGCTCTAAAGCAAAGTATTTGTTATCATTACTGACTAGATGTGAATTTGTGTTTTAAACTGATCATTTAGTTATTATGACTTATAATCACAATAATCGATTTTTTATGTTTGAACCTTTGAATAAGCATAGTTTACATAGGATCCTCTAAGGTCTCCTTTGGTTTGCAGGAATATAATGGATTTGATGGGATTTAGATTTCAAATCTATTCTAATTTCTCTTTGGTTTGCTGGTTGTTCGGATTTAAAATTCTACAAAAATAGGATTTTGAAATCATTAGAGGAAATTCAGGATTTCGTAGGATTGTATGAAATAAGATTTTAAAAAATGTTACAAATATTTGTTTGTTAATAACTGATTAATAAAACATGTAATTTAATTATTTTTATAATTTTTTATAATTTTTATTTATAAATGGAATCGAGTTCCATTCTAAATCCTACCATTAAATTATAATTTAGAGTTAAATACAAATTTGGTCACTGTGGTTTACAAATATTAACGGGTAAGGTCCCTCAAAGATTTGTTTACCAATCAACGTCCCTGTGGTTTCCATTTTATAACAGATAGGGTCCACCATCCAACTTTTCCGTTAAATATTAACTTTTTAGCATATTTTTGTTATCTTTCATAATTTTTCAAACTACATGGACCAAATCTGTAATTTACTCTAAACTATATATATATATATATATATATATATATAACGTATTATATATTTAGAAGAAGGTTCAAATAAGAACTTTGTAAATTTAAAGGAATAAAGGTACACTTTGTGGTCCACATATGATGTGGGTTCTATATAATATTAAACCATTTCTGATTTAATATTAAATCAAAAATGATTTAATATTAAATCAAAAATGATTTAATATTATGTGGGACTCACATCATATGTGGTCCACAAAATGTTCTTTTATTTCTTTAAAAAAAGATGGTTCTCGTATGATCCCTCCCCTATATATTTATATTCAAATTTTATTAATTATATAATTTTTATTCTAGAAATTATATTACATATTTATATACAATTTATATTTTTATTTAAAACTTATTTTTATTTTATATATTTATATGATATATTATACTTATCTTTTATAAAATGTATTTTGTATTTATATTTATATATAAAATATAAATAAGTTTATAAAATATATAGAAGGTTCAATTTATGCTAGAAACGGTAAATAAATTATTATACAAATTGCATAGATGGAAGCTTTAAATTTCAAATACATAAAATATATAAAAATATATTTTAAATACACAAATTATAAATACAAAATAAATTTTATAAAATGTAAATATAATATAAATACTTAAAAAATACTTAAATATACAAAAAATCAATAATTTGTAGACATACATATATTATATATACTGTGAATAGAGATGGTGACGAGGGTGAGATGATAGATTTTTAAAAGAATCATTTTGATGACAACGATGTTGTACGTGTGTCAATTTAACTTTTATATTTATATTTACCATATATATATATATATTTATATATATAAATTTTTAATTTTTTGTGTTTACGATTACATTATATTTATTTTTTATAAAATTTATTTTGTATTTGTAATTTTATATATTTTATGTATTTTAACCTTCCAACTATACATATTTTGTATATATGTAAGATTATATTATATTTATATTTTTATAAAATTTATTTGTACCTCTATTTATAATTTTATTTATTTTATATATTTTATCTATTTGAATTTTGAACTTTCCATCTATGCAATTTGTATAGTGATCTAATTTACTGTTTCTATCATAAATTGAACATTTCATGCATTTTTTAAAATTTTTTATATAAATATAAATACAAAATCCATTTTATAAAAAATAAATATAATATATAAAATAAAAATAATTTTTAAATAAATATATAAATTGTATATAAATATAATTTATAGAATATAAAAATTATATAATTAATAAATATAAATATAAATATATAATAAATTATATATATATAGTTTAGAGTAAATTACCGATTTGGTCCATGTAGTTTGAAAAATTATGAAAGATAACAAAAATATGCTAAAAAGTTAATATTTAATGGAAAAGTTGGATGGAGGACCCTATCTGTTATAAAATGGAAACCACATGGACGTTGATTGTTAATAAAATCTTTGAGGGACCTTACTCGTTAATATTCGTAAACCACGGTAACCAAATCTGTATTTAACTCCATAATTTATTATTTGACTTTTCTTTAGACTTAATTTGATAAATTTATACCTCCTTTCATACAATAATTTTTATCCTTCACATGAAGATAATATTTTTTTATTATTTTAAACAATTAGACATTTGATTACCTAGTTATTATACCTTTAAACAACAGAAACACATCCTATTAATATCTCATAATGCTCATTTTATTACAAATAATATGATTTTAATGATTCAATTCCGAACATCTCCTATGTATACATCGAAATTTCTCTAGTGTTTGTTTCGATATGTAAAATACATGAAAACATACAAAACTTTTATCTAAAATAAATTTGAAGTCTCAATTATAAATCTTATTGTTGGAATTACTTTTTAATAAATAAATTATTTAAAAATGTCAATAAATTATTAATAAATGTGATCTTTTTAAATATGATTTTCATGTCATCTAAAACATTATCTTGATGGGTAATAAACCACAAAAATATTATTTTTTATCATTTTTTTTATTAAATGCCAATCATTCAAAGATTTTGTTTGTTTTCATATGAACATTGAATTCAACATAAAGGAAGGTTCACCAAATAATCCACAAATTGTGGCCTCATATATCTTAAAATCAGAAGTCCTTACAAAACAAGTCCGTCAACTATAAATTTATTTACAATAGCAGTCGTAAAGTTTTTATTTATATATTTAAATTTCCAATAAGACATTTGCTACAATTATGGACACATTTAGGTTCCAATTATAAATATTTTATATGATGACAAAAAAGTTCAATTTCTCATAAAGGTGAAATTTTAATAAAGAGTGAATAACATTTTGTGTCCCTGTGTTTTGTCGAAAATAACAGGTCCCTAAACTCTGTTTATTACGGTTTTGGTTTTAATTTGTTACAACCATTATCTCTCTGACTAATACTATAAAAAATATTCCGATAAATGAACAGATATATTATTTGACAGCAACATGTATTTTACCCTTCTTTTTCCTTCCCACCTTCTAAAAACATAGACTATAAATATCAATAAAACAAGAACATCATCAACAAAAACAATGAAATTTGTACAAATTCATTCAAAAACCAATGTAAATCAATAACCATAAATGATTTAGATACTATGGATATATTCTTAAAACAAGGCATAAAATCTTTACAATTTTTTTTGTCTCAGTGTGTCCCACCCAGTCCTTGTCCTTATCCCATGTCTAGCTAAACTGAACATGGAACAATGAGATTTTTCATGTCCCATTTCGTCTTATCCTATGTATCAAATACAACACTATTTTTAAAAGTAGACATTTATTTTATGACAAATTAAAATAGAATTATATAGACGCTTATTTTAAGTTAAACCACTATAAATATTGTTGTTGAAATTTTTTAGATTGTTTTTTTATATATATTTGGTTATGTACAGAACAAATGTTATGGAAAATTTTGGATCCATCGCTAGATAAATAGTAAATATAACAAATATTGTTGCTATGTAAATTAGATTCTAATAATTCATTGTGCCAAGATAAGCTAATTAATAACAAATAAATATAAGGGTTAAAAAGTTGAATTAATTAGCAAAACTGAAGGACTATAATTGTACAGAAGGTGTAATATAAGAACCAAAATGACAAGAATTGGTAAATGATAGAGATTATATTGAAAGTAATGTTATAGTATAGGGACCAATAATATAAATATAGTAAAAAATAGCCATTTTTGGGAGCAGCCGTGAAGGAATTCGTATCTCAAAATCATTCACTCGTGTTTGGCGAATGGCCACAACAGCTTTTGACTGTTTTATTATTATTATTTTTATTTTAAAATAAGTGATAAAAGTCTTCAATTTTGAGTTGTTTTTGAAAAACAATATTTAATAAGTAAAAAAAATTACATTCATTATAAAAATTAACGTTTATTATTCATGATCAATGACAACATATGTTATGCTTTTAATCATTCTTAATTTCCTTCCATATTATAGGAGTGATTCATTTAAAAGCCACAAAAAAATTAAGAATTGAAAAATCTGTAAATTCATTGATAAATATTTTGCATGTATATTTGTATGCACAGTAAATATGAAATATTGATTAGTACGTTCATTGACTGAAATTCATATTTTAATGGTGTATATACATCAATGAATATACATGTTCTCTGGTTTTCAATTTTTTATGGTTCTCACATTAATCTGTTCATATATATAGAGAGAGTCAGGTTCATGAGTAAACCCTAAATAAATGAAAACCACAAACCATTAAAAAAACAGATGAAAATATATATTCATATTGATGTCAAATTAACAAGAAAAGACGATTGTATTTTTTGTTCTAATATGTTTCATTCGACTCTTGATCATATTTCATATTTTTTTTCAATTTAAAAAAAAATAGAGAGTAGAAATTTTTTTAATTTAAAATAAAGATTTAACCATCTTTTTAATTACATACGTTAAATCAATTTAATCTAATGATTGATGGATTATTTTTTGGTTTTTCATTTTTTAAGTTTCCACTAAACTTACTTTTCTTTTGGAATATATCCTTATATAGCCATTAATTATATGAGAAACATAAATATTATGATAACCAAAAGAAACAATAATCTAGTTCAATAATTTTATTTAATCAAAAAAATAATATGAGAAGGGTATTTTAGTACATTATAAAACAAAAGATTTTTACCCACAAAAATTATCCAATGAAATTTATGTCGATAATTACCCACGAATCATCCAAAAAATGCCAATGGTTTGGTAAAACTCGATGTTTTTCAAGAAAATACCAATGGAACACCCAGATAATCTCTGGGTAAGCTGTCACTTATTTGAATTGTCCACCAGCAATTTACCCATAAAATTTTGTGACGGTTTTGTGAGGAATCACTCGTTAACGACGAATTTCCCAGAAAAATATTCATAAGGAATATCTTTTGCTTAATAGTGGTAAATATTAATTTAATCACAACTCAACAATTATTGTGGTAATTAAATTGGTTATTTAAAGATATTAGCAAAAGTTTTTTATTTATCTCTTTTTTTTTCAAATCTAATACAATCGTTAAAATAGACATTTGATTTGTTCCTCTTTGATGCTCCCACACCACATGTTTTGAAAAAGAAAAGCTCCTTCAGGCCGACAGAAGACCTTTGCCATAAAACCCAAATGAAACAACATGTTTACAACGATAGGTCTAGTTTAATTTTGATGAGTGATTCGGTGTTCATGGTAATAGGTCTAGTTTTAGTTCTAGTTTTAATTTTTATTAGGATATGTGGAACCCCTAGATGAATTTTCAAAAGAGCCTTTGAGGAGAAAGAAGAGGTTCCAACATATATAGAGAAGAAATGATCCAAGTCTAACCGATGTGGGACTCTAACACGCCCCCTCCAACGAGGCTAGATGGACACTGAATTGTCCAGAGGGGGTTATCTTGAAAGTGTCAAGTCCTTTGAGTGGTAGACTTTGGTTCTGATACCATATTAGGATATGTGGAACCCCTAGATGATCAAATCTCCAAAAGAGCCCTTTGAGAAGAAAATGAATGTTCCAATATATATAGAGGAAAAATTGTCTAAGTCTAGCCGATATGAGACTCTAACAATTTTAATGGTTATTTGATGTTTAAGCTGTGTTTATAAGTGTTCATACAATTTTTTATGGGTTTTATGATCGGAGGGATGATCATAGAAGCATGATAAATGAGAATGTTTACGGTGTGTTCACAATTGTTCACACGATTTTTATGTGTTGTTTGTATACGATTTTTATATTATATATATATATATATAGGGTTGATTTCCGTTACAAACCACGTCAATTCGTACAAACCATACGCAACCAATATTTTTTTTTTAATTTTTTCACTTTTTTCTTAATTATTAGGATTGATTAGTCAATAATATATGAAAAAATTTCATCAAAAATACATGAAGGTTGGTGAATCAAGAATATGTGAAATAAGATTCATCAAATTGAGAGTTTCATAAGGCAATTCATTTTCATGTAGAAAGGAAAATAATTTCATGAATAAAAGAATTATATGAAATAAATTCATCATATTAAATACTTTCATAAAAAAAATTATTCAAAAGAACAATGAAACACGCGATTTGTACGGTTTGTACAAATTGACGTGGTTTATATTTGAAATCTCCCCTCTATGTATATATATAGGAGAGGGTTCAAATGAGAACTCAAATTTGGTTGTGAACGTGGGGACAAATGAGAACGCGACACGTGTCATATTCAGAGTGAATAATCAAATAAATATTCAGACTGAATAATCAAGGAAATTTTCAGACTAAATATAGTATATATTCAGTCTGAATATTTCTTTGATTATTCATTCTGAATATGACACGTTTCGTGCTCTCATTTGTCCTTAAATTCACAATCAAATTTGAGTTCTCATTTGAATTTTCTTCTCTCTCTCTCTATATATATATATATATAGAGAGAGAGAGAGAGAGAGAGGAAAGTTCAAATGTGAACTCATTTTGGTTGTGAACGGCGACGAATCTCGCCCACTTATCCGGTCAATAAAGGCGGCTTTGACGCTGCCTCTCCTTTAATAATCTCCACCCTCCCATGAATCGCGTCAATCCTTCGTGATCGCGTCCACCATAACCGAAGATGTGTGGCTGAGATTCGTCCTCACGTTCACAACCAAAAATGAGTTCACATTTGAACCTAACCCTATATATATATATATATATATATATATATATATATATATTATAGACATCTACAAATACAAACCAGTCAAATGTTATAAACCCATTCAATCAATATAAAAATAATTTTTTATTAATTATTTTTATCAAATGCTATGATTTAAGGTATTATTACACATACGTTTGTTTCATCTTGTGAAAATAGTTACATGTGAAAATACTACATGTGAAACTTTTACATTATGAAACAAATATATGTGAAACTTTCACCTTATGAAAATAAAGACATGTGAAACTTTTACATTATGAAACAAACATATGTGAAATAATATTTTAAACCATAGCAATTTGATGAAAAAAAAATATATTTTTATATTGGTTTGTACGAGTTTGTAATATTTGACTGGTTTGTATTTGAAAATGCCTCTATTGGGATCACTCGAAACTTCACAGCAAAACACTGTGAATGTAACCTTCACATAGAGATGATCATTTACGAGTGCCTGTCCAATAAACGGGCCGGGCTTGTCCACGAGCTAACGGACTTAAAAATCTTTTTATACTTCTAAGAAAACAAACTTATATAAGCTCACAAATTAATGTAAAATAATTCAAAATACACAACAATATTTTCAACTTTAAATTAGACGTGGATACATAACAATGTATATAATTTAGAAAAAAAAACATTATTTTGCAAATATATGGAATATCGATAAATGAAATGACTAAATGAGATAATAAGGAATTGATCAATTGACTATTGAAGTAATTATGTTTTTACTTTTTAGATTTTTAAAAGATGTCATTAACATTAGTCATAATTAAATAAGTGAGAACTGATAAGTATCAAGAATTCTCAATTTTATTTGTAAATTTTAATTACAAAAACTAATTATTATAAATATATTAGCAGGCCGCACGGATCTGTTCATATTTTTTTTGCATCACCCGTGCCCGTCCATTTTTTTGAGAATGGTGGTCCATGCTTTTCTAGTAGGCTGGATACGGAGGGCCTAGCAAGTCGTCCCTCCCTTGAACAACTTTACCTTCACAGTGTTATTGCTGTGAAAGGTTCATATTTTTTTTTACATTCATAATATTTTGCTATAAAAATGTGGTCTTATAGGTCTCACAAAAACAGATTGGTCTCACGTGAACCCAGACCTCCGTAACCACCGCGTCCTGCACGACGACCATCACCTCCTTCACGACGACCACTACCACCACCACCAGTGGGAGATCTGGGTTACTTCTCCGGCGAAAGTTCGATCGAGAGCGAAGGGTAAGAAAGAGGCAACTCCATATCCACTGCCTCTTTCACGACGACCACCACCACCGCCTCCACCATTGTGATATGTTACATATAGATTACATCTCCAAAGATAGTTCACTAAAGAGAAGAGGGAGAAGAGAGAGGTATAGGCTTCAAAATAGTTAATTAGGGTAAATGAAATCAGTTTTGTAACCGATGATTGGAAGGAGTCAATAAGATTTTAATTTGTTGTAAAAAATCCAAATTGTCAAATTGCTAATTTATCATTTTACTTTATTTTAAAAATAACATTAGTTAAACTACAAGTTAATGACCCAATTATACTCTCAAATATCTCACTATCAAACCCTTAAGGCTAGGACACTACTTAACACCCTTAATAGCCCTTTAAGCAAAAACTCGAATTTGACCAAACAGTAAGTCACGCGGCTAGCCACGCTACTTAGACCGCGGGAAAGATCGTGGGACTCATCGAGTTCCTTGCACCTTCCTACTCGAACAACAAAACCCCAAAACACAATTTCCACCAATTTCCACTCCACAGTGACCTGAATTTACCCTAAGCTTGCATTGAAACAATCCTTAGGATTAAATAATCTATTTCATCCATTGATTCCATGGATTAACACACACATTGAAGAGCATGAGGTAATCCATGAAGATTTGGATTGATTTCATTCCCAAAATGAAATGAGATTAGGGATGGTAATGGGGCGGGGACCTCGATCCCCATCCTCGTCCCCGATTCCTCAACTTCATCCCCGTCCCCGTCTCCATCCCCGCCGGGGATTAATCACATCCCCATCCCCAACAGGGAACGGGAATCCCCAACGGGGAAACGAGGATTTTTTTTCCCGTTTATATAAGCCATTTTAAATCAAATACGCGAAAGACCACACGTTAAATTTATTGTATTTCCAATAAACATAAAATCAAAAGAATTTTAATTTAATACCAAAAAAAAATTCACAGCGTCATATAATAATTAATAGCCTAAACTAAAAGAAATTCAATTTAATCCAAAAGTCACACATACCAAAACATATAACGAGTAAAATAAAACCATATCCAATAATATACAAAACATAACCGTAATTATGTTTTGACTTGCCATCGAAAATAATACACACTAACATTCAAAATTAATAAAAAATTTAGATTCTAAACCTAGTTAGGAAATATGAAATCGTGAATTACCAATTTAGTTAAAATAAATAATATATATAATTTATTAATTAATATATAACGGGTACGGGACGGGGCGGGGAGTGCGATACCCTTCCCCGTCCCCATCCCCGGTTTGAGAAAAACGGGGATCCCCGTCCCCGTCCCCATCCCCGATTTAGCGGGGAATCCCCGTCCCCGACCGGGGCGGGTGGACCGGGTTCCACAACGGGTCGGGGACAATTCCCATGCCTAAATGAGATATCATCAAATATGAAAGAATCTTCACCACAATACTCACACATTGCATACTTGCTGATTTGAGAGCTTTAACCCAACATTCACCAACAACCTAGGCCACAAAATGAACCCTAATCACCTAAAAAGGGTTCTAGTAGAGAATAAGAGCATTGAGAGAGATGACTATACCTCAAATGATGATTGTTTTTTTTTTGCTCACTTCATATTTTCTCCTCTTCTCTTCACCTCTTCTTCAACTTCACACCACACACACACAGTCACACACACACACACACTAAAATCAACCGACTTCTACCAAAATAAAAAGGGTTTCCAACCCTTAATGACTGAAATTTACAGTTTCAGTCCCTGTAGAATAGAAGTTAGGTCCCATCCACACTCCCTTGTAAATTTCATTACATTTATCTAGATTTCAGGTTATTACAAAAAAGTTGAATTAATTAGCAAAACTGAAGGACTATAATTGTCCAGAAGGGGTAATATAAGAACCAAAATGACAAGACTTGGTAGATAATAGGGATTATATTGAAAGTAATGTTATAGTATATGGACCAATAATATAAATATGGTAAAAAATAGCCATATTCGGGAGTAGCCGTGCAGGAATTCGTATCTCAAAATCATTCTTGGATTATTCAGTTTGAATATGACATATGTCGTGCTTTCATTTGTCCTCACATTCACAACCGAATTTGAGTTCTCATTTGAACTTGCCCATATATATATATATATATATATGGAAGGGTTTAAAAGAGAATTCCTTCATTTTACAAGAACGCGAGAATACTTTTTACTATAGACAATCACATGTGATATTATTATTATATCACATGTGATACTTTGGCGGGATCTAGGTTACGTGCCAACTCGCCGTTAAACCATTAAGCCCCCTCACATATATTATCATATGCGATACTATAATCCCTCAAGACCATCACATGTGATACTAAATCATAGATGCAGACGACCTTTGGCGCGACCTAAGTCGCATGACACGTCATCCGCACACCACCAGGTCCCATCATGTATATTATTATATATGATAAGGTTGTTCTTGCGTTCTTGTAAAATGGAGGTGTTCTCGTTTAAACCTCCACACACACACACACACATATATATATTAGTAGAGGCTGGTTCATTTACAAACTGGACGAAGGGTACAAACTTACAAACTCGTACAAATCAAAGCAAAAATAAAATTTTTCATGACTTTTTTTTTTCATCAAATGCTATTATTTAAGATATTATTACATATATGTTTGTTTCATAATGTAAAAGTTTCACATGTATTCGTTTTCATAAGTTGAAAGTTTCTCATCTATTTTTTATGAAAAAGTTTCACATGTATTTGTTTCATAGTGTAAAAGTTTTACATGTAATTTTTTCACAAGGTGAAACAAACATACGTGTAATAATATCTTCCATCATAGCATTTGATGGAAAAAAATAATGAAAAAATATATTTTTGCATTGATTTGTACGAGTTTGTAAGTTTGTACCTTTCGTGTAGTTTGTAATTGAACCTCTATCTATATTAGTATTATTAGAATAAATAACTATGTAAGAGATTTGTTTAATTATATATTTATTTATTTATTTTTATTGTTGTATCAAACAAGAATGTTGTTGACCTAATCTCATCTATATTATTAATTAATTTCAATTGTTTGTACTATAATATTATACGTAAATGTTTTAAAATCAACGTTTAGGCTAGTTTTTTTTAATAAAATAAATATATTTCTCAGCTTGAATTTTGATTAAAATTCTATCGGAGTATCGAGTTATGTTGAAAAATACAAAATGGTTTCAATTTATTCAATTATAATAAATTTGTAGATTGAATGGTCTTCATTCGGTTTTAGTTCTCTTATTTGAATTAACCAAAACATGGATTCATTTGTTTATATGAAGTATTTATCCCTATTGTTACAACAAAACACGCTTTTTAAAATAAATGTTTAGGACATTTTTCAAGAAGTGCTAAACTTATAAAAACGCTAATTAGATGATTTGCTTCTTAATTCATATTAAGTTATCCAACTTCATTTTTAAAATTTATTTCGTTCTAACAACTAATTGTTTTATAAATATAAAACCTTTTAGGTTGTCCAACTTAGTTGTTCTAATAACTTATAACATATTTGTATAAAAAACAAATATTTTATAAACCTTAAAACTCATTAAATAATAATAAAATGATCATGTGTTTCATAACATAAAATACTCTGGCATCCAATGAAACTATTAACTATTAAATGCCAAAAGAATACAAAACTATCTCTTAGGAATAAATATCCCAAAACATGTGTGATGAGTATTTCTTTAAAAATAGCCAAGATTTTGGCATCATATTGAAAGAATGTTTATTAAAATCCATAGAATCAAGCTTCAATCATTTCAACATAGAATAAAAGATTCGTTAAGTAAACAGTTGTGTACTTTATTTATTACTAGAAAGGTACTCGTGCAATACAGCAAGATACATCTAGATTTTAAGTTTCATTTTAATTTTTGTCTCTATCGATGCTCTAATGATTTTATATGGTTTTAAGAAAAACAATTTTAATGTTTCATTTAAAAGTTCCATTTTTTATGTAATTTATTTAATTCAATATTTTTTAATATTACTTTATTTTGGGTTAGTAACGAAGTAATTTTTTTTTATTTTGATAATATAACTTTTTATAAAGATAATAATTAAACTTAATAATTATCTTAATTATATTTTAAATCAGATGTTTATCCTGTATTTGATCATAATTATCTGCAGTTAGTTACACGAATTCATAAATGAAGCTTTAATAAGTTGTACTTACGCATAATATATTTGTAATCTTGAAAATTAAGTAATTAACATTAAATAGCAGTACCTAACGCTTAAAAAATTGTTTTTAAGAGTTTTTGACCAAATGTTTTATAATATAGTATAGATAAATTCAATTTACAAGTTAATTAATTAGCTTTTCTTGAAAAATAACGACCCTTGGTTATAAAATTAGACGATAATGATGTAAATTTGACAAACAAAATAAGTAACGTCTTATTTACGAGCGGAGACGATTCAAAAAAAGTGTAAATATATGCTTCTATTTAACCATATATTTTGTTGAATTTTATGCAATGTCTTGACCATTAAGTCTTTGAAATTATTTAATTTTGACTTGGTCAAAAGGTTTGGTGAGTGTCATGGTCAAAAATGTCACTTTGATCAACATAAAATTATACAATGTGATATGGTGATGATGCAAGATAAAATTTTATTATTTGACCATCGTTATGAAAAAGTTTAAATAATAAAATGGATGATTTTTTTTTCTTGGATTGTGTTTAAGTATTTGTATATGTTAGACTTAAACTTATTTAAATGGTTGAAACTAATAACGAGTTTTAAAAAACAAGTTGAATATAAATAAATTTGGAGAACATGTAATTAATATTCAAATTGAATATTACAAGAGTTTTGATAAAATAGATACCTTAATGGTTGGTATAAAGACATACATATTTAAATCTTAGATTTACAGATGGTATATCAAAGACAAAGGCATAATACTGGTAAAATCGTAGCATTATGTAAATATAAGCAACAATTGATTTTAGATTTACAAACGGTGTATATAAAATGACGTGTTCTTATATAATGACATCTCTTTTGTTATATTAATTGTTGATACAAAAAATTAACTTAACTAAAGTCAACTTAAGGTGCTTATAGACCTGATCGATCAAAGGAAGGATTCTCCCAAGAAACGTAAATAAAACGAAAAGTAAAGAAGAGACAAGAGATTTGGTGACCCGGGAAAACCCTTGGTCGAGGGAAAAAACCGCGGACGATAGGTTAGTATCGTCGATGCACTATGGAAAAGTGACGCCAAGCAGGGGCATCGTCTTTTAGAACTATGACCGTACGGTTACAAAGAGAAAAGACTATGAAAATATAAAGAATCTAGAGAGCGAATGTATATTCTTGATATCGAGATAGCAGTGGTGATTGAACGGGGAACTTTTCGTTATTTTGAGCTTGGATTTTATAGTCGGTGTAGTTTGTAACGTATGTGCTTCATTAATTGCGTCCTTGAATGTTCTTAATGATATTAGTTGTAACCGTCCAACGGTCACGTCATTAATTGCGGCTTTGGCTGCTATTTCGAGTAAGGAATAGCGTAAGGCCTTTTACCGATCTAAGAATGTCTTTTAATGGTGTTTGACTGTTACTGTCCAACGGTCATCCTAAGTGGTTGTCGTGAGATCTTGGGTGTAAGACCGTGGTCGCAGGACCGTGGACGCTGGACAATGGACGCTGGACCGCGGATGCTGGACAGGGGACGCTGGGCCGCAGACGCTGGACAGTGGATCGCAGACGCTGAACAGGGGACCGCGGATGCTGGACTCTGGACCGTAGTGTAAGATCATGACTTTTCAGTCATGACTTTGATTATTTTTTACCTGGAAAACTGTCACAAATATTTATCCTTGTTGATCAAGGGTATGACCGTCGTGGGTATTATCGTCGTCGGTCGAGGGTGTGATTTTTTACCCAAATAGTTAGCCCCTCGAGATTTGGATTTCAAATCCATTTGAATTTCAAATCTCGTAAAGAAAAATTCAACTACCGGAGATATGCACTGTCTTTGAATCGTTGGACTATTAATTTAGTCACTCAGACGATGTGATAAATAAAGGTGATAGTTTCTAGCGTGTTCAGCTGGTCGGTCACTTATGACGTGTGGTTTAGCGATGATCGTTTGTCTTCGCGAGATTTATGCGATCTGATTGTATTCACGTCACAGGAATATTCTTTATGAATTGCGGCAATCATATTTGACTGACAGGGGTCCTTAAATCACGTGTGCTTGACAACGATTCGTTTTGAACAATGAAGTAACTTACGATTAGACTCGCAATTTGTATAAGTTACATTTGACATCATTTGACAGATAATCCGAAGTGTGAACTCCTTCCTTCCCCCGATTCAGCGGCGATAATCGAGCGTTTCCGAAGAATCCCTAATCGTACGTTCCTCGTTCAAACGTCAAAGGATGAGGAAGACGATGATATTGGGGGTGAGGAAGGCGAAGATGTTGTCTTTGTTGGAGCTTCCGGGTCTTCCCTCCATCTGGAGGGGATGGAGGAAGAGGAGAGGGTAGGTAATCATTTTCATTTGCTTCGATACCCATTTTCTTTCGTTTGTACTTGATTTCAGAAGAAACTTGTGGTCTTTTGGCCGGTCGTAGGATCCTCCTCGCTCGACGGAGTTTAGATAGAAGGAGGTCGTTGGGGTCAACCGTGAGGGAACCGTCTGCCGGAACCGAGAGTTCTAAGAAAGCGAAGACGTCGAAAGCAGTCACGCCTTCGAGCGTATCTGCTCCTCCCGGGGGAAGAGACCCATAGCGAGGGCTTCCGTTGATAACTCGTTCCAGGTGAGTTGCTTGTTTTGTGGGGTCATGACTCCCACGTATTCCGTGCGTCGTGCGTTCGAGCGTTCTTGCGATATTCGTTCATTTTTGCGAGATCATGCGATCTGCGATTGTTGTATCGTGCGACATGCGACGTGCGTTCGAGCATTCGTGCGATCATGCGATCTTGCAACTATTCTTATTGACAGACAGATGTCAAAAAGAATGTGCAAGTATTTTCGCAAGATCATGCGATCTGCGGCATTTATATCGTGCGACATGCGTCGTGCGTTCGAGCGTTTGCGCGATCATGTGATCTTGCAACTATTCTTATTGACAGATAGATGTCAAAAAGAATGTGCAAGTAATTTATATCTGTCAGATGAACGACAAGACTTGCGACAAAGACAAATTTCTTCAGATACAGGACTTGCGACAGAGGCAAATTTCGTCCGATATAGGACTTGCGATAGAGGAGGCAACTTGCGACAGAGGCAAATTTGAAGTAATTTGCGACAGGCAAATTTTAATGATGAGTAATTTGCGACAAAGGCAAATTTAATGAGACTGCCGACTATTAATGGTTTGACGGCTGATTGTATTCACGTCACAGGAATATTCTTTATGAATTGCGGCAATCATATTTGACCGACAGGGGTCTTAAATGACGTTTGCTTGACAACGATTCGTTTTGAACAATGAAGTAACTTACTATTGGACTCGCAATTTGTATAAGTTACATTTGACAGATCATCCGATCTATATAATTTCTCGCGATCCTGCAGAAGATAAATATTATTCGGGTGGTAAGTTGGTTTTACCAACGATCCTCCGACGCAAAAGTCAATATAACTATTGAAGATAGTTTATATAATGTATGGTAATCATGAAAGTCATGACATGTAAGCCATCGATAGAAATGAACTTTGAATTAATAATCACAAGTAATGTTTGACATCACATACATTTATAACTTTTGAAAGTCTTGACAGAGGTTTTCGATAATCATATATCGAAAAAAATTCTTTCACTTATTGATCGTAAAAGATCGTTTGTGCGTCCCTGCAGTAAACCAAAGATAGAGGCGGTTGTTGGATTGACCAATGACCCTCCGATGTTTAAGTTAGTAACGTTTCGCTAAAGAATAATAATAGTAGATTAGAAGAAATAACTCACTAATATGTGATCGACAGACGCGTGTCGTGCAACTGGTAAGCTTGTTTCGATTTAGTAAAATGGCTTCACAACCATATACCAAAGTAAAAAGATTTTGACCGGTCGAGGTTCGGGGAGTCGTCTACGTTAGCGATCATGAATTTTAATTTGCGTCTTACCATTACTGGCGATCATGAGATTTAACTTGTGAATTGCCTATGGTGGCAACCATGGAACTTGTGTCACGTTTACTAGCGTCGCTGGAAGTGGCGACGATGAAACTAGCGACAATCGAATTTGCGGCGCTGAAACTGGCGACGTGGGAACTTGCGATAACAAAACTAGCGTCGCTGGAATTGGTGACGTCGGAACTTGCGACGTTGGCGTCACTGAAACTGGTGATGATGATAAAACTCATGACGATGGAACTAGCGTTGATGAAATTTGCAACACTTTCACCGGTGTCACCGAAACTGGTGTTGATGAAACTTGTGTCGCTAGAACTGGCGACAAAGGAATTGGCGTTGTTGGAACTTGCAGTGATGAAACCGCCGACGACGGAAGTTGCGACGTCGAAACTTGCGTCACAGTTATTGGCGAGTATTTATTTCTACTTTGTGTTTTGTCGTAGCTGATAATCATGTGATTCTGTCAAGCGACTTTTGGCGAACAGGGAGAGAAAAATAGATCCGTTGATAAGATACACGTGGTGATCAAATTAAAACCAGAAACTGGGTTGTTGTTAAACGGGAGCTCTTGCAGAT
Organism: Silybum marianum; assembly: GCA_036898165.1. Lineage (NCBI taxonomy): Eukaryota > Viridiplantae > Streptophyta > Magnoliopsida > Asterales > Asteraceae > Silybum > Silybum marianum. Next base: position 3,860,335 of record CM072535.1, on the reverse strand, counting down.
GTCCTTTGGATATTGTTCCTTCGAAGCCATAGGTCAGAACCTTTGGATGTTGAAAGTCGTTGGTCAGCGGCCAAAGTCCAACGTATTGAGCCCATACCGGCCTTGGTTCGGACGGTGGAGGCAGAGGTGTCTTGTCGGGATCCCGTGAGGAAATCTTTGAGCTTCCAGATGTTGAATTCGTAGGTTTGCAGCATTCAGCTCAGCTCTTAGGTTTGCTTCAGCGGGGTTAACTCCGTGGTGTGCCATTGAGAAAAAAAAACCGTTAGTAACACAGAGTTCATTGGAGAAATTCCTTTAACCGGGTCCCACGGATGGCGCCAAACTGTTGATGCCAAAAATTAACTTAACAAAAGTCAACTTAAGGTGCTTGTGGACCTGATCGATCAAAGGAAGGATTCTCCCAACGAACGTAAATAAAACGAAAAGTAAACAAGAGACAAGAGATTTCGTGACGCGGAAAAACCCTTGGTCGAGCGAAAAAACCGCGGACGATAGTTAGTATCGTCGATGCACTATGGAAAAGTGACGCCAAGCAGGGGCGTCGTCCTTTAGAACTATGGTCGTACGATTACAAAGAGAAAAGACTATGGAAATTAGTAAAGAATCTAGAGAGCGAATCTATATTCTTGATATCGAGATAGCAATGGTGATTGAACGAGGCACTTTTCGTTATCTTGAGCATGGATGTTATAGTCGGTGTAGTTTGTAACGTCCATGCGTCATTAATTGCGGTCTTGAATATTCTTAATGATATTAGTTGTCAACAACCGTCCAACGATCACGTCATTAATTGCAGCTTTAAATGTCTTTTAATGGTGTTTGACTGTAACCGTTCAACGGTCATCCTGAGTGGTTGTGAGATCTTGGGTCTAAGACCGTGGTTGCAGGACCGTGGACGTTGGACAGTGGACGCTGGACCGCAGACACTGGACAGTGGACCGCAAATGCTAGACTCTGGACCGTAGTGTAAGATCATGACTTTTCAGTCGTGACTTTGATTATTTTTTACCTGGACAACTGTCGCATATATTTTTCCTTGTTGATCAAAGGTATGACCGTCGTGGGTATTATCTTCGTCGGTCGAGGGTGTGATTTTTTACCCAAACATTAATACGATTTTTGTAACTACTTTTCTAGATAAATTTTTTTGACTTGCATTTACTTCTATTGAAGGCCATTTTTATTATAAAAAATGCAGAAAAACTGATGCACGTAAATTTTTTGATATTAGAGATGACGAAACAACATTCAATGGTGTTTCACCTGTCTTCTAACAAACGGCAAATTAGTCAAAAAAAATCTGCAATGGTAGATAAAATTTATAAACTGGTTGCAAATGAAATCTTTTTTTTTGGGGGGGGGGGGGATGTTGAGAGTAGGGGTGTAAACGAGATGAATCGAGTCGGACTAAAAAAACTAATATTGGCTCTAGCTCAAGCTCGAGTTTGATTAACTTGTCAATGTAGGGCTCAAGCTCGAGCTCGAATATTTTTTGAGTTATCGAGATCGAGCTTTGAATCTTGTTAATTTATGGGATCGAACTTGCGATCGACTAACTCATTTATCGGCATGAGATCAGATTATTTTGATATTTTTATTGTATAATCAATAAATATATGAGCATATTTGGCTCAAAAAAGGATATGCTAGAATGACTCGGTTCAGCTCGAAAAACATAATCGTGTTTTCGAACGAGCCTGATCGAACACTATTTTTATAAAGCTAGATCGACTCGTTAAATTAAACGAGTTCTATTTTGTGTTCGAGATCGACTCAAGCTCGAGAATTATTAAGTTCTAGCTCGAGTAACTCATTAAAAGCTCGAATTGTTTACTGCCCTAGTTAAGAGGGTTGAAAATGATTTATATTATGAGTTTATGTACTAAAGCTTTATAAACCTATGTTAATTAAATAAATAGGTGGGGTAGGGAGATCACAATTGCTATCCTTTTAACTTTGTAACTATTTGGGTGATATCCTCAATTTACCATCGTCCATAACCATGTCGGTAGTCTATTTTTGATTAATCACGACAACTGTTACCTTTTTCATATTTTTTTGTAGGTATCAATTGTAACTAAAGCATCATGACAAAGATTCATCCATTTAAGGTACATTGTAACAGACAACAAAAGATTCAATGATATTATTAAGACATACCTTCATCAATATTATGACCGTTAAAGCGACAGTTACAAACCTTCCAATATGAGGAATCATTCGCTTCAAATGACACACATATCACACTGGACATTTTATACTCTCATTCTATCTTGAAGAATCCTTTGCTATTGGAATTCTTATTAACTTTATTTACGACGAGTTTGTTTACGGTGTTATGTAATAATAACAACAATTATCAAGGACAACGTCCCTTGTTGACGTCCTTAGTGGATTGACGATAATCATGATCGTCCATAGTTTCTACCTCGATGGTGTTTTCCACATCATTAAAATCAATCGTTTCGTTTATCTTTCTTTTTCCTTTGTTATTTGTTATTTGTCTTGAAGGTTCAATCTGTAGTTGATTAGCTCCAAACTGACCCAATTGCAAGAGCGGAGCTCTACCCCCTCGAGCCAAGTGGAGCATGCGTGAAGGAGTCAGACGTTGTGGCACCTTTCGAGGTATTTCTATAAGTCCTCGAAATGGATTATGACGGACAGGATTTTCATCCAAACGTCAATTTGGCGTGTATTAGCAGATGATATATATAGATCCAAATTTTAAATTTCTTTGTTTAACCTTTGGCATAAATAGTTTGGCGCCTACCACAGGATCCAACTGCGCATAAAGAACATTTTACTAATGCATTTTTTCTACAAAGTCCTTTCAAAAATGTCAATTATAGCTTGTGATCAGAACACCATCACAAGAATGCAAGCTGAATTAGATGTTTCCCGTCATCAGATTGCTCATTTGACTGGGAAATTTTTGGATCTTCTACAGAATTCCCACAGAACAACAACTACCGCTAATGTTGTTGGATCTTCCATCAATCAACCTCCACCCTCTAATTCTATGCATATGCCATCTGATAGGGGTTTTAACACACCTACAGACAGGGCAATTAAGATTAAAAGCAAGTATACTTCTAACCCTAATGTCGTCTTTCAAGTAATAAAATGGTAAGAACCAAGTATCGTATTCCACAAGGATAGGTATCTTAAGTTGCAAGATCTTGAGTTGGAAAACTAACTTCAGATGGCGATTTGAAAGATTATGATTGATTTGTTTTATGGTGATTGATTTAACTGAATAAAAAAAGCAGTATGGGTGTAAGACTTCTGGTGAGACACAAACACAAATTCAAGTGGACCAATACCTCTCAGTATTGTAGATTCAAAATAACAAGTTCCACTATCTATTTTGAGGGTATTTCTCTCGGACTTCAATACCTGCACTGATGTTTAGATTCAACCCATATCTCTATGCAGTATCAGTACTAGTGGCAGTGCAGAGCAGAGTCCTCAAAATATATGGACAACAACTCTCATTGTTTAAAATCACTCTCTCGAGCAAATTCCGATATCATTCAAGTTGGTGTGTTCCAAGTGGCTCCTCTCAGAGTCCGACTACACTTTAACACTTTGATAAGCGATCAACCCGTCGAGAATTAATCAATTTAAATAAAATAATTTACAACTTTCGTTGTTAGCAACTCTCACCAGTTTACTTCCTATGTTATCCAAATTGACGTGCATTCAATGGCTCTTCTCATAGTCCATGACACTTTAACACTTTTCAAAGTGATCAACTTGTCAAGAAGTGTCATTGGATTTATAAAACTTGAAATGAAACGATGGAACATTGTTATTAAGAAACAATGTCCACCATCCTTTGGGTTATAATCTCACCATTTGCCTCACACCCACACTTAGGAAATTTAGCTACTCATATTGGAAAGTAAGTGGAAGGAAATGTAAATAACATAAAGTAATTGCATGAATGTAAGTGCGGAAAATAATTGCATAAAAATAAATTGCAGAAAGTAAATGACAGAAAATAAATTGCATAAAATAAATGACTTAAAGTAAAGTGCAGAAATAAATTGCAGAAATTAAAGACAAGAATTTAAAGGAAAGTAAAGGTGGAAAGCAATAATAAATAAAGATCACTTATATAAATCCACCAAGATACTTGAGATGTTCAAGTACCAAATGTTTTAGAGCTTTGCTTGGCTCTCACCAAGTTACTTACAATCAAAATAAACACCTCTATTTATACTACTAATAGAGGGGGCAAGATGCAAATACAACATACTTGTAACCAAGTTTCCACAAAGTCAACAAAAATACAAATCTAAACTTAACTAGCAAGTATTATAATAACAAGACATTAAAGTCTTCAAAAGTCTTCTAAAGCTTTCCTCTTCAGATTACAAAAAGTCAGGTTAAGCCCTTGCTTCCACAGCTGAATCCATTAAGCCCGTCAAAAAGCCAAAAACCAACAGCCAGCAATGATGTATGAATGTTGCACAACACTGCCTTGTTCAAAACGCCAAAATAAGCCTACAAATGGTACTAAAATAGATAAATCACAACTTTTAGCTTCATTACTTAGCAAATAGAAAATAAGAAATAAAAGACGCAATTTAGGGATATAAAAAGTAAAATAAGCTATCCTAAAGGTGTAAAATGAGTGCTTAAAACATAGATATCTCAATGCTTATCACCATCTTACGTTGGTCCACCTTTTCTTTACTCTAAATTCTAGCTTCATGACTTAACAAATAGAAAATAAGAAATAAAAGAATCAATTTAGGGATATAAAAGTAAAATAAGCTATCCTAAAGGTGTAAAATGAGTGCTTAAAATATAGATATCTCAATGCTTATCACCATCTTACGTTGGTCCACCTTTTCTTAACTCTAAATTTTATATCCCACGATCTCAAGTTCTTCTTCCTCATCCACCATTCCAAGCACATTGATCTTTTTTCACGAGCAACCAATTTGATGTCATCAATCCCTATGACAACAACTCCTGTGATGTTTATATTCACTATTACTAGTATCCTTTTTCCACTATTGGCATACCCGGTGTCTACGATGATGTAGAATCATTCGAAAGAAAATGGACTTCTTCATGTGACCATTGGTCTAAACATTCAAGGTTCTGGATTCATTCATGTCAATTCCAATGCCAACGTATGCACGTCCCGAAGAGATCCTATATATGACCCGTTGCCTGAAATTATCCATGGTACCTGAACTTATTAAGTCTTTATCGACGAGGTAGTGTGCTTTTATACTTGCCTCGAGCCTTACAACTTATGGTGAGGCCATGACATTTTTCAATGTATGACTTAACGAGGCAAATCTTTATATATAGTGTATATACAATTGTATGTGTGTGTCAGTATATTGAACGATAATGATTAAAAATTAAATTCATATAAAACTATAAACAAATTAATTCATTGAAGAAGCTTGTAAAAATATTTTATTTGAAATAAAAGTTTCAACAAAATATCCTCCTTTTGGTATAATTTACCATGATAATTGTATCGGATTATCATAATTTCCTTTGAAAATTATATCGAATTATCATAATTTCCTTTGAAAATTATCTCGGATTGTCATCTAAATATAACATATTTTTGTAATGGTTATAAACGGACAATGGCATAATTTTCGTTTTGAAACTATTAAACTCTATCACAAAAGGGATGTTGCTTTTGCGATGATATTATACTTATTTTGCCTATTTAATATTTTCAATTTAATGAGTTTTATTATAGAGAAATTGTCTTAAATGGACAAAGTGTAAGTTTGCTTGACACCAATAACAATGTATCTTTCAAGTTTGCAAAAATGTTAATACTTCCGTCATATATCTCTTTCATACTTACAGAACTACTAAAACGACGTTGTTTTGGGCAACTCCATAAGTCATCTACCCCATACTTACGGATCTATGCCAAATGATATCGTTTTACTGGTTTGCCCGTTTCTAGCCGAGACACAGATCCACCCGTTTCCACCCCTATAAATCATTAAGAGGAAAACCATACATTATTGTAGGGGTGAGCAATTGACCCATAAGAACCGGCCCAAACCGGAACCGAACCGGGACCGGAACCGGCACCGGTATTGCTTAATCGGTCCGGTTTTCGGTTCTCCAAATCCTCCATTTTCGGTTCCGGTTCCAAACCGGTTTCGGTGCCGGTTTTCGGGTAATTAACCGGGACCGGCCCGGAAGTTTAAGTGACCAATTAATTTCGTTATAATTTAAGGTAATTACTACTTCTTTTTTAGTCTTTTATAATTTGTTTTTAAATTAATGTCATTATAATTTAATTGTTTTGTTGTTAAACATATTGGCAATACAAATTTCAACCATCGCGTCCGAGTCCGCGTTTAGCACTTGTGGTAGAGTTTTAAAAGAGTATCGAGCTAGTTTGTCAATGTTGATAGTTGAAGCTTTGTTGTGCACCCAAGATTAGGTTAGAAACTTTAGAAAGTCAATAATATACGACAACTACGATATCTTGAAGGACAATGAATAACTTTGGGTATATTTTGTTTTCAGTTTTTGTTTTTTAAACAGGTATTACTTTTTATTAAATACTAACAATCTTTTCGGCTTTGTGTTTATATAGAGATTTCACAAACTTTAAACAGAGTAAATGACAAAGCAATGTGGGAAGAATACAATGGAAAATTATAGTATGATTTTTGTTGGTTGATTTCTTATTAAACTATGAATATTTTGGGATTACTAGACACAGTGATGACATTAATTAAAAGTGTTCACGGATTAATGCACAATAATATCATGGATTAACATAAATTTTGTTTAAAATGACGCTATATATTAATGTTAAAAAAGTTGTCAAACAATAAAAGGGATTGCATGAATTATATAGCGATGCTATTGATTAAAAAAGAAAAAAATACTAAATTCAAGAAAAGCAAAGGCATTAACAATCGGTTCCAACCGGATTTTTGACCGGAAAACTGGGACCGGGACCGGCACCGAACCGGCACCGGTATTGCCTATACGGTCCGGTTTCCGGTCCTTACAATCTCTTATTTCCGGTTCCGGTTCCAAACCGGTTCGGTGCCAGTGCGGTCCGGTTCGGGCCTAATGCTCACCCCTACATTATTGTAAATTATGAAAAGATAATTAATTTCTGAACGTTAGGGAGAAATTTTGTAATTTAAAAAAAATACCGTGATGAAAAAAGATTTTTTCAACAAAACGACGTGGTTTTGGTCTAGATCCACAAGTATAGGGGATTTGACTTACGAACTTGTCCAAAACCACGTTATTTTGGTATTTCCGCAAGTATGGCGGAGATGCATGAAAGTATAGACATTTTTATAAATTTAAGAGAGAAATGATCATTAGTGTCAAATAAAGTTACACTTTACCCATTTAAGACAATTTTTGTCTTAATATATTAATTAATTATGTAATTATGATCTCGTTTATTTGGTAGTACAAACTACAAAGAGAAAAAGGCACAAGTACACAACCGCAAAATGATTAATGAAGGATAATGGTTTTTCTCTATCAAGTGATTAATACAATATTTGATAAAGCATAAAATTTATGAATTTATGAAAATATTATAAATATCAGTCATTAGTTAACTTAATAAATAATTTATCAAACAAAGCCTTAAAATATAAGATCTTGTAGATTACATAAGTAAATTATTTTTAAAAAATAGACATTTATAAACTATAAAATCTTAGATATAACTTTAAATAAGATTTTTTAAATTAAAAATCAAACAAAAATACCATTACAAAATAAATGACTTTTACTCATAAAAATCTCCCAAAATTTTTATCTTGAGTGATTATCAATAGACCATGCAGAAAATACTAATGACTCAGTAAAATCTGATGTTTTTTTAGAAAATAACATTGGATCAATCAGAAAATATTTGAGTGATTTGACTTACATACCAATAACTTAGTCATCAATTTTTGTGACGAATCACTCTTTAGCGATAAATTTTTAAAAAAATAATTTTTAGACAAAAATCTTTCATTTAGTAATGTATCTTTGTAATTTTTCAAAAATATAAACTTTCAATGGATATGATATATACGAGTGATTTTTAGTTATATTATAAATGATTATTCTGGAAAAAGTAAAACAAATTACAAACCACCATAAAATCATATATACTATTTAGCATATCTTTTCCTCTCATCACTTGCTTAAATCTTTTGTATATTTTAATTAAAATATTGCTATCTAATATTCAACAGTTAAATATTAAATTGTTTTCAGGCCACGTTTGAAAATATGTAGTTATTTTATATTAGCACTTTTTTACATCTTATTTAGTCATTTTCTATGATAATTATTCTTTTTAATTTTCTTAATGCTTTAATTTGATCCAAAAATAATTCAAATAGGCAATAGCAACCTTACATGATTTTATAAGAACAAGCTTAATACTATGTTTATCTTACACATGATCAATATCAATTTATTAATTTTACATGTTTAATATTATGATTTAACCTAAAAAATATCTAGTTAGCAACACCCCCAAATATAACATATGAATTGAGATATAATTAAACATTATCATTATAAGAGTATTGTTAATTTTATTTTCACTATCTTTTACAATTATAAGAATGATTATTTTTTGCATATGTAATTTTTTTTGTTTAGTTAGCAATAAGCTAGGTTTTTGAAAAGTACTTGAGTTAACGTTAAAATAAAAGACAATAGATTTGTTTTAATTATACTAGGAAAATTACATATTTCATCCTTGTGGTTTATGTGTTATAAGGTATCTAATCTCTCTTATCTAAATTAATTATGGATATTACAATGTGATTTGTAATTTATAGCACATCGGGTCCCTATTTTTAACTCCGTTCAATTTTTTCTACTAAATAGGTTTAATTAGAGAGGTATTTTAGTCATTCTATTCTTATTTTATTTTCTATTAAAATCAACAAGGACCAAACATGTAATTTACTCTATATCACATTATAATATCTATGTTATATCCATCTCATCAATACATTCAAAATGAGCCTAATATCGGATATAAGGAGAGAAAAGAAGATAGATTCAAGAAGAGAAAATGGATTCATGCATAGAATGAAGAAAAGTTTCTTCATCTATTTATACCTAATGCATTTAATACATGTCAGAAGGTATTATCCACGTGTCTAGCATCTATTGGAGAAATTGTCCTTTGTCCATAGAGACTGTGAATAGTTGACCTTTAGAGTTGGTAAGCATGTGGGGAGCAATAAAGCAACAAGTACATGTACCATCTCTGACAGGTCAGGGGCTCGTTCTTTTGTGCATATAGGATAAGAACAAAACTTAATCTTGTTGAGCAAGATTCATTTGATCGTTCATGCTGAGGCTTTGCTAAGAGGTCTTTAGTCATCATTGAATCTAGTCAGATTTCACATTTTAAGTAGACGGACTTGTTATTACTGAATGCCGCTTTAGATCACGAGTTGCCAGTCTCTATCTTCAACTAATTCTTCGACTTTGCTGAAAGTTTCGTTGGTGTCAATTTTGTCTTCAAGTCTTTCAGGTTCAGAGTCTATTCTGGTAATGATTCAGTGATCATTGAACGTAGTCAGTGATGCATTAACTGAATCACAATATAATCTAAAACCTAAGATTTTCATTGAGAATATAAAGGGTTATCATCAAATCACTAAAGGATCTTGGATCAACACTTATAAACTACAACATCCATTTCCCGTGCAACAACCCTCATCCACCTTCCTTCAAATCCTCTATAATTTACCTCCTCCCCCTACTTGATCGTCTTCTCTCCAATTGCTATCAATTGTCCTCCCCTAAATGGCGACTTGATGATTTCAATGAAGTCAACCGTCAAAAATGAATTTTGTTGACTAGGTTAAAAGAAACCCTCCCTCTTACTGGTTTCCCTAGTTAGAAATTACGATCTCGCATCTCATTCAATGAAATCAACTAGACAACGACCGCTGCTAGTTGTTCCTTCTTGCGCATTTCCAACGCTAAGTAGGAGGCCGCCACCAATGATGACCATCTCCTGGACACTACCTGTCGTGAGAACCATATACTATAGTCTTGACTCCATACTTGTTGCTCGATTTCATGTTTGTTCTTAGAATGTTTTTGTTTCTTTCATGCTTAGTTAGGTAGTTACTTAGATTAGGTTTTAGATTTCAAGTGGGATTTTTTATATTTTGTTAGATTAATTTGATAAATTTGGGGCTTATTTCTAATTGACAAAACACACAGTTATTGATTTTATTTTAGTGATTGAAGAATTTTTGTCTAACAATCATACTTCACTCCCAAAATTTAAAAAAGTGGTGGTTTTTGCAGTGCTTTTCATGATCCAAGAAATTGAAGCACTAAATTTTTTAATAATCACAACTTATGTTTATGGCAACAACTTTGAATATTTTTGCCTTTCAGGGTTTGCATAGGTAGTTTTTCAGTATTCAAGACAATCATATAAATAGTTATACATAACTAAGTACAATTAGCAATGTTCAAAGTATTTGAATTTATGCCGGTATCTTTAGCGGTCATGTAACAAAACCATCTTGTTTTGTAGGGGTGTTCATCGGTTGACATCCATTGGATGTGAAGGGAACCGAACCGATCCAATCATCCATTGGATGTTGGATTTTGCCAACCGATCCGATCTGATTAACATCGTACAACCGAACCGAACCGATCCAATGGATGATTGGATAGGTTCGGTTCCATCCATTGGATATTTTTATTGGATATCCAATGGATATCTGTCGGATATCCAATGGATGATCCAATGTGATTGGATCCATTCAATGTGTTAATTCAATCCAATTTTTAACAATGAAAGAAATTAATTAATCATTTTTAATATGTGTTAAAACAAACACAAGTTAAGCTAAATGAAGACAAACTAACTGGATAATAGTTGGATGATGGTTGGATGGATAACTGGATGGTCATCGGATGGTTAATTGGATGGTAATCGGATGATATATCGGATCAGTTCGGTCGGTTTTCATCGGTTCTGGATGGTCATCCAACAACCGAACCGATCCAATTGGATGTTGAATTTTTCAATCTGATCCGAGCCAATTACAATTGGATATCCAATCATCGTCGGTCGGTTCTAATTGGATCGGTCGGTTCTAATTTGATCGGTTGACTTTCTACACACCCCTATTGTTTTGTTGTGGCTTTATGTGTGTAATCTCGTATTGATGACAACAATGTAGAAATTTATGTAATCTCATATTGATGGCAACCACCATACCTCTTGCCCACCGCCAGTCACCATCTTTAGCTTCCCCTTACCCCCTTCACCATTCCTATAGCCCCGCTTCCCTCACCTCTCACCTTCACCATCTTTGATTCCCCCACCATCTCCAGAATGACACTACTAGAAAATTGAGTATTTTCAACGAATTTTTTCAACGGAAAATGTCTTTGAAAATTTTCTACGAATTTTAGAGTGATTATTGACAGAACATAAATTTTATACTAATTTTCAACGAATTTCCGTTGAAAATCTCTCACAAACATGTATTTTCAACCAAATTTTTTTCAAGAATGTCTCGTCAAAAAAATTTGGTTGAAAATGCATATTTGTGAGAGATTTTCAACGGAAATTCGTTGAAAATTCATGTTCTGTCAATGATCCCTCTAAAATTCGTAGAAAATTTTCAACGACATTTTCCTTTGAAAATACTCAATTTTCTAGTAGTGTGAAATCTAACGCTTCAAGTGGTTACCTCCATCAATCATCGGACACAAAATGAACATGGATGAATCTCCACTCTCTTTACCCCTACCCCCCCCCATAGGCGACAAAGACTCTAGTTCATCGTCTTCCTCTCGTTGTATAACACAGAGACTAGGGAGGAAAGTTGGCCAAGAACCATCTTTGAAGAAACCCGATCACCATTACTATCCTATTGATGTCAAATTTGCAATCCCCCATCTTGATTTAAGTGGGGTCTTGATTTCATCACAAATCGATTTAAAATCTTGATTTTTTTTCCAATCTTGGTAAGCAAACAACACATTTGAACCCTTCGGTTTATACCATGGAAACGAAGTGAATACCAGCATAGGTTACAAGTTGGAGTTAAGGGAGGCTGGAGATGGTGACTTCTTTATGGTTTTCTGATCTTTGAAGTTGTTTAAGTCCATGTGTGTGTGTATGTTTCGGAGGGGAGAGTAGGGGTGTTTCTGGTTATGGGTATCACCGACAACTGTGTGAGTGTGTGTATATGTATATATGTATATATAACTGTAGTATTATAATATGATATATAGAGTAAATTACATTGTTGGTCCCTGTTGTTTTTAATGAAAATAGAAAAAATAGAATGACTAAAATCCCCCTACTTAACCTATTTAACAAAAAATTTTAACAGAGTTAAAAGTAGGGACCCAATGTATTATAAATTGCAAACCACAGGGCTATAATTCATAATTATTTCAAAAGAGAGACTTGATAGTTATAACACATAAACCACAATGACGAACCGGTACCTATACCGTTTAGCACCGAAACCGAGAAGGGAAAAAACACTACCGAATACCGAACTTTTTTTTAGGAATTCGGTATCGGTACCGGTTCGGTACCGGAATTTTCGGGACTAACATCGTTTGGTACCGTCTTTAGGGACGACAAACTTTTTCACCGTTGTGTCAACATTATTTAAATTTAGTCTAAGTCTAAGTCTTAATGATCTCATCCTTGATATACTTGCATGACATGTTTATATTCATTTTTAAAAGTCTTTTAGCTTTCAAAATGGTTTTTCTAATTGTGGAGTAAAATGTGGGGAGTAACTCATTCAACTTAAATTGGCAACAAAAAGATTAAAAAACACCGGTAAAAAATAATTTTTTAATTTTACAATTTGACATCCAAAATATGTGACGATAAGAAAGTGGGCTTCGTACATATGTATATATACGTATATTCTAAGTGTTTTGGAGAAATTACGAACCGAAATATGAAGAAAAAATCGGTATTTGGGTGGAATATTGCAAGAACCAAAAAATTTAAAATATTTAGGTGGATTTGGTATAAAAATAGAAGATATAATGTTGGGAAAAGGAAAGGTTTTTTTACCAATTCAAAATTGAAAGTATCCTTTAATATTACCCGGTTCGGTTCGGGATTTATGGGTACCGGTACCGGTACAGAACCGAAAATACCGAATCCCGAATATGAAAAATCTCGGTACCGAACACCGAACCGGTAATGATATTCGGTACCGGTTCGGTACGGGACCGGTTCGGTTTCGGGATTTCGGTCCGTATACTCATCCCTACGACGAAGTATGTAATTTATTCTATTTATACCATTATATATTTTCTAATTATTTCAATATGACATTTTAAGTTATTTTACATTATTATCTAACTTACCAACTAGTTTATTAGTAAGTTTGCAAAGCATAAACTTCATGTAAAGTAAGTATCTGAAATTTTACGTTACATTATGTATAGTGGTCGGTTCAAATAAGAAGATTAAATATTGCAAAAAAAAGTTACATTCAACCCAACAACTACTTTATTTTATCAATTCTAACATTAGTTATATTATTAAAATATCAATTACATTTAATAAAATGTTATTTCTATTTCCTAAAAATTTATTTTCAACGCCTATTATTGGTGGGAAGTATTAAAATAATAATTTCTCTATCTATTTAGAAATTTTTCTAAGTTTAGAGATTTTTATAATATATCTTCTTTTTTCTGTATTTTAGCATACATGATAACATAGTTGTTGGAGTAGTTTTTTTTTGTTGCTAAAATATATTTTTCTCCAATTTAACATAGTTGTTGAAGATGCTAACACCCATCAAATATATATTAATCAAAATCCTAGGTAAAAAATCATGACATAAAATATGATGTACTAGTTTTCAAAAATCTCCAAAATTCTACAAATATAATATTTGTAGCATGAGTTGGGTTTCGATGAGAAAAAGAGTTAAAGTAAGAAACGTAAGAAGGGATCTTTGTCAGAGACGGACCTAATAACTTTTTTATACGGTGGTAATAACAATATATAACAAAAAATAAATACGAAAACACGGTTTTTTTGGTGTGTCTTTATGTTTTACTAACGTTCAATATCGTCCTATGTGTTTTTAGTCTAATACCATCATTTCGAGAGATTTTTAAAGGTTTCTATTTGATTTTGAGAGATTTTTGCAGTTGATTTAAAAAAAATTGGTTTATTATGGCAGTTACATCTTCTTGAACTTTTGAATATCATACGGTGACAGATTAAAAAAAGACACGGTTGCACCGTTCACAAACCTAAAATTTTTACACTTCGACCGAAAGATAATACGGTAATCCACGCCACCGTATGCTCTATGATCTCCGCCTTTAAATACACATTAGAATGAGATGCGATGAGATACATCGATCTCATACTTGTAGCTTTGTAGTATATAGCTATATATAGACCATAGGATTAGAGAGAGGGGGGTGGAAATAGAGAGAGTTAATGGACATAAATACCCTTGAAAAGCAAAGGGTGAAAAAGTGAGCATCAACATAAAACCACTTTCTACCTTTCTCTTTCATATCTTTCTTCTTCCTTAAATAACTCATCTTTTCCTTTCTTTCTTTCCTTTTTTTTCCTCTTCTTCTCCTTCAACAACCAGATCCTCTTCCTATAAACCCATAATTCTACTCTCTTTTCTCTTCCATTTTCATCATCACCTTCTTCCCTATGGATTCTGCTAACAGTGGCAGTTTACAGTCTTCAAGCGGCGGCGTTGGTGGCGGTGGCGGTGCTGATGAAGACTCCTTATCTTCTTTCTTAAACGACTCTTCTTCCCACTTTAACCACAATCCAATTCTCCAACCACCACCACCATCATCTTCTTCATCTCACCATCATCATCATCATCAGCAGCAGCAGCAAACCCTAAATACCACTTTCTTTGATCCTTCTTCAACTTCATATTTTCCACCTTCTTCCAACTCCACCAACCCAAACCCAGTTTATGATCCCATCTGGTCCAGAAACACACGACCCGAACCGACCTTCACCGGCTTTGGTGCAACCCAAAACGACGACGTCTACTTGAATTCTCAACAAAATATGTATAACCCTAATAATAACCACTCGCCGCCGGTGAGTACTTCTAATGCAAACCCAGTTCGTGGTTCCGATCATCATCATCATCAAGTTGGAGTAATAAACAAGAATCTAAAGAAGCGTACGCGAGCTTCACGGCGAGCACCCACGACGGTTCTCACCACCGACACCACGAATTTCCGGCAAATGGTTCAAGAATTCACCGGAATCCCTACAGCACCGTTCTCCTCCGCCGCCTCTTCTTCACCGTTTTCACGGCGGCTTGATCTTTTTTCCGGTGGTGGTGGGATGGGGCCGATGTATCCTGTACGGCCGTCGCCGATGAAAATTCAGCTACAACAACAACAGCCTTCTATATCATCGGTGGATGGTTCGTCAAGTAATTACCAGTTACCCCCTTCTGATATTCAGAGTTTTCAAAAACATCCCCAAAGTTTGTTGAATTCACAAAACCCTTTATTTTCGTTTCAATCTCTTTTACAAACAAAACTTCCTCAGCAAGTGAGTTCATCTATTTTGGGTGCAACGAAGTTGGATAATCAACAATCGGATCTTTTAAGTGGGTTTCCGAGTTCTTCAACAAGATGGAGGGACCAAAATGAGAACTTGGTGAATTTTGATGGAGGTAATTGTAATAATCCGAAAGTTGATGGGTATAAGTTGAACTCTTTAGATATTGATCATCAAAGGGAGAAGGGTTTAGAGAATGTTGTTTCATCAAGAAATGGTGGAGATCAAACTCAAGGTAATGTAGATTCATGGCTTTGTCCTTCTGATTAATTAATTAATTAATCAATTAGCATCTCCAACGGTATGTTATTTTAGAAATTTTAGAGATTTTAAAAGAATTTGTTTCAATAGATATATAGAAGTGTTATCTAAAAAAGAGAATGAAAAAGCGCAAATTGCATTAAAAGGTATTGTACTTTGCTTTGATTCCTATTTTGGGTAACGTACTTTCAAAACTTTCATTTTGGTGCCTATGAAGCAAAGTTTCAAACATTTAAGTACCTGGGTAACCGGTTTAACCCTTAACCGGTTACCATGCTGACTTGGCGAGTGATATGGCATCCAACTCAACATTATTTGCTGATATGGCTAGTGACAAGGATTTTTAAATCTGAAAATTAGTCTTTTATTTTTTACTTTTACGTTTTTCATACTGCAGGGACCAAATTTGCAATCAACACTTTTTGAAACTTGGTTTCCACTTTCCGGTCTATGGTAAACCTTTCAGCCAGCCTCCAGAGTCTAGATCTTGAAATTTGAAAATTTATTTATGAAATATATGTGTAAAATATATGGAAGGATACTCATCTTCTTGTTTTGAAAGAACTTCAAACTGAAACCTACGACAACCATCATCCCCGATTCGCCGGTAAACTCTAACCCACGTTTATCGCCGGTAAACCCACAGCCCTCAGATCCACCGTCGGCGCCACAGATCCATCTCCATCGTCACAAATCCATTTCATAGATCTCTGCATTCGCGCTCTCTCTCTCTTTCTCTCTCTCTCTCTCTCTCTCTCTTACGCGCACACACACACACATCCATCGACGGAACTGCTGCAGAACGACGGGGTCACCTGAGACGACACGATGAAAAGTTGGGTGTTGTTTCAGATCTGGCTTCGAGGTTGCAGACGGCTTCGAGATTGAGATTAGTTTGCAGATGAATATTCGACAGATTCGTGGATTTGAGATCTTGCAGGTTTCAAGATGGATTCACGGATTTGAGATCTCTTGATTAAGTTTGTGATTACACTATGATTGATTTAGGGTTTTTGATTTGGATTTGATAATTGATATAAGGGTTGTTCACTGTTTAGATATAAGGTTTTTAACTTTGATTTTGGGTCTAGATTTAGATATTTGGTTTTTGATTTTTGATTTAGGGTTTCTAAGTTATGTATGTGTTTGAGAATTTTTCTTGATCTTCTTGATAATGAAGATGAAATTCATGAAAAGAATGTGTTATTTGATTGATGATTGTGGTTAATTTGATTTAAGAAATATTCTTTGGTTATTTCTTGGGTGTTCTCTATATTTATGTTATTGATGATGGGGATAGTTGAAGAAGAAAACATAAGTTTTCATTATCCGGAGGTTTTTGGTTGAAGATTTTAACAAAAAGTTTAAAATCAATAAGTGTTGGATTACACAGTCTGAAAAATATATATAAAAAAAAGACTAATTTTCAGATTTAAAAATCCTTGTCACTAGCCACATCAGCAAACAATGCTGAGTTGGATGCCATATCACTCACCAAGTCAGCATGGTAACCGGTTAAGGGTTAAACCGGTTACCCATGTACTTAAATGTTTGAAATTTTACACCATAGGCACCAAAATGAAAGTTTTAAAAGTACGTTACCCAAAATAGGAATTAAAGCAAAGTACGTTACCTTTCTTTTAATTTAAAAAAAATGAGAGTAATAATATAGCATAAGGAGATGAACTTAGGTTTTTTTGTTGTTGTAAAATTTGTAATTAATATACTTTTTGGGTTTAATAGAGAATCATATTTTCTAATATTTAGAAAATTAAAATAATATGGTGGTTATTTCTCTTTAAACATGTTGTAATTGTTGTTGATATATATGCTCTTAAACAAAATTTTAATTAATTTTAAGAAAGAGAAAATAATTATTGAAATACATCATTCCTATAATAATGAATTTTCAAATCTTGAAATAGTGTCATTTGGAGTTTCCAGGCAATGTTCTTTTCATTTTAATTCATTAGATTATTTTGGCTTTAAATATAAGATACACATTTTAAAAACAAATTCGTTATATGTATCCAACCTCTTACAAAAAAAATTGAAATGTACAAAATAGTTGTTCTTTTTGTTGTTGTAACTTTTTATATATATATATATAATAAATGTTAGTTCATTTACAAACCGAATAAATCCTATAAACTAGTACAAATCATATATATAAAAATAATTTTTTTATTATTTGTTTTCATTAAATGCTATGATTTATTTAAGATGTTATTTCACATATGTTTGTTTCACTTTGTGAAAAAATAACATGTGAAAAAACTACATGTGAAACTTTTACATTATAAAACAAATACATGTACTTATGAAAACAAATACATGTAAACTTTTACATTATGAAACAAACATATATGTAATAGCATCTTAAATCATAGCATTTGATGAAAAAAATTAATGTTTTATATATGGTTTGTATGAGTTTGACTATGTATATATATAGTCAGGATCAAAGAATTTTTTTAAAGAAAAAAACCTGAAGAGATATCTGAACGGTATGCACTAATGCATATTGGTAAATTCCAACATGTATTTGTAGATATGCACTAATGCATGTCTAATTATAGAAGCAATGGTGAATAAAAGAAAAAAAAAACAGCTTCAATCGCTCGTATGCATTAGTTCATACTGTCCGGATGGATATATCCCAAGTTGTTTTTCAGTTTTCTTTTTTCTTAGTGTTATTCGGTCTGAATCTTTCCCTTCATTATTCAGTCTGAATATGACAAGTGTTGCGCTCTCACCTTACCTCATATTAACAACCAAATTTAAGTTCGCTTTTGAACTTTATTGTCTCTCTCTCTCTCTGTCTCTCTCTCTCTCTCTCTATATATATATATATATATATATATAAAGAGAGAGAGAGAGATGGAGGTTTAGGAGAAAAGCTAAAAAAATAGAAAACTGAATAACACCCTGAGAGTCCGCCATTTGGACGGTATTTTTTTTTCTATGCATCAATGCATATATATGCATTAGTACGTATGCACAAATGCATGTTACCAGATGGCGGTCTCTCAGGATGTTATTCAGTTTTCTCTTTTTTTAGCGTTTTCTTCTAAACCTCTCTCTCTCTCTCTCTATATATATATATATTTATAGAGAGAGAGAGAGAGATGGAGGTTCAAATGAGAACTTTGTAAATTTAAAGAACCAAAGGAACACTTTGTGGACCACATATGATGTGGGTCCCACACATTAAAAAATCATATCTGATTCAATGATGGGCCCCATTAATGTGTGGGATCCACATCATATGTGGTCCACAAAGTGTTTTTTTATTCTTTTAAAGAGAGGGTGTTCTTGTATGATCCCTCCCCTATATATATATATATATATATATATATGAGACATTTCATTTACAAACCATGCAATTACAACAAACTTTACAAATCAATTTTATCCGTTCATATAATCTAATAAATATATGATTTTATTTTGTTTTCTAATCCAAAGTCATGTTCATAATAAATGAACCTTAGATAAATTCAACTTTTTTTTTATCTCTATAATGTCTAACAACATTTCTATATTCTCTAAAATAGAGATTCATGTAAAAAACTCCAAATATAGAGAATTCTCTAAAACTGCAAAAAGAGTAGAGAGAAATGATTTATTTTATTTATTCCACCAATGAGCGTTAGATTATTATTATTTTTAATATATATATATATATATTTAAATGTATTGAAATCATAGAATTATAGAATATTTAAATAATATAATCAAGAATGAAATCTTTAAAATAAAGAATCTTTTGAAGTTGATTGTAATTTATTTTAGAGATTTGAACTTTTAGTTCTCTATTTTAGAAAAATTATAGATAAACTTTTGGAGATGTTGTTATCATTTGTTATATATATCTCAATCATAATTAATGGATCATTATAATTATTCATAAATATCTCAATTATTTCCTAATATAATGGTTTGTATCTGAAACCATCCATATATACATGTTTATATAGAGACTCCTTATTTTACAAACCAGTCAAATTAATGGTACAAACTTGTGCAAACCAATATTAAAATAGTATTTTTATTAAATACTATGATTTAAGATATTGTTTCAACATATACTTATGTTCATATGGAAAAAAATTATATGTGAAAAAAATGGTTGGTTCACTTTCACATATGAAACAACTATTCATATATATATATATATATATATATATATAGAGAGAGAGAGAGAGAGAGAGAGAGGGGAGGGGGTAGCTTTAGAGGAATACCTCAAAAAAAGAAACTGAAAAAACATCCCGCGATCCCTTCACCTAGACAGTATACATTTGTGCATAAACGGTATGCACAAGTGTATACAAACTTATTTTTTCTATACACAAATGCATATGTACGAATGTGTGTTATAAATTACCAATATGCATATGTGCATACCATTCAGATGGAAGGATTATAGGGTGTTCTTCAGCTTTTTTTAGGTTTTTCCTTAAACCTGATCATGACTTTATATATATATATATATATATGTGTGTATATATATATATATATATATATTCTTGTGTGTAGGGTAAAAAATTGAGAGTTTGACAATAAATCCTTGACAAGCCGGGCTAGGATTGTAGTGGGGACGGTATGCTTATTTATTTTCATAGGTTTCAATAAGAATAAAGGAAGTAGAGGGGGACAATTTGTGATTATGGTGAGATATTATAGGATAATTAATGTTAGGTTGTAATTACTTATTAGTTGAGTTGCTGCTTTCAAACATATTTAATTGCTTTAAAACATATTCAATCGAAAATGGCTGTTGTGTAAGAAATGTGTTTTGAGATCATGTAAGTAGTATTTATCTAAATATCAGGAAATTCGTTTAACTACAAGCTTAGTTTAACTACAAGCTTAATTTACATTACGATTTTGACATAAATTGAAAACTTATAAGCACATAAAATTTGTAATGTCTCGTATATTAAAGATGATAATAAAAGAACCTGTAAAATGCATAAGGTATTTAATGTATTGTGTAATTATTGGACGGTTATAAAATGAAATTTTCACCGGGAAAGTGAAATACTTTATGAATCCAAGTCTGACTGTCTGAAGTTTTGCTTTTAGAAGTGAAGGTTTTCTGATTTTGTCTTGTGACTGAAGTTAAGAAGGCAACTTGCCTTCTGAACTTTTTAGATTTAGAAATTTCAGAAAAGATATAGCTTTCTGAACCAAGCTAAGTCTGATCCAAACTTAGTCATTTCATAAAACATAAAGCTTTCTCATGAACTAGATTCAAGACTTATTTTTTTTCAAACAACCATATAGCTATTTAAACTGTACTCAAACTTAGAAATTTTTAAAAAAATGTAGCTTTACGAACATGTTTTATTCTCGTTGGACCTTGCTAGAGGTGCTGCCCCTAGGACCATGCGGGTGCGGGTGGGGGTGGGGGTGGGGGTGGTTGGGAGGGGGATGGGGAGACCCCTTACCCCTTCTAGTTCTAGCTAGCTTATTTAAGGGGTACTTTGTAACTTCTAGCCTCTAATATAACTTAGTTATAAATTTGATGATGGGCATCCTTTGGTCATTCATGCGATTAAAAAAGATGTGTTTGTCAATCTCATCAACATAGATGTAATTAATCGCTTCCAAAATATGAAGAGTCAAAGAAATTTTTAAGAGATTATTTGTTTATTATTTTTTAAAGAAAGCGTATTTTATTTAAATAAATGAAATTGTGTTTTATGTTATAGTGTTTATTTGTTTAAACGACAAACATAACTTATAAACATAACATCAGAAGAAAAATATTCTCATACACCAGAATACCTAATATGAACATCACATTAAAAAAGGTCAAAGTGTAGCAATAGGTAACGAAATATGTCTTTGGTTCCTATTAAGCGTAACGATGATTTTTTTCTCAAATATGGTAACAAACGTATAATTAATTTTGCTTGTTTTATATACAATTTGATCATTAACTAGTAGATCTTGTTATTTTTTTATCACACGGATGTCAAGTTGTTAAACTATAAAGGTATATTGTAGTGTGGCACAATGTCACAATAAAATCAACCAATATCACAAAGGAAGAAAAATCCGTTTATCAGGTAAAATGATTAAGCTAGCTTATAACCTAGCTGATAACTGATAATCTAATTGATAGCTTATAAACTAACTGATAGATGATAAGTTAGCTGATGAATAAATCATATTTGGCAAAATAGCTGATAAAAATGTAAAATGACTCAAAAAGACATCTTGATAAACTAATCAATTATAATATTTTTAAATATAATTAAAACAAATCTTTAATAATTAATTAATACAAATCTTGAAAAACACCTATTTGTACAAAACCGTTTAATTAAATCTTGAAAAACACCTATCTATACTATTATATAAAGCATGCTATTCGGTTATGTTTACACTTTTAAAATGTACAAACTTTTATGCATAAGGTACAATGTTTAAAGCACCAAAAACTTCCACAAACCTCCCACTACTCATATAATTTTATAAATTAAATTATTTTTAATGTTTAAGTTACACTTCACACCCTTATAATTAGTAATGTAATTTATTTTACGTGCCTTATTTTTTATTTTTTATTTTATACCTTATCATATTAACCTGAATAGTAGTATATGAATCATAAGACAATTTAAACATAAGTTTCTATTTTTACAAATTATATCATTATAATCATGTCGTTGATATATTTAAAATGAGCTCAATATTGAATATTTTCCGATTTAATCATATTATTATACACATAAATATGTAAGATTTACATTTTATGCCTATAGTTATTTATTTAGTTTTATTATCTTTTCATTTTACACCTTTATCTATATTATAATTAATTTATAAATTTCATTCATATCCCTTATTATTTTATTTTCCATTTTACACCCCTATCATATCAACTTACATTAAATAAATATGTTTTTTATACAAATTATACGATTATAATCGGTCTTGTTAATATTTTCGAAACGAACCAAGTATTGAATATTTTTTAACTTAACCATATTATCAATAACATAAACACGCAGTGAATTATTTCTCAAACTTACAGTTTATACATTATAGTTATTTAATTAAGTTTTATATATTTTACTTTTTCATTGAATGTCATTTTCATATTAACAGATAATCGTATATTAACTAAAACATATTAAGGAAAAACGTTATTTTTATAAATTATACGGTTATAGTTGTTTCTTCAATACCTTCATAAGAGCCCAATATGGATATTTTTGTATTTAATAATAATATTAAAAATGAATACACTGAGCTGTTTATTGAAACTTAGCATCTTAAATTTTCATTTTTAGTTTTTCATTTTACACCATTATATATTTATATCTATACTGTACTATAAAAAGTGGTTATTATTTAAATTTTTAAGACTTACAAATGTTTAAAATGCTTGTTTTGTAAGAATCAATTAATAATAAAATTAAATTTCATTTCAAATCTTACAAACCAAACATACCAAAAACTCCAAATCTTTCCATAAAATCCAAATTATTAAAAAAAATCGTCAAATCAAATAGGTACTAAATGTGCAACTTTGTTCCTATTAAATTAGAATTGTATTTGAGTTTTGTAAAAATAATGGATGTCGATTTATAAGTTCATAACAATAGACGATTTGATATTTTCAAAAAATTCGAAACTTTTAAAATTTGTGATGATGAAATATTTAAATTCCGCTACGTTGTAACGGGTACGACTTCTAGTTTGTACAAAACCATCCATAAGTGATTTTATCCACTAATGCAAACCTCACCTATTTGTAAATGAATATTAAATTTAATTATTTTTAAAATTAAGTAATTTATATTAATTAAATTTTATAGATGAAATAATAATTAAAAACTATATTAAAATCGGGTTTATAGGACATCAACAACGGCTATGTGTCCTAATAGATCGTTTATAGGTATTAATTTTATAAGGCCAAACAATAAAACGTCATAGTTAAAAATATTGTAATAAGTTTACAGGGCGTTTTTGGTTACCTTAACAAAATAAATTGAGACATTTTTTAAATAAAACGTCATATTAGATATTTTCAATTACACTTCTAAAAAGTGTTCTATAAATTTCATCATTTTTATATGACACATTTTAAAATAATTTCCTATAAAATAGATAATAAAACACTTTATTTAAAAAAATGTCCTAAAAAGATTGGTAAGACGCCTATAAATTTTCTATAAACTTGTTGGAAGACTTTTAAATATAACATTTGATCATATAAATTTAATATCTATAAAGTAATTTGTTTAGACTTTTAGACATTTTGACATCCTATAAACTTTTTTTATTTAGGGTGACAATTCTCGACACGACACGAAAATAAACGGGTTAGGGTTGAATTTTTTGACACGCCAACTTGTTAACCCGTCAACCCGCCAAATAAACGGGTCGTGTTCGGGTTGACACGAACGGGTCGCGGGTTGACCCGCCAACCCGCCAAAGTTTATTAAAACAATAATAATATATATTTTATGTTTTATTTTAAAATCTACAAGTCTAATTAACAGGGTTTCTTTAATTGTCTTGTGTAAATTGTAATCCCGTCCGTCAAAACTCAACCCACCAACACGCAGGTTGATCCGCCAACCCGCCAACACGAACGTGTGCGGGTTAGGATTTCGTATCTCGACACGATTAGCTAAATAGATCGTGTCCGAGTTGACCCTCCCTGACCCACCAATCCGAACACGACACGATTATCACCCTATTTTTATTGTAGTAAAAGTAAGTCTATCTAAAAGACATAATTAGCAATGCCTATAGGCCAGGGCCGTCACAAAATCTAAAGTTGCTACAATTAGATTCACTCAATCTAACACAAATGAATGTATCAATTTAATTATCCAATATCTGAATTTTGTATTATTTTAAAGAAAAAAGTAAAATTAGAAGAGAGAGAAACGAGTATGAAGTTGCACATTACATAAACAAGCACATATACACCGTTCTAAATTGTTTTAATTAATAAAGAGTAAATTGCAATTTATCTTGATTTGATTTAAAAGTAAACTACGGCTTTGGTCCTTGTAGTTTTAAGTTTATCTTGGAATTGATCCCTATAGTTCTTTTATTCCAAAATAGCATCTAGAATTTACGTTTTTATAATGCTTTGGTCCATGTCAATGATAGTTGTTAACTCCCATTCTATTAAATGAACAACTTGGTCCTTTCCTATTTTATCTTTTATCTTTTTATTATATATATATATATTATGATTAACTGAATGTTACAGCGTATGCCAACTTATCACCCCGACCCTATCGACAGTACTATTTTCTTGTCCTTGTGAACCCCTTGTTCAAACTCTATTGACATCTTTCACTAAACCCACCACCACCTCCATCTCACTACCAAGTCCACCTCTAGCTCCTTATCAAACACTACCACCGCCACATCTACCACATCATTGTTCAAGAAAGAATAAAAAAAGCGGTGACCAATGTGATAGAGGTGAGCTCTGGTGGTTCTTTACTTTGTTTTCCTACCATCTCCTATCTCTATGTCTCTGCCCTATTCCCTTTTCCTATTGTTACCTTCCACTGCGACCTTCTCAATAAACATGAAAAAAGACTCACCACAAAATATAAAAAAAATTCAAAACACATCCTCATTGGCAGGGTTTTTGATATATCCTTATATAACGTGTATGTATGTGTGTTTTAATATATCATCTTGTCGTTGGAGATCAATATTTGAAAGAAAAAGAAGGCCAAAGAATATGAAAAAGGTCGCCAGGTAAGGGTTGCATCAAATTCTTCATAGTTTCACCAATCATCAAAGTTTGTGCAGGGAGTTCAGTGAGACGGAGGTATCCAAAGTGTGAAGAAGAAAAATATGGGAGAGAAAGGGGTGGAAGACGAAGAATACATTCCATCAGAGATAGAAGTCGAAGATGTGGGAGGAAGGAAGGGGTGATCGGAGATTGAGGCTTGAGATGGTGTGTACGACAATGAAGCATTTGGGGTCGGGCTATTCCAAGTGCGTATAAATATAATATATTTTAAAAAATAAAAAGATCCAATAAGACAAAAAAGAGGAAAAAGACAAATACAGTTCACAAAGAATCAACAATGCTCCTCACCTAACTGATGAGAGTTAACACCTGTTAGTGACAGGGACCAAAGTGTTATAAAAATGCAATCTCTATGGCCTATTTTGAAATAAAAAATTGTAGACAAAAAGAGAGAAAAACTTGTTTTAGATCATTTTATCGAATACAATTCAATGCCAAAAAGCATTTCAGTACTTTTTAGAGAGAGAGAGAGGACATACAAAAATAGCTTTTCAAAAAAGCTTCATGATGCTCAAATCTTCGAAAAAAGCTTTGCGATCCAATGCTTAAAAGTTATTTTGATGATCGGTGGAAAGAATAAAAAATATTAAAAGATTTGCTATTAAAAATGCTTTAATAATTTAACATTTTCAACACACATCTCAATTTGCCAACCACTCATTTTACCACATATACCATGTGTCTTATTTTAAATCGGTTGTGTATCCGTATAACATAAGAGAGTAATAAATTTTATTAAAAAGATATTTGAAATTTATAATGTATTTTAATATAGCTTATGATTGGATTTATAGAGTTCAAACATGAATTTTATAGATAATGAATCAATAAGCAATAAGTTATTCTTAAAAGTTTTTATCAGTTGTTTTATAATATTGTAAAGATATGCCTAAAATAAATACAAAGAGTGAATTGATAAGGAGTAACTAAAGGCGGTCTGGTCTGGCCTGTTTAGGTGGTTTGAGCCTTTTATGGGTTTTACATTAAAAAAATAACATCTACATCCAAAATGAAATTTCTATCAATATCGCACTATTAGAAAATCGTATACGAAATTATAAAAAAAACATCTATCTCTAAATTACAAAAAGACATTGAACAAATGATAAAATTTAAACAAATCCACCAATAATAGTTAAAATTTTGGACAAACATTCAGTAAGGAGAATTAGGGTTTGAAATTTGATTTTTGAAAAATTTCAGAATGTTGCCAATCTAGAAATGAAAACTGAAAATACATAACGTCTTTGATAAATTCTTTATTACTGGACCATAAAATAAAAACCTACAACATGAAAAAAAGATACAAGTAATACATTTTTTGGCAGTTGGTTCGGTCCAGACCGCTCAAAGAAAATGTTCAAACCGTAGACCAGACCAGACCGAGCGGTTTGAGTATTTTTTAGACCAGATTGCACAAACCGCCAAAAAACGGTCTAGTTCGACTTGGTTCGACCGGTTTGAGCGGTCCAACGGTTTTTTTGAACACCCTTACTTCTAATGAATTTTGCTACCTTCCAATCTTTTTTTCTCCTCAGATAAGAGTTATCTAGTAACATCCGCAAACCTCAAGGTCTCTTTCCCATATATCAAAATAAGCTTCATGTACTCATAGGAAGATGGCCAAGATAATATAAGCCTCAATGCTATTATCTTCATCTTCTACCTCAACTCCGATGGCCTCCAGTTCTGAAACGACATTGTTAAGAACACTTTGATGATTTGAAATTTGTGTACCTCCATCCATACGTAGAGTATGAACTTGTTCTTTCAGATATAATCGATTTGAGATGCCTTTGCCTTGATATAACTGCTCAAGATTCTCCCAAAGCTCCTTGGCCGTTGATATCCCATGAACGTTTGCAAGAATATTCTTTGCTAGACAGTAGACACAGACGAATAGTATTTGCCGCTCTCAAATCCAAATCATCCCATTCTTCCTCGCTTTTACTGGCACAACTTGATTCACCATTATAAGCTAGTTTTCCCCTTAAATGACTTATGTAACCCAGATTGTATCAACACATCCTTGACTTGAATT
Organism: Silybum marianum; assembly: GCA_036898165.1. Lineage (NCBI taxonomy): Eukaryota > Viridiplantae > Streptophyta > Magnoliopsida > Asterales > Asteraceae > Silybum > Silybum marianum. Next base: position 3,832,636 of record CM072535.1, on the reverse strand, counting down.
TGTCATAAGCCAAAGTTGATCCTTCTATCATATTTCTCTACATCAAACCTCATTGCACTTGAAAATTTTGACATCATAACAATGCCTCAAAAACAGTATTATATAGTAGAAAAGTGCTTGTAGCCTATGAGTAGCACACCCAGGAAAGGTTTCCTAATATACAAATACCTCCACCAGACACAATTCTATCCTACACAAAGTAACCAAGAGAAATTCTTTTTTAATGTGGAAGATCAGACAAAACTGCAACCACAAAGCATACCATGAACCCTCTAACATGAGACCTCATCCAATACGGCCAAGAGACAATTCTTTTTTGATGTGAAAGATCAGACAAAGCTGCAACCACAAAGCATACTAAGAACCACTAACCGAGACCTCCTCCAACCCGGAGCTCTAATACCACTTGTTGGGGAATTGGCCTAAGAGTTTCCCAACAACCTTAGCAATAAACAAATATAGAGAAAAAGAAGATAAGAATTAACGTGGAAACTCCAAAACTGGAGAAAAAAATACAGGCCTCCAGAGAGAAAATCCATATGTGAAAAATTATAACAATCCACTAAACTCTCAAGCCTCAACCAATAATACACACACTCTCAAAGATATAACTCACACCCAATAAAACAAGAGAACAAGAAAGAAAGAATAAGATACTTTAAGTATAGTTTATTGGGACGATTTGAAACCTAAGTGTTAAATAGCTTTTATTTACGGTTGTTTTATACATCTCTATATAGTATAGGGACCATTCTGTAACTTGTATGTCTATATATTGAATGCAATATACGCAACCCTAATTAAGGGTTTTCCACAATATTCAACATGGTATCCGATTCCTCTGGGACGACTGTCAATCCCCCAATCCCTGCTGGCCACCCGATGGTCACTCGATCTCGTACAGGCTCTCTTCGGCCTAAACATATCTTCAATCTCTCTGCCTCCAACGACATCTCTCCCATTCCTCGTTCTACTGCTCAGGCTATGTGTGATCCACACTGGCGCTCTGCCATCCTCTCCAATCACGCGTGGGATCTAGTTCCCAAGCCTCCTAACGCTAACATAGATGGTTGTCGCTGGCTATACCGCCATAAATTTGATAGTAAAGGACGGCTAGACCGCTGTAAAGGTCGCCTTATTTCTCAGGGCTTCTCTCAACAGCCAGGTCTGGACTTTGATGACACTTTCCGTGCTGTTGTTAAACCAGCCACCATTCGCACTGTTCTTAGCATTTCTGTTTCTCGTAATTGGCCCATCCATCAGTTTGATGTTAAAAATGCGTTCCTTCATGGTGATCTTACCGAAACTGTTTACATGCGTCAGCACCCCGGCTATGTTAATAGTCAGCTTCCTGATCATGTCTGTCGTTTGCGAAAGGCCCTTTATGGTCTTAAGCAAGCACCTCGGGCATGGTATCAACGTTTTGCTCTCTACCTCTTCACCCTCTGCTTTATCAACAGTAAGCCTGATAGCTCCTTATTAACATATCATCGTGGATCTGATACCATCTACCTTCTCCTCTATGTAGATGATATCATCCTCACTGCTTCGTCTTCCTCTCTCATCTCTAAGGTCATCTCTCCGCTTTCTTTCAAATTTCCTATGTCTGATCTAGGACCATTGTCCTTCTTTCTAGGCATTGCTGCTTCCCGCAGTTCATCTAGTCTCTTTTTATCTCAATCTGCCTTTGCTCAGGAGATTCTCTCACGGGCTGATATGGCTACGTGCAATCCCTGTAGCACCCCGACTGATACTATAACCAAGCTCGTTGCTGATGGTGAGTCGGTTCCTGATCCTACTCTATATCGAAGCCTTGCTGGAGCCTTGCAATATTTGACCTTTACTCGTCCCGATATTGCTTATGCTGTACAACAGGTCTGCCTGTTTATGCATGACCCGCATGTTCCGCATCTTCATGCTCTAAAACACATCTTACGGTATCTCAAGGGTACCTTGATGCTTGGGTCTTCATATTCGCGTGTCAGCCGTTGATCGCTTGGTTGCTTATTCTGATGCTGACTGGGTCGGGTGTCCTACAACTCGCCGATCCACCTCTAGGTTTTGTGTCTATCTTGGTGATAATCTCGTTTCCTGGTCTTCTAAACGGCAGCATGTCGTATCCCTCTCTAGTGCCGAAGCCGAGTACCGTGGGGTAGCCAATGTTGTTGCTGAAACTGCTTGGCTTCAGAATCTTCTTCTTGAATTATCATCTCCGCTATCTCGTGCTACCGTTGTCTTTTGTGATAATGTCAGTGCCATGTATTTAGCGTCTAACCCAGTTCAACACCAAAGAACCAAGCATGTGGAAATAGATTTACATTTTGTTAGGGAACGTGTTGCTATTGGTCATGTGCGTGTTATGCATGTCCCATCTTCTTTTCAGTATGCAGATATTTTTACAAAGGGTCTACCTACTCAACTGTTTCTTGACTTTAGAAATAGTTTGAACATTAGAGTCCCCCCTACTCAAACTACGGGGTGTGTTAAATAGCTTTTATTTACGGTTGTTTTATACATCTCTGTATAGTATAAGGACCCTTCTGTAACTTGTATGTCTATATATTGAATGCAATATACGCAACCCTAATCAAGGGGTTTCCACAATTTTCAACACTAAGTCTTGGACCCCTTTATATAAGCATGGAATCCCTTTCACCTTTCATTGCTCCACCGATGTAGGATAAGCCTTCAAAGATTTTCTTTTATTTTAGCCAAAAATTCTCAATACTACCCTTTTCTCTCTTGTGTTCCTCTCTCCAACACCGTGACGACCCACAACCACCAATCTTTCTTCATTCTTCTTTGTGCTTCGATTGAAACCCTCACCCTCCTTTTGCTTCCTCTTTCCCTTTGACCACCCTTCTCTGTTCACTCCTTCAACAAACAAACTCCATTGTCAGAAGAAGCTCACCCGCAAGCCAGAGATGGTATTTTCGATTTTGTTTTGCATTTTCTTCTCGATCATTTTCTAATTTATGTTTGGGCTTATATATGCTTCATTCTCGATGTTTGTATGAGAAATGTGAGGGATGAGGTTCTCACCTTCTCGGTGCGTGCTCTCACCCCTCCCCCCCCCCCCAATATGTACATATATAATTTAGTTTACTTTACTAAAAAGAAATAAGAAAATGGTAAATTGGCAAACATGCTTCTCATTAAGATAGATAAAGCTTATGCAAGAAAATCAAACATTTAAAACATACCTAGAGAACATTGTTCTTTGGACAGAAGTTTTAGAAATCCCATAAATAAAAATGATAAAACTATCATATTTTATAACTATGTTAACTGACATATTTGATATAAGGTTCTAAATGACGTGAGACGTAACGTGACGGTGTTGTCAAACTTCAAGCCTTACGAATTACGACAAGCTCACAACATTTTTCAAGACGTGTTAAGGCGACATATGTATACATACATATGTATGTATGTATGTATGTATGTATGTATGTATGTATGTATACTATGTGTGTTTTTGTTTTGCATAATATCATAGAAAAATTTAAATTCATATGAAGTTATAAAACTAAAGAAGAAAGAAGAACAACTTATATAAAACATATAGAGCCTATATTCAACTTTCTTCAATCTCCAAGGAATTTGTGTTCGACTCTCCGCGTACGAAAATAAAATTAAGGATTTATCTATTTAAGGTTTTAGTATTTAAGTTTCTTTTTTATATCTATTCAAGTTTGAGGTCCCGTATAATTATCATTTATCACCAAATTACATATTAAAAAAAACTCATAAATTACAAAATAATGCATCGTAACATGTTGTAACACATTATACAATGCAAGCCAAACTTTAGAATAGAGCCACAAGGGTTAATAGAAGTCAAGCTTCGGTCGTCTCATTTGTGAATGTGCTTTGATGAAAAAACATATATATGAAATCAATAAAAATCGAAGAATTCAATGAACATCGTAACAAGTTATTTAAAACCATGCTCTGTACATAAACAGATAAGAACCAATGACTGAATTTGAACCGAATAAGAACCAAGGAGCAGTTAAAAACCTGTCTAGTCCTTTAAACTCCTGTTTCTCAAACCAATGACCGAATTATACCAATCGTTAGAATAGTAGGATATAATAACCAAAAACAAAAGTTAAAGGACAAGTTATGATGAGTGATAAATAATGGGTGGGGCTGGTTTACAGAGAATAATCTAAGTTTGTAAGTAATGATGAAGCTAGCAGCAGTTGAATTGATGCATTCATTGTTTCTTACATTTACATGCTCCCAACCACTCATTCATAACCATCACAACTTCTGCCATTTACTCTTTATCAAAGCTCAAATTATATTATTGAAAAATTAATTAAACTAGCCATTTTAAAATGGTTTAACTTCCTAGCTATTTTTTTTCAAACTTTACTAAAATAATCTCCGGTGCGTATAAAGCTACGTTCGTAATTGCAGACCCAGGTAGGAAATATATATATTTTTTAAGTTTAAGATTCGGTCTATAATTATGGAGGTGGAAAATTGAGGACATGAGTAAACTCTGGAAAAAAAATTGTGTTTAACTTTTTGCAGAATTAAGGCTATTAGTAAAGTTTAGAAGAATGATTAAGAGATGAAATCATTCTAATAAAATGACTATTTTAATTAATTTATCGAAATATAATATAGTTTGTTTCGATTTTTTATTTTGATAATATGAATATGATTAGGGGTGCTCAAAAAACCGACCAAACCGACCAACCCGATCAACCCAACCCAACCCGATGCAAAATAACTCAACCTGAAGCAACCCGATGCCTAATCGAGTTGTAAAATCTTCAAACCGTAGGTATTGGGTTGATATCGGGTTACTTTTATTTGAACCCAACCCAACCCGACCAACCCAATGAACCCGATATCCTTTTATATTTTGGGTTTAATATAATTATTGAATCTCTATTAATATGTAAATTAAACAATTACACCTATCATGCACTCTCCTCGTATACATATATTTTCAATCTATTATCTATCTTTATATAAATCATTTATATATATTAGTATATATATTGAGAAAAATTAATTGGATGTAATATACTTCAAATTCAAGAAATACAGATAAGTTGTACCAAATGACAGATAATGAAAAATAAATTGTGAGTTATTCAATGTTAGCAGAATATTTTGTTATACCAAACTATCAACCCGACCAACCCGATTAACCCGATCAACCCGAACGGGTTGGGTTGGGTTGGGTTGAACTTTTGGTTGGGTTGGGTTGGGTTGAAACATTCTCAAACCGACAATATTGGGTTGATTAGTTAAAACACCTCGAACCCGATCAACCCAACCCATGAGCATCCCTAAATATGATATTTCAAGCATTTTAAATAAACTATGTTATACAAGATAAAAGTCAACCAACATATATACGTTGTCATTTCCATACATATTTATATAAACAATATCTAAATGTAACGTTGTTACATCTGATATACAGAAAATTAAGATTTTGAAAATACGTTGCATTTTCATGCATGTTGTTATAAAAAATTAATTTATAATAATAGTTAAATATCTAAAATATATTTCAAGTTAACTATTAATTGAAAATAATTTCGTCGATTAATTATAATAATTGTTGATTGATAAATATGTAAATTGTAAAAACATTTTTTTCAAAAACAAAAATATGTTACATTTTTGCGTAAGAATTGTAACTCTTTGGATTATGGAAAAAATCAAATCTGATCATATAATCATATATGGTTTGCTGTTGTTAAAAAAAAAATCATGTATGAATAATATTAGTAAAGTAAAGAGAGGTTCAAATAAAAAAGACCAAATTTATTGATTATATAAGAATAAATGATTCATATGTGAATCACTGATTCACTGGTAAAAAGGTAGGTAAGTTAACGTGATCGGTTCACGCATATGATCATCATTTTAGAGTCGAAAATAAGTTTTTCATATATCCAAGGGTCTTGTTAACTTGTTGTGTTGCTAATAATGACATCACTACGAAATAAATGACTTTCATCAACAAAAATCATACAGGAAATTTTTTGTGTGTGGTTATCGATGGATCATCTAAGAAATAGTAATAGTTTCTGTAAAATCCGATGTTTTCAATAAAATAGCAATGGATTACCCAGGAATTTACACGGTGATCTGTCACTGATTTGATTTACCCACCAACAATTCACTTACCAACTTTTGTGACGGTTTTGTGACGAATCACCTTTTACCGATGGATTTCCGAGGAAAATATTTGTAGGTAAAAGTCTTCCATTTTAGTAGTGTATTACTAAGTTAACGCCAACTTCATAACTAAAATTACAGGAATAAATAAAATTGTTCAAGGAATTATATTTTAGATCTATTATAACCCAAACAAATAATAAAATAATAAATTAGATCGATTGTTTTTGCTTGAAATAGACTCCCTTTAATAATCATAACAATTGCATTTAAACCGAATTAAATACAACTCATTAGAATGAGTTTTCCATGGTTAAGTTAAGTGGGTCCTTCAAGCTTTTATCTGGTCCCGTTACACGTCATATGTGGGGTCGAGGACGTGTCGTAGCGTGCAAAGACCAAACGAGAATAGAACTCAAAAGAAGCCAGAAGGACCCCCAACCCATGACTCATCAATCACCATTCCATCAATCTACTATATACATAATGAAAGCGATTCCTTCTTTCTTCTTTCTATATTAGATTAATTTCAAGTCGGGTTGATTCTAATCACAATTTTGTTGAAATTGAACAAATTTAAACAAGTTTAATGGTTTGACAGGTTAGATAACCCATAATCTATCGATTTGTTTGACAGTTTGAAAACAAATTACTCATATCGATAATCGTTTTATCTTTGTATATTATATTATTCCCTTCATTTGAAATAAGCGACTATATTTGTATTTATGTTTCTTCTAAAATAAGTGTGTAGTTTAAAAAATAAATAGCTAAATTTTCAATATTGCTTTTAAATTAATGTATACATTTAAGAATTGATAAAATAGATATATTAATTAGAGGTAAATTTGTAATTTTATTAATTAAAAAATATAATAACTATATTTGTCAAAAGAGTGTATACTTATTTTGATATCTCAACACTATTGATGATGGGATGTTCGTGGTTCTTGAGCATCCACGAAAGGTAATCAAAATTCCTACAAAGTGTCACTATTTTGAATAAATAAAATTTATTTTTATCAATTTAATTTAAAAAAATTAGAAAACCGAATGAACTTTTTCATCGGTTCCTTTGAGTTTCAGTCTAACGACCCTGCTCCTCAGGCGGAGTGTTTCACGCGTTATAAATGATTACTTTTTTTTTCCTGAATTTTTTAATTTTAAATATCTAAATTTCTAATTTTTTTTAATATATAAACCATCTAACTTCTAAAAATTTTATAAAAAAAAAAGATATTTGTAATTGATTAGAAAGGTTCTATGCTAAAACAAAAAATTCAATTCAATTTTATCCCTTAGAGCATCTCCAACAGCTATGTTAAAATGAAAAAAAGTATAATTTTAGCATTTTAGTTGCTCCAACAGCTATTCTATCTTATATGGTAAAATTGAAAAAAGATAGAGAAATTGTAAAATTCTCTAAATTTAGAAAAATCTCTAAAACTTTTTAGAAGAGAGAGAAAATAATATTTTAATTATATCAACCAATTAGAGTATTAAGATAAAAATGTGTAGAAGAGAGAAATATTATTTTATTAGATGTATTAAATATTTTATTAATATAATTAATGATAGAATTGCTAAAATAGAGTAGCTGTTGGAGATGAATGTAAATTTTTATAGAGATTTTGACTTTTTTTATTATATTATAGAAATTTTTTAGCATATCTGTTGGAGATGCTCTTATAAACTCTACGTTACATATCCAAACCCTCTCCACTCCTTTCCGTCCCATCGTACTCCACTTTTCATCACTACCCATCACCAATCTACCTTTTTTATGATATTTTTTTCGATTCTTCTGTTTTTTAGTCTATTTATACATACTCAGTTAAATTGTTGAAAAAACGATACATAAAAAAATAAAAAATGAATTTTCAATAAATATTCACTTATCAAATTATAAAATGTTATACTATAAATTATTACATCAATGTTAATACTTTATTCTTTTACTATTAACGAACTATAGAGGTATTTTGTTATTATACATACGTACACCAAGTTAATACTATAAATAAAAAGTACTATAATAAAATATTTTTGTTTTTGACATACATAAACTTAAACTATTAGATGACTTAAATTATTATATTATAAATTACAAGAACATATTGTATTTAATAATCAAATTGAAGTAAATGAATTATTGGCATATTAATTTTTAATGAAATTGTAAATAATATATATATATATATATATATATTATGAGCAGGTTTAAATAAAAACTCATTTTTCATTTTTCTTTGTAAAATAAGATATTACACATTTGAAAGTCTAAAAATATTACATATGTATGGACCACTTTGATTTTCTATGTTTAGACTCGATTTTAAGGTGGTTTCGACTCTATTGTTGAACTTTAATTTTAATTCTTATTCAATAGCTGGATGATTGTCTAGTTGGGTTTAACTAGTTTTTAACTTAGCCAGTCGAGTTTCATAAAACTAATGTTCGACTCGGCTCGTTCTAAAACTCGATTAAAATTTTCAAGTCAAACCAAACCTTTATATATACTTTTTTAGCCCAACATACTCATATGCTCATAAACAATACAATAAAAATATAAAAATTATTAACTTCGAGCTAATAAACAAGTTAATCGACAACTAGTACGAGCCATAAACAAACATCAAGCTTGAACTCGATAACTCCAAAAATATTCGAGCTTGAGCTCGATAACTCAAAAAATATTCGAGCTCGAACTTGAGCCTTACATACATCGAAAAAGTTATTCGAGCTCGAACCTAGTATAAATTTTCAAACTGATCTTAAAAACCTACCACTCGACTTAACTCATTTATCTGTCTTACAAAATTCTTCTGGGTATCTTAAAGCTAGGGTAGATATGTACAACCAAGCTTAGTTAGGTCCTCCACCCTATGATGTTCATGGATTCCACAATTAAAATTTCACTTATAATTGGGACCGGCTAGACCTAGTTTATTAAATTTTTCTTTATGTTTTTACTCTTTTCTCTATTAGTTAAAGTGTTTCTTTAAATATTTGAATATTTTAATTGTAAATAAAAGTTAGAGTGAATTACATTTTTCATCCATATAGTTTTCTAAAATTAACAGATCGGGTCCTTCATTTAAAAGATTCAAGAAATAGGTTCTTATGGTTACATTTTTGCAACATTTTGGACCCATATCACTAACCTGATTTAATTATAGTTAATTGTTAAGTAAACCCTTTGATTGTCATCTCACATGCATTTTTGTTTTTTTAACCTACTAATTGATTTTTGAATTATTTATTTATTTTTTGGTTTTTATCTTTGTACTTTTTTCCTTTATTTATATTTTTCTCTAGCAATACCAAAAACCAAAAACTTAAACCGCCTTTCAACAACCATCACCATCTTCTGCCACCCACAAAATCAAAAATGAAAATGAAGTCAAAATCAAAATCAAAATCAGAACCAGAACCAGAACCCTTAACCATGTCTATTGCTTCTTCATCTTAAAAACCAAGAACTTCAACATCAATAACAATAACTCTAAGAACTTCAAGGACACAAGATCATCAAGGACTAACAAATTCTTTTACAAAATTTGTGATATAAATGTTGGTTGTATTTATGAAGACAACAACTAGTGCACAAACCAAACAAAAATGTGGAAAAAATAGACCTCAAGCTTGTGTATTACTAAATACGATCGATGATATAATAATAACCTACAACAACGCTGTAATAATGATCTGCACACGATAACAGTAAGGACACAAAGATTTGATGTGGTTCCACTATCATGAGATAGTGCACATTCACAGAAGGAAGGGAGATGGTAGTTCGTATAGTCAATATCAAAAAAAGAATACAAGGAGTTCTTACCCCACTACAAGATTCAAATCATAGCACTTAACAAAATGTTCCTTAAGAACTCTATCTCAAGTTTTTTCTCATATTATAAGAGGAAGAATTGACCTTGCCGCCACGCCACGCCTCACCATTTTGAACATTGTTGATAGGTATTCATAGAATTAACGGGATCAACATTTGTTCATTTACTGTAAATTGCATCATATATAAATGCAAGCATATTTAATAAAGTAAATTGGAAACTAATATGTAGGGGATAGGCTAATGATTATTCTAAAGTTGTGTTTTGAACAGAAAAAGTTAAAATAATAAAATGGGTAGATGGCTTGCTCCGAACTGGTTGGGATGTAGGTCCCAAACCGGTCTTATATATTGAGGGTTGGTATTTATTCTAATTCAGACCAAACTTAAAGTAGAAGTGTATGGATAAGACGTGGTAGGGACTCAACTCCATGCCTTGTTGGGTTCGATCAATTTGCACCTTTAGAAGGAGCTGTAATGGCTTAAAGTTCGTGTTTTAGCGGCCACATTATGCCAAAGAAAAAATAACTATTAACTACCGTTTCCATATCCTACAAATCATTTTAAGACACATCATCCATATTTTTTATCTTGCATTTAATCTCAACATTCTTTCTTTGCGAGAATATGAGATGTTTTTTGTGCTTTGATGAATAAGATTTTATATCACAAGACATAAGTGTGTTCACACATCTTTCTTGTTTCATATTTTCAATTTGTCCAATAATGCTTATCGATCTACCAAAAAGAGAACCTTAGTACATTTGAAAGTTGCAACTTGACTGAAATCATAAAATACCTGTTTGCCTCTCATATAGTTAGTCCTTGTTTGATCTTCTCTTCGGAGCTTCCCTTGTTGTTGTTTCGTTGTCGTCCTCTAGTCATTGGTGGTTGTATCGATCTGCTTCGTCGTTTTCATCATTGCTTCCTTTGTTGATATTCTTTCTTAGTTCTTATTGTATGATGTTTTTGTCGATGTGATTTGTTATTGTTCTCTCTTGTCACCGTCGCTTGTTGGTTTTTTGGTGGAGTAATATTACCTCTCATTTGTCTTTGTTAGCACACACAAATACACATAAAATACATAATGAGGCATTTCTATTAAATATTAAGTTATATTAATCATTGATTTTGTTTATAAAAAGAAAAAATGAGTTTAGATGCTTATATAACAAGGACCTGTATGTATAAAACACGCTCGAAGGTTCAACTGATTAGAAAGAACTAGTGTTTTGTATCATGTATTGTATGGTGTTTAAAATTTGGTTTCATGATATTTTTTCATAAATTTGTTTCTATGATTATTTTCTTAATTTTTTTTGTATAAATGAGCCATTTTTCAAGCACATATGCAATATTGTGCTAGATAATGAAATTGAAATAAAAAATAGTTTTAAGAATGTTATGAAGATCATAAATCGACATCTTTCACCATAACATCACCATATCATTTTGTCACATATAATAAAACATATAGGATATATCGTTTTTTAACTTTTACATACCAACATAAATAATGTTATTAAATTAGAAAAAGTTAAAATGACCATAAACCATCACCACACATTGTATAAATGCATGATCCTAATAATTGCACATAAAAACGCTTTTTTTTGCATAGCATCAACTGCTCTTTGAATTTCTAAGGTGTTGGATCCAATAGAGGTGTAGGAAGAGGTTCCTTATGGTCTTATTACGAATATTCTTCGAGAATCATGGCTTGTAATTTTCTAGATGTTGATGGCTCATGTACACAGTACTTGAATCGATCGATATCCAAGGTAGTTTTGTTTTCATTTGTTCTTTTTTATCTTTCTAAATCTAAACAGATATAATTACTTGTTCATACACATAAGAACTATCATGATCTTATTCATCATAATATAACAAAATAGAAATAAAACTATTGAAACATTGTAAAAACTTGTGATTGCATAAACCCAATTAAAAATGAAAAAAAATAAAAACTTATTTGCATATCAAAGGGACGAAGATACTTTTAACGGTTCTATGAGATTTTGGTTGTTTAGCATCAAAACGAATATAAATTACCTAAAATTTAAGGCTAAACGAGTTCTTAAAGACTTGTTGTTTGCTCTCTTACATGTGTTGTTTAAATAATACACATCAATAAACAGTACTACATGCATAAAAAATGTTTTGTAAGAGTTTTTGTCAAATACTTTATAACTTAGTATTGTGATAAATATATTTTCGTATATTTCCTTACAATAAAATTCCACAAAAAACGTTTTTTGTATTTTTATATTTTCATAATTTTATTTATTTAATTTTAATCAATCTAATTAACATAAAAAACAAAAAAATAATATTTAAAAATACAATATTCAATGAACTTCAAAATTAAAAAACAATGATGAAAATGAAATGGGCCACATTTACTCGTAATTCGTAAACTCTTACAAGCTGGTCTCAATGGGCTACTAATCGACTGGGTGAGCTGGGCCTTTAGCTCAACTTAAGTGGTTTAATATTGTCATTCAATCTTATGATTTGATAAGCACTTAAGATCTATGTTATTAAATACTAAATATTTATTAAGTTATATTATTTATAAATAAAAATGACAAGGATCAATAATTTTACTCAGTAAAGGACCACCATTTTTATCTGATAAGTGAGGGTGACAACTATTACTCGATTAATACTTAACTGGTAAATTGTTGCATACAGTTCCCCTTTCTTTATAGACCAAATTCCTACATGGTAAGATAAGTTATGGTGTTGAATCTTACAGGTAAGTGCTTACCGGGTAACTGTTTGGATAAACGTTCCCTTAGTCTCACTACAACACAATTGGGTTTATAAGGCATTTCAAATGTGTAAGCATCCTAATAGCATATTTATATGACTTAATTTTATAACACCAAAACTATAAAGCGTCTGATATAAAAATGTTACAATAAGTTTATAGAATCCTTTTAAGCTTTTTAACAAGTTTTTTTGAAACGCTTTTAAAATAAATATCGTATTACTATTTTATAAGACAGTTTTGATAGATGTCCTGTAACCCCATCTTTTTATAGAACACTTGTGTTTATAGGACACTTTGTGAAATATTGTCGTATAACATAACTAATATGATATTTATTTTAAAAAAAGTCTTGACAAACTTGTTAAAACGTCAAAGCGTCCTATAAACCTATTATATCACTTTTAGATAGAACGTTTTTTTTATCTTATAAACTCAAGTTTTACACATATTCTATCTCTTGTTGAGGTTTATTTAGATTTATTACTTGGAGAAATTTCAAGTATTGATTTATAAGAGAAATATTTATCATTTATTCATTGTATTAATGAAAATTTTAAATTAGTCGTTATTTCCAGATTTCAGGGTATTACAAGTTGGTATCTGTAATAACCCGGAACCAATTTTGTAGGAATTAACTCAGTTTGGATGGATGGAGTCTAACATCCTAAGATTCAGGGACTAAGGTTGTCATTTGAAGATAGATGATCAAATAAAAAGGGAGGAAACCCTCATTTCTTAGAGAATACGGCTGATTAGTATGTGTGTGTTTTTCTTGGTGCGATTTTGGTGAAATCAATGAAAACCTCCATTGTTGAGCAAGGTTCTTCAATGAGTAGGAAAATCCATGAATCAATGGATGGATTGGATTAAATGGTTTATTTGTTGTTGGGAAGGGTTTTGGTATGAGTTTAGACAAGTTTTATGTCTGTTTTATGGCTGGTTTTGGTAGCAATGGTGTTTTTGGGGTTTTTGGTTCGAGCAGGAAAGTGCAGGACAAACAGTGAGTCCCGCGACTTGGCCCGCGGCTTCAAGTCGCGCGGCGAGCCGCGTAACTCGCTGTTTCAGCATTTTGAAGTTTTTGCTAAAAGGTCAATTAAGTGGGATAAGTGGTGTCCTAGCCTAAGGGGTTTATAGGTGGGATGTGTGAAAGTATAACTGGGTCATTAAATATTAGTTAATTGATCTAAATCAGGTGCTTTGTTGGTGAGATCGTAGTAGGAAAAGGTATAAGGCGGTTTGGCAATTCAGGTGAGTTCCCTTCGTGTGCTTCTTTATAAAATGAATGTTTTAAATTGAAACGTTAATTCATTCATATTGGGTGGTGTGTGTCCACTATAATGATCATGGTGTGTGTGATCATGCTAGTCACGGTGTGTGTGACATTAAATACTTTACCGTTGCAATAGGTACATAAAAGTGTGATTTAAGCATGAGTTAATATTCATGACTAACCATTTTCTCTTATAATTGTCATGTATATATTAACTGTTGTTTTGGGGAAATTCACTAGGCCTTTTGTTCTAACCCTCTCTTTTATAAAATTGAAAACCTTTTCAGGGAAGCACATGGTAGAATGTTCAGGTAAGGGCAAGGGGAAGTTGTGACCCCGGGTGATAGAAGTGAGGTGCTATACGTTTAGATAGTTGCCTAGTTAATAGTTGGTTGTAATAATCTCAGTAGCTAGTTTTATTTCCGCTGCAAACGTTTGAGATTAAGTTACTTTGGGACCATTTATGTTCAGATTTGACTTTATTTTAAAGCAATAGTATGCGATACCTTTGTTATAGAATCGTGGTTGTTACAAGTGGTATAAGGGCCCTAGTTTAAGTGAATTAGGTGTTTGGGGGAGCATCTAGACTTAGACTGAGGGATAGGTGGGACTGAGATTTAAGTAGAGAGGAGTAGAATGTGGTTGACCGGTAAGAGTAATGATAGGGTAGAAAGAACTGACATATAAGGTAAATTCAAAATCACATCTGGCCAATGTCATTGTGAGTTTACAGGTACATGAAGGTGCTTGAATACCTTGTTATGATCTAACTGGTTGTCTTGTGTTATGTTCGTTTCAGTATCGAGAAATATGACTCGTGGTTCTATGAGATCGGCATCGGTATCGGTAGCGGAAGGAGATCTTCCGATTGGAGATACTTAACCTGATCAAGTTGAAACCGTTGTAGTTGCTCCTACCCGAGGAAGGGGTAGAGGATAGCGTCGTGGAACCCAAAGAGGTGCAGCATCTGTGGGAGCCCTTGAGCGTGGGACTCAAGGCCGAGGTACCATCCGTACTCGTGGTTGTGGAGTGGTGACCGAGCCGTTGAATGTGGCGGCAGAATCAATTCAAGAAAGCTCTGTGAGTGTGCGTGGTAGGGGACGCAGGAAAAGGGGAGGTCGAACCCAAGAGCGGGGGTTTGTGACCAAGAATGTCTTTAATGCGGGGATGGGGAAACTTGAAAAGGCAATTCAAGCTTTGGCAGGAAAACAACACTCTTCAAGTGAGACTATTCCTTGTGAGGATGATGATGCGGAGGGCTCTAAGGGAGAAGGAAGTCGTAGTCACTTATCCCAAAAGAGTACCCCCGAAGTGGAAAGTAAGGAATCGAAGGGATGTAGCTACAAGACATTCCTAATTTGCAAACCTCCTACCTACACGCGAGAGTGTAACACGGTGTTGGCCTTACAATGGATTAGGGAGATGGAAGTGGTGTCTGATACTAGTGAGTGTGCGGAAAAGGACAAGGTGTTGCATGCCACCACTATGCTTAAGGCGGAAGCTCGTTGTTGGTGGGATTTGGAAAGTGGAAAGATTGGTCCGGGAGCGGCCAAGAAGACTTCATGTGAGAAATTTGTGAGTTTGTTTAAAAACAAGTATTGTCCTAAGACCGCGATAAGGCAACTTGAGGAAGAGTTCTTACATCTAGAACAAGGGGACATGACGGTTCAGGAGTACACCGCGACGTTTTTGGAGAAGTCGCATTTTGCCGAGGTTTATGTCTCAACCGAGGAAAGAATGGTGGATCGTTATGTGTGGGGTTTGAAAGTTTCTATAAGAGAGTTGGTAATGAAAACGAACATAACGACTTTCCAATTGGCGGTTGATGCGATCGAGATGACCGAGAAAGAAAAGAATCGCCGAGTGATGGAAAAGGGTACCGAAAAGAGAAAGTGGGAAGGAGTTTCAACTGATTCCAAGAAAGTTAAGTTCTCTAAGTATGACAATCGTGGGAGTCAAAAGTTTGTATAGAAACCATGTGGGAAGTGTAATCGGGTGCATCGAGGAGATTTTGCTATGGAATCAAAGGGATGTTTCAAGTGTGGGAAAATGGAGCACATGGCAAGAAAGTGTCCCAACTCGAGAGCATGTTACCAATGTGGGTCTTCTGAGCATTTGAGGACGGATTGCCCTCAATTGAAGAAAGGTGTGGTGAACAACTTTAGTGGAGGACGTGGTGGTGGAGCGAAAAGGAAAGTGGAGGCTCCACGAGCTCAAGTTCGGGCTTTTCAGATGACGACTACTGAAGCGGAGGAGGCGCCTGATGTGGTGACAGGTACCTTTCTTATCAATTCTATGCATGCCAATGTGTTATTTGATTCGGGTGCGAAATGTTCCTTTATATCAACTGAATTTACGAGACTCTTGAATGTTAAGCCCAAGAAGTTGGATCATGGGTTTGAGGTGGAAATCACCGGTGATAGGCGAGTCGTGATGAGGGAAGTTTTAGAAGGTTGTAACATTGATATAGAGGGTTGTCTGATTCCGATGTTGTTATATCCGATGGCGATGAGTGAGTTTGATGTGATTGTGGGGATGGATTGGTTGGCTAGCAACAATGCGTCTATTGTGTGTAAGGATAAGTTAATTTGAGTCACCTTGCCGGAAGGAAGAGAGGTTGTGATCTGTGGTGCTCAAAGTGAGAGGAAGTCGTGTATCATATCCATGATGAAATCTAAGCAATGTTTAGCTAAGGGACGTTGCTGGTTCATGGCATATGTGATTGATGCCGAGAGAGAGAAGAAAGGTATGGATGAGGTACCGATAGTGAAAGAATATCCCAAGGTATTTCCCGATGACATTGTCGGATTACCTCCGGATCGCCTGGTGGAATTCAGAATCGATTTGGTACCCGGGGACGCGCCAATAGCCTGTGCACCATATCGATTAGCACCGGCAGAAATGAAAGAGATGATGACGCAACTTCAAGAGTTGCTTGATAAGGGTTTTATGCGTCCTAGTACGTCACCGTGGGGATCATCGGTATTGTTCGTTAAGAAGAAAGACGGGTCTATGAGGATGTGTATAGACTACCGTGAGTTGAACAAGGTAACGATCAAGAATAAGTATCTGTTGCCTAGGATAGATGATTTGTTTGATCAACTTCAAGAAGCAAGTTACTTTTCGAAGATAGACTTGCGGTCCGGTTATCATCAGTTCAAAGTGAGAGAGGAGGATGTGTTTAAAACGGCTTTCCGGACGAGGTATGGTCACTATGAGTTTTTAGTTATGCCTTTTGGCTTAACTAATGCTCCAACGGCGTTTATAGATTTGATGAACCGAGTGTGTGGTTCTTTGTTGGACAAGTGTATGATCGTCTTCATTGACGATGTTCTGATCTACTCTCGGACGGAAAATGAGCATGAAAAATATCTAGGATAGATGATTTGTTTGATCAACTTCAAGGAGCAAGTTACTTTTCGAAGATTAACTTGCGGTCCGGTTATCATCAATTGAAAGTGAGAGAGGAGGATGTGTCTAAAACGGCTTTCCGGACGAGGTATGGTCACTATGAGTTTTTAGTTATGCCTTTCGGCTTAACTAATGCTCCAACGGCGTTTATAGATTTGATGAACCGAGTGTGTGGTTCTTTGTTGGACAAATGTATGATCGTCTTCATTGACGATATTCTGATCTACTCTTGGACGGAATATGAGCATGAAGAACATCTTCATCAAGTGTTAGAATTGCTAAAGCGCAAGAAGCTTTATGCTAAGTTCTCAAAGTGTGAGTTTTGGTTGCGAGAAGTGCAGTTTCTAGGACATATAGTGTCCGAAGGCGGAATCAAGGTGGACCCGGCAAATATAGAGGCTATCAAGAGTTGGGAACCACCGAGAACACTGTCAGAAGTAAGAAGTTTCTTAGGTTTAGCGGGGTACTACCGGAAATTCATTCAAGACTTTTCGCGTGTAGCAACACCGTTAACCTCGTTGACCAAGAAGAATGTCAAGTTTGTGTGGACCGAAGCTCAAGATTCGGCATTTAGCTTGTTGAAAGAGAAGTTGAGTAGTGCGCCGTTTTTGTCGTTACCGGATGGAACGGAAGGGTTCGTGATTTATAGTGATGCATCCAAGTTGGAATTGGGATGCGTGCTCATGCAACATGGGAAAGTGATTGCATATGCTTCGAGGCAATTGAAGGATCATGAAAGAAACTACCCTACTCACGATATGGAGTTAGCGGCGGTAGTTTTTGCGCTCACGATTTGGCGACATTACCTTTACGGGGTGAAGTGCCAAATTTATACCGATCATAAAAGTCTCAAGCACTTGTTTGATCAAAAGGAGTTGAATATGAGGCAAAGGAGGTGGGTCGAATTACTGAATGACTATGGTTGTGAAATCTTGTACCATCCAGGGAAGGCGAATGTGGTAGCCGATGCACTAAGTCGAAAGGATAGAGGAGAGCCGACCAAGATAGTGTCTTTTAGAATTGAAGTGTCGCCTACTATCTTGGAGGAGATTAAGAAAGTTCAAGATGAAGCACTCCTAGAAGAAAATCTAAAGGGTGAAAGGATGGTGGGAAATGTGTTAATGTTGGTGCACGATAGCAAAAGTGTGAAATGTTTGGGTGACCGTGTGTGGGTTCCTAAACTTGGTGGATTGCGTGAGAAGGTATTAGAAGAAGCTCATAAGTCGAGGTATTCGGTACATCCGGGTACGAGCAAAATATACCGAGATTTACGACAGTATTATTGGTGGCAGGGGATGAAGAAGGATATAGCGTATTATGTGGAGAGATGCTTGACATGTTTGCAAGTCAATGCAGAACACCAAAGAGCGTATGGAAAACTTCAACCGTTGGATATTCCGGTGTGGAAGTGGGACCATATAACAATGGATTTTGTTACAAAGTTACCAAGAACACCGAAAGGGTACAATGCCATTTGGGTAATCGTGGACCGTCTCACCAAGTCGGCCCATTTCTTACCGTATAAGGAAACGTACCCAATGGAAAAGCTAGCAAGGTTATACATCGATGAGATCATGCCTAGACATGGTGTGCCATCGTCTATAGTTTCGGATCGGGATAGCCGTTTTACGGTGGCATTTTGGGAAAGCTTCCAACAAGAGTTGGGAACAAAGTTGAATTTGAGTACGGATTATCATCCACAGACGGATGGATAGAGTGAGCGAACGATTCAAACCATGGAGGATATGCTTAGAGCTTGTGTGACCGATTTCGGTGGTTCTTGGGAGACGCATTTACCGTTGATTGAGTTCTCATACAATAACAGTTATCATGCGAGCATTCAGGCGGCACCGTATGAGGCATTGCATGGACGCAAGTGTAGAACACCTTTGTGTTGGAATGAAGTGGGGGAAAAGCAGTTAGCTGGCCCGGAAATTGTTCAGATCACTACGGATAAGATTGAGCAGATTCGTGAGAAATTGAAAGTGGCTCAAAGCCGACGGAAAACGTATGTGGATTAGAGGAGGAAACTGATTGAGTTTCAAGTGAATGACAAGGTTATGTTAAAGATATCACCTTGGAAGGGAGTGGTGCATTTTGGAAAGAGAGGAAAGTTGAGTCCTCGGTATATAGGACCGTTTATTATAAAAGCACGTGTGGGTGCGTGGCATACAAGTTGGATCTTCCGTAGAAACTTCGTGGTATTCATAACATGTTTCACGTGTCTAATTCGCATAAATGTTTAGCGGACACGGGTGTGTCGGTACCATTGGATGATATCCAAGTGGATGAAAAGTTGGAGTATGCGGAAGAACCGGAAGCGATCGTGGATCGGAAGATTAAGGAGTTGAGGAACAAAGAGATTGTGTTGGTAAAGGTACATTGGAGGTTCCACAAGGGCAGGATGCGACGTGGGAACCGGAATCCGCAATGATAAATAAGTACCCAACGTTTCGCTTGAGGAATTCCGGGGACGGAATTCTTTTAAGGGGTGAGATGTAATAACCTTGAACCAATTTTGTAGGAATTAACTCAGTTTGGATGGATGGAGTCTAACATCCT
Organism: Silybum marianum; assembly: GCA_036898165.1. NCBI lineage: Eukaryota > Viridiplantae > Streptophyta > Magnoliopsida > Asterales > Asteraceae > Silybum > Silybum marianum. The sequence continues at coordinate 3,812,611 of CM072535.1, read as the reverse complement.
AAAATTCAGGGACTACTGTTGTCATTTGAAGATAGATGATCAAATAAAAAGGGAGGAAACCCTCATTTCTTGGAGAATACGACTGATTAGTGTGCGTTTGTGTGTTTTGCTTGGTACGATTTTGGTGAAAGGAGAAGAGAAGAGAAAAAACCTTGGAGAATTAAGGTGTAACAATCAGTTTCAGGTATGAAAGTTCTTCCTCTTCATCTTCTTGTTTAGTTGGGTCTTTTGGGAGATGTAAAACCATGGGGTTTTATGGTTTAGTTGGTGGTATGTTGATTGAACCCTCAAATCGGTGTTTGTTGGGTTATTAGTTGAGTATTGAAGTATTCTTCAAGTATTGCGTTCCATATTTCATTCAAAGGACTTGAAATCAATGAAAACCTCCATCATTGAGCAAGGTTCTTCAATGAGTAGGAAAATCCATGAATCAATGTATGGATTGGATTAAATGGTTTATTTGTTGTTGGGAAGGGTTTTGGTATGCATTTAGACAAGTTTTATGTCTGTTTTATAGCTGGTTTTGGTAACAATGGTGTTTTTGGGGTTTTTGGTTCGAGCAGGAAAGTGCAGGACAAACAGTGAGTCCCGCGACTTGGCCCGCGACTTCAAATCGTGCGGCAAGCCACGTAACTCACTGTTTCATCATTTTGAATTCTTTGCTAAAAGGTCAATTAAGTGGGTTGAGTGGTGTCCTAGCCTAACGGATTTATAGGTGGGATGTGTGGAAGTATAATTGGGTCATTAACTTGTAGTTAATTGATCTAAATCAGGCGCTCGGTGGTGAGATCGTGGTAGGAAATGGTATAAAGCGGTTTGGCAATTCAGGTGAGTTCCCTTCGTGTGCTTCTTTATAAAATGAATGTTTTAAATTGAAACGTTAATTCATTCATATTGGGTGGTGTGTGTCCACTATAATGATCACGGTGTGTGTGATCATGCTAGTCACAGTGTGTGTGACATTAAATACTTTACCGTTGCAACAGGTACATAAAAGTGTGATTTAAGCGTGAGTTAATATTCATGACTAACCGTTTTCTCTTATAATTGTCATGCATATATTAACTGTTGTTTTGGGGGAATTCACTAGGCCTTTTGGTCTAACCCTCTCTTTTATAAAATTGAAAACCTTTTCAGGGAAGCACATGGTAGAATGTTCAGGTAAGGGCAAGGGGAAGTTGTGACCCCGGGTGATAGAAGTGAGGTGCTATACGTTTAGATAGTTTCCTAGTTAATAGTTGGTTGTAATAATCTCAGTAGCTAGTTTTATTTCCGCTGCAAACGTTTGAGATTAAGTTACTTTGTGACTATTTATGTTCAGATTTGACTTTATTTTAAAGCAATAGTATGTGATACCTTTGTTTTAGAATCGTGGTTGTTACAGTATCAGAGTATAAGTTTGAGAGATTTAGGTACTGATTTTAGATGCCTAAACTCAAACTAATATAATTCTAAGTGATTGAATGTGAGATTTCACGATTAAACACTTTAAGATAGGTTGTTTTGAGGTTAACAGATGCACTAGAATTGGAATCATAACGATGGTAATAAGGATCCACATGTGAGGTAAATTGGTATTTTCACTTAATAGTGTTAATATGAATTTACAGTGACATGTGTGTGCTTGGGTCGCCTCAAAAGAGCAATTCATATTGTGAATAGTGTACCACATGTGTACAAATGGAAAATCTAATCAACTTGTATTAGGGCTTATTCATCTTTCTTTGTTGATGAGGCTGGTGAGATGCCAATACATATAGGATCTTTGTCATCATCTTTAATTTGGTTGACAACTTGTTTCAACTTTCAATACTTCATGAGCAACTTGTATGCTACAATATAATGCGTTACGTTAGAACACACTAAAACAATTAATTAATATCATTAGGTCAACAAAAGCAAGTTTAGTATTTAGGATAAATACGTATTTCCAAATTACAACAATATGTGGAAGCTTCATTTGGTCTAATTTACACATCTATTTGGAATATATTAACACGTAAAGACTAGGCATAATTTTTTTTGTTGAAATAGCTATTTCAGAAAACATTTTTTATCTTCTAGCCATTTTCTCCCTAACTTTAATAAAATAGCCATCAGGTACGTCAAACATGAGATACGTCATGGCATACTCAACATTTTCCCCATTTTTTTTGCATTTTGGTCCTTAGGTACGCCAAACACCAAGTACACCATGGCGTACCTGGTCCCTGAAGTTTTAAAAGTTGTCAAATTTGGTCCCCGAACTTGAAAGCCTTCCTAAAAAAGAATTCAAAATTGACGAAAATGACCCCTGGACTTCAGGTACGCCATGGCGTACATGAGGATGGCGTACCTGAAGTTTCAAAATTATCAAATTTGGTCCCCGAACTTGTAAGCCTCCCTAAGAAAGAATTCAAAATTATATAATTTTATTACATCAAATTCTCAATATATTTATTAGTTTACACTTTTTATATTAACTTTAATTTATTTTAATAATATATTTAGAATAAAAAATAAACTACAATTAATAGATATTCAATATTTACTTAAATATCTAACCTAAAAAGATAACATTACATAAAACTTTTGAACTTTGATTTCTTTCTTAGAGAGGCTTTCAAGTCCGGGGACCAAATTTGACAACTTTTAAAACTTCAGGGACCAGGTACGCCATGGCGTTCTTGATGTTTGGCGTACTTAAGGACCAAAATGCAAAAAAATGGGGAAAATGTTGAGTACGCCATGGTGTACCTGATATTTGACGTACCTGATGGTTATTTTGTTAAAATTGAGAAGAAAATGACTAGGAAGTAAGAGCATCTCCAAGAGATTCTCCAAAATTTCTCCAAAATGGAGAAACAAAAACTAAAATCTCTAAAAAAAATTACACTAATCTCCAACAAATTCCTCATTTTAGAGAACCAAACAATTATAATAATATTAAAATATTGTAATCATTTAATAAAATATTATTTCTATCTATTTATATTTATTTTCAAAAAATTTCATTGGTAATTTTATGTGGTAATCATTAATGGAGTAATCTTCATATTTGGAGAAAATAATCTTCTGTCTCCTCATTTCTCCATTTTGGAGATAGTTTTGGGGAATTTGTTGGAGCAAAATTTTGGCTCAAAATCCTCATTTTTATTATTTTTCCAAATTTGGAAAAGCTCTTGAAGATGCTCTAAAAAAAAGCTTTTCTAAAATGATTATTTCAACAAAATTCTCCTAAATATATTAAATCATTGGTCAATGACTCAATAAGAGAAGAGAGTTGTCAAATTTTAAACAATAAAAATTAGTTTGTTTTTAACTTTTTAGGTATGCATGCTTGCTCAAGTAGCTCTTTCTATGTAAATAAATTTTAGTCGCAAAATACGTATAAAATGGTTTCATTATATAATTATTATAGATTTTCTAAACTCTCCGCCCTTAATTTTAATGGTCAATGGTTGAAAATCGATATGTGTTATTTATGTTACTAATTAATTTTTTAATAAATTTTACTTAAACTAGAATTAAAAATGATAAAATTTTGAATAATTAGTGATATGCGATATATTTGTAACAATTTAAAACTTTAATTTGAGTAAACTCTAATTATGGCCCTCGTGGTTTAATGAAATTTTTGAAAGTGGGACCTATACTTTGATAACTCTATAAATCGTCCTCGTGGTTTTCCTTTTACTTTGAAAATGATCCCTACTCACTAACTATGTTAATAGATTGCGTTAGAATGAGGGGCAATTCTGTCTTTTTATCTATTTTCTTTCTTTTCTGTAATATATATATATACAGAATATAGGGGAGATTTCAAATACAAAACACGTCAATTCGTACAAACCGTATGTTTCATTGTTTTTTTGAATAATTTTTTTTCATGAAAGTGTTTAATATGATGAATTTGTTTCATATAATTCATTTCTTCATGAAATTATTTTTCTTTCTACATGAAAATGAATTGATTCATGAAACTCTCAATTTGATGAATTTTGTTTTACATATTTTGATTCACCAACCTTCATGTAATCTTGATGAAATTTTTTCATATATTATTGACTAATCAACCCTAATAATTAAGAAAAAGTGAAATTTTAAAAAAAAAAATATTGGTTGTATGCAGTTTGTACGGTTTGTACGAATTGACGTGGTTTGTAACAGAAATCAACCCACAGAATATATATCACATCTCTCTCCACGCTACAAATCAGAGTAAACTACCAGATTTGAAACCCCCTCTGCCGGTTCCCCTCCCGATTGTTCCACCACCGACGACTGGCGTCAAGAAAAAAATACCATCGCTCTTCCTCTTCTCCTCTCTCTTACTCCCTCCTCTGTACTATTTGGTTCATCCATTTGACGGTCATGTCCCTGTGATTTTGATTTGCAAGTTCGTGTGTGAGGGATGAAAACGATTTCATACCCAAACCCAATACATAGAGATGGACCGTTTTGCAACACTCGCATTAAGTCTTTTTGCTTATTATTATTATTATTATTATTCTTCTTCTTCTCCATAGAAAGAATCATGTCCATCGGAGGAGAAGACATGGGGTGGGGATTGTTTAAGAAAGCTTCACCGTAAACAATCCCCACCCCATGTCTTCTCCGATGGACCGTGCACTCCCTCATACACCACTCTTTTGTTTTGGTCCGAGGATTTCATTTTTTGAACAAATCATAGATATAAAACTAATCACAGTGTTGTAACGTCGAACCGTAAACGTCTCGAAAACCTGTATTAATTTAAGCGGAAACGAGAATTATCTACCAGAGACTTCGACGAACAAATAAAACCAAGTGATCGAAACATCAATGCAGAGATGTAAATCAAATGTAAAACGTATATAAAACTATAGTCTAATTCAATTTGTGTGTGAGAGAGAATTTTATTGGAAAAAAAAACCATATATTGAATCATAATAACCATCCCATGATGAAGGATGTACATGGTGGTAACCATCCACAGTGAATAAAGTGGTTTGCATGCAGGTTAATTTAGGTGCTTCCATATATAGCTGTATTAATATAGAAGTTGAACCATTGAAAGAAACTTCACACAGGTACAAAACTAACCTAACATCCCACGATGAAGGTTTTTAATGAAAAGACACAAATGTTCCTCCCTTTAACGAAAAGATTAAACAAAGTTAGTGAAGAGGGACTACTTTCAGAATAAAATAAAAACCATCAGGACGAGTTATAGAGTTATTAAAGTTTAGGTCAAAGACTTCGGACCAAAATTAGAGTTTACTCTTTTAATTTTTTATTGATCATATTCTTTTAGATTTATTTTTTGGTTTCACGTTTCAGTTTTTTCTATTTTATATTTTCACGTTTCATGATTTTTGTTCCATGTTTCATGTTTTTTTACTGATTCTAGTTTTCACATGGAAAAAAAAGCCACAAATAACTTATATAATTGTTTTTTACAAATACATTAGGCTATGTTTGGCAAACTAATTGACAAATTAACGGATGGCTGATAAGGTAGCTGGTAGCCTAAAAGCTAGCTAGTAGCTGATAAGCTAGCTGATGAAAAAACCATGTTTGGCAAAACTAGCGTATAAGAATTTAAAATGACCAAAAAGGGCACATTGAAAAATAGTAATAATTAATAATTAATATTAATAAGGGTTATAATTGGAAAAAATGACAATAAACTGTTAATCAAATCAAACACAAAACAGGATTTAATCCCACGATCACTAATTGATTTCATCAATAACAATTAATTTGATGAATGTAAAACTTACTTGGAAATCCAAACTTAATTGGATTGTTTGTTGATGAAGAAGAAACCATTGTTGTCAATTGATTCGGAATCCTTATTCTCGTTAATGATGCTTCCTTCTTGATGGATAGATTGAGAGAGCAAAGATTAGAGTGTTTTGGGAGAAGAGAGTACGGTCTCCCTTTGCTTCCTGTACGTATGAAGCATCTCATGAGAAAATCAATTTTGACCATCTATTTATATATATGACGGTTACTTCCATCAAGTAATTGTTTTGTCATGATGGCATAGTTTAGGGTATAAATTGTAAATAGTCTCCCACTATTTGTTACATAAATGGTCCTATGGCCACATTAAAGTAGGAATTTTCCAACATTCTCCCACTTGGACTAGTGACCATTTATGATTAGGTTCATCATAAGTTTGGTTGATTTTATATTCATGATACTTTGTACTTATACCATAGCAAAAAGATACATTCATACGTGTCAATATCGACACGAGAATCCCATCAATCATACTAAGGCACTTATACAAAGCATCAAGATTATATCAAGCCAAAATCATCAAAACATAATGTGGTAAACAATATATAGTTGTCCATGAATTAACATAAGTGTGCACAATTCATAATTATAGACAAATATTAAATAACATACGAGGAAATTATAATCAAGTACTTTTCATATGAACATAATTATAGTAAAACATTATGCTAGAAATAAATTTATACAAGATCTTGAGTTAGACCCATCTTGACGACGTGTTCTTGAAATACTTTGGGTGGAAGACCTTTTGTCATCGGATCCGCTAGCATATCATGAGTGCTAATATACTCGATACAAAGGTTGTTTTCCTCTACTCGTTCTCGTACAAATAAGTACTTTGTATCAAGATATAATCCAGCCCCACTTGAGCTATTACTATTAGAAAAGCTTACGGCGGCAGAATTATCACAATATATCTTTAATGGCCTCGATATGGAGTTCACGATTTTGAGTCCTCCTATAAGGTTTCTTAATAACATTCCATGGCATGTAGCATTATAAACAACAACATATTCTGCCATCATAGTTGAGGTTGTCGTCAATTGTTGCTTATGACTCCTCCATGAAATAGGCCCACCTGACAGCATGAAAATATATCCCGAAGTCGATTTTTTATCATCTTTGCATTTTGCAAAATCAGAGTCGGAAAATCCAACCACTTCTAGATCATTCGCTCTTTTATAAGTTAGTTTGTAATCTTTAGTCCCTTGAAGATACCGTAACACCTTTTTAGCGGCTTTCCAATGATCTAAGCCTGGATTAGATTGATACCTGCCTAGCATACCAACTATATAGGCAATGTCGGGACGTGTACAAACTTGAGCATACATCAAACTTCCAACTACAGAAGCATAAGTTATTAATCTCATTTGTTCCTTTTCTACCTCTGTTTTTGGACATTGAAAAGACCCGAAAACATCTCCCTTAACTACGGGTGCGATTGAGGGGGAGCAATCTTGCATATTGAACCGATTTAGTACACGCTCAATGTACCCCTTTTGGGACAATCCTAATGTTCCTTTGGTACGGTCTCAGTGAATTTCTATTCCAATAACATAAGAGGCTTCTCCGAGATCTTTCATGTCAAAGTGACGTGAAAGAAAGTGTTTCGATTCATGCAACAAATCAATATTATCACTTGCCAATAAAATGTCATCGACATAAAGTACAAGTATGGCAAAATTCCTCCCACTCATCTTGAAGTATATACATTGATCCACTTGATTTTTAATGAAACCATTTTTCTTCATGACTTCATCAAATTTTAAGTACCATTGACGGGATGCTTGTTTAAGCCCATAGATTGACTTTTTCAGTTTACAAACAAGATGTTCTTGACCTTTAGCCTTAAAACCTTCAGGTTGGGTCATATAAACATCTTCATGTAAATCTCTATTAAGAAATGCGGTCTTGACGTCCATTTGATGTAACTCTAAGTCAAAATGAGCTACAAGGGCCATCACGATCCGTAAGGAATCTTTTCTTGAAACAGGAGAAAATGTTTCTTGATAATCTACACCTTCCTTTTGAGTATATCCTTTAGCCACCAATCGGGCTTTATAACGTCCGATGTTTCCTTTTGAGTCGAGTTTAGTCTTAAATACCCACTTGCATCCTACGGGTTTAGCACCCTTTGGTAATTCAGCAAGTTCCCAAACATCGTTTTTAGTCATGGACTCAAGTTCATCAATCATAGCTTTGTTCCAATGAAAAGATTGATGACTATCCATGGCGTCATTATAGGATATAGGATCGTTACATTTTCCTAAGTCAAGATCGACCTCATTCAAGTAGGTAATATAATCGTCAAAACCAATGGGCCGCCTAGATCTTTGTGATCTCCTTAAAGGCTGTTGAGTTTCTTGAGACTCATTATTAATTTCTTGAGTATTCTCATTATGTGGCATTTCAATATTTGATTCTAAGTTAGTTAAACTTTCATTATGAGATGTCGGTGGAATATTTGAGTCTTCAAGTGATGTATTTATCAAAATGGGCACATGTATTATAGGTGCTTCATCACCAATCTCTTAAAGATCTATACCACAATTTTTAATACTCTCATTATTTTTATAATTCTCAAGAAATTCAGCATGTCGTGTTTCTACTATCCGGGTAGTGTGTGATGGACAATAGAATCTGTACCCCTTTGACCAGTCAGGATAACCAATGAAAAAACAACTTATGGTTTTCAAATCAAGTTTTCTTAATAGAGGATTATACACTTTAGCTTCAGCCGGACAACCCCACACCCTTAGGTACCTTAAGCTAGGTTTCCTTCCTGTCCATATTTCATAAGGAGTGTTAGGAACAGATTTAGAAGGAACCCTATTTAGGATGTGAACCGCCGTTTTTAATGCCTCGGTCCATAAGAATTGAGGTAGAGTTGTATTTGCCAACATACTTCGTACCATGTCCATAAGAGTTCTATTTCTCCTCTCAGCCACACCGTTTTGTTGAGGTGTGCCCGACATGGTATATTGGTTCACTATCCCGTGATCTTTGCAAAAATCAAAGAAAGAACCGGGTGCTTGACCCACATCCGTATGTCTACCGTAAAACTCACCCCCTCTATCCGATCTCACTACTTTTATTTTACGGTCGAGTTGATTTTCAACTTCGGCCTTGAAGGCTTTAAACATGTCAAGTGATTCGGATTTTTCATTTATTAAATACAAATACATATAGCGTGAATGATCATCTATAAAAGTGATAAACGATTTATGTCCAGATATTCCAGCAGGAAAAGGTCCACAGATGTCGGTGTGTATGAGTTCCAACAAACTAGAACTCCTGGTGGCACCTTTTTTATTTCCCTTTGCCATTTTTCCTTTAATACACTTCACACATGTCTCAAAATCATTGAAATCGAGAGTTGGCAACACACCATCTCTCACGAGTCTTAACATTCGGTCTCGTGAGATGTGGCCTAAACGTTGATGCCACAACATTGATGAAGTTTCCAAGTCTCGTTTTCTTTTATTTAAGTTTTCGTTCACATTATATGACAATAAAGATTTTGAGAATTGGTCATCCAAACACAGTTTATAGAGATCTCCTTCTAAGTAACCACGACCAATGATGACAGAATTTAAGCTAATAGTAATTTTACCATTACCAAATGATACATAATATCCATCAATGTCTAATTTACATACAGACACTAAATTCCGAGTCATCCTCGGTACATAAAGAGTATCATTTAAGTTAATACAATGGCCACTTTGCATTATTAATTGCAAAGTACCTATAGCTTCAACATTTAGATCCTCGCCACTTCCAACATTAATGGTCCTTTGGTTTCTTTCCAGCTTCCGGATTATATGGAATCCCTGTAAGGAGTTTGCAACATGAACCATGGAACCGGAATCAACCCACCATGTGTTTTTAGGAACATTAATATTAAAAGACTCGTAAATCATAAATAGATGATTACCTTTTTTCGCTAACCAGTCCTTGAATTTCGGGCAGTCTCGCTGGCCATGTCCTTTCTTGTGGCAAAATTTACAACGAAACAAACCCTTAGGAGCAGTTGAGCTTGAGGCTACATTTGTATTCCTTTTCTGAACCTTTGAGCTTTCCCCTTGTAGGCTTTTACCTTTCCTTTTAGATGGAGTTATAGTGGTGACATGAGCAACATCAGGTTTTTCAATTTTAAGGCGCTCTTCTTCTTGCACACACATGGCGATTAGTTCGCTCATCTTCCACTTCTCCTTTTGCGTGTTATAGTTGATCTTAAAAGGACCAAACTATGCACGAAGAGAAGTCATTATGAAGTGAACTAGAAAACCTTCATTAATCTCCATATCCATGCCTTTGAGCTTATTTGCCATATCACTCATGATCATGATGTGCTCACGCACACCACTAGTACCATCATATTTAGTAGTCAACATCTTAAGAATCAGAGTGCTTGCATGAGCTTTAGAGGTACCTTTAAATTGTTCTTCCACAGAGTCTAAGTAGGTTTTCGCATTGTCCGAGTCAGGAATGGCTCCGCGAATAGCTACAGAGATAGAATTCTTGATTATCATGAGGGACATGCGATTTGATCGCTCCCACTGTTCATACACACGTTTTTGCTCCGCCGTACTCTTATCATGAAGTGCAGCAGGAGGGTCAGTACGTAGTGCATGATCAAGATCCATCACCCCTAAAGTCAATTTTACAGAATCCCTCCATGTTGGAAAGTTCGTACCGGTCAATGGTTCAATGCCGTAATTAGGAGTTAAAGTGGATGCTGAAATAACAGGGACATAAGATGTATGCAAGTATGAATGATCTTAGGGATATAAATATAACATGAAGCATATCAGTACAAACATATAACCTATTATAAACACCAAAATAATAGGTTCATAAGATATCGAGTCCGGTTATCAACCTCACGTTGGTTTGGTTAACAAATAGACAGTTAGATACCCTTAATTAAACTAAGCATACACTATCATCACATATCACCTTTGGGCAGAGATGTAATAAAAGCAAATTTTTGCTAATGTCATCAATTAAATCATCAATCAAGTCGCCGTTGGGTTCATTGAGTGACAATTTAAACAAGTTATTATATGACATTATTAAACTTTAATTTAAGTAATCTTCCGTTGGGCCGATTACTCAAATCGATAATGAACATTTTGAACAAATATTTTCGTAAACTCAAAATTAAAATCCAGAAAATAAGTGTTCTTATTTAATTATAAAATTATGCATATCAAGGAAATTTGCTTACTGTTGGCGATTCATATACAAATCGAATATGCATCTCAAGAAAAACAAATTGAATAAAATTAAAAGTGATATCATGGGTTATGAACATGCCTACTGTTTGCGATTCATATATACATAAATGAAAAGGAAATTGATTCCAAGTGGGTAGATAACTTATCAATCCCTTTGTGGTTTTATTGAAGTGTATAAGTAAATAAAATAAAATAAAATAAAATAAATTGATTTCATGGATAAGAATTCTTACTGTTGGAATTCGTATATACACATGGATAAAAAGAATTGATTCCAAAGTGGGTATTCAATGATAAGTTATCAAACATGCAATTTGATAGAGATTGTCAACGTGCAGATTCACAATTTTATTTTCACAGATTGGAAATTCATGTGATTCAGAAATTAGGGTTCATAATTATTAGGGCAAATTATACACAAATCAAAACCATGCTTTGATACCACATGTTAATCAAATCAAACACAAAACATGATTTAATCCCATGATCACTAATTGATTTCATCAATAACAATTAATTTGATGAATGTAAAACTTACTTGGAAATCCAAACTTAATTGGATTGTTTGTTGATGAAGAAGAAACCATTGTTGTCAATTGATTTCGGAATCCTTATTCTCGTTATGATGCTTCCTTCTTGATGGATAGATTGAGAGAGCAAAGATTAGAGTGTTTTGGGAGAAGAGAGTACGGTCTCCCTTTGCTTCCCGTACGTATGAAGCATCTCATGAGAAAATCAATTTTGACCATCTATTTATATATATGACAGTTACTTCCATCAAGTAACTGTTTTGTCATGATGGCATAGTTTAGGGTATAAATTGTAAATTTATTAGTCTCCCACTATTTGTTACATAAATGGTCCTATGGCCACATTAAAGTAGGAATTTTCCAACATAAACTCCTAAAACGCTACTCCAAGTAGCGTTTCAATAAGCTAGGTTATAGGCTAACTTATAAGATAGCTTATAAGCTAACTTATAACCTAGCTTATGGTTTGCCAAAAGTGTACACTGAAAATAAGCTAGCTTATTTTTGTCAAACATAGCCTAAACATATAAATAACCATACCTAAAAATACTAGACAACCAACGAGTATACATTTTATTGATTTTCATAACTGTATCCAACAAAAAATATTAAACATTAAAACAATAAATAAGAACAATATTCATAGAATTGGAGAAGAAAAAACGGAATAAATATCATTATATTCCTCTCAAGACGAATGATCAATATCAGTTATCGAAAAAGAACAAACTGATTAATGAACATTATTCTCTATAATAGAACTATGTTTCTTGTTTCTAATAATTGGTGCAACAAAAGAAAATTAAAAAAATCCGTTGGTCTCAAACACATCAGGAATATGGGTTTCATTTTACAAAATGTACTCAAAACCTGTGGAGTCACTACTACACGCTATTGATGAATTGAAATTTATAGTCTTCAAAATATCAATCTTACACGAATTTTACATTAAAATAATAATATTAAATCATATTTTAAATAGTTGCCAAAAAAAATCTTAAATATTTCTATAAATTAAAAGGATTAATAAATAAATAATGACCATAAATAAGTCAAGATGGAAAAAAGACAATACATCCCTATATATAAAAACTTGAAAAAAAGGAAAAAAAATCTAATTGACTGAATTTAGTTTGAAAGTTGTATGATTATGTAGGTTTGCATTTGAACCCTCTTTTCTCAATTTATCCATCATAAGTAAGTGAAGTCCACACGCACACGCACATGCACATATTCAAGAAAAATAAGAGAATAGTCAAATTATGTACAAAATCATATGTAATTTTATATTAACAGTAAAAAAATTGTGTATATGACCCTATGGTCGTGTGGCAAGGTCCCATGGTAAGGTCGCATGAATCACATGTGATTTTGTACGTGATGCTAGTGTAAAATCACGCATGATTCGGCCATTTTCTTATTTTTCTTAAGTATGTATTATTATTGTATGAACCCGACTCTATGTATATATATACACACACACACACATATGGAGAGACTTCACTTACTTATGATGGAGGCCAAGAACAAAACTTTGATTAGAGGTTTGGAGATTTGCTCTCATGGTTCTATTATCACTCACTTATTTTATGTAGATGATGCATTGTTTATCAACAATTGGTTACTCGAGGAACGGAGGAACATTATGAGGATTCTGGGGTGTTTTTACTTCGTGTCTGAGATTCATATAAGCATGGCCAAAATCGTTTTCCATGTAAGTACCTCAGGATTTCGTTAGGAGCAAACATGTCAAGGGTCGAAGCGTGGAATCCTATTATTGGGAGGCTCCAAAAAAGACTATCGAGGAGGAAGGATAAAGCCCTTTCGATTGGAGGGAGATGGGTGTTGGTCCAAGCGATGCTCGGTAGTATTGCCACATGCTACCTTTTAATCTTTAAAGCCCCTAAGACGGTGATTGATGCCTTGGAAAGACCTATTCTAGGTTCGGAAGCAGATAACAGGAAAATAGCTTGGGGAAATTGGAGTACGGTGATTAGAGAGAAAGAAGGTGGAGGTCTCGGTATCGGAAGAATATTTGCTTCTAGTATCTCCTTTTCGTCAAACGGGTGTGGAAATTCAAAAGTAACCGTAATGCTCCCTAGGTGAAAATAATCAAGTCGATTTATGGCGAAAATGGAGGCTTATTTGCAGATCAAGGGTTTTTTTAGCAGTGACAACCCTTGAGGCAGTATCCTTTCCGTTGTGAAATCACTGAGGCTGCTTAACATTCACTTCGAGGATATACGTACGAAATAGGTCGGGAACGACTTAAACACATTCTTTTGGATCGATCAATAGAAGGGATCCCGTACTTATGTTGATCGTTTCCCGAGATTCTATGCGTTAGAAAATGAAAAACAAGAGGTTGTTACTGGTAGAGTTAAGGAAGGAAGTCCTTGGTCTTGGCGCAGACCCATCCGTGACGATACAGAAGTTGAGGTACTCGACCGACTAAGGGAGGCTATTGGTAACTACTCGTTGACAGACAAGCCTGACAGATGGAATTGGGTGTAGGCCATTTTTCTGTTAGATCTCTGCGTTGTACCGTTGAAAATCATTTTGGGTGTACAAATTAAGGAAACGTTATGGAACCCGTTGGTTCCATCTAGAATTAACGTCTTTATATGACGGGTTATGCTCAATAGATTCCTAACCCGTGATAATATAACTAAGAAAAAGGTGGACCTCGATTATACTATTTGCCCGATAGGTGGATCGATTACTGAAATAATGCAACATATTATGTTTGCGTGCTCTATCACTTTGGAAGTTTGGAGATTTATAGAAAGATGGTGATCCTTTACAGTTCTCAGGAATAGATCATGGGAGTCGATGATCAATGGCATCAAAGTTGCATCCAACAATTCTCTGGTGAGGAAAACGATAGAAACAATGTTTTTTTATCAGTTGTCATACCTTGTGGTGCTTCTGAAATAGTCGTGTATTCGATAGTTCCGTTCCCCCTCCTAAAGACTCTATTCTTGATCTTATTGTTGAAAAGTCGTTCTGTTGGGTTTTTGTTAGGTGTAAGGGGAGTGTTAGAAACCCCATTGCATGGAGATGTTATCCTACTAACTGTATCAGAACTTTGTAATGTCGTTGTCCTTTTGCTAGCGGCTTGCTAGCTTCTATAAAATCGTTGGTTGTTGTTTCAAAAAAAAGTATGTAGCTTTTCTCAATATATTTTGCACGTTGAGATGTCATTTTCTCAAAATAGTTGCAAAAGCGTAATCTTATATACGGTCGTCAATACTTAATGCCATAGCCTTTTTTCCAACAATTTCATGTTTCTAGAAATTTTGTAACATTGATGATATTTGTGATTAAATTGATATTAAATTAGTGAGTGAAGAGTGAACCCATACTAATCATGACATATGGTGATTTAAAGAATGATGTAACATTATGCCTTTAGCGTAATGTAATGTTATAAGACATTTCAAATACAATTATTATATTTGTATAACCAATAAGATATTTATGTACCTGATGATGGTTCATTTATTATGATTTGGATGTTTATAGAAAATATAATTCATTAATTATTATCAACGGTTTATAAGAAATAATCAAGATATTTATGAAACTACATATATACTAGATTAAATAGACGGTTAGGATTAGGTTGCACTAGTTATATAAATTAAATGAGTTGTATAATAAACCAGCTCTTATGTCATGCCTTAAATTGATAAATATATATATATATAGAGGCTTCTTCAAGTATTAACTCAATTATTTGTGTTAACCGTGTTAACCCATCATTCACTCGTGAACACCATGCTCGTTCACTGGTGAACACGATGCTCGTATACTGACGAATGATGTTCACCAATGAACGAGCATGCATGTATGGAACCATTCGTTCACTGATGAATGGTGTTTCACCAGTGAACGAGCATGGTGTTCACCAGTGAACGATGGATTAACACGGTTAACACAAATTATTGGGTTAACACTTGAAGGGGCCTATATATATATAAATGACTATTGTTTTAAATATTAGGCATGGATTTTACATATGTTTATTTTGTTTATTGCTACTTTGGTGGTTGCAATGGAATAGACTAAGAAAGTGTCAACAATAAAAAATAGAGGTTCAAATATATTTGGAATATATTAGAAGTTCTAAAGAAAATAATAAAGAAAATATAAAAAAAAGAAAATTAGTATTAAATAAGATCAAAAATATAGAATTACATTAAAGCTACAAATATGTATTAATTAATTACATTGAAAAAAAATATGTAAATATTAATTGACCTTTCATTTTATAGTACTGTTTATTGTTTCTCTAAAGCTCGCCCTATCCTTGGAACATACTATATCCCCAGGTATCTAGTATCAAAGTATAAAATTACCTACCTAGAAATCATTGATATATTATTCATCATTCATCTTCCACTAATTTTTTTGTTTATTCCAACCATATAAGACTAGTGAAACATAATGAATGAAGGTTTGGAAGCTATTGACGCCATCGTTACTTCAAGTATTGTATAGTTCATTATTTACACAAACAACTTTAGTCACTAAGGTTATCTTAATACATTCTAATGAAATAAACAATGTCTCCAAAAATTTTGTGACGAAGGGATATTAAGAAGCCAAACATGCATCTCTTGTTATTCTTTAGTCATTTCTATAAACTTTTGATTTAATGTGTTTTCGAATATAGAACCCTTTGGAACATCATCTTTATTCAAGCAGTAGAACATAAACATGTTGCGATAAAATTTAAAATTTTTTATTTACATGTACACTTTAAAGATAAAGAAAAGACGGAAACAACAGTATGGAACAATTAGAAATCACATTTGAGAACAAGTCACATACACAAAGAATGATCCAATAAGGATAAAGAATTAGAAAAGCGATGAATACAATAATATCCGAGACTAGAAAATCGAGTATTGTGATGACGATCTTTATTAATCAAGGTCTTTGAACAAATGCTAACATTAGTAGTCATCAGCCATTAGAAGGAGGGCGTCCAGAATCCGCAACGGGATTAATCCGAGGACCTATAATAAAAAGGTATGAATTCAACAACATAGACAATAATAACTTTAAATATTTCTCAAATTTATTTTAGTCCACACATGTATGTCGGCAAGAACCAGACATTGCTATAAAAAAATTAGGTTGAAAATCATGACCACCAAACCAGATTCGTAGAGATGTATAACAGTACGTACCTCCAGAAGATGAATCTCCAGAATTTGGAACGGAATTAGATCGACCTAATATAAAGGGGTATGAATTCAGCAACACAATCAATAATAACTTTAAATATTTCTCAAATTTATTTTAGTCCACACATATATGTCGGCAAGAACCAGACACTGCTAATTAAATAAGGTTTGAAATCGTGACCACCAAATCAAATTAATAGAGATGTGTAATCATACATTCCTTTTCTATTAATAGAAACCAAAAAACTTATTAGGATCAAGGAACTACAAATAACAAGAGAAGTACCCAACTTCAACTCCATAGACCATTTCATCATGTAATGGTTTGTTAGTATGGTTTCTCTTTCTTCATAAGAGCTATTTATACTCGCTTGTCTAAATTCTATCTAATGCAACAATATTTTATTGTTTAGTCAACATAATTTCGATTTCATTCTTTTGGAAAGATTTCAATATGGTGTTTGGGGTATTGTTCGAAAGATTCAACTTTTTTTTATATCTGACGAAAGGTAGTTTAAACTTTCTTTTTATTAAAAGAGTAGACTTTATTGACAAGTCAAATTAATTCTAATGAGAAAAATAAACATATTTTCACATGTATAATTAAAGTGAAATATCTTAGCTCATAGTTTTTTTGGAAAGTCTAAAAACCCCCCCAACAAACTATCTGATTTTGAATGATTAAGTCCTTAAATTATTTTTTTAATGAAAAAACCCTTAAATTTTCTGAAAACGGTTAAGTACATCTCTGTAACCTGTAAAAACAGATTAATGTTATAAAAATTTGGAAAAATTATAGAAAAACACAACAAACTATCTGATTTTGAATGATTAAGTCCTTGGATTTTTTTAACGAATAAATCCCGAGTTTTTTCCTAAATATTTTTACCAAATTAATTTTTGAACTTTTTTTGAACAAATAAATCCCAAACTTTTTTTGAAAAAAATAAAATCATGAACTTGATTTTGAACAAATAATGCGGAATATTTTTTGAGCAAAATGATAAACAAAAATATATATAATTTTTCTCACCGACAACAAAGTACGATAAATCAATTAAACATAGATAAATCATACCATTTTCAATACTAATTACAAAGCATATAAAAGTTTTGCTTAAAACATAAATTAAATTTTTCATTAACTTAATTATTTTTTTTGAACGGAACTTAATTTTTTTTATGTATCTATTTATGCTTTAGACATGACTTTTATTTTATATGTTTCATAATTAGTAATGGAAATGATATAATTTTTTCTCCATTTAATTGGTTTATCGTACTTTGTTGTCGGTGAAAGAAATTATATATTTTTTTGTTTATGATTTTGTTGAAAAAAAAATCCACATTTATTTGTTGAAAATTAAGTTCATGATGTTATTTTTTCAAAAAAAAAATGTTTGAGATTTATTTGTTCAAAGAGAGTTCAAAAATTAATTTGGTGAAAAGATTTAAAAAAAATTCAGGATTTATTTGCTAAAAAAATCAAGGGCTTAATCATTCAAAATCAGATAGTTTGTTGGGTTTTTCTAGACTTTTTCCAAATTTTTATAACATTAACTTGTTTTTACAGGTTCCAATGATGTATTTAACCGGTTTCAGAGAGTTTAAGAGTTTTTTCATTCAAAAAAATAATTTAAGAACTTAATCATTCAAAACCAGGTAGTTCGTTGAGTCTTTTTAGACTTTTCCCTAGATTTTTCAACTTTTTTTTTATTTAACAAAAGGTAGTTAAAGAATTTTTTTTAAAGAATAAACTTAATTGACAAGTCAAATTTTACGATTCTAATTAAAAAACATATTTTCACATGTATAATTAAAATGAAATATCTTAGCTCATAGTTTTCATTTCACGTATCAAATTCCTATTTTCATATATATAAATTCGTAGGATTCATTCACCATAAGATCTAAAAAGGTTGATATGTTATCAATATAATCTATTATCTTGAGGTTATGGTAGAGTTACAACAGTTTTACGTCATATAATATAGTTACAAAATATTTGAAATTACAAGTTAAATAGATTTTTTATGGTTTGCATGTAATTATATATATTTAAACATAAAATTATAGATGTCAAATACTTATTAATTACATATTTATCATTTTCTAATTATATTACTTACATTATTGTCTCACAATTTTTTATCAACACTAAAGTCTTTATTAACGGTCAACATATAAATATTATTCGTCAAGTTGTTCTTCCTTGTTTCTTTTACGCAACCAAACAAAATTTTAATTTTTAAGATAAACTTAAATAAGAAAAATTGCATTCTACATCAATATAGAAAATAAAAAATAACTTTATTTAAATAGAAAACTATGAAACTATATAAATAAAATAACTCAACTATAAAAATTGATAAATTTGTTGTTTTATATAAAAAGTAGCTAATAGAAAAATCTATTAACATCTTCTCTTTATCTTATTTCACTACAAAAAGATGACCTTTATCTATAAAAATCATCGAGGAGAATTTATGTTGGTTATTACCGACGCATCACCAAAGGAAATTCTGTATTACTGACGGATACCTATAATATATTAATGGTTCGATAGAATTCGATGTTTTTTCAAAAATATACCAACAGATCATCGAAAGAATACCTACTTAATCTGTCACTTATTTAAATAAAAAGTCTTCCATTTAATAATATGCTATTGAACTGTGGATTATCCAAATTTTGATTAGGGCATGTTAAGATTGTAGACAGTTTTTTAAAATTACTAACATGTAATACTTTGTGGAACATGGTCTACAATTTTTTTTAATCCAATTATACATGTTTTAATTTGTATCCAAATATATATATTTTAAGTTTTAAGTTTTGATAAATTATACATGTGTTATAAGGATCATAACGTTTTAGATTTTTATACTTTTGATGGATTTGATGAGTACTGATTATAACCATGAATATTAAAAATATATTCAACTTAAATAAATTTTATATGTTATTTTCGTCATTTTATGCCATTTCTATTGTTTTAGATTTGTAAATTTGTAAATATAATAGTATATGTTATTGAACTTTTACATTTATTTTATTTATCATTCATCAAATCGATCTATTACTTTAATAGGCGTGTAACAATGTCTTGAAAAAGATTGTAACATCCTTTGAGAGTATATATGACATAAATTTTAAAAACAAGTATATCTAAAGAGTTTGCAAAGCCTATAATCAGCTACAAAAATGTCTTGACGGGCCAAACGCATGAACAAGCAAAAAAAATCATCTTTTAAGTATCGAAATTTTGATTTTCCCCAATTTTATAAAGTGTCTATATTTAAATTATTCCATTTCGAAAACAAATAACTTAATTTGAGGATATTTTCCATCTTGATATCTCAGGTTTAGTTTTAACTTTTGGTGTTAATTTGATAATTTTATGCATAAACAAATAATAGAACCACTCCTAATCCTATGACATTGAAACTTGTATATTGAAAAATATTCAACATAACTTTTTTGTCTTTTTAAAATGTACGTATAAAGACTGCGTTTCCATGTTTGAATGTCTTTAATTAAATTCAATTGGAAGAGTGTGAATGTCTAAATGGCCATTCACATAGGGGCATTGATAGGACCAAGACTTTCGAAAAAGAGAAAAGAATATCACGAAATAATAACAAGGATTTGGATTGAGGCATAGAGCCAAGTCTTCTTAGTCGTCCAGTTTACTTTGATGTCGTCCAGTTTACTTTGATAACCCAAATGCGAAACCTTTTATAATATATATATATATATAGGGAAAATAAAAGAGGAACACTATCAGTGTAAAATAATAAAGGGACAAATCTAAGTTAATCAAATTAGTTTTAATTAACATTAATTCTTTTATATTTGTAAGAGCATCAACGTCATTACTAATTTGATCACTAATTAAGGAAAACATCATAATCCCTAATTATATGCGATTCATGAAATTAAGCATATCAAAGGCAATCTTCAACAAATTTCTAACAGATCGCTATTCTTATGCTTCTCATTAAAATTCGGCGACAAAACCAGAAAATTATTATTCATCTTCAAAGAAAACTGCAGTCAAACGAATTCAGAAACTAGGTTTAAGCATTTCGAGAAAAGTTCGTAGATATGGTTGTTAATCAAAACGAAGAAACGAGTCATTGTAGCTTGGTTAATTATGCAGCGATTTATGAATCTCAAAACAACGACATAAACGAGGCATCGAACGACGATGAAGCCGGGACTGATTTAGAAGGTAAAATCATTTTTCTTCAAGATTGTTGATAATATATAATCACAAGAGTTTTTTACTTATACTCTAACGTTGTCATATTCCGAGCAATATGAATAACTGTGTTCAATGAAATGATAATAATATGGTATTTGTAAAAGCTATTGTAGTTTTGAAGAATCAGTAAACTGGACGTAATGGGATGATGTTTATCATTACAAATTCAAGGATGATTGTTACATATCATTACTGATTTATGTCGAAGTGGCCATTGTTAATGCATTAAATTCAATTGTGATAATATGAATATTGAAAGTTATATTCCAATTATTGGAACGTCTTGTGAGCATAGTTGTTTTAGTTTTCATTGTTTATTTTTACATAAATGAAGCAATTTATCGCTTATGTTTTATTTCATGTAAAGAAGATAATGGAACAAATGATGACGGCGTTGAAAGGACCATGATAGCAACGAACGATGATGTCTCATCAATGTTGTCATCCATTGGACAATACAACGTTCCCGTAAATGTCATACCAAATGTACCAGAAAGCGCTATCCCTGTTGTCGGTTCTTTGTTTCAATCAATGGGACATTGCATTGACATGTATGATAAGTACGACAAACATTGTGAATTTGATATAAGATTAGCAACTGAGAAGAAATTCCCCGATCAAACGATGCGGTTGAAATACCTTGTTTGCCACAGAGCCGACCTTCCTAACAAAAGAAAAGTTGACAACACGAATGATTAGAATTACAGAAAGTCTCTTCGTCTCCAACTTCAAAGTTACTGGATGTGATGCTTAAGTTCGTTTTCGAAAGGTAGTTGGAACAGACCTTTTTAAGTTATACTACTTCAACGATACGCACAACCATCCTATGTATGATGAGTACGAAATAATTTTATCCCGCAATAGAAGGGGGATGAGGTTTTCGAATAAACGGTTTATACATCGTGCAGCAAGGGCAAACATAGGAGCTGCCAAGGCGCATCAGCTTCAAGTATGCTTAAAGGGAGGTTACGAAGAAGTTGGTTCTAGTCGCACTGTTTATAAGAATTTTAAAAGGAATTTTGTCTCCTTTGTAGGAGATGGTGATGTTCAAATGGGAGTGAACATGTTCAACGAGCGTGTTATAAATGAGACGAACTTTGCATTTGAATTTAAGGTATCTGACGGTAAACATGAAAGACTTTTCTGGGCCGATGAGTTAATGCGGTTCAACTATATGGAGTTTGGGGATGTTATATCATTTGAAGCAACTTATAAATATAACAAGTAAGTGTGGTTTTCTTGATTTTCATAATGAAACATATAATGATATTCTGAATATGATTCTGTTAACACATTTTTTTTACCCATACATTATTTCGTTTATATACCTTTTCTTGCGATTGACAACAACAAACATATTGTTGTTGTTGGGTCTGTTGTCTTATGTGACGAAAAATGTAACAACCACATTTCTAAAATTAAGGCAAAACATGCCATTGCTCTAAAAATAGCAATTACATAATCTAAATGGTCCCAAAGTGATATTGATCTCAAATGTTTGTAGCGGAATTTAATCTAACTACTGAGATTATTACAAATAAACTATAATTAGGCAACTAACTATACAAGTAGTGATTCTCTCCTAGCTCCTCGAGTTCACAATTTCCCTTTACCCTTACTTGTGCTTTCGATCATATGCTTACATGAAAATGGTTTTCAGTTTTATAAAAGAGAGGGTTAGACCACAAAGCCTAGTGAATTCCCCAAATAAAAACAGTTAATATGCATGACAGTTATAAGAGAAAACGATTAGTCATGAATATCAACTCACACTTTAAAAACACGTTTATGTACCTGTTGCAACAGTATTTTATCCGGGGACACCCCGCCCAAAAGATTAGTCACACCCCCCGTGACTATCAAACGAATTATTTAAAACATTTAAATTTACAACATTCATTTATTAAACAAGCACGCGTAAGGCAACTCGCGTGAATTGCCAAACCAAAAGTCACCCTTGAGTCGTACGGATTCCCCAACCGAACACCTGAATTGAGGTTACCAAATCATGAGTTTACAAGCCAAAAGTAACCCCATAAGACTCATCTACCATCCCCTCAAACAAGGACCCAAGCTAGAAACCCCAAACCGACACCAAACTAAAAAGTGAAAAACGCCCAACAAGGGCTTAGGTGAGTTTCACGCGGGTGTGGACCCGCCAAAGACCCATGCTGGTCTCTATTTCGCCTGCAAATGCCATTTCGTGAACCAAACCCCAAAATCAAAACCCAAATCAATTTCCTTCAATTTTATGGCATAAAAATCAATCCCGACACCTAAGAATCATCCCCAAACATATACCAATCCATTTCCACTTATGGGAATCCATCGATTAAAGCCCCATTGAAGATTAAGGTTCATCCTTGGTGGATTTTCATTGGTTGCAAACCTAAATGCAAAAGAAGCAATACCAATACTGATGAAATCAACTCTAAAACACCTACCCACTTTACATTCATTGATTAGAGTTTAGAGAACTCCTCACAAACATTCCTCACTCAAAACATAAAACCCGGAGGTTTCTCATTATCCATTTGACTCCATAAAGCATGAAGAGGAAGGAGATGAATGTTCATACCTGAAACTTGATTATAGAACCTTTGCTTCCTCAAGATTTCTCTTCTCCTTCTCTAAACACCCAAAATCGCACCTTGGTTTACACACACATATACTAGCCGTTTTCTTCAAGAAAATGAGGGTTTCCCCTTTTTATTTGTCCCACTTTCCACATTGCACAACTTTAGTCCCTGAAGTTTAGAGAGTTAGACTTCATCCACCAAAATTGAGTTTATTTACACAAAAATTGGTTCCGGGTTTTTACAAAAACTTCTGTCATATACTTGATTGCTTGAAGCATTTCTCAAAGTTCATCATGCAAAGCTCGTATTGACAGATCAAGACGCTGCTATCTGAGAGGCGCTTCCTATTGTCTTCAATGAATCAAGGCATAGGCTTTGCATGTGGTACATAATGGGGAATGTAACACCCTCAAAATTGAAAAAAGCGACTAATTTAAATTTTTTAACATTACAATAAATAAGGAATACATCATTCTCTTATAATTCGTAACTCGAATTACCTCAACAATAATTCTAATTAAACCTCAACAAATTAGAACAATTCTTATATAAGGACCTACATAAGGTCGGGTGTTACTAAACCAATAGGTGTCTCTATCTCCAAATGCGAAAACGTCACTGACTCGCTAGGTCTTTAATGTGCCAATTCCTAGCACTCAAGTTCACTCGTGCCACTAGTACCAATTTTAACGGTAACCTGATGCAGATGCCGACAAAGAAAAAGGGTTAGGCTTAACGCCTAGTGAGCTCAAGAGTTTAAATAACATTTATAAATGACAAAAGTCGGAAGAATGTTTGGTTGGATAATAATTCCTCAAATAAAGGACTCCATAAAAGCAACATCTTTCCCAAAATGCATCATTTTCACAATTAAAAGCTTTAACCAAAATATCTTTAGTAATGAAAGTTTTAAATAGAATACCCGTTCATACGTGAACTCAACATCTTTTACTCACCCAAAAGGTGAATGTATTTAAATACTTTGAATGCCGAAATATGGACAAAGCTCCATTCTTTTTATTACCAAAATATGGTCAAGTCCCCATGATGCAGTTTATAAATAATGGATACAACTCCATACTCCAAATACGTCACCGAAAACAATGAATAAGACTCAATACCCAAAACAACACCTTTTGGTGACATGGGAGACCCGATCCCATGATTAGTGGCGGAAGACAAAAGTAGGCCACACACATGTTTAAAGTTCTTTCTAGGACCGCGAGATACTGAAGGTCCTAGTCAAGAGCTTGCGCTAAGGACCAATGGCTTAGAGGCACAAGCAAGTACAGCCTGAGTTGATTCCAATTAGCGACGTAAGAACTGATGGCTTAACGGCAGCGACCAATTCTACCAGCAAGTACGACCTAAGTTTTTCTCTTACGTTAACCAAAAAAGGACGACAATCCCGATTTTAAGACCGACTTATATGCCTATGGATCCATTACATTCTAGTCTATGAATCAAATACATCAAGCAAGACATATTGATAATTTCCTAACACCAAATCTTTGCTCAAAATGTTATTTTCCAATAATCAATTATTCTCAAGGTTGGGAAGTCATAAAATTACACGACACTAAAAGGATGACCGACGCACTCAAAACGTGTAAAACATTATTTAAATCAGACAAATGTCCATGAGACTCATTTTAGTCAAAATCAAGCAAATGCTCTATAACTCAACATTTATGTAATTACCCAAAACACTAGTTGAGACGAACCTTTTTCCAAATGAACTCATATTCATATATTTTACAAAATGTCTCATAATACCATAACATGTAATTTTCGATTGTTTATAAATATGATATTCTCAAAGTGCCATTGACACGAAATAATCCTCATTTGTAAATAAAACATCAACACATCTAATGAAATATGTTTTATTCCTCAAAGTGTCAAGAATCCAAATATAACATTTTGTAAGATTTATAAAACCATTGATACCAAATATTTGCATATCATCAAAATACTCAAACATTTGACAAGTAGCTACTAAAACATGTTAACATATCAAAATGGACATTTTTGGCATGTACACCGTTTTCACAAAACAACTTGAACTCACCTTGCTAGATTTAGGCTAAATCTAGATTTTACCCCAAAAGCTCGATTTGAAGAAATGTCCAGATCTGCAAGATTTACTTCACTAGAAGTCATCTCTAGTTTCAAATCTTCCAAAAATGGTCAAAACTCCAAAATACCGAAATTGTTTCAAAAACAAAGTTCTAGAGAACTAAAAAGAAAGGTTTCGAAAAGAAATGATGTCTAAAAGAGTTAGGATAATTTACAATTCGAGTTTAGAGGAAAACCCCCAAGATTGGTCAACAATGGTGGAAAGGATGGAGAAAACGAAGATGAAACCTTCTCCAAAATGCTATAACATCGTCTATTGAGTTTACTCTATCGATCTAGGTTTGAAGAGCTCCAAAAATCGAGAATATGGGAAGAAAAATAGGCTAAATCTAAGTTAACATGAAGAAGTTATGGAGGAATGAGTGAAATCCGAGTTTATTAAGAATCTACGTCCAAACAAAGAGTTACGCGGGTTGGGCCGCGACCTGAAGTCGTGGACCAAGCCGTACGCTAAGGGAAGAGGTCCAAACAGCGACTTACGCGGGCTGGGCCGCGGCCTCAAGCCGCGCGCTAAGGGGAAGACCATGATGTCAACTTCACTTTAAAAAAGAAATATAATTTTGTTGGTTGGAGGGTTCAATCTCGTGACCTTCTGCAACCAAGCAAGCGCCTTTTTCCACTGCGCCATTGTCTCTTTTTGTGTTAAAACATTACCATTAATTCTTTTATTTCTTCTTTCCCTTTCAACTTTCTTTGATCAACTTCGACATCGCTTTCGCCTAAGATGCGTCTCGATTTTACCCAATGGCTCTATTATTATTACTATATAAGTTGCCCATCAAACCATCATTATAGAAAATAATTTCCGGTGTTAATTCTCCAATTAATCGCCAAACTAAACCAATCAACCTTAAACTTTTAAAATACGGTCTCACTAAAATAAATTAACTCTCTAAAAATTTCTGGTGTTACAGGGAAAGGCCTTCTAGGGTAGGGGTCAAATATGATGTATTCATTGTTTATGATAATGAGATTCTGAAATTTTACTTTGTCATATATGATGTATTAACTGTTTATGATATTTGATGTTAATAAATCATTAATGTTTACGTTCAGGTTAGCACAAACACATTGCCAAATACAAACTTCCGGGATCGGTTGTTGAAGCTCGTATGGAGCATATACCTTGGTCCACAAGAATTTGAAACAAAATGGAACGATTTGATGAACGAATTCAACTTTGTAAATCATCCATGGTTTTCTGAGGTATATAGGATATGGTCAAAGTGGATTCCTGGTTTCTTTAAGGATTTACCAATGTGTGGTCTAATGAAGACGACATCCCGTTCAGAGAGTTTGAACTCATTCTTCAAGGGGTTCGTGCATTATGGGAATGATTTATTGAAGTTCATACTAAGTCATGATACCGCCATGGACAGACAAAGACACATACAAAAAACGAATCTTATATACAATCGTCAATACTTAATGCCATAGCCATTTTTTCCAACAAGTGCATGTTTGTAGAAATGTTGTAATATTGGTGATATTTGTGATTTAATTGATGTTAAATTAGTAACCGAAGAGTAAACCCATATTAATGACACATATGGTGATTTAAAGAACGATGTAATATTATGCCTTTAACGTAATATAATGTCGGATGACATTTCAAATACAACTATTATATTTGTATAACCAAATAACAAATGAAACCCAATCAATTGAGATATTTGTGCAAATGATAATGGTTCGTTTATTATGATTTGGATGTTTATGGAAATTATAGTTTATTTTCTTATCAACGCTTTATTTTAAGAAATAATCAAGATATTTTTAAAATCATATATACACTGGATTAAATGGACACTTAATATTGGGTTGTACTAATTATACAAATTAAATAAGTTGTATAATAAACATGCTCTTATGTCATGCCTTAAATTGATATAAAAATAACTATGTTTTAATATTAGGCATGGACTTTACATATATTTATCGCTACTTTGGTGGTTGCAATGGAATAGACTAGGAATATGTCAACAAATTAAGCCTTCCCTAAGGTGGGACAGGTCGGACGCACGTCCATGACTAATAAAAAAATAGAGGTCCAAATTTATTTGGAATATATTTGAACTTCCATAGAAAATAAAAAATATTAAATAATAAATAAGACCAAAAAATGTAGAATTACATTAAAGATATAAACATATATTAATTAATTATATTGAAAAAAATATATAAATGTTAATTGACCTTTCATTTTATAGCACCGCCTATTGTTTCTTTAAAGTTCGCCCTACCCTTGGCACTACAAAATAGAGGAGTTTGTTCAACGGACTATTTCCTTGAAAATCCGTTGAAAATGGTGAGCTTCAACAGATTTTCAACGGAATGTCTCTTCAAAAAAACTTTGGTTGAAAATGCATGTTTGTGAGAGATATTCAATGAAAATTCGTAGAAAATTTATGCTCTGTCAATAATCCCTCTGAAATTCGTTGAAATTTTCAACGATATTTTCCGTTGAAAATACTCATATTTCTAGTAGTGTGGAATATACTACATTCCTAGAAACCATTGATATATTATTCATCATTCATCTTCCACTAATTCTTTTGTTTATTCCAACCATACAAAACGAGTGAAACATAATGAATGAGGGTATGGAAAATATTGATGCCATTGTTACTTCGAGTATTGTATAGTTCATTATTTATACAAATAACTTTAGTGACTAAGGTTATCTTAATACATTCTAATGAAATAAACAATGTCTCCAAAAATTGTGTGATGAAGGGATATCAAGAAGCCAAACATGCATCTCTTGTTATTCTTTAGTCATTTCTATAAACTTTTGGTTTGATGTGTCTTCGAATATAGAACGCCAGGGGCGGAACACGACTGTTGTAGTCTTGGGGGCCGAAAATATAATATTATAAAAATTTAAAAATCCAAATGATATGTAGGAAACTTTTTTTTTTCTATGTTATAATATTAAATTTTAGAGAAAATTTGTTAATGAAGACTAATGCGTTGTTTACCAAACGCTTACCGGTAAGTGTTTATCAAGTCATATTACCTTATCGGATGGACATGACAATGAACGAGAATCTTATCCGGGTGAGAACGATGGTAAGGATCAAGTGTCTTAGCGTTTATCAGGTAAATTGTTGCATATAATATCATTGATGAAGTATAAGTTTTACCCGACAAGATAAATAGTGTCAAATCTTACCGGTAAGCGCTTACTAGGTAAGTACTTGGGTAAATAGTCTATAAAACTCAAAAAAAATTAAATTATTAACCAAAAAATAGTTAAACAATTTATTATATTTTTGTACTATTATCAACGAATAAAAACAAAAAAATTAAATTATTAATATAACATTATATACAATAACTCAAACATTGTTTCTTTTATATTTTTTAAGAATTAATTTATACATTTATTCAAAAAAAAAGAATTAATTTATACATATATATATATATTTGATAATTATAATTTAATATCATGTTAGCGTATGAAAATAAAAATAATGATAATTGAAAAAGAAATAGAAATGACAAAAGCTAAAATGATAATTGAAAAAGGTAACATGCAGGATTTGATCCTAAGACCTCTTGATGTAAATAAAATGTGCTAACCACTAGAGCTATAAATCTATTTGTGTCATATACTGGATTTTTAAGATATTTAACCGAAAACAAAGGGAAGGCAAGGGCCCCCAAAAGTCCCTATGGGGTTCCGCCACTGTAGAACGCTTTGGAATAGCATGTCTTTATTCAAGTAATAGTGCATAAACATGTTGCGATAAAATTTAAAGATTTTAATTTACGTGTACACTTCAAACATGAAAAAACAGAAACAATTCAACAATATGAAAAAATTAGAAATCACATTTGAGAACAAGTTACATACATATGAAGGATCCAATAAGGATAAAGAATTAGAAAAGCAATCAATACAATAATATCCAAGACTAGGAAATCGAGATTGTGATGACGATCATTATTAATCAAGGTCTTTGAACAAATACTAACATTAGTAATCATCGGCCATTAGAAGGAGGGCGTCCAGGATTCGGAATGGGTTCACCTATAATAAAAAGGTATAAATTCAACAACACAAACAATAATAACTTTAAATATTTCTCAAACTTATTTTATTCCACACATGTATGTCAGCAAGAACCAGACACTGCTATAGAAAATTAGGTTCAAAATCATGACCACCAAACCAGATTCGCAGAGATGTACAATGATACGTACCTGCAATAGTTGGATTTGTAGGATTCGGAGCGGAATTAGCTCGACCTAATATAAAAGGATATGAATTCAGAAACACAGTCAATAATAACTTTAAATATCTCAACCTTTTTTTAGTCCACACATACAAGAACCGGACACTGTAATTAAAAATAACGTTTGAAATCATGACCATTAAAATCAAATTAGTAGAGATGTATAATCATACATACCTTTTCTATTAGTAGAAACCAAAAAACCTATTAGGATCAAGGAACTACAAAGAACAAGAGAAGTACCCAACTTCAACTCCATAGACCATTTCATCATGTAATAGTTTGTTAGTATGGTTTCTTCTTTATAAGGTCTATTTATACACACTATTTTATTGTAATGCAACAATAGTCAACGAAATTTCGATCCCATTCTTTTGGAAAGATTTCAATTTGATATTTGGGTATTGTTTGAAAGATTCAGCTTTTCTGTATTTAACAAAAGTTAGTTTTGACTTTCTTTTATTAAAAGAGTAGATTTCATTGAAAAGTCAAATTGTAAATTCTAATTAGAAAAAAACATCTTTTCACATGTATAATCAAAGTGAAATATCGTAGCTCATCCTTTTTTATTTCACATATTTATTCTTATTTTCACACACATACATATATATATATATATATACACATATAGGTATATGGGGTAGTATCTGTTGTAAATGATGAATATTTACAAACTTTGCAAACCATTATATCAGAAAACATTGAGATATTTATAGACATTTATCATAATTGAATAATTTTGTTTCCTAATTCAAAACTATGATCATAATTAATGAGCCAATCATCTTCCATATATATCTCAACCAATAATTAATGAATTATGATAAATTTCCATAAATATCTCAATATTTTCTAATATAATAGTTTGTAAAGTTTGCAAATATTCATCTGTTTGCAACAGATAACCCCCCCCCCCCCCCCACACACACACAAGTAGTTCATGAATCCCAGAATTAGTTCATGAAATCAAATTATAGTTCATGAATCCCATAAGTAGTTCATGAAATCAAACATGAGTTCAATGATGAATGCAAAAGCAGTAAATGAAATCAAATATTAGTTCATGATTTCAAATACAGTACACATGAAACCAAATTCTTCAAAATGCTAAAGAGATTCTTGTAAGATGGGTGATGCAGATATCATGAACGAGGTCTACGTTAATGGCATAGGTTCATCGAAGACAACGTGTTCGAAGAAGACGATGAGTACGAGGTCAACGTTAGAGAGGTATTTGACATCGTTGATGTCGTAGGTTCATCGAAGACAATATTTTCGAAGAAGACGACGGGTACGAGGTCTATGTTAGTGACGTATTTGACGCCGTTGATTTCGTAGGTTCATCGAAGACAACGTGTTCAAAGAAGGCAATGAGTATGAGGTCTACATTAGTGACGTGGTTGATGTTGTAGGTTCATAGAAGTGTTGTTTTTCTTCAAAAAGATTTCCCAGGATCAATAATTTTTTAAGCTTGCAAGATAGCTATATTGTTGAAATTATTATAGGATATATTATCTCCCGATGAAATCGCGCCTGATGGATGGACTAATTTTTTTCATGCGTCTGATTTACCCTTGCGTGTCATTCACATCTCTAAGATTAATTCAGAATGTCCAGTTAATTACATTGATGCCACCGCTTGATTTTTTTCACCTTCACAATGTTTTTGCTGTGAAGTTTCAAGTATAAAAGGGTGATCTCACGGGTTTCACGGAAATAGGATGGTCTCACGTGATCCCACCCCTACACACACATATATATATATGTTCGTAGGCTTCATTCACCATAAGATGTAAAAAATGTTGATACCTTGTCAATATATTTTATTATCGTTAGTTTATAATTATGGTAGAGTTACAAAAGTTTTTACGTCATATAGTCAAAATATTTGAAATACAAGTTAAATCGATATATTTTTTATGGTTTTGTAATTGTATATATTTAAGCATAAAAATTATTGATGTCAAATAATTATTAGGTACATATTTATCATTTTCTAATTATATTAATTACATTATTGCACCACAAATTTTTCATCAAATCATATATCATAAATCTTTATCGAGGGTTGTCTAGGCAGCAGGTGGGAAGTAACATCCTAAGTCGTCAGTGGATGGTATTCCTGGTTGGCGAGGGGTCGAACTCCGCAGCTGGCATTTCTGAGATATCCTAGCTAGTGGGCCGGTCCTTTGGCCGGATCATGGACGAGTCCTTTGGGTCGGATCATGAATTAGTCCATAAAGCTGGTTCATGGATACTGGGGATTAGTCGGGTGACACCTTCAAGTAGGAGCCCGAATATCCCAGAAAAAGATGTGTGTGTATATTACTGCCTTTCAAAAAAATATATACATGAAATCTTTAATAACAATCAAAATATAAATATCAAATCTTTAATAAAATCAAATAAGAAAAAATTAAATTCTACATCAACTCAGAAAATAAAAAATTACTATATTTAAATAGAAAAATATCAAAGTATATAAATTAAAAAACTCAACTATAAAAATTTATAGATTTTTTGTTTTATATAAAAACTAGCTAATAAAAAACATGTTAACAACTTCTCTTTATTTTCAAAAAAAATTACCCACAAAAATCACTAAGAAAAACTTCCTTTGGTGATGACGAAGTATGATCTACAAATTTTTTTGTTGTTGATTACTAACGAATACCTAGAAAATATCAATAATTATGTAGAATACAATGTTTTTCAAAAAGGTACCAATAGATCACCCAAAGAATACATGGGTAATCTGTTATTGACTTGAATTAACCACCAACTTTTATGATTAAGTATCCTCTAGCGACAGATTTTTAAGAAAAAAATCCATACACAAAAGTCTTCTATTTTAATAATGTACTAGTGAACTGTAGATCATATAAATTTTGATTAATTAGGGCGTGTTAAGATTGTAGACACTTCTTTTAAATTAATAACATGTAATATACTTTGTTGAAGTGTTATGTGGAACAAACCCTCTAAAAAATTTCGAATCCAATTTTAATTTTTATCCAATTATATATATATATATACTTTAAGTTTTAAGGCTTTTACTAAATTCTACATGTTTTAGACTTTTGTATTTTTGATAGATTTGACAAATACTGATTATAGCTATCGAATGAATATTAAAAAAATGATTCAATTTTAAATAAATTTGTATTATTTTCGTCATTTAAGATAGTTTTATTGTTTTCAATTTATAAATTTCAAATATGATTTATGAACTTTTACAATATATCATTCATCAAAGTCAATCTATTACTTTAACATGCATGTATAAAAAAGTCAAGACTGTAACATCCTGAGGAGTATATGTAACACACAGTTTGAAAAACAAGTATATTTCAAAGCCCTAAATTTTTTAATCTAAAGAGTTTGAAAAGCCTATAATTAGCTACAAAAATGTCTTGACGGGCCAAACGAACAAGCAAAAAAATTCATCTTTTAAGTATCAAAATTTAGATTTTTCCCAATTTAAGTATCGAAAGTGTCTATATATTTAATTTTATTCTATTTTGAAAATAAATAACATAATTTAGGGATTTCTTTCCATCTTGATATTTCAGGTTTAGTTTTATATTTTGGTGTTTAATTTGATATTTTTACGCACAAACAAAAAATAGAACCACTCTTATGACATTGATTCTTGTATATTGAAAAATATTCAACATTTTTTTTCTTTCTAAAATGTACGTATAAAGACTGTGTTTCCATATTTAGAAGTCTTTAATTATATTTAATTTGAAGCGTGTGAATGTCTAATACTCTAATGGCCATTCACATAGGCATTGATATGGATAGGACCACGACTTTCGAAAAATAAAAAGAATATCACGAAATGATAACAGTGTATGGATTTGGAATAAAGCCAAGTCTTTTCAGTCGTTGAGTTTACTTTGAAAATCAAATGAAAAACCGGGTGTGTGTCTATATATATATATATATATGTATATAGATGGTGGTTCATTTACAAACTAGACCAATCCTATAAATTCGTACAAACCAAGTTAAAAACAATTTTTTTATGATTTTTTTTTCATCAAATGCTATGATTTAAAATGTTATTACATATATGTTTGTTTTATCTTGTGAAAAAAATTACATGTGAAAATATTAATACATGAAAAAAATACATTAGGAAACAAATGCATGTAAAACTTTGAACTTATGATAACAAATATATGTGAAACTTTTACATTACGAAACAAACATATATGTAATAACATCTTAAATCATAGCATTTGATAAAAAAAATCATGAAAAAAATATTTTTAACTTGGTTTGTACGAGTTTGTAGGATTGGTCTAGTTTGTAAATGAACCAACCCCTATATATATATATAGGAGTGGTATCCGTTGCAAACTATTCAATATTTGCAAACATGCAAACTCACCATTATCCAATAGTAATAAGCAATGTGGATAATATTGTTTTAATATTTTATTAATTTTTTTAATAGTTTATTAATTTATTGAGGGTATCATCATCATTTTATAATTTAACCATTTTAATTAATATTTACTGTTTTCCTGCCATGAACAAACTTTCCGACGACTTGTCTTCTCCGACGAGTTTTCCGGCAAGTTTCGTCATTCATGAATATACTTTCGCTATTCGTGAATACACTTTCACCATTCATGAACACTTTCAACATTCATGAATATCCAATTGGTGTTTTACTATTGTGTTCGCTACGAGTTTGCACAGTTTGCAAAAATCGATTAGTTTGCAACGGATATTCTGCCTATATATATGTATCGTAACGGTAGAGAAGTTGAGGTACTAGACCGACTAAGGGAAGCTATTGGTGACTGCTCGTTGACAAACAAGCCTGACAAATTGAATTGGGTGTAGGTCGTTTTTCTGTTAGATCTCTGTGTTGTATCATTGAAAATCGTTTTGGGTGTAGGAATTAAGGAAACATTTATGGAACCCGTTGGTTCCATCTAGAGTCAACATCTTTATATGGCGGGTTATTCTCGACAAATTCCCAACCCGCAATAACTTAACTAAGCTAAAGGTGGACCTCGATTCTCCTATTTACCCGACAGGTGGATCGGTTACTGAAACAATGCAATATATTATGTTTGAGTGCTCTATCACTTTGGAGGTTTGGAGATTTATAGAAAGATGGTGGTCCTTTATGTTCTCAGGAACAGATCGTTGGAGTCGATGATCAACAACATCAAAGTTGCGTCCAACAATTGTATAGTGAGGAAAACAATGGAAACAATGTTTTTTGTTAGTTGTCATACTTTGTGGTGCTTCTAAAATAGTTGTGTATTTGATAGTTTCGTTCCCCCTCCTAAAGACTCTATTCTTGATCTTATTGTTGAGAAGTCATTTTTCTGTTGGGTTTTGGCTAGGTGTAAGGGGAGTGTTAAAAACTCCATTGCGTGGAGATGTTATCCTACTAACTACTGTATATTATTTTGCTAGCGGCTTGCTAGCTTTTATAAGATCGTTGGTTGTTGTTTCAAAAAAAAGTATGTAGCGTTTCTATCATAGAGAAAGCTAAAAATGACAATATATTATGCACGTTGAGATGTCGTTTTCTCAAAATAGTTGCAAAAATGTAATCTTATATACAGTCGTCAATACTTAATGTCATAGCCATTTTTTCCAACAAGTGCATGTTTGTAGAAATGTTGTAATATTGGTTATATTTGTGATTTAATTGATGTTAAATTAGTAACCGAAGAGTAAACCCATACTAATGACACATATGGTGATTTAAAGAACGATGTAATATTATGCCTTTAGCGTAATGTGATGTCAGACGAGGTTTCAAATACAACTATTATATTTGTATAACCAAATAACCAATATAATCCAATTAATTGAGATATTTATGTAAATGGTGATGGTTCATTTATTATGATTTTGATGTTTATGGAAAATATAGTTCATTTTATTATCAACGCTTTATTTTAAGCAATAATCAAGATATTTATGAAACCACATATACACTAGATTAAATGGACGGTTAAAATTGGATTCCACTAGTTATACAAATTAAATGAGTTGTATAATAAACCCGCTCTTATGTCATGCCTTAAATTGATAAAAAAATATAAAAATAACTAATTGATTTAAATATTAGGCATGGACTTTACATATGTTTATTCTGTTCAGGGTCGTCCCTGGAGGAGGGCGGGTCAGGCGTACGCCTAGGGCCTAAAAGAATAAAGGGTCCAATTTTTTTCCCGTGTATACTATATAATATATAGTAGTAATTCAAAAAAATTAATAAACAAAATAGAAAATTTTATTCGTATCTAATATGATCCAAAAAAACCTAACAATATATTAAAGGCCAAACATGTATTACTTAATTATATTTGGGGAGAAAATACGTAAAAAAAATAAATTGGTTGTTCATTTTATAATATCGATTATTGTTTCTTTAAGTTTTTTTTATTACTACTAAAATCTAAAATTAATTTGCCTAGAAATTAGAAAACGTT
Source organism: Silybum marianum (assembly GCA_036898165.1). Taxonomy (NCBI): domain Eukaryota; kingdom Viridiplantae; phylum Streptophyta; class Magnoliopsida; order Asterales; family Asteraceae; genus Silybum; species Silybum marianum. The sequence goes on along the minus strand of CM072535.1, from coordinate 3,776,175 downwards.
AATATATTCTCTACTCTTTTGATTATTTCATCCACATGTATTCAATTTTTGTATTAGATTATAGTAGAGTTCTTTTTATTAACTAATAAAACTCTTTAACTTTTGAAAAGAAATTATCGACCATACGACATGATTCAACTTATATCTATGTTTAGGATTTTCAAAACTACTATTTTTATACATTATTGACTCTCTTTTTACATAATATTGAGTGCATGAATCTTAAGTACTCTTTCTCTAAAACAACAATTAAATCTCAAATAATAAGCAATATAGACTTATGATTCTAAGATTGAAGGTTCTAAAATGTTTGTTTTAACACTAAAATTTTAAAGTGGTAATGAAAACATTAACATGATAAGACAGGAAAACTTAACTGATTTATATATTGATTACATAAAGTTTACTCTGAATCATCATTGTGATCCAAAATGATGTTAATCTATATAACAAAATGTGTTTGGCAGTGGAATAGACTTATTGTTAGTCCCCAAGGAGAGATGGCTAACTAAGAGAGGGTTTTGTAGAAGGGGGGGTTGAATATAAAACACACAGAATATACTCTTTTTAAATTTTTTTAATATAAATATTAAAAATTTACACACAGATAGTTTGATGCGGAAAAGAACAGACACACTATTCTATCAAACTAAACACACAAATAACAGTAATTAACTTATACACTAAGGAAGTTAATTCAATACTGTTATAGCACACAGCTTTGCCACAGTCACACAAATAATCACTCTGAAGATTTGTTGAAAGCGTGAGTTTTCTGGGGAGGACTTCATCTCCTTTTATAGTGCCCAAGCATGGGATGCAAGTGGACAGCTGTCAAGGTTTCATTAGCTGGAAGATTATCTGCTGGACAAAGGAAGAGACCACTTCCTTTGTACTAGAATAATGGATGAACCATTCCTTGTAGCACGTAATGTCAGATAACTTTATCTTCTTTTCTTCATGCTCTGTGAAGTCCCATCAAACCTTTTAGCTAAAGGACAAATATTCCTTTTATAAGAATAAAAGAGAATGTCTTTATTTAAAGCTTGATGCCCAAGTTCTTGCTGGCTCACGTGTCTTGCAATTGATGTGAGTCAAGAACTTATCTCTCTGAAATTGCTAAGTGATACATCACACTATGTATCACATCGGTGGATACCTTGTAAGGCTGGAATTGATAAGTGTACACTTTGCTTGATAAACTTCATCTTTCACTAAATGACAAAAGTGTACACCCTTGAACTTGTGACTTGATATCACAGCCTTAGAAAATATACCTGCAATTTCGGTGACCAAGATTATAGTGTCGGTGACCATGACATCAAACTTGATGACCTCATCTTATTTGATGTCCTTAGTACTTTAGATGACTTTTGAGTGTACCATCGGTGACCCACTATATTGGTCTTGACTTGACAACATGATCTGAATATTGAAGTTGGTTGATACATCCAAAATTCCACTTTTTGATGTACAACCCTTGATTGAATAGCCTTTGACTCTTCAATACTTGAAGCATATTTCAGACCTTCAAAAGAACCTGTAAAAGTTCATTCATAAAAAGGAAGGTGATTCATCACCAAATCATCGGTGACCCAACAATCTCCCCCTATTTGATGATGATACCTGTAAGTTAGAAAAGAATTCTTTTTGACCCTTTCTATTTTTCTTTTGGGTTCTTTTGACTCAGATTTTTTTTTTGATTTTTTTTTAACTGAGTATGTATAAGAGTATAAACTGAATGAAAGAATAAGTATAAGTTTAACTATGTGCAAAACATGTAAAAATATAAACAAGAAATGAGATGAAAGAAAAGTATGAACTTTTATTAATCAACACATAGATTGATCAAAGTACATGATTAATAAAGTTCACACTATACTATGCCTGTAGGATCAAGGATCTGAGGAGGGTTCTCTTCTTTTTAGTTCATCCAAGATCATTCTTGTGATGCCATGGTCATCAATAGGAGGCACTCCAAGAATAGCAGACAAAAAGGAGTTGTGAGCCTATGGAATGTCAGAGGCTCTGAAGAAACCTATGCTGCCATAGATATCCTCAAAGAACACTCCAAGTTCAGGCTCAGTCACCATGGTTTGCTCTGGATAAGCAATAGGAGTGGGAATAGAAATATTTATACCTGAAGCATCAATCTTGATGCCACATTCATGAAGCATAACAAAATGTCCCTTCTTTTTAGATTTAGGAGGATTGATCATTTCTCCCGAAAGCCCTCGCTGGATAAAGTACATTTGTTGTGCTTCAATAGTTGTTACCAAAATATTGTGCTCCTTCTGAATTTTCACCATTTTGATGAAAAAATTTCTAAGTGTATTTAGTACATGCTCCTTGTACTTTCCTCTACTCTTTGAGACACAATTTCCAACTTCCAACCATTCAGTTATCCCAAGAACTTCAAGCCATTCTAATTCATAAACTTTTAAGAGTGAGTCGGCTCTTTTAATTGTGACAAGAAGTTTGGGAGAATTCTTTGTTGGAGGATGGATGGTAGCACCAATGATTTTTGAGTCATCCTTTCTATTCTTCAGCCTTCTTTTAAACCATTCAACTTCCTTTGTTTTCTTTGCTTCTTCAAGCATATTTGCAGCTTCAGATTTTTTCTTTATATTCTCAAGCTCATTTTTCTGAGCTTGAAGAGCATCGGCTACCTGTGCATGAATAGCTTCATCATGAGCTAGCTTGAGTACATTGGTCTGATCAAATTCAAGCTGAGCCCTGATGGCTTCTTCTCTTTCAGCCTCAGAGAGAATTACCCCAAGAGGATCGGTGAGTCTTTGGGGCGGTGAAGTCTCGTAGTATCCGTTGAGGATCTCTCATCCTCTTCCTTTTCTTTTTCTCTTCCTTCTGTTCTTCAAAGGAAAGAGGCTTCTTTCCTTTGGCTTTTTCTTTTCTCTTCTTTTCTTCTTCAGTTTCAAGGGGTTGAGCACTGATACTCTCCCCTCAACAGCTGCTTCAGGTAACTTGGTGACCAAAGGAACAGAGATAGTGGAGACCACGTGAGGAGTCACCTCGGTGACCAGATGGGTCACGTTGGTGACCGTGGCCATACCACCATCGGTGGATGGACCGATGTCGGCGGCTGCAGGAGCAGCGTCGGCGGCTGCAGGGGCAGGGGCAGTGGCGGCGTCGGCGGCTGTGGAGGTGGTAGCATTGGTCTTCTTATTTTTCTCCCCCTCAGTGGTTGAACCCTTGAAACCCACTGAAGAGAGAAAAGTCTTGATCTTTTCTATATCAGAGCAGAGAGCACCAATTTTCTTCTCAACTCTTTGAAGGACAAATCTATCAGTGTCCTGGAAGAATGAATCACCAATATCTAGTTCAACCGTTGGAGCAGAGGTTGGAACTTTATCAACTTTGGTGTGAAGACTGAGAAGAGAGTCCATAATTGCCTGTTGATTGGCAATGAGAGAAGAAATATCTGTGACTTGACTTGAAGATGAACTCCGAAGTTCCTGTATAGAAGAAAGGATAGATGCCTGACTTGAAGAAAACCCTTGCTGAAGATCAAGGATGTCCATGTGTAGGAGATCTAAACGTGTCATTAGAGTTGGGTGACTCACCGACAACTCCTCAATGTTAGATCTAAGAGATGAGGAAAGGGAATCCATTCTTTCCTTTTCCTTAGCAGCATGATCTTCTAGAGCTTCCACCCTGCGTAAAGTATTACTGGTAAAGTTTGTAAAAGCTGTGAGAAGATCATCTCCCTGTTTGGAAGTCATGGGAGCTGAAGGTTGAGGCTTTGGTGGTTGATCAGCATCATCATCATCATCACTGGAAGAATAATCCACCAAACCTGTAGGTTTACTTGGGGGGGATTTAGGAGATGTGGGGGAGACACGTGGAGAAGAGTGTCTACAAGGGGATTCCTCAGTAATGGGTTCCTCCACAACCTTTTCATGTACGGGAGACGTACTTGATAAAGGTGCAGTGTCGGACACAGTGGGGTCAGAGAAATGGGATGTTCCATCAAATGCACCTGGTTGTGATGCACTCTCATGTGGAATGTGGAAAAGGAGCTGTGAGAGCTCAGGGGGTGAGGAGATACCTTGGATGGGAGACTCCAAGTCATCTTCATCAACTAGTGAGAAAGTTGATGAAGGAATAGTAAGGGTGTCCCTATTTACAACCATGTCCTTTTGAGAGGGCATGGAGGAGCTGGGTATGGATGAGAGTTCCTTGGGTTTAGTGAGGATCTTTTCAACATCTACTGGCTTTTGGGAGTCAGTAGATGGATTATGCGTTTTAACCCTTTGGGTACCCTTGTACTTCTTTGAGGAAGTCTTTCGGGGGCTTTTAGAGTGTCTCCGCTTATGGGATTTAGATGCTTGGGTGGAAGCCAAAGGTTCTTTTGGCTTCGTAGCATCGGTGGGTGCGGAGGTAGAAGTGCCCGACGCTTTGGATCTCTTATGAGATTTGGGCACATCAGTTACTCTAGGTGCAGAAGGAGTAGAAGACATACCTGAGGTCCTTTGCAGACGGGGCTCATTTTCTCCCCAAGACAGAGTTGCATTCCTTGCAAACTCAATCATAGATGGTCGGAGAGGGTTGTCTGATGCTAAGATAGCCTTTTTCATAATTTGATTTCCCACTTGATGAAGAGGGAGATCGTATATGATGTCATCTCTTTTCTCCAGTTTTTCTGCCAACTTTGCATTAATGATAAGGGAGAAAAGGCGTTGAAAAGGTACCTGAGGACGTCGGAGGATAGAGAATGAGGAGATCATTTCATTGAAGAAATAGCTTGCAAAGTCTATTCTCCTTTGAAATATTAGAGTATGTGCCAATTCTGTCACTTGGGAAGGTGACTGATCCGGGCCACCTGTCTTCTTGCTCAGGCACAGAATCAAATGAGCAAATAGAAAGTTCCATATGTTTCCCATATTCTTGCGCAGTAAAGTACCTGGACCCTTTGACTTTGATCCCTTCTTTTCTTCCAGGTAGTTCAAAGCAGCAACCACCATTTGGTGTTCATTTCCCAAAGGAAATGTCTCATATGAATCATAAGCAGGAAGCCTTAGGATGCTTCGAACACCCTCAACATCAAAAACCACATCATGTTCTTCATTGGTAAGAACAGATGCAAAGATTTGATCTGTGGAAGCATCAAATGTACAAGAAAGCCAAAAGTTTCCAAGAAGAAACTTACTCATCTTAGGTTTTGCAGTGAGTGCATATTGTAGAGGACACCTCTGAAGAAACCAGCATACATCATTATACTCAGGATGAGTATTATCAGTTCCGATACGTCCATAATAGTTGCATGCAGGGAAGGATAAAGATCCAAAGGTAATGGTTTGTTCTTCAGAAGTTCTTGATGGAGAAGCCATTGAAGAAGAAATGAAGTTGCAGGTTTGAAGCTTTTGCTTTTGTGAAGAAGAAGATGGGTGCGAGAAAAGTGGTGAAGTAGTGAGGAAGGAAGTTATATAGGAGGGAAATTTCAACTTTCAAAAATAATGATTACTTTTGGTGATTGAAAAGTCAGAATTCTAAGGGTTTTTAGGGTTGAATTCGGCGCATGTACTGAAATTGATGATGTCATTAGGGATAAGAACAAAGAATCTAAGAGTTATCTTTAAGTGTTAAGAATGTGAAGGGTTGTAACGGTTACCTCGGTGAGTAGAAGAAAGTTGGTGGATTGGTAAACGTCGGTGACCTGAGAGACAGGGGTAACCGACGTCAGTGAATGAGGTCAGTTAATGACGTCGGTGGCTTAGGAGACGGACAACATCGATGGTTAGAGACACAAATGGTGAGCGTCGGTGGGTGGTTTGAGAGGTCGACGTCGGTGGCTTCGAAATATGGTAAACGTCGGTGGGTGCAATCGATGGTGGATGGGGTTCGTCGGAAAGTGAAATGTCGGTAAGTGACACAACTTTGGTGGCTAGATCGATGTCGGAAAGTGACGTAACCAAGACGTCGGAAGAAGACGCAATCAAGGCGTCGGCGTCGGTGGTTCGATGTGGCAACGGTGGTCGTCGGCGTCGGAGGCACGAGAAGAGGAACGCCGTCGGTGGCTCTTGACGTCGGTGGATGGTGGCAAAGTGGGTGTTGGTGAATATGTATGGTTTTAGGGTTAGGGTTTTATGAGAGGGAATAGGAAGAGAGAGAGAGAACCGCGTCGGTGACTAAGTCACCGACATTATATATATATATATATATTTTATTATTATTATTATTATTTTTATTTATTTATATATATATAACATATATAATATATAAATTATAAAATATAAATGTATATAATATATATATATCGAATATATATATAAAATATATATTTATATAAATATAAAATATATATTAGTCTATATTTATCATACCTAATTCACCAATGAGGAATTTGAACCTTGCTTCATCCAGGGGCTTTGTGAACAGATCAGCTAATTGATAATCGGTGGGAATGAAATGAAGCTCCACATCACCTTTAGAGAAATGATCTCTTATAAAGTGATACCTGATATCAATGTGCTTGGATCTTGAATGAAGCACTGGATTGTTGGCAATGGCTATTGCACTTGAGTTGTCACACATTATTGGGGTTTTTGAGAAAATTTGATTATAATCACACAACTGATTTTTCATCCACAATATCTGTGCACAACAACTTCCAGCAGCCACGTACTCTGCTTCAGCAGTAGATGTAGACACCGAATGTTGTTTCTTACTTGACCAGCTCACAAGCTTTCCACCAAGTAATCGACAACTTCCGGTTGTACTCTTTATCTATTTTTGAACCTGCAAAATCAGAATCAGAGTACCCGATGAGATCGAAACCTGAGTCTTTGGGATACCAAAGACCCAGATTTATGGTACCTTTCAGATACCGAAAAATCCTTTTCACAGCAGCCAAATGTGATTCTTTAGGATTTGCTTGGTATCGGGCACACAGACAAGTAGCAAACATAATGTCAGGTCTACTTGCAGTTAGATAAAGAAGGGATCCTATCATGGCTCTATAATTTGTGATATTAACAGAAATGCCATCAGGATCGAGAAAGAGTCTAAGAGGAGGAGCCATAGGAGTTTTCATGGTAGAGCAAGTATCAAATTGAAACTTTTTCAGAAGATCTTAAATGTATTTACTCTGATTTATGAAAATACCTTCTGGAGATTGTTTTACTTGCAAACCAAGAAAGAAAGTTAACTCCCCCATCATGCTCATTTCATACTCTTTTTGCATGAGGGAGCTAAACTCATCACACAAGGATTCATCGCTGGCTCCAAAAATAATATCATCAACATAGATTTGAACAAGAATGATATTACCTTGTGATTTCTGGAAGAAGAGAGTGTTGTCAACCTTGCCTCGTATATACTTATTTCTAAGTAGATATTCTGAGAGAGTGTCATACCAGGCACGAGGAGCTTGCTTCAGTCCATACAGAGCTTTATCCAGCCTATACACATGATATGGATGGACTGGATCTTCAAACCCAGGAGGTTGCTTCACATACACTTCTTCAGCTAATTCACCATTCAGGAAGGCACTTTTGACATCCATTTGGAATACCCGAAAATTCTTGTAGGCTGCATGGGCAAGAAATATTCGGATAGCTTCCAATCTGGCAACAGGAGCAAAAGTTTCATCATAATCAATTCCTTCCTCTTGCCGATATCCTTGAGCAACCAGCCTTGCTTTGTTCCTTATGACAGTTCCTTCTTCGTCCATCTTGTTTCGAAACACCCATTTTGTTCCAATAATAGTTTTGTTGGATGGACGAGGAACTAACTTCCAGACTTTGTTTCTCTCAAATTGTGAGAGTTCTTCTTGCATGGCAATTACCCAGCTAGGATCAGTTAGGGCTTCATTTATCAGCTTAGGCTCAACAATAGAAACAAAGTTGACATATAAGCATAGATTGCTTATGCCTCTTCTGGTTTTTACACCAACTTGTGGATCACCTATGATTTGATCTATTGGATGATCCATGGTCCACTTTAGTGCAGGAGGTAAGGAGGGAGGTAGAGAAGAGGATGAGGTGGGAATTTGAGATGGTGAAGGTAGGTTAGTGGGAGATATGGTGTTTTGGTGGGTAAGGTCTTCTGTAGAGTTAGTTTCAGGAGGTGGAGAAGAAAGAGAAGGTTCTGAAGGTAAGGTGGTGTTTATGGGAGGCTGAGAGGAGTTGCTATCTGGAGGATTGGGATGAGAGGAGGATGGAATTTCACCAACACATGAATTTATCCATAGGTTTAATTCTTCTTCATCACAAGATAATGAATAAGTTTCAAACTCATCAAACTTCACATGCATGGATTCATCTATGCATTGTCTTCTTAGGTTGAAGATTCTAAAGGCTCTTGAGGAGAGAGAATAGCCCATGAAAATTCCATCATCAGACTTCGGATCAAACTTTCCAAGTTGTTCCCTGTCATTTAGCATGTGACATGCACAGCCAAACACATGGAAGAAGTCAACTGCAGGTTTTCTACCATGGAAAACTTCATAAGGAGTCTTGTCATGCCTTTTGACTATGGTAGACCTATTTTGAGTAAAGCATGCAGTGTTAACTGCTTCTGCCCAAAAATAGGTTGGCAACTTGGATTCACTCAGCATAGACCTTGCAGCTTCACATAGTGTTCTATTCTTTCTCTCAATAACACCATTTTGCTGAGGAGTGCGTACGGCAGAGAAATTCTGAGAAATTCCTTTTAGGTCAAAGAAATCTTCCAGAGCAGCATTCTTGAATTCTGTGCCATTATCACTTCTGAAGGACTTCACCAGTTTACCATTCAAATTTTCAATCTTTCTTGTAAACCTGGTGATTTCTTCAGCAGCATCACTCTTGTGTTTCAGAAAGAACACCCAAATATATCTAGAGAATTCATCGATGATTACTAGCATATACGTTTTACCACCCAGACTGGGTGTGCTTACTGGACCGCACAGATCCATGTGAAGCATTTGAAGAGGTTGAGAGATAGAAGAGCATTGTTTTGTTTTAAAGGAAGTTCTGGTGAGTTTTCCTTTTTCACATGCTCTACACAGCTTTTCTTTTTCAAAAACTATTTTTGGCATTCCAACAACCAGCTCCTTGTTGGAGAGTTTGTTCAAGGTTTTAAAGTTTAGATGAGAGAACCTTTTATGCCACAGCCAACTTTGTTTGGCTAGTTCTTGAGAGAGGAGACACACAGCTTCTCCCTATTGCACTTTCCTTCATGTTGATTATGTATACGTCATTCAGTCGGGTTCCTGCTAGTACAATCTTGTTCTGTACATCAAAGACTAGCACACACATAGCTGGAACATGACCATATAGCCCAAATCACATATTTGGCTGCTGCTTAGAAGATTATACATTAGCCCTTCAACATGAGCTACTCTGGAGAAAGTGATGGTTCCATTTGAAATGGTACCATATCCTTTGGTGACCCCTTTTCCATTTCCGCCAAAGGAAATAGTGGGTCCCTTTTCTTTTGAGAAGTTAGAGAGAAGAAGTTTGTTTCCGGTCATGTGTCTTGAACACCCACTGTCCATGTACCATATGTGATCTTTATTTGGTACCTGCACCCAGAAACAAATTTAGACTTTTGGTACCCATTTTGAGGTGGGTCCTTTGGGATTAGAAGACATTTTAGTTTTGCAAGGATCCAAATCTTTTGGGCAATTTTTAGCAAGATGAAGAGTGTTGCCACAATTATAGCATTTCTTTAAAGAAAAGGCCTTTTTAAAATCCCTATCATCAAAACTTTGGACAGAGGTTGACGACTGAGAAGAAGAGGGGTGTCCAACACCTGGTCTTGGTCCAAGGATACCTTTACCAGGATTTCTTGATTTCTTCAAGTTCACTGACCGAGGAATGAAATCAGTAACTATTTGAGATTTCCTTTTAGATGAAAAATTTGATTTAGCAAAATTTTTCTTTTGAGGAGAAAATCTTTTTGGAGAGGGATACTCAGCAACACCAGATGGCTGCTCCTGGGAGTACCTTGACTCATGCAGACTTAAGGAGTTTAAAAGTCTTTGGATGGGTTTGGGAGAAGAAGAAGAGCTTGGAAGAGTTGAAACTTTTGAAGACTCAGAAGAGATTTCTTTAGCTTTAACAAAGACTCCAAACTTCTTAGAACTAGATTCTACTTTGAGCATGTCAAGTAGATCTATAGAGTGAACGGAGGTAGAGTCCTCAGATGAGTAACCGAAGAGATCATCATCGTCATCGGAAAGAAAACCAGCAGGAAAACCTTGACATTCAGAAGAAGGAAGTGAAAGGTCAAAAGGTTGAGGAACATCTTTTCCATAACCAAGGCCAGACTTGTCCTTGCTGGTGATTTGATCTTGAAGGATCCTTTCAAGATTCTTAGAGGATTTAGTCCATTTAGACAGAACCTCTTGTTCCTTTTCAAAAGTGGAAGAGATTTTTGATTTTTCCTTAGAAAGACTATCGTTTAAGTACCGTAGGTTTTCCAGATCAGCTTTCATTTTATCAAAATCTTTTAGTTTTGAAAAGCAAGAGAGAAGTTGATCATTTAGACATTTTATGTGCATATCAGCCTTTTTCTTTTGAATCTTTAAGTCACAGAAGTCAACAGTTAAAGAATCAAAGGCATCAGCCTTTTGATCATCAGAGAGAAAGGTAAAAGGATGTACCTGAGGTTTTGTTCCTGAAGTGGATCCCTCAGCAGATATAAGGGTAGTGTAGAGTGACTTCTCCATGTCTTCTAGCTCATCGATTTTGGCCATGAGGCATTTAGTGACATACTCACTCTCACTCTCAGAGGTTTGCTCATCCTCCCAGCAATGAGCCTCAGCAACCAAAGTTTTATTTTTACTTTGGTTTCTCTCTTTTTCTCTCTTGTATTTGGCTTTGTACTTCTTATACCTGGAGGTTTCTTTTGATTCAGAATTTTCTTCAGAGGATTGGCTATTTCTCTCTTCATGCTTCCTAGAAGCTGAATTTGAGAAGTCATGGCCATAAGAAGAAGAAGGTTTGACGGAAGAGGAAGCTTTTGATCTGCATTCAGAAGGAAAATGACCTTTCTTTCCACAATTGAAGCATTCTTCATTTGCTTTATTAGAAGAGGATTTTTGAGAAAAAGGTTTTCTATTAAATTTGGAGCGGTTTGAAGAAAATCATTTATTCTTAAGGTTTCCAGCAAACATTGCCATACTATCAGAAAGTATGTCAATGGCTGATTCTTCTCCTTCATCATCAATAGCACTATAGTATGCATCTGACAGATGAGAAGAGTCTTCCTTAATATCTTTTTCAGAATCAAAAGAAGGATATGTGATTCTAGGAATACAAGAAGAAGATTTTGAATCACCTATCAAAGCAATAGAAGAGGATTTGATATCCTTTATAAGAGATTTTCTCTGGTTCTTAGTTTGTTCATAGTGAAGAAGAGTTCCATAGAGAGCAGTTAAAGGCATTATTTCTAAGTCCTTGGTTTGCTTGATGCAAGTACAGATAGTTTACCAGAAGTCTGGGAGACAATCCACGAACTTGCAGAGAACTTCTTCATTATCATAAACTCGTCCAAGAACTTTGAGATCATTGAGAAGACAGTTAAAACGATTAAAGTAGGTAGAAAGAGATTCTCCTTTTTCATGGGAGAAGAGTTCATATTTTCTAACAAGGCAGATCCTGTTAGATTTCTTGACTTCTTTGGTGCCTTCATATAAGACACTCAAAGTATCCCACATTTCTTTAGCAGTGGGAAGGTTAAGAAGAGAGTGATACACTTCATCAGGAAGGGATACAGCAAGAGCAGATTTGACTTTAGTGTCTAAAGCAACTAGGCGTTTATCATCTTCACTAAATTTGTTAGAAGGTTTGATGATATATCTACCAGTTTTTTCACTTCTTTCATCATCTGACTCTATGTCCTTTCCTTCAGCGTCCTTTTGAGGGCCAAAGCGAGCCCATATTTTAGGAACAATCGATCCCTTCCAAGAATAATAACATACGATTTTTCCATAACCCAAAGTTATTTGGGTTGAACCTTGGAGGTTTAGCCAAGGATCCTAAATCATATATATTACTGGAAGAGGTCTGCAAGGTACCATCAACATTTGAGGTAGTAGCCATCACAGATCTGGTTTATTGAATTAAACCAACTGCTCTGATACCACTTGTTAGTCCCCAAGGAGAGATGGCTAACTAAGAGAGGGTTTTGTAGAAGGGGGGGTTGAATATAAAACACACAGAATATACTCTTTTTTAAATTTTTTAATATAAATATTAAAAATTTACACACAGATAGTTTGATGCGGAAAAGAACAGGCACACTATTCTATCAAACTAAACACACAGATAACAGTAATTAACTTATACACTAAGGAAGTTAATTCAATACTGTTATAGCACACAGCTTTGCCACAGTCACACAAATAATCACTCTGAAGATTTGTTGAAAGCGTGAGTTTTCTGGGGAGGACTTCATCTCCTTTTATAGTGCCCAAGCATGGGATGCAAGTGGACAGCTGTCAAGGTTTCATTAGCTGGAAGATTATCTGCTGGACAAAGGAAGAGACCACTTCCTTTGTATTAGAATAATGGATGAACCATTCCTTGTAGCACGTAATGTCAGATAACTTTATCTTCTTTTCTTCATGCTCTGTGAAGTCCCATCAAACCTTTTAGCTAAAGGACAAATATTCCTTTTATAAGAATAAAAGAGAATGTCTTTATTTAAAGCTTGATGCCCAAGTTCTTCTTTGGCTCACGTGTCTTGCAATTGATGTGAGTCAAGAACTTATCTCTCTGAAATTGCTAAGTGATACATCACACTATGTATCACATCGGTGGATACCTTGTAAGGCTGGAATTGATAAGTGTACACTTTGCTTGATAAACTTCATCTTTCACTAAATGACAAAAGTGTACACCCTTGAACTTGTGACTTGATATCACAGCCTTAGAAAATATACCTGCAATTTCGGTGACCAAGATTATAGTGTCGGTGACCATGACATCAAACTTGATGACCTCATCTTATTTGATGTCCTTAGTACTTTAGATGACTTTTGAGTGTACCATCGGTGACCCACTATATTGGTCTTGACTTGACAACATGATCTGAATATTGAAGTTGGTTGATACATCCAAAATTCCACTTTTTGATGTACAACCCTTGATTGAATAGCCTTTGACTCTTCAATACTTGAAGCATATTTCAGACCTTCAAAAGAACCTGTAAAAGTTCATTCATAAAAAGGAAGGTGATTCATCACCAAATCATCGGTGACCCAACACTTATAATGCTACGTAAAAATGATATGATGAATAATATTAACTAGAACTAATTATTGATTGAATTGCATTTAGCAAATACTCAAAAAACGGTGTTATATGAATTTTATTAGTATTTTTTGAATTCATTGTTATTTATGATAATAAAAAACAATATATTGAGAAAAATTATTAAAAACGGGCCTAATTCTATTTATTGTTACTTTGGTGGTTGCAATGGGATAGACTAGGAAAATGTCAACAAATTAAGCCTTCCCTAAGGTGGGACAGGTCGGACGCACGTGTCATCCATGTCTCATATAGAGCTCCAAATTTATTTGGATTATATTAGAAGTTCCAAAGAGAATAATAAATAAAATATATAAAAAATATTTGAATATTAAATAAGACCAAAAAATTGTAGAATTACATTAAAGATACAAACATATATTAACTAATTCTATTGAAAAAAATACGTAAATGTTAATTGACCTTTCATTTTATAGCACTGCTTATTGTGTCTTTAAAGCTCGCCCTACCCTTGAAATATACTACATCCCCATGTATCTAGTATCAAACTATAAAACTACCTGCCTAAAAAACCTTGATATATTATTCATCATTCATCTTTCACTAAATCTTTTGTTTATTCCAACCATATAAGACGAGTGGAACATAATGAATAAGGGTGTGGAAGATATTGACGCCATCGTTACTTCGAGTATTGTATAGTTCATTATTTATACAAACAACTTTAGTGACTAAGGTTATCTTAATACATTCTAATGAAATAAACAATGTCTCCTAAATTTGTGTTATGAAGGGATATCAAGAAGCCAAACATGCATCTCTTGTTATTCTTTATTCATTTCTATAAACTTTTGATTTTATGTGTCTTCGAATATAGAATACTTTGAAACATCATGTCTTTATTCAAGTAGTAGTACATAGACAGGTTGCGATAAAATTTAATTTATTTTATTTACATGTACAATTCAAACTTGAAGAAAAGACAGAAACAACGACATGAAACAATTAGAAATCACATCAGAGAACACGTCACATACATAAAGAATGATCCAACAAGGATAAAGGATAAGAAAAGCAATTAATACAATAATATTCTAGACTAGGAAATCGTGACGATCAGTATTATTCAAGATCTTTGGATAAATACTAACAGTAATATGTAGTCGTCAACCAATAGGAGGAGCGCGTCCAGAATCCGCAATGGGATTTATTCTAGTACCTATAATAAAAATGTATGAATTCAACAACACATAAAATAATAACTTTAAATATTTCTCAAACTTATTTTAGTCCATGTATGTATGTCGAAAAGAACCAGACATTGCTATAAAAAAATTAGGTTCAACATCATGACAACCAAACCAGATTCGTAGAGATGTATAATGGTACGTACCTCCAGAAGATGAATCTCCAGAATTCGGAGCGGAATTAGATCGACCTAATATAAAGGGGTGTGAATCAGCAATACAAACAATAATAACTTTAAACATTTCTCAAATTTATTTTATCCACACATATATGTCGGCAAGAACCAGACACTGCTATTTAAATAAGGTTTGAAATCGTGACTACCGAAACAAATTAGTAGATATGTAGAATCATACATACCTTTTCTATTAGTAGAAACCAAAAAACTTATTAGGATCAAGGAACTACAAAGAACAAGAGAAGTACCCAACTTCAACTCCATAGACCATTTCATCATGTAATGGTTTGTTAGTATGGTTTCTCTTTCTTCTTAAGGTGTATTTATACACGCTTCTCGAAATTCTATCTAATGCAACAACATTTTATTGTTTAGTCAAGGATATTTCGATCTTATTCTTTTGGAAAGATTTCAATTTAAGTTTGGGTATTGTTCAAAAGATTCACCTTTTTTTATTCAACAAAAGGTAGTTTAGAATATTTTTTTTAAAAGAATAGACTTAATTAATAAGTCAAATTTTACGATTCTAATAAAAAAATAAACATATTTTCACATGTATAATTAAAGTGAAATATCTTAGCTCATAGTTTTTATTTCACGTATCAATTCCTATTTTCACATATATAAATTCGTAGGATTCATTCACCATAAGATTTAAAAAGGTTGATATGTTATCAAGATAATCAATTATCTTGAGTTTATGGTAGAGTTACAATAGTTTTTACGTCATATAGTTACAAAATATTTGAAATTACAAGTTAAATAGATTTTTTTTTTATGGTTTTGCTTGTAATTAATTATATATATATATATCTATATATTTAAATATAAAATTACATATTTATCATTTCTAATTATATTAATTACATTACTGTAGGTCTCACAAATTTTTTTATCAACTCATAAGAGCATCTTCAACAGATATGTTAAAAAATTTCTATAATAGAGTAAAAAAAAGTCAAAATCTCTATAAAAATTTACATCAATCTCCAACAGCTACTCTATTTTAACAATTCTACCATTAATTATATTAATAAAATAATATCTTTCTCTCTTACACATTTTTATCTCAATACTCTAATTGGTTGATATAATTAAAATATTATTTTCTCTCTTTTCTAATAAGTTTTAGAGATTTCTCTAAATTTAGAGAATTTTACAACTTTTTTCATCTTTTTTCTATTTTAGCATATAGGATATAATAGTTGTTGGAGCAACTAAAATGCTAAAATTATACTTTTTTTTTTCATTTTAATATAGCTGTTGGAGATGCTCTAAGTCATAAATCTTTAATAACGGTCAAAAAATAAATATCATTTGTCAAGTTGTTCTACCTTGTTTCGTTTACGCAATCAAACAAAACTTTAATTTTTAAGATAAAATTAAATAAGAAAAATTACATTCTACCTCAATACAGAAAATAAAAAATAACTTATATTTAAATAGAAAAATATGAAACGATATAAATAAAATAACTCAACTATAAAAATTGATAAATTATTTGTTTTATATAAAAAGTAGCTAATAAAAAAATTTATTAATGTTAATGTCAAAAATTGCACCGCTGATTATTTTAGCAAAACTGTTTATACCGAAAATCGTTTAAAAAACAGTTTAAGGTAGGAGTGCGGACTTTATCAACTATAGATTGAACCATCAAAAAAACAAGAAAAATAACGAAGCGAAAGTAAATAAAACAGGCGATTTTGGTGATGCGAAAAACCCCAACGAGGGTAAAAACTGCAGACGACAACGGAGGTCGTCAATTCACTAGTGACGTCAAACAGGAACGCCATCCTTTAGACCGATGATCGAATGATTACAATGGAAAATTGCAGCAAAAATGTGTATTTCCCGGACACTCAAACCGGCCCACACAGGTTGCCAATTCCCAATGTGAGGGGCATACCTGACTCACTCAGCGACAAGGCAATTGTGAGGGGGCCTGGGATCGAACCCAAGACCAACGACCTATTGGAGCAAACATCTCCTCGCCACTTAACCAACTGAGCTACACGCCATTGGCGATTACAATGGAAAATGAAGATATAAAAACAATAGTATCGTGTGTAACCTAGAGAATAAGTATGTATATCTTGATCCGAGAGCGTAGTTCATGTTAATCCGTTGCTTCCCTGTTGATCCGAGTGTTGATTTTATAGTCGGGGTCATTTTTAACCGTCGTCTGACATTTTTAACCGTCGTCTTTTAGTGACGCTAGTTGTAACTGTCCAACAGTAATGTATGAAACATAGCGGTCGACCAACGGTTTAAAAATGATATACCTTATGTTGAAGTTATAAGTGTACGGATGTCAATCATTTATTCGTCGTACGTCATTGATCTAATCGTGAGATTTGTTCGACCATCGACTCCGAGGTCACAATGCATATTTTCAAGCCACGAAATATATTTAGCTTAGCGTTTTGGTCAACGGTCATGAGTATTTATCCTTGTTGGTCAAGGGTATGATTTTTTTACCCAAACAGTTAGCCCCCTGAGATTTGGATTTAAAAGTGTAACAAGCCAACTCATATAAAAGCAATAAACCAAGGTTAAGATTCGTTCAACAAGAAATAAAATCTAGTATTCTATTACATCTAGTGTTTACTACAGATAAAAACTTCCACAACTGAGAATTTATCTAACTAAACCAGTTCTAAACGCTTCACATTCACTCTAGCGAAGGTTCAAAGCTTTCCCTTGCCCTTGGACATACTCTCCACGAATGTCTTTCCTGAAAATGGTTTTTAATTTTTTGAAAGCGAGGGTTAGACCAAAGGTCTAGTGAATTCCCCAAAAGCCTCAGTTATAAACAAGAGTTTAAATAATCAACGTTAAAGAAACTCTTGCTTTGGATCATGCATGATAGTCGTAGCCCAACACTTGCCGCACAATTCTCTCATACGACTAAGCTATGTGATTGCACTATTCCCCATGCGACACTAAAGAATGGTCCATAATGGTACCCATCCCATGTAACCACGAATGAATCCGAGGTTCATGGACGTTAACTCTCAAGAGCTTTGCAAGGCCTCAAGGTACCCTACGACTACTATGCATGTCCATTCGCTAAACATATATCATGATTTAACCCAACACCTTAAATGTACCCTACGACTACTATGATTTAAAAGAAACATTCAAAAAAATGTAGCATGCTTGCGAATTTCAAATACCAAGATCAGAGCAATTATAAAAGCCAATGCCATAAAATGCATTATTTTAAAAGTCGAGGGAACTCACCTAATGGTTGCCAACAAGTCTCAAAGTCCAATTATAAGGATTTTTCCCCAAACCGAACGCCTAAATTTGCCAATACAAAAGCGATGTTAACTCAAAGCAATTCTTTCAAAAGTCTTCTAAAATAGTACAAAATTTAATTCCTAACTCAAAGGTCCAAACCCCGACTCGATTCACGAAATGAAACGAACGAAGGTGTGCAAAACTCCACTTTACTCCAAAACAAAGATTCTTATGACCCCAAAACCATATATTATTGATGAGGAGTAAATCCAAAACATACCCATTACATTCCTAAACAAGAATTAAGATATTAAATCACTAAACCCAGCCAAGGATCGATTAGAACATTAAATCCATTCAAATGAAGCTTGGAGCTTCAACAACAATGGAGTTTTAAGCTCAACTCCTCCCAATAGGTGAAAAACCCACTAACACTCAATAAGTCAATTCCCCAAACTATAAAATACCTATGGATGATCATTTGATTCATCAATTTCTTAGTTTCCAATATAAAAGGGAACTCAAGGGATTGAATGCCTAGGTTGAACCTTGACTCTAAACAATAAAATAGAAGAAGATTGCGCAAGAGAATGAGCTTATACCTAAAATAAACCAATGCACTTGATCCTTTCCAATGGAGTGATTGTTTTGATCTTCCTCCTCCTTTACTTGCTCTTCAAGTTCCACACACTCAAAACACACACAAGGAAATCTGAAAATGAGGAGAGTGACTAACAATTCCTCCTGCTAACCTCTATATATATACATTGGGCTTAGGGCTTAATTGAAAATAGCCCAATTCCTAAACTAAGGGCCCAAAATTAGCTTAATTAAACTTGGGCGAAGAGATGAGGGAACTTAATCCTCATTTCAGACTCCAGCTCCCAAGTAGCCTCTTGCCCTTTGTGAAATCGCCAATTCACCTTACCTAGATTGATTTCCTTGTTCCTCAACTTCTTCACTTTACGATCTACGATAGTTTCCGGTTCTTTGATGAAATGTAATTTCGTATCAACTTGAACATCTTCCAATGGTACAATTGAATCCACTTCGGCTAAACACTTCCTCAAATTTGAGACATGGGCTAAACACTTCCTCAAATTTGAGACATTGAAGGTGTTATGTATACCCTTCAACTTTTTCGATAGATCAAGTTTGTACGCCACATCCCCAACTTGTACCGTTATTTCAAGTGGCCCTATGTAACGTAGGCTCAACTTCCCTCTCTTAACAAATCGAACTACACCCTTCCAAGGTGATATCTTTAACATTACCATGTCCCATTTCTAAAATTCAATATCCTTTCGTCTCTTATTCGCTTAGTTTTTCTGCCGATCCTGAGCAACTTTCATCCATTCTCGGATTTGCACGATCTTATCTGTCGTTAGCTGAACGATCTCGGGTCCCGTCAATTGTTTCTCACCAACTTCGTTCCAACATAAGGGCGTCCTACATTTTCTAACGTACAACGCTTCATAAGGAGCCACTTGAATGCTTGCATGATAACTATTGTTATATGCAAATTCGATCAATGGTAAATGTTCTTCCCATGATCCGCCAAAGTCAATCACACATGCCCTCAACATGTCTTCCATGGTTTGGATGGTTCGCTCACCTTGACCATCGGTTTGAGGATGGTATGCGGTACTCACCTTGATTTGCGATCCCATTTCTTTTTTAAAGCCTTCCCAAAAATTCGATGTAAACCGGGTGTCCCGATCCGACATTATAGACAAGGGAACTCCATGTCTAACCACAATTTCGTCAATATAAAGCTTTGCCAATCTGTCTGGCGAATAAGACTCCTTCATTGGTAGGAAATGTACTGGTTCAGTCAAACGGTCCACAATTATCCAAATGGCGTCAAAGCCCCTTGGAGTTCTTGGCAACTTCATCACAAAGTCCATTATAATATGATCCCACTTCCAAAGTGGAATATCCAGAGGTTGTAGTTTACGATAAGGTCGTTGGTGCTCGACTTTCACTTGTAAGCAAGTCAAACACTGCTCAACGTAATGAGTGATATCCTTCTTCATTCCGGGCCACCAATAAAACTGACGAAGATCTCTATACATCTTGTTGTTACCCGGATGTATAGAATAACGTGATTTATGTGCTTCATCTAACACTCTCTTTCGCACTTCACCCAAATTAGGAACCCAAACTCGCCCGTTGAAACATTTCATCCCTCGCTCATCTTCTGCAAACGATGACACACTTCCCACAATTCTTTCCTTCTTGCGATTTTCCTCTAAAGACGCTTCTTTTTTACACTTCTTAATTTCTTCGATCAGATCGTATTTTGCTTCGAGGACGAAACGCCATAATTTTCGATGACTCTCCTCTTTCCTTGCGACTTAACGCATCGGCTACTACGTTAGCCTTTCTCGAATGGTATTCGATCTCACAATCATAGTCGTTCAATGATTCCATCCATCTTCGTTGGCGCATATTCAACTCTTTTTGATCAAATAGATGACGAAGGCTTTAATGATCCGTGAAGATTTGACACTTAGTCCCATACAGATAGTGCCTCCAAATTTTCAAAGAAAACACAACGGCCGCCAATTCCAAATCATGCGTGGGGTGTCTTCTTTCATGGTCCTTCAACTGTCGCGATGCATAGACTATTACTTCCCCATTTGCATTAAGATACATCCCAAACCTAGTTTGGATGCATCACTATAAACTATGAAATCTTCTGTATCTTCCGGTAATGTTAAAATTGGAGCACTACATAATCGTTGTCGTTATTTTATAGATTCTTGGGTATTGACAGATAGATGTCTTACGTCAAACACACAGCCATGAAAGTCATCACATGTGAATGACTAATGTTATGTTTAGAATAAGCATAAGGAATTTCAGACGACGCAAGAATATTCATTCGTTGAGCAGTCAATGAAAACATAAGTCACTTTCGACAATCATGAGTCAAAAGAATTGTGCGTTTCTGTAGTAAGAAAAAGTTGGATGGGATCGTTGGTTTGACCAAAGTCAGTATAACTATTTAAAATAGCTTATGTCATAAACTATTGAAAGTCTCGAGAGAGGTTTTCGATAATCATATCGAAAACGAATTCTTTCGCTATTGATCGTAGAAGATCGTAAGATCGTGCGCTCCTGCAGAAACCAGAGTCAGAGGTGGTCGTTGGATTTAATTAACGATCCTCCGATGCATAAATTAGTATTACAACTTAAGATAACTTATGTCATGTATGGTAATCATGAAAGTCATGACATGCAACCTATTTGATAATAACAACAAATAATGTTTGACGTCATAAACGTTTGTGACTATTGAAAGTCTCAACAGAGGTTTTCGATAATCGTATATCGGAAAAGAATACTTTAGATATTGATCGTAGAAGATCATAGGACCGTGCATTCCTGCAGTAAACAAAAGATAGAGGTAGTCGTTGGTCAAGTAGCTTAAGTCAGTAATGTTTCATCAAAAAATAATAATAATAGATTATATCAAATAATTCACCAATATATGATCGACAGACGCTTGTCGTGCAACTGGTAAGATTGTTTCAATTGGTAGAATGGATTTACAACCGTATACCACTACTAGAAAATTGAGTATTTTCAATAGAAAATGTCATTGAAATTTTTTTATGAATTTTAGAGGCATTATTTACAGAACATACATTTTCTATGAATTTTCAAAGAATTTCCGTTGAAAATCTCTCACAAACATGCATTTTCAACCAATTTTTTTTTTGACGAGACATTCCATTGAAAAATTTTTAGTTGAAAATTTTGGTTGAAAATGCATGCTTGTGAGAATTTTTCAATGGAAATTCGTTGAAAATTCGTAGAAAATTTATGTTCGGTCAATAATTCCCTAAAATTCGAAGAAAATTTTCAACGACATTATCCGTTGAAATTTTTTTGTTGAAAATACTCAACTTTCTAGTAGTGTACCAAAGAAAAAAGATTTTGTCCGTTCGAGACTCGGGGAGTCGTCTTTGTTAGTGACTATGTGTTTCAGCCATAGTCTTACCATACGAGCCGTTTTTGTTGGCAATCATGAGTTTTTACCCGTGTGTTGACATGGTTGTCAATCATAAGATCGAACGTTGTGAGTCGCCTTTGCTGGCGATCCCGATTTTTAATCTACGTCTTACCATTATTAGCGATCATGAGATTTACCTTATGAATTGCCTATGTTGGCGATGATGGAATCTTGCGTTACGTTTACTAGGGTCGTTGGAAGTGGCGACGATGAAACTGGCGACAATGGAACTTGCGACACTGAAACTGGCCATGAGGGAATTTATGACAACAGAACTGGCGTCGCTGGAACTGTTGACGATGAAACTTACAAGGTTGGAACTTGCAAGGGAATTTGCGACCCTTTTACTAGCGTCGCTGAAACTGGTGACGGGGGATCTTGCGATGATGGAACTGTCGACGACGGAACTGGCGTTGCTGGAAATTGCGTTATAGTTATTGGCGACTATTCATTTTTACCTTGTATTTTGCCTTAACTGGTGATTATGTGATTCTACAAGAGAGAAGTTACGAGGTGGTCTTTGGTTGAACCAATGACCCTCAAATGTTCATAGTTAGTACTCGTTTGAAATATAACAATAATTAAATAGTGAATAAGTTTAGAAAAACTATTTCTTCAAGTGTATCGTATTCCACTACATGGGATGTCGCGGTTGTCTGTGTCTTGGTGTTGATAAATGTCTTTTCCAAGGAATTTTGGAATTAGTTACCTATCTCGCGACTTTTGGCGAACGGGGAATGCAAAGTAAATTCGTCGATAGGATACACATGGTGGTGAGACTAAACTTGTGATCGTCTTGTCTGGGGATTTCGCCAGAGATATACAATATCTTGTTGTGTTTTAGAGTTTTTCTCATTTAATTGAGCAATTCTTTCCATATGCGTCTTTGAACTTTTACTTCCATCCTTGCCTTTATGATGAAGACTTGCGATTGACATATTAGAAACTGGTATCTTTAAGAAATATACGTTAATAAAAATTTCTAGTTTATTTCGAAGGAAATCCTTAGTTGAGTCCCACGGATGGCACCAAACTGTTAATGCTAAAAATTGCACCGCTGATTATTTTAGCAAAACTGTTTATGCCGAAAATCTCTTAAAAAACAATTTAAGGTAGGGGTGCGGACTTTATCAACTATAGATTGAACCATCGAAAAAACTAGAAAAATAACGAAGCGAAAGTAAATAAAACAGGCGATTTTGATGACGCGGAAAACCCCGTCGAGGGTAAAAACCGCGGACGACAACGGAGGTCGATAATTCACTGGTGACATCAAACAGGGACGTTATCCTTTAGAACGATGATCGAATGATTACAATGGAAAATGAAGATATAAAAATAATAGTATCGTGTGTAATCTAGAGAATAAGTATGTGTATCCTGATCCGAGAGCGTAGTTAATGTTAATCCGTTGCTTCCTTGTTGATCCGAGTGTTGATTTTATAGTTGGGGTTATTTGTAACCGTCGTCTGACATTGATGGCCTTCATGAATGTCTTTTAATAGTGCTAGTTGTAACTGTCCAACGGTAATGTATGAAACATAACGGTCGACCAAAGGTTTAAAAATGATATACCTTATGTTGAAGTCGTAAGTGTACGGATGTCCATCGTTTATTCGTCATACGTCATTGATACTAATCGTGAGATTCGTTCGGCCATCGACTCCGAGGTCACAATGCATCTTTTCAAGCCACAAAATATATTTAGCTGAGCGTTTTGGTCAACGGTCGTGAGTATTTATCCTTGTTGGTCAAGGGTGTGATTTTTTTACCCAAACAACTAACATCTTCTCTTTATCTTATGTCACTACTAAAAAATGACCTTTATCCATAAAAATCACCAAGGAAAATTTCTGTTGGTTATTACCGACGCATCACCAAAGGAAAATTCTGTGTTACTGACGGATACCCATAATATATCAATGGTTCGGTAGAGTTCGATGTTCTTCAAAAAAAAAAATACCAACGGATCATCCAAAAAATACCTACTTAATCTGTCACTTATTTAAATACAAAGTATTCCATTTAATAATGTCCTACTGAACTCTGGATCATCCGTATTTTGATTAGGGCATGTCAAGAGCATCTCCAACAAGTTTTCTAAAGTTTTTCTAAAATAGAAAACTAAATGTCAAAATTTCTAAAAACACTTACATTCATCTGCAACAGATTTTATATTTTAGAAATATTAACACAAATTATATTAATATAATATATTCTTTAATTTATCATTCCAATACACTTTTTGGAAAAAACTTAATATAAAATGATAATAAATTAATCTTATTAATAGGATTTAATAAAATATTAATTTCTCTCTCCACCAACAATTATTAGAGATTTAATAAAAACTTAATGCAAAGTTGTTGGAGATGTTTAAAGGAAAAAAAAAACATACATTTGTTGAAGATGCTCTGATTATAGACACTTCTTTTAAATTACTAGCATGTAATACTTTCTTGAAGTGTTCCACATGTCACATGTGGAACAAGGTCTCCAAATTTTTTTAATCCAATTGTACATGTTGTAATTTGTATCCAATTATATATATTTTAAGTTTTAAATTTTAACTAAATTATACATGTTTTAGAATAACCATAACGCTTTAGACTTTTATACTTTTGGTGGATTTGATGAGTAGTGATTATAACCACCGAATGAATACTAAAAAAACGATTCAATTTAAATAAATTTCATATGTTATTTTCGTTATTTTATGACATTTTTATTGTTTTAGATTTGTAAATTTGTAAATATAATACATGTTATTGAACTTTTACAATTTGTTTATGGGGAGTGGCCGGAGTGCTAATGGCACCCCTAATATAGATGTGTGCACGGAATTTCATGCATTTTATAGGGATCTGTACGGAATTTTTGGTACTATAATAGGTTTTAATGTTGACTTGTGTGAGGATGACATTCACTATTAGGGGTGCCATAAGTATATCTTAGGATGTCATTAGCCTCCCCCTTTGTTTATTTATCATTCATCAAGTCGATCTATTACTTTGATATGCGTGTAACAATGTTTTTAAAAAGATTATAACATTTCTCGAGAGTATATATGACATAATTTATAAAAACAAGTATACTTCAAACCCATAAATTTTTTAATCTAAAGAGTTTGCAAAACCTACAATTAGCTACAAGCAAAATATTTCATCTTTTACTATCGAAATTTTGATTTTTCCCAATTTTATGAAGTGTCTATATTTAAATTATTCCATTTCGAAAATAAATAACATAATTTGGGGATATTTTCCATCTTGATATTTCAGGTTGAGTTTTAAATTTTATATTTATACGCAGAAACAAATAATAGAACCACTCCTAATCCTCTATATTGAAAAATGAAAAATATTCAACATAACTTTTTTGTCTTTCTAAAATGCATGCATAAAGACTGTGTTTCCATGTTTGAAAGTCTTTAAATGGAGGCGTGGGAATGTCTAAATGGCCATTCACACGGGGACATTGATAGGACCAAGACTTTTTAAAAAGCAAAAAGAATATCACGAAATAATAATAAGGATTTGGATTGAGGGCAAGTCTTCTCAGTCGTCGAGTTTACTTTGATAACCCAATGAGAAATCTTAAATGTGCATCTGCATG
Organism: Silybum marianum; assembly: GCA_036898165.1. Taxonomy (NCBI): domain Eukaryota; kingdom Viridiplantae; phylum Streptophyta; class Magnoliopsida; order Asterales; family Asteraceae; genus Silybum; species Silybum marianum. Next base: position 3,750,647 of record CM072535.1, on the reverse strand, counting down.
CAAAAGTGTGTGTGTATATATATATGCGAGGATCATATAAGAACACTACCAATTTAAAGGAACAAAGGAACTCATTTGGGACCACATATGATGCGGGTTCCATATAATATTAAATCATTTATGATTTAATATTAAATCATAAATGATTTAATATTATGTGGGACCCACATCATATGTGATCCACAATTATCCCTTTGTTCCTTTAAAAATACAAAGTTCTTATTTGAACCTTCCTCTCTCTCTCTCTCTCTCTCTATATATATATATATATATAGGAAAGTTCAAATGTGAACCTATCTTTGATTGTGAACATGAGGATGAATCTCAGCCCTTCATCTAAGCCATATTCAAGCTAAACCCCTATATATATATATAGAGGAAAGTTCAAATGTAAACATATCTTTGATTGTGAACATGAGGACAGATCTCAGCCCTTGATCTAAGCCATATCAAGCTGCTCTTTAATTGTGGCTTGAGGGGTAATTCTGGCAATTTTTATTCAAGCTGCTCATTGATATCACTCCCGCTTATTTCTTCCTTCTCTGTTAATCGTCTTCTTCTCTGTTAATCAGATTCATTGCTGTGAAGAACTTTATTAATTGGATTTGCGATTTCTGAAATTAAATTGTGGATTTCTTCTTTTCAATAGACTCTGTTTTTTCATCAGAAAATTGAATCGATTGTGATCCAGTTGAAAATTCTACTTTTTTTGTTGATCAAACATGTGATTTGTTCACTGATTGCGATTATGTTACATATTTCGATAATACAGACCGAGAATTTGGTTCTAATGTTAAAGATGCGTCGATCTGTAACTTATATTCAGACTGAATATATAAACATAAATTATAAAAACACCAGATTGTAGTATATATTCAGTCTGAATATAAGCTAAAATTTGAAGTTTGTATAATCGTAGCTTAAATTCAGACTGAATATAAGCTAAATTTTGAGTTTGTAAAATCTTAGCTTATATTCAGACTGAATATGAACTACAATTAGGTGTTTTTATAATTATAACTTATATTAAGTCTGAATATAAGCAGTAAGACTTTTAGTGCTTATATTCAGTCTGAATATAAGCTAAAATTTGAACTTTGTATAATCGTAGCTTATATTCAGACTGAATATAAGCACTAAAAGTCTTACTGCTTATATTCAGACTGAATATGTGTTATAATTATAAAAACACCTAATTGTAGTTCATATTCAGACTGAGTATAAGCTACGATCATACAAAGTTCAAATTTTAGCTTATATTCAGACTGAATATAAGCTCTAAGAGTCTTTATATTCAGACTGAATATAAACATAACATTGTAATAATACATTGTTATGTTTATATTCAATTTGAATATAAGCTACAAATATACAAACCCCCAAATCTTAGCTTATATTCAGACTGAATATAAGCTACAATTATACAAACAACTAGTTGTAGCTTATATTCAGACTGAATATAAGCATAAATTATAAAAACACCAGATTATAGGTTATATTCAGACTGAATATAATCAAAATTTAGCTTATATTCAGTCTGAATATAAGCTGCGATTATACAAACTTCAAATTTTAGCTACGATTATTAAACTTCAAATTTTAGCTTATATTCAGACTGAATATAAGCTACAACTATTCAAACACATAATTGTAGCTTATATTCAGACTGAATATAAGCTACAAATATACAAACCCGAAATTATAGCTTATATTCAGACTGAATATAAACATGACATTATGATATCACAATGTCATGCTTATATTCAGACTGAATATATACTACAACTATTCAAACACATAATTTTTGCTTATATTCAGACTGAATATAAGCTACAATTATACAAACCCATAATTGTAGCTTGTATTCAGACTGAATATAAACATAACATTGTGATATCTCAATGTCATGCTTATATTCAGACTGAATATAAACTACAATTATACAAACCCATAATTGTAACTTATATTCAGACTGAATATAAACTACAAATATACAAACCCGAATTATAGCTTATATTCAGTCTGAATATAAGCTACAATTATTTAAACACCTAATTCTAGACTATATTCAGTCTGAATATAAGCTACAAATATACAAACCCCAAATTGTAGCTTATATTCAGTCTGAATATAAGCTACAATGGAACCAAAGGTTTTGAAAAGCAAGAATTCAAGCAAATGTGTTTCACAGAAGCTTCCTGTGATAAAATGATGAACAATCATATTAAAGGGAAAAAACATTTGAATAACCTTCTTACACTTTATCAAGAAAAAGAATCTGGATCTGAAAACACTTGTGATTCAAAGGAGGAACATAAAGCAAAAACAAACTTGTACGAAAATTTATTTTGGGGAAGATGAAGAAATTTGGGGGCGGAAGTGAAATTTCTTTTGGGGAAGATGATGAAGAAATTTGGTGAAGATCAATAAGAAATTTGAGTAAGATGATGAATAAATTTGGGGAAGAAGATGATGCCTGGTTCTTATTTAAATCGTCAGGTTGTATTTATGATTTAAGCCATGACTTGAGTTTTCCACTTATTTACAAAAATGTCACTGCGAATTTTATCCCTTATATTTTGATCTGATTTAAAATGGATGGTTGTGATTCATCCTCATGTTCACAATCAAAGATAGGTTCACATTTGAACCCACCCCTATATATATATATATATATATAGAGAGAGAGAGAGAGAGAGAGAGAGAGAGAGGGAGGTTTATGCGAGAACAGTATTCCTTTACGAGAATGGAAAGAACTTTTTTAATATACAAAATCACATGTTATTTTGTACCAACATCAAAAAATCACTTATGATTTTGTATGTGAATCAAAATCACTATATGAATCTTTTATGATTTTGTACATGAAAAAAAATTCATCGCATTCTCGTAAAAAGTTACGTTCCCGTATGAACTTGCTTCTATATATATAGGTAGTTCAAATACAAACCAATTGAAGAGTACAAACTGGTTCAAATCAATATAAAAATAAAAAAATTCATAATTTTTTTTTCATCAAATGCTATGATTTAAGATAATATTACATATATGTTTGTTTCATAATGTAAAACTTTCACATTTATTTGTTTTCATATTTGTTTTATAGCGTAAAAGTTTCACATATTATTTTTTCACAAGATGAAACAAACATATGTGCAATAATATCTTAAATCATAACACTTGATGAAAAAAAAACTAAAATAATTATTTTTATACTGACTTGAACCAGTTTGTATGGTTTGTACTTTTCATGTGGTTTGTATTTAAACCAGCCTCTCTCTCTCTCTCTATATATATATATATAGGATTGGGTTCAAATGAGACCAACATGTTTTCGTGAGACCCGTGAGACCATATTTTTACACTTGAAACTTCACAGGAAAACAATAGAAGGTAAAAATAATCTGAACCTTCATAGCAAAAATACTATGAAAGTTACCTTCACATTGTTTTACCGTAAAGTTTCAAGTTTAAAATGTGGTCTCACGGGTTTCACGAAAACAGACTGGTCTCACGTGATCCCAAGTCTCTCTCTCTCTCTCTATATATATATATATATGTATATTATTAATATTATTAATATTTCATGTTAATTTTTCCAATATTCAATATGAATGTTACGGACATTCGACGTGTTCTTGGTGGTTCTTAATTCGTCAAGAAAATATGGTTTTCAACAAAATATGTGTATATGTACGTAGTTTCAGTGGCGGATCTAGGATTTTGGCCTAACATATGCACCTTTAAATTAGATCCAATGTCGGCAAATCCGCTCGATGTGTTTTTTTTAGCCACATTCCGCACTTCATGGATTTTTTTAAGTGTTTTGGTTGATTTCGAGGAACATTTTTGTTTTTAGTTGATTTGGAGAAAGTTTTTCGGGTTTTGGTTGATTTCAAGATATTTGTTCTATTTTTGGTTGATTTCAAGAAAATAAATTCGGGTTTTGATCACTATTAAACAAAATACTTTTTCCTACGGACCTTTCCCTGGAAAATTTGTCGCTAAAGGGTGATTCACACAAAACTGTTACAAAAGTTGATGAGTAAATTGTTGGTAAATAATTTAAATCAGTAACAGATTACCTAAGAATTCTCTGGGTGATCCGTTGATATTTTCTCGAAAAACATCGGATTTTACCGAACCATTGGTATTTTCTGGGTGATTCATCGGTAACCATCGACGGAAATTTTCCAGGGTAAAGTAATTTGTTTTGTAGTGAGTTGAATTTTTGAGAATGGTTTTTTTTGGTAAAATTTAATCAAAATATTCAAAAAAAATAAATCATGTAAATATAATTGTATAAGATCATTCTCTCCATGTTCAATATTACAGAACTAAAGTTGATAGATGATTAACCTAATAAAAAAATTATGCTGAAGATTGAGATCAAACCTAATAAAAAAATTATGCTGAAGATTGAGATCAAACCTAGACCTCCTCTACAAGATGCTTAACTCGACTACACAAACCATCCCACCAAATGCTTAATTGTATCTTATATTTTCTTTATGATATTCAACACCACCTCTCAAAACCAAACATCTTTAAAATGTCTATGTTTTATTCATTTACGGTAATCAAGAGAACGGGTGTACGAGACCACAGTCGGTTCTTAGTAGGTCCTCTCTTACGTGGTTTTATTTGCATACCACCTCATTTATACAAACTTTACAAACCATTTTTACCATAAATTTCATTGATCAATGATTCAGATTATTTTCATAATTTTGTGTTAATAAAAATATATTAAAAACAATTATTAAATGAAATGATGTCATAAAGGTAAAGGTTCCAGATGAGGTTTTATTAGGGTTGTTACAAGCAGAAGCGTAGCCAGAAATTTAATTTAGGAGGGGCTTGAAGTTCGAAAACTAAACTTCTCGATCACACTTATTCAAATAAAAGGTTAGAGGTAGGTTCATTTAAAAACATTAAATATTTTAGGAACACATGGACCACTACTTTTTGCAGATGATAAAAATATGTTTTTATGATGGATTGGAGATATAAAACATTTATCTTTCTTCTAATATTTCTTCTAACATTATAACTATGGTTTGTGAAATGTTAGAAGAAAGATAAATGTTTTATATCTCCAATCCATCATAAAAACATATTTTTATCATTAAGCGAATCATTATTTTCACTAACTTATGAATATATCATGAATGACATCGATATAAATAACTACATAACATATTATGGGAGAAAAACAAACTTCATAACTAAGAGGGAACAAAAAATAACATTATAAAAATCTGTGGTATAAAAAGTAATATTATAAAAAAAATTCGTTTATATATATATAAATACATATATATTTATTGAAATTATATATATATATATGGATGGAGGTCGGTCAAAACAATCTCAGCCGTTTAAATTATTTTTAAGATGCAATCCGAGCCCTTTAAATTGCCTATTTTACGGTTATGATCTTGAAACTTAGCGACCTAATAACCCCCTCCCCCACTCTCCTTTAACCTCGCTTCCTCGTAACTTCATCCCACTCCCCCCTCTGATTTCTCTCCGCTCCTTATCATCCGTGATCTCGCTCTCGCCCAACAAGAAGGGATCGATGCACTCTCGAATGGAGCCTTCTTCTTCTTTCTCCGGTCGTCCGCTCCTGCGCCTTTGTTCCTCACGTGGCAAATTAGGTTAGGTTTTATGCTCCTCCTTCTCCTTCCCTGCTTATGATTATGAGAATCGTGTTGTACTGTTTTTGAGGGGTTAATTTTGGGTTTTACTGATGTCAGCGACATTTACTTTTTTTGGTAACAGATTCTCCTCAAAATTTACTTTTGCGGCCCGAGGACTCATTGTACAGGATCAAGAAGGAGCAACCATCATCGTCGTAAAGGAGAAGTAGGAGCATTTATTTATTCATGTTAGATGATGATAGTGTGTTTGAATTGCGGGTTTTAGGACTCATTGTACATTATTTTTTTTATTTTATGTAAATTAACGCTTTGATTTGTAATTTGTATTCAAACACCAATATTGGTTGCTACTGTTCTTAAATGTTTTTCTTGAGTGCAAAAGCGAAGATCCTACTTCAAGATGTTTGAAGCCAAATCATAAGCTACAACTGCATTCCTTGAAAATTGCCTATAGGTATGTTTTCGTTTTTCTTAATATTATTTAAAATTTAACTATTTATCTATTCATTTGCCATTAGGATTATCCACTTTAATTTGTTAGTGCTTATATCTTTTTATTATGTTTTACATGTCATAAACTAAAGGATTGTTTTTGTTTGTTTTTATTATGTGATTTCTCTCGATCATATACATAACGTATTTGGATATTAAGGGTAAACCTTGTGGACTAGGAAATTTGGCGTGCACTGTATTGTCTATATGTGAAGATGTTAAGATCTAGGCTTTTTTACCGAACTTTGGTAATTGTTTCATATTTCAACAGGTGGTTGTTTTTAAGTATTTCTTGCAATGTAGCTTGATATTTGGATTCATGAGGGTACTCTAGAGTTGAATTTCAACCATCTAACATCAATTGCACATGCATTCTTCTGGTATCTGCTTTAGAAAAACAGGATCTTGATTTGTTTCTTCTTTTTTTCTTTATGCAGCCTAGGAATCTCCTGAAACATTATAAGCTCCGTTTTGTTATTTCTTCTCTAGAAAACAAAGCACAACTTGTTGCAAATGCTGAAACAGATAAGGCATCAAATGAGGTTCAAGAAGGAGAAGACCAAAGTTTCCTTAGGGCTGGTCAGATTGGTGTGTTGAACGCTCAATGTGTTGGGGTCTTGGATTATGCTGCAAAGTGCATCCAGCTTCGAGTTCGAACATTTATTGCATGCAGGGATTTTACGGCCAAGCGAACGGCTGCAATTTCTTTTCAAGCATACTACAAAGGTTCCCCTTTTTATTTTCTCATCTTATTTATTTTTTCTGGTAACCTACCTTTGTGTATATGTCACCATCTTCAACATGTAATCTTGCTAAAGCAAGTTAGAACCCAAAATAACATGAGATGAAGAAAAAGAAGAAAGATAATATGCTAAGTTGCAGGTATATTTCTCCATTTTTATTGATCTTGCTTTTCCCAAATTGTTGCTTAAAATATGTTGGTTTATGTTGAGCAGCACAAATGGTAACAAATCTGGAAGCAATTTTGATTCTTTGTAGGAGCTATTAAATCAAGTTATGATGGAAATACCGATTTGACTTGAGATAATCTTGAGTTTATTTTAGATTTTTAGAGCTTTAGCATATATTCATGCTATAGGTGTTTGCCACCGAGACACTAAACCGCAAAATATTCTTGTGCGCGTTTGAAGCTTATTTTCGTCCCTTCTAAACGCCAAAAATTGATATGTGCATCTATAAGTGTCTTTCATCAAGTGGTTTCACAGTATGTTTACCAAAAGTTTGATTCGGTATGATATCGGAACAATTTAGTATTGATATTTCTCCAGTTGTACATATTCATGATGAACCATGGCTTTGCATATGTTACCGGTATGATGGTAAATGTGATAAATTCCATATTAGTCCGATCGTATTTGGAGAAGTTGGGTGTTCAGGCACGTCTGCAATCTGCGTTTTCTATGCCAGAGGTCTTTGAACCATACAGTAAACACCGAGCAATCCGACATCTAGAAAAAGAGAGGGTGGTAATTTTTGGTGGCATTGGTGCTAGCACGGGAAATACACTCTTCTCTACCGATACAACTACTGCTCTTAGAGCCTCATAGAGTATGATCAAGTAATATGATATTTAATTACTTATCATGCTAAAGAAGCTTTAATATTTTTTGGAGGTGAATTGATGGTTTGTTGTTCTTTTGCAGTTCATGACGATGTATTTGTCTAAGGTAGTAATGCAGATGGTGTATATAAATGTGATTCGATTAGTAGTGTTTTATTTGAGCACATTTCCTTTAGGGAGTTGGCTTCTAGAGGTGCATCAACAATGGACATGATGGCTGCAATATTCTGCGAAGAGAATGGGATTCCAGGTTGGGTTTTTTTAACGGGAAACTGAGCAAAATAGCCAATCTCATCAAACCAAGTTCACTTTTTAGCCACTTTTTAGAGCCCCTTCCCAAATAGTCAAAGTTTACACAGAGATTTGAATCCTTATGCAGAAATTTGATTTCTGGAAAAAAAATTAAGGAAAAAAAACGCAAAATTTGAATCCTTAAGCACAAAGGGTTTCTTTGCTTAAGTATTGTTCTAAAAGAAATTGGGCCGAAACCAGTCCTTATGCAGAAAGGGCTTTACTGCGTAAGGATTCTTCTTAAACTTTGGGTATTTGGGGGATTGGTTCTTGACATGGCTAAAAAGTGAAACCACTTTTTTGTGGATTGGCCATTTTTGTAAAATTCCTCTTTTTTCCCCTGCTTTCGTTATGGGTTTCTATTCTACCAGGGATCTTGCATAAACAGTTATTCTTGAATAGATTAACACAGCATTGGAATAGTATAACTAGTTTGCATTTTAGTTTATTTCATTTAATATGGCCAAAGGGTAAATTTACTACCAATTTTTATGTTTTTTACTTCTATGTTTCATGTTAATGCTAAGGTTTTTGGGTGTGCGTGTCATGCTCATGATTTTTGTCCAGGGCTCATAAAACTTGACCTTTGGGTGTCTCATATAATGGAGGATAAAAGAGGTATAAGTGTCATGAATCATAATACATTTCAAATGTGTTATTTGATTCTTAAGTGTCATGGATCGTAGCTTTGATTTTTTTTTTGTTAACAATAGCTCTAAAAGTTCACAGGCGTTGCTAACTTCATTATCTGTTTATGTTGATCAAACTCTTCAATTTCCTATCTAAAGATTAGTTGTAAGCAATTGTTTAAAAACTCTAAGGGCCCGTTTGGTTGGAGGGATATGAAGGGATTTGGAGGGATTGGGATTTCAAATAAGTGATTCCTAGTGCGAACTCTGGTGATTTTCTTGAAATTACAATGTACTATATCTTAATATTTATGCCAAACACTGCAGTCAAATAAGTCGTCATGTCAGTAATCTGAGAACTATCGCCAATACAATGGATTTGATTGAAATCCCAGTCCCTCCAAATCCCTCCAACCAATCGGGCTCTAATTGATTTTGACTTTTTTATGTTTTTTTGTTAGGTTTTAGAGGTCTACTAAATAAAACGTGCTACTGCTACATCAACTTTGAATGAAAAGATAAAATGCCATTTGCTTCTGATCGTCGTCTCAAGAAAGAATCCATAATAATATCATGTTTCACATTCTTGTATGGTTTTTTAAATGTGGTGCAGATCTGGGGTAACCTTGAAGAAAGCATTTAGAATTATTTCAGGTAACCACTGAAGTGATAGTTGTTTATGAATTATGTGCTGTAATATAAAATATATTACTTGTTTATGGATGCTGCACCCAATGAATAAACCAGTAAAAGTTGAAACTTGCTCGCTACTCAACGAGCCTTGGTCCCTACTCCACGAAGCTTGGCCACTACTCAACCTCCAAACTTGTTCCCTACTCTTCTTAGTTACTTGGTGCCTACTCATTGGTGGTATATAAATACCCCATTAGGATGAACATAATAATCCATCCTTTGGATCATTTCCTTCCTCTTAGATGCAACACCTAAATACTCTCTAGCTAGTATCTATCTATCTATATATATATATATATATATATATATATATATATATATTATTTGTGAGATACGAGAGTGTTTTTGAAGACTTGGTGTTCCGGAAGATTTGCTAGTTGATCACGGATCTTAAGATCCTTGTACAATCACTTTGTAATCTCCTTGGTTGGTAATAATATTCTTGCTCTCTCTCTTTGGTGGATGTACACTATCACACCGATAGTGGAACCACGTTAAATTCTCGTGTTGCTAATATTGTTTGGTGAATATTGTCATTTACGTAGATTCTAACAATATTTGTTATTATCTATACTGGGGTTGTTTATTTCGTTAGAGTCATCGTGCAACATCTAGATCATTGTTATCCGCATTTGTTGTCGGGTTATTTGTGTCATTGGATTTCTATTTTGTTTGGGACCTTAGAAATCAGTTGCTAGCATTTGTTTGTGACACATAATTTCCTAACAATTGGTATCAGAGCTTCGGTTCTAGATTTGGAGTTTGTGTAGAAAATATACATAAACTAGTTTGCACACATATTTGTCTCTATGACTGAAGTAGAAAACCCATTGAGTACCAATCCCTCAAACCAGACCCAAAGACCGTACCAAGAGGGTACATTTAATTTATCGGGGGCTGGGATTCGTATACAGCCTTGGAACGGGGATGGTGATTTTGGTAAATGGCAGTTCACAACATCTGCTGCACTTAGAAAAAATGGAGTCCATCCAGTAGTATTTGCTAAAAATGAGTTAGACCCTAATATGTCTGACCTTAAGGCCAGAGAAATGGAAGCATGGGCATTTACTACTTTGCAGATGGCTATGGGAGAGAATGTCATTTCTGAAATTGTTTCAGAAAAGACTAATGCAGGTATTTGGAGTAAACTTGAGAATCTTTATCTCAAGAAAACTTTGACCAACGGGTTGTTATTGATGCGGTCGTGCCTCTTCTTCAAAATGAAGGAAGGTTCAACCATCAAGGCTCATATGACCGAATTCGAAGACATCATAATGAAGTTAAAGGCTGCGCTTCTTGCCAAAGATGAAGAAGCTCTTGCTATGATTCTGTTGTATTCACTTCCCGAGAAATATTCTCAATTCACTAACAGTTTTATATATGGAAGAGAAACTGTTGATCATAACTCCTCTCAGTGATTTGAATATGATTCCTTTACTATACTTAGTGAAATTCCATAGTTAAGCTTCTGTTCAAATTCAGCGATAGCACACGCTGATTGCTATCAACGATCGTTGAAGGTCAAGGAACTACGAGCTTATCACTGAAGACCTGAAGATCAGTTATCACACCAGAAGACCATTCAGCGACAGTCGAAGGCTCTAGCTGAAGAAAGAGATAATCAGCTAAGTGAACTGAAGCGGTTCAGCGATAACAGCGATTGTCTACTCAAAGTGTGAAGTCTTGTGAAGCCTCAGCGACACTGAAGATTCATCCTTGAAAGATTCATCATCAGCGATCAAATGAAGCTTCCTTTGTAAGATTAAAGATTGATCTTATCCTCGATGCACAAAAGTCAAACCTAGAACGATGTCAGAAAAGGACGTACGACTTGTCTCTTATGTCCCCATCATATCTGATATGGTACTGTTCATATTCGGCCAAAAGCATGGTTGTCTCATTAACAAGGACAAGCTTTCTATCCAAGCTTGACACGTGGAATATACCTTTTGTCTTGTTTCAAAGACAAACGGGTATAAATAAGATGAAGATATTTTCTTCATCTTAATGCATGCTTCTATCTGACTTATACCCTCTTTATTCTTTCTTTCATCTTCTTGTGCATCATACTTCGTGTTTCTTAGTTACAATAGAATAGGTTATAAACTTGTTTTAATTCCGCTTGTAACTGTAAATTTGTTTATTCTAATAAACTCATTTAAAAACCAAAAATCTGTGTGTTTGTATTCAACCCCCCCCCCTTCTACAAACTGTTCTCTCTTGATTGAACTCTTGTAGACCCTTATTGGGACCAACAAGTGGTATCAGAGCAGTGTTTGCCTCTTATCTCTTTAAAATATTTTCTCTTAAAACTATTTTAAAATGTCAAACCCTAATACAAATTATTTTAAAACTATTTTAATACAAAACTATTTTAAAACTTTCCATTATGGAAGGAAAGAATGTCTCTATTTCTAGAGGGATCTGACCCCAAGATTCCCTACTATCTGGAAAATGGACCATTCATTCCCACAACTATAGTAGCTAGTGTTCCTGCCACCACTACTACTCCAGCCATTCCTGAGAGGAGTATTGTTAAAACTCCTAACAGATGGACTGAAGAAGACAAGAAAGAAATTGCTATTGACTCTAAAGCCAGATCAATAATAGCAATGGCTTTACCTAATGAGGTCTATCATTCTGTCATGAAAATGAGGACTTCAAAAGCCATGTGGGATACATTATGTATCCAATATGAAGGAACTTCTGAAGTAAAAGTAACTAGATGCATAAACCTCGTAAGAAAATACGAGAGTTTTATCTATCAAAAGGGTGAATCTCTTTCTCAAATTCACCAGCGATTTAACTGTCTGCTGATTGATCTTAAATCAGTCGATAGAATTTATTCAAACGCTGAAATTCTGACAAAGTTCATGGAGGCATTGCCCGATCAATGGTCAGTGTAAACTACATGTATAAAACTGTCAAAGAATCTTGAAACCTTGTCCTTAAGTGCATTATATGGTATGCTCTTAAATGAGGAACAATCCCAGCTTCTAAGGAAGAACCTAATTAATGAACTCAAAGGTGCTAAAAGTACTTCTTTAGCACTTGTGACTTCTGAGGGAACTTCTTCCAAAAATGCTTCTTCTTCTACTATCACCTCCATTACTGAATTAGGTCAAACTGATTCAGAAGATCAACTCACTGATGCAGACATCTCTGAGTTTGATAACTCTCTAGCCCTTTTAACTAATAACTTTAAAAGATTTGCTAGAAAGAGAAATTTTCGAAAACCTTCCAACCTCTGACTCTAAAAAGAAGAAAACGTTGCCTGCTGAGAAAGCCTCAGCGATTTGCTTCAACTGTCAGCGAAAGGGTCATTTCGCAAGTGAATGCAGGTCGAAAAAAGTTGCTACTCCCACTACCTCCCATACCTCTGATAAAAAGGAGAAGTATTTGAAACTGAAAAACAAATACAAAGATATGAAGAATAACCAGCAAAAAGGCAAATGCCTTGTCGCTGAAGAAGTTGACTGGGATGCTGAAGATGACTAGGCCAACACCTCTGAAGAATCTGGTTCAGATGAAGAAGATCTTGCCTTCCTCTGTCTGATGGCAAGAATTGAAGACGCTGAAGAAGTCATTGAGACTTCTTCCTCTGAGTCTCCTTCTACTCAGGTAACTATTCCCTCTGTCCCTTTACCTTCTGAAAGCGATAACTTGTCAGCTCTCGATGCTATGACTGTTGATTTCTACGATGATTTGAATGGAAAAATTAAGGCCGAGAGAATTAACACTGACTTATCTGAACAATTAAAAAATTGCCATCTAAGAATCAAAGAACTTTCCAAAACTGAGGAATCTCTCAAGGACCAAGTCTTTGCAAATCAAACTATAAGTATCGAGAAACAACAAGCTATCGCTGATAGGGAAAAAGCTATCGCTGACCTGAAGTCTGAAAAGGCAACCATCGAAGGATGGTGTAAGGCTTATGATAAAGTCAATGAGATCATCAATGCTCAAATACCAATGAAAGTAAGAAGTGGGTTAGGCTATAACCCTGAAAAAGAAGAATCAGAGAATGATCGTTCCATGCCCAAATTCAGAATGTTTGTTTCTTCTATCCCTGATCCTTCTTCTTCAACCTCTTCTTCCTCCTCTTCTAAAGAGAAGCTTTCTATTCTAAATTCTAAGAAAGTGATCAAGAACGAGTTTCTTAATCGAGTTCCTAAGAATAAGAAAACTCAAGATAGGAACAAGAAATCCTCAGAGAAAGTTTCTAAAACTGGGAAGAAGGTCCCTGACTTTTCTCAGACACCAACCCCCAGAATTAAAATCGATCTCACTCCCACTTCTGAAAAGGTTGTTATACCTCCAAGAACCATGGATAAAGGAATTCTTGGACCTATCTCTGAGAAATTTCCTGCTCCCTCTCTGATTTTCAAACCATTTTAGTATAGGAAATGCTATCACTATGGTGAAACTACCCACATTGCAAGCAAATGTCCTAATGCTACTAGAGCTGATAAACTAGCTCATGGGAAGAAAGTAGCTCAAGCTGATAAATCAGCGAGAGTAAAATCCACCAAGGTTGCAAACCCATCAAAGGTGAAGATATCCACTGATGAGAGTTCTTCAGCTAGTAGCTTCTCCGCCAATCCTCTAACTAACCAAGCAGGACCCATAGTAGTATGGGTACCTTTAAACAATTAATCTTTTGTTGTATGCAGAGTGCCAAAGGTATCTGGTATCTTGATAGAGGATGCTCAAGGCACATGACAGGCAGAAAATCTCTGCTCTCTGATTACAAAGAAGAAGCTGGTCCATCAGTGACCTTTGGTGGAAATGGCAAAGGATACACTAAAGGTTATGGAATTCTGTCTAACGAAGCCACATCATTTTCTCGTGTTGCTTACGTTGAAGGACTAAAGCACAATCTCTTAAGCGTTAGTCAGTTATGTGACAAAGACTTCAAAGTTCTATTCTTAAAAAACAGATGTGCTGTCACTGACGGAAATGATAAGCTTGCCCTTACAAGCAAAAGAGTGGAAAATGTAAATGTCATAAATATGAATAGTTCTCACTCTGAGAACATGTGCTTTATCTCTAAAGCATCCACTGACATAAACTGGTTATGGCATAAAAGACTTTCTCATCTCAACTTTAAGACAATAAATGAATTGTCTCAAAAAGACTTAGTCAGAGACCTCCCAAATCAATCCTTTACAAAGGAATCTCTTTGTTCAGCGTGTGAGAAGGGAAAGCTGGCAAAAGCCTCCTTCAGGTCAAAACAAGTTTCTTCAGTGACTACTCCTCTTCAACTACTTCACATGGATCTATTCGGACCTGTCAATGTCCAATCGATCTCTGGAAAGAAATACACTTTAGTGATTGTTGATGAATACTCCAGATATACATGGGTGTTCTTCCTTCGATCCAAAAGTGATACCCCTGATATGATAATCTCTTTTATAAAAAAGATGGAAGTTTTGAACAATCAAACTGTTCGTTCCATAAGAAGTGATCATGGCACTGAATTCAAAAACAGTACTCTGGATAACTTCTTTGAAGAAAGAGGCATCTCTCACAACTTCTCCTCAATAAGAACTCCTCAGCAAAATGGTGTTGCTGAAAGAGAAAATCGTACTATCATTGAAGCGGCTCGCTCAATGCTCAATGAATCGCATCTTCCAACTCAGTTCTGGGCTGAAGCAGTTAATACAGCGTGCTTCACTCAAAATCGATCCCTGATAGCTAAACGATTTAAGAAGACCCCCTATGAATTATTTCATGGGAGAAGACCTACTCTGAAATATTTCCACATTTTTGGATGTAGATGTTACATTCTGAATGACAGAGATCATTTAGGTAAATTTGATCCAAAAGCTGACGATGGTATATTTCTTGGATACTCCTCTATATCTAAATCCTTCAGAGTCTTCAATAAAAGAAGACAACATGTTGAAGAATCCATGCATGTTAACTTTGATGAATCTCGTCCCATTCATACTTCACACTCTCATGATGATGATGAAGAATTGAATGCATGGATGAGATCTCATTATGGGGAACCTGAAACATAAACAATCAAACTCCAGCTGAAGCAAGTGATGATGAAATCCCTGTAAACCCAACAAGTAATAATCATCCATCTTCAGGGATGAATGTTACTCCTCTAAATCGATTCACATTCTTTGACTCCTCTCTTGGAAATTCCTCTGTGAACAACCAAACCACTTCTGAAAATCAATCCCCTGAATTGATTCTAAATGAAGTACCTGTTGCTGAAACAAGTACTATTCCAGAATCTGAAGAACAGGTCGCTGAATCTATTGTTGATCTCTCTCCTCAACCTCCAGCTCAGCGATGGACTGCAAATCATCTAATAAATCAGATTATCGGTGATCCCACTGCAGGTATCAGAACACGTAGAGGTACAGGTAATATCTGTCTTTATGTTAACTTCATCTCTCTCTCTGAACCTAAGAAGATAGATCAAGCTATCTCTGATCCTAGCTGGGTTTCAGCTATGCAAGAAGAACTAACTGAATTTCGTAGAAATAAAGTTTGGAATCTTGTTCCTAGACCCTCTGGTAAAACTGTAATAGGAACCAAATGAGTTTTCAGAAATAAGCTAGATGAAAACGGGACTATAATTCGCAATAAGGCTAGACTTGTTGCTCAAGGTTATAGACAAGAAGAAGGGATTGACTATGATGAAACCTTTGCACCTGTTGCTCGTTTAGAAGCCATAAGACTCTTTTTAGCTTATGCTGCCCATAAAGACTTCAAAGTTTTTCAAATGGATGTTAAAAGTGCTTTTCTAAATGGAAAACTCAGCGAGGAAGTTTATGTTGAACAACCCCCTGGTTTCTCAGACCCTAACCATCCTGGTTATGTTTTTAAACTTGAAAAAGCTCTTTACGGGTTAAAACAAGCTCCTAGAGCTTGGTATGATACCCTTTTCTAAATTTCTTCTAAAAGAAAAATTTGTTCGTGGAAAAATTGACCAAACTCTGTTTTTAAGAAAATACAAAGGTCATACTATTCTCGCTCAGATATATGTTGATGACATTATCTTTGGTTCCACAAGACCCAAACTTTGCACTCGTTTCGCTGCAAGAATGCAAAAACAATATAAAATGAGTATGATGGATGAACTAACATATTTTCTAGGCTTGCAGGTTAAGCAATCTGACAAAGTAATTTTTATTTGTCAAAGTAAATATGTTAAAGACATGCTGAATAAATTCGATATGAATCAATGCTCAGCGATGAAGACTCCTATGGCGCCTCCTCTGACATTAAACAAGGATCCCAATGAAAAACCAGTAAATGTCACTGCCTATCGAGGAATGATTGGGTCTCTGCTATATTTTACAGCGAGTAGACCAGACATCATGTACGCTACCTGTCTCTATGCTCGGTATCAAGCTGAACCGAAGGAATCCCACTTAATCGCTGTAAAGCGAATCTTCAGATATCTGAAAGGAACTCCAAATCTTGGTCTCTGGTATCCCAAAGGTTCAGGATTTGATCTTATTGGTTACTCTGACAGTGACTTTGCAGGTTGTAAGATAGACAGAAAGAGCACCACTGGTGGGTGTCAACTACTAGGTGGAAAGTTAATAAGTTGGACAAGTAAAAAGCAAAACCCAGTGTCCACTTCCACCGCTGAAGCTGAGTATGTAACCGCTGGTAGTTGTTGTGCTCAAATCCTTTGGATGAGAAATCAACTAAGAGACTACAATCTCAAGCTCTCTAAGATTCCTATCTATTGTGATAGCACAAGTGCTATTGCAATCGCCAACAACCCTGTACTTCACTCCAAAACCAAGAACATTGAGATCCGATATCACTTTATCAGAGATTATGTGATGAATGGTGAAGTTGAGCTCCATTTTGTTCCTACTGAATATCAGCTCGCTGATCTTTTCACCAAGCTTCTTGATGAAACTAGATTCAATCTACTCATCAGCGAACTTGGTATGTTGAACGCTGAATAATTTATTAATCAGCAACCAACAAAGGATTACAAATAAAACTTTTAAACTTTCCATTCTCTGAACTTTGATTCAGCGATATATAGGCCATCTCCTCATGTATTATCTTCTAATTCTTAACACTCTTTGATATATTTTCTCATCAAAGAATGTCTCTCTTAAAAATTAAAACTCATCACTAAAAATCCTTTATTATTAGTGATGTAGATTTTTCTAAAATTATTAATGATAAACCTTCCATATAGATTATTTTCATTATAATCTTTTAAAAATAAAGAAAAGGACACGTCAGACCTTTTTCTGACACACGACGGACCGCGACGTTTCCATTCCAACTCCTTTCTTGGAACGTGCGCCAGGTCATCATTTCTTTTTCAAAAAGCTAAAACCGTCGTTTAGCACTCCCTTTCTTTCTCTCTCCTCTTGTTATTTAAGCATTCTTTTTTCCTTACTTTGCTCCTTCCGCTTTCATAACAAATCTCAAGGCAAAAGAAATTCTTCGAATCTTGTTATTTAAGCATTCTTGTGTGTGTTTTTCTCCTAAGAACTCAACTAAGGTTTGATCTAAACCTTGTATAATGACTTGAAACATCTTGTTTCACCTTTCTTCTCCTTAACACTCTAAAAATAAAAATAAAGATAATC
Organism: Silybum marianum; assembly: GCA_036898165.1. NCBI lineage: Eukaryota > Viridiplantae > Streptophyta > Magnoliopsida > Asterales > Asteraceae > Silybum > Silybum marianum. The sequence continues at coordinate 3,732,706 of CM072535.1, read as the reverse complement.
TGGATCAAAAATTAAAAAGGGTTTTCCTCTATAAAAACCCTGTTCTAAGTTCTTTCCTTAGAACAGAAGATTTTTCTTAAAAACTTTAATCCATTTACCTTAGCTTTTTATTATTGTTTATAACAAACATTTTGATATTGTTCATCAAAATATTTGTTTTCTTTGATCTTACATTTGGTATTCTTTATACCAAACTCTGGTTTATACATTTATGTATAAAACAATGATTTACCTCTTTGATGTTCCTATCTTTACCACAGCAATGGCATCTGCAAGTAAAACTGCTGCAACCTCCTCTGCTGCTGAAGACACGACTCTGGTCGCTGCACCAACTTGTCACTTCCCTCTGGAAAGAGCAGTCTTCAAGTCCTGCAACTACATAGCGTTGGTAGAAATCCCTGCAGATCGCCCCCAATTCACTGAAGGAGCTACTTTCATCAAGGCATGCCCTCTGATGCATGCGTTTGTTCACAACCCAGTCGGCATCTCTTCCCATCTTCAAGCCTTGTGGTACACGGCTCACTGGACCATACTGACAACTGACAAAGGAACCCAACTCCCTGCTATTGAGTTCAAAATTCCAGAACTAGGGTCCTTCTCCTTCACCGCTGGATTTCTCAGGAAGGCTCTGCGTCTCCCTGTACGCCCTAAGAACCAACAGTGGGGCGCTGAACCGACTAAGATGCAAATTGATGCATTTGTGGACTCCATTGGATACTCTTGGGAGAATCCCTCGCTGAAGACAGTGGGATCCAAGTTAGAGAAGAAAAGGCTCCCTGCTCGCTGGCAGTATATCTTCACTCAGGTGATCCAGTGCCTGGGGTCGAAGATTGGCTCTCATGATCAGGCAAGCAAGCACTTTCAAGACCTTGCTTACTCTCTCTGCACCGGCCACAACCTGAACTACGTGGATTACTTCTTCAGCGACATGGAAGTGGCCTTCGGAGAAGAATACCCGAAGGTCGGCGATCACTCATTCTCTATCGTAGGGAAGAAGTCCCTGGACATTGAGGAACGTCCAGGTGATGATCCTTTCACGCCTTATATGCTCCAGGTGATTGGCGCACCTCTTCCAGTGTCTACCTCACTGTCAAACCCAATAGTGAGCAACCTAGACACTGCTGGTATTAAGAGGAAACAACCAACTGATGGTCATAAAAAGACCATCGCAACCAAAGCAAACAAGCCAAAGAAGTTGGTCTCTCAAAAGACCACCCTCTCTGATTTCGGTGTTCTACCAACACCAACTGCAGCCACAACCACTTCAACGGTCTTTACATCCGTTGTTGCTTCTTCAGCTCTACCTACATCAACAGCGACTCCGGTCACTGAAGGTGTCTTAGCCAGCGCTGCTGAAGCTGGATCAGGTACTACTTCCACAGCCTTCTCTTCTACTTCTATCTCCTCTTCTTTGGTCCTCACCTCAGCAAGTGACTCAGCGATAGTCGTCCCTATCTCTGATAATGCTGAAATGCACGCAGTCCAAACCTCATTATCGTTTAGGCAATCTGAGTTTTGGAAGGCCAAATTTAAAGGACCTCAGAGTATCTCTCTCAGATACTCTAAGACACTGGTCAGTGATCCTCTAGAAACTACCTTTGCAAAAGTAGTCCCTAAGAGTAATCCTCTAGATACTCTCAGGGAGTCAAATAAAATTTTTCATCCTTCTTCTAATCCGGATATCTTTTTGGCATCTTTATCTATGTCATCTTCAGGTGTCGCTTCTGTTCCTACCTCAGCGACGACAACCACCACCACCAGCGCACCTCCCCTCAGCAAGGAGAAGGGAAAATCTCCTCAGGGCCATCCTTCTGCTGCAAAGCTCAGAGAGATTAAGAAAGAGATGGCTGCTCCCAAGCTTCCTACAGTCGTCGACCTGCCTCCCATTGTTCTTCCCAACCCCACATTCCCTGCAATTGACTATCTGGTCAAAGAATGTGCTCTCACAAGGGCTAGGGTGGACAATCTTCAGACATCTACGGAGCTGATCTTCAGACGGATCATTGGTACCCCAGCGATCAAGACGAATGTCAACAACCTGATCTCTGACGTTTTCAGCCTTAAGGAAGATATCAGGGCCTTCCATCAGACCCTGACAAGCTTGGAGAAGAAGGTCAATGCTCAAGCAACCGTCCTTGAGTCTATTCAAAAGACTCAGTCCGACATGATGCAGCTGCTTACAAAGCTCTCTGAGGCAAGTTCCTCTTCTTTCAACTCTGCTGATCAGACCATGCTTCAAGGTGCTGACGAGAAGCTGAAGGACGTTCAGACCAACGTTCGCACTCTGATGGTGCATTGTCTACCTCCTGATAACATTGAGGGGGAGAGATGTGCCAAAGAGTTCACTGATGAGCTAATCTCCGAGCATAAAAAGAGGTTCCCTGAAGAGAGAATCTCTACTTACATTCAGCGGCCTGAAGGTGAAGCTGCTGACGAAGATGATGAAGAAGAAGAAGATGAGGATGATGAAGAAGATGATGAAGAACCTATCCCTCACTATGAGGGGATGGATGATGATGAAGATGATGACGACATTGGAAGTGCATTAGAGCACTTCAGACTGTCAAGACCTGGTGTCGATCATCAAGAGCCCTTGGGGGACGGACCGCAACCTTCTCAGGAACAATCCGGTCCCTCAGGCAAAGGAAAGGAAGTGGTAGATCTGGATACCACTATCCCTATATCTGAGGGGAGACCACAATTGAGGTATCTCTTCCTCTTATCCCTTTCTCTGCACCTCTCCCTGAAACTCCCATAATCTCCTCATCACCCACAAAAACTCCCTCTGACAATACTTTTTCCTCCTCTCCTTCCCTCAGTGATCCCCGTCCCCCAAAGGACTCAACTTCAAGGAAGGAACCTTCCTCTGAAGAGCAGTTTATGTACATAATTGAAACTGACTCTGAAGAAAAAGAAGGCCTCATTCCCAGGCGTCGCGTTCAAAAGCCGATTATAAGCGAGCCTGAAGAAGAAGAAAGGCGAATAAAGTTCCATAGGGAATTCGAAGCAAGAAGAATAAGGGTACCTGAAGCTAAACCCATTGAAGCCGTACCAATAAGGATGGTGGATGAATTCTATTTCTTGTCCAGAGAAGAGAGAGAACAAGTATTGGAAGCACAAAGAATCAGGGATGAGGAAATAAAGCAAACTGAGAATGATCTTGCTTTAGCAAGAAAATTGCTCAGAGAAGACTATGCGAGAGATAAGGCGACTCAAAAACAATTGAAAAAGAGTGAAAGGGTCGCTGAAGCTCTCGTACAAAAAGAACTTGCACAAGAGCACATAAATGTAGATCCAATTCTAGCTCAACAGAGGATTCTAAGTGCACTAACCTCTGAAGCCACTCAGCAGAAAGACAAAGAGCTTGATTGGTGCATTGACAGGCTGAAATTTCGAAGATCTGAAGCCAAAATCATTCATACAACTATCCAAAGGCGACACTCCAACAGAGGTGGTCCAAAGGTATATGTAAGAATGACAAGGACGAACAGAACAGAGAGAGAAGAAGCCAAATTCTTAGGAATTTATGGACACTGAATGGCTAGAAATCAGAGACGCCACTCAGGGTTCTAAATCCAAATTTAAGGACGTGGTGGACAGTGTGCTGACTTAGTTGCTGCAAAGAATGTCACAACATGTGCAAGTTCCCCCTCTCCCTGAATCTTCCAAAAAGAAAAGATCAAACGCTAAAGGAAGTTCAAGTGTCAGAAATGAGCATGAAACTAAGTTTGATTATCAAAGCATTCTTGGTCATCTTGAGCTCCCTGATATATCAATGCTTTGTACCTCTCTCCCTCAAGATCGAAGATATGCAGAAGACGAAATCATCTCACTACCTGAACCTGGTATGATATTATTGGAGAATGAAAGATTATGCTTTGGCGCTGCTGGTCAGATACTCCTCTGATGAATCGACAGAAGACGCTTTATGAAAATGAGCTACAAAGAAGAAATGAGAATATCTCTAACTAGTCATAGTTTTCTACTTCCTTTGTAATATTTCTTCAGTGTACAAGTACTTTACCTTTATAATTGTAATTCCATTTCGCTGTAATTCTTCAGATTATAATTAATGAAATTCAAAGTACTTTACTCCATCCTAGTACTGAAAAGATCCCGGAAAATAGTAAAAGAGACAATGAACATAAGAGTTCTATTCTCGTTACACTATCTTTCACTCACTGATCTTTCACTCTGAAAATTCAATCAGTGAATCTACTTTAAGCTTATCTACTTGTAGAAATTGTGCTTTCATATCCTTATAAATGAAACTCAATTCAGATAATAGACTAGCTGAAAAAGACTTTACAGATTAGCACTTAGAAAATTTTTCTTTAATATTTCCTAAGTCCTTTACTAGTCTCTTAAAGCAATTTTCCTATGTTGCTTAATCATAATCAAATAGGGGAGATTGTTGATCATAACTCCTCTCAGTGATTTGAATATGATTCCTTTACTATACTTATTGAAATTCCCTAGTTAAGCTTCTGTTCAAATTCAGCGATAGCACACGCTGATTGCTATCATCGATTGCTGAAGGTCAAGGAACTACGAGCTTATCACTGAAGACCTGAAGATCAGTTATCACACCAGAAGACCATTCAGCGACAATCGAAGGCTCTAGCTGAAGAAAGAGATAATCAACTAAGTGAACTGAAGCGGTTCAGCGATAGCAGCGATTGTCTACTCAAAGTGTGAAGTCTTGTGAACCCTCAGCGACACTGATGATTCATCCTTGAAAGATTCAGTATCAGCGATCAAATGAAGCTTCCTTTGTAAGATTAAAGATTGATCTTATCCTCGATGCACAAAAGTCAAACCTAGAACCATGTCAGAAAAGGACGTACGACTTGTCTCTTATGTCCCCATCATATCTGATATGGTACTGTTCATATTCGGCCAAAAGCATGGTTGTCTCATTAACAAAGACAAGCTTTCTATCCAAGCTTGACATGTGGCATATACCTTTTGTCTTGTTTCAAAGACAAACGGGTATAAATAAGATGAAGATATCTTCTTCATTTTAATGCATGCTTCTATCTGACTTATACCCTCTTTATTTTTTCTTTCATCTTCTTGTGCGTCATACTTCGTGTTTATTAGTTACAATAGAATAGGTTATAATCTTGTTCTAATTCCACTTGTAATTGTAAATTTGTTTATTCTAATAAACTCATTTAAAAACCAAAAATTTGTGTGTTTGTATTCAACCCCCCCCCCCTCTACAAACTGTTCTCTCTTGATTGAACTCTTGTAGACCCTTATTGGGACCAACAGAAACACTTTCTTTGTCTGGTGTGATAACAGGAATGATTTCTAAAGATCAACGAATTCAGATGAGAATCGGTAACAACCCAAGAGAGAACAACCATTGCCACGACCTATTTGCTGATAGAGGTCGTGATGATCAACAATCTTCAAGAGGAAGAAACCGTGGGCGCTCTCCGTCTCGTCGACCTGGTTCTCGCGGGAAATCAAAGACATATGGCAACTATAATTATTTCCACAAGCCAAAGGTCATTGGGTGAAGGATTGTCCGAGTTTTAAAAACAAAGGAAAGGACAACCCTGAATTATCAGCTGTTGCAGCCGAAGAGGAGCAATATGGCTTCTCCGCCACAGTTACACCACCGCCAGGTGACAGGCGCTAGGTGTTAAATACCGGTGCATGTTACCATATGACACCATTTCGGGATTGTTTCTCTACCTTCGAAAAAGTTGAAGGTAACAGTATTTATATGGGAAACAATACTTCGTGTGTTACTAAGGGTATTGGTACTGTGCAGATCAAGATGTTTGATGGGTGTATTCGGACATTGAACAATGTCAAATTTGTTCCATCCATGGCTCGTTCCTTGATCTCTCTTGGACAACTGTCCAAATTGGGTTGCAAGCTTCAGATTGTAGACGAGAGTTTGCGCATCTCCGAAGGGAGTATTATTACGCATCTTCGGATTGTAGACGAGAGTTTGCGCATCTCCGGAGGGAGTATTGTTGTAATGAAAGGCAAACGGGATGAAAATAATCTTTTTCATTTGATTGGCGATACAATTTCTTCTGAATCGTGTGTGGCCGATAGCTCACAGAATCTCGATGTTGCTCGCTTATGGCACCTTCGTTTGGGCCACACATTCGAGAAGAATTTGAAGATTTTGCGCAAGCGGAATCTTATCAAAGTCGCCATACCTGCTAGCCTGGATTTTTGTTCGGGATGTGTCAAAGGAAAACAGACGCGTGTTTCTTTTGGTGTTGGAAAACACAACACTAAAAGAATCCTCGATTATGTTCATACAGACGTCTAGGGACCATCCAATACTTCGTCCCTCAGTGGGGGTAAATATTTTGTTTCGTTTATTGATGATTTCTCACATAAGCTTTGGGTGTATGTGTTAAAGTTAAAGTCAGATGTCTTCGATATGTTCAAGACTTGGTTGGCACAAGTAGAAGTTGAAACTGGAAAGAAGTTGAAAGTGCTTAGATCTGACAACGGTGGAGAATTTACTAGTGGTAACTTCAAAGACTTTTGTTTGCGTAAGGGCATCCACCGTCACTACACCACACCGGGAGACCCTCAGTCTAATGGGGTTGTCGAGCGGATGAATAGGACTTTGCTTGAAAAAGTCCGATTTATGTTGTCTACATCAGGATTCCCTAAATCGTTTTGGGCCGAAGTACTTCACACCGCGGTGCACATTATTAACAGGATACCTTGTTCGGCTATTGGGGGAAAGATTCCGAAAGAGGTTTGGAGAGGTAAAGGAAACATCTATTTAAAATACATACGTGCATTTGGTTTTTATGTTCATGTTTCAGGTCAGGACAAGCTAGATCCGAGAGCCACCAAAGGATATTTGCTCGGCTACACAGATGGTATCAAGGGTTACCGAATCTGGAACCCCTTGACTCGTAAAGTGATTCATTCTCGTCACGTTAAATTTGATGAATCAGTCTTGTTGAAGTCACAAGACCCTCAGTCCTCTCAAGATCCGGAAGTTGTTACTACTGTTTCTTCTACTGCCGATGATGTGGAGACAATAATCAGTCCTTATATTCCCAGTTCATCTGCTCTTGATACTAGTTTAGTATCACCCGAAAATATTGAAGAAGTCATTCCGCCAGTGACTTCAACTAGTGATTCTGAAGAAGAGATTCTGATTGATGGTGGGGACCAAGGCAATACAATCCCAGTTATTGCACCTACCAGGCATAGTCTAAGGACTATTCGACCTCCTAATAGGTATGGAGATTGGGATTTTACTAACATGAGTTTTATAGATCAGCTGGAGTATGCTTTGCATGTAGCGCAAGAGGAGCTGCTTGATTTGAAGGAAGCATTAGCTTCAACCCACAGTTCCAAATGGCTATCCGCCATGCAAGAAGAGATGGAAGCTCTCTCAAAGAACAAGACTTGGGAACTTTGTCCACTACCGAAAGGTAGTCGGGCAATTGTGTGCAAGTGGGTGTACAAGGTCAAGGATGGTGATCGTTACAAGGCTCGTCTCGTTGCTAAAGGCTTTGCTCAACGGAAAGGTATCGAGTATGACGATATCTTTGCTCCCGTTGTTCGACATACATCTATTCGTGTTCTTTTGGCAATCGTGGCTATGCACGATTTGGAGCTAGAACAGTTAGATGTGAAGACCGCCTTCCTACACGGAGACTAGGAGGAAACTATCTATATAAAGCAACCCGATGGTTTCGTTTCCGAAAGCAAGCCAGATTATGTATGTAAGCTCCAGAAGTCCCTCTATGGACTTAAACAGTCGCCTCGCCAATGGTATAAGAAGTTTGATTTGTTTATGCTCACTCTGGGATTTGAGCGAAGTGAAAAGGACGCTTGTGTTTTATCATAGACAAAGCGGTGGTATTTTCACTTATCTTCTTCTTTATGTAGATGACATGCTTATTGCCTGCAAGGACTGGTCAGAGATCAAACGTCTAAAAGACAAGTTGAAATCAGAGTTTGAAATGAAGGATCTCGGACCAGCGCAGAAGATTTTGGGCATGGAAATCGTACGGGAGAAAGTCCCGAACACTTAGGTTGACACAACGAGCATATATTCAGAAAATTCTGAAGCGGTTCAATCTTGATGGTGCTAAGACGTCTAGCACTCCGCTACCGTAGCACATCAAGATTACAAGTGAAGATTGTCCGAAGGATGACAAGGGAAAGGCCGAAATGTCAAAAGTTCCATACGCCAGTGCGGTCGGGAGTCTTATGTACGCCATGGTGTGCGCTCGTCCCGATCTCGCACATTGTGTCGGAGTGGTGAGTCGGTTTCTTGCGAATCCGGGTCAATCACATTGGGTAGCCGTTAAAATGGCATTCCGATATTTGAAGGGAATCGAGACGCATGGTCTTATATTTGGCTTTCAATTCCCGGACAAAGCACATAAATGTGCGTGATGCATATCTTGTTAGATTACATGAAGCGAAGGTCGTCTATTTGAAGAAAATCCTGACAGACGACAATGTTGCTGATATGTTCACTAAGTCGCTACCGCCAGCTAAGTTTGAGCATTGCTCAAACTTGATCCATCTCCGTTTGTGTTAGTGCCGTTGGGCATCTTGTTCGAGAGAGAGAAGATATTATCACAGGTGACAAAATGACATCTTTGAAGGAATTACTTTGTTAAGTGCTTTAGAGCTTTGCTTTGCTCTACCTTGTTTAGTGGATTGTGCATTTGAGGTTATTTGTTTGCTTGTACCTTTGACGGGTGATGGCCATGCCGAAGCTCGTCACGGTTGGAATGCAATTTTTCTACCTCATGCCAATTTACTTGTTATCTACTTATGATCAACTATTGGAAGAACTCGTATTCGTTGGATTAGGATTCGTCTTGCTATCGAGGATCTCGTGCATCATGGTGGAGTGTTGTAATATAAAATATATTACTTGTTTATGGATGCTGCACCCAATGAATAAACCAGTAAAAGTTGAAACTTGCTCGCTACTCAACGAGCCTTGGTCCCTACTCCACGAAGCTTGGCCACTACTCAACCTCCAAACTTGTTCCCTACTCTTCTTAGTTACTTGGTGCCTACTCATTGGTGGTATATAAATACCCCATTAGGATGAACATAATAATCCATCCTTTGGATCATTTCCTTCCTCTTAGATGCAACACCTAAATACTCTCTAGCTAGTATCTATCTATCTATATATATATATATTATTTGTGAGATACGAGAGTGTTTTTGAAGACTTGGTGTTCCGGAAGATTTGCTAGTTGATCACGGATCTTAAGATCCTTGTACAAGCACTTTGTAATCTCCTTGATTGGTAATAATATTCTTGCTCTCTCTCTCTTTGGTGGATGTACGCTATCACACCGATAGTGGAACCACGTTAAATTCTCGTGTTGCTAATATTGTTTGGTGAATATTGTCATTTACGTAGATTCTAACAATATTTGTTATTATCTATATTGGGATTGTTTATTTTGTTAGAGTCATCGTGCAACATCTAGATCATTGTTATCCGCATTTCTTGTCGGGTTATTTGTGTCCTTGGATTTCTATTTTGTTTGGGACCTTAGAAATCACTTGCTAGCATTTGTTTGTGACACATAATTTCCTAACATTATGAACTTAGTTGGATTGTTTTGTGTTTTTTTTAAAAGCATCATTTATTCCATATACCAAAACCATCGGTACATACCAAATTAAACCAAACATCCAAAAGGGAAAGCAAGGCAGTAGCACAAGGAAACAACAGGAAGCTTTCCAAAACAACAAAATATGACCCGGATTACCAAACTAGACCAGGGCTGAGTTTTGCGAGGAGCAAAACAGACTCTCAACTTCTCAACTTCCAAAACAACAAAATATAAAGTGTTGATGATATTAGTTTGTGCTTTATTCATAAACTTTGCATTTTGATATTAAGCTAAAAACAATAAATTTAACAAAAAAAGATATAGGACTTGAACCCAAGTTTTTTGTATAAAAAGGCAGGAACATTTACTATCTACTCCTTTAAAGTCTTCTGCTACCACTTCAGTTTCAAAAACTATACAATAACACCCAATAAAACAATATGGTGGCACCTTTGAAAACGTAATTTTTTTTCTTTACGATGAAACCATGAAGCGGTGGCTCGTGCCATAGTATTCTCCTATGATGGCCCGCCACCGTTTAGAGGCCAATATTATGTTTGAATTTTTTATTAGAAGCTAATGTTACATAATAGTTTGATTAAAAAGGCTAATTTGTATATGGAAGGCGTTTTACACATTAAAAGTTGGAGAAGAAACTTGGATGATTTTTTTAAGTGGCAGAGTGTTAGAAGTTTTCGTATGGAGAAGCCAACCAAAAAGGAAAGAAAATAAAAGTGTAGGACTTTAAAACACGTTTCATTGCAATATAGTTCATCTACTGCTTTTAAAAAACATATTAATTTAGGTTGATCATTATTCTAGAATCATTAAAAGTCATCAAAGACCAATAATGTACATATTTCTTTTAGTTGGATCGAATAAAGAGAAAAAATGTTTCTCAACCCCAATGAAGGACAAAACAAGCAACACATTTTTGTTTAAGTTACAAAATATGATAGAATAACTCTATCACAAGAAGATGAATTGTCACTTCTTTATGAAAAAAATAATTCTAGAGCTTCATGTTTTGGAAAAAAGTTCACATATTTGAGACGTTCACAAACAAATTGTGACTGATTCTTAGCAACTCCATTCCATCACAAGTGTCATTTTCTCGAACATAAAATTCGGTTTCTTTAACGAGCATATTACTACTAAAAATGTTACATCCCGCTGCATTGTACGGGTACTATTAATTCCTTTATTATACGCATAGTCATTGACTAATGAGATCTTCTTATCTCAGGTTGTACAACGTTTCCAAGAATTGTTTGCTTTAACAAAGTACATGGAGGCGGCTCTATTAGTTACAGGTTTAGTAGGAGAAGAGAGTACCCCTCTCAAAAGAATCTTGGAGCGGTACAAGCACCTTTAGAAGTAGCGGAAAGAATTATAATGAGTTTAACAGAAGCTTGTCGAATAATAGTTTCCCAAACAAAGTTGAGGATGCTGCCACTTTTGCACGTTAACCACATAATGAAAGTTTACCGGATCAAGGAAGAGACACAATTGTGCAACAACCAAGCGTACTAAAGAAACCAATTTATGTACGATGAAGTGACTTCAAAGAAATTTTGCTTTAGTAGTTGTGGATTATAAATGTTGATTATTGACGGGTCATTCTTATGTAATTGTATTTTTCTTGGTTTACAATACAAAATATATGGATCCTATCCCTTTTATCTTTCATTCTTTTAGATACAACTACATTGCAGCGGGTACCCAACTAGCGGCGCATTGATTGTTCAGGTTGATAAATCGTCGCTTTGTTTGAGGTCTGTTTAGGGCAGGGACATTGAGAATTTGTTTAAAGTTATGTCGTGTACCCGACCAACGGACGGGTATAACACTAGTTTATATTGATCTAATTGATTTTGATTTTTGATGTAATATTATTTTTTGTATAAATTTTTTGTAAATAGAAAAACAAAAGGAATTTGTTATTTTATAGTATAAATGATAAGTATCAAAAAAAGGGAATGGAGATTTGAACCCTGCATTAAATGTGTGCCAACTTGTTGCCTTTACCACCTGACCTACACCACTCTATATAAATATATTTCCATAATATAACATTAAAGCTGAAACAGTTGGCAGGGGCTTGGCACCAGCCTGCCCCCCTGCTAGCTCCGCCTCTGGTTACAAGAACCTACACTGTGGGACATATGTTCTTGTCCAACCATATGTTCTTATTAAAACTCAGAGCATCCACAGTGGTAGAACCTTCAAGAAACTAATTTGCCATGTTTTTTTGGCCACATCATTGTCACCTCAACAAACCAAACACCCCCCCATAAAACTCTACAACGGAGGTTTTTACAAAAATCTCACTTTTCTTATTTTTAATTTATAAATTTCAATTTTGTTTATAGATTTATTATATAAATTTAAATATAGGCATATATTAAAGTCGGGAAAAATTCATCTATATCCTTTAAAACTTCCTATATTACGTATATATCTTTTTAAAGTTTGAAACTACGTATATGTCCTTCTAAACCTCTAAAACGCACATATATGTCATTCTCCCAAATATAATTATTATTAAAATATTTAAAAAAATAGAAATCATTATTTTTAAGTTGAATTTATTTTCTAAATCACTTAACTACACTTCTGAATATATTACTGTATTTATTAAAACATTTAAAAAATATAAAGCATTATCCCATTGTTTCTTATCAAAAGTCTTCTGACCCATTTGACATATATGCATTATCTTCACCTTTGTTTAAAATTTGAAAATTTTAAATTTAATTAAAATTGAATGGATGAAAATCATCTGTCTTAAATTCACATGTCTCATTCCTGTCCCACCAATGAAATTAACACACATCAGCTTTCTATTTATCTTAAATTTTTTTAATTCATTTTTATTTTCTCTCTACTTACGTATATCTATATGATTGGTGGATATGGATGAGACATGAAAATTTTGGATGAGTGATTTTCATCCAAATTGAATTTCTATGAAGGTCCGTGTGGTTAATTTAAAATTTGGATATGATTTTTTAAACCCATTACCTATATTTTATATTGATCTATATTTTATATCGATGATTTTTAACTTTTCATTTTTATAACCCCATAATTCTTTGAGTTAACACCGTTAAGCTGAGTTATTGGGCTATATAATTAAATTAAATTAAATAATATTAGAAATGTTTCTCTGTCTTCTCAAACACGATTTTCCACCCTCTGTAAATCGACATCGACAGTGTATACCCTCCCCCTTCATTATGTTCTCTAATGATTAAAATCCACCAGATCAAGAAGAAGCACCCTCTTGATTCGCTTGTCTCCACCTATTGTATCGTTAGATTAGAGATAGATGGATTGTTTAAAATTTATAAAGTACATAAAGATGATAATGGTAATTAATGATATGTTGACAAAGAAAGGTCTTAACACGGAAAAAAAAACTCAATGATATGTTGTGTAATAGATGGTGAACTTCTATCGGGTTTTATTACTTACTTATGGCCCATGAAGAAATCTTTAAATAGCCCAACAATATTGGATTTCTTTAATTAATAATAAAAAGGTATTTTTGTAATTTAATAATTGAGTAAACTACGATTTTCGTTCTTGTGGTTTGTAGTGTATAACAATTTCGTCCTTGGTCTTTAAAAACTGCTTTTTTCATCCTTATAATTTTCAATTCCTTCCATTTCCATCCCTGAGACCAATTCTGTTAAAAAGTTATGTTGACCCAAGGGCTTTTTGGTCATTTTCTTCTTTTATTATTTTCTCTAGTATTTTTATTGAAGAAATTCGATTTTACACGTGTACAACCCACTTTATGCTACCTGCCCACCCCTTACCTCCTTATCCCCTTGGGCTCCGGCCGACGACCTAAGGCCACACCCACACACCTCCGGTGAAACCAGAAAAAACACCCCACAAAATCAGTCATGATCAAGAATATACATGTCTCTCTATGGTCCCTATGGTTTCTTCCACATCATAATCATCAGATCATTATAGTGACTACATATATATATATATATGTGTGTGTGTGTGTGTGTGTGTTTTACCTTTTCCTATTCCCACATCTCCTTTACCTGTGCAACGAACTTTGTCGATGCAACCAACCAAAATCACAGCCACATCCCTTTCCCATTCTTGAGTTTTGGTTTTGTTTGATTAAATCACGAATTTGATAACAAATTTGGGTTTTAGTTCACCCGTTTCGAGAACAAAAAATTGATTCTAAAAAATACCAGTTTGATAACAAAGCTGTTGTATTCATCGATTCTAAAACAAGAAAAAATCAAAGTGCAATTCGATTCAAACACCAAAAACCCAATTCGATTCAAACACACAAACTCAAAAGAGAATGATATTTAGGGTTTTTTTGGTGGAAGTAGTGGGGGTGTGACTTTCACTTTGCAAAACCAAAAACAAAATCGAACACGAAGACTGAACATCGACAGCCAGAAACAAACAAATAGCCAAAAAAATCGAGATGAGTTTGAAGATCGAGGTTGGAGTGGTATGGTTTGGGATTAGACCGGTGGTGGGGGCGAGAGGAAGAAGACATATTGATAATGAAGAGGAGAGAGAATAAAGCATGTAGAAGGAGATCGATGAGGGAAACCAGTGGGACACGACGGTCACTGGTGGTGCTGGCTATTGGACACGTTGGTGTTCATGGGAGAAAAAGAGGAGAAGTTAGAGAAGGTCGACCCAATTTTTGGGGTGAATTTATTTGGGTTAAGGGTACATATGTATTAAATTAAATATGTATAATAATAACAATAATAATAATATGGTTTAATTAAAAAATTTAATTAAGCTTGAAAAAGAATGAAATGCCCTTAGGCTAATGTCTATTATCTAACAGAATTAGTCTCAGGGACGAAAAGCGAAAAGAATTAACAACCACAAGGATGAAAAAAGTAGTTTTTAAAGACCAGGGCAAAAATCGTTATAAACAACAAACGACAGGTACGAAAATCGTAGTTTACTGTTAATAATTTGAGTGACAACTCATCAAATCCCATTTCTCTATATTTCCATAATATCCCACGGCTCTTATAAAAAACTTAAAATGAAACTCTCTTTCGCCACTACTCGAGCAACCATAGATTTGATGACCATCGTGGTTTCTTTTCTCAATCGATCTCTTGCTCATCCTCTAGCAAAAGTCAATGACTAGTTGTTTTCACTCGTTCGAATTTTGACTACCATCATTGGCCTCTCATTCTCAACATCTATACTAACCACTCCCTCGTATCTCATCATTACAGCAACATGACACCCAATTCATGGATTTCTACTCAGATTCGAGGAAACAAAGTCTAGGTTTGAGGTTTGTTAATACAATAAATCTGTTAGGTTTTTGGTCGAGGTTATCCGATTTTTTGTGTTTTCCTTATGCGGACCCTCGACCCCTATTCTATGAACCTAAAGGTTTTGATTTTTGAATAACAAGACATAGGAGGAAACCATTTCATGATTCATTTTTAAAAAAAAATTCTCATATCTTTAGCAATTTTGAAACCTCTTCCCACACAAATGTAAGCTTAGAAAAGTACGAACATTCACAAGATGTTAAAAAGCGTTTCTCTCAGTTAACTAACATATATATATTGTTAGCTTCTTCTCTTTTGATTAGTAATATTTTCTCAATGTATCACGGAATGTAATACAAAACCCTTTGGTCCAACTTTTAGTACCATCTTTTTGCGTTTTCTTTCATTTTTTTACATATTTCAAAATACAAACTAGTGAGAATGGATAGATAAGGTGTTCCTGAGATTCTTTTAGTTGGTAGGATATGATACATTCCTTTAACTGGAAAGGAAAGACCGAAGACGAGGCAAAAGTTAAATTCCATTTTACCCTTAAATAATTTTATTATCCTAAAAGTGAGAAAGTTTTTATCCTAAATATAAATAAATAATATCTTTAATATTAACCATTAAATAATTTTTGTTTGTGGTTTAGATAGACATCTCATAGCACTCACATGATGTGATTGTGAGGATCTCCCATGAATAGGCTCTTGAAAATTGCAATGAGAAACAAAGATAAGTAAAACAGAAAGTTATGGAGTTTATGATACGATCGCATCTTATATTTAAGCATGGGAGTGAGAAATTGATATAGGGAGATGTAACGACCCACACTCCGAAATAGTAATAACAAGAAATATTTTACAACGGTCGTAAATTATACCAAACCTACTAAACAATACAACCCAAGGTTTGCAACGGAAAATACAACAACATCTGAGAATTTCTACCTAAGCCACTTCACTACGCCTCTCGATCCGTCTCGAGCGATCGACTCAAATCTCCCCCTTTGCCCTTAGAGGAGCTCTCAACAAAAATATTACCTGAAAATGGTTTTAGTTTTTTGAAAAACGAGAGTTAGACCAAAAGGTCTAGTGAATTCCCAAACAAACTGCAATTATAGAACTTAAATCCAAAAGAGATAAGTTTTGTAAAATATGGAAGCCAAGTAATTCAAATACGGGACCATGTACAAGGATCGTAGAAAAGCCAAAGCTAGTCACACAATTCCACACGTGACATAAAATTCGTGTTTCGCACAATTCCACATGCAAAATACACTAAATGGTCCCAAGAAGGGTACCTATCCAACGTACACCCAAAACGGATTCGAGATGTACGGGATATAACTCCCAAGAGACTTTCACTATCTCGAGATACACACACTCACCTATGTATATGTCCAATTTAGTAGGCATATCGCGATATCTAGGCTAATTCAACATTCAACATTTATATAAACCAAAAAAGAATATAAATCATTTAACATGCTTCCAAGTTAAAATACCATACATAATTAGTGTAGTAGGTAAAACCTTTGACAAAAGTATAGGTTACGGTCAAGGGAACTCACCTGATGATGTCACCTAGGCTCAAAGCCCAGACGTAAGAATTTCCCAAACTGAACGCCTAAATTCGCCAAAAACAGTGTTAACCCAAAGCAATACCCCAAAAACCCTTCTAATATAGTCCTAAAATAAACCCCTAGCTCAAAGGTCCAAACCCCGACTCGATGCGAGAAGCAAAATGGACGAAGTCTCACCAAATATGAGACTATACGACTTTTGGCGCGGCTTACCCGCGTGGTTACCCGTGTCAGCCAATGTTTGGGCTTCTTTGTCCCTGCAGCTCAAGACCAACAATTCCTCTATTCTTAACCAATAAAATACTGATTTCTAACCTCCCATACCAATAATGATTGAGAACATTCCCAAAACATACCCAACATAATTCTAAACAACAAAATAAGATCAACTCCCTAACTTTGTCCAAAATGAAGCTTGACATTCAAAATCAATGGAGTTACAAACTCAACACTTCTCACTATATGAATAGCTCAAAAGAAATAGATAAACTAATCTCCAAACCATATAAAATGCTCACAGATGATTATTTGAATCATCAATTTCTTAATCCTTTCACCAAATAACTCAAGGGTTTAAAACCCTTGACATTTTGATTCTAACATCAATAATGATGAAGATAATGCAATAGAATAGAGACCTATACCTGAAATCAGCTACTCCACTTGATTTCTTTCCCAAGGATTGAATGTTTTGCTCCTCTTCTTCCTTTCTTGCTTCTCACGATTCACACCTTCCACACCCACACTATCAAATCTGAAAAATGAGGCAACAATAAGTAGAAAACCTCCCTCTACTTTGGGCTTAAACCCTTACGGGCCATCAGCACATTAATCTGAAATTAGGGCACCCAAAACATGGTTAATAAGATTTGGATTATTATAGGACAATTCAAGAATCGGTGAGGTTTTTCTTCGATATGTGAAAAAGAAGAAAACCAGCTCGAAAGAAGCCTATAATTTGGCATCGTAAGCGGGAAAACAATCATTTACATGATCACTTGGACTGTGTGTCTGGTCGTGCACGAGTTCTGAACAGTCCCAAACAGATGGCTTTTATTTGTTTATTTAATTAGTTAGGATAATTATTTATCATCTTTATGATTAGATTAGAATTATTATTAATTTACTTTAGTTAATCATTTTATTAGTTTCTGTTGGGTTTTAATACACTTCGTAACCGTAAATGCAGCGGAATAATAAAAAAAGGATTTTGGTTACAAATTAAAACCCATAGCCGGATCCAATGAGACATTTAATTAAAACTAATAACACGCCATAGGGTGTTTAGAATCCGTACCTTTATAGATCTGACGGAAAATTGACAGAGCACTAAGAAATCAAGGTAGATTCCTCTAGCGGTATCCACACACGAACACGCGTAGTTCCACCGGGTGCTAACCCAAAAGTACCCTAATTTTAATATGTGAATCTGAGAGAACAGAATCACTAAACTGGTTTGGCTATCACCCTATATATACTGACGGGTATTTCAGATAGACCACAACCCAATAAAGTATTAATGTTTATCTGTAAATGATTATATAATTATCTAATCATTAAATAATTATATTATTTATTTTAAAGCATTAAATAATTATATTATTTATTTTAAAACATTAAATAATTATATGATTATCTAAAACATTAAATAATCATAATCATTTACAGATAATATCACGTAATTATCATAATTACATTTTAACACATATTTCATAATTATTCTTGAAGATTAATTATTTAATTGGCAATCATGACTTTCGGGTTACTTTCAAATGGAAGCAAACGTATTCTATGCGTGCGACCCTATAGGTTTACATACTCCTCAGCAGTATCCCTGTGTGACACGTGTCGTGGGCATATAATGACTTACATTCTCCCACTTGCACACTATACACAGTAACAGAGACGGTGGTAAGCGTCTAGCAACATGTCACCTCCCCCAAGGCTATGTAAATGTGCTTTTCCTTCGAGCATTCTGATTGATCCAATCAATCATATGGTAGTATCATTCCTTATCCTTTTACTTCACGATATTTTGTTTTGAACTAAAGGTATAGTTCTATCTCACCTTCATGGTTCAAAGATTATGTTTCTCGATCCCAACATATTTGATTCAGACATGTGCTATTAGTTCAACTAATCCACTTGTCTATGGCCATGTGAATCAAACTATGTCATCGTGGGGCCCATAAATATCTCTCTCAACTTGAGAGGAGCAAATCTCATATTGCATGCACATGACTTATACACAATTTGTGTCATACCCAACATAGGCCTTATGATTACCCGGTTAAGGATAACGTTAGATTACATCAAAGTATAACGCCCCTTCTGCATTAGGTACCAATGCACATCTCAGATCTGAAGATAGGAGTGTCCACCATTCAAGACTCACCTTATGACGCCGAGCTATGAGGTGATCCTGACTATTGGTCTTGTCCAACACCTGTCCCCCTGGACAAGTGCATGTGACTCTAGTTGCACCCAGTGCAGTCCCAGCTTGGACTATGACCAGACTTCACAATGATCTTTATTTATTACCAGTCCCCTGGTAATAAGCGATCAAGGACAATTTTAAATAATGTGATCATCACATTTATTTAAGGATACTTAAACATGCTAATATCGAACACAGAGATGTTTAATGTAAATACTCATATCCAATATGCCAAAACACATAAAAACATAACTGTTTTATTGTTCAAACAAAGTTTACTAAAATAACAGATCATATCAATGTTTTTACAAAAAATTCAAGCTTAAAAGAGATGACCAGAGTAAGCAACATGCTTGTTCTGACTCATGGGTTTTAAAAGATGGTCTGTCAATTTTGTAGTGAATTACTATTGTGTCTGTAGATCTTATAGCTCACAGTTTTATGGTTTTAGAAAGTGTATCGCTTACCGCGATTAAAGTCATTACAATCGGTTTGGAAACTAGCATCTGCATATCCTCGGATACACGAATCTCTTTCCTGGCCGCCCTACAGTAGTAAGAACATATCCTTAGGTCTTCCCAGATAATTTAGGATATTCTTAACTACTACCCTATGAGCATTACTTAGGTCTGCCCGTCATGCTTGTGGCATGCGAGATGTTCGGTCTAATACATAACATGGCTTATACGATGGCCGAAGCGTAGGGACCTTCATACGGCCTGTGTCCTCTCTTGGAACCTTTCATCTTGAAGTGCTTCAAGATCTTGCCAATGTATGTACTTTGGCTTAATCCAATTAAGTGTTTATGCTAAGGATATATATTGTCTTTTAACAAGAATATTATTATACTCCCACTAACCTTCTTGCGTACACAAGATTTCAACTACGAGATATTTTCATTAGTCTATTAATGGATTTATGCAACTTGCATGTCTTTATCAGAATATTTTGGATACTTAAAACCATGTACACGTCCTCGCCTAAAGTTCCATTTAAGGAACGCGGTTTTAACATCCAGAAGAATCCTGATGGTTCCTACTCGATCTTCGGATTGTTTGTATCTCGTTATTCAACATCTTGTTGATGGTCAGTTCAACCGTATTCTCATCTTGTGGTTTATAGAATTCTTTCTACTTTGTCCCCATAGTGGTTTTTGTTTAGAAAATCATTTTATTTTCCCCGAGATAAAAGAAAAGATGGGTAATCTGTCTTAAAATTCCACTATGTCGTGCAACAAATACTTTGTTCTTGCTGGGTCCAAAGAAATAATATCCAATTATCTCTTTTGGATATTCCACAAAGATGCACTTTTGAGACCTTTGAACCTTGCTTCTCAAAAGCTTTATGCTTAACATAAGCATCACAACCCCTTATAAGATAATTTTGGGATTTTCCCAATCTATTATTTCATATGGAGTTTGACAGGTCTCTAGGTTGGTGCATTATTCAATATTTAGGTAGTTGTTTCTAGGTCATAACCCTAGAAACTGTTAGGCAGAGTTGTATGATTCATCTTAGAGCGAACCATGTGCAACAAGGTTTTGTTTCTCCTTTCAGACACACCATTGTGGTGTTCTTGGAAGAGTTTTAGTTGGGATACTATCCCATGAGCTCTAAAATGATCAATAAACTATTGGCTTGTAACCTCGATTCAACCGAAGCGTTTTTACCAAGTTTATTCTCTACTTCATCCTGAAACTCTTTGAATGTCTCAATGCTTTTAAACTTACTTTCTTATTAGGTGAACATACCCATATTTACTAAAGTCGTCAATAAATGTAATGAAGTAGTGATGACCATTTCTTGTGACTGAACTGAAAGGCCTACATATATCTGTATGACTTACTCCTAACAGTTCTTAGTTATTTTGAGTTTGTCTTTTAAAAAATTCTTTTGTCATCTTTTAAACAAGACTTACATATATCATATAATCATCACATGATTCCAATACTCCGTCAGCCTGGAGTTTGGCTATGCATTTCTTGTTTATGTCACTAGTAGGTTTGATTTAAGCCAAGCTTAATTCATTTAATTTGTAATTACAACTACTAATTTCATAAATACCATTAAGTGGGTTTGGCCACAAAATATAATACATTGTTAAGGTAAACTGAAATTTTATTAATACTGAAATAATCATAAATTCAGTTTGTTGTAATTGAGAAAAATGAAACAATATTCTTAGAAATTCTAGGTATATAAAAACATTTGCTAAGCGTTATTGTAAGACCATTTAGAAGTTCCATATCATATGTCTCTTGAGCAACACCAGCTAACTTAGCTCCATTTGGTCTGGTTTCATCTTCTCTTCACTTCTTACTTCCTGAAAAATAGTATGAAGATGAGTATCATACCCAACATCACATACTCATTAAACAGGATCAAAAATGAACAAATCAATGGTAAACATACCTGAAGCTCCGGCTCTGTCAGCCTTCTGCTTCTTAATCTCTGCCAATCGGGTTGAACAAGTTTTCTTCCGGTGTCCATCGTGAAAACAACTGTACCAAACTGGATTATCAGGAATCTTTCCTTTGTCCTTATCTTTGTTGGACCTTCCAACCTTTTCCTTTCCTTTGGCAACAACTCTCCTAATCTTGACTATCCCACCTTTAGGTTTGATCATTAGACCTTGTTTTGGTTTGGTTAAATCCAACTTCGATTTTATGTTCTTCTCAACAATTTTAAGTAAGCGGTAAAGCTCTGTGAGACTTTTATCCAAACCTTTCATATTGTAGTTCATAATGAACTTACCATATGATTTAGGTAGAGAATTGAAAACCAAATCGGTTGCGAATTCTCTTTTCATTGGGAAGCCAATACATGCTAGTCGGTCAATATACCCTTTCATTTTCAAAATGTGGGTGCTGATAGACGAGCCCTCGGTCATTTTACAGGCACGCATTGCCCTAACTATATCAAACCTTTTCTGCCTAATCTGTAACTTAAACATTGACTTTAGTGAAGATATCATCTCCCATGCAGTCATGTGTCCATGATCCCGCGATAACTCGTGAGTCATATACGCTAACATGAAACAACCAACTTCTAGTGAATCATTTATATACTTATCATAAGCATCCCAGACTTCAACTGAAGCAGTTTTAGCAGGAGTGTTTGGAGGGGGTTTCTCTAGAACGTAGAACTTCTTTTCATGCCTAAGATTGAGCCTTAGGAAATGAAACCATACGATAAAGTTCGTCCCGTTCAATTTTTCTATATTAAAGATCGATTGCATCGTAAATTGAGATAAGTTGGAAAAATTAGCAGTCATCTACAAAATTAAATTGAATTTTAGTAACCTTGAAATCTCAAATTAAGTAATTAACCTTTCAAAATACTTTAATTTGTGCTAAGATCCATATTTCACCAATCTCCACAAATGGTTAATGCGCTTTTTATGGAAATAGGTTGTTTAGGTAGGCATCATCCAATTACGTTCAACGTAACTCTTAGGTGATCATAGGATTCTATTCAATATATCATATATTAAAATAGGCACGTTTAATCCCACTTCAACGCCTTGAAAATATTCATAAATGGTTAATTCGCTGTCTATGAAAATTTTCAAGTAAACTAACCATACTAAAGTATCGTGATCCCACCTAAATCCTTGACTTAGGTATTATTGGGATCAGTCGTCCAATACTACGACTATTTAAGTGATTGGTCAATTCTCTGTTCACTTAAATCTCGTTGTTTGGCGCCTTGTCTCACACTATCATCATCCGACATGATAGGTAATGTGTTGAACATACCGGATTCCGTAAGCTTCAACAAGTACCTTAAATAGGTGGCGTTTAGTTTACGTTTGTAAAAGGTTTGTAGTTCAGAAAACATTCTATCCTTCTAAAAACGTTTACTTTTATCTTAAAAAATGTTTTAAAAAGATTATTCAAAAATCGGTTTGATTTTGATAAACATATCAATTTTAAAATATCATATTCTAATACCGATTTAAAACTTATTTTGTGTTTTGACTTTATTTTAAAATCGTTTACAATTATAACAATAAATGAAAGCAGTAAATAAAATAAAACACAAACGCAAAATAAACAAACATAACACAATAATATATTGTTTTGCCCCTGATGTGGTGTTGTGAGCCAACACAACAATCATGGTCAATTCTAAGGACGTCTTCACGCTCCCACTGGCCTCGCCATATTCGTGAAATCCAGGGACTCCGTCTTGACTTATTGGAACACCGTCTTCGGATGATTACACATTTAAATAGAAAAGTACAACATGAATCTATTCTATTACATTTGTCCCTATCTAGAGAAATAAAATTACTAAGCTTTGCAATTATACATTTTAATTTTCCGAATAAAGAACGCAATCCAAACCACGGTTCTTTTGGGGCAAACCATACATTATACAACTACTTTAGCTTAAAATAGATAAGCTTTGGCCAAATAAATAACATAAATAAAACGCCAAATTATTGGAACAATTTTATATGGCAAATACAAATTTAAATCGATCCAATCGTCTATATTTTGGGTTACTAACCCGCGACCCAAAAAGAAGCATAGTTCCCTTTTGGAACTAGGACTAAAAACCAAACTGTTTACGGAAACATCTCAGACTGTGGCTCTAAGCCATGGGTGACTGGAACACTAAATAATTTCAGCATTCAGTTAGTTTAGCATAACAGAAGAACATGGTTGAAATCGAATGAGAACGGTCATCTGGTAGCAGAAGAAATGGAACTCATTACCGGCAATTAGAGCCCATGGTAATAACCAGAAACATTCGGCTACGGCCAGAACGATCATCAACAACCGATGACCAAACAAGGAACACCCGCCTCGCATTAAAGTCAGCGGCATCGACTGGAGAAGAATATAGTCGCACGGTCAACACCATTGGATAGGGTGGCTTGATCTAACAATACAAAGCCGGCTCCAGCCGCACAAGGCGGCGATGGAGCCACCAACAGTAGTCAGCTGCCAGCGATGGTCAACAGACCCAACAGACGTGGCTCCACCGACCAAACTGAACACCAACCGCTTGGCGCGGTGGCGTGGTAGATCAGAACCAGACAGAAGCCAACCGGCCCAAGCCGGAAGGAGCCCGGTGAGTAAAAAAACTGGCCAGCGAGAGGCATCTCTGTTCCATGAATCAGCGTTCGCCAGTGGCATCAACAACTGCAGGGAGTCGATGGTCGATCAACGACGATCAAATCGACGGTTACACAACCACATATAGCTAGGAACGATTTCAAGAGAAGCAACGATATGGGGTTTATCCTTTTGAGAAACCAACCTAGCCGACTACAGTACTCAAAAACAACTTATCTATGGATAGCGACTAGAGCCTGTCGGCGGCGACTGGGACATTGGCGGTCGGCGACATAGCCTCAGGAGGGTTTTGATTTCAAAGGGAGCACACGAGGATTACGATCATAAGGTTAGGGTTAACAAACCCTTGTCGACTAGTGATGTCAATCGAGCACTAGTGGTGGTTGGCGGCGATGAACAGAAGCAAAACCGGTGAATGGAAGCCGTATACGAATTCTACTTGGAGAAGGAGGCGATGTATAATAAAATAGGGTTTAAAACCCTTTATTGGTACCCGGTCAAGAGGACCTTTCAACTTGAAGGCCCAACAAAATAAAATTTGGACCAGTAGGATTTCAAATCCAATTAAATTTTATAGTATAATCAAAAAGATTAGAATTCAATTTAATCTAATTTGCCATACAATAATTGGTCCCTTTTAATTAAATGTTCAAAGTGGCTCTGATACCACTGTTGGGTTTTAATACACTTCGTAACCGTAAATGCAGCAGAATAATAAAAAAAAAGGATTAGGGTTACAAATTAAAACCCATAGCCGGATCCAATGAGACATTTAATTAAAACTAATAACACGCCATAGGGTGTTTAGAATCCATACCTTTATAGATCTGACGGATAATTGACGGAGCAGTAATAAATCAAGGTAGATTTCCTCTAGCGGTATCCACACACGAACACGCGTAGTTCCACCGGGTGCTAGCCCAAAAGTACCCTAATTTTAATGTGTGAATCTGAGAGAATAGAATCACTAAACTGGTTTGGCCTATCACCCTATATATACTGACGAGTATTTCAGATAGACCACAACTCAATAAAATTTTAATGTTTATCTGTAAATAATTATATAATTATCTAATTGTTAAATAATTATATTATTTATTTTAAAAACATTAAATAATTATATGATTATCTAAAAAATTAAATAATCATAATCATTTACAGATAATATCACGTAATTATCATAATTACATTTTAACACATATTTCATAATTATTCTTGAAGATTAATTATTTAACTGTCAATCATGACTTTCGGGTTACTTTCAAATGGAAGCAAACGTATTCTTTGCGTGTGAGCCTATAGGTTTACATACTCCTCAGCGGTATTCTTGTGTGACACGTGTCGTAGGCATATAATAACTTACAAGTTTCATAGTTGGTATACAATTAAGATTAGTTTGAATTTAAGTTTCATAGTTATCTATTAATTAGCTTAGACTATAAATAGACTTTATGTTTTAATTAATATTAAATTTTATGATTGATCAATAAAGTTTTTTGAGAGTTTTATCTTTAGTTTAAGAATTTTTCTTCTCTTAATTTCCGAGTTCTACGATTGTGGAGTCGTTATCCTTTTGGAGTTAGACGTTTGTCGATCCTTTTCGCGTTTCCTGCCGCGTCAGAAATATTACTTCGCAAAACATAAAATTTTGGGTATATTGACACGATCACACCTAGTAATCAAGCAAACAACCGGACATATTGCTATTTCATGAATAAAAATATTTGGGTCTTCTCGCACGACCACACCTTATAATCAGACCCGGTCATGCACGACGATGATTATGTTTTTCCTAATTTTTAGCATTGAGATCAATTGTGATTCCAGCTGGATTAGTGTAAAACTATAAATACCTTTTGAGTTCCATCGGGTAGAGAACGAAACTGAGAACATAGAAGCCATTTGAGTTGAGAAAATATTGAGAGAGATTATACACAAGTTTTGGTTTGTAATTTCTCATCAGTGTTTATTAGATATTCTTCATCCCTAAACGTTCTTCCTCTTCCCTATGGACATACATCACCATATTGATGGTGGAACCACGTGAATATCTTCTAATTTGTATGTCTTATGGTATTCTTTGATTGATCGTTTGTTGTGTTTTCAATCCTACTTTGTTTTTTGCATTAGTTCTTGGTTATAATCACATATTTGATTCTCGGAGAATAAAGTTCGTTACATTATTTGTGTTTTGGGACCTTTGTAGTGTTTAAAACCACAAAATAAGCCCCTATATGTTATATGTGTATATATATATATACTACATAGATATTGTATTCTACCATTTTATTGTGAAAAAAAGAGTTTAGTAAAATATAAAAAGAGAAAAAGAGAAAAAGAGGAATTTTTTGTTGGGTTTGCACTTTTTGACTAATTCCAACGTCGTTTGTTGTTTTCTCCGTGAATGAACTTTCGAATGGTTGTGGTTTTTGGACTGACTTCATAGCATTTTTGTCTAAGTTATCGATAGTGGAGATCAATTTTGGAGGTCCAAGGTCGTGAATTTGTTGTTGGACGTACAATGGGCGGTTTTTTTCTTCGTGATATTGGTTTCTTCCCTCTTTGCTTTAGTTTCATTCCATACTTTATGTAGGGAAGATTTTGTATTGCTATTTTATTATTCGTATTGGATTTTAAGCGTCTAATTAATGGTCTCGTGATTTTTACTCTAGTACTCTTGGGGGTTTTCATGCAAAATTCCATGGATCAGTGTATTATTGATTATTGTTTGTTTCTGCTTCGGGGGTCGATTATTAGGCATTTATAATACCTTATTTGTTTGCATTCTCAAAAATTATACTGGTTGTAAGTTTTGTGAAACAAAAATCTATTCCGTATTTAATTTTTACCATTATAACGTATTTTCCACCTATTTGTACATTCTCACGATTTCTTCAAAAACGTAATTACCGGGTGGCCATAACATTAGCAATACCAAACCTCTATTATTCACCAATAAATTAAACGGTGCACATAGTTTCATATGTTTTTTCGTGAAAGATGTCATGATCTGATGATCAACTAATTAAAGAGTCAAACATGTGCATGTTTTTGTTGACATATACTTGGGGTTCCTTTCATCTTTTCTTCGTTCATACATTATTGCAATTTGTTCCTTTATTTGATTAATGAAGCTTTTTGATGCAATATATAACAATAAAAATATAGATTACCTTGTTGATTTTAAGAAAATACCCGTAGCTAATCTCTTCTAGGATATGTTGATTCTACAAATACTGATTCCAAGGCTTCAAATTCGAATTTAAAAGAACTCAAAATTTGGGACGAAATCGAAGTTGCTTAAAATCAAGTTTGGCATCAATATTACACCAAATGCATATAAATAGGACACCCAAAACAAAACTAGTATGAAAAAGAATGCAGGCCAATCATAAAAAAACCGAACAAAAATGCCAAAAATAAGTTAAAAAAAACACAAACATTTCTAAAAATCATGTTTACACCACGTTTTTGGGGTTTAAAAGTTCGTTAGGCCCATGTGGGTCCTAACCATGGTGTGCTCCTCGCTCCAGGCTTCGAATCGACCGGTTGTGGGCCTGAAATGGAGACCCGGAGCGAGAGTTATGGATTTTTGAGCACGACCCTCTTTGGTATCCCGATCATGGGCCTTCAAGAACAATAAGGTTCTGTCCTCCACGCTCAGGCCTATATCACTTTTATATTACTTTGTAAGATGGATGGATTTTCATATGAATGAAACATAAAGAAGGCAATTATATATTTACATAATCCCTTTTCTAGCTCCTCCATATTTTTCGAAGATGCGTGTTCTCCTGGGTTTGTTTGCTCCTCCTGCTCCTACCATTCCAGATCCTGGAGAAAATCCTCCTATTGGCAAATGAATTCACTACTAAAATAGAAGACTTTCACCTACGACTATTTCCTGGGAAATCCGTCGCTGAAGAGTGATTCGTCACAAAACCATCACAAAAATTGGTGGTTAATTTGTTGGTGGGTAAATAAAATCAGTGACAGATTACCCAGGAAATTTCTGGGTAATCCGTTGGTATTTTCTTGAAAATATCGGATTTAACGGAACCATTAGTATTTCCTGGGTGATCCTTGGCAGAGCCGGCCTTGGGCATAGGCCCGAAGGGCGACCGCCATGGGCATCATCGGCCCAGTCCCTTTTTGACAGTAGTAGGCTCAATCGAAAAGGAGGAAAGAATACGCTGTCATATTTCATGCCTTAGATGCTCTCGACTCTCTCTCGATCTTCATTATTCGTCTAAAGCTCATCTTTTTTGATTTTCTATTTACTTTGTCTCGTGTCCTCGATTTTGATTTGTCGTTCCTCCCTTTTATTCTCGATTTCGATTTACCGTTTTCCCAACGGATTCGGCAATTAAGTTCAACTGTTCAAGACTCCAGGCAAACACAAATGAAACTGATTCACCAAATTGGGCCCAAACACGGATGGAATTGATCCAGGTATGAACGATGAAAGACTTTTGCTATGAATATAATGGAATATATGTTGGTTTTAGTATGATTTTTTAGTAATAACAAGTTATTGACTTATTGTTGTTGCTAAATTCATGTTGCAGTGTTGCACATAAATGTTAAGTTGTATGTGGAGTTCTTAATTTACTGGTGATTTTAGTTAAATCATTGTTTATGATGTTTGTATGATATGTTAATGAATATTTTTGATCATATGCTTCACCCAGATTTTTTAGGTTGCTGTTAAAAAGTGTGGTTTATCATTCATACATTTATTAAAATCATTTTGTTTGATTAGTTGGTTGATTATATAGTGTAGTAGATGTTTAAGCTATATGTATAATTGATCCATCTTACATGTTTGACTTCTATTGCATCAAGTTTTAGGTAAACTACCTTACACAAATACACTACAAATTCAACAAATGCGATTTCACTAGAGAAGCATAGAAATTATGTGAACTAGAATATATGTTTGTAGTGAAAGAGAAAGGGAAAACAATAAACACTTAACAGAATGCACTCAATTCTAGTTTCACCCTCAGTCCTACAAAAGAGATTAACAAAACTACAATAGGTCGGTAATGAAGCGATATAAAACTTGTCTTATCTTGTATAATTTAAAAAAAAAGTGCAATCTAAGTTTACATGCATGGGAGGAATTCGACCCAACAGAGATAAACCTAACATTAGCTTGACTAGGTTCCAAATCATTTAAAATTTTATATTTCTTTTGTTTTTTATATTTTTAGGGGCATTTTTTTGGATTTCCGCCATGGGCATCTGAAATCTCAGGGCCCGGCCCTGATCCGTGGTAATCACCCAAAGAAATTTCCCTGGTTGAATTCTTGTGAGCCAAAGTCATTTGTGAGTTCAGGGGGTCCTTAGTAATTCTAGTATATATGAAATGTTCCTGGACTTTAAAAGAAGATCATAATCACAATATATACTTAGATTACACACACACACACACATATATATATAGCTGTATATCGTATACATGAGTGTATGATGTTCTTGTATTCATGTATATTATCCTATCGTAACTGTATATCGTTCTTTGTCTATGTGATTGTGTTAACGGGAATGATTTCCCATCGTTTGATGTTACCATTTTCGGTCTTTTTCATGTCTTCCAAAGAGTACTAGTAGGAAGAATCCTTTCATTTCTGTTGCAGATTTTTCTACATATTGGTAAGGAGATGACAAATTCTTTTAGTTGGTGAGAAAAAGAGGAGAGAGGAGGCCATAGTTAAATCCTAGTTTTACACTCAAATCCTTTTTTTTCTCGTAAAATTAGGCTGTTTTTTTTATCCTAAATATAGATAAATAACATTTTTACTATTAACCATTAAATAAATTTTGTTTGTGGTTTAGATGAGATCTTATACCACTCACATTATGCGAGGATCTCCCACGAATAGCCTCTTGAAAATTTTGATATGAAACAAAGATATGTAAAACATAACGTTCTAGAGTTTATGCACGACTGCAATTTATTTTCAAGCATGGAAATGCGATATATTACTTTGCAACATAGTAAACTTTGGGTGTTTTGACATGACTGTACCTTATGATCAAGCACATAGTCGAACATAGTGTTATTTCGTGAAAACACATTTGGGTCTTCAGGCACGAGGGGACCTTATAATCAGACCCGGTCATGCACGACAATAATTATGTTTTCTTTCTAGCTTTTAGCATTGAGATCAAATTGGGATTCCACCTATGGATTAGTATAAATACCCCTTGTGAGTTTCATCAGGCAGAGAAAGAAATTGAGAGCAAAGAAGCCATTTGAGTTGAGAAAATATTGAAAGAGATTATACACAAGTTTGGGTCTGTAATTATTTCTCTTCAGTGTTTGGGTATTCTTCATCCCTAAAAAGTTCCTCCTCTTCACTATGGACGTTCATCACCAAACTTATGGTGGAACCCAGTAAATATTTTGTGGTTTGTATGTTTTTCGCAATTCTTTGGTAGATTGTTTGTTGCGCTTTCGATCCTACTTTGTTTTCCACATTGGTTGTTGCTTAACATCATATACTTTATTGTCGGTGAATAAAGTTCGCGATTTTATTTGTTTTTGGGACCTTTGTGGTGTTCAAAACCACAACATAGAGGCCCTTATGTATTGTATATATATTATATATATTGTGTGTGTATATATATATTGTACAATATATACTAAATATATATTGTATTCTAGAGTTTTATTGTAAAAAATATTTAGAGTTTACTAAAATATTAAAAAAAAGAGAATGAGAATTATTTTTGGTTGGGTTTTGTACTTCTTGGCAAACCTCGGTAGCTAGCTTCCACCTTGAATGAACTTTCGGATCATTGTGGTTTTTGGACAGTGACTTCATAGCATTAGTATCTAAGTTATCGATAATGGAGATCAATTTTGGAGGTCTAAGGTCGTGACTTTGTTGTTGGACATTACTGGGCCCGTTTTCTTTTTTGTGATATTTATTTCTTCCCTCTTTGCTTTAGTTGGATTCCACACTTTCATGGTAGTTTTAATTTCCAAAAATATGATAGCTTTATGTGCCTCTAGGTTTATCTGGAGAAGACTTATCATATTATTATCATATTAGTGTACGTAGTGGATTTTAAGTGTCTAATTAAGGGTCTCTTGGTTTTAACTCTAGTCTTGAGGGAATTCATGCAAAATTCCATGTGTTAAGTGTATATCTGACAAAAACTGACACGACACGCTAATCCGACACGAACTCGACTCGAATTAAACGGATTAAGGTAAAACATTTCAACCCGTTTAAGTAAACGGGTTGACACGACACGACACGAAAATTAAACGGGTAAGATTAGGGTCTAAAATTTCAACTCGAAAATGACCCGAGTAATCCGTTTAAGTATTATAATTAATTATAACAATATATAATGAAAATTGATATTATAAAAAATTAAGAAATTAATATTTTTTTAAATAATTTAAAAAAAACTGATATTATAAAACATTAAGAAATTAGTTTTTTGAAAATAATATGTAATAAAAACTAATATTATAAAAAATTAATTATAATAAAAAACTAATAATATGAACAATGTTATCATTTCCCTTATATAAAGATCTATTTGCTTCTATTTTTTTAAATTTTTTCATGTGGGATGAAATCTCATCCCATCTTTATCAAGTTTAAACTCTTCTTTGGATGGAAGTAAAGTGTGAGCACAACCCATCCCACATTGGTGGGAAATAGAACATAATGTTTTTGAACTCCACTATATATAGGTCTTTCTCGCTTTCTAGTTTTACCATCCAATGTTTTTTTCTTAGTGGTTTGAGCTTTTTGGCTTGAGCCTATGTGATTGTTTTGGTTGGAGTACCCTATAAAACTCGGTGCTCCTCAAGTGAGATATTCGACTTATATTATTCTCTACATTATTCACGTTCTTCGCGTTTTATACTTTAAATCGTACTTGATTGTGAATATGGGATCCACAATTGGTATCAGAACAAACGATCTGAGTTTTGGACTGAATCTAATCGATTTATGAAGTTTAGGTAAAAATCTCGATTCTTCTGTTATTAAATTCTTTTGCATCCTACTTACTCGATATGTCTCCTGTCTCTATTTTCCTTGCTTTTTTGTCGAGTCAGTAGGTATACTATAGTAATCGATAATACTTTTTTTTCTTTGAGTTTTAATCGAGTCCTATCTAGTAGTTTAATTCGATATATGTTCAAACCCAGTTTCAATAAATTTTTGTCGATTTATGCTCATTCATATTACTTTGAAGTTTTGTCGATCTAGTCCTTGTTAGTTTAATCGAGTTAGTTTATAAGATTTTTTTTTCTTATCGATTCTGTTTGAAGACTTGTCGCAAAACCCTTGTTACTATAACACCCGATAAGTATTCAAATCCTTACTCAAACAAAATTCTGTCTTTATTGTTAATTGCAAATTACTCTCGTTTATTTTGTGTTACTTTTGCTATTCTTTATCAACAGAAAACTCAGGATCTTTTGACTCCTGCAGCTTTTCTGGTTAAAGAGTCCTCAAGTAGACCTCATAAAACTTAGAAAGCTTGCATTGACCTTAATTGAGAAAATCGGAAACACAAGAACTTAGCTATCCTTTTCAAAGACTAGATAACTATTGTTACGTTAGATCTTTTGTCAAGAATCCTTCGTTTTTGCTATCTGACTTATTGATTATAGACTAAAGCATAATTTAATTTTTTTGTAATCTTATCGGGTCTGTTAAAGCAACTTTGAGTTTATTCTTATCGAGTCAATATCAATCGACATAGTTTCTTATCGAGTCTGTTTCAATCGATATAAATTCTTATCGAGTCTGTCTCAATCGATATAATTTCTTATCGAGTCAAACTCACCCGATATAAATTCTCATCGAGTCATTCTTAGCCGACATTTTTTGTCTTCTCATGTCTAACTCACCCGACATAACACTTTTCGCACCTCGTAAATTGATATCAAACCTACGTTTCTAGAAAACTTAGATTTTTTTTCCAAAACTCAACGATCGAGATCAAATCAACTCAAGTACAAATGACCACACGCGAAGCTATGGCCATTGGTTCCGACACAAAACCACCAATTCTCTTCCGAGGAGAATACTCACAGTGGAAAGATCGGTTCCTTGACTTCATTGCAAGGCATGATCATCACGATGAAATCATGAGTTCCATCAATAATGGTCCGCCACCTGTTATTTACCAAGAACAACCAGCCATGCCAAACAATAATCCTCCAATAGCTGCAAGTCGAGAAATCAAGCCTAGATCAAAATATACTCCCGAAGAAGAAAAAAGTGTTCAAAGGAGATCAATATGCTTGATCATATCTTCTCATGAGTATTCCCAATGATATCTACATGAGCATAGATAGCCATTGTAAAACGACTAAAGGAATGTGGGAACAAATTGAAAAGATCATGCTCGGTACAAAAATCGGTACTCAAATGAAGATCACGAATTGTATCTCACAATATGAGGAGTTCAAGACTAAAGAGGGAGAAAGTCTTACGGAAACTTATGAGCGTTTTGTCCATTTACTAAACGAGCTTAGCAAAAATGACATCCATAAGACGAAAATCGAGAACAATGTTAAACTTGTTAGCAATCTTCAACCGGAATGGCGTCGGTTTGCCAATCAAATCAAACATACCAAGTTTCTCGCCGAACTGGATCTTCATGAAGTCTTTGAAACATTGAAACAAGATGAAGACGAAGTTTTGGAAGCGATGGAAGCAAATAACAAAATCAAAAAGCCTTCCGATCCAATAGCTCTTGTGGCTAAGGAATATCTGAACCCATCAAGAAGCATTCTCCACGATAATTT
This sequence comes from Silybum marianum, assembly GCA_036898165.1. Lineage (NCBI taxonomy): Eukaryota > Viridiplantae > Streptophyta > Magnoliopsida > Asterales > Asteraceae > Silybum > Silybum marianum. Next base: position 3,698,905 of record CM072535.1, on the reverse strand, counting down.
TCCGGAGTCGGACAATGAAGAATTTGATGATTCCGAACTAGCCAAATTTCAACAACAATTGGCTCTTCTCACTCAAGACTTCAAACGCAAATTCTCTCGTCGTCCCAACTAAAATCAACAGAGATATGCTTCGGGGTCAAAGAACTTCGAACGGAAAGCTAATTTCGATCCAAAACCAAGGAGAGATGAAAGACGTCCACCGGGAAAACCTGAAGATAAATTCAAAGGGGAGATGAGTTTGTGCTACAACTGTGGTAAATCTGGTCACTATGCACGAGAATGCAAGAAACCAGTTGTAAAAGATGCCAACTATTTTGCGTACAAATTCATGCTTGCCAAACAAGAAGAACTGGCAAAGTTCTTGGTGGAAGCTAACATTGGCTTCATAATGATGATGATGAACCCGATGACGAAATTCAAGCTCATTTTAGTGTGATGGCTTACTCTGATCCTTCTAATTAAGACTCCTCTTCTCACACTTCCGACTACTCACCCGAGGTAAGTGATTTTGACTATGATAACTTTGTTGCACAAATGAATGAGTTGATGATACAATTACATGAACTACAATCTAAGTTGAAAACCGAGAAACTCTTGGTTTCCGACTTAGAAGCACGACTAGATAATAATTATAACCAACTTTTAATTGCAAGATCCGATATTGCCAATTATAAGAGTGATGTTCTAAAATTAGAAGCGAAAAGACTTTGTTACATGATGAGAATTTTGTTCTAACACAACAAAATTCAGATCTCACTAAAAGACTTAACAAATCCGAAAGTGAGGCTGAAAATCTTTCCTCAAAATTTGATTTTGTCACCATACAAAGAAATGATCTGTTAGAAAAACTCAAAGACTTGGAACTCAAACTCTACAAATTGGGTCAAACCGAACAAACGATTCATCTAAATGCTCCAAAAGATTTATGTTCGAAAGTGGGTCTCGGTTTTCAAAATCCAAAATGTTTAGCCAAGGCCCTCTACAATACTCCAACTCTTTACAAATTTGAGTATCTAGATCTTGGTCTTAAGTATAAAATTCAGTTTATGAAGTCTCCTATTAAAATTGAGAGACGAGAAGATTGGAATAGGAAGAACAAGAACTTACATCAAATTCCATTATGCTATCCAACAGTAGTAGAAAAGGAATCTTCAAGAGGATCTATTCCATCCTGCCTATACCGATGAAGAACTTCAAACTGAATCACTAGTTTTTAAACCTTATATACCCACTTTATTTTTTGGAAAAGAAAATTGTTCAATTAGAAACGGTATTGGAAAATGAACGTTCTTCTTCGGAAAAGGAAAAAGAGGCATTAATCACCAAAATCCAAATGCTAGAAAACAAAGCTTTACAATCTCAAAACCCCGAAGTTGAAACAACGTCAAATATTTGTTCTTGTAAAGCTTTTGTTAGCTCATATTTGGATGACTGTGATTTTTCCTATTACAAAATAGATCCTGATTATTGTCCTTCCAAACACAAATCTTCCCTCCCTCAAGAACAAATGGATAAAGAGTTGGACGAAATCAAAAGATTAGAACTTTCTAAACAAAACTCAAAGAGTATTCAAATGAGTCGGTTGATACTTTTGACTTCAATCCAATTCTTCCAAGTCATGAGGATTTTGTGGATAAAGGCAAGAAACCCATTGATATAGACCAAATTCCTATTGTTGAGAATGAATGTTCTACCAGTTTTTTAAAACCAAGCTCATCTCAACAAAAGGAGAAAATCCATTTTACACAAACAACTAAATCTCAACCCACTAACAAACGTCTTTTTTCCTGTTACAGCTGTACGCCCTATAAAGCAAGTTTGGATTGCAAAAGAAACAAATCAAGCAAAGTCTTCACCCGCAATAAAAGGGAAAATTTTAAACACTCGAATAATAGTTTTAGATTTCCAGTTACTATTTATTCTGTTAACATTTAATTCGATTTTCAAGTAATAAAATTTGTTGCTCAAATTGTGGTCTGAATGACTTTACGCACTTAAATTCTTATGGTTATGATTATTATTCTAATATGCATCATTCATATAACTTTCATCAACACAATTCGTTTATGCATTATCCAATTTATAAATGGATTCCCAAGAGGCCCTTGGCTACGACACTTTCGTCCCCTTTCAAATGGGTACCAAAATTAAGTTGCCAAGTCAACTAACCCTGAAGGACCCATTTACAAATGGGTATCTAAATCTGCTTAATTGTTTTTGTAGAACGGTCATGTGTGGTACTTAGACTCTAGATGCTCCAAACACATGACTGGTAGAAAGGAACTTCTCGCCAACTACGTTGATAAACATGGTGGATCTGTACGGTTTGGGAACAATCATTTTTCACCTATTCGAGGATACGGTGACATTATCAGCAACAATCTCATGATCTCAAAAGTTTTTTATGTTCAAGGCCTCAATTACAACCTTCTAAGCATCGGACAATTCTGTGACAAAGAACTTGAGGTTAATTTTCGATCTGAAAGATGTTGTATTTGCACCTACGAAGGGAGTGAAATTTTGGCAGGATCTCGCAGGTCCAATCTCTACACTATCGATCTGTCTAAAGTTAATCCACCTACTGATGTGTGTCTCGTCTCGAAAGTCTCAAATGACAAAACCTGGATGTGGCATCGCCAACTCTCCCACTTAAATCTCAAAAACATCAATCGTCTCGCAAGTAAAGGACTAGTCACCAGGTTGCCCAAGATTAAATTTGAGAAGACCCATCTATGTGGAGCCTGCGAGATGGGCAAAATGAAGAAATTTCACACAAACCAAAGGTGGAACACAGCACGACCCGTCCTCTTCAACTTATTCATATGGATCTCTGCGGCCCCATGAGAACTCAAAGTATTCACGACAAAAAGTACGTTCTTGTTACGGTGGATGACTATTCTCGATACACATGGGTGAAATTTCTTCGCACAGAAGATGAAGCTCCTGTATCATTGCATTCTTGAAGAATACTCAAAATTGGAGCTTTTCGTCCAGACTATTCGCACGGATAACAGAACCGAGTTCAAGAATCGCATGCTCGACTCCTTCCTCACCTCAGTTGGTATCACTCATACATTCTCTGTAGCTCGAACTCCACGACAAAATGGTGTCGAACGACGTAACCGTAGGTTAGTCGAAGCTGCTTGCACTATGCTTGCTTATTCCAAACTACCACACTATTTTTGGGCTGAAGCAATCAACACCGCATGCTACACCCAAAACCGTTCAATCATCAACAAGCGGTTCACAAAAACCCATATGAGTTGATCAACAAACGTGTTCCGTCTATTCATTATCTTCACACGTTTGGAGGACGCTGCTTTGTATTAAATGACAAAGAAGATCGTGGCAAACTTCATACCAAATCCGACGAAGCATATTTTCTTGGATATTCACCAAACGTATCTGCCTATCGGATCTATATGAAAGGAGCCAAATGTGTCACCGAGAGCGTCAATGTCCACTTTGATTCAAAGGCTGAAATGAAACCCGAACCTCACAATTCTATCCCTGAACTTACTGGCGTATTGCCTTCATAACCCGCCTCATCCAAATCAAGCTTCCACGTCCAAAAATGCCTCTTCTGATTTGGATGACCTTTTCGAGAATTTCTACTTCGATTATTTCGGACCTTACACTGCAATGCCGAAAACAATCTCTACCCCTATCTCGGAAGTAGCCGAGACCACGACTCCTACTGGCTCGCCCTCATCTTCTGAAACGGTCTCACCACAAGCTACTTCACACACGACTACACTACCTACAACTGCTCAAACCCCTAACGATAACCCCCCTCCAACGAAACCACTTCCTCAAAACCCCACACCTTTATCTACAAATCCGGAATCAACATCCCCTCCCCCACAAACGTATCACACTCAAAGGGATGTTTCTTGTTCCGCTCAACCTTCCGGAGTGGCTCCAGCCTTAGAATATGTGCAATATCTTCCACTTGGCACATATGTGGATGACAATCCCGACCTAACGGCACAACCACCACTTCCTCACACTAATAAGTGGATCCGATCTCACCCACCCGAACAAATTATTGGGGATCCCTCAACACCGGTCACAGCAAGATCTGTCGCGGCCAACAAGTGTTTATTTTCTTCTTTCTTGAGCAAAATAGAACCCAAAACCATCATGGAGGCCATGTCTGATCCCAATTGGATTGTGGCCATGCTAGAAGAGCTTAATTAATTCGAAAGTCTGAAGGTTTGGCGACTTGTTCCGCGACCGAAGAACAAAACCATTATCGGCACAAAATTGATTTTCAAGAATAAACAAGATGAGGATGGCATTGTCATAACGTAAAAAAGCAAGACTTATTGCCAAAGGTTACCGTCAACAAGAAGGCATCGACTATGACGAGACATTTGCATCGGTCGTTCAAATCGAAGCCAGTCGCATGTTCTTGGCATACGCGGCTCATAAAAACTTTGTTGTTTTTCAAATGGATGTCAAGACTACTTTTTTGAATGGTGTGAGCTACGGAAAGAAGTGTATGTCTCACAGCCTGATGGATTTGTCGAGCCAGCAAGGCCAAACCATGTTTAGATACTAGACAAAGCTCTATACGACCTCAAGCAAGCTCCCCGAGCCTGGTATGACAACCTCTCTTAATACTTAGTCAAAAACGGGTACACCAAATTAAGGTAAGATCGATCCTACCCTTCTCATTAAAAAGGAAGATGGTGACATCATGCTAATTCAGATTTATGTAGACGACATTATTTTTGGTTCGACTAACCCACAAGATTGCAAAAACTTCTCCGAACTCATGATTGCCAAGTTCAATATGAGTATGATGGGAGTAATGAATTTTTTCCTTGGTCTTTAAGTCAATGAATTTTCAACGGGAATATTCATTAACCAATCTAAATACATCTCGGACATGTTACATAAATATAATATGACGACCTGTACTTCATTGGTACTCCAATGTCACCTGGTTCAAAATTACACGCTGATCCTTTGGGAAAAGCGGTTGATTCTAAAACCTATCGGGGAGTGGTTGGATCGTTAATGTATCTAACGGCTAGTCACCTGGACATAATGTTTGCTACATGCTTATGCGCTATATATCAAGCCTCTCTCAAAGAATCTCACCTTAGTGCCATTAAGCGGATTTTTCGATATTTAAAAGGTATTACTGATCTTGGCCTATGGTACCCTAAGGATATGGGCTTCGAGTTAACTGCTTTTTCAGATGCTGATAATGCCAGATGCAAGCTTGATCGAAAAAGCACGACGGGCCACATTCAGTTCTTGGGAGATAAACTGGTTAGCTGGTTTTCAAAGAAACAAAGGTGCGTGTCCACATCCACTGCGGAAGCCGAATACATCGCTACCACGAGCTGCTGCTCACAAGTCATTTGGATGCGCACGCAATTCAAAGACTATGGCTTCTAGTTCGACAAAATACCAATTTATTGTGATTCAAAGAGCGCAATTGCCATATCTAGCAATCCCGTCCAACACACCAAGACAAAACACATCGATGTTCGGTACCACTTTATTAAAGACCATGTCGAAAGAGGTACAATCGAATTATACTTTGTCAATACGGAACTTCAGCTTGCCGACCTATTCACAAAGGCATTGGATGATAAACGCTTCCAATTCCTAGTGTCTAAATTAGGCATGCTATATCTCAAAACCTGATTTACAATTAGTACCGATAAACTTCACAAAATGCCCATTCAAGTGTGAATGATCATTCTCTCTTCGAAGTGCATCTTCATTATACTTGAATTCTCATTTTGTGAAGTTTAATTTTTCAAAGTTCGGTATTTTTCATAAGTTTTTTCGTATATGTACAATTTTTGTGTGTCTTTTCATCTTCTAGTTTTTGATGCTTGTCTATCTAACGATTTCAGTTTTCGAGGGGGAGCAGTAAAGGTAAGTTTTCTCTTAACTCGCATCATCTTAGGGGAGCTAGGTTTTCGTATCTTAGGCACAATTCAAGGGGGAGCCTTTCATATATTTTTTTTTTCAAAATTTTTTTATCGGCTCCTTAGGACTAGACATCCCCAGCTTGTCATCTCTATAGAACTCGACATTTGAGGATGTCGAGTGACTAAGGCTCGACAAAGCCGACCTTCCATTGTCCTCGGCCCAATCAAGACATGCCACGTGTCCATGGCCCACTACTTAAACTCGAGGACCCATTTTCACTGTTCCATTCTTCAAAATTTCCTTTTCCCTCTGTTTCTCTCACTTTCACTCGAGCAAACAGCCTTCCCAATTTTTTTCCAAAATCTTCGATTTTTGCAAATCAATTCACATCACCAGGTTCGTAATCTCTTTTTACTCATCTTTAATTCTTGCACTTTTATGGTTTAAACACTGCATGCTAGTTGATTTCATGATTGACTGTTCGTTATTCAAAACCCTTGGGTTTTTCCGATTTCTATGCTTTTTGATGCTTGTGGATCATATCTGGACCTAGGACTAGTATTAATAATGTTAGGCGATGCCCATTGATCTTAGATCTACACTTAAATTTCACTATTTAGCACTTTTGCTTTCTGGGTTAGTCATCTGTTCTTACTTGTCGCCCCACCACCACTTAGAACTTTCTTAGGAATTTTCTTTGGAGACTTGTCGTGCCCCTTAAGTCCGACATGCCTTCTTGTCGAGTCCAAAAGGATCGACAAAACATTCCCCAAGTGTTTTTGGTCGCTTCCAAAATAAGACATGTGTTCTTATCGAGTCCATACAACCCGACATCCCTTCTTATCGAGTCCATAAGACCCGACATCCCTTCTAATCGAGTCCTAGAGTTAGTCATTTTTTTAACAAGTGTTCAAATCGTGACTCCTTGAATCGACATAAAATTCCTGACGAGTCCAACCTTTTCGACTTATGATCCTAAGGACTCTTGTCGAGTATCTTTGACTCAACATCACATCTTGTCAACTCTCAAAGACTCGACTTATGATCCTAAGGATTCTTGTCGAGTATCTTTGACTCGACATCACATCTTGTCGACTCTCAAAGACACGACTTATGATCCTAAGGATTCTTGTCGAGTATCTTTGACTCGACATCACGTCAATATGATCCTAAGGATTCTTGTCGAGTATCTTTGACTCGACATCATATCTTGTCGACTCTCAAAGACTCGACTTATGATCCTAAGGATTCTTGTCGAGCATCTTTGACTCGACATCATATCTTGTCGACTGTCAAAGACTCGACTTATGATACAAAGGATACTTGTCGAGTATCTAAACTCGACATCTGGCCATAAGATTTTGTCGAGTCGACCTCTCTTGACATCAATTTACATCAAATCATTTTTGCTCGATAAAACCCAACCACTCATCATCTTGTGGACTCCTTGGTACTCGATAACTCTTCATACATGTTTGCTCGTCCCTCGACATAATTCTTATCGAGTACCTCTGTCTATTCATAACCCGACTTCTATACTTAAGAAAAAAAAATTCCCAGCTTATGGTTCACATTGATCTGATTTTTTCTCTATGGTTTGCTAACATTGCGTTTCAGATTTCATGGCGTCCATTAATGTTCCTAACTTGTCCGACGACGAAAACCCAATGCCTTCTCAATTGACAAATGCACCGAGCATAAACCTTCCAAATAGAGATGAAGTACTTCTACCCCCGTCTGAAAACATGAAGCTTGACCCAAACAACCATCGCCTGGATTTAAGTGTGGTTCTAGAACATCAAGTCATAATGGAGATTCTGAAGCATCATCCTCTTCGCTTTGCTTTTCCATTGGAACACCGTCCCGGTCTTTTATCTGCGACAATTTTGGTACTCCATACATTATCATCCGGAAGAAGGCAATCATCATTTCACCGCGCAAATCGATGACTATGTCACTCGCCTAACTCTATCCCCATCTCTGACGCGTTCTCCACCTCCCTGTCTCAGATAATTATGAAGACCCTATGAATTAGAATAGCTATGCCGAGACATTCGAGCCTTGGGCTTTAGTGCACCACTTACCTCTATCGGTCAATTCAAACGCATGTATATACCACAGATCTAGTTCACCCTGTTTTCACTGATCAATCGCTGCCAAACGGGGAAACACACTGGAATGGATAAAGCCAGTACGACGGTACTAAGGATCTTTCATGGCATCATCTACAGTTGTAACTACGACTATGCATCCCTTATATGGACCGACTTGGCATAATTCGTCTCACAAAAAGGATCTGGAAGAGACCGACAATTCTTACCCTACCAACGGTTTCTGCAACTAGTCATCCATTCCATGATGCGCTCCCGCGAGGAAATTCCATGAAGACCTGGTACACCTCTCGGACCATTATTCATCCAAAGGTACATCAAACTAAATGACCGAGAGTTTCCTTACATTATGCAGATACCTGAAGCCCTTCTAGCCCTTGCTGATCAGACTGCACCTAGTGTGATAGCGTATAGGGAGAGTATAAGCTTAATGGCTCATTCGATACCGGATCAGCCTGCCCAAGAGCCAAACCAAGAGGAACAAAATGAGCGAAGCGAGGGTATTAGACTAGACGAGCAGGTTCAGGATCAAGGGGATCCTGAACAGGGTGTTGAGAGAATAGATGAAGTGAGAGGTGCATCTGATAAGCCGATCCATACTACTTCCAACCCTACCATTCCCATTCCTCCTCCATCCCGTACCACAATCTTAACCACTTCTCAACCAAATGTTCGCCCACAACGCTTGAAACGTCTAGTCAGCCTAAGTCGCGTAATTTCCCATTCCTCCTCGTCCGAGTCTGAATCCGATGAAAACCTGGAACTAGATGACTCGTCTGCAGATCTCCGCCCGAGACGACGATGCCGACTTAACACTAAGGATGATGCTCTTACCCGTATTGGTCGCCAACCTTCTATACAAGAGTCATCATCCGATGCCGCTGATTCTGTCTATGAACCCGTCGATACTGAACCTATTTCTGAACCCGTCTTTGGAGAGATAAGCAGAACGGAGGGAGATATAGTCGAAAATGTAAATGTGAGCATGAGTGGAGGGGAGAACAATATGAACGAGAGTGAGATACCTTTCCCCCTTTCCGGGTAACCGAGTCCTATATTGATAATCATTCGTTGCGTACCGATATCGGACAAGACGTTGTGGACCTAGCAACGCAAGTGCACGCCACCACCGTCCACTCGGTAGTCTCACAACAGGCTACGGTTTCATCACTTGCTGCGGGCTTAGCACCTTATCTAGCTCCCGTCCTTTCGGGAGGCATAGCTATTGAAAACAGAAGTAGTATCCCGCCTACTTCGACTTCATTTCAAAGCACACAAGGTCTAGAGCCCCCTAGGTCACATGAGTCTTTCAACACCGTGAATCTTCGTGATCCGGTCGGAACTTCTATAGTGATGTCATCAATTGACACTTCACGTCGATTGGATGGAAATCCTACCAGTGCTACCATATTGCCAACTCTAAACGTAGGTTATATAGTTGATTCAATTGTTATGTCAACGGGTGTTCTATGTGACCCCGGTGTTACTATTACCCCTACAGGTGCTGCTTCACAACCATTTACTGTTGACCCTGAAACACAAGCTTTTGTTGAAGCTCACTTTCAACGCGCACAAGATTCCATGGCATCACAATGTGTTCTACTTCGACACCTGCTCAAGCTTCACATGCAAGTACCTCTCGTCCAAGTACGAGTCGTTCTCCGCCCCCTCCTTCACCGCCTGATTCTTTATCTGGCTCTGAGCCTCAATCAGACCACGAATACAGAGCTAGGCCACCTTCCCCACGCAAGACTCAGTTCAATAATGATGAACTGATGTCTATGCTCCTGGCCAATTTACTTGCCGAAGCCGAAGCTCGTGGTCTTCCTGAAGATGAGCTGACTGGTCTTCTACGACGGAATCTGGTTATCCCAACGGTCACAAGACATGAGTTCGATGGTTTCAAAGCACATGTTGATCAAAGAATAGATACCATTGAAACTCAAATAAGGCAAAGTGAAGTGACCATCCTTGGTGCCATTAGAGCTCTTCGTCTGGAGATACAACAATCGTGTCAACCGACCGAACGATTCAAACGCCGTCGACCTGATCAGGATGATCCGGATTCCGGTCCTAATCGCCCCGAGGGGGGAGACATGTCGTCGAGTTACACGATCTCGACCTCCGGCAACACAAGTTTCTACTACAGCTCTGGATACGTCAACTTCTGCTCCTCCGACGCGCCAACAAGCTCAATCTCCTCCAGTACAACAACAAACGAATCAGCCAACAGTTGAAAAGCCTGCGGCCGATTTTGATTATTAGAGTATGTCCCGTGCTATTGAACCAGAATCGATAAATGAAGAACTCGTAGATGTTCAGAATCTACGAACACAAGTAAAGAATTGGTTCAAAGATCTGTATGATCCAGTTTTGAGTGAGACGATTATGTGCATCTTCAGCATTCAAACAGGAACTATACACCAGGAACAAGTATCACCATAGGATTATTACCCCCATCAAATCCGGTGGGAAAGAATGCTGAAGAATCGAAAGTCAAAATGGGTAAATCAGCAGATCACAGTGCCTTATCTTGAAGAAACAATGAGTAAGATATTTGTTGAACAAAAGAACCCTGCTGATCTTTCTCATATTCATCTAATCACGGAAATGAATGCTGAACAAGTTACTGAGTATGTATGGCTACTGAAGATGAAAGCACGAAAACCGGAGGAAGTCATATCATGACACAAGATAGTAGGAATACGAGAGATAAAATTTGACATGGTGTTTCAAGTCAAATTTCCTACTTTCAAAGTGCTTCGTGATAATGGCAAATAATACTTCTTCACGGAAGCAAATTTTGCTAATATAGATGTGATTGACTTGGAGACGTTATATACGGAGCTAAGGGACAAAGAAAAGAGATCTTTTGATGAGCAAAGAGCTTTAAGAGCAATTGTGCGGCATGTTCAGAAAGAGCAAAGGTACAACTATCTTCATGATTTACAAAGAGGCCTAGAGAGTAAACAAAAGAAGATATACTTGGCGAAACCTAATCAATCAGTCCCCAATCTGGAAAAGTTAAGCGTGCTGAAATTTCTGACTATGCCTTCTTATGGTATGGTGTACTTAAAGGACAATGGGGAGAAAAGGTTTCTAAGGTTCTCTGAAATTGCTGCTTATTCTGATGGAACTCTACGGGGAATTCGAAGAAGGTTAACTGCTGCGATAAATGCTGAAATGAAGAAGCACATCAAGTTGAAGGCTGAACAGCGGAAGAATATTTTGAATGCATTAGACATCATTGATAAACGCTTGATCTACCGGCAAACTCTACGAAGATTCGAAAGAATGTTTGAGCTACGGAAGTGAAATCTTATTTTGATACAAAGGGGGAGCTTGTCAGGAGATAGATTTTATTGTATTAAAATAAGGTAAGGATAAATATCAATGTAAATAAGGCAAGTCTATAATGCCTTAAACTCTACCTTCCTTGTAGCATTAGAACTCCTGACAATATAAACAGAGGTGATAAGTAGATCATTCCATACGATTAGAAGAGAGAAGTATTGTTATTATTGTGAGCTTTCATTGTAAGCAAATACACAAGTGAGATATTCGACTTATATTCTTCTCTACATTATTGACGTTCTTCGCGTTTTATACTTTAAATCGTACTTAATTGTGAATCTGGGATCCACAGTTTGGGTCGTTTACAACCCTAGTTAAACGGGTTAGCGGGTTTAGTGGGTTAAGAAGATAAACGGGTTAATTGTGTCGTGTCGGGTTAAGCGGATAAAATCAGGTCGTGTTCAGGTTGAGATTTTATGACCCGTTTATTAAACGTGCCGTGTTCGGATTAGGCTTTCTCAACCCATTTAACCCATCAACCCGACACGACACATTTGTCATATCTAGTTAAGTGTATTATTATTAAAAAAATTGAAAAGCAAGCCAATTTCATCAAACACCAAAACATGCACCACAACCAAAACCATAGCAGGGGCGCTATAACTAGAAGCCAACATAAACAGATCCACCCACAAGTGTTTTATTGGTACAAAAATGTATTATTGTTTGTTTTTAATTTGAGGGTTAACTAATTAATTAAAGAGTCAAAACATGTGCATGTTTTTGTTGACATATACTTTGGGTTCCTTTTCACCTTTTCCTTATTCATATATTATTTCAATTTGTTCCTTTGTTTGATTCATGAAGCTTTTATATTACTTTGTAACGACTACAAAACAAATTACTTTTATCCATCAAAATTATCCAGAAAAATTTCCATAGGTGATTAGTCACAGATCACCCACAAAATACCAATGGTTTGGTAAAATCCGATGTTTTTCGAGAAAATACCAACGGACTACCCAGAGAATCTCTGGGTAATCTATTACTAATTTGAATTACCCATCAATTTTTGTGACGGTTTTATAAAAAATTACCCTTTAGTGACAAATTTTCCAGAGAAAATTCCATAGGCAAAAGTCTTTCTTTTAGTAATAAATATGGATGGATTTGGATATAAATTAAAAGAAAAATAAAGAAGGGTATTATGTATTTACAAAATCCTTTTTCAAGTACCACTACTAAACAAAAGAATTGTCTACGGACTTTTTCCTGGAAAATCTGTTGCTAAAGGGTGATTGCACACAAAATCGTCACAAACGTTGGTGGCTAAATTGCCGGTGGGTAATTCAAATCAGTGACAAATTATCCAGGGATTCTCTGGATGATCCGTTGATATTTTCTCAAAAAACATCGGATTTTACCTAATCATTGATATTTTCTGGATGACCCGTTGGTAATCACTAACGAAAATTTCCATAGTAATTTGTTTGGGTAAAAGTATTTTTTTCTAGTGCATGAAATGTTTCGTACCAAAAATATATGACATCCTCAAGTCGAGAAAGAAAAGTTAATTAACTAAATAATTTGCAAGTCTGGTTATGTAGAACCAAAACCCTATAACATAACATTTTTTTCATCAAATAGAAGGTTGGTGTATCCTAATTTTAAAAATATGTATTGCTAGCCATGCTATCTATGCATTTGGATTTTATCTAGAATTAATGTGTCACGATCCTCTTGGATAATACAAAACCGTTACCATACATTTACAATACAAACCATTAATTACTACCGTACATAAAATGTTTGTTTGGAAAGAAAAATATTGTATTCAAATTGTTTTTCATAGATAAGATATTAGTGACTAGAATTGGAATTATGTGAGGCCAAATTGTTTTCATGAGACAATTTTTTATATAGTTGAAACTTCATAACAAAACATTATGAATGTTAATTCGGATTTTTTTTACCTTGACGGTAGTTTTTTATGAAATGTCAAGTGATAAAATATGGTCTTACGGACCTTACGAAAACATACTGGTCTCACGTGGACCTAAGTCTTAATGAATATAAAGCATATGACTGATCTCGTGACATGGCACCATTAAAGAGCATAAAAGAGGTTGAGATTTGACAATATTTAAAATTGACTATATTCATAAGACTATAGTATTAGCATAGACTGGAATGTATTTGTAAAAACCCTATTGATAATAAACAATAGCGGTGTTTAGGGCTGTAAACGAACCGAACGAACACGAACGGAGGCCTGTTCGTGTTCGTTCATTTAACTTAACCGAACAAACGAACGAACACGAACGGTAAACGAACGAGATTTTTTGTGTTCAATAAGAAAATTTGTTTGTTCATGTTCGTTTGTTAAGCTGTTAAACGAACGTAAACGAACAAACATAAATGAACGTGAATGAAGATAAACGAACGTAAATGAACATAGATGAACATAAACGAACAAATACAAATATAGAATAAAACCACAATTACTTATTATTTTATTCCTAATAAGTAACATAACAAAATAAAAACCGGGTAAACTTAGGAGTCATAAAAAAGAAATTATAAAAATTTAATTTAATTACTGATTTTACATATTAATGTCATAATATATAAATATATTTATATATAAACAAATGTAAACGAACATAAACGAACGAATGTAAACGAACGTTTACGAACGTAAATGAACGAACGAGACCATTGTTCATGTTCGTTCATTTAACTAAACGAACAAAAAAATGTATTCATGTTCGTTCGTTTATTAAATAAACGAACATAAACGAACTTCCCGCCGAACGGTTCACGAACAGTTCGGTGAACGTTCGGTTCATTCACAGCCCTAGCGGTGTTGTTTGAAGTCATGTTCAATCAGTTGACTAGTCAGCGTGTATGTCTATCATGTTTATATCATAATTAATTAAGTTGTGGAAACCAACACAGAAGAATTGAAAAAAGAGCCTTTATGGGGTCCAGATGAAAAGTATTATGATAGTGAATAAACAACCTTATAATGTTCAACTTAAAATAACCTATATAATGTAGAATAACCTATAAACCATAGAATTTTTTAGACCATGGGTGTTTAGAACAAATTGTGTACATCTTGACTAATCCCAAGAAACTCCATAGGACTAACAAAAAGATCTTCAATAATCTTGCAAAACTCGAGTTAGTAACTGACGCAGTAGGAAAACGCGGAACCGACAAGCGTCTAAATATAAAAGGGTTAGAACTTACGAGCATAAGAACTAAAGAATAACGAGATAAAACTCAAAATACTCTCAAAGAGAAAGAAATATTATTAACTGATAAATGTAATGGACTATGACAAACTCAATTCCTATTTATAATCTAAACCTAAATAAAATATAACTACTAATAATCCTAATCAAACTAGGAAAACTAAAATAGATAATTAAGACTTAAAAATAAAGGAAATAATAATAAGGATAATCAACATATAAAGAAATAGATATGTATTGTGGCATGCAACGTAGATAAGGAAAACCAACTAAGGAATGCATGTTTAGTTGCCTTCATGCATCAAACAGTGAACTAGGCGGGTGGCCAGGTGGCTGAAACCGCATTCTCATCCGTCGGAATGAAACAACCAGAAGGTTAGGCAGGTTGTTAAGTGGCTTAACCCGCCCAAAACTTGCTTTCGTTCTTATTTTCCTTGATCGACTTGTTATTCGATCTCTATTGCGACAAAATAAATTGAATTAAAATAGAAATGCATTTGGCAACACAATCATTAACATCCTTCTGAGAGAGAAGACATTTTGAAAAAAGAAACAAGGTATAAACATATATATAGAGGAAGGTTCAAATGAGAACTTTATATTTTTAAAGGAACAAATGGACACTTGTAGATCACATATGATGTGGGTCCCACATAATATTAAATCATTTATGATTTAATATTAAATCATAAATGATTTAACATTATGTGGGACCCACATCATATGTGGTCCACAATTTGTTCCTTTGTTCCTTTAAGAAGGGGTGATTCTCATTTGATCCTTCCCCTATATATATATATATATAGAGGAAGGTTCAAATGAGAACTTTGTAAATTTAAAGGAATAAAAGGAACACCTTGTGGAGCACATATGATGTGGGTCCTACATAATATTAAACCATTTCTGATTTAATATTAAATCATATTAAATCAGAAATGATTTAATATTATGTAGGACCCACATCATATGTGTTCCACAAGGTGTTCCTTTATTCCTTTAAAAAGGGGTGGTTCTCGTATGATCCTTCCCCTATATATATATATATATATATGAGGAGTGTTATCTTATTGTCATCAAGCTTATGGATTGATATATATATATATATAGTCTTGGATGTTCTTGTATTCGTGTATACTATCCCTTATCTTAACTGTAACGTTATTTAAGTTCTCGTGAATTCGAATTTGAATACTAATTTTGGTATTTGTCGAATCGACGAATCTTATTAGAAATTAACTATTATTAAAACCGGGAGCTTCGGCATTACCATGTTTTGAAATGTTTCTTTTCAAACGTGGCAAAGAAAAACTGAAAAAAAAAAGATCATTATGTTAAAGAAAAAAGGAAATAGAATAACAATATTATAGAGAGAAACTAAAAAGTTGTAAATTCTCACTAATCATAAACCCTTTAAATAAAGGAGATTACATAGAGATGTCGATAAGTATGGAAATAAGATTTACTACATAAATAACTCTAATAGTTTATATTTATCTCTATCTATATATAGTCACATCCTTTAAACGATGACACACTTATGCTTCAAGGGAATGATGGTGCACCATTGTTGTCTCGTTAAAACCTTATGCCAAAATAAAAACCCACTGGGAAAAATAAAAACATAATGAAGGAAAGAGTACAACGCACCAGTTTCTTTGCAATACATAAACTTTTCCTTTAGTCTAATATTCTCTTAGATTCGTAAATTAATCATGAGAGTTAGGAAAACAAAATGGTATATAAATTTTTGCCTCATTAGAACCTTACACCAAGGAACAAAACCCAATGGGAAAAATAAAACTTTGGATGAAGGAAAGAGCACAGCATAACAATACTAATTATATAGTAGACTCCCCCTTTTGTCTACTACTCCCCCTGATTGGTGCATTAATCAAGGGAGTTTGGAAAATTTCAGCATCCAATACTTTCTAATGTTTCCAAACATGATTTTAGGTAATGATATGTAGTAAGCAAATATGTCACTTCCTCCTGACATCTTACTTGATTCACTTGAATGTAGAGGAGAGTTTCATATTGCTGATTATATAGAAATTTAAGTATAATATGTTTTTGTGCTATCACCCTTGATATATCTTGCTTTCATTTCTTTGATACATGATGCATTATTTCCATATATGTAGGTAGGGTATTGGATGGACTCAAAACACAAGCTCCTGTAATATGATATGTGTAATGATAGTCATTAACCATGTACACTATTGAATAGTCTCATGTAGAGTAAATAGTCTTGGAATAGTTCGAAGAGGTAGCTACAAGGATTTGCATAGTTTACTTCCAATGACGGGTGTCGAGCCCGACAAATAATAATTTCCTATTACCTCAACTACAGCCTAAATTGTAATAGTGGCAAGTATGGTCGAATTCACAGGGATTAGCCGTGAAAAATTATTAACGTCTACGCTTTAAGCAAAAAAATGGGGGGGGGGGGTTGGATTGATATACTAGACATATGAAATTAAAACAAATAAAAAATAATTATAAACTAGCAATGAGTGTAAATCGTTGACCGGACTGTGTATCATGGACTAGTTAATATAAGATTTTTCTCATTTTATTCCAGAATGACTATAAGCATCAATACGCACCGATACTTTGTCTGTCCGTAATATTAAACTAGCATGAAACACTCAATAAACTAGTTCCTAATCAGCTAATTAAGTCTAGTTACGAACATAGACTTAACTGTTAATTGCATTATGCTTAGACAAACACCATTTCTAGCCAATGATCGGACGCGGACCATTTAGACTAGATTAAACACAGCCACAACTCTAAATTTAACCGGACGCCCAATCAATTGAAGTGTTGTTTGCTACTAAAATAGAATCGAGAACAATTACGGATTTACAACTCTATCTAGCAATTTAAAATTAGGTTAAACAATTCAAGAGGACCGGATTAAATTGATAACCCAACAATGAGAAACAAGTATATCAAGTTTTGCATAAATGAAGTTAAATGATATGAAAAGCTCCACAAGTCTCAACACAATCCTAACCAAATATTTACAAACTCATTGCTTGAAGATAAAATTAACTAAGAAAAGCAAATATTAAACCTAATCTAAAATACGTAATTGACGAAGAAAATAGTACTGAAAGTTCCCTAATCGTCTCCTTGCTCCTCTTCGATTCTTGTTCTGATCGATCTCCCCCACCATACGACGGTTTCAATCCACTTTTATATCCCAATCGAAATCACTTCATGAAGTGTTGTTTTTGTGCCCAAATCCATAAATCAAACAGTCAATAAAGCAGGTATACCCGCTCTTCTACCTGCACAGCTCACTGTTTTTTTGGATGGCATGAATTTTGGTTTCCAATCTCATCTAAACTTCTATAGTGGGTCGGTGCTGCATGGTTTGTGTAGCATGGATATATATGAAGTACCTCATATTAAGGATTTACATATATTAAGACTTCTATAATATATATATATATTATATTAGTAGTTATCTAAATATATTTAAAACTCATATATATAGATCGTAGATAGAAGAGGAAGCCAAGCACTACAAAATACAATTTTACTCTCCATTGTAATTTCTCTATTTCCAAGTATTGTAATCAACATCGTCGATGGTGAATTTCTCGGTGGTCTCTTCCGCCCGTGGTCTTTCCCGATTTGGGTTTTCCACGTAAATTTGGTGTCGTTTTCTTCCTCGTTTATTTTCTGTAATTATATAACTTGTGTGTGTGTTCGATTCTCGATTACTTGGTTTATTTTGTTCGTTAAAGTTTGATATAGAATTTCCGGATTTCCGCTTAATCGATACGGTTCTTATTTGGAGCATCGTTCTTGGATTAATCTCGAGACGTTTTCGTTTCGGGTTTTATATCATGAAGGAACGTGGCTCGTGAAATCAGGAGTTGCTGAGTTAAAAAGCTACCAAAAAAAAGTGTGTAAGGAGGTTGTGAGAGCGGCTTTTCACCCAAGCGAAGACGCCCGATTGAAGAACACTGTAAAGTGGAAATCTCGTTTCTACTTCTAAGTTCTGATTTGGGATGTTGTTCCTCTGAATTGGGCTTAGCCCTATTCTTTTTCTTCTTCTTCTTTTTTTCTGCTGGCCCACGTGAAAACCCGACAAAAATAATTATGCATTTCTTCTTTTCATTCTTTTATTTTTACTTTTGTTGATGATGTCAAATGGCAAAGAAGGAAAACAAAGTAATTAAAAAGACAATCTTTTCTTTTCTTTTGGTTTGATGAATACAAAATGCAACCCAACAAAAGAAAAAGAACTTTGTTTCTTTTTCTTTATATTCTCAAATCAAATTGCTTCATATAATTAAATACTAATTCAAATTAATATATGTATTTTAAGCATCTAATTAGCATTAATTATTAATTAATTTGATATCGAAATGTATAAAATATAAAACTTATCATCCAAGCAATTGACATGTTCCTTATGGTAATTGCTTATCCAATTTGGAAATGACCTTTATATGAGTTAGATAAGTAGTTAATATCACCAAATACATATTAAGCACTATTTCAAGTTTTTCTATTAGGACTAGTACTTTTGCCACGCATATTCAAAGTAGTCATTGAAGTTTCATTATCAATCCCATTTTTGTATTTGTAAGGGAAGCATAAGCCCACATCAATGGTTCCAAAATATTAATTTGATTATTGCGTTGACACTAAGCTAAATCTAGCTAACAAGTTCATTGAGAAAAACAATATACGGTCAAGTGTATTATGCTAAGAACAACAATGCGCATATTGTACTTAGATACAGAATTCCAGCTCCTAACACCTATTCGTCATTATCCTTTAGGCGAAATGGATCTTTCCTTATATCCAAGACTTCGACCTATCATGGGAGTGCTAGCCATATGTGCTTTGTCCATGTTAAATCGTCTGATCATTTGGACATATGCGGATCGGTGGATCAATACTCCACAAGCTTGGTGTCCTAGTTTATATAACTAGTAAACACGAGTTTTCCCAAGATCTTTTATCTCAATTTTAGATTTCAATAGCATCGACATATAAAATTATTATTGAAAATCTAGAACTCGTTTTCTTTACAAATACGCATTGGCACAATTCATCGTTCTTATATCCCTTCCCAATCAAGTATCCACTTAGACACGTATACCATATCAGCCTAGATTGTTTTAATCTATAAAGTGAGCATTTTAATTTCATTGAACGCATGTCGTGGTTTTAGAGTTACATGGTTTGGTAATATAACGCCATCAAACACTTTTATTATCTCTTAATCTAGATCCCCATAGAGATATGAGTTGCATTTCCCGTTCTTCAAAACTACTAGGCTAATTATTAGCAAGATGTTATAACGTCCATCATGAGAGAGTAAGTATTCTCGTGGTCAATCCAGGGCGTAGTGAGAAACCTTGCGCCAAAGGAAAGTTTTACACATTATGAATTAATTATTTTCATTATGCTTTCTGACAAATGATTTATCTATGTCTTACAGGCTTTACACTTGGTGGGTTAGCACTACCTGACCAAATACCCGTTCATTTAGGTTAATATGCTCTTTGTTGACATTTTTCAACTTTGCATGGTTCGATGTCATCGTGCTCTATAATTTCATATCCAACAATATATGTGATATATCATCAAGGAGTAGTATGATCTGTCCATCGACTCATATTCACTTTCATAATTCATTTGAGATTTATTTGATCTCTGGAATTAATATTAACTTCGGAGCGTCCTCCAGTAATGATTCGTAGACATAGTTTTAGTGAGAGACATTCTTATGAGAGGTTGATGAGAAATGGTTGTGCCTTTCTCTTCCCTTCCTTTAGAAGAGCATCTATCGAACCAAGTAGCTTCCACCATTTCCTTTTGGGAGCCACGACCTCAACCACACCTCCACCATGTGTGATTGCAACAGACTTTCTAGTGGCGTTGTGCCCTTGTTTGGGGAGTTTTAACCTTACGGGTATATTTGCAGCTGGTATATGTGATCTTGTCACTTATAGAATAACATTAAACGTATCAGGTATCGAGTCTGATACATTTGACTTCAACTTTACATTGTGAAGTTTGGGGATCAAAATGAGACAGAATGGGAATATTCTATGACACTTCCAGCCGTTTCCATGGAAAATCCTTTTTCCTATCTCCCCTAACGATGAGAAGACTGTCTCATCAAAGTGACAACCCGCTAATCTAGCGGTAAGAAGATCACCAGTCAAGGATTCTAATTAGCGAAAAATTGTTAGGATTCATATCCAACTTATATTGAATCGCTTTTAGGGACCCATTTGGGTGCGTTGTGGGGGTGCAATTGGCACATATACTACACAACCAAACATGGGTAAATGTAAATGTCAGGCTTATATTTAGTTACCAACTGGTACGAATGATACGGGTTGGATAGTAGTGGGTCTAAAAACAAATGAGTAAGGATGCATGTAGTATTTGCATAACCCCAGAAAAATATCGGTAAATTGGTATGCATAATCAATGCCCTATATACCATCTATATTCTTTTGAGGACAACTTCTATGGGACCATTTTATGTATACACATGGGGTATAAGAAGCTCTATATTGATCCGAATAAATATGCAAATAATCAAATCCTTATGACGTAAATTCTCCATTATTACAAGTCATATAGACTTAATGAGACAAAGAAGGAGATGAGTCCTTAATACGACATGCGTTCATTGTAAGAATGAGATAAAGAAGGAGATGAGTCGTATAGCTAGTGCTTGGAATGCAGCATTTCATGTGGACAATAATACGACATGCGTTCATTGTGTCAAAACCAGAATCATAAAATACTTTAATGACCCGCATTCTGGTTGTTTATGTCCATAAATATTACCTTGTTATTCATTGTAAGAATGAAATATTTTGTATTATGTCCTTAACTTTAGGATGGTCTCATTCATGTCTTGGCTAAGGACCAGGGTTTTTATTAAAATTCTAGGTATTCAAGAGAGCATATTATGACGTTGGTGTTACTTGTCGTGCTGCAGAAGTCAACAGTTGCAATTTGATTAATTGCCTCGTTTTGCATTTCACTCGAAAAAGAATGTCTCAATGTGTATTTTTCAATACATAGATCATTATGTCATGACCACGTGGTCATATCGAAACATATATGCATCATTGTCCCAAAGTTCTTTATTTGTGACAAAATATGATTTAATGACCTGAATAATCTACTAGTTTGACACATTAATTTCTCTAATATATGTTCCTTTCATATCATTAGAGTTGATGTACATATATACTCATTTCTATTCTTATTATGATTTCCTATTTTACGAATATCTTAACAAGGTTCTCATTAATATAGTGTTTTGATAACTATTAATTTTGTACCAACACGAACATGACAGTCCATCGTCTAAGTATTTTGGTTGGGGGAGTAAATATTTATCTATCTTTTATGTGTGGGAGGTCCCACAAAAACACTCAAGTTCTCCTCGATACATTCCAACATTGAACGGATAATATTGAGAGTTTTATATTTGTAATTTTGATGTATTTCTTTACATTTATAATAGTTAAATATTTAACAAGTGAAATTAATTTAATACTTAAAATAAATTTCAATTAAACTTATGTTGAATTAATCTTAAACTTATTATTATTTCTTAGATTTTATATTTCTTTTCTTAATTAGATATGTGTATATCAGTGTAGCGATAAAGAGAGTTTCATGCCCAATATTTTAATCATACCTAATTATAATTGAATACAAATCAAACAAAACTATATACAACACCTAAATTTGGATTGATTTTCTTAGACCAGTCTACAACCCCAAAAATTGTAAGCAAAGATCTTTTAATTATATATATATATATATATTGCTATTCGATTAGGTTTATTTTTCCCAAATATTATTTAGATTCGTTGCAAGTAAACGAAGCAAACGAGTTTCTTATGTTTTTTACTAGCCATCACCACTTATATATATTGGGTGATATAAATTTATTCTCATGGCAGAAAATTAGTTCGTTCAAATATACGAGATGGTTTCAAACTACATAGATTTATTTTGTCCAAAAGTTGAATGATAATTATATATTCAAACAAAGTTATCTTTTAATTGTAACAAAATATAATTAATAAAAATAACAATGACTTAATAGTAAACTAATGTAAAGGATTACAAGTTTTACATTATTACCTTTACTCAATCTACAACAATTATTCATTTTCATTTTGAGAAAAAAAAATATGAAGATGTAATTATCTATTACAAACTTATTTTCTCCATCATTAGTTAAATGGTGCATGTAAATTACTAATATTTTTCCCATAGAAATGTCACAGTCAACCAATTGAAGAGCATCATTGACTTCCTTTTTCCTTGTTCATATGTATTCAATTCCTAGAGTAGAATCGTAGATCGATGAAGGAAATTTTCAAAGTGGTTGTACAAATAAAATTATAATATAAAATAAAATAAAATTTATATAAAATAAGTTTTTTTGAGTTAAGAACTTAAGATTTCAATGATTTCTCCACTTTTAACAACCCTTATGTTTGTTTCTTTATAAATTTTATACAGAGACTTTATTCTTTCAATATTTATGGTGGTTGTTTTTTTTGGAAACAGTAATGCATCAAAAAGCTACTAAAAGACTAGCAACTGAATTACAATACAAGGTTCTGAAACAACATAAGGGAAAGGATCTTTAAATAGTTATATTTTTAACATTCTTCTTATTTCTCAACACCAACCACCTAAACAAATTGTCAATAATGTCACCAAACAGATTACCCTTGTTTTGAGTCGTTCCCTCAAACATACACTACTAAATGAAAGACTTTTGTTAATGCCAAAAATTAATTTATGAAAGTCAACTTAAGGAAAAACTCATCGATTAGAGGTAGGAATTTCACGACAAACACAAATAAAACAAAAGAAAGTAAAGACAAAAGAATTGGTGATGCGGAAAAATCCTTAGACAAGGGAAAAACCGCGGACGATATAGGTTACCGTCGTTGCACTATGGAAACCTTGACGTCAAACAGGGACGTCGTCCTTTAGAACAATAGTCGTACATATTATAGTCGTAAAGTAAAGAAAAACATCAATATCGTATGAATTCTAGAAAGCCTTGTAATAAACTTTGATTTCGAGAGCGTGTGGGATGTAATCGGTCCCCTTCTGTGGAGCTGAGCGTTTGTTTCATAATCGAAGCTGATCATAACGGTTGATCTGCATTGATTGTGCCTTTGAATGTCTTTAATAATGATGATCGTAACGGTCTAACGGTCATGTACAGAAGATAACGTTCGACAATTCGTTAGTCGTTAGTAGAAATAAATAACATTTTTTATGTCGCGAGCAAGTGATCGTTGATCTTTCGTCGTACGTCATGAACGTTTGTCGCTAGTTTCGTTCGACCGTTCATTTCGAGGTCACGGTTAATATTTGTAAGTCATAAAATGTCATTGGTCGTACGTTTTGGTCAATGGTTGTAGGTTAGGAGATTTTTTCCCAAACAACTTTTACCTACGGGTTTTCCCTAAGAAATCTGTCATTAAAGATTGATTCCTCACAAAACTGTCACACAAGTTGGTGGGTAATTCAAATCAATGACAAATTACCGGGGGATTCTCACGGTGATTCGTTGATATTTTCTTTGAAACATCGGATTTTACCGAACAATGGATATTTTCTGGGTGATCCTTGGATAATCACTGACTGGAAATTTCTCTAGCTAATTTTTGTGGCTAAAAGTCATTTGTTTTGTAGTGACAATCCTGTTACAGAAACATCATATCGAGTAACATACCGTAAATAGAATTTCTTTGAGACAACTTCGCTTCAATAAAGATCCTTAGACCACATATGATTAAACCTTCCAAAGCCACATCTAACTATGTAGAGAACCGGTGTTGCCACCAACCTTGAACTTTTGTCCATATGGTCGCCACAACCTCAAATGAGAATAAGACATGATCGACCGTTTCAGTTTCCTATACAGATGGAACAAATGATGTTGTCTATATCTATACCCATATGTGTGATCCTCTCCTTTACTGGAATTCGACCCTGCATTGCCCTCCAACAAAAAATTTGATTTATACGGGATAAGTTTGTTCCTTCTCCATTGAAAAATTATCATTCCAAAGATGATTTGCTTATATTATCGTTCCCGAATATTTATGGTTGTACACAACAAAATCTATTATTTCATCGTTACATATATAGTTTAAAAAATTTAATCCCCTGCCATTCCATTTTCCGACCTTCCATTTATTTAATATGTTGAGTTTTCATATTACTTCGTAGCAATTACTGATCGAGTTTGATACAACTGATACGTAAATAATTCATTACTAAAATAGAAGTTTTCCATCTACGAACATTTTCCTGGGAAATTTCGTCGCTAAAAGGTGATTTGTCACAAAACCGTTACAAAAATTTGTGGATAAATAAAATCAGTGACAGATTACCCAGGAAATTCTTGAATAATCCGTTAGTATATTCTTAAAAACATCAAATTTTACCGGAATTATTAATATTTCCGAAATAATCCGTGGTAATCATCCAAATAAATTTGCTTAGATGATTTTTTGTGAATGATTATTTTCCTTGTAGTGATTGTGCACCCTCTATTTTCCTTTTATGTCATATCTATAATTAATTTATTTCAAAATGCATTTTAGAAAATAAAAGTCTTACTTTATTGTATTTTCAAAACGATTGCTTGGAAATCTACATGCACCACCAACCCTTATAAAGTAGGAATGTTTTGTTTTCTACCGACAAAAAAGATTTTATAATATGAAATTAAGAATATTTTTAACATGCATTGCTATAATAGAAAAAATTGAATTTTTTTTAAAGTATTTTGATAGTATTGCTATATTGTTTGTTATTTTAAAGATTTGAAAAAAATCTCTAAATATAAAGAAATCTTTAAATATAGAGAAATCTCTAAAATCCTTAAACTAGGATAGAGAAACATTATTTTAACACATACAACCAATTAAAATTATTGAAATTAAATTTGTAGAATAGAGAGAAATAATATTTTATTAAATGTATTGAATATTTTAAATATATTAGTAATCATGGATTTTTTTTAAAATAGAAAAACTGTGGGAGTTGGATGAAAATGTTTTTAGAGATTTTTACTTCACTACTAAACAAAAGACTTTTACCTACGCACATTTTCCCGAGAAATTTGTTGCTAAAAGGTGATTCCTCACAAAACCGTCACAAAATTTGTTTGCTAAATTGCTGGTGGGTAATTCAAATTAATGACAGATTACCCAGGTATTCTTTGGGTGATCCGTTGGTATTTTCTTAAAAAACATCGGATTTTACCGAACCACTGGTATTTTCTGGGTGGTCCATGGGTAATCACCGACGAAATTTTCCTGTGTAATTTTGTGGCTGAAAGTCATTTGTTTTGTAGTGCTTTTCATTATATATTTTAGATAAATTAAGAAAAGTTGTTGAAGATGCTCTGATATTGTAATAAATACAAAAGTATTATATTAAAATTCTATACACTTAGAGGTACAAAGTGATATTAGATAAGAACTATCATTCCCGCAGAATTTTTTATCATTTTACATCAAAATCGTATGATATTTTAGTTTATACAAATAAAAGTATTTAACCTTAGTAAAATAAAATCTAAAATGACATTCAGTAAAGAATAACATTTTAAAAGAATATTATGAATTCACATCAATTCAAACAATTTAATTATTTTAGGAGAAGACATGAATACTTTTTAGCAAAGAGGTTCTATTAGTTTCAATGCTTTCTGAAAAGAAACGTCATGTTGAAAATTTCATAGAATTTGGAAAAAATAGATCGTATTACAAAGGATCTTAGAGGTACAAAGTGTTATTAGATAAGAATTATCATTCCCACGGAATTTTTATAATTTTACATGAAAATCATATGAAATTTATGTTTATACAATTGAAATTATGTAACCTTAGAAAAGTAATATAAAAATTGAGATTCAGTAAAGAATGACATTTTAAAAGAATATTATGAATTCACATCAATTCAAACAATTTAATTATTTTAGGAGAAGACATGAATACTTTTCAACAAAGAGGTTCTATTAACTTTAATACTTTCTGAAAAGGAACGTCGTGTTGAAAATTTCATAGAATTTGGAAAAAAGAGATCGTATTACATAGAATGGATGGAGCATTCTTCCTTTCCAAGTAAAATACTAAAAGGAGTTGACAGGGATCTATATATATATATATATATACATACATATATAGGGGAGGGATCATACGAGAACCACCCATTTTTAAAGGAATAAAGGAACATTTGTGGACCACATATGATGTGGGTCCCACATAATATTAAATCATTTCTGATTTAATATTAAATCATATTAAATCAGAAATGATTTAATATTATGTGGGACCCACATCATATGTGGTCCACAAGGTGTTCCTTTATTCCTTTAAATTTACAAAGTTTTCATTTGAACCTTCCTCTACATATATATATATATATATATTGTAAAAGCCCGAATAAATCAAAACCCCAAAATATATAGATTTCATATACACAACGAGTTCCATGTATTACAACTTGTTTAAGTTACAAGTATATAACAAAAGCTATCATAACAAATTACATCTTGTTCTTGCATTTGCCTTCCAAATGATGCTGACCTGTAAAATTATTTTATAACGATAGAGGGTTAGACCGAAAGGCCTAGTGAGTAATTTCCCTCGTGTTTAAACCACGATATGAGAAAAACCTTAAAAACTTTTTATAACAAAATATCTTATCGCAACACCTAGACCCGGCAACAAAAATTATCGGATCAAAGGGTCCGATATCCACAGTTCTCGAATCATATAGATCCGACAAACAAGAGGATCAAATCATATAGATCCGACGAAGTTGTTCCTCGGGCTATATAAGTCCGACAACCTTTTTCCTCGGGTCCTATAAAGCCGACATGCTGGTTTGTCGGGTCATATAGAGCCGACAAACCCACTTATCGAGCCAGATAGATCCGACAAGCTTACTTGTCGAGTCAATTAGACCCGATAAATTTACTTGTCGGGTCCTATAGAGCCGACATAAAACCCTTTCTCGAAATCAAAGAACTCAACAAGTCCAGTTCTCGCCTCAAAGGGCTCGATAACCAAGTCCTCGGGTCATACTGACCAAATATCTTTTTAAATCAGTTTCACATTCCAATCATAACCCAGGTCTCGAGGCATCATATCCTCCCAATACTCTCAACCGGTATTACTCTTACCAGGATCATTCTCTCGTTCTTTCCAAACCATTGCCTGCTTCACGAGCATATGGTCCGGTTCACGCCATTCAAAATGGCTAATTTATTTTGATTATTCCACCCACAATCATTTATACATTTTCTCCGTCCACTCACCGCGGATCCACCGCCACGATTCTCGTGACTCAAATGTTTTGGCCAACCTATTTACTTGTTGGTTTCACAAAATACTAACAATTAAAATCATATAATCTCATTATATGAAATAAATCACGTGTAACGGAAAAACACGTATTTTACAAAAGCTTTGTAAACACTCACCTTAAACGATTTCAATCGATGAATTCCGAGACTTCTAACCTGCTATAT
The DNA here is from genome assembly GCA_036898165.1 of Silybum marianum. Taxonomy (NCBI): domain Eukaryota; kingdom Viridiplantae; phylum Streptophyta; class Magnoliopsida; order Asterales; family Asteraceae; genus Silybum; species Silybum marianum. The sequence continues at coordinate 3,670,754 of CM072535.1, read as the reverse complement.
GAACAAAGCATGATGTATAACTATAATATAAATTTATTATAAATTTATAATAAACTTGAAACTTATTGAATTATAAAGTTATAATCCAAACCATAATTCTTACCTTAAACTCTCTTCACTTTCTGCTTATGCGAAACAACGGAGACCAAAAACTCTAATTCACTAAAAATGTTATGAATTATTAAAATCCATAACTTCTATTTAAATGACACAAGAGATAAAAAAAAGTGGTGATGATGTCTTCGCATGACACATCACATAAAACAGACACATGCATACACACATGTATGTTTTTGTTTCAATATTATTGGACCATAAATCTATAGCATAAGTAGGTGAAACCATATTTCACTTCCTTCAAATTCAAACCATAAATTAAAACAATCTTTAAGCTTTCAACCGATAATTATAAAAAAAACCCGGTTATTACAATTTCCCCTTCTTAGGACGGAATTCCACTAAGTGAAAAAGTGAGGGTACTTCATTCTCATCTCAGACTCGGGTTCCCATGTAGCTTCTGGTCCCTTGTGGTAACGCCACTGGACTTTCACAAGTCGAATATCTTTATTCCTTAAAGCTTTAACTTTAGAATCGATAATAGCTTCAGGAGTCTCTTCAAAACACAATTTTTCATCAACTTTGATTTCTGGTAGTGGCACAACCTCTTTTGGATCAACTAGACACTTCCTTAAGTTTGACAGATGAAAAGTGTCATGAATAGCACTTAGCTCTATCGGAAGCTCTAGTCGATAAGCCACTTCTCCAATCCGGTCAACGATTGCAAAAGGCCCAATATACCTTGGACTTAGCTTACCCCTCTTTCCAAATCTAACGATTCCTTTCCAAGGTGATATTTTTAACATTACCTTATCTCCAATTTGAAATTTAATTGGTTTACGACGCTTATTAGCGTAACTTTTCTGTCGATCTTGGGCGGTTTTCATTCTTTCACGAATCTGGTTGATCTTATCAGCCGTAAGCTGAACTATATCGGGTCCAGCTAATTGTTTCTCGCCCACTTTATTCCAACACAGCGGTGTTCGACACTTTCGTCCGTAAAGAACTTCAAAAGGTGCCGCTTGAATACTTGAATTATAACTATTATTATAGATAAATTCGATCAAAGGTAAATGACTATCCCATGATCCATCAAAATCAATAATACATGCCCGCAACATATCTTCCAAAGTTTGGATCGTACGTTCACTTTGGCCATCTGTTTGCGGATGATAAGTCGTACTTAACTTTACTTGTGAACCCATTTCTCTTTGGAAACTTCTCCAAAACATGGAAGTAAAATGAGTATCACGATCAGAAACAATCGATAAAGGGACACCATGACGTGTTACCACTTCATTAATGTATAACTTTGCTAATCGTTCCGTTGAGTATGTCCCTTCCATCGGCAAGAAGTGTGTAGACTTCGATAAACGATCCACAATCACCCAAATAGCATCAAAACCTTTTGGCGTTTTAGGTAAATTTGTTATGAAATCCATGGTGATATGATCCCACTTCCAAACTGGAATTTCTAACGGCTGCAACTTTCCTTAAGGTCCCTGATGTTCTATTTTAACCTGTAAACAGGTCATACACTTTTCCACATATTGTGCGACATCTTTCTTCATTCCCGGCCACTAATAAAACTGCTTCTTATCATGATACATTTTATTAGTACCCGGGTGAATAGAGAAATGAGACTTGTGAGCTTCACTTAGAACTCTTTCCCTTATATCGCTATAACGTGGCACCCAAACTCTATTTCGGAAACACATCAAATTACGACTATCCTTTACTACTTCATATAGTAAACCTCCAAGTCGTTCTCGCTTGATGTTTTCTTATTTGATGGCCTCTCCTTGACTTCTTTGCAACTCTTCATGAATGCTTGGCGACAATTCAGCTCGTAAAGCGGTAGCTTTAATCGTCCCACTCTTATCTTTGCGGCTTAATGCGTTAGCGACAACATTTTCCTTTCCCGGATGGTATAGAATTTCACAATCATAATCACTTACTAATTCTAACCACCGTCTTTGCCGCATATTCAGATCTCGTTGATGAAACAAATGTTGCAAACTTTTATGATCTGTAAAAATTTGGCATTTCGTTTCCATATAAGTAATGTCTCCAGATCTTTAGTGCGAAGACCACAGCTGCCAGTTCCGTATCGTGTGTAGGGTATTGCTTTTCATGCTCTTTCAACTGTCTTAAAGCATAAGCGATAACATTTCCCCGTTGCATTAACACACAGCCTAAACCCAGCTTCGAGGCATTGTTGTAGACCACAAGATCTTCCGAACCATCAGGTAAGGATAGGATTGGCGCGCTGCACAACTTATCTTTTAACATCTGAAAGGCTTCAGCTTGCATTTCTTTCCACTCGAAATTCACATTCTTTTTTGTAAGTCCCGTTAACGGGGTAGCAATACGAGAAAAATCTTGTATAACCTTTCGATAATAACCGGCCAATCCAAGAAAACTTCGGATCTCTATCGGTGTTCTCGGTGCTTCCCACTTCTCGATAGCTTCAATCTTAAGTGGATCTACTTGAACACCTGCCTTAAAAATAATATGACCCAGAAATTGAACTTTACGTAGCCCAAAACTCACACTTTGACATCTTGGCATACAATTTTTCTTGCTTCAATAATTCCATAATCAATCGAAGATGATTTGCGTGCTCTTCTTCAGACTTAGAATATATCAATATATCATCGATAAATACAATGACAAACTTATCGAGATATGGATGGAATATTCTACTCATCATATCCATAAATGCTGCTGGCGCATTCGTAAGTCCGAACGGCATCACCAAAAATTCATGATGTCCGTAACGTGTACGAAAGGCTGTTTTCGGCACATCTTCTTCACGTATCTTTAATTGATGATAACCGGACCCCAAGTCAATCTTTGAGAAGTAACTCGCCCCAATCAATTGATCAAATAAATCGTCAATTCTTGGAAGCGGATACTTATTCTTGATCGTCAATTTATTCAATTCACGGTAATCAATGCACATTCTCATTGATCCGTTTTTCTTCTTTACAAACAACACCGGTGCACCCCAAGGAGATATACTCGATCGGATGAAAGCTTTGTCGAGCAATTCTTTCAATTCAGAAGGAGCTAACTGATACGGTGACCGTGCTACTGGTGTGGCTCCTGGTATTAACTCGATCTGAAACTTTATCGATCGATTAGGTGGCAAACTGGTCAAGTCTTCCGGAAATACTTCCGGAAAGTCACAGACTACCGGAATGTTCTCCATCTTGGTCTTTTCTTTCTTACTATCAATCACGTAAGCAAGAAAACATACACACCCTTTATGCACAAATTTCCGAGCCTTTAAAACAGAAACAAGACTGGAACAACGGTTTCACCGGTCTCCATAAATCACCCCTGGCCCTCTTCCGAGTAAGTCAATATGAATCATCTTCTTTTCACAGATTATATTGGCTTGATTCTTAGCAAACCAATTCATACCCACTATAACATCAAATTCTCTTAATGGCATAGGGAACAGTTGGATAGGTACGTCACACCCTTCCACAACTATAACACAATTATCAAAAACTTTTTTAACCGAAACTTCCCCATCATTCGCTGTTTCTACTACTAAGACATCATCTAATATCTTAGGCTTAACATACGAACAACCAATAAATGAGGGTGACACAAAGGAACGATTTGCACCGAAATCAAATAACAGTTTGGCACTGACTGAATTAACAAAAAAAGTACCCATCACGACTTCCGGGTTCTCTTCAGCTTCACCTTTTGTCATTTGAAAGGCACGCCCCCTTGCCGCAGTTCCCCCTCTTTTCATTTCCCCACGACCACTTTGATAATTCCTGTTAGAAGTCGATCCTCGGTTGGACTGATTTCCTCCAGCATAACCTGTTCCTTGACCCCTCAACTGTGGGCAATTTGATTGGATATGGTCAGGAGATTTACATGTGAGACAACGTAGTATTGTCTTACAATCTCTAGCAAAATGACCTGCTTCAAAACATTTGTAACACTTTCGTGGATCAGTGTTACATTCTCCATGATGTACCTTATGGCAACGGGTACACACTTTATCGGAAATCTTTTGGATCGGACGACTGGTAGACCCAACGAACTTCGGTTTACGAAATTCCACCGTCAACCCTTTTCCTTTCCTCTTCTCACCCACTTTCTCATTTGCTTCTCTAATACAATCTTGCTCAATTGGTTCGGCAACATCAATTGCAGCAATAAAAGTAACAGGGTTTCTGACGATCACACTCCTCCTGATTTCGGAATCTAATCCCCATATATATCTTTTCACCTTCTTATGTTCAGTATCAACATAAGATTCAGCAAATCTGCACTTCTCAGAAAATTCCTCAGTATACACACGTACCGGTCTACCTTTCTGCACTAATACTAAGAATTCATCTTGCAATTGTCTTAATGCAGCTTCTGGACAATATTGTTCTTTGAATTTAGCAGAAAAATCCTTCCAGATCATTGTTTCTAGAATATCTAGGTCTGAAGTTGACAAGACTTCCCACCAATACAGAGCACTCGACCTCAACTTCGAGACTGCAAACACAACTTTATCTTCTTCTGAGGTCTTACTGGTCTTTAGTATCATTTCCGTCTCCTTTAACCAACACATGGCTTTCACTGGATCCCGCTCACCAGAATAGGTAGGAGGTTTTCATGCTAAAAACATTTTGATGTCACCTCCTTTTGCTACCGATTAAGAGGTTGGTGGTACCGATGCCACAGTCACGGGGGTACTTGCTTCCACTTCTTCGTGAGTTTCAAGATTTACCGTCTCTTCAGGCACTATTTGAGAGTGATGCCTAAGGTGAGAGAGCAAGGTATCCTGAAATTTAGCTAGCTGAGCTTCTAACATTTCTGGAGTAACATAACCAGGGTTTTGTGCTCGACCTCTTCCCCGTGTTCTACCCCTTCCACGGCCTATTGTCGGGCTTTCTTGGGCTGATATTTCATGCTCAGGATGAACTTCTCGATGTGACCCCCTAGCCCTTCCTCGGCCTCGGCCTCGACCTCTAGTGGTAGTAGTAGTTTCTGGATGTTCAGCACCCAGAATTCCTCTTCCTCGGCCTCTACCACGACCTACAGATAATTCTTCTAGAATAACCCTTACAGATGTGTTTTCTCTCTCGGGATTATCAGAACCAATCCTAACGGATCTTCTCGAATTTCCAGCCATCTTATCTTAACTCGATCTAACTGCAACAATAACATGTATACAATTAATCACATAATTTAAATATAATAGGATGTTCAAGCTTCAACAAGTACTTGTAAACTTATGATTACATTGGCCATATGTAATTTAAATATACTGCACTTGCCGTTCTTTTGACCCAATTATATTTAATCACGTTCTCCGGGCTCTACCCAAGAGTGAATCATATTCATCCAATGCTCTAGTTTAAGTCTAAGTATCAAAAGATACCTAAATCTCTTAAACTAAGAGAGAGAAACATTATTTTAACACATACAACCAATTAAAATTATTGAAATTAAATGTGTAGAAGAAAGGGAAATAATATTTTATTAAATGTATTGAATATTTTAAATATATAAGTAATGATGGATTTTTTTTAAAATAGAAAAACTGTTGGAGTTGGATGAAAATGTTTTTAGAGGTTTTTACTTCACTACTAAACAAAAGACTTTTACCTACGGATATTTCTCTGGGACATTTGTTGCTAAAAGGTGATTCCTCACAAAACCGTCACAAAATTTGGTTGCTAAATTGCTGATGGGTAATTCAAATTAGTGACAGATTACCCAGGGATTCTCTGGGTGATCCGTTGGTATTTTCTTAAAAAACATCGGATTTTACCGAACCACTGGTATTTTCTGGGTGGTCCATGGGTAATCAACGACGGAAATTTTCCTGTGTAATTTTGTGGCTGAAAGTCATTTGTTTTGTAGTGCTTTTCATTCTATATTTTAGAGAAATTAAGAAAAGCTGTTGAAGATGCTCTGACTTTGCTAATAAATACAAAAGCATTATATTAAAATTCTTTACACTTAGAGGTACAAAGTGATATTAGATAAGAACTATCATTCCCGCAGAATTTTTTATCATTTTACATCCAAATCATATGATATTTTAGTTTATACGAATAAAATTATTTAACCTTAGTAAAATAAAATCTAAAATGACATTCATTAAAGAATAACGTTTTAAAAGAATATTACGAATTCACATCAATTCAAACAATTTAATTATTTTAGGATAAGACATGAATACTTTTTAGCAAAGAGGTTCTATTAATTTCAATGCTTTCTGAAAAGGAACGTCATGTTGAAAATTTCATAGAATTTGGAAAAAAAAGACAGTATTACATAGGATCTTAGAGGTACAAAGTGATATGAGATTACTTATGATATTTGTGTGGGTTTGCCGTTAGTAATTATATGTGATTTATTTCAATTTATTCAGGTGTTAGAACGAAAGATATAAGATATATATTTATAGTATCTTAAAGGTAATTATAATATATGGATGGTCAAAAACTGATATTTGTAGTTATGCATTTGTGTGTTTGATAACTTGGGTTTGTGAATATTGATGATTTCTTTGTAGTTTATGTATAGATTCATAACTGATTAACACATTATATAACTTATAAAAATATGATTACATGTGATTCTTAATTTGCTTAATTGGTGTATAAAAATATGATTACATGTGATTCTTAATTTAGTTTGCTTTGGTGTAGATAATATTTTGCTGCAGAATTTGCTCGTCGTTTTTATAAAAATATTGGTTCACGTCTTTTTAATCCATAATATTTTGTGTATATATGAAAAATATCTTGACAACAATGGTGGAAATCTATGATGGTGGAAATGTTTTGTGAAAATGGTGTGAAATTGCATATGGTGGAAATCTATAATGGTGGAAATGTTTTGTGAAGATGGTGGATATTTTTTGGGATGAAATTAAAATCCCATATTTTCAGCAAATATGGATTTATCCATAATTAGATCTTGTAACATAAAGACCTTAATGCCCTTTTCTATTATATTTAATCCAATGTTATTTTAGTTAATATTGTTAATTATTGATTGGCTAAGAATCGTCCTCGTGTTTCTTTAAATGTTTGAGGTTTTCGTATGAACCTCCCTATATATATATATATAGGAAGGTTCAAATGAGAACTTTCTAAATTTAAAAAAACAAAGGAACACTTATGGACAACATATGATGTGGGTCCCACATAATATTAAATCATTTCTGATTTAATATTATTTAATATTAAATCAGAAATGATTTAATATTATGTGGGATCCACATCATATGTGGTCCACAAATTGTTCTTTTGTTCCTTTAAAGATGAGTGGTTCTCGTATGATCTCTCCCCTATACATATATATATATATATATATATATATATATATATATATTTTCTGTAAAAGCCCGAATAAACCAAAACCCCAAAATACATAGATTTTATATACACAACGAGTTCCATGTATTACAACTTGTTTAAGTTACAAGTATATAACAAAAGCTAGCATAACAAATTACATCTTGTTCTTGCCTTTGCCTTCCAAATGATGCTGACCTGTAAAATTATTTCATAACGATAAAGGGTTAAACCGAAAGGCCTAGTGAGTAATTTCCCTCGTGTTTAAACCACGATCTGAGAAAAACCTTAAAAACTATATATGACAAAATATCTTATCGCAACACCTAGACCCGACAACAAAAGTTATCGGATAAACGGTCCGATATCCACAGTTCTCGAATCATATAGATCCGGCAAACAAGATGATCGAATCATATAGATCCGACGAACTTATTCCTCGGGCTATATAGGTCCGACAACCTTTTTCCTCGGGTCCTATAGAGCCGACATGCTGGTTTTTCGGGTCATATAGAGCCGACAAGCCCACTTGTCGAGCCAGATAGATCCGACAAGCTTACTTGTCGAGTCAATTAGACCTGATAAGTTTACTTGTCGGGTCCTATAGAGCCGACATAAAACCCTTTCTCGAAATCAAAGAACTCAACAAGTCCAGTTCTCGCCTCAAAGGGCTCGATAACCAGGTCCTCGGGTCATACTGACCCGATATCTTTTTAAATCGGTTTCACATTCCAATCATAACCCAGGTCTCAAGGCATCATATCCTCCTAATACTCTCAATCGGTATTACTCTTACTGGGATCATTCTCTCGTTCTTTCTAAACCGTTGCCTGTTTCACGAGCATCTAGTCCGGCTCACGCCATTCAAAATGGCTAATTTATTTTGATTATTCCACCCACAATCATTTATACGTTTTCTCCGTCCACTCATCGCGAATCCACCGCCACCATTCTCGTGACTCAATTGTTTTGGCCAACCTCTTTACTTGTTAGTTTCACAAAATACTAACAATTAAAGTCATATAATCTCGTTTATATGAAATAAATCACGTGTAACGGAAAAACACGTATTTTACAAAAGTTTTGTAAACACTCACCTTAAACGATATCAATCGATAAATTCCGAGACTTCTAACCGGCTATATGAACAAAACATGACGTATAACTGTAATACAGAAGTCTACGGTCAAAACCTCGATATAAACCCGAAACTTATTGAATTGTAAATTTATAATCCAAACCATAATTCTTACCTTAAACTCTCTTCACTTTCTGCTTATGCGAAACAACAGAGACCAAAAACTCTAATTCACTAAAAATGTTATGAATTATTAAAATCCAAAACTTCTATTTAAATGAGACAAGAGATAAAAAAAAAGTGGTGATGATGTCTTCGCATGACACATCACAAAAAACAGACACATGCATACACACATGTATGTGTTTGTTTTAATATTATTGGAGGATAAATCTATGACATAAGTAGGTGAAACCATATTTCACTTTAAGTCCTTCAACTTCAAACCATAAATTAAAACAACCCTTAAGCTTTCAACCGATAATTATAACAAACCCGGTTATTACACACACACACATATATATATATATATATAGGGGAGGGATCATACGAGAACCACCTCTCTTTAAAGGAACAAAGGGACACATTGTGGACCACATATGATGTGGGTCCCACATAATATCAAATCATTTCTGATTTAATATTAAATCATATTAAATCAGAAATGATTTAATATTATGTGGGACCTACATCATATGTCGTCCACAAGGTATTTCTTTATTACTTTAAATTTACAAAGTTCTCATTTGAACCTTCCTCTCTCTCTCTCTCTCTATATATATATATATCTATACTACTTCAATATTGGTTTAGCCTAAAAGTCTTAATTACAACTCCTTATGCATTGTTGTTGGGGCATCGATGATTTGGTGATGAACCTTCTCTATTATTTGATTGATCTTTTACAGGTTCTTTTGAAGGTCTGAAATATGCTTCAAGTATTGGAAAATTAAAGACTATCCAATCAAAGGTTGTACATCAAAATGTGGAATTTTTGATGTACCAACTAACTTTAATATTCTGACCACTTGCCGAATCAAGATGAGGATTGGGTCACCGATGTTGTATTGGGTCACTGATACAAGATGAGGTCACCAACCTAAAAGATGAGGTCACCGACATAGTACATAGAGGTTACCGACATTGTCTGAAGGTCACCGACATTGTATGAAGGTCACCGACATTTAACATGTAGGTCACCGATTTTCATATATGGTCACCGAAAATTGCAGTTGCCTTTCCTTAAGGTTGTGATAACAAATCACCAGTACAAGGATGTACACTTGCTAACACTTAGTGAAAAATGAGGATCACCAAGCAATGTGTACACTTATAGATACCAACCTTATAAGGCACTAACCGATATGATACATGGTTCCATGTATCACCCAACAATTTTCAGAGATAAGTTCTTATGACACAATTAATGCAAGATACGTGTGCAGCAAGAACTTGGGTAGCAAACCTTAAATTGGGACATTCTCTTTTTACTCACCTAAAAAGGATGCTTGTCTTTAAGCGAAAAGGTTTGATGGGACTTCATAGAGTATAAAGAAAAAGAGATAAAGTTATCTGACATTGCGTGCTACAAAGAATGGTTCATCCATTAACCTAGTACAAAGGGAGTGACATCTTCCTTTGACCATCAGATATACTTCCAGCTAATGAATCCTTGATAGCTGTCCACATGCATCCCATGCATGGGCACTATAAAAGGAGATGAAGTCCTTCCTATAAAACTCACGCTTTCAACAAATCCTCTGAGTGATCATTTGTTTGATTCCGGCAATCCTGTGTGTTCTAACAGTTTTATTTTAATTTCCTTAGTGTACAAGTTAATTACTGTTATCATGTGTTTCATGTGTTTAATTTGTTAGAATAGTGTGTCTATTCTTTTCCGCAACAAACTCCTGTGTGTAAATTTTTAATATTTATATTAAAAAATTTAAAATAGTAAAATTTTGTGTGTTTGTATTCAACCCCCCTCCCCCTTCTACAAACCCTCACTTACATAGCCATCTCTAAACAGGGACTAACAAGTGGTATTAGAGCAGTTGGTTTAAATCAATAAACCAGATCTGTGATGGCTACTACTCCTTCAAATGTTGATGGTGCTCTGCAGACCTCCTTCAGTGGTACATATGACTTAGGCTCCTTGGCCAAACCTCTAAGGTTCAACCCAAGTAACTTTGGGTTACGGAAAAATCATATGCTACTATTCTTGGAAGGGATCGATTGCAGGTATCCTAACATTCTGAGTGAGGACCTATTGTTCCTAAAATTTGGGCTCGATTTGGCCCGCAAAAAGACGCTGAAGGAAAAGATATAAAGTCAGATGATGAAAGGAGTGATAAAACTGGCAGATATATTATCAAACCTTCAAATAAATATAATGAGGATGATAAACGCCTAGTTGCTCTAGACACTAAAATTAAATCTGCTCTTGTTGTATCTCTTCCTGATGAAGTGTACCATTCTCTTCTAAATCTTTTTACTGCAAAAGAAATGTGGGACACTTTGAGTATCTTATATGAAGGTACTAAAGAAGTTAAGAAATCTAACAAGATTTGGCTTGTTAGAAAGTATGAACTATTCTCTCATGAAAAAGGGGAATCCCTCCGTGTCTATTTTAATCGCTTTAATTGTCTTTTAAATGACCTTAAGGTTCTAGGAAAAGTTTATGATAATAAAGAGGTTTTGTGCAAGTTTATGGACTGCCTCCCAGACTTCTGGGAAACCATATGCACTTGCATTAAGCAAACCAAGGATCTTGAAATAATGCCTTTAACTGCTCTTTATGGGACTCCGCTTCATTATGAACAAACCAAGAACCAAAGAAAATCTCTCATAAAGGACATTAAGTCTTCTTTTGTTGCTTTAATAGGTGATTCTAAATCTTCTTCATGTGTTCCTAGAATCACCTACCCCTCTTCTGAATCTGAAAATGATATTAAGGAAGATTCATCTCATCTATCAGATGCTTACTACAGTGCTGCTGATGATGAGGGAGAAGAATCCGCCATTGACATATTGTCTGATAGTATGACAATGATTGCTGGAAACCTTAAAAATAAAAGATTTTTTTCCAACCGTTCTAAATTTCAAAGAAAACCTTTTTCTCAAAAATCTTCTTCTGACAAAGCAAATGAAGAATGCTTCAGTTGTGGAAAGAAGGGTCACTTTGCCTCTGAGTGCAGATCCAAAGTTTTCTCTAAACTCAAGTCTTCTTCTTCTGGCCATGACTACTCAAAATCAGCTTCCAGGAAGCCTGAAAAGAGAAATAGCCGTTTTTCTAAGGGAAGTCCTGAATCCTCAAAAGAAATCTCTGGATACAAGAAATATCAAGCTAAGTATAAGAGAGAAAAGGAAAAGAACCAAAGTAAAGGAAAAACTTTGGTTGCTGAGACCCATTGTTGGGAAGATGAGCAAACTTCCGAAAGTGAAAGTGAATATGTCACAAAGTGCCTTATGGCCAAAATTGATGAATTAGAAGATATGGAGAAGTCATTCTACACTACTCTCGTATCTACTGAGGGATCAACTTCGGGAACCAAGCCTCAGGTACATCCCTTTACCTTTCTTCTGATGATCAAAAAGTTGATGCCTTTGACTCCTTAACTGTTGACTTCTGTAACTTAAAGGATCAAAAGAAAAAGGCTGACATACATATAAAATATTTAAATGATCAACTTCTATCTTGCTTTTCTAAACTTAAAAATTTTGAAAAAATGAAAGTTGATCTAGAAAACCTAAGGTATTTAAACGACAGTCTTTCTGAAGAAAAAGAAAAGATCTCTAACACTCTTGAAAAAGAACAAGAAGTTCTTTCAAAATGGACTAAATCTTCAAAAAATCTTGAAAAGATTATTCTAGATCAAGTTTCTTGCAATGATAAGTCTGGTCTTGGATATGGAAAAGATGATCCTCAACCTTCTGACCTTTCACTTCCATCATCCGAATGTCAAGGCTTTCCTGCTGGTTTCTTCTCCGATGACAATGATGAGCTTTTAGATTACTCATCTGAGGTTTCCACTTCTGTCCATTCTATAGACTTGTTAGATATGCTAAAAGTAGAGTCTAATGCCAAGAAGTTTGGAGTTTTTGTAAAAGCTAAAGAATCATCTGCTGAGCCTTCAAAGGTTTCAACTCTTCCAAGCTCCTCCTCTTCTTCTCCCAAACCCATTCAAAGACTTCTAAACTATCTAAGTCTTCGTGAGTCAAGGCACTGTCATGAGTCACCGACTGTTCCTGAGCACCCTGCTACAAAAAGATTTTCTTCTTTTCAAAAGAAAAATTTTTCTAAGCCAAATTTTTCATCCCAAAGGAAATCTCAAATAGTTACTGATTTCATTCCTCGATCAGTGAACTTGAAGAAATCAAAAAATCTTGGTAAAGGTATTCTTGGATCAAGACCAGGTGTTGGTCACCCCTCCTCTTATCAGTCACCAACCTCTGCTCAAAGTTTTGATAGTATGGATTTCAAAAGGGCCTTTACTATAAAGAAATGCTACAATTGTGGCAACACTCTCCATCTTGCTAAAGACTGTTCGAAAGATTTTGACCTCCGTAAAAACAAAATGCCTTCTAATCCCAAAGGACCCACCTCAAAATGGGTACCAAAAGTCTAAATTTGTTTATGGGTGCAGGTACCAAACAAAGAACATATATGGTACATGGACAGCGGTTGTTCAAGGCACATGACCGGAAACAAACTTCTTCTCTCTAACTTCTCAAAAGAAAAGGGACCCACTTTTTCCTTTGGAGGAAATGGGAAAGGTGTCACCAAAGGTTATGGTACCATATCAAATGGAACCATCACTTTCTCTAAAGTAGCTCATGTTGAGGGGCTAATGTACAATCTTCTGAGCATCAGCCAAATATGTGATTTGGGATATAAGGTCATGTTTCAACTGAGTGTTTGCTTAGTCTTTGATGTTCAGAATAAAGTTGTACTGGCAGGTACCCGAATGAACGATGTATACGTAATCAACATGAAGGATAGTGCTATTGGAGAAGCCATGTGTCTCCTCTCTCAAGAACTAGCCAAACAAAGTTGGTTGTGGCATAAAAGGTTCTCTCATCTAAATTTTAAAACCTTGAATAAATTTTCCACCAAAGATCTGGTTGTTGGAATGCCAAAAATAGTTTTTGAGAAAGAAAAGTTGTGTGGAGCATGTGAAAAAGGAAAACTCACTAGAACTTCCTTTAAAACAAAAAACAATGCTCATCTATCTTTCAACCTCTTCAAATGCTTCACATGGATCTGTGTGGTCCAGTAAGCACACCTAGTCTAGGTGGTAAAAAGTATATGCTAGTAATTGTTGATGAATTCTCTAGATATACTTGGGTGTTCTTTCTAAAACACAAAAGTGATGAAACTGAAGAAATCATCAGGTTTACTAGAAAGATTGAAAATATGAATGGTAAACTGGTGAAAGTCTTTCAGAAGTGATAATGGCACATAATTCAAATATGCTGCTCTGGAAGATTTCTTTGACTTAAAGAAATCTCTGAGAACTTTTCTGCCGTACGCACTCCTCAACAAAATGGTGTTGTTGAAAGAAAGAATCGGACGCTGTGTGAAGCTGCAAAATCAATTCTGAGTGAATCTAAGTTGCCAACCTATTTTTGGGCTGAAGCAGTTAACACTGCATGCTTTACTCAAAATAGGTCTATCATAGTCAAAAGGCATGACAAGACTGCTTATGAAGTTTTCCATTGTCGGAAACCTGCAGTTGACTTCTTTCATGTATTTGGCTGTGCATGTCACATGCTAAATGACAGGGAACAACTTGGAAAATTTGACCCAAAGTCTGATGATGGAATTTTCATGGGCTATTCTCTCTCCTCAAGAGCTTTCAGAATCTACAACCTCAGAAGACAATGCATAGATGAATCTATGCATGTGAAATTTGATGAGTTTGAAACATCTTCATTATCTTGTAATGAAGAAAAACTAAATCTATGGATAAACTCATGTGTTGGTGAAATTCCATCTCCCTCTCAGCCTAATCCTTCAAGTCAACAAGATAACAACTCTTCTCAGCCTCCCATCAACACCACCTTATCTCCAAAACCCACTCCTTCTTCTCTACCTCCTGAAACTAACTCTTCAGGAGAACATACCCATCTAAACACCATATCTTCCACTAACCTACCCTCACCATCTCAAATTCCTACCTCATCCTCTTCTGTACCTCCTCCCTTGCCTCCTGCACTAAAGTGGACCATGGATCATCCAATAGATCAAATCATAGGTGATCCTCAAGTTGGTGTAAAAACAAGAAGAGGCATTAGCAACCCGTGCTTATATGTCAACTTTGTTTCTATTGTTGAGCCTAAGCTAATTAATGAAGCCCTAGCTGATCCTAGCTGGGTAATTGCCATGCAAGAAGAACTCTCACAATTTGAGAGAAACAAAGTCTGGAAGTTAGTTCCTCGTCCATCTAACAAAACCATTATTGGAACAAATTGGGTGTTCCGAAACAAGATGGATGAAGAAGGAACTGTCATAAGAAATAAAGCAAGGTTGGTTGCTCAAGGATATCGGCAAGAGGAAGGAATTGATTATGATGAAACTTTTGCTTCTGTTGCCAGATTGGAAGCTATCCGAATATTTCTTGCCCGTGCAGCTTACAAGAATTTTCGGGTATTCCAAGTGGATGTCAAAAGTGTCTTCCTAAATGGTGAGCTAGCTGAAGAAGTGTATGTAAAGCAACCACCTGGGTTTGAAGATCTAGTCCATCCATATCATGTGTATCGGCTAGATAAAGCTCTGTACGGACTAAAGCAAGCTCCTCGTGCCTGGTATGATACTCTCTCAGACTATCTTCTTAAAAATGAGTATATACGAGGCAAAATCGACAACACTCTTTTCTTCAAGAAGTCAAAAGGTAATATCATTCTTGTTCAAATCTATGTTGATGATATTATTTTTTGAGCCACCGATGAATCCTTGTGTGATGAATTTAGCTCCCTCATGCAAAAAGAGTATGAAATGAGCATGATGGAGGAGTTAACTTTCTTTCTTGGTTTACAAGTAAAACAGTCTCCAGAATGTATCTTTATTAATCAAAGTAAATACATTAAAGATCTTCTGAAAAAGTTTCAACTTGATACTTGCTCTATCATGAAAACTCCTATGGCTCCTCTTCTTAGACTTTATTCTGATCCTGATGGTGTGTCTGTTAATATTACAAATTATAGAGGCATGATAGGATCTCTTAGACCTGATATAATGTTTGCTACTTGTCTGTGTGCTCGATATCAAGCAAATCCTAAGGAATCACATCTAGTTGCTATGAAAAGGATTTTTAGGTATCTGAAATATACCATAAATCTGGGTCTTTGGTATCCCAAAGACTCAGGTTTCGATCTCATCGGGTACTCTGATTCTGATTTTGCAGGTTCAAAAATAGACAGAAAAAGTACAACTGGAAGTTGTCAATTGCTTGGTGGAAAGCTTGTAAGCTGGTCAAGTAAGAAACAACATTCGGTGTCTAGTTCTACAACTGAAACAGAATATGTGGCTGCTGGAAGTTGTTGTGCACAAATATTGTGGATGAAAAATCAGTTGTGTAATTACTATCTGATTTTCTCAAAGATCCCAATATTGTATGACAACTCAAGTGCAATAGCCATTGCCAACAATCCGGTGCTTCATTCAAGATCTAAGCATATTGATATCATGTATCACTTTATAAGAGATCATGTCTCTAAAGGTGACGTGGAACTACACTTTATTCCCACTGATTATCAATTAGCTGATCTGTTCACAAAGCCCCTTGATGAAGCAAGGTTCAAGTTCCTCATCGGTGAATTAGGTATGATTAATATAGAATAATATATATATATATAAGTAAATAAATAAATAAAAAAATATATAAAATATATATATATATTTATATAATAAAAATATATATATATATATATATAGAGTCGGTGAATCACTCACCGACGTGTTCTCTCTCTCACCTTACCGTCGCTCTATCTCTCTATATAAACCACTCACCGACGAAACCCTAAAACATACACTCCCCGACGATTACACTTTCCGACGAAACCCTAGCCTCACACTCACCAACGATAGCCACACACTCATCGACGGTCGTCGCCCACTCACCGACGTTTCTCACCCTACTCACTGACGTCTCTCTCCCAGACGATCGAACTCACCGACGGTCACCCCTAAACCATTCACCGACGGTCGACAGACTCACCGACGATCGACGTCGTACCCACCGACGTTCGACACTGTACCCACCGACGTCGTATCTTACACTCACCGACGTCGTACCACTCACCGACATCATCTCTAAAACCCTTCACATTTCTTATCCTTTAAAAGATAACCCTTAGATTACCAATCTTGGTGACTAAGATTCGTTGAACCTATCCATAATGACATCATCAATGTCATTAATGTCAGAAGCATACGCCGATTTCAGTCTAAACCCTTAGAATTCTGACCTTTCAATCACCTCAAGTCATCATTAGGTTTGAAAATCAAATTTCCTTCCCCTCATATAAATAACCGTTCCCTACTACCTTCTCCTTCTTTATCGCTTTCTTCTTCTTCTCCAATTCTCTCTCAAGAACAAACCTGCAACTCTCAAAGATTATCCATGGCGTCTTCCACCAACTCTCCATCGAAATCTCCCAAAACTCATGAGGAACAAACCCTAACCCGAGAATCGCTTACCTTCCCTGCATGCCACTACTTTGGTCGCATTGGCATTCACGAAGCTCATCCAGAGTACAATGAAGTTTGTTGGTTCCTTCAACGATGTCCTCTACAGTATGCTCTTACTGTAAAACCAAAAATGAGTAAGTTTCTTCTGGGTAACTTTTGGCTAACCTGCACTTTTGATGCATCCTCGGATCAAATATTGGCATCTGTCCTCAGTGATGATGAATCTGACGTGGTCTTCGATGTTGAAGATGTACGTACCATTCTCCGCCTTCCTTCATATGAGACATATGAAACCTTTCCCCTTGGAAATGAGCACTAACAAGTGGTGTCAGCTCTGAATTACCTTGAAGGGAAAAGAGGTCCAAAATCCAAGGGTCCAGGAACCTTGGTAAGGAAAAATATGGGAAATGTCTGGAACTTCTTTTTTGCTCATCTTATCTTGTG
The DNA here is from genome assembly GCA_036898165.1 of Silybum marianum. Taxonomy (NCBI): domain Eukaryota; kingdom Viridiplantae; phylum Streptophyta; class Magnoliopsida; order Asterales; family Asteraceae; genus Silybum; species Silybum marianum. Next base: position 3,653,149 of record CM072535.1, on the reverse strand, counting down.
TCTGAGCAAGAAGACTGGAGGTCCGGATCAGGCACCATCTCAGGTCACCGAGCTGGCTTATGCCTTGATGTTTCAAAGAAGAATAGACTTTGCAGCTTATTTCTTCAATGAAATGATCTCATCCTTCTCTACATATCGGCGACCACATGTACCTTTCCAACGCCTTTTCTACCTTATTATTAATGCCAAGCTTGCTAAAAAGCTTGAAAAGAGGGATGATATCAAATATGATCTCCCTCTTCATCAAGTTGGCAAGCAACTCATGCAAAAGGGAGTCTTGGCCACCGACAACCCCCTTAGACCTAAAATGATTGAGTCTGCAAGAAAAGCAACTCTTGCTTGGGTGAGAATGAACCCAGACTTCGGAGACCCTCGGTCACTGATTCCACCCCATCTGCACCTCGAGTCACCGATGTGCCAAAATCTCGAAAGAGATCCAAGACGTCAGGCACATCCACCTCCGCACCCACCGATGCCACGAAGCCAAAAGAGCCTTTGGCTTCTACCCAGGCACCGAAACCCCAAAAGCGGAGAAACTCGAAAAGCCCCGCAAGGACTTCCTCAAAGAAGTCCAAGGGTACCCAAAGGGTCATAACACAAAAGCCACCCACCGACTCCCAAAAGTCGGTGAATGTTGAAAATATCCTTACTCGACCCAAGGAACACTCAACCCTTCCTAGCTCCTCCATGCCCTCCCAAAAGGACACGGTTGTACACAGGGATATCCCAACTGGGGCTTCATCAACTTTTTCATCAGTTGATGAAGATGACTTGGAGTCTCCCGTCCAAGGCGCCTCTTCACCACCCCTTGAGCTCTCACAGCTCCTTTTCCACACTCCACATGAGAGTGCATCACAACCAGGTGCATTTGATGGAGCATCCCACTTTACTGACTTTTTATTCTCCGACACTACACATTGGCCACGTACGTCTCCCGTACCTGACAAGGATGTTGAGGAACCCCTTAATGAGGACTCCCCTTATCGACACTCTCCTAAACGTGTCTCCCCCACATCTCCTCCTTCTCCGAGGTCCCCCCCAATTAAACCTACAGGTTTGGTGGATTACTCCTCCTCTAGTGATGATGATGATCAGCGATCAAAGCCTTAACCAGCTGCTCCCATGACTACTCAACAGGGAGATGATCTTATCAAGGCTTTCAATAATTTTTTACATGATACTATCCGACGGGTGGAAGTTCTGGAAGATCATGCAAATAAGGAGATGGAAAGAATGGCCTCTTTTGTAAATACAACCACCACTCTTTCTACTACTCTCAGATCCAGCATTGAAGAGTTGTCGGTGAGTCACCCAACTCTTATGACATGTTTGGATCTCTTGCACATGGATATCCTTGGTCTTCAGCAAGGGTTACTCTCAAGTCAAGATTCAGTGACCTCTTCTATCAGGGAGCTTCGAAGTGCCTCTGAAAAACAGGCCACCGATATTGCTTCTGTTCTTCTCAATCAAAAGGCAATTTTGGAGTCTCTTGCCTCTATTCATACAAAGATTGAAAAGGTACCAAATTCTCCTCCAACAGTTGATCTTGACGTAGGTGACACATTCTTTAAGGATAAAGATCGATTCGTGCTTCAAAGGGTTGGGAAGAAGTTGGGTGTTTTGGGCTCTGATGTTGAAAAGATCAAAACTTTTCTATCTTCAGTGGGTTTCAAAGGATCAACCACTGAGGGGGAGAAAATAAAGAAAGCTGCAGCAACACCACAACCACTCACCACGGTCACCGATGACGTGGTCACCGAGGTGCCCTTGGTCACCGATGACGTGGTCACCGAGGTAACAACACCCTTGGTCACCGACGTCACCAAGGTGGTCGTCGACGACGAATATCAACCACCTTCGATGGTCAACGACGAACAGGTCACCAAAACATATGCCAATGAACCTCTAGTACCGGGTAACACTGGGCTATCTAGAGATGAGGCTAAAGAAGAAACTGGAGCAACATTTGAGGGGGAGGGTGTTAGTGCTCGATCCCTTGAAGAGACTGAAGAAGAGAAAGAAAAGAATAGATTGGAAAAAGCTAAAGGAAAGAAGCCTCTTTCTCATGAAGAACAGCGTGAAGAGCGAAAGAAAAAGAAAAGAACCAGAGGTCCAGAAGCTGATTCTCTCCGATTGCAACCTGCCCTTTCACTAACCGATCCCCTTGGAGTAATTCTGACTGAAGCTGAAAGAGAGGAAGCAGTAAGGGCTCAACTTGAGTTTGATCAGACGAATGTACTCAAGTTGGCTCAAGATGAGGCTGCCCATGCCATTGTCAACGATGCCCTTCAAGCTTAGAAAGATGAGCTTGAAAATATAAAGAAAAATTCAGAAGCAGTGAAGACGGTTGCCGAAGCCAAGAAAACCAAGGAGGTTGATTGGTTCAGAAGGAGACTCAAAAATCGAAAGGATGACTCAAAGATCATCGGCGCCACTATTCACCCTCCAACCAAAAATTCTCCTAAGTTACTTATTACCATAAAAAGAGCTGACTCTCTAAACAAAACTTATGAGATTGAATGGTTGGAAGTTTTGGGGATCACCGAATGGTTGGAGATCGGTAGTCATGTTTCCAAGAGTAGGAGTAAGTACAAAGACTTTGTGCTTGATACTCTCCGAAAATTCTTCATCAAAATGGTTAAAATTCAAAAGGAACATGATATAGCGGTTACAAGCTTAGAAGGGCAACAAATGTACTTCATTCAGCAAGGCCTTACTGGAGAAGTCATTCCACCCCCAAGGAACAAGAAAAAGGGACATTTTGCCATGCTTCACGAAAAGAATATCAAGATAAACGCTTCGGGTATTAATCTCTCCATTCCGACTCCAGCTGCGTACCCGGAGCAAACCATGCTTACTGAACCTGAATATGGAGTGTTCTTTGAAGACATCTTTGGAAACATAGGTTTCTTCAGAGCTTCCGACATTCCAAGGGCTCACAATTGTTTCCTCACTGCTATTCTGGGTGTGCCTCCTGTTGAAGATCATGGAATTACAAGACTTATCTTGGATAAGCTAAAAAGAAGAGAACCCACCGATCCTTAAATATTCTACATATAGTATGAACTTCATTAATCATGTACTCTGTGTGATGTACTATCCTGTGTGTTGATTAATAAAAGTTCATACTTTTCTTCATCTTAATTCTTGTTCATACCTTTAATTTTTTTTTTCTTTGCACATACTTATACTTATACTTATACTGTACATACTCAGTTAAAAAAAATCTGAGTCAAAAGAACCCAAAAGAAAAATAGAAAGGGTCAAAAAGTATTTCTTTCTAACATACAGGTATCATCATCAAATAGGGGAGATTGTTGGGTCACCGATGATTTGGTGATGAACCTTCTCTATTATTTGATTGATCTTTACAGGTTCTTTTGAAGGTCTGAAATATGTTTCAGGTATTGGAAAATCAAAGACTATTCAATCAAGGGTTGTACATCAAAATGTGGAATTTTTGATGTACCAACTAACTTTAATATTCTGACCACTTGCCGAATCAAGATGAGGATTGGGTCACCGATGTTGAATTGGGTCACCGATACAAGATGAGGTCACCGACCTAAAAGATGAGGTCACCGACATGGTACATAGAGGTCACCGACATTGTATGAAGGTCACCGACATTGTACATGGAGGTCACCGAATTTCATATATGGTCACCGAAAATTGCAGTTGCCTTTCCTTAAGGTTGTGATAACAAGTCACCAATACAAGGATGTACACTTGCCAACACTTAGTGAAAAATGAGGATCACCAAGCAATGTGTACACTTATAAATACCAACTTTATAAGGCACTAACCAATGTGATACATGGTTCCATGTATCACCAAGCAATTTTCAGAGATAAGTTCTTATGACATAATAAATGCAAGATACATGTGCAGCAAGAACTTGGGTAGCAAACCTTAAATTGGGACATTCTCTTTTTACTCACCTAAAAAGGATGTTTATCTTTAAGCGAAAAGGTTTGATGGGACTTCATAGAGCATAAAGAAAACGAGATAAAGTTATCTGACATTCCGTGCTACAAAGAATGGTTCATCCATTAACCTAGTACAAAGGGAGTGGCATCTTCCTTTGACCATCAGATATACTTCCAGCTAATGAATCCTTGACAGCTGTCCACATGCATCCCATGCATGGGCACTATAAAAGGAGATGAAGTCCTTCCCATAAAACTCACGCTTTCAACAAATCCTCAGAGTGATCATTTGTTTGATTCAGGCAATCCTGTGTGTTCTAACAGTTTTATTTTAACTTCCTTAGTGTACAAGTTAATTACTGTTATCATGTGTTTCATGTGTTTAGTTTGTTAGAATAGTGTGTCTATTCTTTTCCGCAACAAACTCCTGTGTGTAAATTTTTAATATTTATATTAAAAAATTTAAAAGTGTAAAAATTTGTGTGTTTGTATTCAACCCCCCCCCCCCCTCTACAAACCCTCACTTATATAGCCATCTTTAAACAAGGACTAACAATTGTGTACAATCTTTTTAGGCACCAAACTTGAAAATCTCTTAATTACATGTTGATATACATAAGGTACAAGTTTCTAAAGCCTACTTTTAATCTGACCACCAACACAAATTCTGGGATGCTCTATGGTTTCTTTCTCCTCTTGCAGAATTTGTATTCATCGTTCAAGCTTGCCTCCAAAATTGTTCCCAAGAATTCAAATTTAACATCTCAACCTTTTGGCTCCCAATTTCTCTACCGGTTCTCCATATCTTACATTTACCGAGGAAGATTCTCTTCGTTTTCTCTCTTCTTCAGAAAAGGTGAAGGAACTGTTTAATGTTTTGTGGATGTTTTACCTCCACTTTTATATGATTATGGTGATTCCTTTGTAGATGGAGATTACGATTTGCTACTCTCACAGACATTTTGTCTAAATCAATATGTGAAAATGTGTGTACTTGCTGATTTTGCCTAAATCAACATTGATTTTGACGAATGTTTGTATTTGCTGATTTTTTCTATTTGTGATTAAGCGTTTTCCTCAACCAGATGCGACTATCCTGAAGTTTCAAAATCGGCTTCCTAGGGTTTCATATGCTTCACCCACACTATTCACGATTCGTACTTCCTCAGTTCTTCTACTTCAACTTTGCTATATGCTGTTGAGTTTTATATTTTTGTTGTTGATTTGGAATGCATTCTTAATGGACAGAATATCCAATCTTTTATGTTCAGAATTTCTAAATCAAAGCCCTCCCGTCCTGCTCTTTGCAATTTAGATATTTTGTTTTTTTGTACTTTAAATATGAAGTTACTCACCAAATTGCTCTCTCCTTAGATCGAGACAACCATGGTTCTTTGTATTCTTTGAGCTAGCTGCGTTTTTATTTAATCATGGATAAGCATTCATTTGGTCCCTATAGATGTGTCTTAATTTGAAGATACTTCCTATGGTAAGCATTTGGTCCATTCCATTAATTTAGTGTTTTTTCAAGTTGAATGATGAGATTATAATATCGTCGATTCTCTTCTCTTTGGGGATGGATAAATATCTTATGAAAATGGTTAATGTACAAGATTAAGAGAAATTATCACAAGAGGTCTCTACTAAATGTAGATAAGTTACTGAACTACCATCAAGTTGCTTTTTCTCTCTCCAAAACCCTATTTCATTTCTGGAAGGAGGTAAGCTGCTCAACTTATGGTATTTGTTTCATCTTTTAGGGGTTTTTGATTTATGCGGATTCCAAATTGGGTTTTTATTTGTAATGAAACAACGTCTGGGTAAACATACTTTCAGTAAAAATATGGACTTCTGATAAGGTTTTTGATCCAAATAAGTGTAAACAAACGTTCTCTCTAGCTCTCTCTTTGGGGAAAGAGTTTGAAGCATAAACTTTCTGCGGTACCAATATTATTGGGGAGTGCTAATGGCACCCCTAAGTAGGAGTGTGATTGTTTTGAGGGAATTTGGCTCAAATGACCAATTCACAAAAACTATTGTTATCTGCAACCATCTCTCTCCACATTTGACCAAAATAGCCAAATCTCCGCTAAAAACCATTGAAACCTCCGCTAAATTAATGGAGATACCAAAAGACGTCGTTTTGGGTGGATTTAACGGAGGTTTGCATGAAGCCTCCGCTAAATTAGCGGAGGTTGCCAAAACGACGTCGTTTTGGGCGTCTGTTGCTTTTCCAGCCGAATACATTGAAACCTCTGCTAAATACGATGAAACCTCCGCTAAATACGTTTAAACCTCCGCTAAATACGTTTAAACTTCCGCTAATTACCTTAAAACCTCCGCCAAAACCCTTAAAACCTCCGCTAAATCACCTTAAACCTCCGCTAAATCATCTTAATTACATTGAAAACGATGACGTTTTGGACACATGTCAATACGAGGTAAACCCTAATTTTTTTCAAAAAATCCGCCTTCATCCATCCTTTTAAAGGGAAATCCGGCTGCTAACTATTCTCATTCATATGTTGCTATCTTCATTTTGAGACCCCACCGCCATTTTTACTCTCATCTTCACCATTTTTACTCTCATCTCCCACAGCAAACAGAAAGTCAAGAGATCGGAGGACCACCTTCAATCTCATCTCTGCCATGTTTTATAGACATTTGAGGACCACCACGTGTTTGTGACAGCAAGGAATTACACACATTTACGAAATGGTTGGTTTACGTTAATGTTTACAATTTACATGTATATTATTTAAGTTAGCTTTGCTTAATATTATGTTTGTCCATTCGTGTGTTTTCATGTAATTCTATATATTTATGTTAATGTTTTTTGTATGTTATATAGGTGGTTGTATGTTATATATTTTTTTTGTATGTTATATAGGTGGTTGTATGTTATATATGTTTTTTGTATGTTATATAGGAATATGTTAGAAAATTTATATATGTTTTTTGTATGTTATATAGGAATTACATTACATTTTTAGGAGTATGTTTTTTGTATGTTATAAAAATTCTCCTTATAAAAATGAATCAAAATAACAACTTCAGTGACCAAAACTGTAATTAGTAAAAAGGGGGATGATAGTTGCTAGTGGATGACAACAACACGGACCAAAAGTGTAATTTACTCTATTATTAGTTAATAAGTTATTGATTAAAATGTATACTTTTTATTTATTTATATAGGACATTGGCCATCTATAAATTATGATATACTAAAACACCTTAATTAAGTATTTTAGTGGAACTTGAATTTTAATACCATGAATTTTATAGTTTTTTTTTATCTTTAAAACAAATAAAAGATCATCTTTATCATTAGCATGGTATTAAAAGTGTACTAATTTTTTAAAAATTTATTATTCATTATCTTATTAATTATATAAAAATAAAAATTATATAAAAATTGAAAACAATGATATTTACGTTTAAACTTATATAAAAATGAAAATTTTATAAAAATTGAAAACAATAACATTTACGTTTAAAATTATATAAAAATTGAAAACAATGACATTTACGTTTACTTCAAAGTCCAGGTACTAAAACTGTCAAAACAGAAAGTTAAAAAAACTAACTTGTCTAACGGAAAGGACTAACTTTGTAGAGAAACTTAATAAAAAATTAACCCTAAAAGACTTGACAGAACTAACGGAAAAAGGACTAAAATTGTAACAAACCTTAACGGAACTAACGGAAAGTACTAATTATAATACAATTTATAAATTAAGTTACAAATCAAAATGTACTAATTAGATTTTTAATAATATTTATGCAGGCCGAGGACGATAGTGTAGCTTCGATTACTGTGAAGGCAAAAATATCCCTCATGAAGGAGATTAAGGAGAAGTTAACCGATGAATGGGTGATCATATTCAATGATACGTGTTTTGGTCCATGGTTGGATCTATCTGACACTACTGCGGATCCTGTGTTACTCTATACATTTTTTCAGAATCAAGTCTTCCCGGATGGTGCAAGTGAATGTATTTCCAGATCGGACCGCATCGGCTTCATTTTGGTCGGGAGGAGTTCTGTTTGGTGACGGGGCTTCGTTTTGGAAGGACTACGAGGGAACCTTCGGTTAGGGATGGTTTCGTTCATAGAGTTTTTGGTGATGATACGCCTAAGTTGGACAAGGTGTGGGCAGTTTTTAATGATATTCAAGAGAATGACAATATGAATGATAACGTGTCGTGCGGGTGTGTTTGACGCTGGTTGTTGATATGTTCTTTCTTGGCCGCCAGAAGAATACGAAAGTTTCTAAATATGTGTTGATGGCGATAGAAAATATGGAATTTTGGAACAGTTATCCCTGGGGGTCTGTTATTTGGAAATTTACAATCAATCAAATGTATAATTGTTTAAATAAAGGAGGACGGACATCGACAAATAAAAAATTGACGATGATGCGGTTCTTATTTGCTTTAAAGGTTAATTAAATTTTTGTCATTTAAATATTTATACATTTTACATGTATTTCATATTTAATTATTGTCATTTAATTACTGTTGACATTTTAATTCACAGATATGGATTGTAGAAACGTTTCCATATTGCAACGCATACTTCAATAAAAATAATAATGTGTACCCGAGGGCATTTCGTTAGACCCGGGTGCAAAAAATGATAAAACTTAGCCACGTCATGAAGATCATTAATGTGTCGACGGTATGTTTTTTAAATATCCTTGAAAAAGATTAATTTTGTTAACTTTTTCTTATTGTAACATCATTTTTCTTTTAAACATATTAGGAGGATATGCAACCACACTACAATCTCCAACCAGAGCATATGGAGGTGTTAGCACAGTGGTATGTCGATAGCCTAAGTTATTTTAGGGCGGGTACGGACGTCCACATTGAAGACGCCATGGATGAGGACGACGCTCATCATCATAGCACCAGCCAGGGATCTCAGCACTAGGGATCCCATCACGAGGGTTATCAGAGCCAGGGATCTCAGCACTAGGAATCCCATCACGTGGGTTATCAGCATCCTCAGTCGGACCCTCATTCCCAGTATCTGGAGAGGTTGGCCAATTTTGAGCATGTTCAGCAAGTTCATGAAACATCATGGCAAGAGTTGATACCCTACCTGCCTGCTATTCGTGGTATTTCAGTGCTTGAGCGTGTTCAACGAACTCATCAAACATCCCTGGATGGTCTTCAAGAATGGAGGCGGTCGGTTGATGAGCGTTTCATGTCATATGATGATTGTTTCGGACACAGGAAAGTACTTTTAATAATACATTATTTGAGTATTTATGTTTAATTTACAAACTTAAAAACCAATATATACAAATTGGTTAACTATTTTTATTCGTGCCTAGATGCCAACATATGATGCACCACAACCACCACAGCCACCACCTAGGAAAACCAGCTTCCTTGATTTGGTGGCTTCGAGGGACACGCCTTCAAGCTCCCAATTTCTCTTTTCCATGCCACAGTACTCCCATACGGTAACTTATACAACTGATGTTAAGAAATTCATTTATGTTATTCGTATGAAACTCTATATATTGACAATATATCTCGATTACATTATGCAACCGGCTCATCCCTATAGCTCTTCCATGCCGCATGGCATGCCTAGCTCATCCATGCCGCATGGCATGCCTTTCATTTCTTGTTTGGATGGTATGGCTGGCCCATCCATGCCGCATGGCATGCCTTTCATGTCTGGCTCAGACATGTTTCAGACTCCGGCTCAGATTCGACCTCCTCCGAAGATAGAGAGCAGGCCGCACCGCGAAGTTGGAGGGGGACGATTTGTACAGGACCCTTATACAGCACTACCGCCTACCACTACTCCTGCCGCTAGAATTAGAGGCAATGCTAGAGGTGCACCGAGAGTTAGAGGCAATGCCAGAGCTAGAGGTCGAACCCAAGTTCAAAATCTTCATACCAGTATTGAGCCGGAAGTCCTTAGAGTATACAGGTCGGAAGGGTTGCCACAAACATGCAAGATTTCGTTGCTACCGATGGAACTCACTCCAACATGGTGGGGTGTATTATTGGGAGAGGATGGGGAAGGGTTGTACTTAAGCTCAATTAGTTTTATAGTTTTAATTATAAATTTGGTTGTAATACGTAGTTCATGTCTAATATTTTCTGTTTTATTAATAGCATGTAGATGTGTGGGTGAAAATGGTGCAGTCAGGTCGAAATGAACGTAGTAGATGGACGATTATGTATGCCGACATCTTTGAGAACTTGTGCGAGCACAATGCCGGTTCAGCCATTCCACAGGCTGACGGTAGAATGACGAAGGAGGGATGGCCAGCATGGGCGAAAATTCATTCGGTATTGAAACTAAAATAACATTTATTTATTTATTAATAGTCATCAATTAGATTCACAAATTTTGAGATCTAACGTTTTTTATTCCAGGTCATAATGCCAATATGTCTCCTGAAAGAACATTGGATGGTCGGGGAGTTGAACTTAGATGAAATGAAACTCAAAATATACGACTCCGACATCGCCGAGACCTATAAAAGGGAAGTGAAAATATGGCTGAGAGCTTTTCTGGTCCGTCTTGAAGAGTTTTTATTGAGGATTGGTGAAACAAGCCGAGCTGAGCGTGTGGGGTCCGTCTCATATGTCAAGGCAAATAACCTACCACAACACGGATTTCTCGGCGATTCTGGTCCTTTGGCGTGCCAAATGACCTCTTTGTTGGGGAATGACATTATCCCATCCCATGATACAATGACTCAAACGGTGAGACAAACGCGTTACCAAATGGCTGATATATTTTGGGATATGCGTGTTTAGGACATTTGTAGTGTTTACGACATTTGTAATTTTGTCTGAACTTTATGGATATTTTATTTTGTATGATTCCATATGAATTTTATATTATGTCGTATGAATTTTAAAAAAATATTGCCATATGCTACGGTTTTCAATACACGAGAGCTTTTCAAACGGGAGTTATCCCCAAAGTCCGATTAGAGAAATTCGTGTGTCACAGGCATATGGAAATTGATTTGGGTGACGGTGTGACCGGTGATACAAAATCACACGGTCACACGGTCACCCAAATCAATTTTCATACGACTGTGACACATGAAGTTCTCTAATATGACTTTGGAGATAACTCCAGCTTGGAGAAGTCTGTCTCGTGTGTTGAAAATCCTAGCATCTGGCAATACTTATACAAATTTATATGAAGTTTGTTTAAAAATTTATATGAAGGAGGGAGGTTCAAGGGAAAACGCTAAAAAAATAGAAAACCGAAGAACAACCTGGATGGCTTCCATGTGTTCGATATGCATTAATGCATATCGGTAACTTGCAACATGCATTAATGAATATTCGTCCATGCATCTGTAATGATAGATGCATTGATGCATAGAAACAAAAATTACCGTTATGCATTAGTGCATACCGTCCACATGGAAGCCTCCCAGGGTGTTCTTCAGTTTTCTCTTTTTTTAGCGTTTTCCCTTGAACCTCCCTATATATATATATATATATACATCAGTGCATATGCAGAAATGCATGTCACAAGTTTTTTTTTATCATTTTACATCAAAATCGTATGAAATTTAAGTTTATACGATTGAAATTATTTAACCTCGGTAAAATAAAATCTAAAATGACATTTAGTAAAAAATAACATTTTAAAAGAATATTATAAATTCAATTCAAACAATTTAATTATTTTAGGAGAAGACATAAATACTTTTCAGCAAAGTGGTTCTATTAACTTCAATGCTTTCTGAAAAGGAACGTCGTGTTGAAAATTTCATAGAATTTGAAAAAAAGAGATCGTATTAAATAGGATGGATGGAGCATTCTTCCTTTCCAAGTAAAAGACTAAAAGGAGTTGACAAAGATACACATATATATACATATATATATATATATATGAAAATTCAAATGAAAAATCAAATTTGGTTGTGAACGTGAGGATATGAAAGTGCGACACATGTCGGAATGTAGATTAATCAGACTGAATAATTTAAAAAATATTCGGACTGAATATAGTATTTATTTGGTTTGAATAATGTTTATTTAGACTTAATAAGCATTATTCATTCAGAATATTTTTTTTATTCAGTCTGGATATTTCTTTTTATTAAGTGTGAATATGACACGTCTCGCGCTCTCATTTGTCCTCACGTTCACAACCAAATTTGAGTTTTTATTTTAACCCTATATATATATATTTTGAGAGAGAGAGAGAGAAAAAAAAATTCAAATGCGAACTCAAATTTGGTTGTGAACGTGAGGACAAACGAGAGCGCGACAATTGTCTGAATTGAGAATTATTTAGACTGGATAATGAAGAAAACATTCAGACTAAATAATAATATTATTCAGTCTGAATAATGCTACATTCAGACTGAATAGTACTATTATTCAGGCCGAATATTTCCTTCAATATTTAGTCTGAATATGACACATGTCGCCCTCTTATTTGTCCTCACATTCGCAGCCAAATTTGAGGTCTCATTTGAACCTGTATATGTATATATATATATATATAGAGAGAGAGAGAGGAAGGTTCAAATGAGAACTTTGTAAATTTAAAGAAATAATGGAACATCTTGTGGACCACATATGATGTGGGTCCTACATAATATTAAATCATTTCTGATTTAATATAATTTAATATTAAATCATAAATGATTTAATATTATGTGGGACCCACATCAAATGTGGTATACAAAGTGTTCCTTTATTCCTTTAAAAAAGGGTGGTTCTCGTATGATCTCTCCCCTATATATATATATATATAAAGAGAGAGAGAGGTAGGTTCAAATGAGAACTTTGTCTTTTTAAAGGAACAAAAGATTCATTTGGGACCACATATGATGTGGGGCCCACAAATAAAAAATCATTTATGATTTTTTGTTTTTTTTCTAAAATATCATAAATGTTTTTTTATTTGTGGGCCCCACATCATATGTGGTCCCAAATGAATTCTTTTGTTCCCTTAAAGATGAGTGGTTCTTGTTTGGTCCCTCCCCTATATATATATATATATATATATATAGAGAGAGAGAGAGAGAGAGGAAGATTCAGGGGAAAACACTAAAAATGAGAAAGCTGAATAACACCCGGACGGTATGCACAAATGCATACAAGCGATTGAAGCTGTTTTTTTTCTATGCACCGGTGAATATATATGCATTAGTGCATATGCACAAATGCATGCCAAAAATTATCGGTATATATTTGTGCATACTGTTCAGATGGAGGGCTCTCAGGGTGTTTATTCAGTGTTTCTCTTTTTTTGGCGTTTTCCCCTGACCTTGACCTATATATATATATATATATACATATAGAGAAAGGTTTAAATGAGAACTTTGTAAATTTAAAGGAATAAAGGAACACCTTGTGGACCACATATGATGTGGGTCCCACATAATATTAAATCATTTAGGATTTAATATTAAATCAGAAATAATTTAATATTATGTGAGACCCACATCATATGTGGTCCACAAAATGTTTTCCTTTATTTCTTTAAAAAGGGATGGTTCTCGTATGATCTCTCCATATACATATATATATATATATATAGGGGAGGGATCATGCGAAAACATGACTTGTTTAAAGAAACAAATGAATCGGTTCTAGCCACATATTTTGGCAAATGAGTTAATATTATATTGAACGACATTGAAATAATTAATGTTGGCTGAAATCCACTTTCCACCAAGGATAAAGTCTTTTAGAGGTAAAATTGGTAGAAGCAAAAATTATAATGTAATATATCAAAAATATAATTTAACATAATATAATATATTAAAAAATTATATTATATATTATATTATATCACATAAATATATTAAATATTATATTATAATATATTATATCAAAAATAATATAATTGACATTGTAATAATGTGGATAACATTTGTGCAAAATTATATATGATTTAACATTAACTTTCTACAAAATCATATGTGATTTTACATTAACATTTGTACAAAATAATATATGACACTGAAATCATATGTGGTTTTGTTGACATACTTGGCATTGTAATCATGTGTGAATATCATTTGCACAAAATCATATATGATTTTACATTTACATTTGTACAAACCACATATGATTTTACATCTTCTATTCGGATGATGTGAGAATTTTTGTAGCCGAGTGACGGGGACTTCTTCTACTCCCAGATTCCGGCTTCATGCAGGCGAGTTGCAGCCTGCAATCCGAACTGAGGACGGGTTTTTAGAGTTAGCTCACCCTCTATACAAAATCATACATGATACTGAAATCATATGTGATTTTGTTAATATAATTGGTATTGTAATAAACTTTTAAAAGATATTACCTTCAATTTTTAAATATATTTTAAAAATAATAAACTTTTTCAATTTTTAAAATTTTAAAATTTTAAAAATAATAAACCTATTCTTTAAAGATATTTAATATTTTAATTTTTAAAAATAATAAACTTTCAATTTTCTAAAATCATATATGATACGAGTTTGGTTTCTTATATTTTTCTTGATTTTATATTTATTTAAAAATATTTGATATTTATCTTGATCTTATATTTATTTAAATATATTTAATAATTAATTTGTTTAGAATTAATCAAGATTGTACATTTTAAATAATTTATAAAGTAATAGTACAAATCAAGATTGTACAAATCTGATAGAAATCATGAATAGTAACATTCAAAAAGTAATGTTTTGACCATAATACCAAAAGGGTAAGTAGATTATTATTAATTAATTTTAATTCCTTAAAATATATGTATATGGCTAGGAATTATTCCTTTGTTTCTTTAAAACCAAAAAGTTCTCATTTGAACCTCCCCCCTCTCTCTCTCTCTCTCTCTCTCTCTCTCTATATATATATATATATATATAGAGGAAGGTTCAAATGAGAACTTTGTAAATTTAAAAGAATAAATGAACACTTTGTGGACCACATATGATGTGAGTCCCACAAAATATTAAGTCATTTTTGATTTATTATGATTTAATATTAAATCAGAAATGATTTAATATTATGTGGGACCCACATCATATGTGGTACACAAGATGTTCCTTTATTCCTTTAAAAATGGATGGTTCTCGTATGATCCCTCCCCTATATATATATATATATGTGTGTGTGTGTGTGTGTGTATATATGTAGGGGAGGATTCATACGAAAACACCCCCCCTTTTAAGAAACAAAGGAACACATAAATAATCGCTGATAGGTCTTATATACCCAAAGACAAAAGAATGGAATCCACAAAGCAAGTATACAATATGGTCTAATATCGTTTCTCAAGTAATAAAGTGGTATAGAATACCGAATATCGTCTACAAAGACTGTCGTAAACATTCAATTGAAATTCTACTAAAGGAAATGGTTTCAGATGGCGAATTGAAGATTTCGATTTGTTGTTTGATTGTTGTGAGTTAACAGTTGATAGTAACCGAATAAAGCAAGTAGCATGGGTGTAAGACTTTGAGGTGAGACCTAAACACAAACTCTGGTGGAAAAAATGCTATAACATTAGTTTGCAGTGTAACTTCCACCATCCACTTTGAGGGTATTCTTTCCGAACTTAACCATTGTACCACTGTTTAGCTTTCAGCCCGTATTCCTATGTAGCATGCAGACCTGTGATAGTATCGAATGGTTTCCTCAAGATGTATGGACTAGCAAATTCCTTTGTCTAAAAATCACTCTTCCGAGCAGATTCCCATATTATTCAAGTTGGTGTGTCATAGTGGCTCATTCCTGAGTCCACCACACTTTAACACTTTGATAAGCGACCAACCCGTCGAGAATAATCAGTTAGAAAAATATAGATGATAAATTCCTTTATCAGCAACTCTTCCAAGTCTACTTCCTATGTCGTTCGAATTAACGTGTATATCATGACTTATTCCTAAGTCCACGACACATTAACACTGTCAAAGTGATCAAACCCTTCAAGAAGTGCATTTGGAGTTTATAAAACTTGAATGCAATAATGGAATATTGTTATTGCTAGACAAGTCCACCATCATTGGGTTTAGAATCTCACATTTTCATCGCACACCTAAGCTAATAAGTTTAGCTACTCATTACATAAATGAAATTACAAGAAATGAAAATTGCTATAATTAAAGACATGAATTTAATTGACTTGAATAATAAAATGCAATAAAGTAAGAAAAATAAAATGCATAAATTAAATAACAATAATTTAAATGACTTGAAAAGTGAATTGTGTGATAAAATAAAGAGACTAGCTTAAAGTAAAGTAAGTAAACAGTTATAGAGAGAGAGAGAGAGAGAGAGAGAAACTTCAAAGATTATTTAATATTAGAGAGAGAAACTAAAGGGATATTAAAATCCCCAAGTGGTTCTTACAACTAAATATAACACAACTATTTATACTAAACTAGAGGGGTATTAAGGTCATAAAGTAACTAGGAAACAAACAAAACATCAAACCAACCCATGTGCTAAAAGGAGCATTACATGGTACAAAAGACAATCATAATGTTTCCCAAGTTTGCAAAACATAAATCACCCTATCTAGTCACTAACTCCTACAAGATCCTTGTCCAAAAGAGATCTTTAAAAATCAGTCTTCAATTTCCAAAAGCAGCTTTATCAATCAGCTCCACATTCAGTTCCCTTTTCTGATGTCTTGTAATACTACAACATGGCAAAAGGCACAAGAATCTGCAAACTTACTCAAAATTAGTCTATTTATATGCATAAAACAGGAAATTCACTCCACAAGGCTTCAAGACTCAATACCAAGAAAATATCAAATAAAAGACTCAAAGTTGGAGAAAAGGGTAAAATAACTCTATAAAAGATACTACAAAAGGGTATTATTGTGTTGAATAATCAACACATAAAAGACAAAAATAAAAATGTCTCAATATCAAAATTGTAAGACTATAGCATTAAGTACTATTCACCTTATGATGAGCATACCAACCTCATGTTATTCATAGCCTTTTATAATTCCAAAATGAGTTTGCTTCCATCACTCATGTGTATTTGCCAAACACTAGCATTCCCATTTTTTCTTAGTTCACCATACACACACATATGTATTTTGAGATTAGTAGGGTTTTCTAATAAGGTCACTCAAATTTGGCATTTCTTTTCTCACTTTAGCCTTTTCTCACAATTGCTTCAACTAGTAGAAATTTCCAAATTAGCACATTTTTGCTCTTTTTGTTGACAACAATGCACTCTGTCCCTGTGGGACATTTGGTGCTTTTATACCCATGCAGAGAACGTATTTAGAGCATTTATATAAGTTGTGCATTCATCTTGTGCTCTTTTTGTATTAGATGGTACCCTTTGTGGGGTACTCTGTGATATTTTGTGATACAATACTCCTCCCCTAAACTTAAAGTTTTCAATGACCTCATTGGAAAAAAATGTATCTATCTAGCACATTGGTGCAAGGGGCTAAAAGTTAACAAAAGGGCGTACATCATGTCTCATAGAAGTATGTGTGGTGTGTGAACTTGGAGTGCCTAGGTAGTGCTAGTTTTAGTGTGGCAAATGAGTGAAAAATAGACCCAAAATTCGGTATGTACTAAGGCTATGTACACATGTGGTATGCAAATCATAAAACCAATCTTACAAAAATAAATCCTAAAGTTCAGCAAATGTCCCGTAACTTCTAAAATTAACTAAAAAAATAAGTAAAAACTAAAAGACATTAATTAAATTGAAATTCAAGGGAGTGAAATAAGCTGACCTATTCCAGAGGAGTAGGAGTTGTGCCCTCCAAGTTGCCTTCCAATGCTACGACAATCACCACAACATTCTTTTTCAGTTCTGCATTGTCTTCTTTCAACCTTTTCACCTTTTTAGCCATTCCCTGTATCTTCTTCCTCGTCCTCTTTACCTTTAACTTGTACTTAGCCTCCATGGTGGTCGTCAACGCAGCCACTTCATCCTTGACCTTTTTGGTTTCATCCAAAAATTTAGAGTTGAGGTCAACTTGTATTTCTTCTATCTTCGTCATGAACTCCCCTCTTTGGCTCATCAGGCCATCAATAAGAGTTGAATTCTGAGCCAAGAGGTCTTCCAACATGGTACCGACATCTGGTCTCTCCACAGTCTTTTCTTTTTTTAGTCTTGACACAGTTTTGGTGTCAATCGTCCATCTTTCCTCTCCATATCCTTTAGTGATGACCACATCATCTTTAAATTGGGACACACCATACTCTAACAGAAACCTGTTCAGCAGACAAGAGAAAAATAACTTCCCTGTTGTTCTCCTAGCACAATACTTCAATTCCTTGACAGAATTTTCCCCAATCATGTGCCTCTCTTACATTATCAGTAATGCTCTTTTGATCAAACCCCTTGTTATGATGTGCCACCTTTTCCTTATACTTGGCAAATGCCTTTTTTGCCTCTGCAGTGCTAAAACAACAATTAGCTAATTTAGGTCTAATGATGAAAACATTAGTAGAACTACCTGCTTTGTGATGCTCCTGGGATGCTGAAGCATCTGAGGACTGTCTTGTAACTCTTTTGGTAAGTTTTGTAGGATTGGCTTGCCCTTTCTGAATCATCTTCCCTGCTCTCTTGGTTTTTTCTATGATGGCTCACTCTTAGAGCTCTTTGATGTTTGCCTTTTCTTCACTAGCTTCCCCTTTTTAGTCTTTGAGGTGGGGAATTTGGAGATGGTTTGGACAAGGGCTTCCTCCTTGGTTATCAATCTTTCTTCATCACTAGCCTCAGTATCTTGGCCATTTGAGGGTTCATCCTCAAGTGAATTAGAGACATGATCAATGGAATAATCATGCTCATTGGAGGCATCAGTTTCCACAAAATCAGAGGAGGGACCCAAAGAGGGGTCAGTGGCAATTTCATTAACATCCTGATCACTAGATTGATCAAGCATACCATCCTCTTTCTGCCCTGATTTAGCACCACACTCCGCTGTTTCCTTATTACGAGCTAAGTCCTCAAATTTATCACCACTCTCCTTTGGTTCCTTATTAACTTCTATGCCCTCAAATTCAACTACTCCACTATTGTCCATTCAAATAGGATCCTTCCAAGTCAACAAAAATATTTGACTTGTATCCATGAGTTTTGTGGCATCATTATCTTTGAGAAAGCTATTCTCTCCCTCCCAGCTAGAGGTAAGATGTCCATCTAAAGCATTACAAACATGGGATGATACCAGTAGGTCGAATTCTGGAGTGAGGTTGAAGTCCACAAATGGTTTCGCTCGTGAAACTTCGACCGTTGTACCTAATGAATGGCCTTTTGTTGCACGATGTTGATTTGAGGGATCACAATCGGACTAACTCTCTTCTCTTGCACAACAGGGGGTGGTTTAAAAATGGGTACGGGCATTCTTGGAGCAATGGAACGTGGTTGTAGGTTGATTATAGGAAAGTAAATGGGTGATTTTGGAAGGTATCTTTGAACCAAAGATGAAATCGGTTTAGGAGGCATAGGACGAGGTCTGGGATTTCGAGGAAATGGACGAATCGGATATTGTTATACCTATCGTGGTTGGATCATTAGAACTTGGGCTCCGGTAGGTGGTGTGAAGGTCACTGGGTTGACATCAAGGGGGGTTTCTTCTATCGGGTTAGTTTTAGGTTTCTCCAGCAAAGAGAATGTGAAGGGTTTTGAGGGGGATTTGGCCGACGATGAACTAGGGGTTTTTGAAATGATCGTCGGAGAAGAAAATGAAGCCATAGGGGGTTTCCACTCTCCCATTTTAGGTTTTAGGGCGGGATGTTCGAGGATCACAGGGGTTCTGATACAAGGTTTTTCGAGAATGGTTTCGCCGACAGATGTTTCCGATGAAGGGTTTTCGTCGGACTCGAAGGTTATCGAATTCTTAGTGGTTCTCGTTTGTTGGAATTCATGCTGGTGATGTGCGATGGTGGTAAGAATCGCTGGTGGTTCATTGACACTGGAGGCTTCGCCGGTGCTCTGCCCTCGTCGCCTAATGCTTCTTCGTACGCCGGAGGCAACGGTTTTCGCCGGGGTTTTTGCTCTTCCCATGGTGGTTCTTCTTAGAAAGGAAAATGAATTTTGGTTATCTTGTGTTTGAAAATGAGGAGACGAGGGGGTTTTGAATGCTATTTAAGAATTTTGGTTATCTCATGTTTGGACAAAATGTTTAAGGATGGAAGCCTTGGAATGGAGCACCTAGAGTTAGGTGTCATATTTTGAGATAAAGCAAATAATTAAAGCTGATTTCCTTAGTTGCCTTATGTCCTTGTGGTGACATCAGTGGTGATGTCATCATGTACTCTTTGCTTTGGTAATATGAAGAACAACTTCTTCCTTCCATCCTTATCTACAAAATGGAAGACAACTATTTAACACTTAAAACATTTAAACAACTGAAATAAATGAATCAAATATTTACAAACAATTTGGACTTTTAGAAGTCCTTGGGCTTCTTCAGAATTTTCAGGGTGTAGCCAAATCCACAGAACAATGCTCTGGGAATGCCACATGATCATGATACAACTTTACTCTTTGACCATTCACCTTAAATACATTCTTGCTTTCAGGATTAACAAGGTCAATTGCACCGTATGAATATACTTTGTGAATTAGGAAAGGTCCAGACCATCTAGACTTAAGTTTTCCTGGGAACAATTTTAACCTTGAGTTGAACAATAGAACTTGTTGGCCTTCCCTTAACTCTCTACGATTAATTCTAGCATCATGCCACTTCTTTGTTTGATCTTTATAGATTTTGGCATTTTCATAGGCCATGTGCCTGTATTCTTCTTGCTCACAGAGTTGTAACTTCCTATTTTTGCCAGCTGCATTTGGGCACATATTTAATTCTTTGATTGCCTAAAATGCCTTGTGCTCAAGTTCTACAGGGAGGTGGCAAGATTTTTCAAAGAGAAGCTTATACGGGGACATACCTATAGGTGTTTTAAATGCAGTCCTATATGCCCATAAAGCGTCATCCAAATTAAATGCCCAATCTTTCCTATTGGGCTTTACCACCATCTCCAAAATGCTTTTACTTTCCGTGTTTGATAATTCAGCTAACCCATTTGTTTGTGGGTGATAGGTTGTAGCAATTTTGTGCTTGATATTGTATTTTTCAAGAACACCGGAAAGCAAATTGTTTACAAAATGGGTACCCTCTTCACTAATTAGTGCCCTAGGGGTACCAAACCTTTTAAAATTGTGCATGTTTTAGCATCATTAGCAACACAAGCTACAACCTACCCCCTTTTCGACACATAATCAACAGCAACTAAGATGTATTGGCATTTGTTTGATAGGGGGAAAGGACCCATGAAGTCTATTCCCCATACATTAAACAACTCAACTTCTAGCTAGGATCCCATTTAGTGGCATCTCATTCCTTTTGGAAATTGAGCCACTTATTTGACACTCATTGCACCGTAGTACAAAATTATGGGAATCCTTGAAGATAGATGGCTAATAAAAACCAGATTGTAGAACTTTAGCTGTTGTTCTTTGGCTTCCAAAATGCCCTTCATAAGGTGCTTGATGGAAATATTGCAGGATTGTTGCCACTTCAGTCTCCGGGATGCATCTTCTTAATACCTGATCTGTACCAAGCTTAAACAAAAAGTGGTCATCCCAAAGATAAGTTTTAGCATCATGAAGAAACTTTTTAAGCATGTAGCCAGTGTAATCAGGGGATTTTATTCCACAAGCCAAGTAGTTTGCTATGTTAGCAAAATTGGTAACTTAGTTTGTTGTATTGCCAGAATTCTTTCATCGGGGAAGGTCTAAATAATTTCTCCTTCTTCTATCTCTGGCTTTTCTATCCTGGACAGATGATATGCAACCTGGTTGTCTACTCCCTTTCTATCCACAATCTCTAGGTCAAACTCTTGTAACAACAAAACCTATCTTATCAATCTAGGTTGGCGTCTTTCTTTGAGATCAAGTATTTGATGGCGGCATGGTCAGTATGGTTAATGATTTTGGTCCCTATCAAATATGATATAAACCTCTCAAAGACAAATACTACGACCAATAACTCTTTCTTTGTGGTTGTGTAATTAGTTTGTGCTTCATTCAAAGTCTTACTTGCATAATAAATCGAATGAAAAACTTTCTCAGTCCTTTGACCTAGGACAGCTCCCACAGCAAGATCACTGGTGTCACACATGATTTCAAAAGGTTTGTTCCAATCTGGTGTAACACCCCTCAAAATGGGAGTTAATTTAAATCGAAAATATAATTGCGGAATGAGACTTAATAAATAAACATCACCCAAAATATGGGGAGAAAGTAATAGAGTTTACAAGGCTATATGGATACTATATAACAACCTACTAATCTATACAATTTCGGAATATAGATTAAATTCGGATGTCACTAATATCCTCAAAACAACTATTTCTAGTAACTCCATTTATACACTCAAAGATGTACTTCCAAAAAGGATGCCTCTACCGGCACCTAGATCCACTCAACTCTTTGGAGCCCCACTATGACGAGCACCTGATATAAATGTCATTTTAAGAAACAGTGTTAGGCTTAATGCCTAGTGAGAACATACAGTTTAATTAAGAAAAGCCATTAAAACATTGAAAGCGGTAAATAAACGTTTGACCATAAAACTTTCTTGTTTACTCTTTTCATTTACTCACGCTTGTTCTTGAGAGAACATGATTTGTGGGAAATGCGGGGGAGACCCGCTATTGCACTAACATCAACCCCAAACTAGAATCTATATTCAGTGCGTAGGTAAGCTCAACCAGATTAGATCTTTTGCTCACTGGTAACGACTTCAACCCCAAACTAGGATCTATTACTCGATACCTAAATCCAAATAAATTCAACCCCAAACTAGAATCTATTACTTGTTTCATCCCCAAATAAAACTGACTTTTATGCCTATGGATCCATTACGCTAGTCTTATATTTTAATACATCAAATTCAGATGTATTAACCATTTCTCAACACAAAATCTTTGTATGATAAATAGTCCTCATCCAAAACCCTTTTCCAAATTTTATGTCAAAATAGCATTTAGTTCCAAATATCATATTTCTTGAAAAATAAACTCACACAAAGAGTTTAAAACCGTTCCATATACTCATTTCAACATTTCAAAGGAAAACCCTAGATGACTCGAGTTGACCTATTTTACCAAAATCCACCAAATGTACAATACTTGAATAACCAATCTATAGGAAGTAAAATAAATCATTTTGACATGTATAAAGTTTTATAAAGAGATAAGAATGAACTCACAATACTAGAGTTTAAGGAAACCCTAGAAATCCCCAAATAACTCTTGAACTAGAAGTGAAGATGAAGAATACTAGAGGCTTGAACCCTAGATCTTGACTCCTAAACCTTGAGGTTAAATGCTTGATCTTGCTTGGTTGATTGTAGGGAAATAAATGCTCCAAAATCGTCTCTTAGGGTTTGCTCTTGAAGAGTAAATGCTGATGGAGAAAAGGCGAGAGTAATAAATGAAATCTAATGTAAAAATCTCGTTTTTATAGTCCAGCCACGAAGTGCGGTGATGGAGTGCGACTGAGGCATGGCAGGGTCGCACCTCATGGTCGCACCCTCCATTTTCTGACCTACGGTACACTAAGTGCGACTGTAGGGTGCGATGGTGGCTTGGCAGGGTCGCACCCCGCCACGGTTGCTGTTGTTAGGATATCGCTACCCTTAAAATTCAGTACATAAAATATACCTCGGCGGAATTATACATCTCGGAATATTGTCGTATTGTAACAAGTAATAATGGTACAAAGTACCGGATATCGTTCCCACAGAGACGGTAGTTAAAGCTTGAAGGTATGGAAAAGCCCGGTTTTTAACGGTTTGATTTCAGAGGGTGAATAAAAGAGGGTTTTTGATTAACTAAAATGATTTTGTTTGTTGGTGATTGAACGAAATACTTTTATAAAGAACGAGCTTAGGGTGTAAGGATAAATTGAGATGAAGTTAAATAATTAGATAAAAAGATATTTTATAACAATAATTATTGTCTTAGAAAAATAATACGTTTTATAACCTCATTAAGGTTAAGCCGCTTAAATACCAATAGTTAATTGTCAATTAACTTTAGAGATATTTTTACGAAGCATTAAAAATCCAAACGTGACAAGTTGTAAAACTATTATTATAAAGTCGATACACCTTTTAAATCGTATTATCCATCTCTTTAATCTCAATTTATTAACTTACACCCCAAACTAAGGTGTTTAGCCTTCCATTAGAAATGGGTTTTTATAAAGTATTTTGACGAGAAAAGATAAATGTAAACTAACGAGAATGATTAAACTAAGAAACAACAAGTTAAACGTAAATAATAACGCTGACTATAAATTACAATGAATTATAAAAACATGGACAAGTTTACCATTGGTAATCTTGAGAATAATTTAAATGGAAACGTAAATTGCGGACAAGTTCACCATTGGTGATCTTGAGAAACATAAACGTAAAATGGGGACAAGTTCACCATTGGTGATCTTGAGAAACATAAACGTAAAATGGGGACAAGTTCACCATTGGTGATCTTGAGAAATGTAAACGTAAAATAAGGACAAGTTTGCCATTGGCACTCTTGAGGTACGAAAATAAACGTTACGCGTAATATAAAATACTTACAATGAAAACCGAAAATGAAGTTGGCGATGGTGATGGTAACTTCCAAGCTTATGTGAACAAAATAAAAGACAACAAAGGTAGATGCTTAATGACTAACTAGGAGATTAAAGCTTACTAAATCTAATTTTAATAATTAAAAGAAAAATGAAAGAAAGGAAAAGAGAGAATTACGAATGAGATGAGAGAAAAGAAGGAAAGAAAGAAAGAAAGGAAAATGAAGTTGTGTGCTAGTGAAAAATCATCAAGATGCATGAACTAGTACATATATATAATACTTTATTCCACTTGCATGCCCTACTAATAATGAAAACAAAAGTGTTTCTCCATAATACAACTTGCCAAAATACAATGCTTCTACAAACTTACTCTCATCCAAACATTGTTTGGAATTGAGAGCAAAATTTTTGCTTCTCCAAGTTTCACTCAAAAGATCCACACCTTCATCATCCATCCATTTATGCTATTTATAGCTAAAATAAGAAGACACCCCATTGGACTTGCTTAATGAATAAGCCACATCGGTTTTGGGCCTTAACCCATGGGCCGAATTTACACAAAATGAGCCCAATTAAATTACATTAAACTTCTAATTAAGATTAAGCTAATAAAGTTTGACCTTAACAAAATTTACATTACAACACAAAATTCACCCACACAAGTCATGGGTCTTCGGCTTGTTCCGGTTATGCACGGTCAACTTTTACTTCCTTGTGTTCCGATTATCTTACCTGAAATTATCACGAGAAGAGAACATGAATAATGGTACAAAGTTTTAGTAATTTGTGACCAAAAATACATATTTCCTTTCATTATACGAATGATATATTTTATACTAAAAAGCATTATAAAAGTCTTCATATATTTATAAAACTACAAAAGAATAAGATAAAAGATTCTAAAATGAGATGTAAACCCGGTTAATAAATTAACCTTATCAGTCGCACCTTCCTTACTTCACCTACGGCACCTGAATGCGACCTAGGGGTGCGATGGTGCCTTGGCAGGGTCGCACCTGCTATGGTCGCACCTTGCAGGGTCGTGGTTCACATCTGAATCTTCAAAGAAAGGTAACACTATACACATGTGAAACCAAGTTTGCATTCGTATTAGAAGGGTCGAGAGGGGTGAAATTTAGGGTGTTACATCTAGAGCAACAACCACTGGAGCAGTTACCAAAGTTTTCTTTAACATATTCAATGCATCTCTGCACTCATTAGTAAACTCAAATTTTTGGGCATGCTGCAAAAGTACGCACAAAGGTTTTGAGATTTTGGAAAGGTCTTTTATGAACCTTCTGTAAAACCCAGCATGACCAAGAAAGATTCTAATTCCCTTCACAGTGGTTGGTTCGGGTAGTTTTTCAATAACTTCAAGTTTAGCTTTGTCTACCTCAACTCCTCTTTTTGAAATAAGATGCCCAAGAACAATTCCTTCTGTAACCATGAAATGAAACTTCTGCCAATTGAGAATCATATCAGTTTCCTCACACCTCTCCAAACTCTTTTTCAAAATTTCCAAACATTTATCAAAAGATGATTCATACACGGAAAAATCATCCATAAAGATTTCTATGGATGTTTCAAGCATATTAGAAAATATGGACATCATGCATCTTTGAAAAGTTGTTGGAGCATTATAGAGTCCAAATGGCATTCTCTGAAAGGTAAAAGTGCCATAGGGACATGTGAACGTGGTCTTTTCATGATCCTCTGGTGTTATTGCTATTTGACTATAACCTGAGTATCCATCCAAGAAAAAAATAATAGTCCTTGCCAGCTAATCTGTCTACCATCTGATCGATGAAAGGTAGAGGGAAATGGTCTTGGGTCTTTTTGAGTAGCCTTGTTTAGCCTGCGATAGTCCATGCATATTCTCTATCTGGATACTACTCTAGTGGGGATTAGCTCATTTTTGTGATTGGTTATGATTGTGAACCCTCCCTTCTTCGGGGTACACTGGACTGGACTAACCCAAGAACTACTGGCTATTGGGAAAATAATTCTAGCATCTAACCATTTTAAGATCTTTTTTTTCACTACCTCTTTCATGACCTAGTTCAATATTCTTTGGGGCTTTATGGATGTGATGTCTTTATCTTCTAAGATGATCTTATGTTGACAAATGGAGGGACTAATCCCCTTAAGGTCAGTAATGGTCCATCCTATGGCCTTGGTGTGCATATTCAACATGTCCGCAAGCTTTTTCTCTTGATGCTTATCTAGGGTAGATGAAATGATGACAGGAAGTTTGCCTTCTGCACCTAGATAAGCATACTTTAAATGAGATGGGAGTTGTTTCAACTCCAAGTCAGGTGGTGATACTATGAATGGTGTAAAGCTCTTTGGTTCATTGTTTTCCAGCAGCTCAAATGCTACGGCATCCTCTAGGACAACATCATTTTTACTTGACTCTATAATCCTCAACACTCTCTATTTCTATCTCCTCATTGCTCTCTTCCAAACTTACAGGCTCTTCTTACTCCCTCCTCATAACAAGTTATCTAAATCTCAATCATCATTGCACGTTCCTCCAAGTAATCAGGGTGCTTTAGAGAATTAAAAAACATTGAATGTGGCTTTTTAGTCTTGGAGTCTCATAGTCAGTTCTCCCTTTTGGACATTTATCAAAGATCGTCCGGTGGCTAAGAAAGGCCTTCCTAAGATTATAGGAATGTATTTATCAGCCTCAAAATCTAATATGATAAAGTCTGCCAGAAATATGAACTTATAAACCTGTACTAATATATCCTCTATCTTTCCCTTAGAATAGGCAACAGTCTTATCTGCCAGAATTAATGTGATAGTAGTGGGCCTTGCTTCTCCAAAACCTAAGGTGTTGTAAACTGATAAGAGCATGAGGTTGATGCTAGCACCGAGGTCACACAATGCTTTTCCAACTTCCTTCCCACCAATGGAACAAGGAATGGTAAAACTCCTTGGATCTTTCAGCTTTGGGAGAATTTTGTTGGTAAACAGGGCACTACATCCTTCAGTAATGGATACAATCTCATATTTAGTCAACTTATTCTTCTTACTAAGGATGTCCTTCAGGAACTTGGCATAACTGGGCATCTGGTCAGTTGCCTCAACAAGGGGTAGGTTGATATGCAATTGTTTGAACACTTCCAAGAATTTCTTAAACTCTTGTTCTTCCTTTTGATTCCTTAACCTTTAAGGGTAAGGTACATAGGGATGAACTTGCTTAATGACATTTTTACTTAGATTTGCTGAGCAAGATGGATCTGGTGTATTGAGAGTCTGAGACTTACACTCTGGTGGTGAAGGTGTAATAATTTTCTTAGGATCTACTTTTTTTTTCTAAAGACTTCTCTTTACTGTTATCTTTTTGTGGACTAGGAATGGTGGTCTTTAACTGTAAGTAGTACTGTAATAGTATCGGTCTTGGGTACACTATCGGAGTAGTCCTTTCCATTTCCCAGAGTGATATTTCACGTGTTTTTTTGTCTAAATCTCTAGGGATTTATGTGTTACTAGGTAAAGTGCCAATGTCCCTATTGTTCTGATTGAGAGCAAGTTGTCCGACTTGGGTCTCCAGGTTTCTGAATGATGCCTGAGTTTGGGCTATTGTTGCATTTTGTTGAGCCATTGCTGATAGCGTGTGGGATATGTACATCTTCAATATGTCTTCCAAAGAAGATGATGAAGTGTTATTTGGTGGTGGAGGCAGTTTGTTTTGAAATTGCTGTTGAGGTTGAAAATTATGTGTTTGCTGAGAATTTGAACTGCTTGCATGATTTTGAAAATTCCCTTGCTGTTTAGGTGTTGGTGAGTTTAAACATGGACTGGTCCAAGAAAAATTTGGGCGTTGTTTTCTACTTGCATTATAGTTGTTGGAGTAGGGAGCAGATTTATTATGAACATAATTTACAGATTCAGAATTTTTAGGACAATGTTCATAAGAATGTTCCCCTCAACAACAAACACGGTGCACTACTAGGACTATTTGATTAGATGTAGTGACAGTCGGCTATGCTCCCTGGCCTGAAGTAATATTCTTAAGTATGTTGGCCATGGAAGCAAGCTGAGCTGTAATGGCAGTGTATGCATCTACATCATGAATTCCAGCAGCTTTCTTTTGGGCAGCAGCACGTGCATTAGCCCAGTGTCCATTATTGTCAGAATTGTTCTCAAGCATTTCAAATCCTTCATTATAGGTACTGGCTGTAAAGGTCCCTCCTGCAATTTATAAAAATGTTTCCTCTTATTAATACCTTTTATAGTTTGTTTTTAGAATTAGGATAACTTAATTTCTATAACTATCTCTTAATTAGTTTACTATGAATAAGATCTATTGTTTTGAATTTTAATCAGATTATCAATTTTAATACAATTCTCTTTTAGAGTCTTCTTGAGTTTTTCTCAATAATTATTGATTCTTACTATTGCAAGTTCTAGTCATATACTTAAGCTAATGTCATTATTAGATTACTACTGTTAAAAAAATATATTAAAACGTTTAGTAAAAGAAACTTTTTAAAAAATACTGTGAATTCAAATCAAAGCAAATAATTTAATTATTTTACAAAAACAAAAGATTAATTTTCGTAAGAAATTAGTCCGGAAGAAAAGAGTGAGTTACATACTTCGTCCCTAGGGTTTATTGGTTTTAACAGTCTGGGTCCCTAAAATGAAATATCTATGGCTTGCATCATCGTGGTTTGCATTTCATAACGTGTTGGGTCCCTAATTTTAATTCCATCCAAAAATTCCGTTACATGAATCAAATTACAGAGCAATTTAGTCTTTCTATAGTTACTTTTCTTTTTCTATTAAAAAATACACTATTTTATGTATTATATATATATGAAATATATTAAAGTAAAGTAAAACCCATGGCCCACCCCTTCATCTTCCCAGAACACAATCGTCGCTCCTCAACCCTTCTCCGGCAAACACATTGAGGCCTGCTCCGTTTCTTCTCCGGCGAAAACAGCGAGCCCTCCCCTTTATTCTCTGATGAACACAGCGAACCCTCCTTTGTTTCTTCTCCGGTGAACACATCGAGCCCTCCCCGTTTCTTCTCCAGAGAAGACAACCCCGCCTTCTTCTCCGACGAACACAACCCTCCTTTCTCCGGCGAAGAAGTCGTAAAACCTATAAAGCACATGCGACGACCCCCAGCTCCGGTGAATACATAGACTCCCCCACGTTCCATCTCCGTTGATTCTCCGACGAACATAAATCGAGGACGAAGACGAAGATCGGTTCCCCCACTTTTCTCTAGTCTTCTTCTTCCCATTGCTTCTTTTTCTCCCATCCCCTTCCCACCTCCATCGCTTCAACATATTCGAGAACCTTCTAGCCACTGATCTACTACACTGGTTTGATTTGTGCGGGAGTGCTTAATCAAGACCAGATTCAAGACCTGCTACCCTTGTTTCCTCTCAATCAGTCAATCCAGTTTTCATCTTATGGGGTTTGTTGGTTTGATTTGAGGTTTTTTACAAGTTTGGGGAAGGGGACTGGTTTTCAGTTCTGGGTTTTCGATATCTCTAACGACAATCAAATCTAGGTCTTTACAGGTTTGGGGTAGGGGACCACTCATCTCTCAACCCCAAAACTAGCGAGCGACGAGGACGGTTCTTGATCTAGCGAGTGAGAGAAGACACGATGGTCCATGGAGTTTGCCACAACGCTTCTGCTGCTTCTCTTTGTTTTCTTCTGAATCTAGATTCAAGTGAGAAAAAAAAATCCTAGATTCAGTTCACCTCCTTACGTTATACACATCGGAGCTGATTTTTTATTTATTTTTGAGACTCCATTGATTTAGGTATTGATTTTTGAGGTTTTGATTTTTAAGATGCAGTTGTGGATTAATCTGGGTTTTGAGAGTCTTTTTTTTGTTTGAATTCGATCCAAGGATTGT
Source organism: Silybum marianum (assembly GCA_036898165.1). Classification (NCBI taxonomy): domain Eukaryota; kingdom Viridiplantae; phylum Streptophyta; class Magnoliopsida; order Asterales; family Asteraceae; genus Silybum; species Silybum marianum. Next base: position 3,622,757 of record CM072535.1, on the reverse strand, counting down.
TTTTTGTTTGTTATTTGATTTTTAGTTCAAGGTTATTAATTTATTGGTGGATTTTGACTTTGATTTGGTTTTGGAACTTCTTAAGATCAAATGAAATGCAATTTCTTTTAACTTGTATGGATGTTCAATTCAAGGTTATTGATCTGATTTTGAATATTGTTTGAGTTTGAATTTCATTTTGGCCGGAGAAGATGACCGGAGATGTGTAGTGGCTGGAGAGGATGACCGGAGAAAAGAAAAAGGTGATCGGTTAAAGGAAAACAGTATGTGTCTTACCGGAGGAGATGAAGAAGATAAAGTAATTACACTCTTGGTCGGTGTTGTTGACGGAATTAACTGAAAATAAAATAATAAATCAATTGACTAAAATACCCCTTTAAACTAACTGAGTTAACAATTTTTTTTGGATGAAGTTAGATTTAGGGACCCAACACGTTATGAAATGCAAACCACGAGGATGCAAGCCATAGATATTTCATTTTAGGGACCCAGACTGTTAAAACCAATGAACCCTAGGGACGAAGTATGTAATTCACTCGGAAGAAAATTAAAAACTTTGAATTAATTATATGACAGGGACAAGTGTCTCTCTCTATATATATATAACTAGAAGAGGTAGAAAGAGAAACCATACTTAGAAACTATTAGACAATGAAGTCGTTTATGACGTCCACATTCCTAATTACTCTTGTTTTTGGAAGTCTCTTGATTCCATGGCATATTTTGGCTTCTTCAGATGGGGAAGGTACGCGGCTCCTTTAATCTAATTTATTTGTAATAATACCAATACTAGTTTATTTGTTTATATATATCACATGTTTTTGTTTTATAATGTAACACTTTCACATGTAACTTTTTCATAAGGTGAAACAAACATATTTGTAATAATGTCTTAAATCATGGCATTTGATGAAAAAAAATTATAAAAAAATTATATTTATATTGATTTGAACCGGTTTGTATAGTTTGTACATAAATATTGAATTGAAATGATTTGTAATTGAAATCTCATATATATATATATATATATATATTTTTTTTGAGGAAGGTTCAAATAATAACTTTACATTTTTAAAGAAACAAATGGATTTATGGATCACATATGATTTGAGTCTCACATAACATTAAATAATTTCTGATTTAATATTAAATCAGAAATGATTTAATATGATGTGAGACCCACATCATATGTGATCCATAAAGTGTTTCTTTATTTTTTTAAAAAGGGTGGTTCTCGTATGAGTCCTCTCCTATATATATATTTATATATATATATATATATCAAATAAGAACCCTATAAAAGTTGATAACCATGAGATCCAGTTTTAACCATAAATAAAAAGGGGTAATTTGGTAAATTAACAAATTAATAATATTAATATTTATTTTTCTGTTACAAATCAGATATAGATTAAAAAGATATATTTCCTAAATTATCTAACCGAATGATATCAAAACAAATCGGAAAAACTATTCATTCAATCGATTCCTTCATAGTCCGGATTCAAAATATTTGAAGATATATGGTATTATTTATGAAGGTGTATGGTACATATTCGTATGATACTTAATGTATGTGTTACCTTTTATGAATGTGTATGGTACATATTCGTATGAAGGGGGAGAGTTTTTTATTATCATAATAGATATCATAATAGGTCTCATAAGGTTTTTGAATGTGTATGGTACATATTCGTATGAATGTGTATGATACATATCCGTGAATATCATAATAGGTACACAAAAGTTCTTGATTATCATAATAGATATGATCACTATGGTTTACGGAATAAATTTGGGAAGGAGGAGAGAGAAGAGAGGTTTATAAAAGGTTTATAAAAAGACTTATTTACCCTTAAATATTATTTATAAATATAATTTTTTAAAAATAATAGATAATTACCAAAGCTAATATTTTTAATAATAACAATTGATTATTAATAATGTGTGGTTTAGACTGGATCTCAAGGTTATCAAGATTAACTTAGATCTTTTGAAGAGTCCCCTATATATATATATATCTACTAGAAGGGTACTCGCGCAATGCAGCGAGATACATATGGATTTTAAGTTTTATTTTAATTTTTGTCTCTATCGATGTTCTAATGGTTTTAAGAAAACGATTTTAATGTTTCATTTAAAAGTTCCATTTTTTATGTAATTTTTTTAATTCAATTTTTTCATCATACTTTATTTTGGGTTTAATAACGAAGTAATTTATTTTTGTTTTGATAATAGAACTTTTGATAAAGACAATAATTAAACTTGATAATTATCTTAATTATATTTTAAATTTTTTATATTTAAAATTAGATGTTTATCCTGTATTTGATCATAATTATCTGTAGTTAGTTACACGAATTCAGAAATGCAGTTTTAATAAGTTGTACTTACGCATCATCTACTTGTAATCTTGAAAATTAAGTAATTAGCATTAATTAACAGTACCTGACGCTTAAAAGGTTGTTTTTAAGAGTTTTTGGTCAAATACTTTATAATATAGTATAGATATATATATATATATATATAGGAAAGTTCAAATGCGAACTCAAATTTGGATGTGAACGTGAGAACAAATGAGAGCGTGACACGTATCAAAATAAGCAATATTCATACTGAATATACAAAGGAATATTCAGTCTAGTATATATTCAGTCTGAATATACATAGAATTATTCAGACTGAATATTCTTTTATATACTCAGACTGAATATGGACTATAATATTTCTTTGAATGAGACACGTGTCGCAATCTCATTTGTCCTCACGTTCACAACCAAATTTGAGTTCTCATTTGAACACGCCCCTATATATATATATATATATATATGGGAGAGATCATACAAGAACACTCCCTCTTTAAAGGAACAAATGAACACTTTGTGGACCACATATGATGTGGGTCCCACACATTAAAAAATCAAAGCCGATTCAATGAGGCCCACCATTAAATCAGATATGCTTTTTTAATGTGTAAGACCCACATTATATGTGGTCCACAAGATGTTTCTTTAAATTTACAAAGTTCTCATTTGAACCTCCCTCTATATATATATATATATAGGGGAGGATTCAAATGATAACACCCCCAATTTAAAGGAACAAAGAGACTCATTTAGTACCACATATGATGTGGGTCCCACTAATAAAATTCATATCTGATTTAATGGGGCCCACCATTGAAAATCATATATGATTTTTTTATTAGTGGGACCCATATCATATGTGGTCTCAAATGAGTATTTTTGTTTCTTTAAATTTACAGAGTCTTATCTGAACCTCTTTCTATATATATATATATATATATAGGGAGGTTTAAATGAGAACTTTGCATTTTTAAAGGAACAAAAGGACAATTGTGGATCACATATGATGTGGGTCCCACATAATATTAAATCATTTCTGATTTAAAAATAAATCATATTAAATCATAAATGATTTAATATTATGTGGGACCCACATCATATGTGATCCACAATTGTCCATTTGTTCCTTTAAAAATGCAAAGTTCTCATTTGAACCTTCCCCTCTCTCTCTCTCTCTATATATATATATATAGGTTAGTTTAAATACAAATCAGTTAAAATAAAAAAACTGGTTCAAATCAATATAAAAATAATGTTTTACTTAATTTATTTTTCTTGCTTACAGATATGGCCTATGCTCCTCCTCCTCCTCTTCCTCCTCCTTCTTCAAAGAGACGTGGTCTTTTTCTAGGGGATCCTATACGGGATCCTGGACGTGATCCTCCGAGACGTGGTCCATGAACTAATGGAAGTATTTAGTAATTATAGTATTGGATGTTCATGGAATCTGGGACGTGGTCCTTTATCCTCAGTGAATGATTTCCCATAGTTTGATGTTACCATTTTCAGTCTTCAATTATGGCTTCCAAAGCATATTTGTAGAAAGAATCCTTTCAATTATGTTATTTGATTTTCTCATTCCAATATTTTTGGAAGCATTGTTACCTCTGTAACCCCTATATATAAATTAGACGAGTAATTAATAAAACAATCTGTAAAATTTCATGCGATATTTTATATTATAGTTTTATAAAGAAAAACAACAACAAAAATGTTCTAAAATTATTAAGGATAGAAATTGAGTTAAATAGAATCATTTTCTTTATATTTAATTGGGTAAAAGGTAAAACATTAATAATTGGGGCCTAGAAACACTACAAGAAATCTTACCTATTTGCGACAACAATAGTCGTCGCTAAAAATGAAAAATTCGTCGCTATAGATGCAACTACCGTCGTCGCTGTAGAGTTCGTCCCTGTAGGCCCATTGCAGTAGCTTTCTATAGCAATGACAAATCGTCGCTAAAAGATAAAAATTAAAAAAAATAATTATTTTATCTACTGCTATGACAAATCGTCGCTAGAGATAAAAATTGAAAAAATAATTATTTTATCTACTGCAACGACATGTTGTCGCTATAGGTTAAAAAACAAAATTTTATTTTTCATCTATAGCGACGAAATGTCGTCGCAGTAGGTTACTTTTTTCTACTTTGTACATAAAATCAATTAATTTGGTATTGAAATAACTAAAAAATGATTTTACAGATTCTTGGTGAACAAAAAAGTCATGAATTAAACTAGAAAGGTCACAACAAGATGGTGTAAAAAACCAACTCTGATTACTTGAAATAATTTTAAAATACACGAGTATATGTGTTTTCATTCCCACATGAGATTGTTAATTTAAGCTAATTCCAAACTGATACATGATCCTCGGATTGTATTGATCGAACTTGTCTTGTAGAGATTTTGACCCTTTTAATAAACCTGTAAAAGATTGCCCTTTCAATGTATTTTCATTAGATTATCTTCTGCTTTGAGTATAATATACCACATCATACAAGCACTTCCTGTGTCAATTGATAAAGATTTAGTAAACTTGTCTTCAGGTTAGTTAAATAGAATAATAGATTGATGATTTGAAATATGGTGGATCGTTAGTTGCAAATATTATTCGAGAGTTGGCAACAAACTTGTATAGAGTTTCACCATCTAAAGAAGATAACACCGTTCTAGTACCTCAGAATTTAGTAAAACCTGTGAAGATGATAAATCTTATCATTAACGATCAAAATATGGTAAATTGTATCACGATATGACTCTAAATTTGCAAATCCACAAGTAATAGTGATTGATAGAGATGCTTTTATATATTTCTAAACAATCTCATGTGGGAATGAAAGCACAAATTTCATAAATATAACTCTACTGACCTTCCTCCACATTTGATTCACTTTCTTTCAAGAAGCAGCAATTGGAGTCTCTTCGTCCTTTCTTCTCTGACTTCATAACCAACCATAATCAATACAAATTATATATATATATATATGTGTGTGTGTGTGTGTGTATACATTGAGAAGGGTGTTTCTAATTCTACTTTTTTATATCTATCAGTACAAAACTCGAAAGTGTGAAAGATCTGATGCAGCTCTGTATGATTTTGGCAACTTTTCCTCCACGCGTTACATAAAATCACCATAGTTTTTATTTATCTCAATTGGGTTATATTGATACTATATAATTAACAAAAGAATAATGCAATGAAAATAGTAAGAGCTCATCAACCTCTCTGTATTTAATCTTCAGAGCAAATAAGTCCATATGAAAATATCCTTTAGTTGGATGAGAATATTGAATAAAAGGTTCATCTTGACTTATAAATAAAGGTGCTTAATCGACCTCCATTTTCCTGAAATTGAGAAATAGGTCCATCAATGCTCCAACATATTAGCATAGGAATTGTTGTCAATGTCATGTGCCAAGCAACCAGAATTAACAGGAAGCATCAAAAGCATCACTATAAAATAGGGATTACCCTTCTCAAGTAAAAATCATGTTTATGATCATCACCAAGCATCAACTATTTCCCACCCTATTTAAATGGAGATCTTCTCTTCATTATATCTCTACAAAATAGGGATTGCCCTTCTCAAGTAAAATTCTCATCTCAAAGATATATATTGATCAACTACACGAAAATCTATCCACTAAGAACAAAATCAACAAAACAATTGGAAATAATCAAGAAGCATTATTGTTTAATATATTAGTTATTACCAAACGCATATAAAATAGTGAAGATAAGCACATAGCATAGGCTTACTGTGATGCCCAAACTCATTCCCCATCAAATTCAAAACCCTTCTCCAACTAATCCCATATTAATAAGCATGATCGTTTGTGCATGTTATCCCATGATCTATAAGAGGAATTAATGGTCTATTTAATGCCATGAACTCATGCATACCCTACTAAGCACACATAATATGATGGCACTGTTAAAATATGGTACTTACCTTTCGTCCCTTTATTTTGATGTAGCACATATCATTTTAGAAGACATAGGCATGAGGAAGCAACAGGTACATCTTGAGCTGTCTGAATATGTTATTTGTAAGAAACTTAATCTAAACAAATAAACAGTATACCTACAACAATAACATATGGAAGATCTGGTGAGCATCATCAAGTTTTACAACCATTCGAGCCACTTTATAAGAAAGAACCTTTATTTGGGTTACCTTGATGATGTCTTGATAAAAAAACAGCCCTGATTTCCAACTAGTGACCGCAGTCCCTGCACCAAAAGGAATTCATGTCATATTCAACAAATGTAGAGCATCTGAAACACATTATAATTCATAAACAACTTACTTGTTTAAATAATTAAATTGACAAAAATCTACAAGATGCTAATAGTAACCATTATTGAGTTACCTAGCTTGTTGTGATTCAAGTTGGATATTGCAGATTCTGCATCCCATACGTTAAAGATTAAGATTATAATAAAGGATAATACAAATTAACTACCTTAAAACTTCACAAAGAAAAGGAAGAAGTGAAGTTACATGAGAATCAAATTTATTGATGACAGCAACCTCTTTCTCCAATGCAGACCCCCTCTTTTCCCACCCTCCTGTTTTATTATCTATCATCAAACCAACAAATTATTCAATATAAAACAAAATTACCCAATAAAAAACAAATTAAACCTCAACATCTATCGCCATAGTTTAATTTCACATTCACCCAAGAGATTCGTGACATCAACAATAAAGAAAAAAACAAGGATCTCATGTATGTGAAAGTTTAACGCACCATTATAGTGACCACTGCTAGCTCTATATGCATACACTTGCACAAACATAATAGAAGAAAGACACAAATTCAATTGATATGTAGGTTAATATGACAACAAAATATCATAATATCTTCAAGGTAAAACGAGGCACTTTACTATTTTAAATGATTTATACAAAGAAAGACAACAAAATATCATAATATCTCATCAAATAAGTACTGCATTGAGTATCTATAACAAATTTATCCATCAATTTAGAGTCTAAAAATGATGATGACATCAAATAATAAAATATAAGCTTCCGAAATTAATATATCAGTAGTCATAGATCAATGAACGATGCATCTAAGATTTCATAAATAAGTAACCAGGATTTGCAACAAAAGTAGTGAATTGCCACATAAAAAATAAACTAGTTTTTGTGCAAAAGAATAAGGAGTACAAGTCCACAAAACGTTGGTCTTCTATCTTCTGTAATCATGAAATCCTCAACATATTCATAACCTTGAAGGATATGCACCACGACCTTGCTTGGAGAATTTGTTCAACATAAATAAAAATGAATATAATGCATCTAGAAGTTATGAAATTACAAAAGTGTATGACCTAGAAAAGCTAAAAGGAACCATGAATTAGCAATGATAACAGGGAATAGAAATAAACAACATTCTTTGCATTCTTACAATGTCAATTCCAGGCTAAAAGCAAAAAAGAAACTGTAAACTAAAAGCAGTGAATAAAAAAGTAACCGTGAATTAAAAGCAGTGAATCAAAACAACACCGTGAGCATGTAAAATCAAAACAAAACCGTAAACCTTAGGAATCAAATCAAATCAAATTGTGAATTTGAAATCGAATCAAAACCGTGAATTGAAAAAAAATTGACCATGGATGAGAAAAAAAATGTAGATCGAAGAAGACAAAAGCAAATGTAGAAAAATCGAAATCACAGAGAGGGAAATTGATGAAGATACTAACCTAGTAAGATATGAGCTTCCGATTCCTATGGAGATTGAAGAAGACGGTCTCGTTGTCACTCTCGATTAGATTTGGGCATTCTGTCAACATTCCTTTCGTTTTCGATTCCAGGTTAGGGAGTCGGGTGACCTGGGTTCTGCTCTTTATAGTAACTAGTATCGGGCCGGCGCTTTGCATGGTGACAACAATTTTTTAAGTGAATACTGAACCCAACTAAAATCAATAGTAATTCGTATGAATATCTATAAATGATTAATTTGTATATATTGACGATCACTTGTTGTTATGAATGGTTTGAGAACCATTGGTAGTAATTTTATTAGTATGGTATGTTGTGCACAAAAATTATGTTTCATATTTAGCTTATAAACAAACCTTAATTTGTTGATTATTTTTTACAATATTTTTATTTTGAATCTTGATGTACAAATATGGTTAAAATGATTCGATGATTGATCAAAATATTAGATGAAAGCAAACCATTTTAATCATTCATTGTATGATCGAGTGTGAACATTTAGATGGATTAGATCAACTTCATACAAGTATACTAAACTATCAACATACTATATATTACAATTCTTTCATAACCAATTTGGCATCAACTTACACTTCTAATTTCCTACTTTAATTTCCATCAACATTGATTACTTATTTATGTCCACATTTAACATCTTCTCCTTCATCTTCCCTAACTCCTCTTCATCTCTCAATTGTTTTGCATATTAACATCACTCCTTCATCTTCCCTAACTCTCTCTTTTACATTCTTCAAGAATAAACTTAAAAACCTTTTCATCTATCATGTGATGCATCTCTTTTGCTTTATCATAAGTTGATCATTGTTCAATCTCTTCTTCTCCATTTTCATCATTTGAATGTAAAATAGTAAATGTATTGAGGTGTATTATTATTTGATTTTAACTATTTAAAAGTTAAATATAATGAAAAATCTTCTTTACAACGACGTGGTTCGAATCGCTAAGACACTCAAACATTGTGTGCTAGATGTTCAACACATATAAAATCTATTGAGTGAAATGTTATATCTGAATACATATTATTTTTCAAGCATAGTTTTAATTGATATTTTTTCCCTGATAATAAATAACAAAATTAGTTTCATAATTTTTTTAATCTTCATTTCAAAATTAACATGAATATATATATTTCAATGTTGATGTTGAATATTTACTATAATGGTTGGTTACAAATGTAAACACCATATTAAATATAAATATTACGGTAAGAGTAAGCAAATTAAATTTGATCTTCTCAATTAGTTAATACAACTTGTTTTATAACGTCGTGTATTACACCTACTCTCTATATCTAAAATACCAATCTAAAAATATAAATAAAGCAAACATGAGATATTACAATGAAAATGAAAAAAAAAACTTTAATAACTAAACTCAAATGACAAAAGAGTGCAACCGTTACCTCAGCAAATGTCCTAACGCCTTTTTAATTATTGGGACAAAATCATCAACCATAATTTTATGTTTTTGAAGGTGCAAGTATAAAGTTTTCATCTATAAACATCTAGGTAAATTGTTTCGATATTCCTACAACTTTTACCGTTGGCCAATTTTATTTGCAATTAAGATATGATTATCCAATAAAAAATCATATTTTTAGAAAAATCCAATAGAAAGATGTTTCTCATTCATGTAAATTTAATATATAATACTTTGAAGTTTAATCGATAAATGTTCAAAAGAATTTTTGTCTTCTTTGTTATCAGTCGTTTTCAATTACAAAAGATATGTCAATTTTTTTTTTCATATTTCCAAAGGTGGATCCAATAAAATTTTCAACAACCATTACAAAACATATTTGAGGTTTTTAATACTTCGTTTTCTTGATTACATGAATTACCGAACATCACATCTTAGAATAACAAATTGTAGACCAAAAGATTTCACATAATAAACATCAATATTGAGTATGACACGACTTAAGAATCAAAATACTCCACAAAATAATGTTGTCTTATTTAAAAACTTTAACTTACATTGGGTGTAACAAAATCAATTGGAAAAATAGAATCTATGGAAAAAGAAAATCAATAATAAACTCTTGAGCAATCAAAGATAATCCACCAAATTCCCTACATAAGCAAAAACAAAAAACTATTATGAATATGGAAAAAAAATAACCTAAGATGTATTGTGTTAACGCACACAGAGAAGTAAAGAAACAAAAAATATCATTACTAACCTTAAAAAACGAAATAATAACTTGGTGGGATGAGAAATACATTCATCTTGTATCTCAAGATTTATTAACATGCTCCAATTGATGTGTACAATATTGACAAATAGCTAAAGGGAAGAAAAAAAATAAAACAAATTGAGAAAAAAAATGAAAGAAGTGATTCTCATGTTCATAGGATTCATAGTTTCATCTCATGACTTGTGGTTGTTGTCTTTAAATAGATAATAAATAGATAAATATAAATACATAATTGAATGGAGAATATGAATGGTTTGAAATTATATTACTTGAATTAATATAGAAGAAGATAAATGGTTTTGATTTAAATGCAAATATTTAATAAAAACATAAATTATCATAGTGAATATTGATAGAATAAAGGAGAAAAAAGAAAAATGAGATTCTAGGCTTTAGTGGAGGCCACCTCAAATGAATTAATATAGAAGAAGATGAATGGTTTTGATTTAAATGCAAATATTTAATAAAAACATAAATTATCATAATGAATATTGATAGAATAAAGAAGAAAAAAGAAAAATGAGATTCTAGGCTTTAGTGGAGGCCACCTCAAATACCATTGTTACTCCTTTAATATATATATAGATTAGTCACCATGCCTTTGTAAAATAGGTCAAAAATTGGGGGAAACCTACAGCGACGACTTGTCGTGGCTTTAGGCCTGTATTTTTCTTTAAAAAAATTAATTATTTTAATAGAAAATGAATAATTTAATTTTGAACACGTACTGCGACGACCTTTCGTCTCTGTAGGTGAGTATTTTAATTAAAAAAACTTAACTTTTAAACTCCAGAGGGAAATAATTATTTGGACATGTACTGCAACGACATGTCGTCGCTGTAGATGTCTATTTTTATGAAAAAAAGTTAAACTTTTACTCAAAGAAAAATAAATATTATTTTAATACCAATAGCGATGATTCCAAGTCGTATAGCTTTTGTTGTTATAGATGTGATTTCTTGTAATGAAATTTTTGGGAGACTCTTCGGTATCTTATATTGAAACACCCTTTGTCTCAACCCTCGTAGATCTTTCTACATACAAATGCTTGTATAAATGCATGATTTTCCAAAGAAATTTTATTATCTAATTTACATTAAATCCAGATGAATTATGTTGTCTGATCAGTTAGTTGCGACTTGCTGAGTGCCAAAATAGATTCACCAAAATAGAACTACGAACTAAGTTAAAGAAAGTTGGAAACAAACCCGAGTATGAGTCAAGACCCATGTCGGGCACGGTCTCCTTAAAATCGATTCTCACTACAACAAAAATGATTTTATAGAATGCTTAAAATGAAAAAGCGTCATAAAAGAATACTTTACAGGACACTTGTTTATATGATCAAATCATAAAGCTTCTTATCCTAAAAACATTACAATAGGTTTATAAGACGTTTTTAAGCATTTCAACAAGTTTTTTTACGATGTTTTCTAAATAAAGTGTCCTATTAGCTATTTGAAACTGTCCTATAAACCTATATTTTTATAGGACACTTATGTTTAGAAAAATGTCCTATAAAATAGTTAATAGGACACTTTATTTTAAAAGCGTCGTAAAAAACTTGTTAAAACGTTGCAAAATCACATACGATTTTGTACATGAAAAAAATTTCTCGTATTCTTGTAAATAGTTAGCGTTATTGTATGAACCTGCCTATATATATAGGGCGGGTTCATACGAGAATGAAACCTATTTAAGGAAATAAGATAACAGTACAAAATCATATATGATTTTGCACTAACGGGTAGCGGACGACTTTTGGGGCCACTTAAATGGCATGGAAAAGCCGGCAAGAATCATGGATGATTTATTACAAAATCATATATGACTTTGTACATGAACCACTATTTTTGTATTCTCGCGAATAGGTTTCATTCTCGTTTGAACCCCCCCCCCTCCCTCCTCTCTCTCTCTCTATATATATATATATATTATAGCTTTGGGATCACATGAGATCATTTTGTTTTCATGAGACCACTTTTTTACACTTGAAACTTCACCACAAAACACTTTGAAGTTACATTTATAGTGATTTGCTGTGAAGTTTCAAATGTAAAAATATGGTCTCACGAAAATAGACTGGTTTCATGTGCCATATATGTATATAAATATAAATATATATATATATAGAGAGAGAGAGAGAGGGGGAGAGGGATCTTCAAATACAAATCAGTCAAATGTTACAACTATACAAACTCGTTCAAATTAATATAAGAAATAATTTTTTTCATAATTTTTTTCATAATTTTTTTCATCAAATGATATGATTTAAGATATTGTTACACATATGTTTGTTTCACCTTGTGCAAAAAATACATGTGAAACTTTTACATTATGAAACAAATACATATGAAACTTTTTCATAAAAAAATATTTGAGAAATTTTCAACTTATGAAAACAAATAAATGTGAAACTTTTACAAGATGAAACAAACATATGTGTAATAATATCTTAGATCATAGCATTTGATGGAAAAAAATCATTATGAAAATTATTTTTTATATTTATTTGTACGAGTTTGTATAGTTTGTAATATTTGACTGGTATGTATTTGAAGATCTCTCTCTCTCTCTCTCTCTCTCTATATATATATATATATATAGGGGCGGGTTCATACGAGAACATTATATGTTTACGAGAATACGAGGAGATTTTTTCATGTACAAGATCACATGTGATTTTGCACTAACTGTAACGGGTAAGTTTTGGGGCCACATAAGTCGCATGGAAACTCGTCCGCATCATTTATGATTTTGTACAAAATCACATATGATTTTGTTCATAAATCATATGTGATTTTGTGCATGAAAATTTTCATGTACAAAAATGATTGGATGAGGATTGTCATCACATTCTCGTAAATTGTTACCGTCTTTGCATGAAACTCTTTCTACATATACATATATATATATATATATATAGGGAGGTTCAAATGAGAACTTTGGATTTCTAAAAAAACAAAGGGACACTTGTGGACCACATATGATGTGGGTCCCACATAATATTAAATCATTTCTGATCTAATATGATTTAATATTAAATCATAAATGATTTAATATTATGTGGGACCCACATCATATGTGGTTCACAAATTGTTCCTTTGTTCCTTTAAAGAGAGGTGGTTTTCGTATGATCCCTCCCCTATATATATATATTATATTCACCAATGAGAGCATTAGTAGTAAGAAAAAGCATCAACTTGATTTTCTTTCTATATCTGACTGAATTGTTTTTTAGCTTAAACATTGAGAAGGACTATCTTGAATCGATAACTAGATTAGTGTGACAGAATGTTTAACCAATCTTTCTATACCTTGTTAAAGTATTTTAGTATGACAATGCTTAGAATTTAGAAATTAACTTTGATATTTCAATCAACAAAACCTTGTTCACACTCTAATTTTCTATTGCCCTCTTCCCCATTGGTTTGTCATCTACATTGTTTAAAGTTTGTCCAATCTCTAGATAAACACAAAACCAAAAAGATTGTTTGTATTTAATAAAAAGTAATATTCGTTTCAAAATAGAACAAAAATTGAAGAAAAAAAAATACCCAAAGCTATATTATCGTCTTTCAAGCTAGATGTCGTCTATTATCGGCTTTCTAGAGTTTCTAACCCAATCTTGGGTGCACAATAAAGCTTCAACTATCAACGTCGACAAACTAGTCCGATACTCATTTAAAACTCTACCACTAGTGCTAAACGCAGACTCAGACGCCATGGCTGAAGTTCGTATCGATAATATGGCTAACAACAAGAAAATTAAATTATAACAACATTAATTTATAAACAAAATATGAAAAACTAAAAAAAAAAAATAATTATCTTAAATTATAACAACATTAATTTATATTATTTTATCACTTAAACTTCCCGGCCGCTCCCGGTTAATTACCTGAAAAATTGGCATCGAACCGGTTTGGAACCGGAATCGAAAATGGAGGATTTGAAGGACCGAAAGCCGGACCGGTTGGACAATACTGGTGCCGCTGCAGGTACCGGTCCCGGTCCCGGTTCGGGCCGGTTCTTACGGGTCAATTGCTCACCCCTACTCGATTTTACAGATCCTAGAGACAAAGATCGATCGACCTCGATTTTAAGGTATTTCTCAAAATTGAGGATAATTGTTTTAGTTATAGACGGTAGGTAAATATGTATATTGGTTACATAAAATCAACGTTCAAATTTACCTAACAGTTTGTAAAGGTTCTCAAATTTACGTAGCATACATACTATTAGAGAAGAAAACCATTCTAAGTCTGGCAATTCCATGTTTGACCATCTGAAAAACTATTCTAAGGGGCTGTTTGTGTAGATTTGAATGATTCCATTTAGAGATTACCTCTTAATTGTTGAGAGGTAAAAAGTGTTTGGAAAAATGTTTATGTCCTTTTAATGATAACACCATCCTTTTAATGATTTTGTGTATAGGGATTTACTAAACTGTTCTGATCCTAACTTGTTCCACTTTTGCCATTCCCACGTCTCCTTCGATGCATCGTCCCTCCCAAGCCAATCGAACTCGTCGGGTCTCTCCATCTCACACTCGGCAATCGGCAATCGTTCTCTCCGCGGTTTCAATCTCGACGGTTGTAACCCTCCATCGATTATTATTTCAAGAAAAATTTGCCTTGAAACAAATGGTAGTCATGAGTAAGCTTTTCTTTGTATATGTATCAACCTGATGATTTTCACAAAAACAATCACCAACTTGGGTATTAATTGTCTCATCAGTTCCATTTGTAAGCATTCCTTCAGTGCATATAGATATATTGTTGAATGCTGAATAATCCTGGAATTGCTTTCTTGTTGTTGGTTTAACCAAAGAAATTCTTGTTACGTAAAAGACATGCTAAGAGTACTTCCATCCTCCCTCCCATGAATTGTTTCTTTAAGAATATAATATTTATATATAAATGGAACAAATAAACTCACACAACCTCCTCACCTTTGGCGATGTTTGAACCCCTGACCTCCTAGGAGCTAGGCTAGAGGCTCACTTACCACTAGACCAAAGGACCTTTGGTTTCCATGAATTGTTATTCTATAAATGATTAAAATTTCTAAATATTTATAGCTCCTTTCAAAATTCTTTCTTTACTTTCCTGTATCACTATCTTACACAAGATTCATCCTCTTTTTGCTAATACAATCTTTCGTACCTAATTCTAGTTCTTTCAATCTTTTATCAATCATATTGGTTTTTCCTTTTCTTGGTTTTTTGTCAATATATGTTGAAATATAGCCATGTTAATTAACTGGTGTTTGGGTTGGATTAGAAGACAACAAGAGAAGCAAAATGGTGCCTCAACAAGTTCAGCTTCTTGATAGGGAGGATATTGTCCAGCCCAGATAAGGTATTATGAGCTTTAAATTGTGTAATTGTGTGTGTTTTGCAGACTTGATTCAACATTAATGCATACAAACACGTATTATATTCTCCTAACATTAATAAGTTATCACAAAATCACTAACCATCACCATGATCCACCCATACTTACTGTTCACACAGCCAATTGTAAGCACCTACACTGGAAGAGAATTTGAAGTCCTGGGAATGTAAAAACAATTCAATTTCTCACAATGTAGTTCAATATTTGCAAACCTTGTTGCAGAAACATGGAAAGGTCTGCGTTGGGATATTGAATGACTCAAAAGTTGACCCGGAAAGCATTAATATTGTTGGGGTTAATGCTTTAGAGGTAAATTAGTCCAAGGGAATTATCATTGTGGATCCCAGTAAATCAGGTAACAACGTATTTGATCACGCACAATATGCAAGAACACGATGAATATATTGATAAGAACACCTTATGCTGTATATCTCACTTGTAAAGATTGTTATTACAATGATATCTCTCTTTAAGCTCTCTCAATCTGATCTATCAATATGCTCTCTCTAATCTCTAGTCTCTTCAATGTAGCCCTAACCTTGTATTTATATGCTAGAGGAAAGTGTAATAAGGAAACAAGATATAAATGCATTATACACTTGCCTTATTTACAATAAGATTGTTTCCTTATAATTAAACATTGAATTTTCCTAATAATAAACCTTCATAATTAATGACTTTGTTGAGTTATGTTTTAGCCCTTTATTGAGTGCGATCATCTGCACGAAGGAATCGAGCTCAACCTATTGCCGATGGTTTGAGACATAGCCGCTGCTAGGGGAATAAAAGGGTTGGTCCTATCCGCTTTTAGAGTGATCGCAGACTTAAGTTACTAGCTCAACAAACGCAAGAGGTACCAATGCTAGGTTAGAATCCGATACTAAACTCGGCTGATGTTTGCCGTCTCGCAATTCTTGCGTTTATGGACCGAAGGAAGATATGGTCGACGACGAAATGAACAACGAAATTTTACACCTGGGTTGGTCGGTCCTCCATTCATCCGACCGGAGGTCAAGGTATGGAAACCTAAAAAGAGGTTGACCCAACTTAAATGAGATATGATAGCTTCTTTATGTTCTAACTCTTCAATATTTGTGATCTCGGATACAATTTTTTCAAAGCTAACAATCTCCCGCTTTGTATTCGAGATTACATTTCAGCAAATCAGCACTTTTGAAGACGGTCAAATTTTGTCAACAAATATTCATTTTGAATCTTTTGTTCCGCCTGCGAATATGATGACATGATAAGTTCCGATGCTCCCCTTTAGCATTAGCATGTAGTTCATGAACAAAAAGTCGAAGGAGCGGTGATGTCGTAGGGTAAAATCTTTCTTCAAGTAAAACGTGTCGTATCATGAAAAAAACAAAAGCGTTGGGATATCTTGAGGTTATCGGTTTAGGCAGCCCAAGTCAACTTCGCGGATGGAACATATGGGCAAAAGAGCTCGGGTCTTTTAAAAGTGCGTTCCACGTGTCATTTCATCATTCATTGTTAACCAAGTCAACTTCTCGGATGCAACAGATGGGCAAGGAACTAGGGTCCTTTTTATTCGAGTAAAACACTGTTCATGCAATAGTCCATCCGAGAACCTAGTTGTTCGGGTGTTAAGCATCCGACAAACAAGGTTGTTGGGTCTTTGAAGTCCGATTAAAATGTTTCTCGAGTCTTTGAAGTCCGATAACAGAGTTTCTTGTTTCTTCATTTTGATCTTTTTGCATGAGGCTTTGATACACTATCTCTCCCACTCTAATGATAAGGATAATCTGAAGCATTATGAAATTAATCAAAGATATTAACTGGAAGTAATGAAGCGTGAATGTGAAATGATGGGTAAAAGGCTAACATAGAAGCACGAAGAGCAACTATTATCACTCAAATTAAAACAAACTCCATTAAATGGCCTATTTTCAGTTTTGGCAACATGTTAGCACTGATAGGACTTCCAGTTAACACAGAAGTAATTTATAAAAACTAACTTCTCAAACCATTCCGGCATAAACACAAAGATATGCAATTTGAATCACAAAGACTCATACAAGTGTAAAAGAATATTTGTACATATTTTGGCTCAAGAGACTCGATGTGCACAAAATATAAAGTTCGAAAACCGGAGGTGTGTCTTTTTGTTTCAATATCTAAATCTTCCGAGTGAAGAATAGATAGATGATATGTTGAATTTCCATGATATATGAGACAAGCACCTTTTGTGAGATACATAATATTAGAGAAGAAAACCATTCTAAGTCTGGCAATTCCATGTTTGACCATCTCAAAAACTATTCTAACGGGTTGTTTGTGTAGATATGAGTGATTCCATTTAGATATTACCTCTTAATGGTTGAGAGGTAAAAAGTGTTTGGAAAAATGTTTATGTCCTTTTAATGATAACACCAGCCTTTTAACGATTTTGTGTATAGGGATTTACTAAACTGTTCTGATCCTAACTTGTTCCACTTTTGCCATTCCCACGTCTCCTTCGATGCATCGTCCCTCCCAAGCCAATCGAACTTGCCGTTCTCTCCATCTCACACTCGGCAGTCGACAATCGTTCTCTCCACGGTTTCAATCTCGGTGGTTGTAACCCTCCATCGATTTCTATTTCAAGAAGAATTTGCCTTGAAACGAATGGTAGTCAAGAGTAAGCTTTTCTTTGTATATGTATCAACCTGATGATTTTCACAAAAACAATCACCAACTTGGGTATTAGTTGTCTCATCAATTCCATTGCATTCCTTCAGTGCATATAAATATATTGCTGAATGTTGAATAATCCTGGAATTGCTTTCTTGTTGTTGGTTTAACCAAACAAATTCTTGTTACGTAAAAGACATGCTAAGAGTACTCCCATCCTCCCTCCCATGAATTGTTTTTTTTAAGGATATAATATTTATATATAAATGGAACAAATAAACTTACACAACCTCCTCACATTTGGCGATGTTTGAACCCATGACCTCCTAGGAGCTAGGCCAGAGGCTCACATACCACTAGGCCAAAGGCCCTTTGGTTTCCATGATTTGTTATTCTATAAATGATTAAAATTTCTAAATATTTATAGCTTCTTTCAAAATTCTTTCTTTACTTACCTGTATCACTATCTTATACAAGATTCATCCTCCTTTTGCTAATACAATCTTTCGTACCTAATCATAGTTCTTTCAATCTTTTACCAATCATATTGGTTTTTCCTTTTCTTGGTTTTTTGTCAATATATGTTGAAATATAGCCATGTTAATTAACTGGTGTTTTGGTTGGATTAGAAGACAACAAGAGAAGGAAAATGGTGCCTCAACAAGTTCAACTTCTTGATAGGGAGGAAATTGTCCAACCCAGATAAGGTATTATGAGCTTTAAATTGTGTAATTGTGTGTGTTTTGTAGAGTTGATTCAACATTAATGTATACAAACACGTATTATATTCTCCTAACATCAATAAGTTATCACAAAATCACTAACCATCACCGTGATCCACCCATACTCACTGTTAACACAACCAATTGTAAGTACAGACACTGAAAGAGGATTTGAGGTCCTGGGAACGTAAAAACAATTCGGTTTTTCACAATATAGTTCAACATTTGCAAACCTTGTTGCAGAAACATGGAAAGGTCCGCCTTGGGATATTGAATGACTCAAAAGTTGACACGGAAAGCATTATTATTGTTGGGGTTAATGCTTTAGAGGTAAATTAGTCCAAGGGAATTATCATTGTGGATCCCAGTAAATCAGGTAATGATGTATTTGATCACGCACAATATGCAAGAACACGATGAATATATTGATTAGAACACTTTATGTTGTATATCTCACTTGTAAGGATTGTTATTACAATGATATCTCTCTTTAAGCTCTCTCAATCTGATCTATCAATATGCCCTCTCTAATCTCTAGTCTCTTTAATGTAGTCCTAACCTTGTATTTATATGCTAGAGGAAATGTAATAAGGAAACAAGGAATAAATGCATTATACACTTGCCTTATTTACTATAAGATTGTTTCCTTGTAATTAAACATTGAATTTTCCTAATAATAAACCTTCATAATTGTTAGGATCAAATATCCTAAATTAGGAAAGTTTTATAAAGAAGGAAAGGTTTTAATGTAACATTCTAAATTGTGTTAAATACCTTATGGGCTTGGGCTTACCATGTAATAAACACCTAGTATATAAAGGAGTCTAGGGTAGAGGATTCGTTAATGAGAGTCGTTTAGTTACATTCGCGTTTGTAGTTCTTTAATGCTTTCATTCTAAATTGTGTTAAATACCTTATGGGCTTGGGCTTACCATGTAATAAAAACCTAGTATATAAAGGAGTCTAGGGTAGAGGATTCGTTAATGAGAGTCGTTTAGTTACATTCGCGTTTGTAGTTCTTTAATGCTTTCATCTATAAAACATACGACTCGATGATTTCCATATGATTCCTCTTTTGATCTTTGTTGACTCGGACCTAACAATAATTAATGAATTTGTTAAGTTTATGTTTTAGCCCTTCAATGAGTGCGATCATCTGTACGAAGGAATCGAGCTCAACCTGTTGCCGATGGTTTGAGACATAACCGCTGCTAGGGGAATAAAAGGGTTGGTCCTATCCGCTTTTAGAGTGATCGCAGACTTAAGTACCAGCTCAACATACGCAACATGTACCGATGCTAGGTTAGAATCTGATACTAAACTCGGCTGATGTCTGCCGTCTCGCAATTCTTGCGTTTATGGACCGAAGGAAAGTAGGGTCGACGACGGAATGAACAACGAAATTTTACACCCGGGTTAGTCGGTCCTCCATTCATCCGACCGGAGGTCAAGGTATGGAAACCTAAAAAGAGGTTGGCCCAACTTAAATGAGATATGATAGCTTCTTTATATTCTAACTCTTCAATATTTGTGATCCCGGATACAATTTTTTCAGAGCTAACAATCTCCCCCTTTGTATTCGAGATTACATTTCAGCAAATCAGCACTTTTGAAGACGGTCAAATTTTGTAAACAAATATTCATTTTGAATCTTTTGCTCCGCCTACGAATATGATGACATGATAAGTTCCGATGCTCCCCCTTAGCATTAGCATGTAGTTCATGAACAAAAAGTTGAAGGAGCAGTGATGTCGTAGGGTAAAATCTTTCTTCAAGTAAAACGTGTCGTATCATGAAAAAAACAAAAGCGTTGGGATATCTTGAGGTTATCGGTTTAGGCAGCCCAAGTCAACTTCGCGGATGGAACATATGGGCAAAAGAGCTCGGGTCTTTTAAAAGTGCGTTCCACGTGTCATTTCATCATTCATTGTTAACCAAGTCAACTTCTCGGATGCAACAGATGGGCAAGGAACTAGGGTCCTTTTTATTCGAGTAAAACACTGTTCATGCAATAGTCCATCCGAGAACCTAGTTGTTCGGGTGTTAAGCATCCGACAAACAAGGTTGTTGGGTCTTTGAAGTCCGATTAAAATGTTTCTCGAGTCTTTGAAGTCCGATAACAGAGTTTCTTGTTTCTTCATTTTGATCTTTTTGCATGAGGCTTTGATACACTATCTCTCCCACTCATAATGATAAGGATAATCTGAAGCATTATGAAATTAATCAAAGATATTAACTGGAAGTAATGAAGCGTGAATGTGAAATGATGGGTAAGAGGCTAACATAGAAGCACGAAAAGCAACTATTATCACTCAAATTAAAACAAACTCCATTAAATGGCCTATTTTCAGTTTTGGCAACATGTTAGCACTGATAGGACTTCCAGTTAACACAGAAGTAATTTATAAAAACTAACTTCTCAAACCATTCCGGCATAAACACAAAGATATGCAATTTGAATCACAAAGACTCATACAAGTGTAAAAGAATATTTGTACATATTTTGGCTCAAGAGACTCGATGTGCACAAAATATAAAGTTCGAAAACCGGAGGTGTGTCTTTTTGTTTCAATATCTAAATCTTCCGAGTGAAGAATAGATAGATGATATGTTGAATTTCCATGATATATGAGACAAGCACCTTTTGTGAGATACATAATATTAGAGAAGAAAACCATTCTAAGTCTGGCAATTCCATGTTTGACCATCTCAAAAACTATTCTAACGGGTTGTTTGTGTAGATATGAATGATTCCATTTAGATATTACCTCTTAATCGTTGAGAGGTAAAAAGTGTTTGGAAAAATGTTTATGTCCTTTTAATGATAACACCAGCCTTTTAACGATTTTGTGTATAAGGATTTACTAAACTGTTCTGATCCTAACTTGTTCCACTTTTTCCATTCCCACGTCTCCTTCGATGCATCGTCCCTCCCAAGCCAATCGAACTCGCCGTTCTATCCATCTCACACTCGGCAGTCGGCAATCGTTCTCTCCACGGTTTTAATCTCAGCGGTTGTAACCCTCCATCGATTTCTATTTCAAGAAGAATTTGCCTTGAAACGAATGGTAATCATGAGTAAGCTTTTCCTTATATATGTATCAACCTGATGATTTTCACAAAAACAATCACCAACTTGGGTATTAGTTGTCTCATCAATTCCATTTGTAAGCATTCCTTCAGTGCATATAAATATATTGCTGAATGTTGAATAATCCTGGAATTGCTTTCTTGTTGTTGGTTTAACCAAACAAATTCTTGTTACGTAAAAGACATGCTAAGAGTACTCCCATCCTCCCTCCCATGAATTGTTTTTTTAAAGGAAATAATATTTATATATAAATGGAAAAAATAAACTCACACAACCTCCTCACCTTTGGCGATGTTTGAACCCATGACCTCCTAGGAGCTAGGCCAGAGGCTCACATACCACTAGGCCAAAAGCCATTTGGTTTCCATGAATTTTTATTCTATAAATGATTAAAATTTCTAAATATTTATAGCTTCTTTCAAAATTCTTTCTTTACTTTCCTGTATATCTTATACAAGATTCATCCTCTTTTTGCTAATACAATCTTTCGTACCTAATCGTAGTTCTTTCAATCTTTTATCAATCATATTGGTTTTTCCTTTTCTTGGTTTTTGGTCAGTATATGTTGAAATATAGCCAAGTTAATTAACTGGTGTTTGGGTTGGATTAGGAGACAACAAGAGAAGCAAAATGGTGCCTCAACAAGTTCAGCTTCTTGATGGGGAGGATATTGTCCCTCCCAGATAAGGTATTATGAGCTTTAAATTGTGTAATTGTGTGTGTTTTGCATACTTGATTCAACATTAATGCATACAAATACATATTATATTCTCCTAACATCAATAAGTTATCACAAAATCACTAACCATCACCGTGATCCACCCATACTTATTGTTCACACGGCCAATTGTAAGCACACACACTGGAAGAGAATTTGAAGTCCTGGGAACGTAAAAACAATTTGATTTCTCAGAATATAGTTCAACATTTGCAAACCTTGTTGCAGAAACATGGAAAGGTCTGCCTTGGGATATTGAATGACTCAAAAGTTGACCCGAAAAGCATTAATATAGTTGGGGTTAGTGCTTTAGAGGTAAATTAGTCCAAGGGAATTATCATTGTGGATCCTAGTAAATCAGGTAACGATGTATTTGATAACGAACAATATGCATAACACGATGAATATATTGATAAGAACACTTTATGTTGTGTATCTCACTTGTAAAGATTGTTATTACAATGATATCTCTCTTTAAGCTCTCTCAATCTGATTTATCAATATATTCTCTCTAATCTCTAGTCTCTTTAATGTAGCCCTAACCTTGTATTTATATGCTAGAGGAAAGTGTAATACGGAAACAAGGAATAAAGATTTTATACACGTGCCTTATTGACAATAAAATCGTTTCCTTATAGTTAAATATTAAATCTTTCCTAATAATAAACTTTCCTAATTAATGACTTTGTTGAATTTACGTTTTAACCCTTCATGTCTTTAATATTTGTGATCTCGGATACAATATTTTCAGATCTAACAATCATATATATCCTTATATGTATCTTGATGTTGCCTTTTTAATTGGTATATGCAGATGTATCATTCTAATACAAAATCATCATCACTAAAGTGATTCTTTTCCTTGACACATAATTGAGCATGAAGAGGCAAGTTGAGATATTTTCTTTTCTAGTCCTCCTTAATCCCGTTTTTTCCTCTGGGGATTTTTTTACTCCCTGCTTTTTACATAATTTTTTACTCCCTGCTTTTTTACAAAAAGGAAAACAAAAAAGCAAAGGTTTTTGAATCTCCCCTTAATTTTTAGCAACATCCAGATGATTTCTTTTCTTACTAACCCTTCTTGTTGGTGTTGAGTTCATATGTAGGAGGTCGGTAATAATCAAGTATTCATCGTCGATAATCAAATCCGTTTTAGTGTTGACCCCTTTTAAAAACCTTGTGCCATACCCTTTAGACATTTAACCGTCACTTGTTTAATATGTGTATAACTCTTGCTCGAAATAAATTTAACAAAATTCTCAAACTTAAGTAGGCACTGGAATGGGGCGACGACTCCAATCCCCGTTCATGTACCGTAAATCAGAAACTACTTGATATTGTTTAATTTGCTTTAGTTTCATAGTACATGATTGGGCAGTATTCAGTGGGTCGTGTTGCACTTGTGTGTGTACCCATAAGTATCATAGAAGCAACTGTCATAAGTTTGTGCATGTATGTAAATTTGAGATCACAAAAACAAGTGAGTAGTGTGTGATAAGCGTACGTAGGTAGTGCGAGACAACAACAAACCGCAACCACAAGGGGTTGTCCTATGTCTTGGGGGTTGGGGTTGTACTAGTAGTATAACAACATCCATAAGGATCTGCACCTGGTGCATAGGGGCTACACCCACAACAGGACAACCAAAAAGGCTATGCGAGTGACCATGGTTGCTTCAGTGATAAGTCGGTGATTCCATGGTGCTTCATCAGGCTTTTGCTCAAGTCAGTTGATTTCGATTACGCGAGTTTGAGTTTAAATGTAGCCTTATTATGATTCTATGGCACATAAAGTAGTTTGGGACAAACAAAGTTGATGTTATAGAAACAAAGTATTCAATTGGATGTTTGGGAATAAAAAAGCATTTGATGTTTGGGACACAAGTGTAGTGTGTGTATGATCGTTGTTGTAATCATATTTTTTTGTTGGGTTCAATTTATTTCTTTTTGTAGTTAGTTTGCATTAATTTTCACGTTATTTTCTTTCCAAATATTGAGCAGGCGTTGAAAGAAACAAATATTAGCACATGGAATACGATCAACAAAATTTGGCAACACTTTCAACTCTGTTCGAAAGATGTAAAGATTTGAACAAACTTTTTGGAAAATAACTTTATCTAGAATGTTTGTTATATTTATATATTTCTTTCATTTCTTTTTGTTTGATTCACTTTGTGCCATACTTGTTTTTTTTTTGTTTTGTTGGTTGGCGTTTTGTGTTATTTTACAGGTTCTAGATATTTTAAGTCTATAGTGGTTATGCTATCGAAATTTTCAAAAAAACACTTGGTGCTTTGTATGTCGTGCATTATTTTTTATACAAAATATCAAAAGCTTTATCTTTTATAGTTAAAAACCATTTTTATTTTTTATGTTATGTTTCTCGGATTAGAACAAAAAATTTAGGTGTTTAAATACATAAATTTAAGACGGTAACCTTGTAATATTTAATTTTTAGCAAATAATTGTTGGACTATTCTTTCTCTTGAATGACATAATGTAGACATTGTAATTTTATTGAAGATGGGCAAAAAGACCCGAACGAATACGCGGACCAACCTGGAATGGTTCTGGATCGAGCTCTTTTGATTCAACGAGTATACTACTTGTCCATGTTCAGATCTAAATCTTCGAGTCGGACCGGTCTGACGACAAGATTTATGCGGACGGGGCAAAAACAGGTTGGGCTTTTTGGCAAGCTGGACCAGACTGATTCTAGTTTGAGTTCTTTTTCTTTCAATAATTTTTGTCAACCAAAATTATGCTATAAACGTTAAAGTTATGTACCAGAAAATAGAAAATTGAAAGATTGGTTTTTTTAGAAACAAACATATTCAACATGCATGTCAACCCGAAGCTTGGACCAACTGGGTATTTTGGATTTGTTTGTGCACACCATTACTAACATATTGCATACGATGACGTAAATTTATAAAGACCGTTATCGTATCATGACATACGACATAAAATCCTCAACCGTCACGGTATCATGATAAACAACATAAACTTCTCAATCGTCACGGTATTATGACAAACGATGACATAAATTTCTCAAAGCCATCACTGAATCATGGCTACCAGCGACCTAACTTTATCAAAACCGTCACTATAAAATGACATTCTATGACATTTATCATTCAAAACTGTCACTATAACATTGCATATCGCATCGCGATATTTTTCATTCAACACCGCCACCATAGTATGACATTCGATGATGTTTATTTCTTTTAAACCGCTATTGCAACATGACATATAGTGACATTTGACGTATGACAAATAAATTTGTCAAAACTATCACCGCTTTTTGACATACGGTGACATAAATTTATCAAAACCATCTATATAACATGACATGTGGTGCCGTCTATCAGTCAAAATCGTCACTATAACGTTGCATACTGTGATGTTTATCCTCTACACTGTCACCATAGTATGACAAACGGTGAACTTTATTTTTCAAAACTGTCATCGTAATATGACATATAATGACATTTATTATTCAAATTTGTAACTTTAGCATTACACATAATGACATTTATTATTTAGAAACATCACTGTAACATGACATACAGTGACATAAATGTATCAAACCGCTATGCATCATGATATACGGTAACATTCATCATTCAAAATTGTCACTGTAAGTGATGTTTATCATTCAACACCGTTATCGTAACATGACACACGGTAACATTTAGATTTCAAAATCGTCACTGTAGCATGACATAGGGTGACGTTCATTTTTCAAAATCTTCACTATAGACATATAATGACGTTCATTATTTAAAATCATCACCTTAAAATGACATACATCGACGTTCATTATTTGAAAACGTCGGTACAACATGACACGTAGTGACTTTTTTATTTCAAAATCGCCACCGTAGCATAACGTACAATAACGTTTATGTTTTAAAACCGTCACCATAGCTATGGTGACATAATTTTTTATTATGGTGACATTTATTTTTTAAACCGTCACCGTAGCATGACGTATGGTGACATAATTTTTTTGAAACCGTCACTTCGCATGACATGAGGTGACATTTATTTTTCAAAATCATCACCGTAGCATGAGGTACCTTGACGTTTATCTTTCATAATCGTCATCCTAACATGACGTACGATGATGTTTATTGTTCAAAACCATCACTATAGCATCACCTACGTTGTCGTTTTTTATTTTAATCATCATTGTAACAATACATATGGTCAGGTTTATTATTAAAAAATCGTCATTATAGCATAACTTAAATGGACGTTTATCATTCAAAACTTTACCATAACATGATATATGATGACATTTATTATATATATATATATATATAAAATCGTCATCGTTGTGACATGTAATTTTTTCTAAACCGTCACAATTACATGACATATGGTGACATGTATTTTTCAAAACCATTATCATAGGCTGACATATTGTAAGGTACTCAAAACCGTCACCATAACATGACATTGTGATGCAAATTCTTCAAAACCGTCAATGTACCTTGAGATATGGTGAGGTAAATATTTTAAAACGTTACCAAAGCATGACATATGGTGACGTAATTCATCCAAAAACCCTTGCCATACACTACCTTTTGGTGACACAAATTGTACAAAATCTTTGCCCTATAACTTGTGACTTTTGGAAACGGTTTTCAAATAAATGTTTATATAGATATTTTAGTTTTGGTAACACTTTTTAAAACCGTTACAACATAAAGCAATGGTTT
The DNA here is from genome assembly GCA_036898165.1 of Silybum marianum. NCBI lineage: Eukaryota > Viridiplantae > Streptophyta > Magnoliopsida > Asterales > Asteraceae > Silybum > Silybum marianum. The sequence continues at coordinate 3,595,140 of CM072535.1, read as the reverse complement.
AAATAAAAAGTATTATAAAGGGTCTTACATGGCAACGGTTTTTAAAAACAGTCACAATATAAAGCGACAGTTTTTCAAAACTGTCCTAAACCATTACCTTAGGGGGTTTATTAACGTTTTTATCTAAACCGTTGCTTTATGTTGCAACGGTTTTTTATCAATCACTTACAAACCTATATTTTCAAAACCTTCACAAAAACCCATTTTTGTACTAGTAAATTATTTTTATTTTGTACGAACAAGTTGAAAATATACAGAAATACAATTTTTTTAAACTAAAATATATTAGAACTACCGATGGTATAAGTAGGAAAATCTTTTAGTAATCTGTCGGTGTTATTGGGCTTCAATAATTCGTCATTAATAGGATCATCAACATTATACCTCGATAAACTGTCATGATATTGGCCTTTGAAGAAGCTTCCGGTGATACAAGCCTCCGGGTAAACCATCAATGGTACATGCCTTCGGAGATCCAACGGTGATAATTGCCTCGGTGATTTGTTGGTGAGACCCTTCGGTGGCCTTTGGGTAAAATCTTCACCCACATATGTTTGACTAAGGGACTTTGATATGTGTTGATTATTCAACATATTAATACCCTTTTCTAGTGTCTTCTAGATATTTAATTTACACTTTATCCCAACTTTGAGTCATTTATTATGTTATTTTATCATTTATTAAGCCATGAAGTGAAGTGATATGAATTTCTTGTTTTATGTACATTATAGCTAATATTGGTTAAGAGCTGCAGATTTCTGGAGCATCTTTGGAGCATTGGATGGCAGCAGGTAGGAGCTGAGTGGACGAGCTTATTGGATAAGCTATCTTGGACAAATTTTTTTATCAAAGATTTAAAGACCTTTTCTTTTAAACAATTATATATTTTATTGTTTTTGTAATACGGTAGGATGCTTCCTTTTGTTACATCTTGGGGAACAAGTTTGGCTTTTTGGCACCATTAGTTGACTTGATGGTTCCCCTTGAATTACTACTAAATCTACTCTCCCTTGTTAGTATAAATAGTTGGGTTAGCTGTTTTGTTTAGATCATCTATTATCTATTAGTCATTATCTAGCTCTAGTTATTGTCTATCATTTGGAATTATCTCCCAAGTGATTTTCTCTCTTAAATTCAAGGAATATTTGAAGTTTCTCTAAGTCTTCAATTTAATTGCTTTATTTACATTGCTTTCTTTACCTTGCTTTATTTAATATCTTTCTTTAATTGCTTTATTTACCTGCTTTATTTATTTGCTTTATTTAGATTTATATCTTACATTTCAGTAATTTTTATTTCTTGCAGTTTCATTTCCGCCATGAGTAGCTAATTTATTAGCTTGGGTGTGAGATGAAAGGGTGAGACTCTAAATCATATAAAGGTGGACGTTAGTTGGCAATAATAATATTCCATTATTTCATTCAAGTTTTATAAAGCCAAAAACACCTCTTGACGGGTTAATCACTTTTCAGTTTTTAAGTGTCGTGGATTTAGGCATAAACCACGATATGCACGTCAGCTCGAATGATATAGAATTAGTTGGAAGAGTTGCTCTCTATATTTTTCTAACTGATTATTTTCGACAGGTTGGTCGCTTTTCAAAGTGTTAAAATGTGGTGGACTCAGGCGTGAGCCACTATGACATACCAACTTGAATGATATGGGAATCTACTCGGCAGAGTGATTTTTAAACAAAGGAATTTGCTAGTCCATACATCTTGTGGAAACCATTTGATACTATCGTTGGTCCAGATGCTACATAGGTATATGGGATGAAAGCTAAACATTAGTAAATTGTCAAGTCCGGCAGGAATACCCTCAAGGTGAATGGTGGAGTTTATTACTGCTAACTAAATTGCCTACCATAATTTGTGTTTAGGTCTCACCTCAAAGTCTTACACCCATGCTACCTGCTTTATTATGTTATTATAAACTGTTAACTCACCACAATCAATCAAGTATTTTGCAATTCGCCATCTGAAGTTAGTTTCTCATCTCAAGTTCTTGCATCTTAAGATACCTATCCCTGTGGAAAAAGATACCTGGTACTTACCAGTTTATTACTTGAAAGACGATAATGGGACTATATTGTATACATGCTTTTGGTTCCAATCATCATATGTCTGTAGGTGTGTAAAATCTCCTGTCAAGTTTTTGGCGCTGCTGTCGGGGATAGGCGTAAATCTACAGTTGTTTAGAAATTGAGTCTTGTAAAGCTAATTTTGCTACCATATTTGTTGCTTGTCATACGTCTCCATGTGTGTACAAGTAACAAATTTTTGAGTTTATATTTTTATGAATATGGATTCAATAGGGAAATCATTTGGGCCGTATGAATTGGTTTTCTGTGACCGTTGTGGCGAAAATCATTTCCCATATATTTATCCTTCGAACCCCGAATTTCATTATTTCATGGGAGATGGTAATTGGGATACCTCACGCTTCAATGTTTACACTCAATCATGGGAGGAACATCCTAATTTGTTTCTAAATAGTGAAGATGATGACACATTCATATCACCATCACTTCCTTACCAAGATTGGAGTAACACTTATCCAAATACTTTTGACCAATCTTGGGAAAAACTAGTTGAAAACTTCAAATCTCTTGAAGCTACAATGAAAAACAACATTCAAAGTATGCAAATCATACATAATGATACAATGACATCTTTTAACAACATCACATCTTGTGCTCAAGAGATGCTTAGAAAAAGCCTAATTTCTCTACCAAGTGATATTGAAAATTCAAATGATGTTGGTAAGGATGAGAGTGAGGCTAATGCTTTGGAAAATAGTCAATAGATAGAGAGTTTTGAGGAAGAACCTGAGCATTTGAGCAACCCCTCTTCACCTCATAATGGTGAAAAGGTGTAACAAAATATCAAGATTGTCATTACCTCATGCTTTGAATCTGTGCAGGAAGAACAAATTGTTGCAGATACTGCAACATTCTTGCAGCAAAGCTGTGTAGAAAATCTTCAAGTTGTTTTTAAGAGGGGACGTGACTATCAATCCAAGGACTTGGGAAGCTTCCTAAAATGTAGTTCTACAGTTGGTGTGGTGATGTGACAAGCTCTTTTAAGGATAAAATATTCTCCTATTTGTGCGATTGAAATCTGGTGCTATGACAAAGAAGTGAAACATAAATGGAAAAAGAAACACTAAAAGAAAAGGGTGAGGACGGTCTGTCTTTGAGGAGCATACTGATGTGCTCCAGCAAATTCCATCATTACTCTATAAGTTGTTATCAAAAGAACTAATTGCTGAAAAAGGAGAACATGAAAGTGAAAAGAATGAGGATGAAGATCAGAAGATAGAGAGGGAACTCAAGAGGTTGAAGACTAAGAATAAAAGGCTGAAGAAGAATGTTGTGGAGGATGCTGCAGCGCTGGCAACTAGCAAGGATAGAACAACGCCTACTCTATTGGAGTAGGCCATGTTACTTCATTTCCTTTAACTTCAGTTTATTTTCTTTTACTTTCTTTTATTTTTCACTTCTTAGTTTATTTTGTTAGTTTGGGATCGTTTGTTGAATTTTAGGAATTGTTTTTGCAAGATTGTTTTATAATTTGCATACCTCATGTGTCCATAGCCCAATTAATTTCAGAGTCTTGGTTTATGCTCCATTCACATGTCATTATTAGTACTAGCACAACCATGGAACTCAAAGTTCACACACACACACCACACATATTGAGGCATGTAGGCCATATGTTCACTTTTAGCCCCTTGCACCCATATACTATATACAAATCTTTTCCAATAAGGTCATTGTAAATTTTAATTTTGTTGGAGGAGTATTCACAAAAGTATCTAAATGTCAAAATCCAATACAAAAGAACAAAAGAGCACAATGACGCAAAATTCAAAAAATTGTTCTAATCAGAAAAACCTTACATGGGTATAAGGCATAAAATGTCCCATAGGGACACAGTCTATTTCATTCAACAAAAAGAGCAAACAAATTGCCAAATTGAATTTTTTTTAGAAATTTGCTAAGTTGAAGCAATTGTGAGAAAAGGCTAAAGTGAGAAAAAGATATGCCAAATTTGAGTGACCCTACATTCAAAAAGCCCTATGGACCTTAAAATATTGGGGGTAGGTGTTGAACTATGATAAAATGGAAAATGTTAGTGTTTGGTATGTGTATATGATTGGAGGTCACAAACTCACTTTGGAATTATGCAAGGTTGTGAATAACATGAAACGGGTATGCTCATCATAAGGAATAGCATTTAATGCTGTAATCTTGCAACTTTAATTTTAGTCATTTTTATTTTTCTTTTGGTTTCTTAGGGACAAGAAACAATTCAAGTTTGGGGGTATATATGTGTTGATTACTCAACATATTAGTACACTTTTCTAGTGTCTTCTAGATATTTATTTTACACTTTATCCCAACCTTGAGTCATTTATTATGTTATTTTATCATTTATTAAGACATGAAGTGAAGTGAGATGAATTTCCTGTTTTATGTACATTATAGCTAATACTGGTTAAAAACTGCAGATTTCTGGAGCAACTCTGGAGCATTGGATGGCAGCAGGTTAGAGCTGAGTCGACGAGCTTATTGGATAAGCTATATTGGACAAAAAAATTTATCAAAGATTTAAAGATCGTTTCTTTTGAACAATTATATATTTTATTGTTTTTGTAAAAGGGTAGGAAGCTTCCTTTTGTTACATCTTGGGGAACAAGTTTGGCTTTTTGACACCATTAGTTGACTTGATGGTTCCCCTTGAATTAATAATCTACCCTCCCTTGTTAGTGTTTTTGGGTTAGTTGTTTTTTGTTTAGATCATCTATTATCTATTACTCATTATCTAGCTCTAGTTATTGTCTATCATTTGGAATTATCTCCCAAGTCATTTTCTCTCTTAAATTCAAGGAATATTTGAAGTTTCTTTAAGTCTTCAAATTAATTGCTTTCTTTACATTGTTTTCTTTACCTTGCTTTATTTAATTGTTTTATTTAGATGCTTTATTTACTTGCTTTATTTAGATTTATGTCTTACATTTCAGTAATTTATATTTCTTGGACTTTCATTCCCGCCATGAGTAGCTAATTTTATTAGCTTGGGTGTGAGATGAAAGGGTGAGACTCTAAATCAAATAAAGGTGGATGTTAGTTAGCAATAATAATATTCCATTATTTCATTCAAGTTTTATAAAGCCAAAAATACTTCTTGACGGGTTGATCAGTTTTCAGTGTTTAAGTGTCGTGGACTTAGGCATAAACCACGATATGCACGTCAGCTCGAATGACATAGAAGTAATTGGAAGAGTTGTTCTCTATTTTTTTCTAACTGATTATTCTCGAAGGGTTGGTCGCTTTTCAAAGTGTTAAAATGTGGTGGATTCAAGCGTGAGCCACTATGACATACCAACTTGAATGATATGAGAATCTACTCAGCAGAGTGATTTTTAGATAAAGGAATTTGCTAGTCCATACATCTTGAGGAAACCATTTGATACTATCACTGGTCCAGATGCTACATAGGTATATGTGCTGAATGCTAAACATTAGTAAATGGTCAAGTCGGGTAGGAATACCCTCAAGGTGAATGGTGGAATTTATTACTGCTAACTAAATTGCCTACCGGAATTTGTGTTTAGGTCTCAACTCAAAGTCTTACACCTATGTTACCTGCTTTATTATGTTATCATAAACTGTTAACTCACCACAATCAATCAAGTATTTTCCAATTCGCCATCTGAATTTAGTTTCTCATCTCGAGATCTTGCAACTTAAGATACCTATCCCTGTGAAAAACGATACTTGATAATTACCATTTTATTACTTGAAAGACGATACTGGGACTATATTGTATACTTTCTTTTGGTTCCAATCATCATATGTCTGTAAGTGTGTAAAATCTCCTGTCAGACTTTCACGATGGCTAGGACCTTCAACGACAACGACAAATCCATGATTGTAGTGATAACTAGCCGAAGCTTTTTGCACGTTTTTCCTCTTGTCGATTTTAATTTGATATTGATAAATTATCCCTCTCTATTTCTCTAAATTTTTCAGGATACATAACAAATAAACTAGAACAATTAAAACATTGTGGGAAAATATTCATGGATAAGAACAATTACAGAATTGATAACCTTCTCCAAACACGACCTGAAAGATCACAATTGTACATTTTGTGACACTCTTACATCATCTATAAAAACATTCTACAATTTGCTATAATATTATGGGAAACATCGTACATTGTAGGCCTCATTTCAGGTTTAGGATTCAAACACGTTATTGCCGAGATTATTATGGCTATCAATACCTTCTTCATTTCTGGTGAAGGAAATGGAAGACGTTGATCCAAAAAATCTTTTAGATCCATCTTCTCATATGAAAGAGAGGTAACAATATCACCTGGATGCTCTCCTTTGATCACTTCTAGTGTAAGTACCCCGAAACCATATAAGTCACATTTTTCAGTTACCTTCATCGAATAAGCAAGTTCTAAAAACAAATGAAAACAATAATAGAAGTGAATGAGTTGCAAGTTCTAAAGTATAATTTCTAAAAAATAGAAGGAAAAATTGGTAACCTGGTGCAAGGTATCCAAATGTTCCCGCAAGAGCACTCTCATTTGAGGAATCCGGATATAAAATCTTGGATATGCCAAAGTCAGCAACACAAGCCTCACTCTCTAAGTCGAGGAGAATATTTTTGCTTGATATGTCTCGATGAACAATAGGAGGTGAGCAGTCATGGTGCATATATGACAAAGCATGAGCGATGCCTTTGATTATATTTACTCTCTTGGTCCAATCCATTGTTCGAGCACCTTCCTTTCTTAAGTTTTCAAATAAATTACCTCCTTCTAGGTACTCATAGACCAAAAATGAGTGTCTTATATGTGAACAATACCCGTGAAGCTTCACAATGTTCCGATGCCTTATTTCAGTTAATGCCTTCACCTCATTTAAGAAACTATTGCGGTCAACCATATCTAAAGAAGAATGAAGTCTCTTTATAGCAACAGTCTCATTTGACGACAATTTTGCTTTGTATACACTTCCACATCTTCCCTTTCCAACACAAAATGCTTCATTGAACTCGTGTGTCACCTTTAAGATTTGATCATATGTTTTCTTTCCACTAAAAGTTGAAACGGAAAAGAATTCCAAGTTGTTCCCTTCTACTTCTACTGGGTGCATTATCAATGATAGCCTCTTTCTTCGTTGAAAATATATCATCATTCCAATGAATATACTAAGAAGCAAAAGTGCTCCAAGAGGAAATGAAACACTAAGTGCAAGTATGCGGATTTTGTTTGTATTATGCCCAACAACTATCAAACGATTTTTGCACTGGTGTAAACCGGTAATGTTACCACACAAACCTGGGTTCCCTTGTATGCCTTCTAGAGAAACATTTAGAAAGACTTTGCTAGAGGGAATGGGACCTTGCAAGTCATTATAGGATAAGTCAATGCTCCACAAAGCATGCATCAATTCCATGGACTTTGGAATATGACCGGAAAGTTTATTGTGAGAAAGATTTAGCTCTTCCAAACTACTCAATCTTCCAATTTGTGATGGTATATTTGAAGTGAGTGCATTTTGACTCAGATCTAGATATGACAAGTGGGACAATTCACTTATTTGAATTGGAATTTCATGAGTAAATTTGTTGTTCCCTAAGATCAACTCAAACATATTTAAGCAATTCCCCAAAGTATCAGGGATGGGCCCAGAAAATTGGTTACTTCTAAGAGACATTCTATGTAGGAGTACAAGGTTACCAATTGACTTAGGAATGGAACCATTGAGCTGATTGCTACTTACTTGCAAAGTGACAAGGGATGTCAAGTTTCCAAACTCATCCGGAATGGAACCAGAAAGGTTGTTCAAATGGAGACGCAAAGTGGTAACGGATCGAAGACAACCCAAAGAACTTGGAATTTGACCTGTCAGACTATTGTTGTAAAGATTTAGCCATTTGAGTGAATTCAAACTACCTATTTCTGGAGGAATGGAACCGTGTACCCGATTGTTAAACATATTCAAGCTGGTCAACTTGTTTAGTTTTCCAAGAGTGTTTGGAATAGGCCCGGTTAGAAAGTTGTTTTGCAAATAGAGCTCATTTAAATTTGTAAGGTTTCCTAATTCATAAGGAATGGAACCAAACAGTTTATTATCATGGAGAAATAGATAACTGAGGTTGGTCAAGTTACCTAGACAGAAAGGAAGGGCACCACTGAGATCATTAGCATTCAAAGCAAGCCCAAAAAGAAACTTCATATGGCATATCCGATGTGGGATTGAACCATTTAACTGGTTTTCAAACAAGTGAAGTGTCTCAAGATTTCCCAAAAAACCAATTTCTGGAGGAATGATACCGGAAAAATGATTATCGTTAAAATCAAGATAAACAAGTTTTGACAGGTTACTAATTCCTGGTGGGATGATCCCAGAAAAATTGTTTACACTTAGTTCAAAATGTGTAAGGTTGGGGAATGATGAAAAGGATAAGCTATTTAGTGTACCCGTTAAACTTGAGGAAGAGAGGTTGAGTCTGGTTATGCTTCCATCAAAATTGCAAGAAATTCCGTACCAAGTGCACGGAGACAGAGTTGCAATCATTTGAGTTGAAGAATGGTTTTGAATGTTGGGAAGACATAGCCAAGAAGGTAATACAGAAATATTATTCTGTTGTTGCAGGCTTGCTTTCCATCTAAGAAGAGCAATGACTTCATCATCATAAGTAAAAGCAAAAATCGGGAAAAGGGAAATTGTAGCAAGCACAAGAATATAGAATTGCATGAAATTTGCCTTCTCCATTGGTAAAGGATTTATTTTTTGGTCAAGGAAATTGTCCCAATTTATACACCTTGTTTACTTTCTAAATTGGAGGAAGTTTCACATAGAGAAAGAAAAAACATAGTTAGACTTGTTCAATTGTTGGATCATTTGTTGTTTCAAAATAGTTTCAAACTTGGTATAAACGATAATTCATTTTTAACCCCTTACACCAATTTTGACATCAAATAAATATTTCAAGTAAATTTATTATTCTTAAATAACTAGTATGAAATCTATATTTGAATGGTGTGTTGTATTTTAGAGGATCGTTAATTTGTTTACCTTTTAATAGTTACATTAAGAGGCAATCTCTAAACCAGGTGAATCTTGTTTGACAAAAATAAAATTTGTCTCTTAATGGTTTAAAACCTTCTGAATGATTTTTATTTTGGGTCTCCCTTAACCACTCAGCTTCTTAATTTCATTATAAACAATTACCAAACAATTATATTTCTATTTACACTATATCATAGAAGTTTTATCATTCTGACCATATAATCATTTTAGAACAAATCATTAAGCAATTTTCAAACAACTCTATTTTTTTGTGTTTTTAAGTATTGAAAAGTATTTAATTTCCTAAATAAATTTGAAACAGAAAAATAAAATGTATTATACACCATAAATTAATATAAAAATATAAATATTTAATTATATTAACTTATATTGTAACTAAATATCATTTACAATCATTACATAAATATAAAACTTACACAACTAATTTGTAATAAAAGATAGTCGAACTTCAAATTGATTAAAAAAAGTAGCAGCACATCAACTGCATGTTTTTTTTTTGGGACAGCAAAAAAGGCATTGTATTAAACACTAGCGAGCACATCAACTGCATGTTATAATAATTCATCAATACGAAAATAGTATAATAATTAGAATTGGGTTAGAGTGAATTGATGTAAAAAATTGATCTCTTATTTGGGTTGGAGACGTCAAACATCAAACTTCAAAGATTGTTGAATATTCAATCATAATAAACGTCGAATCTTTTTTATTTATATCTTAATTATATATATTTTTATATATAATAATTAAGAATAATTAAAATTTAATATTTAACAAATGATATTTATTTTTATTGTTCAACTTAATAATGAAGAATTTCATATATATCCTTAAAACTTGTAATATTACGTATAGATCATTGTAAAATTTTAAATTACGTGTATATTTTTTTAAATTTGAAAAACTTACGTATATATCTTTCTTTCTAATTTAATTATTATTAAACATTTTAAAAATACAAATAATTAAAACTAAATTGAATATATTTTAAAACTTACTAATATAATCTTTTATTGAACCACCACGAAAATGTTGGAAAAAATTTATAGGAAGGTTATATTAGTAATTTTCAAAATATATTCAATTTAGTTTTAATTATTTGTATTTTTAAAATGTTTATAATAATTAAATTAGGGAGATTGATATACACGTGAGTTTTTCAGGTTTAGAAAAATATACACATAATTTAAAATTTTACAAAAATATATACATAATATTGCAAGTTTTTAAGGACGTATATAAAGTTTTCTCTTTTAATAATAATATAAATGTAATAATAATATTGAAGGATGTACGTGGGAGCATCCACAGTTATAGTATACTATATGTATATATATACATATATATATATATATATACAGGGAGGTTCATGCGAGGACGTTAACAATTTACGAGAATACGAGGACAATTTTCAGCCAGTGATTTTGGTACATAAAAATTTTCATGTACAAAATCACATATGATTCATGTACAAAATCATAAATGATGCGGACGACTTTTCATGCAACTTAAGTGGCCAAAAGTCGCCCGCAAAAATTAGTGCAAAATCACATGTGATCTTGTACATGAAAAAAGCTCCTCGCGTTTTCATAAATTGTTACCGTTCTCGTATGAATCCATCCCTATATATATATATATATATATATATATATATATCTATAGAGAGAGAGAGAGGGAGGTTCAGGAGAAAACGCTAAAAATAGAGAAAACTGATAAACACCATGGGAGGCCGCCATCTGGACGGTATGCTCTAACATGCATTTGTGCATATGCACTGATGCATAGAAAAAAGTAGCTCCAATCACTTATATGCATTTCTGCATATGCACTAATGCGTGTATATGCATTGATGCATAGAAAAAAAATACCGTCCAGATGGCGGACTCTTAAGGTGTTCTTCAGTTTTCTTTTTTTTTAAGCGTTTTCTCCTGAACCTCCGTCTATCTATCTATCTATCTATCTATATATATATATAGGGAGGTTCAGATGAGAACTTTGCATATTTAAAAAACAAAAGAACACCCTTAGAACCACCCACACAATAAAAAAATCACATCTGATTCAATGGAAAAAAGATGATGAAAAAAATTATTTTTATATTGATTTGTACGAGTTTGTATAGTTTGTAACATTTATCCGGATTGTATTTGAACTTACCTCTAAATATATATACATATATATATATATGTATTGATTTGTACGAGTTTGTATAGTTTGTAACATTTATCCGGTTTGTATTTGAACTTTCCTCTATATATATGTATATATATATATAGAGAGAGAGGAAGGTTCAAACGAAAACGCTAAGTATTTAAGAATACAAAAAAATCTTTTTTCATGTACAAAATCATAAAATGGATACGGGCTACTTTTGCCGCGGGTTAAGTCGCAAGAAAAGTTGCGGCTAATCATATAAAATTTTGTATGTGAATCATATATGATTTTGTATATGAAAAAAGTTTTCTTGTTTTCTTAAATAGGTAGCGTTTTCGTTTGAACCTGCCCTATATATATATATATATATATATATATAGACTTGGGATCACGTGAGACCACCCTGTTTCCGTGAGACCCGTGAGACCACCATTTTACACTCGAAACTTCACAGCAAAAACACTATGAAGGTAAAAAAATATGAATCTTTAAAGTATTTTTGCTATGAAAGTAACCTACATAGTGTTTTTGCTGTAAAGGTAATCTTCACAGTGTTTTTGCTGTGAAGGTTCAGATTTTTTTTACCTTCACAGTATTTTTGCTGTGAAATTTTCAAGAGTAAAAAAGTGGTTTCACGGGTCTCCGATGGGTCTCACGGAAACAGGTTGGTCTCACATGAACCCATCATATTTTTTTACCTTCACAATGTTTTTGCTGGTCTCACGGGTCTCACGGAAACAGGGTGGTGTCACGTGATCCCAACCTTATATATATAGGGGGCCATTCAAGGAATTGAACTTATTAGTTTGTAGAAACTGTAAAAACCAATATTAACCACAAATCAACGGTTAAATTAGAAAACTTATAATTTGGTAATTTTGATTAAATTTTTGATGAAAAGGGCATTTTAGGTACTTTAAACTCTCCTCTTTCCTCCCTCCGTCCACAATCCACTGTGATACAATTATGTGATATACATTGTGATACCAATTTGATATCCTCGGTGTGATACACAAATAAATATAAGATGCATTGTGATACCCATTATATTACCCGCTGTGATACCCTATTTTACCAATTTACCCTATATGTTATCTTAGTAAATAACATTAATTATTTAAAATAATTGGTTCATGTTAATTGTTACAGTTTCCACAAACTAATCAGTTATTATTTGATTAGGCCTATATATATACACACCCACACATCTTCAAATATAAAACAATCAATAGTTACAAACTTGAACAAATCAATATAAAAAACAATTTTTTAATAATTTTTTTCATCAAATATTATGATTTAAAATATTATTAAACATATGTTCACATTTGCATAGGATGAAATGTTCACATTTGAACTTTTCCGTAATAAAGCAAGATTTGTGTTCCATGAGCATCCTCAAAGATTTTACAGTCGCGAGTTTGGTTTTTTCTTGTTATAACGTTTCCCATTAGTTTGTAAATGCTCATGAGTACTTCCTCATAAAAGTAATTATTGGGTGGCCATAAGCAAATACCAACTTATATTCTTCAATTCTCCAATAAATTACACGATGCATATAGCTTCCTGGAAAACATATGGTCAACTAATTAAAGAGTCAAACATGTGCATATTTTTGTTGACATATAGTTGGAGTTCCTTTCATCTCTTCCTCATTCATACATTATTTCAATTGGTTCCTTTATTTGACTTATGAAGCTTTCATATTACTTTGTAACATGGATGGATAATGGATTTGCATATGAATGAAACATAAAGAAGGCGATTATACATTTACAAAATCCCTTTTCAAGTACTATGAAATGTTTCTTATCAAAAACAACATTCTCAAGTTGAGAAAGAAAAGTTAACTAAATAATTTGTATAAGTCTTTTTAGTTATGTAGAACCAAAACCCTATGATAATTGTTTAGACATTTTTGACATCAAATAGAAGGTCGGTGTATTGTAACGCTAAAAATATATATTACTATTTTGATAATCTGCTGTAAAAAAGCCATGCTATTTACGGATTTGGAATTTATCTAGAATGTGTCATGGCCTTGCAATACAAACCGTTACCATACATTTACTTTAATTACAAACCATTACTACCGTACATAAAATGTTTGTTTGGAAGGATAATAATGTATTCAACTTGTTTTTCATAGATAAGATATTTAGTGAATAAGTAGCATTTGGTTCAACCATTTGACTAGTTAGGGTCCATGTCATCATATGTTCTTATCATAATAAAGTTGTGGAAACCAACACAAGAAGAATTGAAATAAGAGCCTTTATATTGGGTCCAGACGAAAAGTATTATGATATTAAATAAGCAACCACCTTATGATTTTTAACAAAAAATAACCTATATAATGCAAAATTACCTATAAACCATATAGAATTGAAGTGTAGCATTTACATGAAAAACGCCAAAATGGCTTTGAAAAGCGAATGCATAAAGATAGCATACAATGGCTTGATCAGAAAGATATAATATTAATTCATATTTAACTGTCCTAAAAATGATATCCCATTTTTTGTTGGTATTGCTCTTTTATATCATAAAATGTTCGTTTTGTATTGAAATCGCTACAAAACTAAGGACTATCAGTGACGGAAATATTTGTTTGAAAATCGGTTTTCTAGTAGTGAATTGGTTTTATAGATAATATTTTTGGTGAGTAAGTTGCATATGACTGACCTCGTGACTTGGAACCATTTAAAGAGCATAAAAGAGGTTGAGATTTGACAATATTTACAATTGACTATATTCAAAATTAACAATAGTGGTATTGTTTGAAGTCTGGTTCAATCATTTGACTAGTTCATTAGGTTGCATGTCATCATGTTATTATCATAATTAAGTTGTGGAAACCAACACAAGAAGAATCGAGAAAAGAGCCTTTATTGGGTCCAGACAAAAAGTAATATGATATTGAATAAACAACAGTATGATGTTCAATTGAAAATAACTTATATAATGTAAAATTACTATAAACCATATAACTATTTGTTGTCAACCGTGGGTATCGAAACCAACTTGTATGCATTTCAACTAATTTAAGAGACCGTGGAGAATGGCAGGATAATCCTCAATAACCTTGCAAGACTCGAATTAGTAACCTCTGAAAAGAACTTGTAGAATTGAAGTGTAGTGTTTACATTGAGAGATGGTGATCGATTGATCGATCTCCCTCCCCGAGGAGAGGTCGGTGATTTCGACGATCAATGAGTTCAACTTAACTAGCAAGGACAACCAAGTCAAAAAAGAGTTTTGGAAGGAGTTTTTTTTGCATCAGCTGCTACATTATGTGGTGCTTCCGGAATAGATGTGTTTTTTATGGTACCCCATCCCCTAAAGATTTTCTCCTAGATCATATTGTGGAGAGATCATTTATTTGGATTTTGGTTAGGTCTAAAGGATGTGCTAAAAATCCAATAACATGGAGATATCTTCCTATTGATCAAGAATCTGTAATGTTTGTTTGGAAGGTTAATAACGTATTCAACTTGTTTCTCATAGATAAGTTATTTAGTGACTAAGTAGCATTTGGTTCAACCATTTGACTAGTTAGGGTCCATGTCATCATGTTCTTATCATAATTAAGTTGTGGAAACCAACGCAAGAAGAATTGAAAAAAGAGGCTTTATGGGGTCCAAACGAAAAGTATTATGATATTAAATAAACAACGACCTTATGATGTTCAACAAAAAATAATCTATATAATGTAAAATTACCTATAAACCATATAGAATTGAAGTGTAACATTTACATGAAAAAGGCCAATGGCTTTGAAAAGCGAGAATGCACAAAGATACCATACAATGGCTTGATTAGAAAGATATAAGATTAATTCATATTTAACTGTCGTAAACATGATATCTCATTTTTTGTTTGTATGGCTCTTTTATATCATAAAATGTTAGTTTTGTATTGAAATCACTACAAAACTGAGGACTATCAGCGACGGAAAATTTTGTTTAAAAATCAGTTTCCTAGTAGTGAATTGGTTTTATAGATAAGGTATTTGGTGAATAAGTAGCATATGACTAACCTCGAGACTTGGCACCATTTAAAACTAAAACATAAGGATCACCCATAAGAAGGGGAAAGTAACGGAGTTTACATCAAGATACGAATTCTAAATGACAACCTATTAATCTATACAAAATCCGGAATATAGATTATGTTCGGGTGTCACTAAAATCCTCAAAATAAATGTTGCTAGTATCTCCAATAACTACACTTGAAAGTGTAATCCCAAAATGTGCCTCTACCGGCACAACGCTCCACTCCGCTCTAGTGAGCCCCGTTAGCACGATCTCCTGCTAAACATGGCATTTAAGAAAAAGTGTTAGGCTTACGTCTAGTGAGAACAATCAGTTAAATAGATAAAACCATAAAATACTTGAAATAAAAGAGTGAGACTTTATCCAATTCAACTTCACTTAAAAGCCTATTCTTGGTGAGCAAGGTCATTTTTAAAGATAACGGGGGAGACCCATTGTTACCATCCATAGTGACGGAACAACTCAGTGAGCCACTTTTAAATGTTAAGACTTCTTTCCAGGACCAAGGGATGTAGGTACCGCCCATCACACAACCGAGTATGAACTCCGAAGGTCTTAGAAAAGAACTCACGCTAAGGGTTAATGGCTTAATGGCACCGACCAATCATACAAACGAGTATGGCCTAAGCTGGTTCCCATTAGCGCTCACGTAAGGATCAATGGCTTAATTGGCACCGACCACACATGTAACACCCTAAAAATAGAGCAAATTTAAACCAAAATTTAAATGCAGAATACGACTAAAATATAATAGGATCGCCCATAAGATGGGGAAAGTATCGGAGTTTACATCAAATACAAATACTAAATGACAACCTATTAATCTATATAAAATTTGGATTATAGATTATGTTCGGGTGTGACTAATATCCTCAAAATAAACGTTACTACTATCTCCAGTATCTACACTTGTAAGTGTAATCCCAAAAAGGTGCCTCTATCGGCACAACGCTCCGCTCTGCTCTAAGGAGCCCCGTTAACACGATCACCTGCTAAACATGGCATTTAAGAACAAGTGTTAGGCTTACGCCTAGTGAGAACAAACAGGTAACAATTAAAGCGTATGAATTTCATGATTAATGGGTGTAGCTTTAATTCAAACATGTATATATATATATATATATATATATATATCAACCTGAACCGAGTACTTAGCCACGTTTTATTTTATAGCATCAACCATGTCCGGGTATTTAGCCAAGCAACATCATTTAGCATCAACCCTATTCGGGTATTTAGCCAAGCATCATCATGTAACGTCATCATATAGCATCAACCCTATCCGGGTATTTAGCCAAGAATTATCATATAACATCATCATATAGCATCAACCCTATCCGGGTATTTTGCTAAGCGTTATCATATAACGTCATCATATAACATCAACCCTATCCTGGTATTTAGCCAAGCATTATCATATATCATCAACCCTATCCGGGTATTTATCCAAGCAACGTCATATAGCATAAACCCTGTCCGGGTATTTAGCCAAGCATTATAGTCTATAATTTAAGTACACAGATTAAGACATTTTTAAGATTTTCCAGGTCTCATAAACTTCTACATGAAAGTTTCCCTTGAGATATAATTTGCCCAAAATGTAGGTCAAATATTTTAAGTCTTAAAACCTAGGATTTCTCCACCATAATCCAACATAATACATTTCCAAGCAAAGCAAAATCATTACAAATGCTTATTTTATAACCAAGATCAAAATATCCTAATTCCTCATTTTGACCTAAAATTACCAACTTAACCAAATGCATGAATACTTGAATTTATAAGTTTTAAGGGAATAAATATAACATCTTAGAACAAGTATTTAAGTTTATAAAGGTTGGATTTAAACTCACAAAGCTAGGGTTAGGAAAACCCTAGAAAACTCCAAATATGGTGAAGAAGATGAAAGCTTGGAGTGGTAGATGAAAAGCACCAAGATCTTGAAGATTTACTCTTGAATCTCCATTAATAATGGTGAGCAACTACTTTAAATGGGGTAGAAATGGGGAGTAAATGCCCTAAATTCAGAATAGGTGGAAGTGGTTGAGTGGAGGAAATGCTAGAAATGAATTTTTGGGTTTTGGGGGGCTGATTCCACGCTTTTAAGGTTCAGGCAACGGATTCCAGAGCCCGGCGCCAGTTATAACTGGCGCCGTAACCCACGCGACCTTCAACTTAGGCAAACAGTGCTTGACGCTAGTTTGGATGCCAGTTATAACTGGCCCGAGATTTTTGTAACCAGCTTCCAGCCGAACCCACGTGAAAACTAGCCTTAGACACTGTTTTGCCCATATTTGTGAATGAGAAGTTCTGTTATGAAGGGACTAAGGTAAAACCCACCTAACATAGGTTTACCAGCGCTTAACGGGTCCCAGGCGACATTTCGTGCACCCTAAGCAACCTCACAAGCTGCCCGGGTCTCTTGATGTCGCTCCAAGCCACGCCGCAGGCGCCTTCTCATGCTCCATATATGTCGTCCCGTATGTCGTCCGTTTCTATGTGCCGTCTAAACAACCCGAGCGCCTTTTCACGCGCCATAAGTGGCCTCATAAGTCGCCCGACCTCTTGAGGGGTGTCGAACAGTGGCGAACGCCGGTTGTAAGGCTGGTTGGCCACTTCCTAACTAGCATGGGTCGTTTTTATTCAACCAATAGCCCCCAAACTCGAGTTCAGATGCATAACTTCAATCCTTTTTCAACAACCAACCAACAACATTCAAAAATTATCTAACCCATAAGAATAAGTCTTTTTCCAAAATTTTATATCCTTATCTATAGGGCCGGTCCTGAGGTTTTTGATGCCCTGGGCGAAATCGGTAAAAAATGCCCTAAAAAAAAGAAAAACACTAAATTATTTCGAATTTGTAAGTTTTGTTCAATGGTTTTAATTCTTACAACTTTATATAAATTTAAAGTAACAACCATGTTATAATCAACACATATTAATACTAAAACAATATTTTACGTTGATTACCAAAAAAAACTTTGGCAAATGGTATCCGAACTTAGTGGTTCAAACCTTAGTAAAGATCAGGAGGGTGTATGAATGTTTTTTTGCAATCATCGTATATAAATATTATATATTTAAAAAGCATGTTACTTTGAATGTTTGTATAGTAGCATGTGATGCTCAAATAGTTGTCATTTGAAGCCAATTATCAAACAATGTTTAAAAAAGTTATTTTGCAGCAAATTTGTACTACTATTTTACTAAAAGTAAAAACAAATTTGAAAATTTGTCCATAAAAACATATTTGAGGAAAAGAAAATACATATTAGTCTTAATACAAGAGAAAAGGAAAACTAATTTTAGGAAAAAAGATTTTCGGATGATAAGGAATAAAATAAATATGAGGGTAAAAAATTAATAATTTTTTTAGTAGTAATATGACAGGTAGGCCCAACAAGTCAAATGATGCCCCTTGGGCTTGTGATACCCTGGGCCGCCGCCCATCTCGCCCAGCCTACGGGCCGGCCCTGCTTATCTAAAAATTTTGGGTGTTACAATCCTCCCATCCTTAGAATTAATTTCGTCCTCGAAATTTACAACTAAACGAACAACCTCGGATATCTTCTTTTCATGTCTTCTTCCGCTTCCCATGTCAAGTTTGATCCTTGATGGTGTCTCCATTGCACTTTTACCATGACGATTTCCTTTTGACGAAGCATTTTCTACTTTTATTCCAAGATTGCTTCCGTTTCTTCCACACAACGATTGTTGTCGACTCGAATCTCCGATTGTTGTCGACTCAAATCTCCGAGAGAAAGTATCACACCCTCATCTTCCGCCAAAAACTTTCTTAGATAACACACATGGAACGTATTGTGTATGCCGTCCATTTCGGGTGGCAACTCCAACTTATAAGCTTGTCGTCCCACTCTCTCCAAAATTTTAAACGGTCCAAGGAAACGAGGACTAAGCTTCCCACGCTTCCCAAACCGGATAATGTCCTTCCAGGGGATACTTTTAGCATAACACGTTCCCCTACTTGAAACTCCATCGATCTTCTCTTCTTATTGGCATAGCTTTTCTGACGGTCTTGAGCCGCTTTTAGCCGTTGTCTAATACCATTCACTTTGTCGGCCGTCTCTTGCACAATTTCGGGACCGACAAATTGTTTCTCACCCGCTTCTAACCAACACACCGGTGTTCTACATTTCCGCCCATATAAGGATTTGAGTGGTGCCATTCCAATACTAGAATGGTAACTATTAATGTAAGCAAACTCTACAAGAGGTAGATGTGAGTCCCAACTTCCACCAAAATGAATGACACGCGATCTAAGCATGTCGTCGAGAGTTTGAATGGTCCTCTCGCTTTGGCCATCGGTTTGAGGATGATACGCAGTACTCAAATGTATCTTGGTGCCTAACCCTTTTTGCAGACCTTCCAAAAAGTTGGAAGTGAAACGACCATCACAATCCGACACAATAGTCAAAGGCACACCGTGCCTCGAGACGATTTCATTTACATACAACTTAGCAAGTTTGTCAACTGGTCCAGCTTCTCGCATTGCTTAGAAGTGTGCACTTTTTGTCAAACGTTCCACCACCACCCATATGGCATCGTGACCCTTCGAGGTCTTCGGTAATTTAGTCACGATATCCATTGTGATATTCGCATTTCCACTCCGGTATTTCTAAGGATTGGAGACTCCCGTATGGACGTTGATGCTCCACTTTCACTTGCAAACACGTCACACATCTTTCTACATAGTTGGCCACATCCAATTTCACAACGGGCCACCAATATGTCTACTTCAAATCTACATACATCTTTGTACTACCTGGATGAATGGAATATTTTGATTTGTGTGCATCCTCTAGGAGTAATTCACGGTTGCCCCTGATCTTGGGCACCCAAATACGACCTTGGAACAACTTCAAACCGCGACCGTCTTCCGTCAAGAGTAAATGTTGCTTGACCATTATCTCGTTCTTGAGATTCTCTTTCGAAAGTGCTTCCACTTGGGATACTTTGATCTGGTCGATCAACTAGGCACTACGTCAATTTGCGTAAGCACGGCATGCGTTTCACTACCGTACTCTTTTCGACTTAACGCGTTCGCTACCACGTTGGCCTTACCCGGATGGTAAAGTAACTCACAGTCATAATTCTTAAGTAGTTCGAGCCAACGCCACTGCCTCATATTTAGCTCCTTTTGATGGAATACATACTTTACGCTTTTATGATCGGTGTAAAGTGTGCACTTAGTACCGTAGAGATAGTGCTGCCACAACTTCAAGGCAAAGACCACTGCCGCTAATTCCAAGTCATGGGTAGGATAATCCTTCTCGTGTTCTTTGAGTTGTCTTGATGCATATGCAATCACTTTGCCTCTTTGCATTAATACACAACCCAAACCCATTTTAGAGGCGTCGCTATAAACCACAAAGTCTTCATATTCTTCCGGTAAAGAGAGGATCGGTGATTCACATAACTTCTTTTGAATAGTCCGTGTTTTTCAGTCCAAACAAACTTCATGTTTTTCTTTGTCAACACCGTCCAGGAAGATGCAACCTTTGAAAATCTTAAATAAATCTTCTATAATAACTCGCCAAGCCTAAAAAGATTCGGATTTCTAATGGACTCTTGAGTGACAACATGACCCAAGAATTGGACTTCCTTCAACCAAAAGTCGCATTTGGAGAATTTAGCATACAACTTTTCTTCTCTCAAAACTTCAAGAACTTCTCGGAGGTGTTGCTCATGGTACAATTCGTTCTTAGAGTAGACGGGTATGTCATCAATGAATACGATCACCGACTTGTCAAGGAAAGGTCTACATACTAGATTCATCAAATCCATAAATAACGTCGGTGCATTTGTCAACTCAAAAGGCATTACTAGAAATTCGTAGTGGCATAACGCGTCCTAAATGTCGTTTTTGCCACATCGTTTTATCTCACCCTTACTTGGTGATAACTCGAACGAAGGTCGATCTTTGAGAAACAACCCGCTCCTTGAAGTTGATCAAGGAGGTCGTCAATTCTTGGAAGTGTATATTTGTTCTTTACGGTTGCTTTATTTAATTCCCTATAGTCGATACACATCCTCATTGTGCCGTCTTTCTTCTTGACGAACAAAACCGGCGCTCCCCACGGCGACGAGCTTGGTCTCACAAAGCCCTTCTCTAAGAGGTCTTGTAGTTGCGACATCATCTCTTGCATCTTGGGATGGTGCCAACCGGTAAGGTGCTCTAGCTTTGGAGCAGCCCCCGGTATAAGGTCAACCCGAAACTCTACTTGCCTATCAGGTGGCAATCCGGGCAAGTCTTCGGGAAAAATATCGGGAAACCCAGTAACAACCCGAACTTCTTCAAGCCTTTTCTTTTCTAACTTAGCATCCAAGACATATGCTAGAAACGAAGGGCATCCTTTCGCTAGACACTTGCGTGACTTTGCCAAAGTCAACAATGCTATTTCACCTTTCCTTATTTTCTCGTAGACTACCACTATACCGCCATTCAATAACAGAATGCGAATCAATTTCTTGGAGCAAACAATTTCGGCTTGATTCTCGGCCAACCAATCCATCCCTATTACCACATCAAACCCTACTATTGCCATAGGCATGAGGTTTACCCCAAACTTATTTCCTTCGATCTCTAACGTGCAATCCTTGAGAATATCCCGAACTAAGACTTGTTTACCATCGGCTATTTCAACAATGTATGCGTCTTCTAAAACGCTAAAAGGCACATGGAGTCTTGGGTAGAAAGTAGAAGGCACAAAAGAAATAGTAGCACCGGAATCAAAAAGAATATGAGCCGGAACAAACTTAACAAGGAACGTACCCGACAACACATCCGCTACCGCTTTCTCCTCATCCACAGTCATCTTGAAGGCTCTCCCCATAGCTTTAAGAACGCCTTCCTTCCTTCCTTCCTTGGTTTCCTCCTGTCCTCAACTTTGGACATTCCCTCTTGAAGTGACCCGACTCCTTGCACTCGAAACAAACGAGTCCCTTAATGGGACAATCCACCATGGCATGACCGGCTTTTCCACACTTGGAACAACTGTTGAGGGTGGAGTTGCAATGACCATGATGTTTCCTTTGGCAATGGGAACACCACTTTGCTTCTCGACTTGAATCGCCCCCTCGGTGGTTGTTGAATGGGCCCGATCTTTTGGGTGGCATAGAGTTGCCTAACCATTTCCTCTTCTCTTCCACGACTCCCTTCTCTTGCTTCCCTTAGCATAGACCCTTTCCATTGCCTTAGCTTCTTCAATTGTCTCCCTCAAATTGGTGGCCTTAGAATTTCGGACCATCGCCATCATGTCCGCCGATAAGCCTTTACTTTTATCCTTATCCGTGGAGGCCACATGCCCCACCAAGTTCAACTTGTCCATGAAGAGACGAGTGTAGTCCCTTACCAAAGAATTTCCTTTCTTGAGGGATTGAAACTCTTCTTCAATTAAATCAATCTCTTGCTCGGTGCAATATTCTTCCAAGATCTTCTTCTTAAATGAGGTCCAATTCATCTTGGCTAAAACCGTCGCCTCAATGGTGGAGATAATTATGTTCCACCAAGTGAGGGTCGTCCTTCTAAGTAGTTGAGACTGTAGGGTTTTGATACCGGGATCACAATAAACATGCGCATCGGAAACAAAAACAATAACCGGTAAAACCCTAGATAGCCTGGATCCGTTACGAACAACTTTAAGGATTAAACATAACCATTGGGGATTTAGAACAATACCTCAATGGTTTGGATTGGTTGATCAAGATCAAGCGTTAGGAATCAAAGTAGATTCCCTCTAGCGGTATCCACGCGAGTGTGAATCCGATCACGAATGGTTGCTAGACCGAATACCCGAAGAACACCAAGAAGAAATCGATTTCTTCTTGGTTATGTGTGTGTTTGTCAATTTCCAATAGAGGAGATGGAGGAGAGAGAAAACTTCAAGTTTCTCAGTTGTTTGTGATGAATTATGAATTCAATAAGGCAACATGCCTTTATATAGCTTTCCCTCTAATCTCGGGCCGCACTCAATTAAGCCCGCAAGGCTTAGTTGATATAATTAAAACATTCCATATTTTAATTAATTATTAATTTAATAATTAATTATTAATTTAATAATTAATTAATCAATTGGGCTTGCGCTTAAATAAACTTTACTTAACCCTTTGGGCTTTTAAATAAAACATTAGTTTAGGCCCGATGGATATTTAATTTTAATTATTAATATAATAATTAGTCCAATTTAATTATTAACTTAATAATTAATTTATATAATTAACATAATTATATTTCACACACTTTAATTATTATTCTACTAGAATAATAATTCTACACTTTACAACTTGTAACTTTGTCGGGTTATAACCAACTTGGTTAATTCGTGATCTAAACACTCTTATGCGTGTGACCCTCTAGGTTCATCTGACGTCAGCAATGTTTTCATATGATGTGGGCATATAAGATCCTACAGTCTTCCACTTGCACACGCCACATAAAACACAGACAGTGGTTATGTGTCTAGCAACGCGCCACTGCCCCCAAAGTCAAATGAATAAACGCTCTTCATTTTTAGGTTCTATTGACCACAGTCAATGTAATGATCAGTGTATTCCTTATCCCTTTGCTTCACAATATCTTAATTGAACTCAAGGCATAGATCTAGCTCATCCTTGATTTTTCAAATATTATGTTTCTCGATCCCGATATTTAATGAGAGAACAAGTACTATTGATTCAATCAATCTACTTGTGTACGGCCATACATTTCTCATTTTAATATCATCGAAGGGCCCAAAGATTTCTCTCTCAACTTGAGAGGAGCAAATTCCATATTGCATGCATACGACTCGTACATAGATCGTATTGCACCTAACATAACCCTTATAATCACCTGATCAAGGGCGGCGTTAGACATATATCAAAGTACAATACTCCTTATGCTCGAGGTCCCAATATACATCTCAGGTCAAAGGATAAAATGAATAACTATCATCTTCAAGATTCACTTTATGACGTCGATCTATGAAGTGATCTTGAAAACGGGTCTTCCAACACTTGAACCTACAAGTGCAAGTGACTTTGGTCGCAACATGCTGGCCAACTTGACCTTAACCAAACTTCACTATGATCTTAGTTTATCACCAGTCCCCCAGTGATACGTGATCATGGATAGTTTAAACCATATCATATAGTTTAGGATCAAAACATGTTAATATAGAACACAACGAAATTAACGTAATCGCTCATATCCAGTATGCCAAAATAGATAGAATTTCATTGTTTAATGTTTTAAAAGTCATACTAATTTACAGATCATTTCAAACACTTAAAAACCTCAAACCTATCGAGCTAGTGTGGCAATCATGCCTACTTTGACTCATAGGTTTAGTGAATGGATCTGCCGGATTATCTTCCGAACGAACTTTGCAAATCTTCACATCTTCCCGATTGATCATCTCTAGGATAATGTGAAATTTTCTTCAGAATATGCTTGGACCGTTGGTGCGACCTAGGTTCCTTTGCTTGTGCTATGGCACCCTCGTTTATCGCAATAGATTTCGATGGGTCCATCCATGCTAGGAACTACTCCTAGGTCCATTATGAGTTTCTTCACCCACATGGCTTCCTTCCCGGTATTCGAAGCTGCTAGGTATTCTGAATCAATAGTTGAGTCTGCTATAGTGCTTTGCTTGAAGCTCTTCCAACTCACAGCACCACCATTGAGTGTAAACACAAAACCTGATTGTGACCTGAAGTCGTCACGGTTGGTCTAGAAGCTAGCATCTGAGTATCCTCGGACACACAGATCTTCTTCTTCACCACCGTATAGCAGGAACATATCCTTAGTTCTTCTCAAGTACTTAAGAATATTCTTTACCGCAACCCAGTGAGCATCACCAGGGTTCGACTGATATCTACTAGTCATGCTCAAAGCATAAGATACGTCAAGTCGAGTACATATCATGGCGTACATTATAGATCCAATAGTTGAAGCAAAGGGAACACCCTTCATGCGATCTATATCTTCCTTCCCCGAAGGATATTGAGACTTGCTCAATTGCACTCCATGTACCATTGGCAAGTTCCCCCTTTTAGAACTCTCCAACTTGAAGCGTTTTAAGACCTTGTCAATATATGTACTCTGGCTTAATCCAATAAAGCGCCTCGATCTATCCCGATATATCTTAATTCCAAGGATAAAGGCAGCTTCTCCTAAGTCCTTCATTGAGAAACACTTCCCTAGCCAGACTTTCACACCTTTTAGCGTCAGGATGTCGTTTCCAATTATCCAGTATGTCATCCACATACAGGACTAGGAAGACAACAATGCTCCCACTAGCTTTCTTGTATACACAAGGTTCATCTTCGTTTTTGACAAAACCAAATTCTTTGATTTTCTCGTCAAAACGAAGATTCCAACTCCTAGACGCTTGCTTCAGTCCATAAATGGATCTAAGTAACTTCCACACTCTATTACGATGCTTGGGATCTTCAAAACCTTCTGGTTATACCATGTACACCTTCTCGCTTAGTGTTCCGTTAAGAAACACTGTTTTGACATCCATCTGCCATCTCATAATCGTGATATGCAGCTATAGCAAGCATAATCTAAATGGATTTTATCATGGCTACCAGAGAAAAAGTTTCATCATAGTCTACACCATGGGTTTGCGTGAAACCCTTTGCTACCAACCTAGCCTTATATGTGTGCACGATCCCATCCATGTCAGTCTTCAACTTGAAAACCCATTTCCTCCCTATGACTTTGCAGCCATTGGGTGCATCCACTAGATCCCAGACCTGGTTATCGGCCATGGATTGAAGATCGGATTTTATAGTACCATTTGTCAAATTCTGCACCTGACATAGCATGTTGGTAGTTTAATGGTTCGTCATCAACCGTATCGTCACAGCCAATTAGAAACCCTAGGTATCTATCTGGCTCTTGACGAATCCTTCCCGACCTTCGAATCGTTTGTCTCTCGTTGGTACCTTCAGCATCTTGCTCTGGTTCAACATCTTGTTGAGTTTCAACATCTTGTTGAGCGCTAGTGTCAACCTATGCATCAGGTGTTTCCCGAACTTCCTTAAGTTCCACCCTATCCCCATCGCTTGGCTTAGTTAGAAAATCATTTTCTAGGAACTCGGCCTTGCGTGAAATGAACACCTTGTTCTCACCGGGGTTGTAGAAATAATACCTAATCGTCTCCTTGGGATATCCTACAAAGATGCATTTATTAGATCTGGGTTCTAGCTTCCTAGAAGTGTTTCGCTTAACATAAGCATCGCAACCCCAGACTTTCATGTAAGATAGACTTGGGATCTTCCCAGTCCACATCTCATATGGAGTCTTGTCGACCTTCTTGGTTGGTACATTGTTTAGTATTTTGGCGGCTGCTTCCAAAGCATATCCCCAAAAACTCATAGGTAGCTTGGTATGACTCATCATAGACCTAACCATATCTAACAAGGTACGGTTCCTCCTTTTAGACACACCATTATGTTGTGGTGTTCTTGGTAGAGTAAGTTGAGATACTATCCCACACTTGCTAAGATGCTCAGTGAATTCATGGCTCAGATATTCACCACCTCGGTCCAACCAAATGGCTTTTATCTTCTTGCCTAGTTGGTTTTCTACCTCATTCTGAAACTCTTTGAAGAGTTCAAAGCTTTCAGACTTGTGCTTCATCAGATAAACATATCCATATCTACTGTAATCATCAGTAAATGTAATGAAGTAGTAGCAACCATTTGTTGTGGTTAGGTTGAAGGGTACACACACATCGGTATGTATCACTCCCAACAACTCATTCGCTCTTTTAGGCTTTCCTTTAAAAGGTGCCTTAGTCATCTTCCCTAATAAACAAGCTTCGCATTTATCTAAAGAATCATCAGTTGATTCCAAGATCCCGTCCACTTGGAGCTTGGCAATGCGCTTCTTGTTTATATGGCCAAGACGACAATGCCACAAGTATGTTTGACTTAAGTCTTGCTTAAGTCTTTTAGGATTCACATTATATATCGATTTAGAGTTGAGATTACCATGAATATCTATTTCATAAATGCCATTAACTGGTCTGGCAATAAAATATAATATACCATGCAAACATGCAGAAATAGATCCATCATAATTGAATTTAAACATAAATCCATCTTGTCTCAAACGTGCAACTGAAACAACGTTTCTAACGATACTAGAAACTTAAAGACAATCATTTGGTTTCAAGACTAGACCATTTGGAAGGGTCATATCATATTTCCCTTGGGACACAACATCAACTCTTGCCCCATTTCCCATCTTGAGCTCCAACTGGCCTGGTCGCAGTTGCCTTTCACTTCTCAATCCCTGTGGAGAAGCACATATGTGAGCTCCACATCCAGTATCCAATACCCAGGAATCATAATCAGAAGTGAATAAATTGATAGTAAACATACCTGAAGGTCCGGCTATCATAGCTTTCTCCTTCTTTGCCTTAAGAACTGGATCATTTCTTTTGAGTGAAACTGAGTCCAGTGGAAACTTTCTTTCATTCTTCTTGGTTCGATTGGAACATCCAATCTTTGCCTTTCCTTTTTCAGAACTTTCATACCCGTTTCTTTCTTATCCCTCTTTGCGTTTTGATCATCAAAGCGTCTTTGGCTTTCTCCAACTTGGAGTAATTCTCTTCTTTAAAATATTTTAGCATCTCAAGCAATTTAAAGAGATATACATTTAGCCCTTTCTTATAGTAGTTAAGCAAAAAGCTACCATAAGATTTAGACAGAGAGTTTAGGACCAAATCAACCCCTAGCTCTTGTCCAAGAGGGTATCCTAACTGAGCCAATCGGTCAATTTGTCCTTTTAATATTTTGAAATGGACCTTGACCCGTGTTCCCTCCGGCATCATACAAGCATGTAGTGATCGCAAAGTTTCAAACTTTTCTTGTCTTAGCTGTTGACCAAACATGGTCTTCAGATTGCTTATAATCTCCCAAGCTGTTAACTCCTCATGCTCCCGATCAAGTTCAGGAGTCATTGAGGCTAACATCAGATAGGCTACGCTGATAGAGTCTCTTTGGTGCTTATCATAAGCAACTTGGGCACTTTCAGATGCGTCCCTTGCTGGAAGATTTGGAGGGGAAAGCTCGAGTATGTAGGATTTCTTTTCGTATCTTAGGACAAGCCTTAACAGTTGGAACCATTCCAAGAAGTTTTGTCCATTCAGAATTCCCACATTAAAAACGGGTCGAATAATGTACTGAGACAGGTTTAAGTTTGTGTTTTCTTGATTAGCAGACATCTACAGAATTTAAAGTCCGATTTTAGTATTAATTTAAAATTTTGAATAACCCTTAAAATTCAAACATTTTAACTAAGATCCATATTTCATTAATTTTCACGATTGGGCAATACGCAAATGGTGAAAACTAATTATTTAGGTAGGCAACTTCCAATTGTGATCATCACAACTCTTACATCCTTCGTGAGATTCTTTTAAAAACAAAGGCATGTTTAATCTCACTTCTTCACCTTGAGATCATTTGTAGACGGGCAATATCACAATGTACAAATATCTCAAGTAAGTTTAACCATACTAAAACGTCACAATTTCTACTTTGAGTAACAACTCAGAAATTGGTCGTTCGGGTCACCACTATCATTACAGGCGGGCAATACATAACGTGCAATGATCTCGTGAGTCGGCACATTATCTCACCACATACTTTTCCGACCCGGATTCGCCAATGCTCACC
The DNA here is from genome assembly GCA_036898165.1 of Silybum marianum. Classification (NCBI taxonomy): domain Eukaryota; kingdom Viridiplantae; phylum Streptophyta; class Magnoliopsida; order Asterales; family Asteraceae; genus Silybum; species Silybum marianum. The sequence goes on along the minus strand of CM072535.1, from coordinate 3,566,113 downwards.
CGAAATCGACAAGTTATGCGCTCGATAACCGTTTTAAATGGGTGGTGAAAAACTCACATTTTAATTGTAAAGGGTTTTATCGATCTCATTCCAATTTTACAAATTAATTAATTTTAAAATTATTTTGAGTCGTTATCAATTTATTTAAAATTCATTATTTGATAAATTATCAAATTTATTTGTAAAAACATTTACAATTTATCCAATCGGTATTAGTTTGATAGCTTATCAAATTAATTTTGTAAACGCATTTACAATTTACCGATATTAGTGGTTGTAAAATAATTTTTCAAATCTTAAAATTCATTACAATAATTATAACATATAATTAAACGCAATAAAATACGAAAAATAAACAACCACAAACATGCAAACATGCAAACACACAATATGGATTCGATTAGGCCCAACTATGAGGTTTTCGTGAGCCCACACGAAAAACCCCAGTCCAAACCCTAAGGACACCGCAAGTTGACACCCACTAGCTCCGCCAATCATGGTGGACTCCGGGACGCCGTCTTCGATTCCTTCGGTCTTCCGATTTACAAAAGCTAATCTAGGTTAACATAACCTAACCATTACATTACATTGAAATCGGAAACGATATGCAGATCGCACAAAAATACAACCCATGAAATTAAATACATTTTAATTTAACCAACAGGAAAAATTAAAACAAACCACGGGTCAAGGCCTAAATCGAATCCATCATGGCAAACAACAGATCAACCAAATGGGCTTGGGTCAAATTAAACATAATTAACAAGCCCAACGAATCAATCAAAATAGGTTAAAACCCTATTAGGCTCAAACGGGCCTAAACCGTGAAACTCTAAAAGCCTAATTGACAAAAAGGGAAACCACCAAACAAACCAGAACCGCTCCACCCAAAGGTGGCCGTCGACGATGGAGGAGCACCGCTCCGGCGGCACAGCGGCGCACGGCGGCACGACCCGCGGCGCACACGGCGGCGCACGACGGCGGTGACGCATGGCGGCGGCGATGGGGTGGTTTTTCCGGGTTCACGTGCTTAACCAATTTTCTATTGATTCTAACCCTAAAGTCATTGTAACGGGGCTCTGATACCACTGTAGGGTTTTGATACCGGGATCACAAAAAAGATGCGTAGCAGAAACAAAAACAATAATCGGTAAAACTCTAGATAGCCCGGATCCGTTACGAACAACTTTAAGGATTAAACATAACCATAGGGGGTTTAGAACAATACCTCAATGGTTTGGATTGGTTGATCAAGATCAAGCGTTAGGAATCAAAGTAGATTCCCTCTAGCGGTATCCACGCGTGTGTGAATCCTTTCACGAATGGTTGCTAGCCCGAATACCCGAAGAACACCAAGAAGAAATCGATTTTTTCTTGGTTGTGTGTGTGTTTGTTGATTTCCAAGAGAGGAGAGGGAGGAGAGAGCAAACTTCAAGTTTCTCAATTGTTTGTGATGAATTATGAATTCAATAAGGCAACATGCCTTTATATAGCTTTCCCTCTAATCTCGGACCAAACTCAATTAAGGCCGCAACGCTTAGTTGATATAAGAGTAAACTACGATTTTCGTCCTTGTGGTTTGTTGTTTATAACTATTTCCGTCCCTCATCTTTAAAACTTGCTTTTTTTTTCCTTGTGGATTGAAATTCCTTTCGTTTTTCGTCCCTAGTACCTCATCTGTTAGAAAAGAACTCTTAAATTAAGGGTAAATTGGTCCTTTCCACCTTTTTCTTATTTTCATTTTGTTTATATAAAATAAAACATTTATAGTAAAAAACAAAACCTAATATAACCTAACCCACCCATGTGACCTTCCATCCCCTAGGCCCCACACATCATCTTCTTACCTTCATCATCTTTTTCTCTTCACTGTGAATTTCTAATCCCTGGCCAAACCAAATTTTTTCTTAGATTATATTATGTTGTTTTATATTATATTATGTATATTAATGTTATCATTATATAATAATTTATATTGTATACATAACCCATCTCCTACGGCCCACCTCTCGTTCTCCATTGATGCTTTTCTTCTTCCTCACGATGATATTTTTCTTTTCCTGGAAATTTATGACAGAGGTATATCACATATATTGGAAATTTATGACAAAGATTTACATATAAAACTTGGAAATTAATGGTCTCCATCTCTTGATCCCCTCCCCTTTCTCAAACCCCTCCAAACAAAAAAAGTGATGAATCAATCTTCGTTTTTCGTATGTGGTTCACCAAATTAATACAAAACCCAACCCGAAAACCCAGATCAGTGCTTCTTTGACGAAGAAGAGGGCATCGACGTTCAGAGATAGAGTGGGGGCAGAAAAGATGGGGGGAGAAGGTGAGGTTCATTTGTACCGGTAGATTTGGTCTCTGTTTTTACTGGAGCATCAAGACTCTTTTTATTGGCATCGAAGTTAATATAACCTGCAAATTGCTGAAATTCAATTTGACTTAGGATTTGATCTCTGTTTTTACCGGAATAATTGGTTTATGATCGTCAAAAAGATTTGGGTTTTCGTCACATATAGATTTCATCGCCGGTGGATTGCAAAAGAGAGGGGGGGGGGGAGATTGTCAGGGATAGGTCTCTCTCTCTCTCTATATATAATATATAAACTATAAATAATAGGATATATGGTATATTATGATTAATTTTTAAAAGAAAATGAGTTAAAAGGATAAAAGTACTAAATTACCCTTGATTTTAGCAGATATTTTAATACAGTTGGTCAGAGGGACGAAAAACGAAATAAATTACAAACCACGGTGACCAAAAAAGCAATTTTCAAAGTCCAGGGACGAAATTCGTTATAAGCAACATACCACAGGGACGAAAATAGTAGTTTACTCTTGATATAATTAAAACATTCCATATTTTAATTAATTAATTAATTATTAACTTAATAATTAATTAACTCATTGGGCTTGGGTTTAAGTAAACTTTACTTAACGCTTTGGGTTTTTAAATAAAACATTATTTTACGCCCGATGGATATTTAATTATAATTATTAACATAATAATTAGCCCAATTTAATTATTAACTTAATAAATAAATTATATAAGTAACATAATTATATTTCACACACTTTAGTTATTATTCTACTAGAATAATAATTCTACACTTTACAACTTGTAACTTTGTCGGGTTATAACCAACTTGGTTAACTCGTGATCTACACACTCTTATGCATGTGGCCCTCTAGGTTCATCTGATGTCAGCTGTGTTTTCATATGACGTGGGCATATAAGATCCTCCAGAGACGCAAACTTGACCTTTTGATTCTCTTCACATACACAAGATCTAAAGGCTTGCTCAATTTCCTGAAGCCAATTCATGCATGTCGTTGGATCATCGTAACCGGCAAACTCCGGTGGCTTGCAACCTAAGAAGGTCTTGTAGGAGCAAACTCTACCCCCTTGCCTCACATCCACTGTAACTATTCCATCAGTCGGGATCTCATTTCTACCCCCCGGATCCCACGACATCCATGTTCTTCGCAACTGCTTCATGTCTACAATTGTTAGCATCTCTATCCTCCAATGCCTTCATGAAAAACTCTTGTTGTCGAACCATGGCTTCATTCATGGCCCTCATCATAGTATCCATCATACGCGTCTCGGGTGTAACCTCTTCTAAGACTGGAATAGTAGAGAGAAAGTTGATTTGTGGAATGTGCTCGACTCTCCCTCTCAATATAGGAGGTATTGGAGGAGCGGTATTGGTAATGTGTTGAGGTTGATCGGACGTGGACTCGACTGCCCCACGACCACCTGGTGAGGATTCCCGCCTACTTCGAGTGTTCACCATGCTTGTCTGCCCCACACACATGAGAATAGAGGTAAGACAACGCTAACATAAATACGTGTAACACATTCACCATTCATTGCAACAATAGTAAGGTAAGCATGCTCACATAACAATATACCCAAAATAACATTAGCTACGTGATATTTTGAATATATCATACATATAAGAATTCTTATTACCAAAGTCACATTTCATGATTAGCGCATTTCCGTCGACTCTAAAGCTCTCTTATCTCAAGAGTGTCTACACGTACTCACAATTAAATACTTAAAGTCTCAGCTTAAGTCTAGGCATCTTAATTTCATACCTGGTTCGCTTAAACTAGTGCTCTGATACCAACTTGTAACACCCTAAAATTTAGAGTAAATTAAACGGAAATATAAATGCGGAATAAAACTAAAACATAAGGATCACCCATAAGATGGGGAAAGTAACGGAGTTTACATGAATATACGGATTCTAAATGACAACCTATTAATCTATACAAAATCTGGAATATAGATTATGTTCGGGTGTCACTAAAATCCTCAAATGTTGCTAGTATCTCCAATAACTACACTTGAAAGTTTAATCCCGAAAGGTGCCTCTACCGGCACAACGCTCCACTCCGCTCTACGGAACCTCGCTAACACGATCTCCTGCTAAACATGGCATTTAAGAAAAAAGTGTTAGGCTTACACCTAGTGAGAACAATTAGTTAAATAGATAAAGCCATAAAATACGTGAAATGAAAGAGTGAGACTTTATCCAATTCAACTTCAATTAAAAGCTTACTCTTGGTGAGCAAGGTCATTTTTAAAGATAACAGGGGAGACCCATTGTTACCATTCATAGTGATGGAACACCTCAGTGAGCCACTTTTAAATGATTAGAGTTCTTTCCAGGACCAAGGGATGTAGGTACCGCCCATCACACAACCGAGTATGAACTACGAAGGTCTTAGACAAGAACTTGCGCTAAGGATTAATAGCTTAATGGCACCGACCAATCATACAACTGAGTATGGCCTAAGATGGTTCCCATTAGCGCTCACGTAAGGATCAATGGCTTAATTGGCACCGACCAAACATACAACCGAGTATGGCCACCGATGACCCAATACGTTGACCGAAAGGGACAACAATCCCGATTTTAAGACCGACTTATATGCCTATTGATCCATTACATTCAGTCTATAAATCAAATACATCAACCAAGACATATTGATAGGTTTCCAAGTATCAAAACTTATCCATAATTGTTTCCCTTTGAAATATGAACTTTACCGAAAAATTAGGTTAAATAGTTTTAGTTTTAAAATCAAAGATTTCTTCATCATGAGACATTTCCAAGTAAAATAAAACCATTTATAATACTCTTTTTATAACCAAGATCAAAATCCCCAAAATATTTCCTTTTTTACCTAAATCTTCCAACTTAAGGAAATGCATAAATATCGGAATTATAAACTTTAAAATGATGTAAATATAACATTTATAACATGTAACAAGTTTATAAAAAGGTTAGAGTTGAACTTACTAGCTAAGATTTGGAGAAAACCCTAGAAAAATCCCTGAATAGCGAAGATGGAGGGACTTGGAGGAAAATACGAAAAACACAACTAGATAAAGCTTGGATCTTGAATCTTTAACCACCAAGGAGTAATAAATGGTTTGGATGGAGTAGATTTGTGAAATAAATGCTCAAAGTTCGTTCCTAGGAAGAGTGATGGAGAGAAATTCGTGAATGAGAAGTTCTCTATGAGGGACTAAGGTAGAACCCACCTAAAGTAGGTTTACCAATGCTGAAAGGGTCCCAAGCGACATTTCGTGAGCCCTAAGCAGCCTCACAAGCCGCCCGGGGATCCCGATGTCTCTCTAAGCCACGCCGCAGGCGCCTACTCATGCGCCATATATGTCGCCTCGTATGTCGCCCGTTCCTATGTGTCGTCTAAACAACCTGGGCGCCTTTTCACGTGCCATATTTGGCGTCATAGGTCCCCCGACCTCTTGAGGGGTGTCAAAAAGTGGCTAACGCCGGTTGTAAGGCTAGTTGGACACTTCCTAACTAGCCCGGGTCGTTTTTATTCAACCAGTAGCCCCCAAACTCGAGTTCAGATGCATAGCTTCAATCCTTTTTCAACAACCAACCAACAACCTTCAAAAATGAAATTGGGAAGCTACAAAATTGCCAAACCCATTAAATTTAAACCGGGTAATTATCTAACCCATAAGAATAAGTCTTTTTCCAAAATTTTATATCCTTATCTAAAAATTTCGGGTGTTACATGTAGCATTTAGACGAAAAAGGCCAAAATGGCTTTGAAAAGCGAGAATGCACAAAGATACCATATAATGGCTTGATTAGAAAGATATAAGATTAATTCATATTTAACTGTCTTAAACAGTTTATCTCATTTTTTGTTGGTATTGCTCTTTTATATCATAAAATGTTCGTTTTGTATTGAAATCACTACAAAACTGAGGATTATAAGCGACGGAAATATTTGTTTGAAACTCGGTTTTCTAGTAGTGAATTAGTTTTATAGATAATATTTTTGGTGAATAAGTTGCATATGACTGACCTCGTGACTTGGCACCATTTAAAGAGCATAAAAGAGGTTGAGATTCGACAATATTTACAGTTGACTAAATTCAAAATTAACAATAGTGGTATTGCTTGAAGTTTGGTTCAATCATTTGCCTAGTTAATTAGGTTGCATGTCATCATGTTCTTATCATATATAAGTTGTGGAAACCAACACAAGAAGAATCGAGAAAAAAGCCCTTATTGGGTCCAGAGAAAAAGTAATATGATATTGAATAAACAATAGTATGATGTTCAATTGAAAATAATTTATATAATGTAAAATTACCTATAAACCATATAACTATTTGTTGTCAACCGTGGGTATCGAAACCAACTTGTATATATTTCAACTAACTTAAGAGATCGTGGAGAATGGCAAGATAATCCTCAATAACCTTGCAAGACTCGAATTAGTGACCTTTGAAAAGAACCTATAGAATTGAAGTGCGGTGTTTACATTGAGAGATGGTGATCGGTCTCCCTACCTGAGGAGAGATCGGTGATTTTGACAATCAATGAGTTCAACTTAACTACCAAGGACAACCAAGTCAAAAAAAAGTTTTGAAGGAGTTATTTTCATTAGCTGCTACATTATGTGGTGCTTTCGGAGTAGATGTGTTTTGATGGTTCCCCTCCCCGTAAACATTTTCTCCTAGATCAGATTGTGGAGATATTGTTTATTTGGATTTTGGTTAGGTCTAAAGGAAGTGCTAAAAATCCAATAACATAGAGATATCTTCCTATTGATTGTATCAAGAATCTGTAATATAATTGTCCTCCGTTTGCTAGCTTCTTGCTAGCCCGTAATAAAATTCCAGTTGTTATTTAAAGAAAAGTGTAGTGTTTATATGAAAAAGACCAAACTGGCTATGAAAGGGGAGAATGCACAAAGACATCATACAATGGCTTGATCAGAGAGATTAATTCATATTTACTTGTCCTAAACATGATATCTCATTTATTTGTTGGTATGACTCTTTTATATTTTTTTTTGTAATAAACTAAAATAAGTAACATAAAAAGTATGTTATTTGATTTTGCAATAACTCAAGATTTGTGTTCCATGTGTTCTGTACAAGTTTTTCTTGTTTCTCTGCCTAATCTGAGCTTCATCTTAAGTTCTTGTCATCACATCTAAAGGGTTGTCAGGGGCGGACCTACCCTTAGGGGAGGGAGGTCCCTTGCTACCGCTCAACCCTGTTCCGTAAGGGTAAAAAAATCGGATTACGTAAGGTTTACGTAAGGTGCACCCGCTAAATTCTGAGGGGTGCTCTGTTACATTTTGATTTTTGAGGGGTTAAGAGAGCACACTTTGCAAACTTTTATCTATTGTCATATTAACAAACCAATACATGGGAGCAACTAGCAAGTCCAACTCATTTATTTCTAATTAAAAAAACTCAAATTTCATTTAAAATTTGAAGTCAAAAAAACCAAACTCAAATTCATTTACCTCTTTTCATTTGGAATTGGCTGCTCAAACTCAAAAGAGAAACTCAGAAACAAAAAACCCAAACAAACAGTGCCCTCCCCTGTTCTTCTGTTTTGTGCGATTGTGCCTGCCTCCGTCGACGACTGCTACTCGGCCACTCTTTGCCGGCCGTTCCGACCACCCAACATCGGCGGTTGATGGCTGCTCCTTTCACTCCTCCGGCTCTGTCAATCTCTTACTTCAGCGTTGCCTTCTCTTAGTCTCTCAGTCTATCAGGTTTTGTCCTAATTCTCCCAAACCCTAACTCAAATATCAAAAATTGTTGATCTATTCATTTGCTTTAAGTTTTATAGTTATTTCCTTGACATATAGGGTAAAAAGATAATAAAACCGGATGTAAACCTCTTAAAAGAATCATGGGAAAGGGAAAGACTTTATTAGGAAATGGAAAGGACAGAAAAAATCTAGGGAAGGGGATGGGTTTCATGGGAATTTGTAAGGGAGGAGTATGAATGAATTTACTGTTAAATAAAAAAAGAATATACATATAGATATTTCATCATTAATTTTTCCAAATTTGTTTGCTTGATTAATTGATTCACCCTAAATTTAATTCAGTTTTTCATTTTGGCCATTTAATTATTGCAATGTAGGTTGTTTTAATTTGGTTAGTTAATTTTAATTTACAAAATATCCTATTTAGTACTACATTCCTAGATAAATAAGTAAACAAGATTAGAAACTTAGAAAAAAAAACAGAATAAGTCCTTCGAAATCAACAAAAATTCCGAAAAATTATTCCGAAATCAACCAAAAAAACATTAAAAAACTGTCGGAAATTGAAATGGTTGAATTCGTCTAGAAACACATAGAGAAGTTTCGAAAGCCTTAGATCAAATTTAAAGGTGCACCCGCTCGGAAAAATCTTGGGTCCGCCACTGAGGGTTGTTTGTTTACATTTTAATAGTTTCATTGGAAAAAAAAACATCTTAATCTTTAAGAAGTCAATTATGTTTGGCAAAAAAATAAGGTTACCTTTTAATGGTTCCAAATTCCTATGAATCATTTTGTATCTTAGACCTCCTTTAACCATTCAGAACCTTAATTTAATTTTAGACAATTACTAAACAATTATATGTTATTTTGTACTATATCATAGGAGTCTCTTAATTATTTAGCATCAAATCATTCAACAATTGTCGTATAGCCTCCCAAACCAACTAATAATTGAATTAATGTTAGGATTTTTATACTCTCTAGAACTCATAAGTTATAATATATGTGTTTCTTCGATTAAAATCTTAATATTTCACTTGTTATATATGGAGTTAAAGTTTAGCAATCAATATTAGTAAATAATAAAAATGACGTCAAATAGTAAAGTGAAGATTTAAAAATAACTTCAAAAAACCTAACCAACTTTTCTAAATACTTTAGTTCATAAACTACTTTATATTTAGGGAATTTATGAAAATTGGACATTTTAAAAAATGGACTTACCAAAATGACCAATATCTTTTTGTTTTACCAAAATGACCACAATACATGAGAAATGACTCTCGATACACACCTCAGATCGAGTGGATTGGTCAAAGGGCCAAAACGACGTCGTTTTGGCCAAAATTCCTCCGCCACATACTGAATACCTCCGCCACATGGCGGAGGGCCGTTTTTGCATATGCCCTGCACCGTATGAAAGTACCTCCGCCTCGTCGTATAAATACCTCCGCCACATGGCGGAGGAGACCCAAAACGACGTCGTTTTGGGCCCTTTTTTTTCCTGGAAACCCTACTTTGTAAGAGAATATAACAGGTTACCTACTTTGGTTTTTTCACTGATAAATTCCACAATTGCCTGATAAATATCATGATAAATACCCCACAATTGCATGAAAAATTCCCCTTACACTAGATCAAGAGCAAGATTTCAATTTTTTTTTGGCACATTCTTATACATTACGTTCGAAAAAATACGCTTCAAAACATTGATTTTTGCAATTTTCAAAAATGGCCAACGTTCGTCAAGTAAGTTTTTCTGTTCTACGATTTATTGCTTAAAACTACTAATATATATTGAAAAAATATGTTTTAAAATATTATGCTTAAAACTTTTGTCAAAAATTTATTGCTTAAAACTACTAATATATATTTAAAATATTTGTTTAAAACGTTCGTCAAATATTTTTCTGTTGTACGATTTATTGAACTGTTTTTTTCACTGTTGTACGATTTAAAAATATTCTATAAAAATAATTCCAACTTTTACAGTATTTTTAAAAGTTATAAAAATAAAAAACTAAATGGTAAAATTTTAAAAAAAATTATATAACGAGACTTTGTAAAGAAACTTAACCAAAACGTTAACCCTAATTGAGTTAACAGAACTAACGGAAAAAAGCACTAAAATTGTAATAAACCTTAACGGAAGTATATATAAACTGTCTATATGTGTTACAATGTAGGAGGATTTTACGTACTCGTCGTTGGCGTTCAAAAGTCGTCTTACCATGATAAAAGATATTAGGACGGTTTTGAGCTTCGATGATGGCAAACAACTTGCGTTCAGGCGTACACCTTTCGATGGTTGGACCTTGCCATGACTGCCCATGATCCGTTGTTAGTCAACATGTTTCTGCGGATGGAGGTTTCTGCTACAAACCCAGAACCCGACGAGCTATATTTTGACGTGTTTGGGCACTCATTATGTTTCGGGCGACGGGAGTTCTGCCTTATTACAGGACTCCGTTTCGGACCCACATCCTCCTTTCCTTCCATTCCAACACAAAGTTTCGTTAGTAGGGTATTTACCGATGAGGACCCAAAAACCTTAAAGACTTCAACTGTTTATGACCGGATGATGATGAATTACATGAGTGACCTACCACAAGACGATGTTATTCGTGTGTGCTTAGTGGTGATGGTGGAACTTGTATTCATGGGGCGTGAGCTAAGACAATTTGTTAGCCGGACAGTTCTTAGGGCCGTCGAGGATTTACAAGTATTTTGCAATTATCCGTGGGGTGAACATATATGGGGCCATACATTCAAACAAATGCACAAGGCTTACAGCAGACGAGTGAAAAAAATGATCCGTCAGCATGGACGATGTCTGGGTTTACATATGCTTTCAAGGTTAGACAAGTAGTATAAATGATTTTTTAATAACAATTGGTTTCCTAATTTGAACGGTACGTAAATGTTTTTGGTGTGTAACTTTAGATTTGGATCTTGGAGATGTTTCCTGTCGCCCTCCACCATTTCCATAAGCAAAATGACAGGTATCCTAGAGGGCTTTCCTGGAGTCGGACTACTACTACTAAGACGTTGGGTAGGTCGATCTTCCTTCAGCTCTTCAAGTCAGTTGGTGGGGTAAGTTATTTGACTATCTTTCGAATTTGATAGGAAAAAAATAATCACTCAATGTATTGATTTTGTTAACATATTTAGCAGATGTCGGGCCCATCCTCGCTACTTACCAGTACGTCTGCGGAGGAGCAGATGGAGTGGTATATAGAAAGTTGTCCCTATTTCCATCCTAAGTTTCGTGACCAATATCAAGACAAGTGGGACGAGCTCGCGCAACTCCGGACCAAGACCGATTCCAACACCCGACGCCTTAATGAGCTTGTGCTGTCTTTCGGCGCACATTAGGTCACTGTTGAACAAACAATTTACCGTACTCTATATTTACACCATGTATTGATACTACTGTACATGGTTTTGCTAGATGTCTGACGTCCCTGCACCGACGACTTACTTCAATCAGTTTGAGGTGGAAAATACTTACTTCGATCAGTTTGTGATACCAAGGCGGTCGTACGAGATGCCGACCTCGTCGTACGAGATGGCTAGGTCGTCTTGCGTCATACGGCCTACGTACATGCAAGATGTAAGTTCCTTTTTGTTGTTGTTTAAATGCTAGCGTGAAGAATAGCAACTAAAATTTTACCTTTCACGGTCTAACAGTTTGGGTCGTCGGGCTACGTACCACATATGACGTCTCGTTCCGCGTTCGACACCGCCGGACAGTCTGCAAGTTGTCTTTGTGTTATAATAATAGTATCTAGGAAATATGTTACTTATTTTGTTCCAATGACAATATCCAGGGCAACACGGCTTATACTGATTACGGCAGTTTAGGACAGGTCATCCACCAGGAGTTCGGTACCCGAGCTTGGGCGTTCAACGACGTATTGGGCACTACGATTACCCCTCAGTCCCATTATAGTTCCCCGGTTTCGAGTCCATGCGGTGTTATAATTAGTGAAGAACATTTTCGTACACCGGAAAGTGAGTCGGAGGCACCAATGGATGAATCGGAAGACCAACCACCAGAGGTCCCGGCGTCGCACCCAGGATTCTGGGGGCGGTGGGCTTCAAAAGTAACAATGAATCCTTGGAGTAAGCAACGACCAAGCACACCAGTCGCTGGAAAAAAAAGTCACAAACAAAGCGAAACAGTAAGACCTTGGCTTCTTCAACCAATAGAGAAGTCGTCACCGGCCTAATGGTATTTGCTAAAGTTCAAAATGATGACATTCCTGAACTTCGTCTGCCGTTCTTCCCTCATATTCCCGTTGAGCAGGAATTTTGGAGAGTACTGTTGGGTCTGGATCTGGACGGAACGGGCAATCTACAGGAACAAGTTAGGATTTAATTTTTTTTGTTTCACTAAAGTGCCTTGTCTAGTTAGATAGAGTAGATTAGTAACTAACAATGTTCGTGTTGTTTATAGCACATTGACAACTGGGCGAAGAAGGTTGTCGCCACCCGAAGTAATACAGCGAGATGGACGGTCATGATTACTCAATTCTCCGGTTTTATGCTCCGGAATAAGGGTGGGGAAGATTCAGTAGTTGGAATGTGCGATGGAACAGAGCCAGACGAACGTCCATGGCATTTAACGGACATGGTACGTTAATTGTTTTTAAAGATTTTATTTAACCTATTTCTTACTAACAATATATGGGTGACTATTATATTCCAAGGATACATTCCTATTTGCGTAGGAGAGAGCCGTCATTAGGTGCTCGGGGTGTTGGATCTTCCTACCATGGAGATGGTTGTATACGACAGCCTCCGCAACTCCTCCTTGCTACCACGAACCCTGGTGGAACTTATGAAGATATTTGCTGAGCGGCTGAAAAAGTTATTGAAAAAGATTAAATATCGGGGTAGCAAATCTTTCAATTGGAAACACGATGATCGCGCATCTCAACAGTCTGGACGCTATGGAGATTGCGGTGTATGGGTTTGTAAAAACATGGAGTCGTTGGTGGCTGGGGAAATCATTCTAACCTATGCTCCAAATGAGGCAGCGGAAGCGGCAATGTTGTTTCGCTTAAAGATGGCGGGGGTATTTTATGCGCATGCACAAATTTGAACCTTAGTATTTTATGCGCGTGCACAAAAATCAGTGTAGTATTTTTGTAATGCAATATGAAAAATTTTAACGCGATATACAGGAAGATTTAACCATCCGGTCGGGAATGCCTCATCCGTTAGTCTACCGTCACTCATTTTATTTATCAAATACAAGGACCAAATGTGTAAGATTTAAGGTGTAAGCCATTTATCGATAGTGATTTATATATAATACGTTAAATTAGTAAATAAAATTAATGTTTATATAATTAAATATAAATCCATGTGAGCCATTTATCGAAAAAAGAATGAATGTCTATATAATTATATATAATATGTTTTGCCATCATTCTTGACATAGTGTAGGAGCTTAACATATTCGATTAACGGGAAAAAAATGCAATATTAGTCTCATTTTGAAGTGACTTTCGAGACCATTTTAATGATGTAATTTGTTAAAATATAAACGTCATTTGTAGACGTATTTTAATTGATATACGTTTATGTATGTTAATGTGATAAGGGTGTGAAACGGAAAATTAAAAAACAAAGTACCTAAAGTAATTTATTAACTAACTGTAGGGGTAAAAACCGTAAAATATAAATTTAAAACGTTTTTCTCGTATGATTCTTCAAAAAACAAGTGGATGAATATATCTATATATTGATATGTGTTGAAGGTTCAATATGCATAAACGTCTATCTCTCTATCTCTCTATCTCTCAATTATAAACAGCTTTATTTGTTAGAATAATCTGAAAAAATGAGTTCCGGTGACGATAAAGTTAAGTTTTTTTTTACCTTTGGTGGTGAATGGGTGCAAGTTAATAACGGGTAAGATTATGTTAATTCTTCAAAGCATAGTGTTAAGTTCCCAGCAAACGTCACACATCGCAAGTTCCTAGCGTATGCAAAAAAACACGCTGGAATCGACAGTTCCATTGTTGGTGACACTAAGTTAGTATTCCTGAACGATGGTACAATGACTCCAATATATGACGATGAAGATATTTATGCTTTCTTGGACCTTGTCGGGCGGTCATATACACTGCCGTCTGTTGTAGTGTATGTCGATTCTTCGATGTATGACGAAGGTCTTGATGAAGGAGATGACGCGGATGATCAACCCATCCCTGAAACTCAAATGCAGCCCTTGTCTGAAAATATGCCGGTGACGCAAGAAGATCAAGAAGAAGAAGTCGATGACGTTGATGAACCACAGATTGCTGGGTTTGCTGCCGACGAAGCATATGTTTTTGATTCAGTTGGTCTATCTACTGACGATGATATACCAGAGACGGATGAAGCTACCAACGATGAAGAAACAGGTACTGGTTACCCTAATAATACATCGTACGGTGGCATAAATGATTATCATGATATGCCCTCTCCGATTCCAACAACATATACCTATATAGAAACTGTCCAACTGGTACCTTACAATCGTAGTCGATTAATATCTGAAGGTCAGATATTCGATACAAAGAAGCAAATGATTGAGGAGTTGTGGATAAAATTCATAGAAGAGCACTTCCAGTTTAAAACGAAGAAATCATCCAAAACCCGATACGAAGTTGTATGCCAAATAGAAGGTTGCACATGGCGTATGACTGCAAGTAGTGTTGGTGAACTGGGAGGTTTGTTTTTTGTAAAAAAATTGGTAGACCAAAACACTTGCTCTAGTACCCAACTAAATACTACCCACCGGCAAGCAAACAAGAATATTTTGGCCAACATACTAAAAGAAAAATATGGTGATGCTAGCCGTCAACTTCGGCTAAAGGACATCGTGGCCGATGTGTACCTACAATACGGGATTACTCTTACATACCACCAAGCTTGGCGTGCCAGGTGCCGGGCACTACTATTGGTGAGGGGCACGCATGCCGAATCCTTTGAACGACTCCCTATGTATTAACATAATTTGGCGCTACAAAATCCAGGCACATACACAAAAATAAGGACGGACTCAAGTGGGCTATTTGAGTTGTGCTTCGTTGCCCTTGGTTGCGTGGTACATATAGGGATATCTCATTTGTTTACCTATTAAATAATAACATTATAAAAAATAACAAGAAATACCTACATTCTTTGCAGATTCGAAACATTTTGCGTAACTTGCGACCTGTCCTTATTATAGACGCCGCTCATTTAAAGGGACCGTACTTGGGTACAATGTTCTTGGCAGTAGCCAATGACGGGAATAATAACATTGTTCCAATTGCTTTCGGAGTAAGTAAGTCCGAGACGACTGAGGAGTGGTCTTGGTTTTTGTACTGGTTGAGAGATTGTATAGGAGCACCGGAGGGGTTGGTGTTTATGTCCGACAGGGCTGCTGCCATAAGCGCCGCTATTAGCACCGTGTTTCCCAGTAACGCTCATGCACTATGTTGTCGACATTTAGAGATGAACGCGAAAGGCGCTGACAAGCGTATTAAAATATACAAGTCAACATACTGAAAAGCATGTAGAGCGTACACTGAAGTGGAGTTCGACAGACAGACATAAATGCACTACGATTTCAAGTACCAGAAGCAGCTCGAGTTATGGACACAGCTGGTAAGGAGAGGTGGTCGAACGCCCATTTTCCTGGTATACGGTATGATATTATGATATCAAATAGTGCAGAGTCGGTGAATGCAGTCTCTCGTTTTGCATGTAGATTACTGATTGTCGCACTTGTAGAGTTCTTCCAAGATTTTCAACAACAGTGGTATCTAGTTCGACGGGAAAAGGGAGGTTGATAAACTATGAACTTACAGATAATTATTTTTTTAATGTGTATTTTATAAAGTGAATGTACACAAGTTTCACATATTTGTAGATCAAATGCAAAACCCACTCACACCAAAGGCGGAAGAGATAATTTATAAAAGAGCGGGAACGTCTATGGCATGGAAGGTACACGGTCTTGGATATGACAAGTTCGAGGTAGGGCGAGATCGTAACTACGCAGTAGTCGATATGTTAAACGGTAACTGTATATGTCTTGAATGGGATAAATCTGGGTTACCTTGTGGTCATGTCATTGTTGTTGCAAGACATAAGGGCCATGCAGATTGTAGCTATCTGGCTTGGAATTATTTTAGATCCGAAACCTATCGATTAACATATCAAGAGACGATAATGCCAGCTGGACCCTCTGTATCGTGGGTCTTTCCAGACGCCCCCCTTATGTCGTGTTATCCACCGTTAATAACTAAGAAACGTGCCGAGAGACCAAGTAACAACGATCAGCGTCCGTCTCAGGGTGAAGGTTCCATTAATAGAAGATGTGGACGGTGTGGAGCAGCAGGACATACTCAAGGGCAATGTTCAATTCCAGCCCCATCAAGCATGCGTAGGAGTAGAGGTTCAATCAGTCAACCATTTAATAGCTATGACCTAAACAATGATTTCCCATGATGTTAAGTAAAGTAGTGGTCCTTTTTCCGACAACTGTATATATATTAAATCAGTTCAATCCGTTTGTTAAGTATCATTAAGACGTCTGTATTAAATAAAATACAATGTTCAATTTATTATATATATATTTTATTTTTATATTGTTATATAATTAAACGAGATATTTTTATTTGGATGAGGATAGTTCAACTAGTACATTGAGTATGGGTTTGTGGATGAGATCTATATAGGTAATAAATTAAAAGACATTGAGTAGTATCAGTAGGTTTCTGAAGTTTTCATGGTTGAGTGCTGTTTGAAATGGTGATGGTCAAAATATTCCTTACAAATTGAGTTAATCACGGGTGTACAAATTGAGTTATTCACAGGTGCAGGTACAAAGATTCCATTTAAAAGTGGACAACTAAGGCCAAAAAACCCTAAATCCTCCGCCACGTCACCTAAACATACGCCACGTCAGCATTTGCTCCGCCACACCTCCGCCACATCACCTAATCCTCCGCCACGTGGACTAAACCTCCGCCACATGGTCTAAACCTCCGCCAAAAAACCCTAATCATCCGCCACGTGCACTAAACTTCCGCCAAACCTCTGCCAAATTACCCTAATCCTCCGCCACGTCAGCGAAACCTCCGCCCCACCCTTTAAACCCCCACCTAACCCCTTAAATTCGACCGGTTTAACACTTTTGGTCCCCGTGCTTCCGATATTAATTTTTTAACGAATAAATCCCAATCTTTTTCCTCTTTGAACAAAATCATAAACAAAAAAATATATAATTTCTCTCACCGACAACAAAGTACGAAAAACCAATTTAATAGAGAAAAAAATATATAATTTCTCTCACCGACAATAAACTAATACACAATATTTTATTTTAGTAATAAAGTAGAGGGACCAAAATCGTAGTAAATGGTAAACCATAGAGACCAAAATTGTAGTTTAGTCTTTTGTATAAGAAGACTTCTTTCTAATACAAACGCATCAATATCTTCATTATTCCAACCACAGATTTATTTTCTTATTGTAGTCACATGGCTGGGAACGCATCCTCTTCCAACCCCCCCTCTTCACAGATAATGCCTGAGAGAATGAAACGATCGGTACAAAAAGCAATGGCGGAGATCGAAGAAATATCCGAGAAGTGGAAAAAATTGTTGAGAAAGAAGGAAAAACTACTTCAAATGATTGAAGCGGATAATGCAGATATAACAAGGCTGCAGAGGGAAATCAAAGACAAGAAACATCGAATTAACAACGACAACATAGAAGCCAACAAGATTGTACGAGAGTTCGCGATGCTTCAAGCGCTGGTATACGAGAAACATAGTTGGATCGAGCAATGTAACGCACTCTATCCTTAATTGGTGTAACCGAGTATAGGTTTTGTATTTCGGAGTTTCATGTTAAACTTTGCTTTATAATAAAAGGGTATGATTTATTATAACATAAATAAACTCATATAACTTTAGTGAACATTTATTGAAGTACCTGAATTCCGGGGACTAAATGTGACAATATATTAAAGTTCAGGTGCTAGCGGGTATTATTCTAAAAAGTTAACCACTATAAATAAATGGTCCTTGAGAAGTTACAACACACAAATTTTCAATCTACCATTTCATTCCTTTGTAACACTTCGTAAATTTAGCTAACCTTCAAGAAACCATGTCCGGAAATAGCCGATCTGGCAAGAAGAACTCAGCTTCCAAGGCTGGAAGTTCTCGATCTGCACAGAAACAACCCTTACGACAATTGAATGAAGGAATGTATAGGCGTTCTTGGACTGTACCCGCAACAGAAGAGGAATGGGCCATGCACGGGAGAACTTTTGCCGACCAACCAATAACCGATGAAGAGCGTGCCGATTTCGAAGACGCATTCTATAACTACATGGAAACATCTCCATACAATGAACCACAAATGTATTCTTATAGGCTTTTAAACCCTGACCCAAACCCTCCGTCATCACAGGTAATGCCGGCGAAATTGAAGGCATCGGTTAACGAGGCGAACCGGGAGATCATAGCGCTTGGGGAGAAATAGAATAAGAACAGGGAAATACAACTTTAAAAAGAGGCGGTGATTAACGAAAGTAAAGCAGAGCTTGCAGTCCTAGAGCAAACAATTAGTACGGAGGAGATGTTGGTAAAGGAAATAAAAAAAGAATACGACGTTCTTGAGGACAAGATCAACGAAAAGGGTCAGTGGATCATACAATGCCAAGACATCTATCCTCACTAAATGTGTGAATGTTGAATGTTTGTTTAAGATGTTTGAACTGTAAAATATTCCATTGTTTAAGATGTTTTTTTAAGATGTTTGCACTATCCTTAATATATCAATTTATTGTTTAGCAAACAATAACGTTAACTGGTGTATATTTTTCACAATTTAATGCTCAGATAATTATATAATTTGCACCTTTGTGTAACTTTTTTCATAAGACGTAAAAACATATTGTGTAAATCCTGTGTAAATTTCATATAATTTTTTATAAATCATAACATACTGTTTTTAATTTTTAACAAATATTCCTATATGCTACGGTTTTTAACAAATGAGACTAATCTAGTCCGGCAGGAGTTATCGCGAAAGTTGTATTAGAGAATTTCATGTGCCATAGTCAGATGGAAATTGATTTGGGTGACCGTGTGACCGTTCGATTTTGTATCACCGGTCACACCGTCACCCAAATCAATTTTCATATGCCTGTGACACGAAATTCTCTAATAGGACTTTCGTGATAACTCCCGCTATAATAGCTCTGCCGGGCTAGCTATCCTGAAATTCGGATTAGAAAATTTCATGTGCCATAGTCAGATAAATATTGATGGACGGCCGTGTGGGCCAGGACGAACTACACGGTGCGGCCTGCCCTGTCTCTCCGGAGGAAGTGGAATCTGATCCGGAGTCTGATACATGTCGGTACCATGCTGCATGGATGGGCCAGGCATACCGTACGACATGGATGGGCCAGGCATACCGTACGAACTGGATGGGCAAGGCATACCGCTCGAACTGGATGGGCCACCCATATCATGAGTCATGGATGGGCCACCAATACCATACGACACGAATGGTAGAGGCATATACGAGCTGGACGGAGGAGCCGTCTGGTAGGTGGGCTGCGTAATGTAATCGATATATTGTCAATCTATAGAGTTACATACAAAGAGCATAAATGTAATGCTTAAGTTACCATATGAGAGTACTATGGTGGCATGGAAAATGGTACGCCGCTGGAGTAACCTGGCGTGTACTCCGAATCCAGCAAATCAAGGAAGCTGGGTTCCCGGTGTTGTGTTTGTACTGGTGGTTGCGGTGGCTGTGGTGGCATCTACGACGAAAATAAAATGGTTAACCAAATATTATATATATTGTTATACGTTTGTGAATTTAATATGATTACATGGTACATAAGATTATTAAAAGTGCTTGCCTGTCTCTGGAAATGATCATCATGTGCCGCCATATAACGATCCACATTCTCCATCTATTGGGGCAGCCGATGAACAGAAGTACGGTATGGCTGCAACCCATCCAGGGATACTTGATGTAGCCGCTGAACACGCTCAAGCTCCGACAATCTCTGATCATACGGGAAATCCGGCTGAGGATGCCGATCACCGGGTGGAAGAAATCCCTGGCTGGTAGCGTGATGCCCCTCATTATGGTGTGAATGGTGTGAATGGTGTGAATGGTGTGAATGGTGAGAATGGTGATCGTCGTCGTCATCATTCTCACCGCCTAAATTCTGGTGGTCCTCCCCACCCCTAAAAAAACTAAAGCTATGTACATACCAATCTGATGTACTCTCCAAAGGATCTGGCACCAACCTGGGAAGTGGTCGCCTAGGCTCCTAAGATATTTTAAAAAAAATATGTTACAATAACAAAAATGTGGACAAAATTATCAATTGTAAAGCATATTTCAAAAACATACCGAGGACACATCAATAATCTCCCTGACTTGATTGAGTTTTACCATTCTTGGCACCCGGGTCCAACGAACTGCCCTCGGGTACACATTATTGTTTTTAGTGTAGTATAAGGCGGAGCCTGGAAATATTTCTAAAATCCAGATCTGGCAATTAAATAGTCAACAATTAGTAAATGACAATTTTTAAATACGAAAACAATAGTAAAATGTTTAAATATTTAAATGACAAAAATTAAAATAACCTTCAACGCATATAAGAACCCATGAACCGTCAGTTTTTTGCTCCCGCTGTCCGTTTTCCTGTATGTAGACAGTTATACATTTGTCCTATCGTATAACGCCAAATAAAACTCCCCCATGGATAACTGTTCCAAAACTCCAAGTTATCTATCGCCTTGATCACCAGATTAGAAACTCTCACATTGTTCCGGTGGCCAAGAAAAAACATTTCAACCACCAGAATCAAACACACTCGCACTGCATCGATGTCATCCAAATCGTCATTCGCAGTACCAATGCGATTATACTTTTGCAGCACCAGATCAACCTTAGGTGTGCCATCACCAAACATCCTGCTAAAGAAACCATCTTTATTAGCAGGATGGTTCAGAGCCCTTCCGAACAGAAGCCCCGTAACTAGACAGAAATCCTCACGACCAAAACAAAGCGTATGAGTGCCGATCTGGAAATACATCTCATCGGTCGTATCATGAGCGGGGAAGGTCTGCCTCTCAAAAAATGTGTAAAGTAACACAGGATCGGCAGAAGTATCAGAGAGATCCAACCATCTACCAAAACAGGTTTCCTAAATATGGCCGCCCTATTATTTGATAATTTACTCTTAATCTCTACCATGAGGGATACCTTTGCCCTCACATTCAACGAAGCTACACTGTCGTCGGCCTGCATAAATATTTTTCAAGTTCAGTGTCAATTATAGTCCTTTTTGTTGATCCCTAAAGGGTCTACAAGAGTTCAATCAATAGTAAACAGTTTGTAGAGGGGGGGGGGTTGAATACAAACACACTCAGATTTTGGTTTTTAAATGAGTTTATTGAAAATAAACAAATTTACAGTTACAAGCGGAATAAGAACAAGTTTAACACCTATTCTATTGTAACTAAGAAACACTAAGTTTGATGCACAAGAAGATGAAAGAAAGAATAAAGAGGGTATAGGCTAGAAAGAAGCATGCATTAAGATGAAGAAGATATCTCCATTTTATTTATACCCGTTTGCATTTAATGCAAGACAAAAGGTATATGCCATGTGTCAAGCTTTGATAGGAAGCTTGTCCTTGCTAATAAGACAACCATGCTTTTGGCCGAAAATGAACAGTACCATATCAGATATGAAGTGGACATAAGAGACAAGTCGTACGTCCTTTTCTGACATGGTTCTAGGTTTGACTTTTGTGCATCGAGGATAAGATCAATCTTTAATCTTACAAAGAAAGCTTCATTTGATCGCTGATACTGAATCTTCAAGGATGAACTTCAGTATTGTTGAGGCTTCACAAGACTTCACACTTTGAGTAGACAATCGCTGCTATCACTGAACCGCTTCAGTTAACTTAGCTGATTATCTCTTTCTTCAGCTAGGGTCTTTGACTTTCGCTGAATGGTCTTCTGGTGTGATAGCTGATCTTCAGATCTTCAGAGATAAGCTTGTTGTTCCTTGATCTTCAGCGATCGCTGATGGTTATCAACTTGTGCTATCGCTGAATATGAACAAAAGCTTATACAATGGAATTTCACTAAGTATAAAAAGGAATCATATTCAAATCATTTAACAGGAGTTATGATCAACAATCTCCCCCTATTTGATTATGATTAAGCAACATAGGAAAATTGCTTTAAGAGACTAGTAAGGAATTAGGAAACATTTAAGGAAAATTTTCTAAGTACTAATCTGTAAAGTCTTTTTCAGCTAGTCTACTATCTGAATTGAGTTTCATTTATAAGGATATGAATGCACAATTTTTACAAGTAAATAAGCTTAAAGTACATTCACTGATTGAATTTTCAGAGTGAAAGATCAGTGAGTGAAGATAGTGTAACGAAAGTAGAACTCTTATGTTCATTGTCCCTTTTACTGTTTTCAGGGATCTTTTCAGTACTAGGATGGAGTAAAGTACTCTGATTGAATTTCATTAAATATAATCTGAAGAAATTACAGAGAAATGAAATTACAATAATAAAAGTAAAGTACTTATACACTGAAGGAATGTTACAAAGGAAATAAAAATCTATAACTAGTCAGAGATATTCTCGTTTCGTCTTTGTAACTCATTCTCATAAAGCGTCTTCTGACGATTCATCAGAGGAGTATCTGACCAGCAGCGCCAAAGCATGATCTTTATGAGAGAGGATGGGGCCTTGCGAATTTCTTGGTTTCTGATGTCCTAAGAATCCTTCATTATCCAAGAATACCATACCAGGTTCAGGCAGTGAGATGATTTCATCTTCTTCATATCTTCGGTCTTGAGGGAGAGAAGTACAAAGCATTGATATATTAGGGAGCTCAAGATGACCAAGAATGCTTTGATAATCAAATTTAGTTTCATGCTCATTCTTAGATCTTGAACTTCCTTCAGCAGTTGATCTTTTCCTCTTAGATGATTCAGGGAGAGGAGGAACTTGCACATGTTGTGACATTCTTTGCAGCAACTGATCCAGCACACTGTCCACCACGACCTTGAATTTAGATTTGGAACCCTGAACGGCGTCTCTGGTTTCTAACCATTTAGTGTATCCATAAATTCTTAAGAATTTGGCTTCTTCTCTCTCTGTTCTGTTCGTCCTTGTCATTCTTACATATACCTTTGGACCACCTCTGTTGGAGTGTCGCCCTTGGATAGTTGCATGAATGATTTTGGCTTCAGATCTTCGAAATTTCAGTCTGTCAGTTCACTAATCAAGCTCTTTGTCTTTCTGCATAGTGGCTTCAGTGGATAGTGCACTTAGAATTTTCTGTTGAGCAAGAATCAGATCTACATTCAAATTTTCTTGTGCAAGTTCTCTCTGTACAAGCGCTTCAGCGACCCTTTCACTCTTTTTCAGCTTTATCTCTTGCAGAGTCTTCTCTGAGCAATTTTCTTGCTAAAGCAAGATCGTTCTCAGTTTGCTTTATTTCCTCATCCCTGATTCTTTGTGCTTCCAATGCTTGTTCTCTCTCTTCTCTGGACAGAAAGTAGAATTCATATACCATCCTTATTGGTATGGCTTGAATGGGTTCAGTTTCAGGCACCCTTATTCTTCTAGCCTCGAATTCCCTAAGGAATTTTATTCGCCTTTCTTCTTCTTCAGGCTAGCTTATGATCGGCTTTTGAACGCGACGCCTGGGAATAAGGCCCTCTTCTTCTTCAGAGTCAGTTTCTATTATGTACATAAACTGCTCTTCAGAGGAAGGTTCCTTCCATGAAGTTGAGTCCTTTGGGGGACGGGGATCACTGAGGGAAGGAGAGGAGGAAATAGTATTGTCAGAGAGAGTTTTTGTAGGTGAAGGAGGTGTGGGGGTTTCAGAGAGAGGAGTTATGAAATGGATAAGAGGAAGAGATACCTCATGAGTGGTCTCCCCCTCAGATATAGGGATAGTGGTATCCAGATCTACCACTTCTTTCCCTTTGCCTGAGGGACCGGATTGTCCCTGAGAGGGTTGTGGTCCGTCCCCCAAGGGCTCTTGATGAGCGACTCCAGGCCTTGACAATCTGAAGTGCTTTAACGCACTTCCAATGTCATCGTCGTCTTCATCATCATCCATCCCCCCATAGTGAGGGATAGATTCTTCATCATCTTCTTCATCTTCTTCTTCTTCTTCTTCATCATCTTCTTCAGCTTCAGTTCGCTGGATGTATGGAGAAATTCTCTCTCCAGGGAACCTCTGGTTATGCTCTGAGATGAGTTCGTCAGCGAATTCTTTGGCACATCTCTCCCCCTCAATGTTATCAGGAGGTAGACAATGCACCATCAGAGTGCGAACATTCGTCTGAACGTCCTTTAGCTTCGCATCATTATCCTGAAGCGTGGTCCAATCAGCAGCGTTGAAAGAAAAGGAACTAGCCTCAGAGAGCTTCGTGAGCATCTGCATCATATCGGATTGAGTGTTTTGAATAGACTCAAGGATGTTTTCTTGAGCAGCAACCTTCTGCTCCAGGCTTGTCAGGTTCTGATGAAAGGCCCTGTTATCTTCTTTCAGGCAGAAAATGTCAGAGATGAGGTTGTTGACGTTTGTCTTGATCGATGGAGTCCCAACGATCCGTTTGAAGATCAGTTCAGCGGACGTCTGAAGATTGTCCACCCTAGCCCTTGTGAGAGCACATTCCTTGACCAAATAGTCAATTGCAGGGAATGTAGGGTTGAGAAGGACAATGGGGGGTAGCTAAGTGACTGGAGTGGGAAGCTTGGGAGTGGCCATCTCATGCTTCACGTCTCTGAGCCGAGTAGCGCTGGGAGGACCCTGAGGAGACTTCCCCATATCCTTGCTGAGGGGAGGAGTGCTGGTGGTGGTGGTTGTCATCGCTGAAGTTGGAAGAGAAGCGACACCTGATGATGACATAGATAAAGATGCCAAAAACAATTCCGGATTAGAAGAAGGATGAAAGTGTATGTTTCTCCCTGAGAGTATCATGAGGATTACTCTTAGGGACCACATTTGCAGAGGCAGTGTCTTGAGGATCACTGACTAGTGTCTTAGAGTATCTGAGAGAGATACTCTGAGGTCCTTGTAAATTGGCCTTCCAAAACTTAGATTGCCTAAACAATATTGAGGTTTGGACTGCGTGCATTTCAGCATTATCAGGGATAGGGACAACTATCGCTGAGTCACTTGTTGAGGTGAGGACCAAAGAAGAGGAGATAGAAGTAGATAAGAAGGCAGTGAGAGTAGTACCTGATCCAGCTTCAGCGGAGCCGGCTAAAACACCCTCAGTGATGACCTGGCGCACGTTCCAAGAAAGGAGTGTTAAACGACGGTTTTAGCTTTTTGAATAGCAAGAGGAGAGAGAAAAAAAGGAGTGCTAAACGACGGTTTTAGCTTTTTGAAAAAGAAATGATGACCTGGCACACGTTCCAAGAAAGTAGTTGGAATGGAAACGTCGCGGTCCGTCGTGTGTCAGAAAAAGGTCTGACGTGCCCTTTTCTTTATTTTTAAAAGATTATAATGATAACTATCCATAAGGAAGGTTTATCATTATTAATTTTAGAAAGTGTGGTCACTGAATAATAAATTATTTAGCATTCAACATACCAAGTTCGTTGATGAGTAGATTGAATCTAGTTTCATCAAGAGGTTTGGTGAAAAGATCAGCGAGCTGATATTCAGTAGGTACAAAATGAAGCTCAACTTCACCATTCATCACATGATCTCTGATAAAGTGATATCGGATCTCAATGTGCTTGGTTTTGGAGTGAAGTACAGGGTTGTTGGCAATTGCAATAGCACTAGTACTATCACAATAGATAGGAATCTTAGAAAGCTTGAGATTGTAGTCTCTGAGTTGATTTCTCATCCAAAGGATTTGAGCACAACAACTACCAGCGGCTACGTACTCTCATCCAAAGGAGGTGGACACTGATTTTTGCTTTTTACTTGTCCAACTTATTAGCTTTCCACCTAGTAGCTGACACCCTCCAGTGGTGCTCTTTCTATCTATCTTACAACCTGCAAAGTCACTGTCAGAGTAACTAATAAGATCAAATCCTGAGCCTTTGGGATACCAGAGACCAAGATTTGGAGTTCCTTTCAGATATCTGAAGATTCGCTTTACATCGATTAGATGGGATTCCTTCGGTTCAGCTTGATACCGAGCGCATAGACAGGTAGCGTACATGATGTCTGGCCTACTCTTTGTAAGATACAGCAGAGATCCAATCATTCCTCGATAGGCAGTGACATTGACTGGTTTCCCATTGGGATCCTTGTTCAACGTCAGAGGAGGCGCCATAGGGGTTTTCATCGCTGAGCATTGATTCATGTCGAATTTATTCAACATGTCTTTAACATATTTACTTTGACAAATAAAAAGACCTTTGTCAGATTGCTTAATCTGCAAACCTAGAAAATATGTTAGTTCACCCATCATACTCATTTTATATTGTTTTTGCATTTTCGCAGCGAAACGAGTGCAAAGTTTGGGTCTTGTAGAACCAAAGATAATGTCATCAACATATATCTGAGCGAGAATAGTATGACCTTTATATTTTCTTAAAAACAGGGTTTGGTCAATTTTTCCACGAACAAATTTTTCTTTAAGAAGAAATTTAGAGAGGGTACCATACCAAACTCTAGGAGCTTGTTTTAACCCGTAAAGAGCTTTTTCAAGTTTAAAAACATAACCAGGATGGTTAGGGTCTGAGAAACCAAGGGGTTGTTCAACATAAACTTCTTCGCTGAGTTTTCCATTTAGAAAAGCACCTTTAACATCCATCTGAAAAACTTTGAAGTCTTTATGGGCAGCATAAGCTAAAAAGAGTCTTATGGCTTCTAAACGAGCAACAGGTGCAAAGGTCTCATCATAGTCAATTCCTTCTTCCTGTCTATAACGTTGAGCAACAATTCTAGCCTTATTACGAATTATAGTCCCGTTTTCATCTAGCTTATTTCTGAAAACCCATTTGGTTCCTATGACAGTTTTATCAGAGGATCTAGGAACAAGATTCCAAATTTTATTTCTACGAAATTCAGTTAGTTCTTCTTGCATAGCTGAAACCCAGCTAGGATCAGAGATAGCTTGATCTATCTTTTTAGGTTCAGAGAGAGAAATGAAGTTAACATAAAGACAGATATTACCTGTACCTCTACATGTTCTGATACCTGCAGTGGGATCACCAATAATTTGATTTATTGGATGATTTGCAGTCCATCGCTGAACTGGTGGTTGATGAGAGAGATCAACGGCAGATTCAGCGACTTGTTCTTCGGTTTCTGGAATAGGACTTGTTGTTTCAGCAACAGGTACTTCATTTAGAATCAGTTCAGGGGATTGGTTTTCAGATATAGTTTGGTTATTCACTGAGGAATTTCCAAGAGAGGAATCAGCAATAGGAATCTGATTCAGAGGAGTAACATTCATCCCTGAAGATGGATGATTGTCACTTGAAGAATTACAGGGATTTCATCATCACATTCTTCAGTAGGAGATTGATTACTGAAATAAGTTTCAGGTTCCCCACAATGAGATTTCATCCAGGCATTCAATTCTTTATCATCCTCATGAGAATGAGATGCATGAATGGGACGAGATTCATCAAAGTTAACATGCATGGATTCTTCAACATGTTGTCTTCTTTTGTTGAAGACTCTGAAGGATTTAGATACAGAGGAGTATCCAAGAAATATACCATCGTCAGCTTTTGGATCAAATTTACCCAAATGATCTCTGTCATTTAGAATGTAACATCTACATCTAAAAATGTGGAAATATTTCAGAGTAGGTATTCACCCGTGAAATAATTCATAGGGGGTCTTCTTAAATCGTTTAACTATCAGGGATCGATTTTGAGTGAAGCACGCTGTACTGACTGCTTCGGCCCAGAACTGAGTGGGTAGATGTTACACCCTCAAATCTGGAAAGAACGACTAATTTAAAATTTCTAATATTACATCAATAAATAACTATCCTCAAACCACAATTAGTAATAACCCTCTACAACAAACAAATCAAGTCCTATACAAGACCTACTTACGGTTGGGTGTTACTAAACCAATAAGATTCGCTATCTCCGAATGCGGAAAACGTCACCAAGAGTCTTTATCGTGCCACTTCCTAGTACTCAAGTCCATTCGTGTCGCTAGTACCAACCCCCATGATAACCTGATGCACATGCCGACAAAGAAAAAGGGTTAGTACTCAAGAGTTTTTAACATATTTATGATTTATTTGAAACCAAAAGACTTGCTTGATAAAATATAATTCTCAACGGAAATAACCTTATTATAAAAGCAACGTCTTTCCCAAATTCAATAGTCCCATAATAAAAGTTTTAGACCAAAACGACATTAGAAGGGAAAACTTTAAATAGAAATATTCTTTTAACGTAATACCAATTCCAATACTCACACGACCATGATTGAGTTTATAAACGTGGAGATAGAAAACATACCTTTCACCATGTTTATAAAACGTTAACTCACGCGGACCTTTAAAGGGATAGAAATATCCGAAGTTCACGGGGGATTCCCGATCATACCATCTTTGGTGACGGATACAAAAGTAGGTCACTACTCGATGTTGAGCAAATATAGGAGTCAATGACAATCGGTCAACAACCAATTATGCACCTTAGTACACGGCCCCCGATGGCTCCTAGGAAAGCCCGCGCAATGGTCAATGTCAACCGGCAATAACCGATTATGCACCTTAGTACACGGCCCTCGATGACCCTAAATCGCGCATGCATAGAGTCAATGGCATCCGGTAATGATCTGGCATTATACCCAACGGTAAGAGGCCCCCGATGACTTCTATGCGACCAAAAAGGGACAACAATCCCGCCTTTAAACCGACTATATGCGTATGGATCCATTACATACTAGTCCTACTACCGAATACATCAATGAGACGTATTACTAGTTTTCCAACCTTGAAAACTCTTTTCAACAAACCATCTCCTTTCAGGTCCAAGTTTTACCAAAAATTAGGTCAAATCATTTTGAGTTTCAAAACCAAAGATTATTTCATTTTATAACCTTTCCAAGTATTTTAAACCATTAATGATGTTCAACTCATCATCTACAACAAAATACTCAAAATCCTCATTTTGACCCAAAACCTCCAAACTTACCCAAATATACAACCACTTGAAATTAAGTTTAGGAATCAGTAAAATACTACATTCACAACAAGTATTTGAGTTTATAAGTTTAGATTTGAACTCATACTCATGCATTTACAAAATGACCCATAATGCAATAATCTGTATTTTTCAACGATTTATAAATTCCAATACTTTACAGATGGAAATACAACCAAATGGTTTTCATTTAAAGACATTGAACCCAAACAACCCACACTTATACTTTATTTTTCAAAATGTCTAAAACCCAAATACAATCCCCTTTCATGATTTATAAATCCTTTTATACCAAATATGCAACCTTACCCAAATACTCACACATTTGGTAAATAAAAAGTAAAACACGTTAATACTTTAAAATGGACGTTTTTGGCATGTACAAAGTTTTCACAAAGTTTCTTGAACTCACCTTGCTAGATTTAGGCTAAATCAGGTTTTACCCCAATACCGAGTTCCATTCGGTGAAGACTTTAGATCCTTGAGCTATAACTCTAGATCCATGGTGCAATCCTTCTAAGAACACCTACGTGACTTCCAAAACATACACAAAACAAACCCAAGAGAGAATGAGAGTTGTTGGTGAAAAACCCAAACCCTAGATTTGAGATTTCGGAGAGGTGATCTTACCTTCCACCCTATGAGCTCTAAAATCATCAAGTAACCTCTAGATATCATTATTTCCATGTTGAAGAGCTTCCAAATACGAAACCGTAGCACTTTGAATCGCCCAAATCGGAACTGTGATGAAGAAGTTATGACCAAATGAAGAAAATCCCGAATTTAACCACTAGAGACCGCCCGCGATCATGCCCTCCGATCATGCCCCGCGATCATGACATGTCATGATCGCCCGTGTCACCCCAAAATGCTTATTTTCATGTCTAAGTCACGGTACCACTGATGCGATTATGACATGCTATCATGCCACTGTCATAATCGCCGGGCAATGATAGCCTGGACCATTCCGAAGTGTTTTTCCCACTTTTCACCCGTTTTGATCCCGTTTCTCGTCTAGCAAATGATACCCAATATAAATAACTTCAAAATAATTATCTCGATGATTCTAAGAGTGGAACACAAAGAGGACCCAGTATTCCACTTTACCAAAGGCCCGGTTGATGTATTGTGCCATTGTCACTAAAGCATGACGCAATTGTTGGACCACCAACTACTTGGTACCATCGGTGCTATTGTGACGGATGTCATAACCGCATGGCACAATAGTCGAGACGACCATACTCTAAGTACCATCGGTGCTACTGTGACAGATGCCACTCTCATATGGCACTACTGCTCAAACTTTGAACTCTGAATTTATTGAATCGCTCGGATTAACACTTCCTTTAATTGGGACAAAAATCAGGGTGTTACAATCCTCCCAACCTTAGAATGATTTTGTCCTCGAAATCTAGATGCATTTGACGTTTCAACAATAACACACCATCCAGAGCACAACCCGGTAGATGACCCGTCATTCATCCTTCTTTAATAGGATGATGACCTAGATTTCAAACCTCAAAGTTACTCCTAATTTACCATTATATTGACTCCTCCACCATTAGAGTCTTAGTTGCCTCCCAACCTTATGTAACTCCTACTACCTGGAGTGTGACTTATGACCTCAATGGATTGCTTCAACAATTGATGCCCAAAATGAACTTACTCTTAAATTTTATAACCACCTCTATCAAACTGGTAGGTTCTTCTCTCTTACCTTCTACCTTTCGATTTTTTTCACAAAACTCATCCGACTATAACCGAACCCATTCCCTCCGAACCAGATTACCCACTAATATGTCGACCTTACCCGGATGGTAAAGGAATTCCGGACAAGCAGTTCTGAAAAGACCGCTACTGTGCGACATTTTAACTTCAAATAATCCAAATCTCTTTGAATAACAGTTTCCGCTTAAGGTCTACCTTAACATTCACACTAAATTTCTCCAATACTCAATACCATGTAAGATTTACCGTCATTTTTATGATGAACACTTTTCACTAGCTTGGTCCAGATCCACACCACCGCAAACCAAAAGCTAGAATAACACAAAGCATGCCAATCCCCAAAGAACTATCAGACTTCCTTAGCAACTCAAATGATCCTTATCAAACATCACTATTCACTAAAATCTATTCTCCTCAAGTTCACCGCATAAAGCTTTCGAACACTTACTAAGATACAATTTAGGTACCCCAAATACAACAATTCTTCTTGACCTCAAGAAAATCATAAGTTGACACCTAAGTTTGTAAAGGTCAGTACCACGAATATGCATCGACCGATGATGTCATCTCAAGTTGACGCTTAATATGAGAAGTCGAATCCCATAATTACCACCCTCTAGTACTTGATCCCGTGATTCTTTTCAATCGCGTTGAACATCAAAACTATACTTCCCAATGGACAACCCAACAAATCGTCCCCATTCACTAAACTCACCAAGATGAAACATCCTTAACACACAAACTCCAACCAAACAACTCTTTGAAGCAATCAATCCCATAAACTTCGACCCGAAGGTTGATGAAACAAGAAGACTATCACATAAAATAATCCGGAATGCTTCAAAGTCTAATACTTCTAAAAGCTCCTATATACATCGATCATTCAAACCAACTTCCCAAAATTCAAAGCCATCCACAAGCCATGCAATCATTACTAAATTCACGGAGCCTCATCGTCCCACATATGCAATACCCACCACAACATGACGTTTACCTCCAAGTGTTCCTAATGAGTTCAAGGTTTTACAAGTATATGACTAAGCAAATATGCCAATCTTATTTATCAAAGATTTAACAAATATGAAATCTTTATAACCATTTCACACATGTATTTCCATCATGTATGCAAGAGAAATTCATGCACTAAAATAGAGTGCTACAAAATGTTTGTACCAAATTCTCCAAATGTTTTCTTCTTTTAGCCTTAAGAAGGCACAAAGTAAAGTTTCTCAACAATAATAGCATGCATCCGTTTACTTTTTCAAAACTATCCAAACGTTATATGCATGCATCTGGGTCACCTTATGAAATCAACTTGATTTGGGTTTCAAATTTGAAGCCAATTAATAATATGCTTATGCTTTTCCAGAATGTTGGCTACTTAAATTAAGATGCTACAATTAGAATGTATGCAAACTCTATGAAACAAGAGGTTCCCATAAAGTTAAAATAATACCGATGGGAAATTTATATTTTTGAGGACTTCAAAATATTTATACCCAACATAGATGACGTGGAATAAAATTCTCAACAAACTCTCATACCCCAAAACCGAAACTAAAACGAATCCAAAAATTCCAAAATCTCAAAATTGACTCGTGAATAGTACGCACCCAAAATTTAATTGTAACTCGTAAACGACCGTAGGAGGTACGATAGTTCATGCATTTCAATCTTGACCCAAGACTCACGTACACCAAACAATTTCTCAAAACTCATAAAAAAAACGATATGTGTACGTTTCTCGGAACAATGAAACAATTTAGGTTAGTTTCAAATTTAAACTCTCTTGAGATAAAATTTCAAAATTTGCAATTCTAGCAAAATAGCATGGATTAAATTCTTAGTGCAACTTTCATGCAACTAAAACGATTTAACAAAATCCAAGACATGGCTACACTCTTGAGTGTGCCCAAGACATTTTTCAGAATGATTTACCCTTTGACAAATCCGAAATAATTTTGCAATTTATTTCTAAAACAAATGTCGTGCATGCATCCGGTTGGGACCCAAAGTCTTAAACCATGCTTGCCAAGTCCACCACAAAGCCAACATTGGAAAGCTTCATATCTTAAGACCATCATCCCCCACTAAATCCATCGATTTACAATTTCCTCTCGGAATTAGGTTGATTCAACAAGCTTATGGTTCATAACTAACAATTACCTTTGACCCAAAATGGTCGGCTTAAGATAATCACCGTACTTATATGTCATTCAAAGTGACATTGCTACATCCATCAAATCTTTCAACGGTCACTGCCATAAGAACTCATTCACTACCCCATCAATCACCATGACAATGCGTCTCAAGCACACCCTCAAATCTGGAAAGAGCGACTAATTTAAAATTTCTAATATTACATCAATAAATAACTTTCCTCAAACCACAATTAGTAATAACCCTCTACAACAAACAAATCAAGTCCTATACAAGACTTACTTACGGTTGGGTGTTACTAAACCAATAAGAGTCGCTATCTCCGAATGCGAAAAACGTCACCAAGAGTCTTTATCGTGCCACTTCCTAGCACTCAAGTCCATTCGTCTCGCTAGTACCAACCCCACGATAACCTGATGCACATGCCGACAAAAAAAACGGTTAGACTTAACGCCTAGTGACCTCAAGAGTTTTTAACATATTTATGATTGATTTGAAACCAAAAGATTTGCTTGATAAAATATAATTCTCAACGAAAATAACCTTATTATAAAAGCAACGTCTTTCCCCAAATTCAATAGTCCCATAATAAAAGTTTTAGACCAAAATGACATTCGAAGGGAAAACTTTAAATAGAAATATTCTTTTAACGTAATACCAATTCTAATACTCACACGACCATGATTGAGTTTATAAACATGAAGGTAGAAAACATACCTTTAACCATGTTTTATAAAACGTTAATTCACGTGGACCTTTAAAGGGATAGAAATATTCGAAGTTCACGGGGGATTCCGGATCATACCATCTTTGGTGACGGATACAAAAGTAGGTCACTACTCGATGTTGAGCAACTATAGGAGTCAATGGCAATCGGTCAATAACCGATTATGCACCTTAGTACACGGCCCTCGATGACCCTAAATCGCCCATGCATAGAGTCAATGGCATCCGGTAATGATCCGGCATTATACCCAACGGTAAGAGGCCCCTGATGACTTCTATGCGACCAAAAAGGGACAACAATCCCGCCTTTAAACCGACTATATGCCTATGGATCCATTACATACTAGCTCCCACTACCGAATACATCAACGAGACGTATTACTAGTTTTCCATCCTTGCAAACTCTTTTCAACAAACCATCTCCTTTCAAGTCCAAGTTTTACCAAAAATTAGGTCAAATCATTTTGAGTTTCAAAACCAAAGATTATTTCATTTTATAACCTTTCCAAGTATTTTAAACCATTAATGATGCTCAACTCATCATCTACATCAAAATACTCAAAATCATCATTTTGACCCAAAACCTCCAAACTTACCCAAATACACAACCACTTGAAATTAAGTTTAGGAATCAGTAAAATACTACATTCACAACAAGTATTTGAGTTTATAAGTTTAGATTTGAACTCATACTCATGCATTTACAAAATGACCCATAATGCAATAATCTGTATTTTTCAACGATTTATAAATTCCAATACTTTACAGATGCAAATACAACCAAATGGTTTTCATTTAAAGACATTGAACCTAAACAACCCACACTTATACTTTATTTTTCAAAATGTCTAAAATCCAAGTATAAGCTCCTTTCATGATTTATAAATCCTTTTATACCAAATATGCAACCTTACCCAAATACTCACACATTTGATAAAGAAAAAGTAAAACACGTTAATACTTTAAAATGGACGTTTTTGGCCTGTACAAACTTTTCATAAAGTATCTTGAACTCACCTTGCTAGATTTAGGCTAAATCTAGGTTTTACCCCAATACCGAGTTCCATTCGGTGAAGACTTTAGATCCTTGAGCTAAAACTCTAGATCCATGGTGCAATCCTTCTAAGAACACCTACGTGACTTCCAAAACATATACAAAACAAACCCAAGAGAGAATGAGAGTTGTTGGTGAAAAACCCAAACCCTAGATTTGAGATTTCGGAGAGGTGATCTTACCTTCCACCCTATGAGCTCTAAAATCATCAAGTAACCTCTAGATATCATTATTTCCATGTTGAAGAGCTTCCAAAGCCGAAACCGTAGCACTTTGAATTGCCCAAATCGGAGCTGTGATGAAGAAGTTATGGCCAAATGAGAAAAATCCAGAATTTAACCACTGGAGACCGCCCACGATCATGTCCTGTGATCATGCCCCGCGATCATGACATGTCATGATCGCCCGTGTCACCCCAAAGTGCTTATTTTCATGTCTAAGTCACGGTACCACTTGTGCGATTATGACATGCTATCATGCCACTGTCATAATCGCCGGGGATGATAGCCTGGACCATTCCGATGTGTTTTTCCCACTTTCCACCCGTTTTGATCCCGTTTCTTGTATAGAAAATGATACCCAATATAATTAACTTCAAAATACTTATATCGATGATTCTAAGAGTGGAACACAAAAAGGACCCGGTATTCCACTTTACCAAAGGCCCGGTTGATGTATTGTGCCATTGTCACTAAAGCATGACGCAATTGTTGGACCACCAACTACTTGGTACCATCGGTGCTATTGTGACGGATGTCATAACCGCATGACACAATAGTCGAGAAGACCATACTCTAAGTACCATCGGTGCTACTGTGACAGATGTCATTCTCATATGGCACTACTGCTCAAACTCTGAACTCTGAATTTATTGAATCGCTCGGATTAACACTTCATTTAACTGGGACAAAAATCAGGGTGTTACAGTAGATGCGATTCGCTGAGCATTGAGTGAGCCTCTTCGATGATAGTACGATTTCTTCTTTCAGCAACACCATTTTGCTGAGGGGTTCTCACTGAGGAGAAGTTGTGAGAGATACCTCTTTCTTCAAAGAAGTTTACCAGAGTACTGTTTTTGAATTCAGTGTCATGATCACTTCTTATGGAACGAACAATTTGATTGTTCAAAACTTCCATTCTTTTGATAAAAGAAATTATCATTTCAGGGGTATCACTTTTGGATCGAAAGAAGAACACCCATGTATAACTGGAGTATTCATCAACAATCACTAAAGTGTATTTCTTCCCAGAGATAGATTGGACATTGAAAGGTCCAAATAGATCCATGTGGAGTAGCTGAAGAGGAGTGGTCACTAAAGAAACTTGCTTTGACCTGAAGGAGGCTTTTGTCAGCTTTCCCTTTTCACACGCTGAAAAAGAGATTCCTTTGTAAAGGTATGATTTGGGAGGTCTCTGACTAGGTCTTTTTTAGACAATTCATTTATTGTCTTAAAGTTAAGGTGAGAGAGTCTTTTATGCCATAACCAATTTATGTCAGTGGATGCTTTAGAGATAAAGCACATGTTCTCGGAGTGAGAACTATTCATATTTATGACATATACATTTTCCACTCTTTTGCCTGTAAGAGCAAGCTTATCATTTCCGTCAGTGACAGCACATCTATTCTTTAAGAATAGAACTTTGAAGTCTTTGTCACATAACTGACTAACGCTCAAGAGATTGTGCTTTAGTCCCTCAACGCAGGCAACACGAGAAAACGATGTGGCTCCGTTGGATAGAATTACATAACCTTTAGTGTATCCTTTGCCATTTCCACCAAAGGTCACTGATGGACCAGCTTCTTCTTTGTAATCAGAGAGCAGAGATTTTCTGCCAGTCATGTGCCTTGAGCATCCGCTATCAAGATACCAGATACCTTTGGCACTCTGCATACAACAAGAGATTAATTGTTTAAAGGTACCCATATTACTATGGGTCCTTCTTGGTTAGATATAGGATTGGCGGAGGAGCTACTAGCTGAAGAACTCTCTTCAGTGGATATCTTCACCTTTGATGGTTTTGCAACCTTGGTGGATTTCACTCTCGCTGATTTATCAGCTTGAGCTACTTTCTTTCCATGAGCTACTTTATCAGCTTTAGTAGCGTTAGGACATTTGCTTGCAATATGGGAGGTTTCACCACAGTGATAACATTTCCTATACTTAAAGGGTTTGGAAATCAGAGAGGGAGCAGGAAATTTCTCAGGGATAGGTCCAAGAATTCCTTTATCCATGGTCCTTGGAGGTATAACAACCTTTTCAGGGGTAGGAGTGAGATCGATTTTAATTCTGGGGGTTGGTCTCTGAGAAAAGTCAGGGACCTTCTTCCTAGTTTTAGAAGTTTTCTCTGAGGACTTCTTGTTCCTATCTTGAGTTTTCTTATTCTTAGGAACTTGATTAAGAAACTCGTTCTTGATCACTTTCTTAGAATTAAACACAGAAGGCTTCTCTTTAGAAGAGGAAAAAGAAGTTGAAGGAGAAGGATCAGGGATAGAAGAGACAAACATTCCAAATTTGAGCATGGAACGATTATTCTCTGATTCTTCCTTTTCAGGGTTATAGCCTAACCCACTTCTTACTTTCATAGGTATTTGAGCATTGATGATCTCATTGACTTTATCAGAAGCCTTACACCATCCTTCGATGGTTGCCTTTTCAGACTTGAGATCAGCGATAGCTTTTTCCCTATCAGCGATAGCTTGTTGTTTCTCGATGCTTATTGTTTGATTTGCAAAGACTTGGTCTTTGATAGATTCCTCAATTTTAGAAAGTTCTTTGATTCTTATAAGGAAATTTTTTAATTGTTCAGATAAGTCAGTGTTAATTCTCTCGGCCTTAATTTTTCCATTTAATGCATCGTAAAAATCAACAGTCATAGCATTGAGAGCTGACAAGTCATCACCTTTAGAAGGTAAAGAGATAGAAGGAATAGTTACCTGAGTAGAAGGAGACTCAGAGGAAGAAGTCTCAGTGACTTCTTCAGCGTCCTCAATTCTTGCCATTAGACAGAGGAAGGCAAGATCTTCTTCATCTGAACCAGACTCTTCAGAGGTCTTGGCCCAGTCATCTTCAGCATCCCAGTCAACTTCTTCAGCGACAAGGCCTTTACCTTTTTGTTAGTGTTTCTTCATATCTTTGTATTTGTTTTTCAATTTCAAATACTTCTCCTTTTTATCAGAGGTCTGGGAGGTAGTGGGAGCTGCAACTTTCTTCGACCTGCATTCACTGGCAAAGTGACCCTTTCGCTGACAGGTGAAGTATATCGCTGAGGCTTTCTCAGCGGGCAACGTTTTTTGCTTTTCAGAGTCAGAGAGGTTAGAAGGTTTTCGAAAATTGCTCTTTCTAGCAAATCTTTTAAAGTTATTAGTTAAGAGAGCTAGAGAGTTATCAAACTCAGAGATGTCAGCATCAGTGAGTTGATCTTCTGAATCAGTTTGACCTAATTCAGTGATGGAGGTGATAGTGGAAGAAGAAACATTTTTCGAAGGAGTTCCCTCAGAAGTCACAAGTGCCAAAGAAGTACTTTTGGCACCTTTGAGTTCATTAATGAGGTTCTTCCTTAGAAGTTGGGATTGTTACTCATTTAAGAGCATACCATATAATGCACTTAAGGACAAGGTTTCAAGATTTATTGACAGCTTTAGACATGTAGTGTACACTGCCCATTGATCGGGTAATGCCTCCATGAATTTTGTCAGAATTTCAGCGTTTGAATACACTCTGTCGACTGATTTAAGATCAATCAACAAATAGTTGAATCGCTGGTGAATTTGAGAAAGAGATTCACCCTTTTGATACATAAAACTCTCATATTTTCTTACAAGGTTTATGCATCTAGTGACTTTAACCTCAGAAGTTCCTTCATATTGGATACATAGAGTATCCCACATGGCCTTAGAAGTCCTCATTTTTATGACAGAATGATAGACCTCATCTGATAAAGCCATTGCTATTATAGATCTAGCTTTAGAATCAATAGCAATTTCTTTCTTATCTTCTTCAGTCCATCTGTTAGGAGTTTTAACAATAACCCTTTCAAGGATGGCTGGAGTAGTAGTGGTGGCAGGAACACTAGCTACTATTGTTGTAGGAACAAATGGTCCATTTTCTAGATAGTAGGGAATCTTTGGGTCAGATCCCTCTAGAAATAGAGACATTCTTTCCTTCCATAATGGAAAATTATCATGGCTAAATCTTGGAGGTTTAGCTAAAGATCCATTATCATTGTAGTTCGTATTAGGGTTCGACATTTTAAAATAGTTTTAAGAAAAAGTTATTTTAAAGATTTAAGAAGCAAACACTGCTTTGATACAACTTGTTGGTCCCTAAAGGGTCTACAAGAGTTCAATCAATAGTAAACCGTTTGTAGAAGGGGGGGTTGAATATAAACACACACAGATTTTGGTTTTTAAATGAGTTTATTGGAAATAAACAAATTTACAGTTACAAGCGGAATAAGAACAAGTTTAACACCTATTCTATTGTAACTAAGAAACACTAAGTTTGATGCACAAGAAGATGAAAGAAAGAATAAAGAGGGTATAGGCTAGAAAGAAGCATGCATTAAGATGAAGAAGATATCTCCATCTTATTTATACCCGTTTGCATTTAATGCAAGACAAAAGGTATATGCCACGTGTCAAGCTTAGATAGGAAGCTTGTCCTTGCTAATAAGACAACCATGCTTTTGGCCGAAAATGAGCAGTACCATATCAGATATGATGGGGACATAAGAGACAAGTCGTACGTCCTTTTCTGACATGGTTCTAGGTTTGACTTTTATGCATCTAGGATAAGATCAATCTTTAATATTACAAAGGAAGCTTCATTTGATCGCTGATACTGAATCTTCAAGGATGAACTTCAATATTGCTGAGGCTTCACAAGACTTCACACTTTGAGTAGACAATCGCTACTATCGCTGAACCGCTTCAGTTCACTTAGTTGATTATCTCTTTCTTCAGCTAGGGTCTTTGACTTTCGCTGAATTGTCTTCTGGTGTGATAGCTGATCTTCAGATCTTCAGAGATAAGCTTGTTGTTCCTTGATCTTCAGCGATCGCTGATGGTTATCAGCGTGTGCTATCGCTGAATATGAACAAAAGCTTATACAATGGAATTTCACTAAGTATAAAAAG
This sequence comes from Silybum marianum, assembly GCA_036898165.1. Classification (NCBI taxonomy): domain Eukaryota; kingdom Viridiplantae; phylum Streptophyta; class Magnoliopsida; order Asterales; family Asteraceae; genus Silybum; species Silybum marianum. Next base: position 3,525,997 of record CM072535.1, on the reverse strand, counting down.
GAATCATATTGTGGATCCCAGAATATGAGGTAACGATGTGCTTTATAAAGAATAATCAATAAGAACACGAAGAACGCTATGAATATGATGAAGTCCGAAGTCGGATATCTTACTTGTATTGAATAATAACAGATTTATCTCTCACAATTTAGCTCTCAATATTTCGCACTAATATTCTTCTCTTCTTCTAATTCTAGCACTAACCCTCTATTTATATGTATAGGAAATACGGTATAAGGAAAGTAAAGATTAAGGCATTATACACTTGCCTTATTTACAAAATAGAATGTTTCCTTATTAAATCTTTCCTAATTAAAGACTTTGCTAACTTTTCACTTTAGCCCTTCACGTCTTCAATAGTTGTCATCTCGGATACAATATTTTCAGACCTAACAATCTCCCCCTTTGTATTCGAGATTACACTTCAGCAAATCAGCACTTTTGAAGACGATGAAATTTTGTCAACAAATCACTATCTTGAATTCTTTTGTTCCCCCTACGAATATGATCACTTGATAAGCTCCGTAGCTCCCCCTTAACAATAGCATAAAGTTCACGAAAAGAAAGTTGAAGGAGCCGTGATGTCGCAGGGTATCTTTCTTCGAGTAGAACTTTGTCGTTTGATGAAAGAGGCAAAAGATGGTTGTGATATCTTGATGTTCTCGGGTTAGTATTTGAGGTTGTCGAGTTAGGCAGATGTGATAACTTTGAGCTTGTCGTATGATGATTTGAACTTGTTGTACATGAGTCGACATAAACGCTTAGGAATAGATCTCGGCTCTTTGGGATGCGACAAGAAAATATGTCGGCTCTTTGGGATGCGACAAGTCTTCAAACATTTGAATCTTTTCTAACTTTATTTCTCCCCTTCATAATAGTATGCGTCTTTGATATAACTTTTCTCCCCCTCAGAATGATAAGGAGAATCCGAATCATTATGAACAATCAAAGACAATAAGTGCGAATATGATTAAATGTAAATATGGAATATCGGGTAATGGGCTAACAGACAGAAGCACATGTAGCAACTGTTATCACTTAATCAAAAATAAATTTAGATAAGTGGCCTATATTCAGTGTTGGCAGCGGGTTGGCACTGATAGGACTTCCAGTTATCACAGAAGTAAGTTATAAAACTAACTTCTCAAACTGTTCCGGCATAAACACAAAGATATGCAATGTGAATCACAAAGACTCGTGCAATGTGTAGAAAGAATTTATGCATTAAAAGCTAATTTTAAGGCTCAAAATGTGAAAATACATTTCACAGACTCAATGTGCAGTGAATGTGAAGTTCGGAGACCGGAGGTGTGTCTTCCTTTTTCAATATCTTAATTTTCCGAGTGAAGAAAAGATAGCAGATATGCTCATTCTCCGTGATTTATGAAGCAAATATCTTTTGTGAGATACTTGAGTAGTTGGGTGGGGTGACACGAGTTATCGACATTGGGTCCATGTCTAGTTCAATATTCATCTCCAAAGAATCAAGAATGAATAGATTATGTGGCTACCCGGATAACTGTTTAGGTTTGGTAAAGACCAAATATTTTCTTTTAAGTCTTGTCACACTCCCAAATTTTTATTTTATCTCACAAGCACTCAATTTTAAACATACCCTTTCAAAATATATCTAACCTAGAGATATGTTTCATGGGTAGGTCCTTCCAGCTTTGGTTTGACCATTTGAAACGTCTAAATCTAACGCACAAAGAGTTTTGAAATATTGAAGTCCGAGTTCTGAACTGATGTATTCAGAAGTCATAATGTAATGTAAAACGGGTTAAGAGCAGGTCCATAGCTGAGATACTATGAAGCTAAATAAATGGTAAAAATGTGATACTCCCCCTCAAATGTTGCAAAACCTTTTGAAACATCGTCATGTGATGTGAATATTCGAAATATTGACCATACATGACGTACCTACAAAACAGATTAACAAGATTTTGGTACCCAAGCTTTGTCGGGTCCTCGAAGGTTAGCTTTAGATGCGATAAATGGGGAAGTGGGGATACTGTAAGTACCATACCATTTATGATTGAAATTTTGATTGACAAAATCATTTGTTCCACATGTAGAACAACAAATCTTTGTGGCACTTAGACTAATTAGCTGATTGATTGATTTGACAAAATAAGGCAAATTAGTCTTGGAAACAAATGATCTTTTATCAACTACAGGAGATGTATGTGACATGTTTCCAACACTATCATCTATAGTTGATTTCTTCCTCCAAACCATTTTAAACTTCTTAGAATTACCGGAATTAGCAACAAAATCATTATGAGATAAAGAAGAATTATGAGTCCGGGAAGTAGGAAAATTATATGATTTGGAGCTGTTAGAATAACTGTTTGATTTGACACTTGAACACGAGTTATTCTTACAGATATTTATTGTAGAAAGAGAATTCAACTGAAAAATTGAACTTGAAGCAGTTGTAGAACTTTCAAGTTTTCTAATTTTGCACAATAGATGATCTCTTTCTTCCAAAATCACATCAAATTTTGTTTGAGATTCGGATCTCATTTTCCGTTCATTCACAAGAGTTGTTTCTAAAACAGATAATTTATTTGAAAGTTTACTGATTTTCTCTTCAAAAGTTTTACTTTCGTTTTCAAAAACTTTTTCCGAATTTTTGCTTTTAGCAATGATCAAACTACATTTCTTGATTAAATTCGTTTTCTCAGTTTTAAGCGCATTTCTTTCATCTTTCAAAAGTTTTTCAAGATTAGAAATTTGTTTTGAAAGCTCCTGACTTTTTGTTTCAGATGATTTTCTTTCTAAAATCACAATTTGCTCAAAATCTGACACTTGTTTAGAAAGTTTTTGAATGGTCAATTCACAAGTGTTAATTTTGCTTTCAAAATCTTTTCGTTCAGACTCAAATTTGTGTTTCTCATCAGAAGTTAAAATCCTTTCTTTCTCACATTCCAGAAATTCAATTAATTTTCTTTTAAGAACCACACTATAAGTCTCATGATCTATAAACTTTTCTAACTCAGAAATTTGGTTTTTCAGATCAAAATTTATTTTTATCAGATTTGTCTTTTTGCAAAACTCTTCATATGTATAATATTTAGTTCTAGAATACTCGGTGAGTTGTTTCTCCAAAAATTCATTTTGATTTGCAAAACTTTTCTTGATTCTTCTGAGTTATTAAATCTAGATTTGAGATAGACATGTTCTCTTAAAAGTTCATCCAACACTTGCAAGTTGTTTGTGTGTCTGGTTTCCAGTTGAGAGATTTTTGCATTTAGCTCAGAGATTTGGTTTTGAGAACTCATCGTGAAAGCACGGGTTACCTGATAAAGTGATCTCGATCGGTGAGTTTTTGGCAATTTTCTGAGATTTCTTTGGATGAAGGTTTTTCTCGGGTGATGAAGGGCCGAGAAGAATTTTTCTCGAGTGATGAAGCGCCGAGAAGAATTTTTCTCGGTTGACGAAGGATCGACAAAAATAAATTGTCTAGTGGTATGGTCTCGATAAGAAGATTTCTCGGATGTATGAGACTCGATAACAATTATTGTCGGGTAAAGGAGACTCGATAAAACTTCTAATAAATTTTGAATCGATAAGAAAAGTTTTATCAATCACAAGGGTCTCGATAACTTCAACTTTCTCGATTAATCAAGATTCGACAAGAATAATTTGACTCGATAAAACAATGAATCGATAAAAATTTATATCGATTCCAGTTGACTCGATTAAAAAATTTGTCGATTTAAAAGGACTCGATAAAAAATCAAAAATACTTAATCTTAGTTTTCTTTAACCGATAAACCAGAAACCAAGAACAAAGGGTTCTTGACTAAAAAGAACAAGTCTTTTTATTGACAAGAATGTCTAAGTTCTTGAGTTTCTTATTTGTTCAGTCAAAAAAAAAATTAAAATTACTAGAGTTTATGATTTTTATTAGAGAATTCTTTAGTAAGAAAAGCTGCAAGAGTCGCTAGTTCCTGAGTTTTCTTATGTAAAGAATATCAAAAGTAATTAAAATAAACTAGAATAACTTTAATTAAAACAGATTAAATAATTTTTACTAAAATCAAGAGTAACTCAATATGGATCGACAAAAATTTAAGCGCATGAAGAATGAATCGAAAAAAAAATCAAATTTATCAAAATAAGACTTTTTATAGGGTAAAGATAATGAAGTATGGATCGAGAAAAACGGATAAAAGATATTATGAGTTTTTATCGGGTAAAGCTAAAACAGTTTGAATCGATAAAAACTCAAAAACTCAGAAATCGAAAATTTACCTTCTGTTTCGTGAATAACTTCAGAAAATTGAAAAAGAACTCTGATCGTGGCTCTGATACCAATTGTGGATCCCAGAATATGAGGTAACGATGTGCTTTATAAAAAAAAATCAATAAGAACACGAAGAACGCTATGAATATGATGAAGATCCGAAGTCGGATATCTTACTTGTATTGAATAATAACAGATTTATCTCTCACAGTTTAGCTCTCAATATTTCGCACTAATGTTCTTCTCTTCTTTTAATGCTAGCCCTAACCCTCTATTTATATGTATAGAAAATACGGTATAAGGAAAGTAAAGATTAAGGCATTATACACTTGCCTTATTTACAAAATAGAATGTTTCCTTATTAAATCTTTTCTAATTAAAGACTTTGCTAACTTTTCACTTTAGCCCTTCACGTCTTCAATAGTTGTCATCTCGGATACAATATTTTCAGACCTAACACATATTCAAAGCATTTAACAGGAGTTATGATCAACACTTTTTAATTGACTACTAACGATAAAAATTATTTAAGTTTTGATTCTTTGTTTGAAACTTTCAATTTTTGTTTACAATTTTTTCTTTGGGTTAAACAAATATAAACAACTCATTTTAAACTTTGATGATTTATTTAATTGAAATTAATGTTTAATAACTTAATCATTCAAATGCTAAAGTTTACTGTTTTTTCATTCATAAAATTAGTTTTAAGACTTAATCATTGAAAATATGATTGTTCGTAGTGTATTTTTTGCCTAATAACAAAGTCTTTCAAAAATTTATTTATGTAAAGTTTGTTCATTTAAAAAAATTAATGTTTAACAAGGTAATCATTCAAAAGGTTGCAATAATAAAAATTAGTGTTATAATATATAAAGTTCAACTTAAATTTTCCGTTAACTAATTTACAAATTTGGTCCTTTTTCCGTTAGTTCTGTTAACTCAGATACGGTTAAATTTTCCGTTAACTTTTTTACAAATTTAGTCCTTTTTCCGTTAGTTCTGTTAACTCAGTTACGGTTAAATTTTCCGTTAACTTTTTTACAAATTTGGTCTTTTTTCCGTTAGTTCTGTTAACTCCGTTACGGTTAAATTTTCCGTTAAATGTTTCAAGACTTTGGTCCTTTTTCCGTTAGTTCTGTTAACTCAGTTAGGGTTAAAGTTTCCGTTATTTTTTTTCCAAATTTGGTCCTTTTTCCGTTAGTTCTGTTATCTCCGTTACCGTTAAAATTTTCCGTGAACCTTTTTACAAATTTGGTCCTTTTTCCGTTAGTTCTGTTATCTCCGTTACGGTTAAATTTTCCGTTATCTTTTTAACATATTTGGTCCTTTTGCCGTTAGTTCTTTTAACTCCGTTACGGTTAAATTTTCCGTTAAGTTTTTTACAATTTGCTCTTTTTTCCGTTAGTTCGAGTAACTACGTTACGGTTATATTTTCTGTTAACTTTTTTACAAATTTGGTCCTTTATACTTTAGTTCGAGTAACTCAGACAGTTAAGTTTTTTACAAATTTGCTCCTTTTTCCGTTAGGCTTAACGTAATAAACATTATTTTTATATAAATTTATTTCCATTTTTCGTTAGCAATTTACAACAACCCTATAACTTACTACAAACATACAAACGATAAAATGACGTATAACATACAACAATTAAAATTTCTATTATTTCTAAATAATTTTTTAACAAATGGTTACTAAAACTATAATTATTTACACAAGTCTTTATTAAACTATTTACAATATTTGTATAAAAATGCATTACACGTGTTATAAATAATTTATATTTATATTGTAATGGACAAACATAACCATTTCTTCGTTTCAAATCACACGTGGTGATCCTAAAAATGGACAAACATAATCATATACATGTAAATTGCAACCATTTAAATAAAGTACGAGTTTTGAACTAACCATTTGGTAAACGTCTTGAATTATTTTAGATGAGAAGCACGTGGTGGTTGACTCCTCCTTGGTTACGTAAGCAAGACCATAAAATATTGAAGTTGTCCCAATTTTTTGTGTGTAAGCAAAAATAAGGCAAGAACAAAGCAAGAAGATGAGGAAAAGACAATGGAAGCAATTACAGCCGTGTGGGCTGGGGGTGGGGGCGGTTGTGGTATAAAGGGCTTTTAGGGTTCGGTGGATTAGGGTTTCCAGGCAAAAAAAAGGGCCCAAAACGACTTCGTTTTGGGTCCCCTCCGCCATGTGGCGGAGGTATTTATACTGCGAGGCGGAGGTACTTTCATACGGTCCAGGGCATACGCAAAAACGGCCCAAAACGACGTCGTTTTGGGCCTCTCCGCCATGTGGCGGAGGTATTCAGTACGTGGCGGAGGAGTTTTGGCCAAAACGACGTCGTTTTGGCCCTTTGACCAATCCACTCGATCTGAGGTGTGTATCGAGAGCCATTTCGCATGTATTGTGGCCATTTTGGTAAAACAAAAAAGATATTGGTCATTTTGGTAAGTCCATTTTTTAAAATGTCCATTTTAATTAAATTCCCTTATATTTAAATGAAAAAATCATTAAAAAGTTTCATTTTAAATGGTTAGTTTTAAATTATTTTTTCAATTGAAAATTCCATTAAATTTTCTTATTTTAAATAATTAAGTCCTAAACTATTTTTTTAATTGAAAATTGATTAAAATTTCTCATTTTGAATGACTAAGTCTCAAAACTACTTTTTTCAATTGAAAAAGCAATTAAACTTCTTTATTTTAAATAATTAAGTCTCTAAGTATTTTTTTTAATAAATAAATTATTGCACTTTTAAAATTAGTTACCTAAATCCTTTAACCGAAAAAAAGTTAAATGTAACCGAGTAGCAAAATATCGATGGTTTATTTATTAAAAAGTCGATTTTAATGTCTTAATCAATCAAAATAAGAAAACTGAAAACTTAATAGGTTTTTTATTCATAAAAAAGTTTAATGATTTTTTCATCCAAAAAATAGTTTGTGGACTTAATCATTCAAAATAAAAAGTTTTATGTTATTTTCATTTAAAAAACAATTTAGAGATTAAATCATTTAAAATAAAAGCGTTTAATAGTATTTTTATTTAAAAAAATAATTTAAAGACTTGTGGATCCCAGTTTAATCAGGTAACAATGAATAACACTAATAAAATCAATGAATTCCGTATGTCATATATCTAACTTGTATAATATCTCGATTACAAAGTAATCTCTCAATAAGCTCTCTCTAATGATATGAATTAACGTGTTTTTTCTAATGCAAGCCTTAACCCTCTATTTATATGTATAGAGAAATACATAGTAAGGAAACTAAGAGATAAAGCAATATTCACTTGCCATAATTAAGAGCATTCCTATTTTCTAAACCTTTCCTAATATAAAACCTTCCTAATTAATGACTTAGTTGACTTTACAGTTTGGCCATTCATGTCTTCAATATTTGTGATCTCGGATACAATCTTTTCAGACCTAACAATCTCCCCCTTTGTATTCGAGATTACAATTCAGCAAATCAGCACTCTTTTGAAGACGGTGAAACTTTTGTCAACAAATCTTTCTTCTTGATTCTTTTGCTCCCCCTACGAAAATGATCTCTTGTAAGCTCCGTAGCTCCCCCTTAACATTAGCATGAAAAGAAAATCGAAGGAGCCACGATGTCGTAGGGTATAAAACTTGTCGGGTCAAAAAGTATGTCGGGCCAGGTGATGTCGACATAAAAAGATCTCGGGCCAAGTAGATTTGACAAGAATTGATGTCGGGCCAAGATGAGTCGATCAAATCAGGTGTCGGGCCAAATGGACGCGATGAAAACATTTAGTATACTTGTTGATCCTTTGTTACTTTATCAGTCGACAAGTTTTGAATCTTTTTCTTCATTTGACTTTGAAACACATTTTCACAATAAGAAGCATTCGTCTTTGATATATCTTTTCTCCACCTCAGAATGATAATGAAGAACCGAATCATTATGAACATTATCAAAGACAATAAGTAGAATCCGAATGTGGAATAGTGGGTAAGAGCTAACATAGAAGCACAAATAGCAACTATTATCACTTAAATCAAAATTAATTTTAATTAAGTGACCTATATGCAGTGTTGGCAGCGGGTTGGCACTGATAGGACTTCCAGTTATCATAGAAGTAAGTTATAAACTAACTTCTCAAACTGTTCTGGCATAAAAACGAAGATATGCAATGTGAATCACAAAGACTCGTGCAATGTGTAGAAAGAATTTATGCATTAAATGCTAATTTTAAGGCTCAAAATGTGAAAATACATTTCACAGGCTCAATGTGCATTGAATGTGAAGTTCGGAGACCGGAGGTGTGTCTTCTTTTTTCAATATCTTAATCTTCCGAGTGAAGAAAAGATAGCATATATGCTCATTCTCCGTGATATATGAAACAAATATCTTTTGTGAGATACTTGAGTAGTTGGGTGGGATGACACAAGTTATCGACATTGGGTCCATGTCTATTTCAATATTCATCTCCAAAGAATCGAGAATGAATAGATTGTGTGGCTACCCGGATAACTGTTTAGGTTTGGTGAAGACCAATTTTTCTTTGAAGCCTTGTCACACTCTCACATTTTCTTTTATCTCACAAGCACTCAATTTATACCCTTTCAAAATATCTATCCTAAGAGTGTGTTTCATGGGTAGGTCCTTCCGGCTTTGGATTGACCATTGAAACTTCTAAATCATAAACACACAAAGAGTTAAAACATTAAAGTCCGAGTTCTGAACTGAAGTATTCAGAGGTCATAATGCAATGTAAAACGGTCTAAGAGCAGGTCCATAGCTGAGATACTATGAAGCTAAATAAATGGTAAAAATGTGGTACTCCCCCTCAAATGTTGCAAAACCTTTTGAAACATCGTCATGTGATGTGAATATTCAGAATATTGACCATACATGACATACCTAAAAACAGATTAACAAGATTTTGGCACCAAAGCTTTGTTGGGTCCTCGGAGGTTAGCTTTAGATGCAATAAATGGGGAAGTGGGGATACTGTAAGTACCATAGCATTTATGAACGAAATTTTGATTGACAAAATCATTTGTTCCACATGTAGAACAACAAATCTTTGTGGCACTTAGACTAATTAGCTGATTGATAGATTTGACAAAATAAGGCAAATTAGTCTTGGAAACAAATGATCTTGTATCAACTACAGGAGATGTATGTGACATGTTTCCAACACTATCATCTGTAGTGGATTTCTCCTTCAAACCATTTTAAACTTCTTAAAATTACCGGAATTAGCAACAAAATCATTGTAAAACAAATTAGAATTATGAGTCTGAGAATTTGTAAAATCATATGATTTGGAGCTGTGAGAATAACCATTTGATTTAACACTTGAAGAGTACCTATTCTGACAGACACTAACAGGAGAAAGAGGAGTCATCTTTGAACTTGAAGCCGAATCAGAATTATTAGGAAAAATCATTTTTTCAAAGTCATCTAACTCTGCATTTATTTGTTCGGGAGTGAGTTGTTTGAATGATTCTGAATTCATTTGTTTTTGTTTTGAAATCTCGCTTTCAAGTTTTTTAATTTTTCTTGAGAGATGATCTCTTTCTTTCAACACCAAATCAATTTTTCTTTTAAATTCAGAACTCAAGTTCTTTTCAATCACATGATTTGATTGTAATTCAGACAATTTCTTTGAAAGTTTACAAATTTGTTTTTCAAAAACTTCCTTTTTATTCTCAACTTCTTTTTCTAAACCTTTATTTTTGTTGAAAATTAAAACACTTTTATTTAAAACATTCTTTTTATCATTTTCAAACATTTTTCGTTCATCATCTAGAGTTTTCTGAAGCTCAGAAAGTTGCTTTGATAGCTTTAGACATTTCGTTTCAGATGATTTTCTTTCTAAAATCACAACTTGTTCAAAATCTGACACTTGTTTATAAAGTTTTTGAATAGTCAATTCACAAGTATTAATTTTGCTTTCAAAATATTTTCGTTCAGACTCAAATTTGTGTTTCTCATCAGAAGTTAAAACCCTTTCTTTCTCACATTCCAGAAATTCAGTTAATTTTCTTTTAAGAACCACACTAGACGTCTCATGATCTATAAATTTTTCTAACTCAGAAATTTTGGTTTTTAGATCAAAATTTATTTTTATCAGATTTGTCTTTTTGCAAAACTCTTCATATGTGTAATATCCATTCCTAGAATACTCGGTGAGTTGTTTCTCCAAAAATTCATTTTTATTTTGCAAAACTTTTCTTGATTCTTCTGAGTTATTAAACTTAGATTTGAGAGTGACATGTTCTCTTAAAGTTTCATCCAACACTTGCATGTTGTTTGTGTGTCTGGTTTCAAGTTGAGAGATTTTTTTCATTTAGCTCAGAGATTTGGTTTTGAGAACTCATCGTGAAAGCACGGGTTACCTGATAAAGTGATCTCGATCGGTGAGTTTTGAAAATTTTCTGGGTGTTCTTTCGAAAGATAGAAGGTTTTCTCGAGTGATGAAGGGCCGAGAAGAATTTTTCTCGGGAGAAGAAGGATCGACAAAAATATTTGTCGAGTGGTATGGGCTCGATAAGAAGATTTTTCGGGTGTATGTGACTCGATAAGAAATTTTGTCGGGTGAAAGAGACTCGAAAAAAAAATTCTCGAGTAAAACAGGGTTGACAAAAAAATTTATCGATCAATTTTGAATTGATAGGCAGAGGTTATCGATCAGAAAAGACTCGATAACAGTAGTTGTCGATTGATAAGGACTCGATAAAAACTCCAAGATATCGAATCTGAGTGTTCTTAACTGAAAAACCAGAAAAAAAAGAACAAAGGGTTCTTGACGAAAAAGAACAAGTCTTTTTATGGACAAGAATAGCTAAGCTTTCGAGTTTCTTATTTTTCAGTCAAGAACACAAACCAAAATTACTAAAGTTTATGATTTTTACTTGAGAATTCTTTAGTAAGAAAAGCTGCAAGAGTCACTAGTTCCTGAGTTTTCTTATGTAAAGAATTTCAAAAGTAACTAAAATAAACTAGAATAATTTTAATTAAACCAGATTAAAATATAAAAATCACGTTTATCTAGTATCGATCGACAAAACTTCAAGCAAACAGATTTTTAAAATTTTATCGAGTAAAGAATCAAGAAAAAAAATCAGATCTGAGTTTTTAAGAACAGCTACGATTTGTCAATTAAGATTTAAGAGTCTTAATTGATTGATAAAAATTGAAGAAAACTATCAGATCTGGGTTTTTGAAAAATAATGTGTTTTATCGGGTCAAACTAATACAGCTTGACTCGACAAAAACTCAAGTATCCAGAATTCGAGATTTTACCTTCTTTTCACGTTGATCACTTCAGAAAACAGCCAAAACTCAGATTGCAGGCTCTGATACCAATTGTGGATACCAGTTTAATCAGGTAACAATGAATAACACTAATAAAATCAATGAATTCCATGTGTCATATATCTAACTTGTATAATATCTCGATTACAAAGTAATCTCTCAATAAGCTCTCTCTAATGATATGAATTAACGTGTTTTTTCTAATGCAAGCCTTAACCCTCTATTTATATGTATAGAGAAATACATAATAAGGAAACTAAGAGATAAGGCAATATTCACTTGCCATAATTAAGAGCATTCCTATTTTCTAAACCTTTCCTAATATAAAACCTTCCTAATTAATGACTTAGTTGACTTTACAGTTTGGCCCTTTATGTCTTCAATATTTGTGATCTCGGATACAATCTTTTCAGACCTAACAAGATTAAATCATTTAAAATGAGAAAATTGTTTGAGTTTTTTTAAACTTTTCTTTTAAAAATAATAATAATGTTTTCAAATCAACACATTACATTTAGGAAGACCAAAAAAAACGTATCCAAAAGGACCAAAACGATACGTTCAGTTGACTTCTAAGAATTCTAAAAAAAATGTAGTACGTGTTTGAAACTTTAAAATTATAAAAAAAATACGTGAAATAATACTTTAAATTATAGTACTTGATGAAAAAATATTATAAAAAACTTTATTTTTATATTGGTTTTAACGAATTTATAACTTTGAGGGAGCTTGTATTTTGAAAATGTGTGTGTATATATATATATTAAAGAAAATAAAAAATGAAAACTCAATTTTCATTGTGCACGTGAGGACAAATCACAGTCACTCTATCTCTATGTATCCAACAACTCATATTAAATAAAGTTTTTGTTATGGAAATAAGATAAATATGGAATGGATGTCAATCCCTTATTAATGGTATAAATATGTATTTGATATGTATTAGGATTCTTGGAGGTTAATCCAACTATGACTATAAATACGTATTCATATGCAATAAGATTCCAAGCTTTTTGGCTCTCAACCTCGTTATTTTATAACACATTATCAGCACGAAAGCTCTGATTGACGGATTGCTGCCCCTCGAGATTATTGAAGAAAAGAAGAAAGAAACTAGCAAGGATTCAAGAACAAAAGATCAGTACTTCTCGACTTCAAGAACAAAGGTATGAACTCCGGGTTTAGTGTTTTTGTTAGTCCCCAAGGAGAGATGGCTAACTAAGAGAGGGTTTTGTAGAAGGGGGGGTTGAATATAAAACACACAGAATATACTCTTTTTAAATTTTTTAATATAAATATTAAAAATTTACACACAGATAGTTTGATGCGGAAAAGAACAGGCAGACTATTCTATCAAACTAAACACACAGATAACAGTAATTAACTTATACACTAAGGAAGTTAAAACAATACTGTTATAACACACAGCTTTGCCATAGTCACACAAATAATCACTCTGAAGATTTGTTGAAAGCGTGAGATTTCTGGGAAGGACTTCATCTCCTTTTATAGTGCCCATGCATGAGATGCAAGTGGACAGCTGTCAAGGTTTCATTAGCTGAAAGATTATCTGCTGGACAAAGGAAGAGACCACTTCCTTTGTACTAGAATAATGGATGAACCATTCCTTGTAGCACGTAATGTCAGATAACTTTATCTTCTTTTCTTCATGCTCTGTGAAGTCCCATCAAACCTTTTAGCTAAAAGACAAATATTCCTTTTATAAGAATAAAAGAGAATGTCTTTATTTAAGGCTTGATGCCCAAGTTCTTGCTGGCTCACGTGTCTTGCAATTGATGTGAGTCAAGAACTTATCTCTTTGAAATTGCTAAGTGATACATCACACTATGTATCACATCGGTGGATACCTTGTAAGGCTGGAATTGATAAGTGTATACTTTGCTTGATAAACTTCATCTTTCACTAAATGACAAAAGTATACACCCTTGAACTTGTGACTTGAAATCACAGCCTTAGAAAATATATCTGCAATTTCGGTGACCAAGATTATAGTGTCGGTGACCATGACATCAAACTTGATGACCTCATCTTATTTGATGTCCTTAGTACTTTTGATGACTTTTGAGTGTACCATCGGTGACCCACTATGTTGGTCTTGACTTGGCAAAATGATCTGAATACTGAAGTTGGTTGATACATCCAAAATTCCACTTTTTGATGTACAACCCCTTGATTGAATAGTCTTTGACTCTTCAATACTTGAAGCATATTTCAGACCTTCAAAAGAACCTGTAAAAATTCATTCATATAAAGGAAGGAGGTTCATCACCAAATCATCGGTGACCCAACAATCTCCCCCTATTTGATGATGATACCTGTAGGTTAGAAAAGAATTCTTTTTGACCCTTTCTATTTTTCTTTTGGGTTCTTTTGACTCAGATTTTTTTTTTTTTTTTGATTTTTTTTTTGATTTTTTTAACTGAGTATGTACAGTATAAGAGTATAAAATAAATGAAAGAATAAGTATAAGTTTAAATATGTGCAAAGCTTGTAAAAATATTAACAAGAGATGGGATGGAAGAAAAGTATGAACTTTTATTAATCAACACATAGATTGATCAAAGTACATGATTAATAAAGTTCATACTATACTATGTCTGTAGGATCAAGGATCTGAGGAAGGTTCTCTTCTTTTAAGTTCATCCAAGATCATTCTTGTGATGCCATGGTCTTCAATGGGAGGCACTCCAAGAATAGCAGACAAAAAGGAGTTGTGAGCCCTTGGAATGTCAGAGGCTCTGAAGAAACCTATGCTGCCATAGATATCCTCAAAGAATACTCCAAGTTCAGGCTCAGTCACCATGGTTTGCTCTGGATAAGCAATAGGAGAGGGAATAAAAGTATTTATACCTGAAGCATCAATCTTGATGCCCCTTTCATGAAGCATGACAAAATGTCCCTTCTTCTTGTTTTTAGGAGCAGTGATGACCTCTCTTTTAAGATCCTGTTGAATGAAGTACATTTGTTGTGCTTCAAGGTATGTCACAAGAATATTATTTTCCTTTTGGATGTTGACCATCTTGATGAAGAATTTTCTGATGATATTAAGTACTAGCTCCTTGTACTTGCTTTTGCTCTTGGAGATGCATTTACCAACTTCCATCCACTCAGTCATCCCAAGAACTTCCAACCATTCAGCTTCATATACCTTTGATAAAGTATCAGCTCTCTTAAGGATGACAAGTAACTTGGGAGAATTCTTGGTTGGAGGTTGGATGGTAGCACTGATAATCTTGGAATCATCCTTCCTGTTCTCTTTTAAACCACTCTACTTCCTTTGCCTTCTTGGCCTCATCAACCAATTTTGCAGCTTCAGATTTCTTCTTTATATTTTCAAGCTCATCTTTTTGAGCTTGAATTGCATCGGTGACTTTGGCATGAACAGCTTCATCATGAGCTAGCTTGAGTACATTAGTCTGATCATACTCAAGCTGAGCCTTGATAGCTTCTTCTTTTTCAGCTTCTGTTAGAATCACCCCAAGAGAATCGGTGGGTAATGAAGCAGGTTGGAGTCTAAGAGTGTCTGCTTGAGAATCTCTCAACCATTTCTTTCTCTTTCTTTCTTCTTGCTGTTCTTCAAAAGAGAGAGGCTTCTTTCCTTTGGCTTTTTCTTTTCTTTTCTTCTCTTCTTCAGTTTCAAGGGGTTGAGTACTGATACTCTCCCCCTCAACAGCTGCTTTAGGTACCAAAGGAACAGGGACCACCTCTGTGACCATTCCACCATTGGTGGCTGGATGAGGTGGAGAAGCCACATCGGTGGCTGGAATGACGATGTCGGCGGCTGGCATGCTGACGTCGGTGGCTGGCATGCTGACGTCGGCGGCTGGCATGCTGACGTCGGCGGCTGCTGAGGTGGTATTGATGGTCTTCTTATTTTTCTCCCCCTCAGTGGTTGAACCCTTGAAACCAATGAAGAGAGAAATTCCTTTACCCTTGCCATATCAGAGCAGAGAGCACCAATTTTCTTCTCAACTCTTTGAAGGACAAATCTATCAATGTCCTTGAAGAATGAATCACCAATATCTAGTTCAACCGTTGGAGCAGAGGTTGGAACTTTATCAACTTTGGTGTGAAGACTGATAAGAGAGTCCATAATTGCCTGTTGATTGGCAATGAGAGAAGAAATATCTGTGACTTGACTTGAAGAGGAACTCCGAAGTTCCTGTATGGAAGAAAGTACAGATGCCTGACTTGAAGAAAACCCTTGCTGAAGATCAAGGATGTCCAAGTGTAGGAGATCTAAACATGTCATTAGAGTTGGGTGACTCACCGACAACTCCTCAATGTTAGATCTAAGAGATGAGGAAAGGGAATCCATTCTTTCCTTTTCCTTAGCAGCATGATCTTCTAGAGCTTCTACCCTGCGTAAAGTAGTACTGGTAAAGTTTGTAAAAGCTGTGAGAAGATCATCTCCCTGTTTGGAAGTCATGGGAGCTGAAGGTTGAGGCTTTGGTGGTTGATCAGCATCATCATCATCACTGGAAGAATAATCCACCAAACCTGTAGGTTTTCTTGGGGGGGATTTAGGAGATGTGGGGGAGACACGTGGAGAAGAGTGTCTATGAGGGGATTCCTCAGTAATGGGTTCCTCCACAACCTTTTCATGTACGGGAGACGTACCTGATAAAGGTTCAGTGTCGGACACAGTGGGGTCAGTAAAAAGGGATGTTCCATCAAATGCACCTGGTTGTGATGCACCCTCATGTGGAATGTGGAATAGGAGCTGTGAGAGCTCAGGGGATGAGGAGATACCTTGGATGGGATACTCCAAGTCATCTTCATCAACTAGTGAGAAAGTTGATGAAGGAATAGTAAGGGTGTCCCTATTTACAACCATGTCCTTTTGAGAGGGCCTGGAGGAGCTGGGTATGGATGAGTGTTCCTTGGGTTTAGTGAGGATCTTTTCAATATCTACTGTCTTTTGGGAGGCAGTAGATGGATTATGCGTTTTAACCCTTTGGGTACCCTTGGACTTCTTTGAGGAAGTCTTTGGGGGGCTTTTAGAGTGTCTCCGCTTATGGGATTTAGATGCTTGGGTGGAAGCCAAAGGTTCTTTTGGCTTCGTAGCATCGGTGGGTGCGGAGGTAGAAGTGCCCGACGCTTTGGATCTCTTAAGAGATTTGGGCACCTCAGTTACTCTAGGAGTAGAAGAGATAGAGGACATACCTGAGGTCCTTCGCAGACGGGGCTCATTTTCTCCCCAAGATAGAGTTGCATTCCTTGCAAACTCAACCATAGATGGTCGGAGAGGGTTGTCTGATGCTAAGACAGCCTTTTTCATAATTTGATTTCCCACATGATGAAGAGGGAGATCATATATGATGTCATCTCTTTTCGCCAGTTTTTCTGCCAACTTTGCATGAATAATAAGAGAGAAAAGTCGTTGAAATGGTACCTGAGGACGTCGGATGGTAGAGAATGAGGAAATCATTTCATTGAAGAAATAGCTTGCAAAGTCTATCCTCCTTTGAAATATTAGAGCATGTGCCAATTCTGTCACTTGGGAAGGTGACTGATCCGGGCCACCTATCTTCTTGCTCAGGCATAGAATCAGATGAGCAAAAAGGAAGTTCCATATGTTTCCCATATTCTTGCGCAGTAAAGTACCTGGACCCTTTGACTTTGATCCCTTCTTTTCTTCCAAGTAGTTTAAAGCAGCAACCACCATTTGGTGTTCATTTCCCAAAGGAAATGTCTCATATGAATCATAAGCAGGAAGCCTTAGTATGCTTCGAACATCCTCAACATCAAAAACCACATCATGTTCTTCATTGGTAAGAACAGATGCAAGGATTTGATCTGTGGAAGCATCAAATGTACAAGACAGCCAAAAGTTTCCAAGAAGAAACTTACTCATCTTAGGTTTTGCAGTGAGTGCATATTGTAGAGGACACCTCTGAAGAAACCAGCATACATCATTATACTCAGGATGAGTATTATCAGTTCCGATACGTCCATAATAGTTGCATGCAGGGAAGGATAAAGATCCAAAGGTAATGGTTTGTTCTTCAGAAGTTCTTGATGGAGAAGCCATTGAAGAAGATGGGAGTTGCAGGTTTGAAGCTTTTGCTTTTGTGAAGAAGAAGATGAGTGCGAGAAAGGTGGTGAAGAAGTGGGGAAGGAAGTTATATATGGGAGGGAAAATTCAATTTTCAAAAATAATGATTACTTTTGGTGATTGAAAGGTCAGAATTCTAAGGGTTTTAGAGTTGAATTCGGCGCATGGTCTGACATTGATGATGTCATTAGAGATAAGAACAAATAATCTTGCTTATCAAGAGTGGTAAGTCAAGAGTTATCTTTAAGGGGTTAAGAATGTGATAAGGTTTGTAACGGTTACCTCGGTGAGTGTATGAGAGAGACGTCGGTGGATTGACTGAGAGAGAAGGAGTCAATCGTCGGTGGTTTGATGGTCGTTGGAAAGTGACGCAAGCAGGCGTCGGTGGGTCGTCGACGGTGGATGGGCCGCCGTCGGTGGATTGCGAGAGAGAGACAGACGGCGAGTTCGGCGACGTCGGCGAATGGAGAGAGAGACGGCGCGTTGGTGGGGTTGCCGTCGGTGGCTTGGGGCGCCGATGGTGGATGATTATGGTGGTGGCTTCGCCATCGGTGAGGTCGGTGGTTCGATGATACCGTCGGCGGCTCTCGACGTCGGTGGATGGTGGCAAGGGTAGATGTCGGTGGGTGGCTACGGTGGTTCTCTTGGTGGATGTCGGTGGCTTGGCGATGGTGGTTGTCGGAAAGAGGAGTGACGGTGGCGGTGAATAGGGTTAGGGTTTAGGTTAGAATAAAGAAGAGAGAGAGAGAGAAGGGCCGTCGGTGACTTAGTCACCGACACTGTATACATATATATATATATATTTATTTATTTATTTCATATAAATATATAAATATAATATAATATATAATTTATAAATATATATACTATATATATATAAAGTATATATAATATATATATAAATAATATATATATAAAACATATAACATATATAAATTATAAATATATAAATGTTATAGTATATATATATAGAATATATATATATAAAACATACATTATATATAAATATAAAATATATTAGTCTATGTTTATCATACCTAATTCACCGATGAGGAATTTGAACCTTGCTTCATCAAGGGGCTTTGTGAACAGATCAGCTAATTGATAATCAGTGGGAATGAAATGAAGCTCCACATCACCTTTAGAGACATGATCTCTTATAAAGTGATACCTGATATCAATGTGCTTGGATCTTGAATGAAGCACAGGATTGTTGGCAATGGCTATTGCACTTGAGTTGTCACACATTATTGGGATTTTTGAGAAAATTTGATTATAATCACACAACTGATTTTTCATCCACAATATCTGTGCACAACAACTTCCAGCAGCCACGTACTCTGCTTCAGCAGTAGATGTAGACACCGAATGTTGTTTCTTACTTGACCAGCTCACAAGCTTTCCACCAAGTAACTGGCAACTTCCGGTTGTACTTTTTCTGTCTATTTTTGAACCTGCAAAATCAGAATCAGAGTACCCGATGAGATCGAAACCTGAGTCTTTGGGATACCAAAGACCCAGATTTATGGTACCTTTCAGATACCTAAAAATCCTTTTCACAGCAGCCAGGTGTGATTCTTTAGGATTTGCTTGGTATCGGGCACACAGACAAGTAGCAAACATAATGTCAGGTCTACTTGTAGTTAGATAAAGAAGGGATCCTATCATGGCTCTATAATTTGTAATATTAACAGAAATGCCATCAGGATCAGAAAAGAGTTTAAGAGGAGGAGCCATAGGAGTTTTCATGGTAGAGCAAGTATCAAATTGAAACTTTTTCAGAAGATCTTTAATGTATTTACTTTGATTTATGAAAATACCTTCTGAAGACTGTTTTACTTGCAAACCAAGAAAGAAAGTTAACTCCCCCATCATGCTCATTTCATACTCTTTTTGCATGAGGGAGCTAAACTCATCACACAAGGATTCATCGGTGGCTCCAAAAATAATATCATCAACATAGATTTGAACAAGAATGATATTACCTTGTGATTTCTTGAAGAAGAGAGTGTTGTCAACCTTGCCTCGTATGTACTTATTTCTAAGTAGATATTCTGAGAGAGTGTCATACCAGACACGTGGAGCTTGCTTTAGTCCATATAGAGCTTTATCCAGCCTATATACATGATATGGATGGACGGATCTTCAAACCCGTGAGGTTGCTTCACATACACTTCTTCGACTAATTCACCATTCGGGAAGGCACTTTTGACATCCATTTGGAATACCCGAAAATTCTTGTAAGTCGCATGGGCAAGAAATATTCGGATAGCTTCCAATCGGCAACAGGAGCAAAGGTTTCATCATAATCAATTCCTTCCTCTTGCCGATATCCTTGAGCAACCAACCTTGCCTTGTTCCTTATGACAGTTCCTTCTTCGTCCATCTTGTTTCGAAACACCCATTTTGTTCCAATAATTGTTTTGTTGGATGGACGAGGAACTAACTTCCAGACTTTGTTTCTCTCAAATTGTGAGAGCTCTTCTTGCATGGCAATTACCCAGCTAGGATCAGTTAGGGCTTCATTTATCAGTTTAGGCTCAATAATGGAAACAAAGTTGACATATAAGCACAGATTGCTTATGCCTCTTCTGGTTTTTACACCAACTTGTGGATCACCTATGATTTGATCTATTGGATGATCCATGGTCCACTTTAGTGCAGGAGGTAAGGAGGGAGGTAGAGAAGAGGATGAGGTAGGAATTTGAGATGGTGAAGAAAGGTTTAAGGGAGATATGGTGTTTTGGTGGGTAAGGTCTTCTGAAGAGTTAGTTTCAGGAGGTGGAGAAGAAAGAGAAGGTTCTGAAGGTAAGGTGGTGTTTATGGGAGGCTGAGAAGAGTTGCTATCTGGAGGATTGGTTTGAGCGGAGGATGAAATTTCACCAACACATGAATTTATCCATAGGTTTAATTCTTCTTCATCACAAGATAATGAAGAAGTTTCAAACTCATCAAACTTCACATGCATGGATTCATCTATGCATTGTCTTCTTAGGTTGAAAATTCTGAAGGCTCTTGAGGAGAGAGAATAGCCCATGAAGATTCCATCATCAGACTTCGGATCAAACTTTCCAAGTTGTTCCCTGTCATTTAGTATGTGACATGCACAGCCAAACACATGGAAGAAGTCAACTGCAGGTTTTCTACCATGGAAAACTTCATACGGGGTCTTGTCATGCATTTTGACTATGATAGACCTATTTTGAGTAAAGCATGCAGTGTTAACTGCTTCTGCCCAAAAATAGGTTGGCAACTTGGATTCACTCAGCATAGACCTTGCAGCTTCACATAGTGTTCTATTCTTTCTCTCAACAACACCAATTTGCTGAGGAGTGCGTACGGCAGAGAAGTTCTGAGAGATTCCTTTTAGGTCAAAAAAATCTTCCAGAGCAGCATTCTTGAATTCCGTGCCATTATCACTTCTGAAGGACTTCACCAGTTTACCATTCAAATTTTCAATCTTTCTTGTAAACCTGATGATTTCTTCAGCAGCATCACTCTTGTGTTTCAGAAAGAACACCCAAGTATATCTAGAGAATTCATCGACGATCACTAGCATATACTTTTTACCACCTGCATCGGGTGTGCTTACTGGACCGCATAGATCCATGTGAAGCATTTGAAGAGGTTGAGAGATAGAAGAGCATTGTTTTGTTTTAAAGGAAGTTCTGGTGAGTTTTCCTTTTTCACATGCTCCACACAACTTTTCTTTTTCAAAAGCTATTTTTGGCATTCCAACAACCAGTTCCTTGTTGGAGAGTTTGTTCAAGGTTTTAAAGTTTAGATGAGAGAACCTTTTATGCCACAGCCAACTTTGTTTGGCTAGTTCTTGAGATAGGAGACACACAGCTTCTCCTATTGCACTTTCCTTCATGTTGATTATGTACACGTCATTCAGTCGGGTTCCTGCTAGTACAATCTTGTTCGTACATCAAAGACCAAGCACACACACAAATTTGGAACATGACCTTATAGCCCAAATCACATATTTGGTGATGCTTAGAAGATTGTACATTAGCCCTTCAACATGAGCAACTCTGGAGAAAGTGATGGTTCCATTTGAAATGGTACCATATCCTTTGGTGACCCCTTTTCCATTTCCTCCAAAGGAAACAGTGGGTGCCTTTTCTTTTGAGAAGTTAGAGAGAAGAAGTTTGTTTCCAGACATGTGTCTTGAACACCCACTATCCATGTACCATATGTGATCTTTATTTGGTACCTGCACCCAGAAACAAATTTAGACTTTTGGTACCCATTTTGAGGTGGGTCCTTTGGGATTAGAAGGCATTTTAGTTTTGCAAAGAACCAAGTCTTTTGGGCACTTTTTAGCAAGATGAAGAGTGTTGCCACAGTTATAGCACTTCTTTAAAGGAAAGGCCTTTTTAAAATCCCTATCATCAAAACTTTGGACAGAGGTTGACGACTGAGAAGAAGAGGGGTGTCCAACACCTGGTCTTGGTCCAAGAATACCTTTACCAGGATTTCTTGATTTCTTCAAGTTTACTGACCGAGGAATAAAGTCAGTAACTATTTGAGATTTCCTTTTAGATGAAAAATTTGATTTAGAAAAATTTTTCTTTTGAGGAGAAAATCTTTTTGTAGAAGGATATTCAGCAACGTCAGAAGGCTGCTCCTGGGAGTACCTTGACTCATGCAGACTTAAGGAGTTTAAAAGTCTTTGGATAGGTTTGGGAGAAGAAGAAGAGCTTGGAAGAATTGAAGCTTTTGAAGACTCAGAAGAGATTTCTTTAGCTTTAACAAAGACTCCAAACTTTTTAGAACCAGATTCTACTTTGAGCATGTCAAGTAGATCTATAGAGTGAACGGAGGTAGAATCCTCAGATGAGTAACCGAAGAGATCATCATCGTCATCGGAAAGGAAACCAGCAGGAAAACCTTGACAGTCAGAAGAAGGGAGTGGAAGATCAAAAGGTTGAGGAACATCTTTTCGATAACCAAGGCCAGACTTATCCTTGCTGGTGATTTGATCTTGAAGGATCCTTTTAAGATTCTTAGAGGATTTAGTCCATTTAGACAGAACCTCTTGTTCCTTTTCAAGAGTGGAAGAGATCTTTGATTTTTCCTCAGAAAGACTGTCGTTTAAGTACCGAAGGTTTTCCAGATCAGCTTTCATTTTTTCAAAATCTTTTAGTTATGAAAAGCAAGAGAGGAGTTGATCATTTAGGCATTTTATGTGTATATCAGCCTTTTTCTTTTGAATCTTTAAGTCACAGAAGTCAACAGTTAAAGAATCAAAGGCATCAGCCTTTTGATCATCAGAGAGAAAGGTAAAAGGATGTACCTGAGGTTTTGTCCCTGAAGTGGATCCCTCAGTAGATACAAGAGTGGTGTAGAGTGACTTCTCCATGTCTTCTATCTCATCGATTTTGGCCATGAGGCATTTAGTGACATACTCACTCTCACTCTCAGAGGTTTGCTCATCTTCCCAGCAATGAGCCTCAGCAACCAAGGTTTTATTTTTACCTTGGTTTCTCTCTTTTTCTCTCTTGTATTTGGCTTTGTATTTCTTATACCTGGAGATTTCTTTTGATTCAGAATTTTCTTTAGAGGATTGGCTATTTCTCTCTTCATGCTTCCTAGAAGCTGATTTTGAGAAGTCATGGCCATAAGAAGAAGAAGGTTTGACAGAAGAGGAAGCTTTTGATCTGCATTCAGAAGCAAAATGACCTTTCTTTCCACAATTGAAGCATTCTTCATTTGCTTTATCAGAAGAGGATTTTTGAGAAAAAGGTTTTCTATTAAATTTGGAGCGGTTTGAAGAAAATCTTTTATTCTTAAGGTTTCCAGCAAGCATTGCCATACTATCAGAAAGTATGTCAATGGCTGATTCTTCTCCTTCATCATCAGCAGCACTATAGTATGCATCTGATAGATGAGAAGAGTCTTCCTTAATATCTTTTTCAGAATCAGAAGAAGGATAGGTGATTCTAGGAATACAAGAAGAAGATTTTGAATCACCTATTAAAGCAATAGAAGAGGTTTTGATATCCTTTATAAGAGATTTTCTCTGGTTCTTAGTTTGTTCATAGTGAAGAAGAGTTCCATAGAGAGCAGTTAAAGGCATTATTTCTAAGTCCTTGGTTTGCTTGATGCAAGTACAGATAGTTTCCCAGAAATTTGGAAGACAATCCATGAACTTGCAGAGAACTTCTTCATTATCATAAACTCGTCCAAGAGCTTTGAGATCATTGAGAAGACAGTTAAAGCGATTAAAGTAGGTAGAAAGAGATTCTCCCTTTTCATGGGAGAAGAGTTCATACTTTCTAACAAGACAGATCCTGTTAGATTTCTTTACTTCTTTGGTGCCTTCATATAAGACACTCAAAGTATCCCACATCTCTTTAGCAGTGGGAAGGTTTAGAAGAGAATGATACACATCATCAGGAAGGGATACAGCAAGAGCAGACTTGACTTTAGTGTCTAAAGCAACTAGGCGTTTATCATCTTCACTAAATTTGTTAGAAGGTTTGATGATATATCTACCAGTTTTCTCACTTCTTTCGTCATCTGACTCTATATCCTTTCCTTCGCCGTCCTTTTGAGGGCCAAAGCGAGCCCATATTTTAGGAACAATAGGTCCTCACCGAGAATGTTGGGATACTGCAATCGATCCCTTCCAAGAATAATAACATGCGATTTTTCCATAACCCAAAGTTGTTTGGGTTGAATCTTGGGGTTTAGCCAAAGATCCTAAATCATATGTATTATCGGAAGAGGTCCGCAAGGTACCATCAACATTTGAGGTAGTAGCCATCACGGATCCGGTTTATGAGATTAAACCAATCGCTTCTGATACCAATTGTTAGTCCCCAAGGAGAGATGGCTAACTAAGAGAGGGTTTTGTAGAAGGGGGGGTTGAATATAAAACACACAGAATATACTCTTTTTAAATTTTTTAATATAAATATTAAAAATTTACACACAGATAGTTTGATGCGGAAAGAACAGGCAGACTATTCTATCAAACTAAACACACAGATAACAGTAATTAACTTATACACTAAGGAAGTTAAAACAATACTGTTATAGCACACAGCTTTGCCACAGTCACACAAATAATCACTCTGAAGATTTGTTGAAAGCGTGAGATTTCTGGGAAGGACTTCATCTCCTTTTATAGTGCCCATGCATGAGATGCAAGTGGACAGCTGTCAAGGTTTCATTAGCTGGAAGATTATCTGCTGGACAAAGGAAGAGACCACTTCCTTTGTACTAGAATAATGGATGAACCATTCCTTGTAGCACGTAATGTCAGATAACTTTATCTTCTTTTCTTCATGCTCTGTGAAGTCTCATCAAACCTTTTAGCTAAAAGACAAATATTCCTTTTATAAGAATAAAAGAGAATGTCTTTATTTAAGGCTTGATGCCCAAGTTCTTGCTGGCTCACGTGTCTTGCAATTGATGTGAGTCAAGAACTTATCTCTTTGAAATTGCTAAGTGATACATCACACTATGTATCACATCGGTGGATACCTTGTAAGGCTGGAGTTGATAAGTGTATACTTTGCTTGATAAACTTCATCTTTCACTAAATGACAAAAGTATACACCCTTGAACTTGTGACTTGAAATCACAGCCTTAGAAAATATATCTGCAATTTCGGTGACCAAGATTATAGTGTCGGTGACCATGACATCAAACTTGATGACCTCATCTTATTTGATGTCCTTAGTACTTTTGATGACTTTTGAGTGTACCATCGGTGACCCACTATATTGGTCTTGACTTGGCAAAATGATCTGAATATTGAAGTTGGTTGATACATCCAAAATTCCACTTTTTGATGTACAACCCCTTGATTGAATAGTCTTTGACTCTTCAATACTTGAAGCATATTTCAGACCTTCAAAAGAACCTGTAAAAATTCATTCATATAAAGGAAGGAGGTTCATCACCAAATCATCGGTGACCCAACAGTTTTATCGATTCATGTTTATTGCTTTACCAATTCATGTCGATTCAAGTCTATTACTTTATACCCGATAAAACTTTTTCGATCAAACCCAAATTTCTTCAAATTCTTTATTATCCTTCTCGATTCAACATGTTTTATAAAATCTGGATTTTTTTTCCGACTCTATCGATAAGATTTGTACCTATCGATAAAAGTAATGTCATCAAATTTATCTATTACTGATTCCAAAAGGATATTATTTTTGTTTATTCTGAGGTGCTTTTGCTTCCCTTTTACCTGAGAAAACTCAGGAACTAGTGACTCTTGCAGCTTTTCTGGTTTAAAGGTATCTCAAGTACACACCATAAACATTAATAATCTTTCTTTCTTAACTTGACGTAACTAGAAACTTGTTTGTCGATACAAACCCATGAGCAAAAAAAAAATTTGAATTTTTATTGGGTCCTTGTTAGTCGACATAAACCCCTGAACTAAACCTTTGACTTTTTATCGAGTTAAAAGAACTCGACATCTTTTCTTGTCGGGTCTTCAAGACCCGATATAAAAGATTATCGAACCTTGCAACTTTTGTCGGGCCCTTCTTACTCGACATAATTTTTTGTCGACCCCTTCTTACTCGACATAATTTTTTTCTCGACCCCTTCTTACTCGACATAATTTTTTGTCGAGACCTCCTTACTCAATATTATTGTTATTTAAAGATTATTTTAAAATTAAATTTTATATCTTATGATAGTTAAAAAAAATGGCAAATCTTGCAAAACTTGAGTTTTTGGCTTTGGATATCACTGGGAAAAACTACTTGTCTTGGGTATTGGATGCTGAAATACATCTAGATGCTAAAGGCCTCGGAAAAACTATAAAAGAGGGAAACCAGGAAACTACCCAGGATAGGGCAAAGGCGATGATTTTCTTACGCCATCATCTACATGAAGCCCTAAAAACTGAATACCTCACTATAAAATATCCACTCATCCTCTGGAAAAATCTAAGAGACCGCTATGATCACCAACGAACCGTGATATTGCCAAAGGCACGTTATGAATGGGTTCATTTGAGGAAAAGATCAAGTCAGTAAGCGAGTATAACTCAGCTATGTTCAGAATTACCTCTCAATTAACCCTATGTGGGGAAAAGATCAAGTATGAGGAGATGTTAGAAAAAACATTCTCCACCTTTCACGCTTCTAATATGCTCTTGCAGCAACAATACTGTGAAAGGGGATTTAAAAAATACTGTGACTTGATCTCATGCTTACTAGTTGCTGAGCAAAACAATGAACTCCTAATGAAAAACCATGAGACCTGTCCTACCGGCACCGCCCCATTCCTAGAAGCGAATGTGGCAACATATAATGATCAAAACAAAATTAGAGGACGCAGTCGGGGTCATGGTTATGGTCGTGGTCGTGGTAGAGACCGGGGTCGCGGTCGCAGTCAAGGAAGTGGTCGTGGAGGATATCCTGGTGTCCAATTTAATCCCCCAAAGCCACATAACTATGAAAAGAAAAACTCATATGAAAAGAAAGAGAAACTGACAAGTAGTACATGTAATCGTTGTGGCATGGAAAATTATTGGGCCCGAATATGCCGAACATCAAAGCATCTAGTTGAGCTTTATCATAAATCCCTCAAGAATGAGAAGAAAGGGGCAGAAGCAAACTACACTTATGAACAAAGTGAGAGCCCTGATGGTCCTGAAGACCACAACAAAACAACTCACTTGGATGTTGAGGATTTCCTTGTCAACGAATGATCACTATCTAAGCAGTATTTCAAAGTTTTCGCTTTCATATTTTCTGTCTTTTCAAACAAGCGATATTTTTTTTAATTTAATGATTGGATAAACATATTGTATGAATTTTTAACGCAATATTTTATGCAAACTTGGAAAAATTTAAATTACTTTACATAGAATTGCTCGAAATTTATGAAATCTTAAATTCTTCATTTTAGAAAATATGGACTGCTTAAAACAACTGGACATTAATGATGAAGATATATGTTTGGTAGATAGTGCATCAACACATACAATCCTTAAGAAAAAGGAGTTATTTTTCTCATATAACTACAAAAAAAGCAAATATCAACACAATATCCGGAAATGTAGAAATAATTGAAGGTTTTGGAAAAGCACATGTGCTATTACCGGGCGAAACTAATTTGAAAACTGAAAGTGCACTTTATTCCCCCAAGTCTCAAAGAAATTTACTGAATTTTAAGGATATCCGTAAGAATGGATAACATATTGAGACTACAAATAAAAGACATCATGAATACATTCATATTACAAGAATGATGTCAGGAAAGAAACAAGTGTTAAAAGAATTGCCTGCATTTTTTTCCGGTTTATACTACACTAAAATAAGTGCAATTGAATCAAATGCGGTCATAAACAAGAAGTTTATGGACCAAGAAAACTTTATTATTTGGCATGACCGGTTGGGCCATCCCGATCAGTAATGATGCGAAAAATTATAGAACAATCATGTGGGCACACTTTGAAGAAGATTCCTCAAACCAATGATATTAATTGTGTTGCTTGTTCACAAGGAAAGCTAATCACTCGCCCATCACCAGCTAAAGTAGGGTTTTGAATCCCTCAATTTTCTGGAAAGGATACAAGGGGATATATGTGGGCCTATACACCCCCCTTGTGGACCATTTAGATATTTTATGGTTTTGATTGATGCATCAACCAAATGGTCACATGTGTGCTTATTATCAAGTCGCAATCTGGCGTTTGCACGATTACTTGCCCAATTAATACGATTGAGAGCACATTTTCCAGATTATCCTATAAAAACAATTCGTTTAGACAATGCTGGTGAATTCACATCCCAAATATTTAATAATTATTGTATGTCTATTGGGATAAAAGTTGAGCATCCTGTAACTCACGTTCATACACAAAATGGGTTTGGTGAATCGCTTATCAAAGCGACTACAAATGATAGCCAGGCCAATGATTATGAAAGCTAAACTACCAGTTTCCGCCTGGGGCCACGCTATCTTGCATACAGCAACAATAATGCGCATCAGGCCAACAAGCTATAATGCCTCCTCCCCTTTAAAAATGGTTTGGTCATAAACCTAATATTTCCCATCTAAGAATTTTTGGATGTGCGGTTTATGTTCCAATTGCTCCACCACAACGCACAAAGAAGGGACCTCAAAGGAGATTGGGAATATATGTCGGATACGAATCCGCATCTATAATTAAATATTTAGAGCCATTAACGGGTAATTTATTTACGGCTCGATTTGCTGATTGTCATTTTAATGAATCAGAATTCCCAGCATTAGGGGGAGGGAATTAACGGCTGGAAAATCAAAATAATATAAGCTGGCGTGAATTATCATTATCTCATCTTGATCCTCGAAATAAACAATGTGAACTAGAAGTTCAAAAGATAATTCACTTGCAAGGACTTGCAAAATCAATTACCAGATACATTCACTGACCCAAAGAAAGTGAAAAAGTCGCATGTGCCAGCTGCTAACGCTCCAGTTAAAAATTGATGTCCCAAAGGGGCAAGACAATGAGTCTAGAGCACGCTTGAAGCGTGGTGGACCAATCGGTTCCAAAGATAAAAATCCTCGAAAAAAAAGGAGCTAATAACCAAGATGGTCAAAACGAGGTAACGCCAGAAAAGTCTCCTGAAGAGACACTAGACATGATGGTTCCAGAAGAACCTCAGGTACCTGAAAATGAAGAGATCTCAATAAACTATATCATGTCTAGACAAATATAGAATCGAATTAAAATCGACGTCAATGATATTTTTGCATATAATATAGCGCTAAATGTAATTGAAAATGAGGAGGATCAAGAACCAAAATCTGTCAATGAATGCATGCATAGAAAAGATTGGCCAAAATGGAAAGATGCAATGCAGACAGAATTGAACTCCCTAATGAAACGGGAAGTTTTCGGACCTGTTGTCCATACACCCGAGGGTATAAAACCCGTCGGATATAAGTGGGTCTTCAAAAGAAAACGTAATGAGAAAAATGAAATTGTGAGATATAAAGCACGACTAGTCGCACAAGGATTCTCACAAAGACCCGGATTTGATTATGAGGAGACTTATTCTCCCGTGGTGGATGCAACTAGTTTCCGATACCTTATAAGTCTGGTAATACAGGAAGGTATTGATATACGTCTAATGGATGTCATGACAGCTTATTTATATGGGTCACTGGACACTGATATTTACATGAAAATCCCTGAAGGATTGAAATTGTCTGAATCATGCAAAGTAAGTTCTCAAGAACATTGCTCGATTAAGTTAAATAAATCATTATATGGTTTAAAACAGTCAGAGCGTATGTGGTACAATCGCCTTAGCGAATATTTGCTGAAAGAAGGTTATAAGAATGATTCGATTTGCCCATGTATTTTTATAAAGAGATTTGGACCCGAGTATGTCATAATTGCCGTGTATATGATTTAAATATAATAGGGACTCCTGGCGAGCTTCCTTGGGCAATAAAATATTTGAAAAAGGGTTTTGAAATGAAAGATCTTGGAAAGACAAAGTTTTTTCTAGGGCTACAAATCGAACATATTAAAGATGGAATTCTTGTGTATCAAGAAACTTATATAGAAAGGGTGTTGAAAAGGTTTTATATGGATAAATCACATCCAATGAGCACACCTATGGTTGTGAGGTCTCTTGATGTTGAAAAAGACCCTTTTCGACCTCCCACAGATAATGAAGACATCCTTGGTCTTGAAGTACCATATCTAAGTGCGATTGAGGCACTAATGTTTCTCGCTGGTCATACGAGACCAGATATATCATTTTCTTTAAATCTATTAGCGAGATATAATTTGTGTCCAACAAAGAGACACTGGAATGGAGTAAAACAAATCTTTCGATATCTTCAAGGTACCAAAGATATGGGCCTATATTTCGATAACTGATCAAAGGCAAGCTTAATTGGTACCGATTGATCACAAAATGGATATGTATTCACTGTTGGTGGAACTACGATTTCATTGCGCTCCACGAAACAGACTATAAAAACTACTTCGTCAAACCATGCCGAGATCCTAACTATCCACAAAGCCAGTAGAGAATGTGTTTGGTTGAGAAATGTGATACAACATGTCCGAGGATCATGCGGTATTATTTCGGATAAAGAGTTACCAACACTCTTGTATGAAGATAATGCGGCATGTATTGCTCAATTCAAGGAAGGATACATCAAAGGAGATAGGACCAAGCATATTCTTGCAAAATTCTTCTTCACACATGATTTACAGAAAAGCGGCGACATCAGTGTTCAACAAGTTCGTTCATGTGAGAACCTAGCTGATCTATTCACCAAATCCCTTCTGAACTCAACATTTCAGAGATTGGTCCATGGCATTGGAATGCGCCGACTTGAAGAACTCAAGTGATGTGATTATCAGGGGGAGAAAATACGTGTTGCACTCTTTTTCCCTTGATCATGGTTTTATCCCAATTGGGTTTTCCTGACAAGGTTTTTAATGAGGCAACAACCCCAAGCATATTTGGAGTGACTATGTACTCTTTTTGCTTCACTAAGTTTTTTCCCACCGGGTTTTACTTAGTAAGGTTTTAACGAGGCATGGTACTCTTAATCGACATCCAAGGGGGAGTGTTATGGAAATAAGATAAATATGGAATGGATGTCAATCCCTTATTAATGGTATAAATATGTATTTGATATGTATTAGGATTCTTGGAGGTTAATCCAACTATGACTATAAATACGTATTCATATGGAATAAGATTCCAAGCTTTTTGGCTCTCAACCTCGTTATTTATAACAGTTTTTAAATAAAAAATACTTAATTAAAATGATTATTGGTAAAAATGAAAGAAAATTTAAACTCACGCTTACCATATTTGACTTTTTATTTTATTTTTTAAAGTAAATTGCAAATTTGGTTCCTGTGGTTTGTTGTTGGTCTTGGTTTTGGTTCCCACAAAATTTTCATTGGAAAAAAAAACCCTTATGGTATATGAAAGTACTTGGTTTAGGGCTCAAAGACAAATATCTGTTAAACTCCATCCGTTAAAGCCTCTCATGTGCTTCTCCTTTTACTGAAATAACAAAGCATAGGGACAAAAATTGCAATTTATTTCTTTAATTTCAGGATAACATTATTATATATATTAAATTGTAAATATCTATCTATTGTTTAATTTTTATATTTTTAATTATTTTTAATATGATTATCAAACACATTAATAAATATCAGTTTTTTTGGAAGAGTATCACAGGCTCAAGATATCGGTCTTGATAAATTCAATGGTCACAATTATTGTGTACGTTTAGATTCGAACTCTGGTTAGATAAGATATCCCACCACATTCCTAGGACCTCAACCAATACACCATACCCTTGTGATCTATATATTTTTAATTATTTATAATATAATTATCAAACAGATTAATAAATATAATTTTAATATTTATGTTTAAAATTAATGTTATATTAAAAAACTTTACCCTTCCTATTTTCATTTGAAGAAGGAAGAAAAATAAACAAACTTAGGGCAAAATTAATTATACCAAAATAACGATTATATTTTTCTCATCAACATGACATCCATATATACTATTTCATTATTTTTATGTGGTTTTCAGTTTTTCATTTATTTAGCGGTTTGCTCTGAACCTGACAAAGGAAAAGCGTAAAACATGGAATCTGGAAAACCACAAAATAATGGTAAAAAAAGTATATCGACATAGATGTCAATTTAACTAGAAAAATATGATCGAACCACATTTTAATTAAAAAATAAAAGAGTAATCTCTCAATTAACCACATTTGTTGAAAAAGTATATCGACAGGAGAACCGTCCAATTAATCAAATCAATTAGATCCAATAAGATTGAGCCACATTTTATGTTTTGTTTTTTACAATTAATTTATTTTGTATCTTTCAAGCCGAAAAATCCAAAAATCAAAAACCAAAAACAAAAAAAAAACCCGGGTATTCATGAGTTGGTTCTAAATTTTAGGTATTTAGGGGAACCCAAACTGAATCGGATATAATGTATATATAATATATAATATTTAATTGTTTGAAATGTTATATTTTGGTACCATTTTTATATGGAAAAGTTGGATTATAATGTAAAGAACTTTCACCTAGTTTCTATTATGGAGAACCAACTTTTAAAATCATCATTTTAATGTCTGAACCAAACTTTACATTTATTTAATGGTCTGGTTTACCTGATAACCTGCTAATAAGGACATGGCTCATGTTAATACCACCTAATATACCAAGTCATATTTAAAATTCAAATAATAAGTATAAAATAATCATATGGCCTCAATAATTATAAACATAACGTAATATTTTTTATTTGACAACGCAAACATAATGTTATTTTATAGGATAAAAAATACTAAAACAATAGTTTTAAATATACAAGTTTTTAAAAAGGAAAAAAAGCCTACCCTATATTATCAAATCAACACTCAGGGCCAAGCAGGGGTACCAATGTGGGACTTTGAACCGGGATCCTAAATTTTTGGGGCCCAATTATATATTAGTATCTTAGTATATATCTTTTAATTTAGCCCAAATTTTAATGGAGATGACTTACATGTAGAACTTAAGTTATTTCAAGATTTTTTACCTAATCAAAAGATGGGACCTATTGATATTTAGAGTACCTGAAAAATGTAGATTGCTTCCCTAAGCTATTATTGCTTATCGAGTTTTGCTAACTATTCCTGTAACTGTTGCATCTGCAGAAAGAAGTTTCTCCAAGTTAAAGTTATTGAAGTCGTATTTGCACTCCACAATGACACATGATAGACTCAATGGACTAGCTTTGATAGCTATTGAAAATAGTTTTTTTGGGAGAAAATTGATAGTGAAGAATTCATTGAAGATTTTGTATCGAAAAATGTTTGAAGGATGGTCTTATTTAAATGAACTTTGTATGTTACATTGTGATTTGAAGACATTTTTGTTGTTTATGTTGTAAGACTTTTAATATAATATATGGCATAATTTTTTTATATTTTATCTTAGCATAATTTTCTAGTCGATATACACTCTTGGTAAATCTGTAACAAGGCCCCCAAATAGATTGGAACGGCCCTGTCAACACTCCATCTTCTAAACCAAAAATGCGGCCCCTACAACTTCTTCATCAATCAAAAGAAGAAACCCAAATTAAATAAAAAACACAACAATATTAAATGTTTATTTTACCCGTTTTTCTCTATTCTACATTTGTGTTCTATACTTATGAATCGTGTCTTCTCCATTTTACCTTCAAGAACAACCCCAAAACTATAATAAATCAAAGACCTCAAATCTAAAATCTTGCTGCAGAATAAATTTTGAGTTGATCAAGATGAAATCGGTGCCCAATGAAATCTTCAAAATTCATCTAGAACTCGAAATTCAATCTTCAAGATGAGATCAAAACTTTAAGATTCAAATAAAGAAGTTTCCCAGAAAATTACTCTGATGAAATCTGGAACTCGAGATTGAAGCAAGTATTGGAACTCTCCAACATGGTCTTTGATAACTCTTATTTTTAATAGTTATTTCATTTTCTTTTCCTACTTTTTGCCTTCGTTTCTCAATAAATTGTTTTTAGGAGTCGATAATCTACTAAGGGATTAAAATCGTTCTATGCCTCTTCTTTTGTTAAAACTACTCATAATCTCACCATTGTGGGAAGTTCCTCCAGGTTATTGATTAAGCTGCGGCTGTTTGGTAAAGATTTGCTAGAGATTTCCTATATCTTCCAACTATTTTGAAGATATGGAGGATAACTTTTGTCCGAATAAAGAAGTTGGTGGCTTTTCTCTTTGTCCATAAGGTTTTGACATGTTTGGATCCTTTGGGTTTTTTAAAGCAATCTCTATCCATTCCCCCTATATAAAGAGCTTGAGCATATCGGAGACCCACCATACTTAGCTTAAAAACTCTCTCATAGTTGATCAATCTTTCTTTTATTTTTATTTTAATGTTTACGTTCTAGTTGTGTATTTAATTTTCTTGTACTAAGTTTATTATTTTAATGAAAGTTATATTTAATATTTATTTCCTTGTCTTTATTATGCTTTCTATTATAAGCTAATATCTTTATGATGTGAGTGTGAGTTTAACTTAAGATATTATGCAATTACTTGGGTGATTCCATTTATAGTATTTTCTAGGCTTGTTATTTTTATCTTAAAGAATTCTTACACCCATATCCATCTTTTAATTATAAGTTTTTTTGTCTTTTAAGCTTTTCACCAACCAAAACTCCAACTTTTATTCAAACGGAAACTTAATCAAGAAGTTCATGAACGTCTCTGATTCTCAGTAGTTCCAATGCATGTGCAAACAATACTGATATTCTACCACTTTATTACTTGCAAGCGATCACAGTGTCGGCATACACTTGCACCACCACTATGGGGACTTTATCCCCACCGTATGAACACAAACGATTTACACTATCAATCGTCTTCTCTCTTCCCCTTCGATCTTGTTCATCTTTCTTGCATAACCTAGTTCTGATTTCGAGACTGCTTATCAAAACCCAGTCACACAGGTCTCCATTGTTGCTCTAACTACTTATTTTATGTGGGTGGAGCTCAAATGGGTTTTTGTTCTACCTACATCTTTTATATGGGTGGATCTCAAATTGGCTTTTGATTTGATCATCCCGAACTACCATCGCCTATGAGCTTTAGATTTTGAAGTTCTTTTTAATGACTTCAGGATTTAGGTAGCAGGATTTGTTTGATTAAAAAGAAGATGAAGAAGATTCATGAAGGTAAAATAATTAAAAAATAAATTAATTCCACATCATTGCTATGTCATATTTTGGTAACCGGTTACCTATTGAATAGGTAATCGGAACCCTTAAATAAATATAAAGTCTGGTTTAGGCCCTAAAATGATGATTTTAAATTTTGGTTCCTTAAAATAGGAATTAGGTGAAAGTTAATTTCATATTGATGCAATTTTACTTTTTATATTGTAAATGGTATTTTTAAACATAAATAATTTAAAAAATATATATTAAAATTAACATTTATTAATGTGGTTGATAATTATATTTTTAAATAATTTTAAATATATAGATATTTACACTTATATATATATATGTGGGAGATATCAAAGGCAAACCAAATAATTCGTACAAACCGTACAAACTTTATGATTTCACTGTTTTATATAATAAAATTGTTTCATAAAAGTGTTTAATATGAAGAAATTGTTTCATATAATTATTTTTTGCATGAAATTATTTCATATATTTTTTTTATATGAAAATGAAATTCTTTCATGTATTTCTCATTTTTATTAATCTTGTTTCATATATTATTGATTAATCAACCCCATAATTAAAAAACATGAAAAGAAATTATAAAACGATTGATTAAATGGTGTTAATACCGTTTATACGAATTATTTGGTTTGTAATGGATATCTCGCCTATAATATATATATATATATATAATGTTTTCTTGAAATTAAAAAAGTAAATTGCAATTTTGGTCCCTATACGTTGTTGTTTCAGTAAAAAGGAAAAAATGCCCTTATGTGCTTACTGCTCACGGAAACATCCGACCTATACTATAAGTCGTCCGCCTATTTTTCTGATCTCCTTTCCTTCTATTAATCAGATTTTTGGCTTTGACCCATTCAAGGTGAAAAATGGGGTTGATGGTGTTGGCTAAAAAAGAGGGAGAGAGGAGAGCCTTGGGGTACGCTCACTTCTGCATTTTTGTTTA
The DNA here is from genome assembly GCA_036898165.1 of Silybum marianum. Taxonomy (NCBI): domain Eukaryota; kingdom Viridiplantae; phylum Streptophyta; class Magnoliopsida; order Asterales; family Asteraceae; genus Silybum; species Silybum marianum. Next base: position 3,489,674 of record CM072535.1, on the reverse strand, counting down.
GGTTCTCGAGATTCTCAATCACTTTTTTTAGTGGGGAGGAATAGTGCGTGAATGACGATCCTAGGATGAGAAGTGGGTCCCTTGTTTTTGGCAGGAAGAGTTTCAGCCTTTGTTGCCCCTGGGTAGAGTGAGTCTACTTAGTGAACTGGCAGGACGCGAAGGAGATAGATGACAGCGCCTTTTTCCCCTCTTCCTTACCGGGAGGGCAATCTTCTCTTATGGCCTTCACCTCCCGCCCGGCCCGGAAATAGAGAATCCAGCCGCTGCTCGCCCTGGTTCGCTAGGAGCTCTTCTTGCACAACAAAATTCTTAAGTTGCTCTATACTAAAAAAGTCGTACATTTCCCGCTCGTTCTGCTCTTTAAATTAAACAGCCCGGTCGATATAAAGTTTTCTTTCGACGATTGGTTTCTTACCCCGTGATATAAAACTTCATGAGCCTTCTGTGTCTGGGGAGACAACAAGGACTCCAAAGATCCGGGTACGGTCTCAAGGCAGCACTTCCATCCGAGTACACACTAATATATCTGCACATAAGGGGTTTAACTGATGTAATTTAATAGATGTTAGTCTTACGGACCCAAACCAAGCATTTTACACACGACAAGGGGTTTTTTACAATAAAAACTTTGTAGACACTAAAACCAAGACAAATAAAAACATGTACCAAATTTGCAACTTACTCTATTTTTTAATTAAAAACTTTTGGATACTTCATTTAAAATAAATTATCTTAAAAATTAATAATATTTTAATCAAACAAATTAAATGGAAAAACGAAAATTTCGTGCTCTTTGATATGGCATTCATCTCGATATAGTTATTTTTTGTTTTAACCGTTTTTACGTGAAATTCTACAAATGTGTTATATTCATTATCAATATTTATGTACGTTCAAGTGTGTACACCTCGATACCGTAAGTCCGTAACTCGACATCACTTTCTTCAACACTTTTTTCAACGTTGTAAGGCATCGCGTTATTTATCACTGTAATCCAACACCTATCGAGACGAATTGAGAACCTATCGAGCTTCGGTTGTGAACCGGGGAACAAAAGAGAGAACGTCACGTCTCCACACCTTCACGAGTCATTCTTGTATTATTCATCATGAATAATATATCATTAAGGATAAATAGTACAACATTCAGGATAAATAATACACGATTCATGAATTCGTGTATTATTCATCTTGAATGTTATATAATTCATTCTGAGTATTGTATTATTAATCATTAATAATGAATGTACGTTCACAATTGTTATTCATACTGAATGTGGACACCCGAGGGTGCACATACATATTCATAATGATTTAAACCAAATTTCGGTTGTGAATCGGAAACAAAAGAGAGTGCATCATGTGTCCACACCTTCACGGTTCATTAACATATTATTCCTCATAATTAATGTATCATTCAGGATGAATTATAACATTCAGAGTGAATATACACGATTCGTGATGAGTAATACATGAATCATTATTCATCCTGAATGTGATATTATTCATCCTGAATACTGAATTATTCATCATGAATAATGAATGAACGTTCATATTTGTTATCCATACTGAATGTGGACACTTGGAGACAGGGACGGACCTAGAAATTTTTTCAAACGGTTGCACCGTTTAACTATAAGAAATTGTTGGATCACTGATGATTAGTTGATGACCCCTCAATTTCTTCCTTAGATTATATATCTTGTATTTTAGGTTCTTTGAAGAAGTTTGGCATTGCTCAACAAGTTCAGCGAATCAAAGACTAGCTGATACAAAAGAAAACATATCAACGTTGTGGAAATGAACATATGGTCACCGACTCAAATCTAGACTTGAGTTGAGTTGAATCCAAAGCATATGCTCGCCTAATACATAGACCAAAATCGGCTACTGGCCGAATATGTGGCACTAGCCGAATATATCCCTTGAGATATTCGGCTAGTAGCCTTATCTGGTTATTTCGGATGGCATTTATGACGATACTCCTTTTGTCACAATAAATACAAGAACATGTGCATCAAGCTTTTAATTCAAACATTTTCCTTAAACTTCAGAAATGGGTTGTTTGTCTTATTGCAAAAAGGTTTGATGTGACAACTAAAGACATGAAGAAAAGATGAACAGTGAGTTGTTCTTTCAGTACTATAAGGAACGACACCAGCTTTTTTCTAATAGTCTAAGAAATGGCACCAAATCTTGTCCAATGAATATACTACAAGCAAATGATATTGTGACAAGTATCCACATGCATTTAATGCATAGGCACTATAAAAGGAGAAGAGGAGCTTCCATGCAAAATACCCTTTCAACAAGATATCTTCTAAGTCTTTAAGTTGATTCAGCTCTGAGAGACAGTTTAAAAATAGCTTTCTTTGTGTTTAGTTATATTCGTATTTACTAAGTGTTTTCTAAGTGTTTTAGATTATTAGAATAGATTTCATCTGTTTTTTTCCGCAACAATCTGTTTTCTAAGTGTAATTCTTGATATGTAATATAAAAGAATTTAAAAAGTGAAAAACTCTGTGTTTTTGTATTCAACTCCCCCTTCTACAAATCCTTTACTTAATTGTCATTACCTTGTTAGGGACCAACAAGTGGTACCAGAGCAGATTGGTTTAATCTAATAAAGTAGATCTATAATGGTTGCCCTTTTTTCTTCTTCAAATTCTGGAGTTACTCTGCAAAATCCCTTCGTTGGGTCATACGAATCAGGCTCCATAGCTAAACCAACAAAGTTCAATCCTAACGTCTTTGCTTTGTGGAAAAATCGTATGATACTATTTTTGGAAAAAATTGATAGCAGGTATCCAACTATTCTGAGTGAAGGACCCATCGTTCCTAGGGTCGGGGCTCGTTTTGGCCCACAAAAAGATTTTGTAGGTAAAGATATTGAATCTGACGAAGAAATATCTGAAGCAACTAGTAGATACATTATCAAAAAATTTAAATATATTGATGATGATAAACGTCTTGTTACTTGAGATACAAAAGTCAAATCTGCTTTAGTTGTCTCTCTTCCCGATGAAGTATACCATTCCTTGGTAAATCTTGCTACTGCCAAGGAAATGTGGGATACTCTGTGTATTCTTTATGAAGGAACTAAAGAAGTCAAGAAAAGTAAAAAAGATTTCCTCAGTGAGAAACTATGAACTTTTCATCAAAGAAAAGGGAGAATCTCTTTCTAACTACTACAATCGCTTTAACAGTCTTCTTAATGATCTAAAGGTGTTGGGTAAAGAATAAGACAATGAGGAAGCCTTATGCAAAGTTATGGATTGTCTTCCAGAATTCTGGGAGAATATATGTACTTGCATCAAGACAACCAGGAACCTTGATCATACGTCTTTAACTGCTCTGTATGGTACTTTGCATAACTATGAGTAGACCAAAAGGCAAAGAAAATCTCTCATTAAAGATATTAAAACATCCTATGTTGCTCTAATGAGTGATTCTAAGAAATCCCTGTGTGTTCCTAGAATTACTTATCCGTCTTATGAATCTGAAAATGAAACCAAAGATGATTCATCTCACTTATCGGAGGTGTACTTCAGTGCAACTAATGATGAAAGTGAAGAATCAGCCATAGACATACTTTCTGATAGTATGGCTATGATTGCTGGAAATCTCAAAAAAATAGAAGATTCTCTTCTAATCGGCCAAGATTAAATAGAAAATCTTCCTCTCAAAATTGTGGGAAGAATCGTCATTTTGCTTCTGAGTGTAGATCTAAAAATCCTTTTAAATTCATATCTCTCTCTTCTAGTAATGACTCCTCAAAATCGACTTCTAGAAAGTCTGATGAGAGTAGTAGCCGATCTCCCAAGAAAAGTCATGTTTCCTCTCAATCTAAAGAGTTGGCCGGGTATAAGAAATACAAGGTCAGATATAGAAGAGAGAAAGAAATAAACCAAGGCAAAGGAAAGACTCTTGTTTCCGAAACCCATGTCTGGGAAGATGAGCCAACCTCAGAAAGTGAAAGTGAATACATCACTAAATGTATGATGGCAAAGATTGATGAAATAGAAGAAATGGAGAGATCAACCTACTCTACAGCTTTGGTCTCCAGAGAAGAAACATCTTCTTCCAGATCACAATCTCAGGTACACCCCTTCCTCTCTCTCTTTCTCTCTCTGATGATCAAAAGATAGATGCTTTTGACTCTTTATAATTTGAAAGAATCAAAGAAAAAAGTTGATCTTCACATAAAATCTTTGAATGACCAACTTCAAATTTGTTTTTCAAAACTACAAGATTTCTAGCAAATTTGATGATATGAAAGTTGACATGGAAAATCTTAGATATATAAATTATAATCTTTCTAAGGAGGAAAACAAGATTTCTAGCAAACTTCAAAAGAACAAGAAGTCATTTTCAAATATACAAACTCTTCAAAGAATCTTGAAAAGATTCTTTAAGATCAAATATCTTGTGATAGCAAAACAGGCCTAGGTTTTGGAAAGAATTACCCTGAACCTTCATCTCCTTAAGGTTACCCTGCTGGTTACTTATCCTCATCTTCAAACTTCATGGATTATCAGTCTGATGACTCCACCTCAGTTCATTCTCCTGATCTTATGGAAATTCTCAAATTTGGTACCTTTGTGAAAGCCAAAGAATCCGTGTCTTCTGAAGTAGCCGAAACCGTAGGAAAAGACTCCAATGAGACAGCCGAACCTATTCATAATCTTCTTAAAACCTTAAATCTTGAATAGTCCACGTCTTTCATTTCCAAACCTTCAAAGAGATCTTCAATTGATAAAATAAAATTTCTTGTTTTCCTAAACTTTCTTCCAAACGAAAGTCTTTCTCCGCCGAGATCCCAAATACAAACTACAGATTTTATTCCAAGGGTTGCAAACATGAAGAAAATCAAGACTCTTGTTTCTTCCTCTTCCTTTGTCCCATCTTCTGACAAAGGAATTCTTGGTCCAAGTCCTGGGATCGGCTCCTCTTTCCAGCTGAACTCATCCAAAGAAACTTTCGGTCTTTCCAGTTCAAAGAAGGTCTTTGTGTATAGAAAATGCTATAACTGTGGTGATACTTTTTACCTTGCAAAGGACTGTCCGAATAACTACATTCTTCAAAAGAACAAAAAGGAAAACTCTTTTAACCCCAAAGGACCCACTTCAAAATGCATACCAAGAAACTAATTTGCTCATGATTGCAGGTTCTAAATAAAGATCATGTCTGATACATGGATAGTGGATGCTCAAGGCACATGACAGGGAACAAATCTCTTCTCTCAAATTTTTCAAAGGAAAAGGGACCAATAGTAACTTTTGGAGATCATGGCAAAGGAATCACAAGAGGATATGGTACCATATCCAATGGAACTATAACTTTTTCAATAGTTGCTAATGTTGAAGGACTGATGTACAATCTCTTAAGCATGAGTCAACTTTGTGATCTGGGATACATAGTCACTTTTCAACTATGTGTTTGTCTGGTTCTTAATATGAAAAATAAATTGGTACTTGTTGGTACCCGAAAGAATGATGTTTATATAATAAATATGAAGGAAAGTGCTATTGGTGAAGCTATGTGTCTTCTTTCTGAAGAAGTGGCCAGACAAAGTTGGTTCTAGCATAAACGTCTCTCTCATCTAAACTTCAAGACTTTAAACAAACTCTCTAACAAGGATTTGGTCATTGGAATGCCAAAAATGTCCTTTGAAAAAGACAAACTTTATGGAGCTTGTGAAAAAGGAAAACTCACCAAATCATCCTTCAAACCCAAACAATGTTCTTCTATCTCTCAACCTCTTCAAATGCTTCACACGAATCTATGTGGACAAGTCAGCACTCCAAGTCTTGATGGAAAAAGATACATGTTGGTCATAGTAGATGAATTCACTCGTTATTCTTGGGTTCTCTTTCTCAAGTATAAAAGTTATGCTACTGAAGAAATTATTCGTTTCATTAAGAAGTCTGAAACTCTTAATGGTCAACTTGTTAGATCTGTAAGAAGTGACAATGACACTGAATTCAGAAACAGTTTTCTAGAACACTTCTTCAACAATAAAGAAATTTCTCAAAATTTCTCATTTATTCGTACTCAACAAAATGGTGTTGTTGAAAGAAAAAATCGGACTCTATGTGAAGCTGCCCGATCTATGCTAAGTGAATCAAATCTTCCAACCTATTTTTCGGCTGAAGCTATTAACACTGCATGCTTTACTCAAAATATATCCCTTATTGTCAAAAGACACAACAAAACAGCCTATGAAGTCTTTCATGACCGAAAACCAAAGGTTGACTTTCTACGTGTATTTGACTTTGTGTGCTATATGCTAAATGATAAAGAAAATCTTGGAAAGTTTGATTCTAAAACTGATGAAGGAATATTCATGGGATATTCCTTAGTATCCAAGGCATACAGAATTTTCAACCTCTAACGATAGTGTATTGATGAGTCAATACATGTCAAATTTGATGATTTTCAAACTCCATCCCTCTCAAGTAATGAAGAAGAATTAAATCAATGGATGGATTCCTGTGTAAGAGATATGCCTCACTCAACTTCACTAGTTACCTCACCATCCGTAAAATGTCCATCTTCTGAAAATGGTGATATTCTATCTCTAAACCCCTCTCTCTCTCCTCAAAACATTACCCTATCTTATGAACCAGTTCAAATTCATTCATCTTCTGAAATTATTTCATTAGAAGAAACCCTCGACCTTTAAACACCATTTCTTCACCAGCTGATCTCTCCTCTTCATCCTCTCAAAACCCATCTTTTTCTCCTCCTATGCCGCCAACTTTAAATTGGACCAAGGATCATCCAATTGATCAAATAATCGGCGACCAACAGACTAGGGTACAAACCAGAAGAGGAATCGGCAACGTCTGCCTCTATGTGAAATTTATATCCGTCATTGAACCCAAACAGATTAAAGAAGCACTAGCCAATCCTAGCTGGGTTTTAGCCATGCAAGATGAACTCTCTCAGTTTAAGAGAAATAAAGTCTGGAGATTAGTTCCTCGTCCCTCTCACAAACCCATTATTGGAACCAAGCGGGTGTTCAGAAACAAGATGGATGAGGAAGGTACAGTTATTCGCAACAAGGCAAAGTTAGTTGCTCAAGGATATCATCAAGAAAAAGGAATTGACTATGATGAAACCTTTGCTCATGTTGCTCGTTTGGAAGCAATCCGAATCTTTTTTGCTCATGCTGAATACAAAAAATTTCGGGTCTTCCAAATGGATGTAAAGGGTGCTTTTCTGAATGGAGAGCTAGCCGAAGAAGTGTATGTGAAATAACCCCATGGGTTTGAAGTTCCGATTCATCCCTACCATGTCTATCGGCTAGACAAAGCTTTGTATGGCCTGAAACAAACTCCTCGTGCTTGGTATGATGCACTCTCCGATTTTTTATTGGAAAATGAATATATCCGAGGAAAAATTGACAACATTCTCTTCTTCAGAAAATCTAAAGGTAATATCATTCTTGTTCAAATCTATGTAGATGATACTATTTTTGGTGTCAGTGCCACCGATGAATCTATGTGTGATGAGTTTAGTTCTCTCATGAAAAGTAAACATGAGATGAGCATGATGGGTGAGCTCACTTTCTTTCTTGCCTTACAAGTTAAATAATCTCCAAAAGGCCTTTTTATAAATCAAAGTAAATACATTAAAGACCTTCTGAGAAAGTTTCAGTTTGACACTTGTACTCCAATGAAAACTCATATGGCTCCACCTCTTAAAGTTCATTCTGACCCTGATAGTGTATCAGTCAGCGTTACCAACTATCGGGGTACGATAGGTTCTCTTCTCTATCTTACAGCTAGTAGACTAGGCATTATGTTTGCTATTTGTCTATGTGCTCATTATCAAGCCAATCCCAAAGAATCTCACTTGGCTGCGGTTAAATGAATTTTTCGGTATCTAAAAGGTACCATGAATCTGGATCTTTGGTATCCCAAAGATTCAGGTTTCAATATCATCGGGTATTCGGATTCTGATTTTGCAGGTTCCAAGATAGACCGAAAAAGCACAACTGGAAGTTACCAACTTCTTGGAGGAAAGCTTGTGAGCTCGTCAAGCAAGAAGCAACACTCAGTGTCAACCTCCACTGTTGTTGCTGCTGAAAGTTGTTGTGCTCAAATATCGTGAATGAAAAATCAGCTTCGTGATTACAATCAGATTTTTTTCAAAAATCCCAATACTTTGTGACAACTCCAGTGCAATAGCCATTACAAACAATCATGTTCTTCATTCAAGATCTAAGCACAAATCCATGTATCACTTTATAAGAGATCATGTCTCTAAAGGTGATGTGGAACTTCTTTCATTCCAACTGACTATCAACTAGTTGATATTTTTACAAAGCCTCTTGATGAAGCAAGATTCAAGCTAGTTATGTTATGTATAGAATAAAAAAATTATATATATATATATATATATAATAATAAAAATAAAAATAAAAAAATTATATATATATATATATTGAAGGTCGGTGAGTATTCTATTCTTAGATACTCGGCGAGTTCCCAATTCTTGGCGTATCCCCGATTCTCCAATTCCAAAACAACCACTCGGCGAGTATTTTATTCTTAGATACTCGGTGAGTCCCCTAATCACACCTAAACCATAGAAACTCGGTGAGTCCCCGATTCTCTTCTAAACCACATACTCGGCGAATATCCAATCTCAAATACTCGACGAGTACCTCAATCTTGAGAACTCGACTTGTACCCCATTCTTGAATAATCGTTGAGTCCCAATTCATTTCTAAACTACCTTTACTAAAACCCACGACGAGTATCTTTATCAGATACTCGGACACTACACTTCGCGAGTCCACAGATACCAAAACCCTCGATGAGTCTTCGATATCCCTTATACTCGGCGAATCACCAATTTTTGTCTAACTCTGAAAACCGTTCCCCTCATTTCTTTTTACCGTTTTTATCGTCTTCTTCATTGTCTCTCTCTCTCTCTCTCTTTAAAACCCTAAAAACCAAACCTGCAACTTTTACTTTACACGAACAAATGGCTTCTGCTTCCGAGTCTCCAAAGGCTCAGAAACACAACCCCTAACTCGTGAATCTCTTGCATTTTCCGCTTGCAATCACATTGCTTGAATTGGGATCGATGTTGATCATCCAGAGTACAATGAAATCTCATTGTTTCTTCAACGATCTTATTGGTCCCAAAAGAGTCTACAAGAGTTCAAGAATATAGACGCAGTTTGTAGAAGGGGGGGTGGAATACAAACACACAGATTTTTAGTTTTTAAATTAGTTTATATTGAATAAACAAATTTACAGTTACAAGAGGAATTAGAACAAGTAAATAAACCTATTCTATTGTAACTTAAGAAATCACATAGTTGATGCACAAGGAAGTAAGAAAGAAAAGAGACAAAGGTTATAGAAATAGAAAGTAGCACGCATGAAGATGAAGAAGATATCTTCATCTTATTTATATCAGTTTGCATTTAATGCAAGAAAAAAAGTATATGCCACGTGTCAAGCTTTCATAGGAAGCTTGTCCTTTGTTCAAAAGCAACCATGCTTTTGGCCGCATGTGAACAGTACCATATCAGATATGATGGGGACATAAGAGACAATCTGTACGTCCTTCTCTGACATAGTATAAGGTTTGAATTTTGTGCATCGAGGATAAGATCAACGTTAATCTTGTTTGAGAAGCTTCACTTGATCGCTGAACTTGAAACTTCAAGGATGAACTTTTATAGTATCGCTGAGGCTTGACAAGACTTCACACTTTGGTTTAGATAATCCTTGCTATCACTAAACCACTTCAGCTCATTAGCTGATTATCTCTTTCCTCAGCTTGGTCTTCGACTTTCGCTGAATGTTCTTTTGGTGTGTTGGTTGATCTTCAGATCTTCAGAGGTAGACTTGAGGTTCCTGATTTTCAGCGCTCGCTGATAACGATCAGCGTATGCTATCGCTGAATTTGAACATAAGTTTACCAATGGAATTTCACTAAGTATATAGAGGAATCATATTCAAATCACTCAGAGTTATGATCAACAATCTCCCCCTATTTGATTATGATTGAGCAACATAGGAAAATTGCTTGAAAGATTTAGTAGGGACTTAAGAAATATTGAAGTAAAAATTTCTAAGTACTAATCTGTGAGATCTTTTTCAGCTAACCTATTATAGCCGTTGAGTTTCATTTATAAGGATATGAAAACACATTTTTTACAAGTAGAGGCTTTAAGTACATTTACTGATTTAAATTTCAGAGAGAAATATCAGTGGGTAAGGAGGTTTGTAAAGAAATTAAACCTCTTATGTTCATTGTCCCATTTACTGTTTTCAGGGATCTTTTTAGTACACAATTGGAGTAGAGTACTTTATTTGAAATTTCATTAAGAATAATCTGAAGAAATTACATAGAAAAAGAAATTACAAATTTGTAAGATAAAAGTACAATAAGCTGAAAAGTACTATAAAGGAAAAGAAGACTATAGATCAATCAGAGAGTCTTTCATGTCTTCTTCGTAGTTCATTTTCATAGATCTTCTTTTGTCGATTCATCAGAGGATCATCTGACCAGTAGTAATGATGCATGATCTTTATGAGAGCTGATGGAGCCTTGTTGACTTCTCGGTTCCTGAAGAGTCCTAAGAGTCCATCATTATCCAAGAAAACCATACCAGGTTCAGGGAAGGTGATGATTTCATTTTCTTCATATCTTCGATCTTGAGGGAGAGAGGAGTTCAACATTGAGATGTTAGGGATTTCAAGATGGCCAAGAATGCTTTCATAGTTGAATTTGGTTTCATGTTCTCTTTTAGAAGATGAACCTCCTTCAGCATTTGATCTTCTTCTTCCTGTAGGCTCAGGGAGAGGTGGAACTTGCACATGCTGTGACATCCTCTGAAGCAGCTGATCCAATGCTCTTTCCACCACATCTTTAAAATTTGATTTGGAACCCTGAATGGCATCTCTGATTTCTAGCCATTCAGAGTATCCATAGAATTTTAAGAACTTATCTTCTTCTTTTTCACATCTCAAAATTCTGTACATTCGTACATATACCTTCAGACCACTTCTTTTGGAAGGACGTCCTTCGGTAGTTGCACGAATGATTTTTGAATCAGACCTTCAAAAATTAAATCGTTCAGTGCACCAGCGTAGTTCTTTTTCTCTGTGGCTTGTATTTTCATCAGATGGTGCATTTAGGATCTTTTCTTGAGCAAGGATAGGATTCACGTTTAGATTTTCTTCATTCGGTTCTCTTTGTGCCAGAGCTTCAGTGACTCTTTAATTTTCTCGTTCAGCTTTTTAGTCGCTTCATCTTTTGCAGCATCCTCCCTGAGTATCTTTCTTGCGAGCTCAAGATCATTCTCTGTTGGCTTCATCTTTTCGTCCCTGATTCTCTGAGCCTCTAGTGCTTGTGCTCTCTCCTCTTTTGATAGGAAGTCGAAATCATCTACCATGGTGATAGTCACAAGGTTTTCTGGTTCATCAGTGGGCATCCTTATTCTTTTGGCTTCAAGTTCCTTTAGGAAATTTGTTCGCCTTTCTTCTTCTTCAGGCTCGCTAATTAGAGGTCTTTGTGCGCGCCGTCTGGGAATAAGGCCTTCTTCATCTTCAGAGGCAGAATCATATATGTACACAAACTGCTCCTCTGATGAAGGTGCTTCCAAAAAGTGGAGTCCTTTGGGGGACTAGACTCACTGAGAATGGGAGTAGTATAAGGGAGAGAGAGGTTGGTCAGAACCAAAATTTGGAGGAGAGAAGGATGGATAGGTTGGGGGTTCAAAGATGGGAGTAGTATAAGGGATAAGGGGAAGAGTTACCTCTACAGCGGTCTCCCCCTCAGATAGTGGGATGGTGGCATCAAGATCTACCACTTCATTTCCTTTGTCTGATGGGTTGGATCCTGAGAAGGAGGTGATCCGTCCCTCAAAGCCTCCCTGTAGATTACTTCAGACATGAAGTTGCCTGGTCTACTATTTTTAAAGTGCTCAAGAGCATCAGGAGGGATGTCATCATCATCATCTTCATCATTTCCCCCATGATGAGGGATTTCATCATTATCTTCATCATCGTCTTCTTCCTCCTCATCATCTTCTTCTTCAGCGACGACGGAAGGAGGAGCTTTCTAAATGTAGGGAGATATCGGAGAACCAGAAATTGTTTCATTGACATGTCCGATTATCTCATCAGCGATTTCTTCGGCACATCTCTCCCCCTCGATGTTGTCAGCGGGGAGAACATGCACCATCATCGTTCGCACATTGGACCCAATGTTCTTCAACGAGTCGGTGTGCGTGGTCTGGGTCTAGATGAATTGATTCAACGAGGTCCGATCAGCAGCAATGAAGGATGAGCCAGCCTCAGAGAGCTTAGACAGCATCTGCATCATATCGGACCGAGTCTTTTGAATAGACTTGAGCACAAGGTTTTGTGCTTGCACCTGTTTTTCTAGCTTGGCAATTGCTTGCTCATGAGGCAGATTGTCTGCCTTTACTGACTGAATGTCAGTGTAAACGTTATTTAGTGTGGCCTTCATGCCTGGAACACCAGCGACCGTCTGAAAGATGTACTCGGCAGACTTCTGAAGATTGTCCACTCTGGCCCTTGTGATATCACATTCATTGACCAAGAAGTCAATAGCAGGGAATGTGGGGCTGGGAAGAACAACCTGTGGATTCTCAACAAAGAAGGGAGGAAGTTTGGAGGCAAACTTCTCCTGCTTGATCCGGCGCAGGTCTGCAGCAGTCTTTGGTTGCTGTGGAGATTTTCCTTTGATACCGCTGGAGGGAGCAGCATCAGCTTTGGTCGTAGTAGTGGTGGTCGCTGAGGTAGAGAGAGGAGGTGTGATACCTGATGACAACATAGACAAAGCAGCCAAGAAGAGCTTTGGGTTAGATGAAGGGTGACAAGACATGTTATAAACCTTGAGAGTATCATGAGGATTACTCTCAGGGACAACTTGTATGACGGTAGTGTCATGTGGATCACTATCCTGTGTCTTAGAATGTCTGTGAAAGACATGCTGAGGTCCGGTCATACTGGCTTTCCAAAGCTTAGATTGTCGAAATAACACTGAAGTTTGGACAGCGTGCGATTCAACATCATCAGAGATAGGGACAACTATCTCTGAATCATATGTTTGTATGAGGACCAAAGAAGAAATGGTGGAAGAAGAAGAAAAGGCTATGAAAGTAGTACCTGATCCAGCTTCAGCGAAGCTGGCTAATACACTTTCGATGACCGGAGTCGCTGAAAATGAAGGTAGTGCTGAAGAAACGGCAACGGATGCAGAGACAGTTGTCGTGGCTGTGGCTAAAGAGGACGTTGGTATTACGCCTGAATCAGATAGGGAAGTTTTTTGAGAGACTCCCTTCTTTGGTTTCTTTGCCGTCGGTTTGTGAGCGATGGTCTTTTTGTGAGCATCGGTCGGTTCCTTTCTTTTAGAGGGAGTGGAGGTGTCTGGGATAATCACTGATGGGCTGTTCAGTAAGACAGACACAGGTGCTGCGGCTCCAATGAGTTGCAGCATGTATGGAGTGTAGGGAGCATCATCTGGATGGACATCAATGTCTAGAGACTTCTTGTCGACCATGGAGAAGCTTTGGTTGGCGACCTTTGGATATTCATCCTTGAAGGCAAACTCCATGATGGTAGCAAAGAATCTCGGGTATGGAATGAATTGGTTCCTCTTCCCAGCTTTCACCCTATTGTACATGTCACTGAATATGTAGTCCGCATAGTTCAGCTTGTAGTTTGTGCAGAGAGCGAAGCCAAGATCTTGGAAGTGCTTGCTGGATTGATCGTGAGAGCCAGTCTTGGAACCCAAGCACTGAATCACTTGGGTAAAAATGTATTGCCAGCGAGCTGGAAGGCGCTTCTTTTCCATCTTCAATCCCACAGATTTTGCTTAAGGGTTCTCCCACACATAGCCAATAGAGTCTAAAAACTCCTCTATCTGCTCCTTGGTGGGCTCAGAGGCCCATCGCTGATTCTTTCCACTTGAAGGGAGGTGAAGAGCATTTACCTCGAGGTGAAGGCGAAGGGGCCCAGAGTGGTGATTGTGAAGGTGATTGCAGGGAGCTTGTTCCCCTTGTCCGTAGTGAGTGTGGTACAGTGAGCTTGTTCCCCTTTCTGTAGTGAGTGTGGTACAGTGAGCGATGTACCAGAGAGCTTGAAGATGAGAAGTTATGCCAATGGGGTTGTGCACAAAAGCATACATCAGTGGACAAGTCTTGATGAAAGTTGCACCATCATTGAAGTGAGTTTTGTCCGCAGGGATGTCCACCAAAGCCAAGTAGTTGCATGCCTTGAAGGTTGCTTGTTCCAATTCGAAGAGGCAGGCAGGAGCTTTTTCAAGGACAATCGGGGCACGCTCGTCAGCTTGAGTAGTTTTTCTTGAAGAGGCCATTTCAGTTTCAAAGATTGGAACACCAAAGAGGAAGATCATGGTTTAATATAGAAGGAATAAACTAGAATATGTCTTTGGTACAAAGATTACCAAAACTGTTAGAAGAAAAACAAGTGTTTTGATGAACAAAGATCAAAATACTTGTTATTAACACAATTTTTTAGAAAAGGATTTTAGAAAAACTTGGTTAAGAATACCAAAAATGGTCTTCTGTTCTAAGACGAATCCAGAACAGGTTTTGAGAAAGAATTAGGGTTTTATCACATTTATTTTAGATTTAAAACAGGATTTGATTAAAAGCTAGATGTTATAAATGTAGAGATGTGATAAACGACATTGTTGTTTTAAATAAAGAATAAAGGGTTAGATCAAACTTTAAAGGTGAAAAACAAAGAAAAACGCACAAGTGCGTGTTCTTGGTGTTCTTGAAGAAAGCTTGAAGATTCGAAGGAGATTCTTGCTTTTTAGAGAGATATGAGCGCGTAAAAAATCAAATGAAGGAAAGAATTGCTTAAATAGCAAGAGGAGAGAGAAATGGATTGCTAAATGACGGTTTTAGCTTTTTGAAAAGTAATGATTACCTAGCGCACGTTCCTAGAAAAGAGTGGGAAAGAAAACGTCGTGGTCCGTCATGTGTCAGATAAAGGTCTGACGTGTCCTTTTCTTATTTGAAAAATTTTGAAAATGATTATCATTTAAAAATGTTAATCATTATCCTTAAATCCTTCATCAATAAACAATAAAGGATTGTCATGATGGCTTTTTAGTTTGAAGACTTATTCTCTGAAAAAAAATTCAGAGAATGTATAGATTTAGAAATTCATACCTGAGTGAGATATATCAAGTACCGCTGAATTAGAGTTCAGAGAATGGAGAGTTATTCAGCGTTTAACATACCAAGTTCGCTGATGAGTAGATTGAATCTAGTTTCATCAAGAGGCTTGGTGAAAAGATCAGCGAGCTGATATTCAGTTGGTACAAAATGAAGTTCCACTTCTCCATTCATCACATGATCTCTGATAAAGTGATATCGAATCTCAATGTGCCTGGTTTTGGAGTGAAGTACATGGTTATTTGCAATTGCAATAGCACTAGTGCTATCACAATAGATAGGGATTTTGGAAAGTTTGAGATCGTAATCTCTCAGCTGATTTCTCATCCATAGGATTTGAGCACAACAGCTACCAGCGGCTACGTATTCAGCTTCAGCAGTAGATGTGGACACAGAGTTCTGCTTCTTACTAGTCCAACTTATCAACTTACCACCTAATAGCTGACATCCACCAGTGGTGCTCTTCCTATCAATATTGCACCCTGCAAAATCACTACCAGAGTAACCGATTAGATCGAACCCTGAGCCCTTGGGATACTAAAGACCCAGATTAGGAGTTCCTTTCAGATATCTGAAAATTCGCTGTAAGGTGAGATTCCTTTGGTTCAGGTTGATATCGAGCACAGAGATAGGTAGAATACATGATATCAGGTCTACTTGTTGTAAGATATAGTAGAGATCCGATCATTCCACGATAGGTAGTGATATTGATAGGTTTCCCATTTGGCTATTATTCAACGTCAGAGGAGGTGCCATAGGGGTCTTCATTGCTGAGTATTGATTCATATCAAACTTGTTCAACATGTCCTTAACATATTTACTTTGACAAATGAAAATTCCTTTGTCAGATTGTTTAATCTGCAAACCTATAAAATATCTTAGTTCACCCATTTTACTCAATTTGTATTCTTTCTTCATTCTTTTAGCAAAACGAGTGCATAGTTTGAGTCTTGTGGAGCCAAAGATAATGTTATCAACATATATTTGAGCAAGAATAGTATGACCTTTATATTTTCTTAAAAATAGAGTTTGGTGAATTTTTCCACTAACAATTTTTTTTAAGAAGGTATTTTGAAAGAGTATCATACCAACCTCTGGGAGCGTGTTTTAACACGTAAAGGGCTTTTTGAAGTTTAAAAACATAACCAGGATGGTTTGGATCAGAGAACCAAGGAGGTTGTTCAACAGAAACTTTCTTGCAGAGTTTACCATTTAGAATAGCACTTTTAACATCCATTTGAAAAACTTTAAAGTCTTTATGGGCAGCATTAGCTAAGAAAAGTCTTATGGCTTCTAATCTAGCAATAGGAGCGAAGGTCTCATATTTGTCAATACCTTCTTCATGTCTGTATCCCTGAGCAACAAATCTAGCCTTATTGCGAATTACAGTACCATTTTCGTCCAGCTTATTTCGAAAAACCCCCTTGGTTCCTATTACAGTTTTACCAGATGGACGAGGAACAAGATCCAAACTTTGTTTCTACGAAACTCGGTTAGTTCTTCTTGCATGGCAGAGACCCATCTAGGATCAGAGATAGCTTGATCTATCTTCTTAGGTTCAGAGAGAGAAATAAAATTTATATAGAGACGAATATTACCTGTTCCTCTACGAGTCTTGATACCTGCATTTGGATCCCCAATGATTTAATTAATTGGATGATTTGCAGTCCATCGCTGAGCTGGAGGTTGAGGTATTTGATCAACAATAGATTCAGCGATTTGTTCTCTTTCAGGGATAACGTTGGTTGTTTCAGCAACAGGTACTTCATTATTTAAGATCAATTCTGGAGGTGATCCAGAGGATTGATTTGTAGAAGATGAAGCTTGGTTATTCACTGAAGAATTTCCTAAAGAAGTATCAGATGGAGGAATCTGATTGAGAGGAGTGATGTTGATCCCTGATGATAATGGATAGTTGCTTGACATAGGAAGATCAGGGATCCCATCATCATTGGTTTCAGCATTAGGTTGGTTGCTGAAATAAGCTTCAGGTTCCCCGTAATGAGATTTCATCCATTCATTCAACTCCTCATCTTCTTCAGGGATAGGAGTAGAATTTGTTGGGCGAGATTCATCAAAGTTGACGTGCATGGATTCTTCAACATGTTGTCTTCTTTTGTTAAAGATTCTAAAAGACTTGGATACAGAAGAGTATCCAAGAAATATCCCATCATCAGCTTTTGGATCAAACTTACCCAAATGATATCTGTCATTCAGAATATAACATCTACATCCAAAAATGTGTAAATATTTCAGAGAGGGTCTTCTTCCATGAAATAGTTCATAAGAGGTCTTCTTGAATCGCTTCACTACTAGGGATCGATTCTGAGTAAAGCATGTTGTATTGACTGCTTCAGCCCAGAATTGAGTAGGTAGATGCGATTCGCTAAGCATTGACCGAGCTGCTTCAATGATTGTTCGATTTCTTCTTTCAGCAACACCGTTTTGCTGAGGAGTTCTCACTGATGAGAAGTTGTGAGTGATTCATTTTTCTTCAAAGAAATTAATCAAGGTACTGTTCTTGAATTCAGTACCATGATCACATTGACAGGTCCAAATAGATCCATATGGAGAAGCTGAAGAGGTGAGGTCACTGAGGAAACTTGTTTAGACCTGAAAGAGGCTTTTGTCAATTTTCCATTTTCACACGTTGAGCAAAGAGATTCCTTTACAAAGGTATGATTAGGGAGATCCCTGACAAGTTCTTTTTGAGACAATTCATTGATCGTCTTAAAGTTCAGATGAGAGAGTCTTTTGTGCCATAACCAGTTTATGTCTGAGGAGGCCCTGGAAATGAAGCACATGCTCTCAGAATGAGAGCTATTCATGTTAATGACATACACATTTTAAACTCTTTTGCCTGTTAAGGCAAGTTTGTCATTAGAATCAGTGACAGCACATCTATTCTTTAGAAATAGAACTTTGAAGTCTTTGTCACATAGCTGAGTAACGCTCAATAAATTGTGTTTTAGTCCTTCAACGTAAGCAACTTGGCTGAATGAAGTAGCTCAATTGGATAGAATTCCATAACCTTTCGTGTATCCTTAGCCATTTCCACCAAAGGTCACTGAAGGACCAGCTTCTTCCTTGTATTCAGAGAGCAGAGATTTTCTGCCAATGATGTGCCTTGAGCATCCGCTATCAAGATACTAGATATCTTTGGCACTCTGCGTATAACAAAAGGATTAATTTTTCATAGGTACCCATATTACTATGGGGGCGTTTGGTTCGCCGGAATGGAATGGAATCTGGTGGAATTGGAATCTGAATTCCTTTGACCAGACTCCAATTCCCTTGTTTGGTTCGTTATTTTCAAGAATTGGAATTCGGTAGATTCCTAAGAATTCCAAAATGAGGCAAGATTAAATTCCTTACCTTACCCATAGGAATTCCTTGGAATTGAATTGCTTTTTTTGTTAATGCCTAAAATACCCTTATCTAAAAAACAACTAAACCCTAGCCGACACCCCTTTTCACTTCGTATCTGCTCTTTCTCTTCTCTTCATCACTTCAACGTATCTGCTCTTTCTCTTTTCCTCTCATCAGTTCAACGTTTTCACTTCTGGTTTTATGCAGAATTTTATGGAAGTATATTTTATTAAAGTATTTTTTAGTGTTTAAAAAATTGAAATAAATAATTATTATTTTATTAAAGTAATTTTAGTTTTAAAATTATTTTTAATAAAAAGGGTATTTTAGTCATTTACCGGAATTTCATTCCAATTCCAAGATTACATTCTGTGAACCAAACAGACAGATACCAATTCCTTCAACAGATTCCATTCCAATTCTGCCAACCAAACAGGTGGTCAAACCTGACAACATTCCAATTCCAATTCCTTCAAAGTCAAATTCCTTTGACAGATTCCATTCCAGCCAATTCCATTCTACGAACCAAACGCCCTCTATGGGTCCTGCTGTGTTAGTGGAAGGAGTGGCGGAAGAGCTACTAGCTGAAGAATTTGTTTTAGGGGATATCTTCACCTTGGAAGTTATACCAACTTTGGTGAATTTTGCTCTTGCTGAGTTATCAGCTTGAGCTACTTTATTTCCATGAGCTAATTTTTCAGCTTTGGTTGCATTAGGACATTTGCTGGCAATGTGGGTAGTTTCACCACAGTTATAGCATTTCCTATATTTGTGAATAGGTTGGGAATTGAAAGATTTCATAGTGCAAGAAGAAATATTTTCAGGAGCAGAGCCTAGAATTCCTTTGCCCGATGTCCTTGGGGGTTTAACAATTTTTTCAGGGACAGGTGTAAGGTCGATCTTAATTCTGGGAGTTGATCTCTGAATAGATCCAGGGATTTTCTTCCCAGTTTTAGGATGACTTACTGAGGGAACAGAGGAGTTCTTCTTCTGTTTCTGAAAGTTTTTGATTTTAGGAACGTGGTCAGGAACTTTGTTCTTGATCATTTTCTTAGAATCATTAGGTTTAAGAACAATTAACTTCTCAGAAGAAGAAGGATCAGGGATTGAGAAGACAAACATTCTGAATTTTAACATGGAACGCTCATTCTCTGATTCTTCTTTATCAGGGTTATATCCTAACCCACTTTTGACTTTCAGAGGGATTTGAGCATTGATGATCTCGCTGACTTTATCAGAGGCCTTGCACCATCCTTCGATGGTAGCTTTTTCAGCCTTAAGATCGGCGATGGCCTTTTCCTTTTCAGTGATAGCTTGTTGTCTCTCAATGTTAATGGTTTGATTTACAAAGACTTGATCTTTTAGAGTTTCTTCAATCTTTGTTAGTTCTCTGGTTTTTATATGACAAATTTTCAGTTGTTCAGAAAGATCAATATTAATTTGTTCAGCTTTAATCTTTCCATTTAGAGCATTGTAAAAATCAACGATCATAACATCGATGGCAGACAGATAATCACTTTCAGGTATAGAGGAGTTTATAGGAATGTTTACCTGAGTTGAAGGAGACTCTGAGGAAGATGTTTCAGAGACTTCTTCAGCCTCTTCAATTCTTGCCATTAGACAGAGGAAAGCAAGATCTTCTTCATTAGAGCCTGATTCATTAGATGTTTTGGCCCAATCGTCTTCTTGATCCCAGTCAACTTCTTCAGCAATTAGACCTTTGCCCTTTTGCTGGTTCTTTTTCAGATCTCTGTATTTATTTTTCAACTAAAAATACTTTTCCTTTTTATCAGAGTTCTAAGAGGTGGTGGGAGCAGCTACTTTCTTAGATCTACACTCGCTAGCAAAGTGACTCTTTCGCTGACAGTTATAGCATATAGCAGATGCTTTTTCAACGGGCAGAGTTTTTGACATATCAGAGTCAGTGATACCAAAAGGTTTTTCCGAAAGTTGCTCTTTCTAGCAAATCTTTTAAAGTTGTTTGTTAGAAGAGTTAGAGAGTTATCAAACTTAGAGATGTCAGCATCAGTGAAGAATCAGTTTGATTTAATTCAGTGATAGAGGTGATATAAGAAGAAACTAGTTTTGAAGATTCTACCTCTGAAATCACTAGTGCCAAAGAAGTACTTTTGGCACCCTTGATATCATTTATGAGGTTTTTCCTTAAAACCTGAGATTGCTCTTCATTTAAGAGCATTCCATATAAAGCACTCAGAGAGATAGTTTCAAGATTCTTTGATAGTTTTAGACACATAGTGTACACTCCCCATTGTTCAGGTAGTGCCTCCATGAATTTTGTCAGAATTTCGGCATTAGAATATTCTCTGTTGAAAGTTTTCATATCAATCAAGAGACAGTTAAACCTTTGGTGAATTTGAGAGAGAGTTTCACCTTTTAGGTGCATAAAACTTTCATACTGTCTCACCAGATTAATACCTCTAGTGATTTGGACTTCATCAGTCCCTTCATATTGAATACACAAGGTATCCCACATGGCCTTAGATGTTCTCATCTTCATAACTGAATGATAGACTTCATCTGGTTAAGACATTGCAATTATGGATCTAGCTTTAGCATCTATAGCTACTTCATTTTTCTCTTCTTCAGTCCATTGATTTGGATTTTTGACAATTCTCCTTTCAGCGATGGCTGGAGTGGTAGTGGTGGCAGGAACACTAGCTACCAAGGCTGTAGGAACAAATGGTCCATTTTCTAGATAGTAGGGGATCTTAGGATCTGACCCTTCTAGGAATAGAGTCATTCTTTCCTTCCATAATGGAAAGTTATCACGGCTAAATCTAGGAGGTTTAGCTAAATATCCATTATCAATGTAGTTTTTATTAGTATTAGTCATTTTAAAATAGTTTTGTTAACAGATATTTTGAAGATAAACAAGAAACACTGCTCTGATACCACTTGTTGGTCCCAAAGGAGTCTACAAGAGTTCAAGGATATAGAAACAGTTTGTAGAAGGGGGGGGGGGTTGAATACAAACACACAGATTTTCAGTTTTTAAATTAGTTTATATTGAATAAACAAATTTACAGTTACAAGAGGAATTAGAACAAGTAAAAAAACCTATTCTATTGTAACTTAAGAAATCACACAGTTGATGCACAAGGAAGTAAGAAAGAAAAGAGACAGAGGTTATAGAAATAGAAAGTAGCATGCATGAAGATGAAGAAGATATCTTCATCTTATTTATACTCGTTTGCATTTAATGCAAGATAAAAGGTATATTCCACGTGTCAAGCTTTCATAGGAAGCTTGTCCTTTGTTCAAAAGCAACCATGCTTTTGGCCGCGTGTGAACAGTACCATATCAGATATTATGGGGACATAAGAGACAATCCGTACGTCCTTCTATGACATTGTATAAGGTTTGACTTTTGTGCATCGAGGATAAGATCAACGTTAATCTTGTTTGTGAAGCTTCACTTGATCGCTGAACTTGAAACTTCAAGGATGAACTTTCATAGTATCGCTGAGGCTTGACAAGACTTCACACTTTGGTTTAGATAATCCTTTCTATCACTGGACCGCTTAAGATCATTAGCTGATTATCTCTTTCTTCAGCTTGGTCTTTGACTTTCGCTGAATGTTCTTTTGGTGTGTTGGTTGATCTTCAGATCTTCAGAGGTAGACTTGAGGTTCCTGATTTTCAGCGATCGCTGATAACGATCAGTGTTTGCTATCGCTGAATTTGAACATAAGTTTACCAATGGAATTTCACTAAACTTATAGAGGAATCATATTCAAATCACAGAGAGGAGTTATGATCAACAGATCTCCACTTCAATATGCTTTGACAGCCAAACCAAGGATGAGTAAGTTTCTCCTAGGAAACTTCTGGTTAACTTGCTCCTATGATGAATCTACCAAACAGATTTCCACATCTGTTCTATCTGAAAGAGAACATAACGTCGTGTTCAACACTGAATATCTCTGTTCCATTCATCATCTTCCCACCTACAACCCCTATGATACATTTCCTCTTGGAAATGAACATGACCTAGTAGTTGCTACTCTCGACTATCATGAAGATACCAAGTCGCAAACCAAGTTCGAGGGTTCTGGAACACTACACAAGAAGAACATGGGAAACGTGTGGAGTTCCTTCTTCTCTCATCTGATTCACTGCCTGAGCAAGAAGACTGGTGGCTTTGATTAGTCTCCTTCATATCTCACCGAGTTGGCTCATGCATTGATATTCTAATAGAAGATTGACTTTGTTGCTTATTTTTTCAAGGAAATGGTATCATCCTTCACTCCGATTCGCCGAAACCAGGTACCATTTCACCGTTTCTTCTCTCTTATTATCAATAACAAGTTAGAAGATCAACTCAAGGTAAGAGGTGACATCGACTATGACCTTAAAATTCACCGAATCGGCAAGCAAGTCCTTCAAAAGAAACCTCTAGCCACCGATAACCCACTAAGAGTGGGAATGATTACCTTTTCTAGGGATGCTACCGTTGCTTGGGGTGCAAATGAGGCACCCATTCGGGGACCTCCAATTGTCGACCAATCACCTGTTCCACAACCCCGAGCCACTAATGTGTCCAAATCTAAAAGAAAATCTAAATCTTCGGGCACATCAACTTCCGCACCAGCTTTTAAGACCCCGAAACCGAAAAGGGCCTTCGGTTTCTACCCAGGTCACTAACCCTTATAAAAAGCGGAGGAGCTCTAAAAGCCCTCAAAGGTTTCCTCAAAGAAATCTAAGGGTACCTCACGGGTCAAAAACTCCCAACCACTCACTGATTCTCAAAAATCGGTGAGTGTTGAAATTGTCCCTACCAGACCCAGGGAATCCGTTTCTACCCCTCCTACCTCCTCCATGACTTCTCCAAAAGACATGGTTGATTTTCTAGGACTCCGACCCCGACCTTCACCAACTTACTTCTTAGTTGACGAAGATGACTTGGACTTTTCCATCCAAGGCCCCTCTTCACCACCCCTGAGTTCTTACAACTCACACGTCAGTCTCCGAATGTAGATACATGAAAACCAGGTGTATCCAAAGGAGCCACCCATTTTGCCGCTTTTATATACTCCGATACTACCTCTTGGATGGATTCTAACCAAAGGTCCACTCAATGTTTTGTTGAGGAGCCCCAAGAAGAGGCCTTACCTCTCAAAAGACATTTTTCTAAGAATGTCTCCCACCCACCTCTCCACACTTCGAAGACCCTGAAGTCCCCTCCCTTGGACTCGGCGAATCCGAAGTCTCCAACCAACATCTCGAACTCCCCGAAATCCTCCACAAAGAAGCAGTCTCCATTTTGTGCTCTATTCTTCATCTTCTTCACCATCTCCTTCTCCGAAAGATGATGATCCTTCATCAAAGAACTCTACCTTGGTTCCCACTACTTCTATTGCCACCGAAACACTGTTGGATGCTTTTGGATCCTTTGCTGCTAATGCTGGCCACCGTGTTCAGCTTCTTGAAGAAAGTGTTGTCCGACAGATTGATACCCATAAGAAGATGGATGCCCTTATTGAAGCCGCCGATCATATGTTTGGTATTATAAAGGACGCCGTCGATGAAACATCTCTCATCCACCCATTTTTGATCACATGCTTGGGCCTCCTCCACTTTGATGTATCAAAAATTGGCAAGGGCGTCACCAGGGATACTTCCACTCTCTTTACTTCACTATTTGAGCTCTCTGTTTCTCATGACGCCCTGAAGAAAACAGTCGATTTTCTCAAACAAAAATCCACTAAGCATGTTGCTGATCTTCAGTCACTTGCCAAATATCATAAAGTCATTCTTGATTCTCTTCAATCTTTGCACTCAAATATTGACAAGATTCATGTCTCCCCTCCGACTATTGAACTTGATGCAGGTGAAGCTTTCTTCCATGGCCCCGATCGTGCCACTCTAAAATATGTGGATAAGAAGCTTGGGGATCTTTCCTCTAATGTCGAGGGGCTTAAGTCTTTTCTCACCTTTTTTGGTCTTCGGAGTTCGCCCACTGAGGGGGAGAAAACTAAAGATCCAGTCACCGAACCAGTGCAACAAACAGCCTCATGTCGCCGAATCAGCTGTACATATCACCGAACCAGTGCAACAACAGCCTCTTGTCGCCGACTCAGCTGTACATATCACCGAAACCACCATTGTTGTCGATCATATCATGCAGCTTGCCGATGAACCTATAGTTTCGGGTAACACCGGATCAACTATTGGTGAGGCAACTGAAAGAATAGGTGCACCGATCCAGGGGGAGAGAACCAGTGTCCGAACTCCTGACGATACTGATGACCAATCTTTGGATAACATTGATGAGATCGAAGCATTGTCTGAAGGGGAGAAAAGAAACAATAAAGGCAAGAAACAAATAACATATGCTCAACAACTAGCCGCTATGCAAGAAAAGAAAGCTGAGAGAATCCGAAGACAGAGGGGATCGGATACTGACTTTCTCAAGTTAAAACCTGCCTCTCATCTCAAATCTTCTTCAGATACCTGCCGAGCTTGTTCTCTCCGATGCTGATAAGGAAAAGGCATTGTTGGCTCAAATACAATATGATCAAGAGAGAGAACTTCTGAAAAAGATGGCTCAGGAAGAAGCCTCTCAAACCAAACCTGTCGATCCTTTTCAAGCTCAAAAGAATGAATTAAAACATCTCCAAGCAAAAAGAAGACGAAAAGAAGTTGGGGATAGAATGGTTCAAAAGACGGATGTCAACTCGGTGAAATGACTTGCCGATAACTGTAGCAGCTATTCAGGTGCCGAAAACTAAGCATGATCTCATTCTGATTTAGATCAAAAGGAAAAATAAGTTTCATCAGGTCGAGAGAATGGGATGGCTTGCAACTCTTGGTGCCTCCGAGTGGGCTGAGCTCGGCTACTTTCTATCCTATAGCAAAAGCAAGCTGCTAATGGATGTGCTAAAAGAACTACCCAAGCACATTTCTAAACTGGTGAGAATTCAAAAGGAGCACAACATAAGGATTACTCCCCAAGAAGAAAAGAAACTGAATTTCCTTCATAAATCCTTTCCTAAGGGACCAGCTCAAACACCGCAAAAGCAAAGGAACAAATCTCACTTCGCCATGCTCACTGATGAAGGAAAGTCCATAAACTCGGCTGGTATTGATTTCTCAATTACTGTCCCAATCGCTCGACCAGAAGGAACCATCATTTCGGCTCCAGACTTGGGTATATTTTTTGAAGACTCCTATGGAACAACTTAGTTCTTTAGGATAAGAGATGTCTCAAGGGCCGATACTTCATTTCTCGAAGCCATCATCGGTGTGGTTCCAAGGACCGATGGTGGGAAACAAATATTTACACCCTTATCAGAAACGAGCTTAACAGTCGGCTTTCCCCTTCGAAGAGTGATCCCTTTGCATCCGAAGTATAAGCTTTCATTTTTGTACTGTTGAACTATCTTGATCATGTAATTTCCTTTGTAATGATTAATGAAAGTTCCCTTTTAAGTTATTTGTTGTGTTCAAATGTTTGCACATATTTACTTTTATGTCTCTATACTGTATATACTTTACAATATAATTACCAGATACACAAGATACGAAAAAAATGTATCTATGTGAAAAGAACCTAAAAGAAACAGAAAGGGTCAAAAAGTACTTATGAGTTTCTTTTACACTTTCTAACCAAGATATCGGTCTCGTCATCAAATAGGGGGAGATTGCTGGGTCACCGATGATTTGGTGATAACCCCTCAATTTCTTCCTTAGATTATATATATTGTATTTTAGGTTCTTTAAAGAAGTATTGCATTGCTCAACAAGTTCAAAGAATCGAAGACTCGTTGATACAAAAGAAAACATATCAACATTGTAGAAATGAAGATATAGTCACCGACTCAAATCCAGACTTGAGTTGAATCCAAAGAATATGGTCGTCGAGTACATAGAACGAAATCGGATGTTGGCCGAATATGTGGCACTAGCCGAATATATTCGGCTAGTAGCCTTATTTGGTTATTTCGGATGGCATTTATGAAGATACTCTTTTTATCACAATAAATACAAGAATGTGTACATCAAGCTTTTAATTCAAACATTCTCCTTAAACCTCAGAAAAGGGTTGTTTGTCTTATTGCAAAAAGGTTTGATGTGACAACTAAAGACATGAAAAAAAGATGAACAGTGAGCTGTCCTTTCAGTACTATAAGGAATGGCACCAACCTTTTCCTAATAGACTATGGAATGGCACCATTTCTTGTCCAATGAATATACGGCAAGCAAATGATATTGTGACAAGTGTCCACATGCATTTAATGTGTGGGCACTATAATAGGAGAAGAGGAGCTTCCATGCAAAATACGCTTTCAACAAGATATCTTCTAAGTGCTTAAGTTGATTCAGCTCTGAGAAACAGTTTAAAAATAGCTTTCTTTATGTTTAGTTATATTCATGTTTTCGAAGTGTTTTAGACTGTTAGAATAAATTTCATCTGTTCTTTCCCAAAGAATCTGTTTTCTAAGTGTAATTCTTGATATTTAATATTAAAAAATTTAAAAAGTGAAAAACTATGTGTATTTGTATTCAACCCCCCACCCCGGCCCTTCTACAAATCTTTTACTTAATTGCCATTACCTTGTTAAGGACCAACAGAAGAAAAAAAATGTCGACATTTTTTTTACAACATCATAATTGGTCTATTGATTAGTTAATTGATTTTCATACGTGAAGTATTGGGTTCAATTCTATTATTGTGAATTTGTTTTAGAAACATATTAAATTTGAAATTAAAATAACAGGTGTCAATTTTGTAGTTTTAAAATATATATGGTGGCATACAACAAAACGATACGGTCGCACCTTTCACAACCTAAATTTTGTTGCCCTTCGTCGGAGAAATAATACGATAGCATGTGCTACCTTAGGCACCACTATAGGTCCGCTCATGACTGGAGACGTGCATACATATTGATAACGAATATAATACATATTTATCATTTCATGTAAAAAAAACTATTAAAACGAAGAAAAAAACTATATCGAGATGGATGTAATATCGAAGAGCATAAAATTATCGGGTTTTTTGGTATAATTTGTTTGATTAAAATATTTATGATTTTTAAGATAATTTAATTTAAAAAAAAGGAGGTAAAAGTTTTTTAATTAAAAAAATAAAATAAAAAGTCTAAGATGGTAGGCGTGTTTTTAAATTTCCATTTTATTTGACTGTTGGCGGGTCTCTTTGTATGTGTTGTCCGGAAAGAGGAGGACTCAATGATTATTCGTTCGCCGGAACCAGAAGTTTGCTCCTAATCACTTCTAAGTTAACCTGTTTTAATCATTGATTAGTTTCCTAATATTTGATTAATGACCAAGATTGGTCCTCATGTGCACAATGAAAAATGAGTTTTTATTTAAATCTACCCCTATATATATATATAGAGAGAGAGGGAGAGAGGGAGGTTCAAGGGAAAACACTAAAAAAAAAAGAAAACTGAAGAACACCCTAGGAGGCTTCCATGTGGACAGTATGCACTAATGCATACCGGTAATTTTTGTTCCTATGCATCAAAGCATCTATCATTACAGATGCATTGATGAATATTTATTAATGC
This sequence comes from Silybum marianum, assembly GCA_036898165.1. Taxonomy (NCBI): domain Eukaryota; kingdom Viridiplantae; phylum Streptophyta; class Magnoliopsida; order Asterales; family Asteraceae; genus Silybum; species Silybum marianum. The sequence continues at coordinate 3,461,541 of CM072535.1, read as the reverse complement.
ATAATACAAGTTACCGATATGCATTAATGCATACCATCCACATGGAAGCCACCCAGGTTGTTCTTCGGTTTTCTCTTTTTTTAACATTTTCCTTTGAACCTCCCTCTATATATATATATATATAGGGGTGGGTTCAAATGTGAACCTATCTTTGATTGTGAACATGAGGATGCATCTCAACCATCCATTTAAAATCAGATCAAAAAATCAATGCACAAAACGCACGGTGGCATTTTTGTAAATAAGTGGAAAATTCGAGTCATGGCTAAAACAATAATTAGCGCGTGGGGGCAACATCGTAAATATAACATCACCGTCAATTTCTTCATCTTCGTCGTCCCCAAACAACGATTTCGCCGTCAATCTCTTCAACGTCGTCGTCACCAAGCAACAATTTCGACATAAATCAGTTTATCGTCGTCATCACCAAGCAACTTATTTACTACAGAATTGTAGCTTATATTCAGTCTGAATATAAGCTAAAATTATGTGTTTGAATAGTTGTGTATATATTCAGTCTGAATATAAGCATGACATTGTGATATCACAATGTCATGTTTATATTCTGTCTGAATATAAGCTACAATTATGGGTTTGTATAATTTTAGTTTATATACAGTCTAAATATAAGCATAAAATGTTATGGTTATATTCAGACTAAATATAAGCTACAATTATGGTTTGTATAATTGTAGCTTATATTCAGTCTAAATATAAGTTAAAATTATGTTTGTATAATTGTAGCTTATATTCAGTCTGAATATAAGCATAACATTGTAGTATCACAATGTCATGTTTATATTCAGTCCGAATATAAGCTACAATTATGAGTTTGTATAATTGTAGCATATATTCAGTCTAAATATAAGCTAAAATTATGTGTTTGTATAATTGTAGCTTATATTCAGTCTGAATATAAACATAAAATGTTATGCTTATATTCAGACTAAATATAAGCTACAATTATGTTTTTGTATAATTGTAGCTTATATTCAGTCTGAATATAAGCTAAAATTATGTGTTTGTATAATTGTAGCTTATATTCAATCTGAATATAAGCATAAAATGTTATGCTTATATTCAGACTGAATATAAGCTACAATTATGGGTTTGTATAATTGTAGCTTATATTCAGTCTGAATATAAGCTAAAATTATGTGTTTGTATAATTGAAGCTTATATTCAGTCCGAATATAAGCATAACATTGTAGTATCACAATGTCATGTTTATATTCAGTCTGAATATAAGCTACAATAATGGGTTTGTATAATTGTAGCTTATATTCAATCTGAATATAAGCTAAAATTATATGTTTATATAATTGTAGCTTATATTCAGTCTGAATATAAGCATAACATTGTGATATCACAATGTCATGTTTATATTCAGTCTAAATGTAAGCTAGAGTTATGTGTTTGTATAATTGTAGCTTATATTCGGTCTGAATATAAGCTAAAATTATGTGTTTGAATAATTGTAGCTTATATTCAGTCTGAATATAAGCTACGATTATACGAACTTCAAATTTTAGCTTATATTCAGACTGAATATATACTACAATCTGGTGTTTTTATAATTTATGTTTGTATATTCAGTCTGAATATAAGCTACAGATCAACGCATCTTCAACATTAGAACCAAATTCTCGGTTTGTATTCTCGAAATATGTAACATAATTGCAATCAGTGAACAAATCACATATTTGATCAACAAAAAGAGTAGAATTTTCAACTGGATCACAATCGATTGAATTTTCTGATGAAGAAAACAGAGTCCATTGAAAAGAGGGAATCAATAATTTAATTTCAGAAATCGCAAATCCAATTAATAAAGTTCTTCACAGCAATGAATCTGATTAATAGAGAAGAATTCGATTAACAGAGAAGAAGACGATTAACATAGAAGAAGACGATTAACAGAGAAGAATTCGATTAACAGAGAAGAAGACGATTAACATAGAAGAAGACGATTAACAGAGAAGGAAGAAATAAGCGGGAGTGACATCAAAGAGCAGCTTGAATAAAAATTGCCAGAATTACCCCTCAAGTCACATTTAAAGAACAGCTTGAATATGGCTCAAATCAAGGGCTGAGATCTGTCCTCATGTTCACAATCAAAGATAGGCTCACATTTGAACTTTCCTCTATATATATATATATATATATATATATATATATATATATATAAAGGAAAGTTCAAATGTGAACTCATTTTTGGTTGTGAACGTGAGGATGAATCTCAGCCACTTATCCGGTCAATAAAGGCGGCTTTGACCTAGTTCCCTCCTTTAATAATCACCACCCTCCCATGAATCGCGTCAATCCTCCGTGATCGCGTCCACCATAACCGAAGATGTGTGGCTGAGATTCGTCCTCACGTTCACAGCCAAAATTGAGTTCACATTTGAACCTAACCCTATATATATATATATATATATATATATATATATATAAACATGGGATCACGTGAGACCAACATGTTTTCGTGATACCCATGAGACCATTTTTTACATTTGAAACTAAACAACCAAACACAGTGAAGATAAACTTCACGGTGTTTTGTTGTGAAGGTTCAGATTTTTTTTACCATTACAGTGATTTGCTGTGAAAATTCAAGTGTAAAAATGTGGTCTCATGGGTCTCACAAAAACAGGCTGGTCACACGTGAACCCAACCCTATATATATATATATATATATATATACATACATATGGGAGGGTTTAAATTTGGTTGTGAATGTGATGGCAAATGAGAGTGCAACACATATCATGTTCACACTGAATAATAATAAAACATATTATGCTGAATATAGTATTTATTCAGTCTAAATAATTCAAAAAATATTCGCCTAATTCTTCTTTGAATATTTTTACACTTTTAGTTGGTGAGAAAAAGAGGAGAGAGGAGGCCAAAGTTAAATCCTAGTTTTACACTCAAATCAGTTTTTTCTCTTAAAAATGGGCAGTTTTTTATCCTAATTATAGATAAAATAACATTCTTAATATTAACCATTAAATAATTTTTGTTTGTGGTTTAGATGAGATCTTAGAGCATTTTCAACAGCTTTCCTAAAATAGAGAAAAACACATTTTTCTTCTCTAAACTCCTCCAACAGCATCTCTATATCATTCTCTAAAATAAAGATTTTTTGAAAAATCTCTAAATATAGATATTTCTCTATATCTCTAGAAAGATGAGAGAGAAATATTATTTTAATATTTCCCACTAATAACAACTCTTATAATTTTAAAGATTTTGAAATAATAAATTTAATAAATATTTTAATAATATAATTTTTAAACAGATTCTCTAAAATAGAGAAGCTGTTAGAGTTAGAAGATAATGACTTTAGAGATTTTGACTTTAAATTCTCTATTTTAGAGAAAATTTAGAGAAGTTATTGAAGATGCGCTTATACCACTCACATTATGCGAGGATCTCCCACGAATAGGCTCTTATAATTATAATACGAAACAAAGATATGTAAAACATAAAGCTCTAGGGTTTATGACATGACTATAACTTATATTCAAGCACGGAAATGAAAAATATTACTTTGCAAAATAGTAAATTTTGGGTGTTCTGACACGATTGTTATAATAACCAGATATATAAATATATATATATATATATATATATATATATATATATATGAAGGTGGCCATTATTAATATAACATGATTATGACTTTATTGCAAAATCAATTCCCCTGGACTTCTAGAGTCGTGAAACCCCCCGGAAATTTATGAAAGCTCATCAATTCCTCTTCCTTGAAACCACATAAGGAATCAGTATAAAAAGGTAGCTGTAGATTGGTGTTAAGTGTGGTCAAGAAGGACGAGAACTACCGTAAGTAAGGGCACCGATGGGAACCGGAACGAAAGTTGACGGCGCTTAATAATCGCAGCTGGGTCGGAGTTAATCGGTAAGATTTCGTACTCCTCGTCTCTGAACATTGTTTTCTAGTTAGCGCTCCAGCCGTTCAATCGTTCGGGTGGGTTTCCGTAGGGACACGGTGGTCAACGGTCACCATTCGCATCTTTACTGTTTTCACGGCGGTGATTCCGGTGCCACCGACTAGCAACTGTTATCTTGCCTCCATACTAAAAATTAGGACCTTTCGGTTCGTGCGAACGCCGGTAAAAGATGAATATATATATATATATATATATATTAGTGTGGGTTAAAGCCTCTTTATATCCATGGTTGTTGGTCACTGTAATTATAAGGAGGGAAGAAAAGCAAAGAAACAGAAAGTTAAATACAGAAGGTGCATATGAATCAGAATGAGGAGTTAAGCAAAGTTAGTTAGGATGTATATATATGTATGTAATATATGTTAAGTTATTGCTACTTGAGAAATGGATATATATATATATATATATTACACAAAATAAGTGGTAATTAGACAACGTTGCATGAGAAGAAATGGATAAAATCCTCAAATTTGAATTTGAGGAATACTCCAAAGAACCAACCATTATATGCGACGGTTTGCCTTTTGTCGCCAACCCTTTTCAAGTCTCAAAACCTACTTCACATGTCATTTTATATACCATATGTCTACTGTATATATTTATGATATATATATGCAATGGAAATGGAAATGGAAATGGATATATAAATATGGATATGTGGTACCTTCATGCTCCACAAGATAATACATGGTTGCATGAATTAATATATATATATATATATTATGTACGTTCATATACATATAGATGTATGAGAGGATATATATATATATATTATGTACGTTCATATACATATAGATGTATGAGAGGATATATATATATACGTGTGTGTATATATATAAATACGGAAGTACTTTTTAAACCAAAGTCGTATGTAAAGATGTCATCTTGTAGATCGTTAAGATAGTTAGCATCTAAGAAACCACTCGATCATCTATTGGAATGTTGTATTTTATATTATACTTAAGTTACGACATTGGATTTGTAGGGGAGACGCTAGCCACTTCAAAGACCGGTTTGGACAACGACTTGGACTGTGAGTTTTACGTGACTTTTAATGAAAATGGTTGCATGTTTTATTTAAAAATTATATGCAAGCTTGCTTTGGATTTTATCGATAATTGATTTTTAATATATCATGCAGGATGCCAATAATGTTCGGTACTATTTTAAAATACATGTTTGAATAATTGTGTGGCAATGGGGATGTACTATGGAATTTTATATTGAGACGAGCAAGCTGTGTGAGCTTGTCAAAGCCATAAGAGCGGGCATGTTGTGTGAGTTCGCTAGGTAAAAGCTGTGTGAGTTAGACATTACCCATAATGCCATTGTCGCGTTTTATGTTGTTTCGATCGCATGCATGATAAACTATGAGGCTTTGTGAAATTTATTTTGTATATGCAAAACCGGGAATTCACTGGGCCCTAGGCTCACCCAACTCCTTTTTCAAAATAATATGCAACCAGGTCGTCTCATACTCGGGAGTAGTAGCAAGGGGAAGGAGAAACCTTAGAACCTGTTTAGCATGGAATAAAGGCATGTCTAGACGACATTCGGGATTTCTTTTATGTTCTCGTGTTTAGACGTTTATTTCTTTTATTTATATTGGAAATTTTCGTTGCGTTGAATTATTCTAGACTCGTGATATTTTTGATATTTGAATGATTTATTTAAGTTAAATTTTTGGGACGTACAAGTGGTATCAGAGCCTTAGTTTAAGATAAATAGGTTATTAATTTTAGCCTAAGCTTAAACTGAGTGAGGTTATATGATTTAAATAATGTTATAGTTTGACTTAAATTACTTCTAAGTTTGACAATGTGCCGAAAGATGATACATTATTATTGTGGTTTTGTAGGACCATGGTTTACACCAAGAGAACTAGGCACATTGGCCGTCGTGGGGGGTAGGGCCGGAAGCTGTGCGGTAGCTACTGGATTAGCACCAAGTAGTGGAGTTGGGGATCGCGATCGCACGAGCTCTAGCCGCACTAGGAGTTTGAGGAGCACTTCTAGAGGGAGCGCGAACGTTCTGAGGGTTGAGTCATCCCAAAGCACACCTATAGATTACTCTACCTATGATCCATCGGAGGAACCCTCCGAGGAATACACCCCACGTACGCCTACCCGTGAGGATTTGAATGACACCATAGCGAATCTGAATAATGAGAATGATGATCTGAAAAAGGAATTGTCTAAGGTCCAAGAGGAAAAGGACAAAACGGAAGAGTTGTTGAACAACTTGCAAGTAGAACATGCTGATCTAGGTGCGGAGTTGAGCTTGGTGTTAAATGAAAATGATGAACTTTGGGAAAGAAACCATAGCATGGCATGGAAGTGTGTGGAGCTAGAGTGGGAAAAGAGGATTGTCGCCCGACCTTCGAGGGTGCGATTGGGAGATCGAGCTCGCTATTATAAGGGAGCGACCTCAGAATATATAGGTTTGATCAAAGGATATTTGTCAACTTGGGCACACAATACCATCATCGCCCAAGCTTGGGATTTATCTAGAAGTACCGTCCAAATAACAGTTATGAAGAATTTGTGAAGATGGCCCACTACCCCATGGACATGCCATAAGTGAAAGGGAGAAGAATAAAGTCTTGATTTAAGTATTTTGTTTTGTTAGGATGTTTTGGTTGTTATCCAGTCGTGAACTTGGTTTCTTTTAGTTTTTTTGGGTTATGTATGAGTCGGTTTGGCATATTTATCAAAGACTTATGTATCCACTCATCGTTTGAATAAATTATATTTTCATGTTTAATCTTGTTGTTTAAATATGAATATTGTTGGATAATTAGTTTATGATTGGGTATAGTTGTACTTATAAATGTGAATCTCTATCGCACACAGCAATCATGTCTCGTCGGTCAAGAAGGACAACATCGGTTACACCTAATACGGCAGACCCTCCTCCAATAGGGGCTACCCCGAATGTGCAAGAGACCCAATCCGTGTCTGTTGCGGCTGCAAGGACTACTAGCACACGAGGACGAGGTCGCGGAAGAGGTGGGGGACGAGGTAGAGCCACGCCTAATGAACCTGAACCCTCTGTGCAAGCAAGCTCCGCCTCGGGAAGAGGTCGAGGAAGGGGGCGAGGACGTGCCCGTGCAACTGAGGCAACTCCTGGGGACCTCATCGCTCAAGAGGTGGCAAAAGCCTTGCAAGCTGCCTTGCCCGCGGTTATAGCCCAGGTGCGAGAGTTAGAGTTGAAAAATCATGAAGAGAGGGTGATAAGTAACAGAAGGGAGGATATTAATGACTCGAACAATAGGGAACACATGCATGAAAGGTCAAGACCGGCGAGTCCTATCAGCATGGGCTCGAGACAGAAAGGTTGTTCCTATAAGACCTTTTTGGCTTGTAAGCCCCAACCTTTTCAAGGTGACAGTGACCCAGTGGTAGCTTTGAAATGGATAAGAGGGACAGAGGTAATTTTTAAAATCAGCAAATGTGCGGAAGATGATAAAGTGACATATGCATCTTCCATGCTCAAATCAGAAGCTTCTTTCTGGTGGCAATTGGTGACTAATTTAAAGGGCGATGAGGTTGTGGCAAGAATGACTTGGGAAGAGTTTAAAGGGATGTTTAATGAGAAGTTCTGTCCGCGCACTGCAGTAAAGCAACTGGAAGAGGAGTTTCTAAGGTTGAAGCAGGGAACAATGACAGTCAGGGAGTACACAACAGTTTTTTCTGAGAAGTCTAGATTTGTTGAGCACTATGTTTCAACGGAGGAAAGGCGCGTTGACCGGTACATATGGGGGCTCAAATCATCCATTCGAGAATTTGTTCTCACAATAAACCCAACAACTTTCCAGGCTGCAGTAAACGCAGCTGAGATTAGAGAGAAGGAACTGAATCGTCAGGAGGCGGAAAAAGGAAATTATAAAAAAAAAGGGGAAGGTCCGAATAATGAAGCGAAAAAGTCAAAGTTTTTGGGATCTGAAAGGAAGACATGGCAATGACAAGTTGCCAAACCATGCCCTAAATGCAACCGCGTGCATAAAGGGGAATGCATGATTAGGCCGAGAGTGTGTTACCGATGTGGGAAGCCAGGGCACCTGTCTCAAGATTACAAGGTGGAGAGGAGAGAACGACTATGTTTTATCTGTAAGTCGCCCAACCATATACAAGCAAATTGCCCTCAGCAAAAGAGCGGGTACGCCACTGGGCAAGGTGAAAGTCGATATGGTAAAGTGGAGGAAAAACGATCTGAAGCATCGAAGGCAAAGGAAAGAGTCTTCCACATGACAGCAAAAGAGGCCGAAGAAACACCCGACGTAGTGACAGGTACCTTTCTGGTCAACTTTGTGCATGCTAGAGTATTGTTTGATTCTGGTGCAAATCGCTCTTTTGTATCTACCGTGTTCTGTGATTACTTGCATAGAGTGCCGAAACCTTTAAGTCCCACCTTAGAGGTAGAAACTGTTGATGAATATCTAGTAATGATTAGAGATAGACGGTCGTTCCTTTCCGTTAAAACTACTCCCTATGATCTTAGGGGACGTTGATATAATAGTTGGGATGGATTGGTTAGCCAAAAACCAGGAAAGAATTTTGTGCAACAAAAAGATAGTCCAAATTGAATCGCCTGATGGTGAAACCATAGTTATATATGGAGACCATAAAGAAGGTAACCATAAAGAATAGGTACCCTCTTCCATGGATTGATGATCTCTTTGATCAACTTCAGGGTGCCAGTTATTTCTCAAAGATCGATCTAAGATCGGGTTACCATCAGTTAAAGGTGCGAGAGGAGGATGTGCCTAAGACAGCCTTTAGAACTAGGTATGGCACTATGAATTTTTGGTAATGCCGTTTGGGTTGACAAATGCACCTGCTACCTTCATGGACCTAATGAATAGGTTATGTGAACCCTACTTGGATAAGTTCGTCATTGTATTCATTGACGATATTCTGATCTATTCACGCAGCGAGATTGAGTATGCACAACATCTTCTGTTGGTTTTGGGTTTACTAAAACAGGAAAAGTTGTATGCAAAGTTTTTGAAGTGCGAGTTCTGGCTTCGAGAGGTTCAATTTCTTGGACACGTTGTGACTCAAGAAGGAATTAAAGTAGACCCGACCAAGGTGGATGCTATAAAGAAATGGGAGCCACTAAGAAACCCGTCTGAGGTACGAAGTTTCTTGGGACTAGCAGGTTATTACCGAAGGTTTATTCAGGACTTTTCTCGGATAGCGACGCCCTTGACGTCACTGACAAAGAAAGGTGTAAAGTTTGAATGGAAGCCTGCTCAAGAAGAGGCGTTTGGAATACTGAAGGAAAAGTTAAGTATTGCACCGATATTAACTTTGCCGAAAGGAACCGAGGGGTTTGTAGTGTACAGTGATGCCTCTAAATTGGGACTTGGTTGTGTACTGATGCAGTAAGGGAAAGTTATTGCATACGCATCTCGTCAATTGAAGGAACACGAGAAGCGATATCCAACTCACGACTTGGAATTGGCAGCGGTAGTGTTTGCCTTAAAAATCTGGAGGCACTACTTATATGGGGTAAAGTGTCAAATCAATACTGACCACAAGAGCTTAAAGTACTTGTTTGATCAGAAGGAACTGAACATGAGACAACAAAGGTGGATGGAGCTGCTAAAGGATTATGACTGTGAAATTTTGTATCACCCCGGAAAGGCAAACGTGGTGGCTGATGCATTAAGTCGCAAAGAAAGGAAAGATCGTGTGAGGATTAAATCAATGCGGTTAGAGGTTACTCCAAGTTGGATTGGGGAACTCAAGAAAATTCAAGAAGAAGCTCTAGTAGAAGAGAAATTGAAGGGCGAGAGAATGGTAGGGAACGTTTCGTCTCTTAAAGATAATAATCAGGGGTTAAAGTGCTTCAAGGGTAGAATTTGGATACCTCGATTAGGTAACTTTCGTAACCAAGTGTTAGATGAAGCCCATAAATCTCGGTATTCTATACACCCGGGTAATAACAAAATGTATCGAGATCTTCGTCAATTATACTGGTGGTCGGGGATGAAGAAAGACATAACTCATTATGTCGAAAGGTGTTTGACATGTCTACAAGTAAAAGTTGAACATCAGCGGCCGTATGATCAACTGCAACCTTTAGAAATCCCGATGTGGAAGTGGGACCACATCACAATGGATTTTGTGATGAAGTTTCCAAGAACGCCAAAAGGTTAAGATGCAATATGGGTAATCATTGATAGACTCACTAAGTCAGCACATTTTTTGCCAATTAAAGAAACATATTCGTTGGAAAGGCTAGCTAAGCTCTATATAGACGAGATTGTGACTCGTCATGGTGTTCCATTATCAATAGTGTCTGATAGGGATAGCAGGTTTACCTCCACGTTTTGGCAAAGCTTTCAAAGAGAGTTGGGGTCACGAGTAAAGCTAAGTACAGCCTACCACCCGCAAACATATGATCAAAGTGAGAGGACCATTCAAACTCTAGAAGATATGTTGCGGGCATGTGCTATCGACTTTTCAGGGTCATGGGAAAATCATCTTCCATTGATAGAATTTTCTTACAACAATAGCTATCATGCTAGCATCCAAGTCGCACCGTATGAAGCTTTGTATGGAAGGAAATGTTGAACGCCATTATGTTGGAATGAGGTGGGAGAAAAACAGTTGGCTGGTCCTGAGATCGTTCAGCAGACTAGCAATAAGATAAACCAAATAAGGGAAAGGTTGAAGATAGCTCAAGACAGGCAGAAAAGCTATGCAGATAAAAGACGGAAACCAATAGAATTCCAGGTTGGCGACAAAGTTATGCTTAAGATCTCACCGTGGAAAGGCGTGGTTCGTTTCGGAAAGAGAGGGAAACTAAGTTCCCGTTACATCGGTCCTTACAAGATAACTGAAAGAGTTGGCGAAGTTTCCTATAAGTTGCAGCTACCTGAAGAACTTCAAGGCATCCATAGCACGTTCCATGTATCTAACCTAAGGAGGTGTTTGGCTGACGAAGGTGCCGAGGTGACGCTTAAGGATGTACACGTGGACAAAACTTTGAGCTATGTAGAGGAACCAGAAGCCATCATTGATAGAAAAGTAAAGAAATTAAGAAACAAGGGGATCGCACTTGTGAAAGTTCAATGGAGACATCATAGAGGTCCAGAAGCAACTTGGGAACTCGAGAATGAGATGAAATTGAAGTATCCTCATTTTTTTGCATAAGGCAAATTTCGAGGACGAAATTTTGTTAAGGGGAGAAGTTTGTAATAACCAGATATATAAATACATATATATATATATATATATAAATGAAGGTGGCCATTACTAATATAACATGATTATGGCTTTATTGCAAAATCAATTCCCCTGGACTTCTAGAGTCGTGAAACCCCCCTGTAGATTGGCGTTGAGTGTGGTCAACAAGGACGAGAACTACCGTAAGTAAGGGCACCGACGGGAACCGGAACGAAAGTTGACGGCGCTTAATAATCGCAGCTGGGTCGGAGTTAATCGGTAAGATTTTGTACTCCTCGTCTCTGAATATTGTTTTCTAGTTAGCGCTCCAGCCGTTCGATCTTTCGGGTGGGTTTCCGTAGGGACACGGTGGTCAACGGTCACCGTTCGCATCTTTACTGTTTTCATGGCGGTGATTCCGGTGCCACCGACTAGCAACTGTTATCTTGCCTCCATACTAAAAATTAGGACCTTTCGGTTCGTGCGAACGCCGGTAAAAGATGAATATATATATATATATATATATATATATATATATATATATATATTAGTGTGCGTTAAAGCCTCTTTATATCCATGGTTGTTGGTCACTGTAATTATAAGGAAGGAAGAAAAGCAAAGAAACAGAAAGTTAAATACAGAAGGTGCATATGAATCAGAATGAGGAGTTAAGCAAAGTTAGTTAGGATGTATATATATGTATGTAATATATGTTAAATTCTTGCTATTTGAGAAATGGATATATATATATATATATATATATTACATAAAATAAGTGGTAATTAGACAACGTTGCATGAGAAGAAATGGATAAAATCCTCAAATTTGAATTTGAGGAGTACTCCAAAGAACCAACCATGATATATATATATATATGCAATGGATATGCGGTACCTTCATGCTCCACAAGATAATACATGGTTGCATGAATTAATATATATATATATATTATGTACGTTCCTATACATATAGGTGTATGAGAGGATCTTTATATATATATATACGTGTGTATGAATATATATATAAATATGGAAGTACTTTTTAAACCAAAGTCGTATGTAAAGACGTCATCTTGTAGATCCTTAAGATAGTTGGCGTCTAGGGATCGAATTAGAAATTTGTTTTTCTTTGTCTGGCCACCAATCACACGCGAAACCACATCATTTATTTTTTTGAGGATATAGAACAAAAAGATCAATTATATAAATCCATATTACATAAAATAATTAATGTAGCCTTTATGTGATTGGTGAGGTAGAGAATTTGGGGACAACATATTTTTATTTTATTACAGCTAAAACCACTCGATCGTCTATAGGAATGTTGTATTTTATATTATACTTAAGTTACGACATTGGATTTGTAGGGGAGACGCTAGCCACTTCAAAGATCGGTTTAGGCAACGACTTGGACTGTGAGTTTTACGTGACTTTTAATGAAAATGGTTGCATGTTTTATTTAAAAATTATATGCAAGCTTGTTTTGGATTTTATCGATAATTGATTTTTAATATATCATGCATGCCAATAATGTTCGGTACTATTTTAAAATACATGTTTGAATAATTGTGTGGCAATGGGGATGTACTATGGAATTTTATATTGAGACGAGCATGCAGTGTGAGCTTGTCAAAGCCATAAGAGCGGGCATGTTGTGTAAGTTTGCTAAGTAAACACTGTGTGAGTTAGACATTACCCATAATGCCATTGTTGTGTTTTATATTGTTTCGATCGCATGCATGATAAACTATGAGGCTTTGTGAAATTTATTTTGTATATGCAAAACCGGGAATTCACTGGGCCCTAGGCTCACCCAACTCCTTTTTCAAAATAATATGCAACCAGGTCGTCTCATACTCGGGAGTAGTAGCAAGGGGAAGGAGAAACCTTAGAACCTGTTTAGCATGGAATAAAGGCATGTCGAGACGACATTCGGGATTTCTTTTATGTTCTCGTGTTTAGACGTTTATTTTCTTTTATTTATTTTGGAAATTTTCGTTGCGTTGAATTATTCTAGACTGATGATATTTTTGATATTTGAACGATTTATTTAAGTTAAATTTTTGGGACGTTACAATTGTACCTTATGATCAAGCACACACTCAAACATAGTGTTATTTCGTGAAAACACATTTGGTCTTCAGGCACCGACGAACCTTATAATCAGACCCAGTCATGCACGACAATAATTATGTTTTTTATAGTTTTTAGCATTGAAATCAAATGGGGATTCCACCTATGGATTAGTATAAATACCCCTTGAGAGTTCCATCAAGTAGAGAAGAAATTGAGAGGATAGAAGCCATTTGAGTTGAGAAAATATTGAAAGAGATTATACACAAGTTTTGGTTTGTAATTATATCTCTTTAGTGTTTGGGTATTCTTTATCCCTAAAAGTTCCCCGTCTTCACTATGGACGTATATCACCATACTGATGGTGGAACCACGTAAATATTTTGTCATTTGTATGTTTTTTTGCAATACTTTGGTAGATTGTTTGTTGTGCTTTCGATCCTACATTGTTTTCCACATTAGTTTTTGGTTAATATCATATACTTTATTGTCGGTGAATAAAGTTCATGATTTTATTTGTTTTTGGGACCTTTGTGGTGTTCAAAACCACATTATAGGCCCTTATATATATTGTATATATACTATATATATTGTGTATATATATTGTACAATATATACTAGATATACATTGTATTCTAGGGTTTTATTGTGAAAAAAATTTAGAGTTTACTAAAATATATATAAAAACGAGAAAATGAGAAGAACTTTTGGTTGGGTTTTGTAGTTTTTGGCAAACCTCGATGGCTTCCACCTTGAATGAACTTTCGGATTGTTGTGGTTTTTGGACAGTGACTTTATAGCATTTGTTTCTAAGTTATCGATAGTGGAGATCAATTTTGGAGGTCTAAAGTCGTGAATTTGTTGTTGGACAGTGGGCGGGTTTTCTTTTTTGTGATATTTGTTTCTTCCCTCTTTGCTTTATTTTGATTCCACACTTTCATGGTAGTTTTAATTTCCAAGAGTATGATAACTATTATGTGCTTCTAGTTTTATCTGGAGAAGACTTATTGTATTGTTATTGTATTAGTGGTAGTGGATTTTAATCGCCTAATTAAGGTCTCTTGGTTTTAAATTTAGTTTTGGAGGAATTCATGCAAAATTCCATGTGTTAAAGTGTATTATAATTAAATATTTTAAAAAGCAAGCCAATTTCATCAAACCCTAAAACATGCACCACAACCAAAACCATAGCATGGTTGCTACAACCACAAACCAATATAAACAGATCCTCCACAAGTGTATTATTGGTTCTGAAAGTGTATTATTGTTTGTTTTTTATTTGAGGGTTAACTAATTAATTAAAGAGTCAAACATGTGCATGTTTTTGTTGACATATATTTTGGGGTTCCTTTCACCATTTCCTTATTCATATAGCATTTCAATTTGTGCCTTTACTTGATTCATGAAGCTTTTTTATTATCTTGTAATATAATATGGATGGATTTGGATAAAAATTAAATCAAACATAAAGAAGGGGATTATATATTTACAAAATCCCTTTTCAAGTACTATGAATTGTTTGGTACCAAAAATAACATTCTCAAGTTGAGAAAGAAAAGTTAATTAACCAAATAATTTGCAAGTCTTTTAGGTTATGTATCCCAACGTTAAAAATATGTATTGCTATATTGATTGTCCATGATTGAAAAGCCATGCTATCTATGCATTTGGATTTCATCTAGAGTTAATGTGTCATGATCCCTTTGGATAATACAAACCGTTACCATACATTTACAATACAAACCATTAATTACTACCGTACATAAAATGTTTGTTTGGAAAGAAAAATATTGTATTCAAATTGTTTTTCATAAATAAGATATTTAGTGAATAGACTTATGTGAAACCAGGTTGTTTTTTTTAGACCATTTTTTATATATTTGAAACTTCAACAAAACACTGTATTTAAAGGTAACATTTGCAATGTTTTTCCTCTGAATGTTAATTAGGATTTTTTTTATTTTTACGGTATTTTTCTGTGAAATGTCAAATGTAAATATATGGTCTCACGGTCATAGGGACGGACCCAAAAAAAATTTCATATGGTGGCACCATATAATTTAGACAAAAAATATTTATTAAACACACGGTTTGTATCGACGTGTCTTCATGTTTTTATATACTAAGGTTCAATATCGCTTGATGTTTTTAATTTTAGCCTAATCCCACAAGTTCAAGGTATTTTTTAAGTTTTTTGCTTGATTTCAAGGAATTTTACAGTTTTTTTTATCGATTTCAGGGGACTTTTTTGGTTGATTTCAATAGTTTTTTCGGCTTTTTTGGTTGATTTAAAGAGTTTTTTTTTTGTTTTTTGGTTGATTACGAGGTACGGTTTCACTTTCCTTGAACTTCTTAATAGCATAAGATAGCACCTCTACAACGATACGGTTGCACCCTTCACAAACCCAAAACTTTTACCCTTCGACGGAAAGATAATATGGTGGCACGTGCCACCTTATGCCACCACACAGGTTCGTCCCTACTCACGGACTTCACAAAAACAGACTGATCTCGATGACTTGGCACCATTAAAGAGCATAAAAGAGGTTGAGATTTGACAATATTTACAATTGACTATATTCATAATAAACAATAGTGGTGTTGTTTGAAGTCTAGTTCAATTAGTTGAGTAGCTAGCGTGTATGTCATCATGTTCAAATCATAATTAGTTAAGTTGTGGAAACCAACACAAGAAGAATTGAAAAAAGAGCCTATATGGGGTCTAGACGAAAAGTATTATGATAGTGAATAAATAACCTTATAATGTTCAACTTAAAATAACCTATATAATGTAGAATTACCTATAAACCATAGAATTCTTTTTAATTATGGGTTCATAATAGATTGTGCACATCTTGACTAATCTTAAAAAACTTTGAAGGACAGACAAAAAAATCCTCAATAATCTTACAAGACTCGAATTAGTGACTCTTGAAAAGAACTCGTATAATTTAATTGTAGTATTCACATGAAAAAGGAAAAATGGCTTGAAAGGGGAGAATGCATGAGCTTCATCTTAACTTCTTGTCATCAAATCTAAAACTGACTAACCAATGAATTTTTGAGCAAAACGTGTATTTTCCGGACACGCAAACCGGTCCACACAGGCTACCAATTCCCAACGTGAGGGGCATACCTGACTTACTTAGTAGCAAGGCGATTGTGAGGGGGCTTGGGATCAAACCCAAGACCAACGGCATATTGGAGCAAACATCTCCTTGCCCCTTAACCAACTGAGGTACACGTCATTGGCTAACCAATGAATTAATGTTAGGATTTTTATACTTTCTAGAACTCATGATAAGTTATAGGGTTTTTCCTTTTACAACCTACTCTAATTCTCAAATACACCCTACTCTATTGTATTTATCTATTTTAATTGGTAATACACTAACATCCATGTTTATTTATCAATTTTAATTGGAGGACATATATGTATATTAGATTTTAAAATGTAGAGTAGGGTGTAAAAGGTAACACCTTCTATTTCATCAGTTAAAATTATAATATTTCACTCATTTGTTATATATGGAGTTAAATTAGAATCATTAATAATAAACAATAAAAAATAACCTTAATTAGTAATGAAAATATTTTAAAAAATAATGTGTTGGTAGATTCAAATTAGCACAGACATTTAGGAATTAGGATAGCCAAAAACACGTATCCGAAAAGATTGTTCCCGTTGACTTGAAAGATTTCTCAAAACATACTACATGTTTGAATTTTCCATAAGGAATACCGGAAAAGAAAAAACATTTGCGTTAGTTACATAGGACTAATTAGACAAGCTGTGTGTGTGTGTATATATATATATAATATATAACCACACAGAGAAAGAGAAAGAGAAACCATATATACCCACAAAGGCAAAAACTATTAATTTAGAAACCAATGAAGATGTCGAACAGCCTCGTTATTACTCTTGTTTTTTGTATACTCTTGATTCCATGTCCTCTTTTGGCTTATGCGGATCGTGAAGGTACTACTACTTCTAGTTAATTTATCTTATTGTCATCAAGCTTATGGATTGATATATATATATATATATATATGTTTATATCTTGTTTCTTTTTTTCAAAATGTCTTCTCTCTTGAAGGATGTTAATGAATTGTGTTAAATGCCAAATGCGTTCCTATTTTAATTCATTTTATTTTCTCGCATGCATACAGATATTGCCTATGCTCCTCCTGATCCCCCATATTTTTCAAAGACGCGTGTTCTTCAGGGTGCTGATCCAGTTCCAAATAATGGAAAACCTTCTCCTCATAACAAATGAAGTTCAGGAGGTCCTTAGTAATTCAAGTATGAAATGTTCCTGGCCCACTTTTAAAGAAGATCATATATAATCATAAAATATATATACTTAGACTACATATATATATATATATAGTCTTGGATGTTCTTGTATTCATGTATACCATCTATCCCTTATCTTAACTGTATCGTTATTTAAGTTCTCATGAATTCGGTATTTGTCGAATCAATGAATACTATAAGAAATTAACCACATGTATTCTTAGAATAAACGTGTATTTAATTTTTTGTTGTTAGAAATTTTGGTTAAACTTGTGGTTTTTAACTAACTTTGAACATAATTAAATATGTGTATATGTGTTATATGTAACATTCTTTTTATTGGTTTGTGTTCTCCTATATGAGAGCTTCGAAACCATATATTATGTGTCCAAAACGAAGATTGTGTAAATAAGATATTGATGCTCAAAGTAGAGCATTTGGATAGAAATATTAGCAATATTGATTGGAATTGGAAGGTGTCACACATAGGAGCGAGGAGTAAACTTTAAGGAGTTTATAAAGAAAAAATGTTCAAAGGGCGTACAAGCTCTTTGATAGGTTTTTCCTCCAACACCTACACGCGTGCAGGGGGGTTGCGGTTTGGCTATTTCGTAGGCTAAATCGATCGAACTTGTGTGCGTGCGCATCTGCGAACACGAATGCATCAGAATGATTTACCATATGTAACAATTTTCTTTCTTTTTCATGTCTTCCAAAGTGTATTAGTATGAAGAATCCTTTCATCTATGTTACAGCTTTTCTACATACTAATGCTTGTGTATAAATTAAACCAGATAATGTGCCAAATTAACTGTTTTATTTTTATAGTGATATTGAATCAAAATGAACTAGTTAACCTTCATCATCATTATGTTAGAATTTTGTTTGAATATTATGATGTTATTATCTAATTAAATGTAGTTTGTCCGGATATCATACTGTAAGATATTTCTGGCAAAAAAAACCATGTATGTGGACTCAAGAAATATAACATGTTTTTTTGAACGACAATAGGCAATTTTATTTCAAACAAAGCTAGCGAGACGCTATAACATATTTTGAGGTGCATTTTTATCAATTATATCTCATAAGGTTCAATCTATTTGATTATTCTCTATGGTCATTTTCTCGTTCCCATCTACTTAAAGTTCTATAATTAACCAACCAAAAATTATATAACAATTAAAATAGAAATATTAATTTACCAACTAGCTAGCTAGTGTACTTAAAATATGAACATGTTATATATTATTATTTCTTAGTTTTTATATCTCTTTTCTAAATTAGATATGTGATACCAGTGTAGCAATAAAGAGAGTTTCATGCCCAATATTTTTAATCTCAAACAAAACTAGTATACATCACTTAGACTTAAAGTCAGGATTGATTTTCTTAGACCAGTCTACAACCCCAAAAATTGTAAGCAAAGATCTTTTAATTATATATATATATATATTGCTATTCGATTAGGTTTATTTTTCCCAAATATTATTTAGATTTGTTGCAAGTAAACGAAGCATACGAGTTTCTTACGTTTTTTTTTACCAGCCATCACCACTTGCATATTTTGGGTGATATAAATTTATTCTCATGGCAGAAAATTAGTTCGTTCAAATATACGAGATGGACTCAAATTACATATATAGATTTATTTTGTCCAAAAGTTGAACGATATTATTAAATCAAAGTTATCTTTTAATTGTAACTAAATATAATTAATAAAAATAACAATGACTTAATAGTAAACTAATGTAAAGGATTGCAAGTTTTACGTTATTAATTACCCTTAATTACTTAACCTACAACAATTTTTCCTTTTCATTTTGAGAAAAAAAAATATGGAGATGTAATCATCTATTACAAACTTATTTTCTCCATCATTAGTTAAATTACTCATAACTTTCCCAAAGAAATGTCACAGTCAACCAATTGAAGAGTGAAACATTAATTGATACATCATGACTTGCTTTTTCCTTGTTCATATGTATTCAATTCCTAGACGTAGATCGATGAAGGAAATTTTCAAAAGTGGTTGTACCAAATAAATATTATAATATAAAAATAAAATAAAACTTATAAAAAAAAATTAAGGTTTTTTGAGTTAAGATCTCAATGATTTGTCAACTTTTAACAACCATTATGTGTGTTTCTTTATAAATTTTATACAAAGACCTTATTCTTTGAATATTTATAGTGGTTGGTTTTTTTTGAAACGGTAATGTATTAAAAAGCTAGCAAGAGACTAGCAAGTGAATTACAAGGACCGAAACAACAGAAGGGAATGGATCTTCAAATAATTATATTTTTGACGTTCTTCTTATTTCTCAACACCAACCACCTAAACAAATTGTCAATAATGTCATCAAACATATTACCCTTTTAAGTCGTTCCCTCAAACATACACTACTAAACGAAAGACTTTACCTACAAATTTTTCTCTACGAAATATGTCATTAAAGGTTAATTCCTCACAAAACTGTCACAAAAAGTTGATGGTTAAATTCATTATGGGTAATTTAAATCAGTGACAGAATTCCCGGAGATTCTCTAGGTGATCCGTTGGTATGTTTTTGAAAAACATCGGATTTTACCGAACCATGGATATTTTCTAGGTGATCCGTGGATAATCACCGATTGGAAATTTCTCAGGGTAATTTTTGTGGCTAAAAGTCATTTGTTTTGTAGTAACAATCATGTTATGGAAACATCATATCGAGTAACATACTGTAAAAAAAATCGCTTTGAGACAACTACGCTTCAATAAAGATCCTTGGACCGCATCTAATTAAGCCTTCCAAAGACCGACAAGTCAAGGAAGCTTTAGTTGCGATCATTTTCATCAGCTGTTATTGCCTATGGTGTTTTCAGAACAGGTGTGTCTTCGATAATCCACCTCCCCGTAAAGACACTCTCATGGATCAGATTCTCGAAAAATCATTCTGTTGGTTACTAGCTAGGTGTAGTGGGGGTGTTAAAAATCCTTTAATGTGGAGAATCCACTCGATCAATTGTAATCATGATTTTGTAATGCTTTTGTTTCTCCTTTGCTAGCTGCTTGCTAGCGGTTATGAAATGGTACTCTGTTTCCAAAAAAAAGCCTTCCAAAGCCTCATCTAACGATGAGTATGAGAGAACTGGTGTTGCCACCCGCCTTGAACTTTTGTTCATATAGCCGCCACAACTTCACATGAGAATAAGACATGATCGACCGTTTCAGTCTCCTGTATAGATGGAACAAATGATGTTGTCTATATCTATACCCATATGTATGATCCTCTCGTTTACTGGAATTCGACCCTGCATAGCCCTCCAACAAAATTTTTGATTTTATACAGGATAAGTTTGTTCCATCTCGTTGAAGAATTACCGTTCCGAACATGATTTGCTTATATTATCGTTCCCGAATATTTATGGTTATACATAACAAAATCTATTATATCATCACTACATAGTTTATAAACTCAACATTTATTTAATATGTTGTGTTTTCATATTACTTCGTAGCAATTGTTCATCGAGTTTGATACAACTGATACGTAAAGAATCGTGCACCCTCTATTTTCCTTCTATGTCATATCTATAATTAATTTATATCAAAATGCATTTCAGAAAATAAAAGTCTTACTTTATTTTTGAAATGGAAAAGTCTTACTTTATTGTATTTTTAAAACGATTGCTCGGAAATTTACATGCACCAACCCTTGTAAAATAGGAATTATTTTGTTTTCTACCGACAAAAAAGATTTTAGACTATGAAATTAACATTGCTAATAAATACAAAAGTATTATATCAAAATTCTATACACTTAGAGGTACAAAGTGATACTAGATAAAAATTACCATTCCCGTTAAATTTTATATCATATTACATCAAAATCGTAATAAATTTAAATTTATACGATTGAAGTTATTTAATCTTAGTAAAATAAAATCTAAAATAACATTGAGTAAAGAATAACATTTTAAAAGAATATTGTGGATTCACATCAATTCAAATAATTTAATTATTTTAGGAGAAGACATGAATACTTTTCAGCAAAGAGGTTCTGTTAACTTCAATGCTTTCTGAAAAGGAACGTTGCATTGAAAATTTCGTAGAATCTAGGAAAAAGAGATCGTAGTACCTAGGATTGATGGAGCATTCTTCCTTTCCAAGTAAAAGACTAAAAGGAAGTGTGTGTATATACATGGGGAGTACTAATGGCACCCTTAATATAAGCGCGTGTACGGAATTTCATATACTTTATAGGGGTGTGCACGGAATTTTTGATACTTTAATAGGTGTTGATGTTGACTTGTGTGAGGATGACATTCACTCTTAGGGGTGCCATTAGCCTCCCCCATATACATACACACACAGAGAGAGAGGAGAAAGTTTAAATGTGAACTTAAATTTGGTTATAAACGTGAGGACAAATGATAGCGCGATATTTGTCTTAATGGAACCTTAGTACCATACGTAACATAAAATAAATATTCAGACTGAATAAAACTGAATATAGTATTTAGTCAGTCTGAATAAAACATTATTCAGACTGACTAAATACTATATTCAGTTTTATTCGGTCTGGATATTTCTTTGATTATTCAGTCTGAATATGACACGTGTCTCGCTATCATTTGTCCTCACGTTCACAACCAAATTTAAGTTCTCATTTGAACTTTCCTCCCTCCCTCCCCCTCTCTCTCTCTTTATATATATATATATGTATATAGATATATATAAAGTCCGGACGACTTTTCCATGCCACTAAGTGGCCCCAAAAGTCACTTGTTACCCGTTAGTACAAAATCATATATGATTTTGTATTGTTCGCTTATTTCCTTAAATTAAATATGTATCATTCTCGTATGAACCCGCTCATATATATATATATATATAAAGGCGGGTTCAAATGAGAACTCAAATTTGGTTGTGAACGTGAGAACAATGAGAATGCGATACGTGTCTCATTCAAAGAAATATACTACTGAATATAGTATTTATTCAGTCTAAATATACAAAGAAATATTCAGACTGAATATATTATTTATTCGGTCTGAATATTTCTTTGTATATTCAGTCTGAATAATCTATATTCAGACACGTGTGCCGCTCTCTTTTGTCCTCATGTTCACAACCAAAATTAAGTTCTCATTTGAACCTTCCTCTCTCTCTCTCTCTCTATATATATATATATATATATATAGGGTACACTTGTGGATCACATATGATGTGGGTTCGACATAATATTAAATCATAAATGATTTAATATTATGTAGGACCCACATCACATATGGTCCACAAATTGTTCATTTGTTCCTTTAAGGAGGGTAGTTCTCATTTGATCCGTCCCCTATAGAGGGGAGGGATCATACGAGAACCACCCATTTTTAAAGTAATAAAAGAACACTTTGTGGACCACATTTGATGTGGGTCCCACATAATATTAAATCATTTTTTATTTAATATTAAATCAGAAATGATTTAATATTTTGTGGAACCCACATCATATGTGGTCCACAAGGTGTTCCTTTATTCTTTTAAATTTACAAAGTTCTCATTTGGAAACTTTACGAATGGTAGAAACTTAGGCAAGTCAATATAAAAAATAATTTTTTTATGATTTTTTTTCCATCAAATGTTATGATTTAAGATATTATTGCACATATGTTAAGATATTATTTCTTTGTATATTCAGTCTGAATAAAATGTTAGAATAATTTTTTTCAATATTTTTTTCATCAAATGTTAAGATATTATTTCTTTGTATATTCAGTCTGAATAATCTATATTCAGACACGTGTCGCGCTCTCATTTGTCCTCACGTTCACAATCAAAATTGAGTTCGTATTTGAACTTTTCTATATATATATATATATATATATAGAGAGAGAGAGAGAGGGGAAGGTTCAAATGAGAACTTTGCATTTTTAAAGGAACAAAGGGACATTTGTGGATCACATATGATGTGGGTCCCACATAATATTAAATCATTTGTAATTTAATATTATGTGGGACCCACATCATATGTGGTCCACAATTTGTTCATTCGTTTCTTTAAGGATGGGTGGTTCTCATTCGATCCCTCCCCTATATATATATATATATATATATGTATATATAAAAGTTCAAATGCGAACTCAAATTTGGCTGTGATCGTGAGGACAAATAAAAGCGCGACATAAGTTATATTCAGACTGAATAAAGCAAATATGCACAAATGCGTATAAACGATTGAAACTGTTTTTTTTCTACGCACGTGTACATATTACAAATTATCGGTATGCATTTGTGTATATCATTCATATCGAGAGTTATCAAGTTGTTCTTCAGTTTTCCATATTTTTGAGGTTTATCTTGAATCTAACCCTCTATATATAGCTATAGCTAGAAGAATAAGAAATTAAGAGAAGTCTTCCACAATCATGTCCTCTTTGGTGTCCAGATTCCTAATTACTCTTGTGTTTTCAATACTCTTTGATCATATCAAGTACTTTTTTGGCTTCCGCGGATGGTGAAGGTATGTATGGTACTAAGGTTCCATTATGAAAGTTTATTCCCTATAAGTACTAACATCAAGTGTATATATATAAGTTGATGGTCATGGTTTCATATCTTTTTTTCCAAATATCTTCTATCTAATACTTGCTTTTGGTACACTAAAATATGTACTTAGATCAGCGAAATTCCACAATATTCAATTTATATAACTTATTCTTCTTGTATACAGATCTTGCCTACGCTACTCCTCCTCCTTCTCCTCCATTTTCTTCGAAGAGGCGGGGTCTTGCTAATGCTGATCCAATTCCGAGTCCCGGAGATAACCCTTCTAACGGCGTAATTGGAACAACTAGTGCAAATCCTTAGTAATTCAAGTATTGAATGTCACTGGACCACTAACTAGAAAACTGGGTTCAGCTAAAGTTTTTGACTAATTGTTCCGTCGAAAAATCAGTTTTTCAACCAAAAATTTATGACGAGAATTTCCGTCAAAAACCCACATTTTCAATGGATTTTCGACGAAAATATCAGTCTAAGATATTTATCTGTTTTGTAGTGAACATTCATGGTGGGGGGGGGACATTAAATCAATATCATAATCACTTAGATATATTCTTGTATTCTTGTATTCTTGTATTCATGTATAATATATCATCTCTTATTGTCATGTCGACAATTAGATGTACTAGTAGGAATAATGCTTTTAATTATGTTACAGCTTTTCTACATATGCCAATACGTCAATTCTTGTATAAACGTGTCATGTTTCAAAAACGTACGTTTTATTAATTTAATAAAATGAACTATTTAATTTAGCATGGTCACACGATTGTAAGTACCCATTCTTTATTTCATTAGAATTTTATTTTATTTGAATACCGTAAAACTAAGTCTTATAAAATAGTCTATTAAGACATTTAAACACTTTTGATACGATATAAACTTGGTTTTATTATAATAATTAGTCATATTGATTGAATACGTTATGTGTATATTACATACGTGTTAACAAATTCTTCACATAAGTCGTAGTCGGATGGGCACAAGAAAAATACCCCTAGATGTAGCCTATTGCGGACTTATATTCATCACTATCAATTAGAATCCGCATGTAAAGTTCACATATGTTTTCCAAGAGAAATATCACAATCAACTAATTGAAGAGTCAAGCATTCACATCTCGTTCATATTCTTTTTTCGAATTCAATTTTCATGCTATTTCTTAGTAAATGTTGATGGACTTTTGTACCTCTAATACGTTAACAATCTTGCACCTTCCATTTATTTTTATATATTTTTAAAAATAGAAGGATTGTGGTCAAAGTCGGATGAATCACATGATTTTACACGTGATTTCAGTGTAAAATTATATGTGATTCGATTGTTTTCTATTTTTTATTTAATTGTAGTTCCCGTATGAATCTGACTATATACATATATAGGGGCATGTTTATACGAGAATGATACTTATTTAAGAAAATAAGAGAGTGAATTTCAACCATATGTTTTATTAGATAAATGCTATAATCTTAATAACATATTTTGCAAATATTAGAGATCAAATACAAATTTGCACCAAGGTTTTTAGAGGCATAATTAATAGAACCACATATTTGATTTTCAAATCAAATAAAATCTCAATTACATATTGTGTTAAAGTCATTTAAAAAATAAGTCATAATTTAACTTGTATTTAAATAATTCATTTTTTATTAAGGTAATATATGTAAAAAATTATAATTTTCGTCAAAAATTACTATTTTAATTTAAATCACATGTGATTCACAATTAATTAACTTTTTTAAAAGTTCTTAATCACATATGATTTAAAGTGTGAAAATATTGATTTGAAATTAAACGTTAAAAAATAAAAAAAAAATGAAACATAATCATATGTGATGTGTAACGAAATACATTTAATATGTATAATATCACATGTGATTTCAAACATTATTTATAATATACATATATCAAATATGATATTGTAGATAAGTTTTATTTCTTTTCTACTTAATTTACTATTATCAATATCACATGTGATATTTATGATGAAAATTAACGATTTCTTTGTAAAAAAAATGTCGTATATAGTTTGGGATATTTTAAGAATTTATTTATACAAAATGTAGGCGTATGATAGTTTAGAATATTTTATTTTTTAAAAATAATAATCATCACTAAAAGCAATTGGGATATTTTTTTTTTAAATAATCATTTTTAGTAAAACTAATCCTATTTAAAAAAATAAATGAACGATTCTCAACCATTCATTTAAAATAATTATTTTTAGTCAAAGTAATTTTGGACAAAAATGTCCTTTTATTATTATTTTGGGATATATTTTTTTTAAATGAGTGGTTGAGAATTATTTCTTTATTTTCTTAAACATAATTAATTCTTGTTTGAACCTCCCTCTATATATGTATATATATATATATATATGAAATTAACGTCATTATGTTTTTATTATGATAATATAAATAATAATGTAATATGTTTTTATATAATATTTATATAATGCAAATATTCACAAAACTCGTCATCTTTGGGGAAGTTAGTTTGAAGTCTTAGGTCTTGTAAAAGGAATTAAAATCTAGGTTAGAATCTACTTGTAATATTTTGTTGGCATGTTTATATAATTCAACCTTTTCTCTTATTTTTCCTAGCTAGTTCATATGTATTCCAATCCATTCATTTGATCCATTTATTTTGATTCATATATAGAAACTTGTAATTAATAGACGTTGATGAATGTAAATATAACATAAAGAAGTGTATTATATACTTGGAAGAATCTTGCACCCTGTGTTTCTGTTTTACATCCTTTCATTAAATGAAGAGTACTTCTTGGTTGCATACACTACTAATTAGTGTACATAGTAAATTTGAAAGAAAGGTGACAGAGAACATTGTATGTTTTGCCGTCATGGTGGATTCAAAACAACAATATATTATTTGTTATAATTTTAGTGGAAAATTTATAGTTAATGATTAATACCATTATAAAAGTAACAATAATAAGAATTAATGCCAAATCTTAACTTCAATACTCACAAAATTAAAAACTTTGGGAGAAAAGAAATTTATGGAAAAGTAATATATACTACATACATAAGTTGGTAACCTTCATCAAACATAGCTAATATCACAAAATTACACCTTATGATACTCACAAATATGTTGAAATCTTTTGGGAAACATCATACATTGTTGGCCTCATTTCAGGGTTGGTATTCAAACATGCTATTGCCAACATGATAATGGTTATCAACATCTCTTTTATTTCTAGCAAAGGTAATGGAAGACGTTGATCCACAAAATCTTTTAACTTCATCTTCTCATATGAGAGAGAGGTAATAATATCACCCGGATGCTCGCCTTTGATCACTTCAAGTGCAATTACCCCAAAGCTATATACATCACACTTTGTAGTCACCTTCATCGTATAAGCAAGTTCTGAAAACAAAAGGAAATATTATAGTAGTGTATTTGTGGCAAGTTCTTGAGTATGTATAAAGAGGGAGGTTTAGGGGAAAAACCGCAAAGAAAATGATAAAAAAACACCCTGGTAAACTTTCATCTGAACGGTATGCACATATGCATACAAGTAATTGTAGTTATTTCTTGGTTTTTATACACGTGTACATGTTATACACATGTGCATACCGAACAAATTGCTTACAACTTACTTGTATGCACATGTGCATACAGTCTAGATAAACACTTACCAGGGTTTTCATTAGTTTTTCATTTATTTGCAGTTTCCCCTAAACCTAACTCTCTCTCTCTCTTTCTCTCTCTATATATATATATATATGTGCAAAACAGAAGGAAAATTTTGTAACCTGGTGCAAGGTATCCAAATGTTCCGGCAGGAGCACTCTCGTTTGATGAATTTGGATACAAAATCTTGGATGTGCCGAAGTCTGAAATGCAAGCCTCGTTGTCTGAATCAAGGAGAATATTTTTGCTTGATACGTCTCGATGAACTATAGGGGTTGAGCAATCATGGTGCATATATGATAAAGCATGAGCGACGCCTTTGATTATATTCACTCTCTTAGTCCAATCCAATGTTTTTGCATCTTCTTTTCTCAAGATCTCAAACAAATTACCTCCTTCTAAATACTCATAAACCAAAAATGAGTGTCTTTTATGTGAACAATACCCGTAGAGCTTCACAATGTTCCGATGCCTTATTTCAGTCAATGCCTTCACCTCATTTAAAAAACTATTGCGATCAACCATATCCGCAGATGAATGAAGTTTCTTTACAGCAACGATCTCATTTGATGCCAACTTTGCTATGTATACACTTCCACATCTTCCCTTTCCAATACAAAATGCTTCATTGAACTCTTGTGTCACCTTTAAGATTTCATCATATGTTTCCTTTCCACTAAAAGTCGAAATGGAAAAGAATTCCATGTCATGATGATCTTCCAACCGTTCGTTTGTCGATGACATCCTCTTTCTTCGATGACAATAGATGACCATTCCGAAAAGTATACCAAGTAAAAGTGCTCCGAGAAGAGGAAGTGAAATAATAAGTGCAAGGTTCCGACCCTTTTTTGTATTACGCCCTAAATTATTGTCGCATTGTTGTAACCCGGTAATGTTACCACACAAACCTTGGTTCCCTTGTAAGCCTTCTAGCGAAATATTCAAAAAGCCTTTGCTATTAGGAATTGGACCTTGCAAGTCATTATAGGATATGTCAATGCTCCATAAAGCATTCATTGATTCCATGGACTTTGGAATAGAGCCAGATAGTTGATTGTGAGAAAGATTTAGCTTCTCCAAACTACTCAAACTTGCTATTTGTGTTGGTATTGTTGATGTGAGTGAATTGTTGCTTAGATCAAGATTCGACAAGTGAGACAATCGACCTAATTGGATTGGAATCTCATGAACAAATTTGTTGTTCCCCAAGTTTAACTGAAACAAATTTAAGCAATTCCCTAAAGTGTAAGGGATTCGCCCATCGAGATTATTCTTAGACACATCCAAGAGAGTGAGCTCGGTAAGTGATCCGAGTTCTAGGGGTAAAGCACCCGAAAGTTGGTTGTTGCTCAAAACCAAGGTTGTCAAACGATTCATCCTTCCAAACTCTATTGGCATCTCTCCAACCAAATGATTAAATGAAAGATTAAGCATAACTATTTGAGTAGAATTGCCAAGTGATGGAGGTAAATTACCACTTATATTATTTCCTCCAAGTTGCAAAGATGTTAAATTCTTGCACTTGCTCCAATTATCAGAAAGTTCCCCATAAATCTTGTTGTCATTGAGACTAATGAATTCAAGATAAGGGTAGACACCAAATATTTCTGAAAGATTTCCAGTGAGTTGGTTTCCATCGAATCGTACTCTAGCTAGCCTTGAACAATTGTACAAACTCTTCGGCATTGTTCCTGTTAACTTATTACGAGTTGCAATCAACAATTCTAATCTCCCTCCATTACATATTCTATCAGGTAAAGAACCTGAAAATTTGTTTTCAGAAAGTTCTATTTCAACCAACTTCAGATTTCCTAACTCTTGTGGAAGAGAACCAGAAAATTGGTTATTTCTAAGATGGAAACTCTCTAGTTGTAGAAGGTTGCCAATTGACTTAGGAATGGAACCATTAAGCTGATTATTACTTATTTGCAGATCGACAAGCGATGACATGTTTCCGATATCTTCAGGAATGGGACCAGAAAGATTGTTCGAATAGAGACGCAAATAGATAAGGGATTGAAGACGACATAGAGAATTCGGAATCGAACCCGTGAGACTATTGTTGTAAAGATTTAGCCATTGAAGTGAACTCAAAACACCTATTTCTGGAGGAATAGAACCGTTTATCCGATTGTCAAACAAATTCAGTCTAATCAACTTGTTAAGTTTTCCAAGAGTGTTCGGAATAGGACCGGTTAAAAGGTTGTTCTCCAAATGAAGCCCAGTTAAATTAGTGAGGTTTCCTAATTCATAAGGAATGGAACCAAAGAGTTTGTTACCATTAAGAAATAGATAACTAAGGTTGGTCAAGTTACCCAAACATAAAGGAATTTCACCACTAAGAGCATTGTCATACAAAGCAAGCCCAGAAAGAGACTTCATATCGCATATCGAATGTGGGATTGAACCGTTTAATTGGTTTTCAAACAAATGAAGTGTTTCAAGATTCGCCAATAACCCGATTTCTAGAGGGATGATACTAGAAAAACGATTATTGCTAAAATCAAGATAAACAAGTTTCGACAAGTTACTAATCCCAGATGGGATGACCCCAGAAAAATTGTTGAAACTTAGTTCGAAATGCGTAAGGTTTGGAAATGATGGAAACGAGAAGCTATTCAGTGTACCTGTTAAACTAGAAGACGAAAGGTTCAATCTCGTTATACTTTCATCAGAATTGCAAGAAATCCCATACCAATAGCACGGATTATTCGAAGAACGGTTTGGAAGAAGAGATATCCATGAAGGTAATACAGAAATGTTGTTTTGTTGTTGGAGGCTTTCTTTCCATTCAAGAAGAGCAATGACTTCATCATCAGAACCATAAGCAACTATTGAAGAAAGAGAGATTGTAGCAAACACAAGAATACAAAACTGCATGAAAATGGCCTTCTCCATAGATAAAGGATTTTCTAGTTTTTTTGTGTTATGATGCCTTATGAGAAATTAAAATGTCATATAGTTCCAATTTATACAACTGTTTGAATTGATTTCCCAATATTGGAGGAAGTTTTAGGTAGAAAAAGAAAATGTATAATACTTTAGTTTTGTTTTCTAGTCACCTTTACAAAGCTATGATTTTATGACTGTTGAATATTCAATGTTTGACCTATTGTTTTATACATCAACATTTATATTTCTTTTTAATCATAATAAACATAAAAATGATATTGGTGGAGATGTTGCATACACGTAAGAACATACAAAGATATAACTATGACCTATCAAATATTTGAAAAATAGTTGTATAGAGCAATTAATTTGTAGTTTTAAGCGGTGTTTTAAAACCCGGTTTAACCCCGGCCGGTTGAACCGGAACCTGAGATAGTGACCGGTTGAACCGGATGAACTACGACCGGGTTAATGACTATAACCGGCCCGGTGCAACCCAGACGGGTTTCACAAAAAACCGGTTCAACCGGAGTTGAAACCCGTTAAAAATCAGGTTAACCCGGCCGAAATAATAAAATTAAAAAAAAACTAAAACAAAAATACTTGGTTTGATGGTTATGTTTCTTTTTGATGTATTTTGATTGATAAAAAAAACTTATGGTTATGTGTCTTTTTTAATGTATTTGGATTGATGTAACATTTGTTGTTTGTGAATTTTTAATGTTGGAACTTGTGGACATCAATCTATTGGTTATATATATATATATATGTGTGTGTGTGTGTGTATGTACGCGGGAAAATGAAAAAAATACATGGGAATTATTGAAACCGGTTAACCCAGTGGTTGAACCGATTGAACCAGTTAACCCGGGACCCAGTCACCACATCGGGTCAACTAAAAACCCGGATTTTAAAACATTGGTTTTAAGCCAACGTATTAATCTATAACTTATTTGTAAATAACCAACATATGTTAATGAATTCCAAACTAAGCACTTGCATGAGTTGGAATGAAAATAATGAAAAACATAATCGTACGGACGAACAAAATATAGTTGAAAATCACTCGGCAACAAATTAAACGGTACGACTAAAATATAAGGAAAAAAACTTCGATTGACAACGAAAATGTTGTGTTCCTACTAGTTGATTAGAAACAAACTAAATGTATATATCTTTAGGGTTCAACCTTCTAATTTTTCTTTTTTATTTGTTTGTTTCCACTAAAGATAGGAGAGTGACATATGAATTAATGGTGTTATATATAGGAAAATTAATAAAAATAATCATCTAAGCCGTGTGGTTTAACCTTCTAGTTATTTCTCTTCAAGGTTTATCAAAATAGTATTACGGATCTAGTTAAACGACAATTTCTTTTACAGATTCTATCCCTATCCATAATTTTTCACATCCGCAATTGCGGACCTAACCTTACAGTTTTTATAAAAAAAATACACTTCTTACATAGGTCCTGAATTGCGGAGGTAGTTTTTTTGCGGAACTGAGTCTGTTTTAGTAAAATTTAAATAGAAATTACTGGAAGATGAAACCACATCCAAAAAATAGCTATTGTAATTAATTTCCGTTGTAATATCCTTGCAAGAATTTTCCGCCCCACCAGTATCAAAAATTTATATCTAAAAGTCAAAGTCGTTTTTAATAAAACTACGACTTGTTTGGTTCATCATATGGCATAACGTACACTTATCTACAAAGTTGAATAAAATGTTTATGATTATATCATTTGTTATTTCTTCCCATTTTTTAATTTCATTTGTTGGCCTCATCAATTAAATCTTCAAATGTCAACTAGAATATCACATTTTGAAATACGGTAAACAAAATTAATAATCAAAAAGATTATGGATTTATAATACACACATAATGTAATAATGATTGTGTTATGACTTATTAGATATGTAAAATAAATACGGTAAACAAAATACCATATATAAAGATTGTCAATTTAAATCTAATAATCAATGCAATTTAACTTGTGTGTTTATTAATTTTTGATCGAGTTTGTTAATCACCAAAATTAATGGTTTTATCTGTTTGAAAATTTGTCATATAAAAAAATGAGTTTATAAAACATTTCTCAAAAGTGTTGTATGAAATAGTTAATACTACATTTTATTTTAAATGATCCTAAAAAACTTGTTGAAAAGTCCAAAAACATCATATAAACTTACTGCAACACTTTTAGATAAAATTATTTATAGTTCAGTCCTATAAATTAACTTAAAACTTATAAAGTATCATATTGGAACGGTTAGATATTTTAGTCGTCCTATAAACCCAATTTTATTGTAATGTGATCTTAAAGCAACTTATTAAACTTTATATATTGAGGGTTAGGTTCCGATAAGAAAAAAAAGTTATTGTGAGGAGCGTAAAAAGAGATTTTCATCATTGGATCAATCCTAATTACATGTCAACACTATTGAGGTGCACTGAAATGTACCGGATCAATTCTCTTCTAAAGCGCAATTCACACGTGAACATGATATTAAAAATATCAAGGGTCCATATGTCTTCTTCACATTAATTATTTTCCTCAAACAATTCTTCGACTAGATATTAATTGGTAATACATAATTGCTTAATTTAAGTTCATATGTAATTATTGTATACATTTTAAATGTAATTTTTTAAAGCTCTTTAAAAAGGTAAAAAAAAACTAATTAATAATCAACGAATAAATTCATTCAAATACAAAATAATCATTAAACGCTATTAATACCATATTATAGTTTATCAATATCTTCATCAAAAACTATATTTCATCACTAAAATTGAATATTTATTTTTAAATATAGAATGAAGTTATAAAATTTTGAATTAAACTAAATAACAAAAACAAACTTAATTTTTAATTTGACACTAATATTGATTTATTATTTTCCGAGCTTTCTATCGGATATTCAAATTAGCATAACACTACCACTACCACTAAAATATAACATAATAACAGTCAAGTTTGAAACGAAAATGGTGTGTTCATACTAGTTATTTCAAAATAAACTACCAAATACATAATCTAAAACAGTCAAACATACATATATCTTGTTCATACGTATTTAGGTTCAACTCCCTTTTCTTGTTTCTTTCCCTCTTTGTTTGTTTCCAACTTTCTTTATCGATCTCCAGCAATGTTTTAAAACCCGGGTTTTTAGTTGACCCGGTGTGGTGGCCGGGTCTCGGGTTAACTGGTTCAACCACCGGGTTAATCGGTTTCAATAATTCCCTTAATCCCTTATATTTTTTTTCATTTTCTTGCATACATACATATATATAATAATATAAAGTAATAATTTGATGTCTACAAGTTCCAACATTAAAAATATACAAACAACAAGTTTTACATCAATCCAAATACATTAAAAAAACACATATAACACGCATTTTTTTACAAAAAACGGGTTAACCGGGTTTGAGATACGTGTTTACCACCGGTTTAACCGGGTTTTTGAGAAACCCAGTCGGGTTGAAACGGGCCGGTTATTAGCATTAACCGGCGTTAGTTAACCCGGTCACTACACCAGGTCCCGATCCAACCGGTTCGACCGACTGGGTTAACCCGAGTTTTAAAACATTGATCTCCAGTTTGTTCGGTGGGCCATGAGAGCGAGACATGAATTATTGTATTGTATAGATTATGATATATTATGTGTTTTTCTTCGGAATTTAATAAGCTTTTAATTATATTACTTACTATTTTTCTCTGTTCTCGATTATTTCTCATAAATTGTTGGCTTCATTTAAGTATTTGTCAACAACAATGACGTATTTTCTTATGATAGCATGAACATTAACACAAGAAAAGTAAGCCAACTACGAAATCTTGAACCACAAACAAAACTGTCTTGAAAAAAGCCTCAGTCTGAAAGACTAGAAGTTGAGAATAAGATCGAAACCACAACTTCTTATCCAAAGCACGTAAGTGGCCAAGTGACTTATTGAACGACATTTCATTGTGCCAAAACCATGGGGATGGACTATGGAGTTAAAGTTATTTCATTCAAGAGAAAAATAATGAGTTTATAATCTTGTTTAGTGAATCTTTTTTTCGGTTTTTACAACAGATAAGCCTAACAATGGGATAAAGATTGTCACCCAAGTAAAGAAAGCAAAAAAGTATTTTGTGTTGTATTCCTTCAACAAGTATGTCGTGTACTTTTATATATTTCTTTAATCGTATGAGTAACACTGCATCCATCTCATTAGATATTTGATTACAAAATCTGACTTCGTGATCTAAGATTAGTGTGCAATTGTTCATCTCGTTGTGGTATCTTCTTGGTTGCAATTGATCGTGTTCCAAAATGTTTGGCAACAATTAAGATTTTGAATCACACAGAAAACTGAGTGAATTACATCCTAGGTCTTGGTCTATCGTATGCTTTTTCTTGCCAAATTGATCATTTAGAGTGATTAAAAAAATGTAAAGGGGCGTTCCATTCAAGTATGGGAGTGAAAATGACACAGAATGAATTTCCATTCAAATTTACTCTGGAACGCAAACTTGGGTTTATGAAGGAATAAACCCATTATATTATATAAAACTAAAATAATTTCTTTTATTCTCACTATCATTGATTAATGTTTAATATCCCTATGCCCTAACCAAACAGCCTCTAATTGCTACTAATAAGTATTTTAGTCATTTTACTATTTCCCTCATTTTCTATTAAAAACGTAAAACATTATATCATATTGAATTGTATACACAACATACGTGATGCATACCACAAAAGCTGTAAGTTGTCATATATAAATAATATATACTTCAAAAAGAATGTGGTAACTCAGTGCATGCTCTCCAAACAAGAGTGGCGGAGGCCTTTGAGGGTAGTGGGGGCCAAGGCCCCCCTATTTTTGAGTTTCTCTATATCCCATAGGTATAAATTAAGAATATATTTGCATAATAAATTATTGGCCCTTGAATAACCTTTATCAAACCTCTGGAAGTATCCTAATACTTAGTGTTTATAATTCATAAAATAATATAAATAATAAAACACTTAATTTACATAATAAACTATAGTAATATAATTAATAAATAAACAAAATGTATTTTTGTTGGTTTATCTATTGTAAATTGTAATGTTGTATTTGATATATTGATGAAAATATTGTACAAATTTGATGAAAGAAACTGTGATTTATTGATAATTAGATCTTATTTTTGAATCACTTATTATCGTACTTGATATTTTTAAGTTACAGGATTTTACGATATTTTAATTTTAATGTAAATAGAAAATTAAAATATTTGATTAAACTAGTTTTCTAATGTAGTGAAAACGTGTAAAACTTTATTTTTCAAAAATAAAATAACCCTAAACCATAAAAAAAAATTTAAATAAAATAACCCTAAACCATATTTTTTTTCAAAAATAAAATAACCCTAAACCATATTTTTGTTACTTCATATTTGATACGTAGGTCAACTTGAAATTCAATCTAATGTTCATGGTGTTTTAATAGAAAGATTGCAAATTTTTCTCAAATCCTAAACCGATACAATAAATTGAGAATACCACTATATCTAGCATTCCTATAATTGAGAACTCCTATAAGAACTTAAAATGTCCAAGGGAAATAAAATGTCCGTGTTCCGCCACTGAAACAAGGTTAACCGACAGAAGATTGTCCTCACTGATTATTCCAATGAAAAGGTGTTGAAGTTTTCACGAGGTCTTTGGATCAAATCCAACCCTCCACCCACTCTGTCATATAAGACCATGAATTGAGGACGGACCAGATTTTTTTTATACGATGACACCATACAACATAGACAAAAAAATAATTATAAAACGGTTTTATTGACGTGTCTTTAGGTTTTTAATATCTTACGATGTGTTTTTAAAGTTTTTTTAAAAATACGAGGATATTTAAACTTTTTTCCTTGATTTTAAGGGATTTTAAAGTTTTTTTTATTAATTTCAGGAACTTTTCAATTTTTTGGATTGATTTCAAGAGTTTTTTTGGGATTTTTAAGCTCTTTATCAATTTCGAGGGATTTTTACCCTTTTTTTAGTTGATTTTAAAAGTTCTTTTTTCGGTTTTAGTATTTGATATTGACGGTCTTTAGTAACTAAAAACGAATTAAAAATATACTTTTAGGTAAATTAATGATTACATATGAAATTAATAGAGTGTTTATTAAATGTTATTTAAGTACAAAATTAATAGAATATTTAGTATGTTATTAAATGTTATATATAGTTACTATCCAAAAAAAATTAGTTATTAGCATCAGGTTGGATCGAACCTGAAATCATCTCTATAAGAAGTTTTAAT
Source organism: Silybum marianum (assembly GCA_036898165.1). NCBI lineage: Eukaryota > Viridiplantae > Streptophyta > Magnoliopsida > Asterales > Asteraceae > Silybum > Silybum marianum. The sequence goes on along the minus strand of CM072535.1, from coordinate 3,424,612 downwards.
TCAGTTGAAAAAAGCCACTGTCCTATTTGTGTCATTGGAAGAATTGGTGTGGTTCCTCAACGCCTGGACACCAGAATATCGCAACTTTACGTAAGGTAGAGTTTGGTTTTTTCGGGGTGGAGCCATTAGAAAGAAATTCAAAATGTTCCCGATGGAGCCATGGGTAGCTAAAGTGTTTGCACTTTGATTCCCTTCCCTGAATCTACGCTCTTCGGCCTATAGTAAATGAATGAGAGGGTATGGGGTTCCGGGTCTTTTAAACCAAGGAGCGAATTCGTTCAGAAGTCGGTTGATTGCTTCTATAGATAAGGTGGAGCATCCTAACGAATTTCAAGCGCCTATGAATTAGTTCCAAGAAAGCAGTCGTTCACGTCTAAGTAGGTGTGTCTCATTCACACGAGGGGGCGGAACATTGAAGTGATGTGTTCCAATAATTAATGATGGATGTGGAAAGAGAGGAGGTAGCCCAAATCTTCCAATAGACACATACGAAAGGTTCGAAAAGAGTGATGGTGGAAAAGAAGTTCAGTTTCAAATTATTTAAGAGCACTGTAAACAATATGGTTGCAACGCCAATGAATCCAAAAAATTTACCCATCGATGAAAATATAATACGATGGCAAGGCCACTGAAGGTCCGCCCCTCATGAATTACCTTTCTCATAATGGTTGTGGGACCAACACACTTAAGGCGCTCTAGAGAGTAGCGCAAACCCTCGTTCACAACAATAACAACATGAACAAAATATATTCAAAAGGTGCTTTTGGAGCACCACATAAATCAATCAATTCATTAATATAAATAAGTTACTAGAGTATATGACTTCCTCTTTCCATACATAGATATGAGATATTTTAAATTAAATGTATGTTTAAAACTCAGCATATTTCCAAAAGTTTGCTTTATTAGGTATCAAATATTCATGATAACAAAATCGTAATCGTTTAATCAAACGTTTTCGGTTCTCCAGGTTTTTTTACCTTAAAAAGTTAAAAAACTTTACAAAAAATTATACATAAGAAGAAATGTCAAAGTATCTTTCTAAATCTAAAGGATCCTAAATCTAATGTGTATGTAACGCTCCTTGACCCTAGCTCTGTGACGGATTTTACTAAGTCCGTTTGGTTTGTTTTTAAATAGCCTATGAGATACCGACCTAAGCCAATGAAGGTTTGCAGTTTTATAATCTAAAAGCAGGGCTCGTAATTAGCTCAAACCGATCTTAACCCATCTCTAAAAGCCTTCCAAAACTAGATTTATAGACAACCTAAAGAGAACATCAAGCTTTACTATGGACACATTCGAGATCAAGATAACTAGGGTCTTGTTTTTTTTTTCATTTTAAGCTCTTGATCACCACTTACTTATGTATGATTCATTTAGACGTTTCATAACCATTTCAGAACTGAAATCAGACTTCAGACTTCAACACCTCTTAAAAAACAAACCCCCCCCCCCCCAAGTCAACAAAATACCGAATTCTCCAAGTAAAATATGTAGAACTCCAATATGATACCCAAACCATTTGAAACCTAAAAGACAACACCAGTGATTTTTCCGTTTAAAACTTAGACAAAACAAGTAAGATGATTACAGAGATATATTGTACATACCCGTTAATCAAATTAGGAAACTATAGCCTACGAAACGCAAATAATTACACGAAAACAAATAATTAAAGATAAATGATATATAAATGCAACAAGAATGGAGTTCTCTACAGGAAAAAAAAAACCAGAGATGAGGTCTAGGGAGGGTAGGATGTAGACAGACATTACTTTTTACCCTACAAGGGAGAAAGATCATTTATGTGAAGACCTCCCGCTTGCAAAATAAAAGGTTGAGTAAATTACATTTTTAGTCCCTGTAGTTTGTTAAAAATTGTGGTTTTAGTCCCTGTGGTTTTGAAATTTCGGTTTTGGTACCTATCGTTTGCAATTCATTTCTATTTTCGTCCATGAGGCCAAAACACTACTTTTAAGGACGAACGACTAAAATAGAAACGAATTGTAAACTATAGAGACGAAAAAAGCAATAAATTTTAAATCATAAGAACGAAAAAGGTAATAAATTATAAATCATAGAGACCAAAACCGAAATTTCAAAACCACGGGGACTAAATCCGCATTTTTTAACAAACCAAGGGGACTAAAAACGTAATTTACTCTAAAAACTTTAACGGGAAACAAGTGCGGGAAGTAGCAGACAAGTGTGTGAAAACAAGTGTGTGAAAACAAGCAACAAGTACGAGAGCCATAAGATGAAACAAACATGGGGCGGGCATAGTAAAGGTAAACAAGAAAAGCAATAGTAAAAAACCTAAAATACTAAGAGGCTGTTTACTAGCTGCTGACCGGTCTAACTCGGTCAGCAAATCTGACCCGGTCAGCAGTCAGAGCGTTTACCAAACCACATGTTTACCAAACCACAAATCTGACCGAAATCTGACCCAACAAGTGTCAAAATCATGCTTACCCGGGTCAGATCCTTTCTTTCCATACTTGCCCACCCATTTTTGCTAAGAGGAAAGCTTGATCTTAAACCCTTCAAGAGTTTTTGGTGCTCAGGAAGGAGAAAAAAAACACATTCCAATACTTATCCGGGACAGAACTTACCCTAGTCAGCACACTTACCCGGGACAGAACTTACCCGGTTAGAGTTGGTAAACGGCCCCTAACTGTTTGGCAGTTGCTGAATGGTTTGGTGCAAATTGATTAAGTGGTCAGAATGATTAAGAGGCTCTTATAATATAGTGCAAAAGGAAATATAATTGTTTGGTAATTGTTCAGAATGTAATCAGGTCTCTTAATGGTTAAGGGAGGTCCAGGATACAAAATGATTCAAAGGGTTTTGGAACCACTAAGAGCCAGACTTATTTTTTGCCAAACAGAATTCACCTCTTAACAATTCAGAGGCTGCCTCTTTGTTAAGAGGTAAACAAACAGCCCCTAAGGTTGACATAACGTAAAGGGTCCCACAATAAGAACAACGGGTAAAAATGAGGATAAATTATGAACTAAAATTAGTGATAATTAAGATATGATCCACACAGACATAACAAGAAATGCATAAAAACAAAGACCTCTAAGAAACAGGTAAACTTGAAAAAGAATATGAAATTTCATTATTAACCTCTGAATGGATAAGCACGGTCTGCTGGCACACAGCTACCGAACCAAGCATCAGATTTTGATAGTTATCAGCAACATGGGCATTGGGCAGCAATAAACTATCTCTACAAAGCTAACGCTCATCTCATCACTTCACAGCTTAACCGCATCAGCCACATATTAAGTTACTCTCCACCACTCCAACCAACCTTTTCAAATCATCCCAGCTACTAAAACTCCTTTTACGGTCTAAAATATATAGTTAGTAAAAAAAGTAAGGAAAAAAAACGAGTAGGTTAAGAGTCAAATTAGTATTTGACTTCAGCAGTAAAAACTGTTTTTGACTCTTACCACTCAAATCATCATTTGCAATCAGCAAGATAAACAGCACCAACGGCTGCTTCACCATCTCGCCAACAGCAACATAATAAACTCTTCCAGATATAACTTTCCGGATATGTTGCATGGTTCATGCCAAAGAAATTCAGTTTTGCAACATTAATATAAAGCAATATGCATAATGCATAAATATATAAAAAGAAAACCATGTGGAGTTCCTTAATATGGCATCTAAAAAGCAAGAAAATCTTGAGTGCAAACCATCAAAATAGAAAGTCAAAAGATACATCACAAAAGAGTTTTGACCTTAATATGCCTGAGGCAACGAGGTTCTAGAATTCATCCAATTGATCATAAAATAGAAACTCAGCAGATGCAACATCAAACACTTGATACACTTTATTCCTGTAAAAGATGATATAAAAAATAAGTATTGCTTGTAATGTCCAATAGTTGATAAATATTTACTAAAGTTGTGAAATACTTACATCAGCATTGGAAGGCACTGGAGAAGGGGTTCGTGAATCAGCTTTAGGACGGGGGGAAACACTTCTTGGAGGAGGTGAGCGTTCTTTGTCATCGAGTGCTACAGGACTTCTGCTTCTAGAAGGTGTTCGGTGTGGAGATGGGCTCCCTCGAGGACGGCTGCTATGATGAGTGGGAGAACCACTCCTATACAATCCATTTTCCATCAGATTCTTGATATAAAATTTAAAAGATAACAAAAAAAGAAAGGATGGGCAATCCTATAGTAAGAGCTGAAACAAAATTTGGAAGATGGGTTGAGCTCGAAAGTCTTTTTGAGTCCAACTTGAGCATTCCCAAGTACTACTCTCCAAAACTAATAGTTTCAAGATTTAAGGGGCTGTTTGGTTGGTTTTCCATTAAGTCCTGTACGAATAAAGTTGTCTGTGTGGATTAATCTGTCTGTATAGATTGGGAAGGTTTTTGTTTGGAAGAGTTTTTTCATAGATGGAATAAGCAGTCTTTTTTAATCGGGAGGAACAAGTTTGGAAAAAAAACTTGGCTTTCTGCATAAAGCTCCCTCCTAAAAGCGTAGTGAATAAGCCACTTTCTGTATCATTAAAGCCACTACCAAACAGTCATGTATAGCTGACCAAATAAGCAGCGAGTCCCATTAAGCTCATTAAGCTGCAAACAAACAGACCCTAAGAGGATCTTAATACCTGTCAGGAGACCGACTTCGGCTCTTCTCATAGTCATATCTTCCTCTCCTACGCTCTTTGCCATAATCAGGACTTCTACTGCGACTCCTGCTTTGGTAACGATCCCTGTCCCTTCCTCTATACCTATCACGATCACACCTATCCCTGCTTCTGCTACGGCTTCTCCTCCTGTAGTCTCTGTCCCTATATTCATCTCTGTACCTGGAAATACATGCAGAATGATTAAGTGGTTAGAATGATTAAAAGACTCTAAAGATATAGTGCGAAATGACATATAATTGTTTGGTAATTGTTCAAAATGAAATTAGGGCTCTGAACGGTTAAGGGAGGTCCAGGGTACAAAATGATTCAGAGGATTTTGGAACCATTAAGAGGCAGACTTATTTTTTGCCAAACATTATTCACCTCTTAGCGATTCAGAGGTTGTCTCTTAATGGAACTGTTAAGAGGTAAAAAAACAACCCCTAAGTGGTTAAAATGATTAATAGCCTCTTATGATATAGTGCAAAATGAAATATAATTGTTTGGTAATTGTTCAAAATGAAATTAGGGATCTGAATGGTTAAGGGAGGGGAGGTCCAGGGTACAAAATGGTTCAGAGGATTCTGGAACCATTAAGAGGCAGACTAATTTTTCGCCAAACATGATTCACCTCTTAGCGATTCAGAGGTTGTCTCTTAATGTAACTGTTCATAGGTAAACAAACAGCCCCTAACTAGTTGTTATATTCCAATGCCTATCATTGCATGTATAATTGTTACCTTGGCCTAGGACTTCGACTCCTTGACATTCTCTTCAGCTTCTCCACCGGTTCCAGTATCCTTCCCTTATGACTAACAGCACAAAATAAGAACCACCCAACTCATTTAAACAGCTTAATCTAATTAAAAAGGATTAACTTACGGGTTTAAATTTTAAAAAAGTCTAAATTGTCAAAAACATTACGTAAAAATCCAAAGATACATAAAGATGTGTGAATAAGACAAGAACACAAACATGTATACGCAGAAGTATTGATTCTTCTTTAAATTATTTTTAATCTTATGCAAATAATCATATTTGTATGTGTATATGTACTTAATCCTGTAAAAGCAATTCAGCTGTTAATAAGTAGTGACTTACATTCGTTCGGCATTTGGTCCATACTTGGCAAATTGAACCATCATCTCTCTTCCATCAACAACTCTTCCTGAAACAAAACATAAACGTATAAATGAAAAACATTTAAATTCATAAATTCATTCGGAATAATTATAAGAATACAATCATCACCATCGAGTTTTTCCACTGCCTTCTGGGCCTCATCAGCATACTTATACCGCACAAAGGCGAACCCCCTCGAATCCCCAGTCCTGTACGCACCAAAATAATTAAACATCCAAATCAATCCAATATCCACACACAGTAATACTTGCATTCCACCCAAAAATAACCATTTAAAGCAGCCATTTTTCTTATTGAAACTTACAAAAACTAATATTAATTCCAGATATAAATGAAAAGGTTTGATAATGCACTCCAATTAATACCAAGAACAAAACAAAATAATCATACCAAACAGCAAACAGGTTATAATTAAAATACACATATGAATTTTAAGCCTTTCAATGAAAATTTTGCTAGCAACATTATATAAAAAGTGCAGATCTTTTCCAGAATATATATATATATATAATTTTAATACGAAAAATAGTAGGTGCATGCAATTTAACACAAGAAAATCACCGGATAATGACCATATCATTATACAAATATAGATTTCCATCCAGTGAAAGGATGAATTAAATTGGGGAAAATCGTACCTACGATCTCGGGGGATGAAAACATCAACAACCTTTCCATACTTATCAAAAAGAGGGAACAGATCATCAGCAGTAGTACCTGAAAGATAAAAAATTGGGGAAAAGTTAAAAAATCGTTAAAGAAATTGGGGATTTTACGAAACAATTATGGAAATTGTATCAAACATACGGAAAGTGATGTTGAGAACGAGAAGCGAATAGGTGTCTCTGATATCAGGAGGACCTGCTCTTCCGAAATGCGACATTTTCTTTGAGATTTCTGGCGATCGATTTAGGGCTTTCTGGAGAATGGTTTGGAGAAGAGATGATTATGAATTGTGAATAATATATATGAGGGATATTTTCACAAACAACCCTTGAATATTTGTAATAGTCCCCATAGCCCTTGGTTGGGGAAGGCTTCATAATTTTAAAGAAATTGGACTAATGGAAAGTTTAAAGGGAACTCAAATTTGATTTTGAATGTAGGGACAAATGAGAGCACGACGCGGGTTTAAATGTAGATTATTCAGTCTGAATATGAAAAGTGTCGTGCTCTTATTTGTGATCACGTTCATAACCAAATTTGAGTTCTCATTTGAAACCACCCCATGGGACCAGATACTTTATTATTAAGAAATAGATGATTGAGGTTGGTCAGATAATTGAATGAAGGCAGGTACATTTGGTTTGCAGAGTGTTTTTGGATATAATGAAATTTGTCATTGGAATTGGAATGTCCTGGAACTAGAATTGAATCTGAAGGAATTTGATCACATATTTGGTTGGCAAGAATTTGTTAAATGAATCATAATATGTCAATTTGTTCTGTTCACTGGATGCAGTTTTATAATTTTGAATGAAAAATCGATAACTTACCAAAATACATTTTTGTGGTCTTTTTAGCTAATTATGGTGGTTGACGATAGGTGGTGGTCAACGATGGTCGATAGTGGGTAGAGGCCATTGTTGGTGGTCGTAGGGTAAAGTATTATTTTTATTTTTCAAGAATTGAAATATCTGGATATATGGAAGCAATGAAGGATTGTTTGATTATGGATACCAGGTCCATTTGACACATTTCATTCCACTTGCAAAGTGAACCATGTAATAGATGAAATTTGTTCATAGGATTTGATCATTCCAATTCCATTTAATTTAATTTCATTCTCAATGATGTGGAATTCAAAGAATTTCAACGGTATTGGAATGATCAATTCCTTTGACCAATTTCTAATTCCTTTCTTTGGTTCACATATTGAAAATACAGGAATCTTTGGAATTCCGCAGATTAATGAATTCATTATTTTTTGACATAAGTAAAGTAATTGAATTTCATCCATTTCCATCCAATTTAACCAATACCTCCAACCTCTGCCCCAATCATGACTATGCTACTACTATCACCCCCACCCGGCCACCAGCACACCATTATTGTCGTCGTCACAAGCACCATCCACCTGTCACCCACCCACACCTATCCTGCCACCCGACCACCATGCCACTACCATCGTCGTCACAGTTATCACATGGGTGAGTAGTGGAGGGGGAGGGGGTGGCGAGGGCGGGGTATGTGAGTACCACTACCGTCGTCATCATAGTTGCCATCCCCACCTACCCCACATCCAACCACCAATATCACTATGTCCTTAATGTCATCGTCACAATTACCACCCTCACCAGCATGCCACTGTTTTCATTATCATAGGTACCACCCCCTCATTCCCCAATAGAAAGATGGAGATTCCAATTCTTTTGAGAGATTATACTCCAAATTCCTACCAATCAAACGCGTGATCAAATTCCAAGCGAATTCCTTCAAAGTCAAATTCTTTTGATGAATTCCAATTCCATCAAATTCCATTATGCAAACCAATGTGCCTCCTAAGAGTATTGGCATCCAAATTAAACCCCCTCAAAATAATTTCATATGGCATACCCTATGTGCAATCAACCAATCAACTGAGTTTCAAACAGATGAGGTGTCTCAAGATTAGCCTAGAACTCAATTTAAAGGGGAAGGGGTAAGAAACATGATTAAAATCAAAATAAATAAGTTTGTGATAGGCTACTGATCCTATCCCAATAAAAAAACTTAGGAGTGTTTGCTTCCCAAACTGGAATTTGGTGGAATTAAAATATATCAAAGGAATTCAACTTTGAAGGAATTGTAATGAAAATTTGATGGATTTGACCATGTGTTTGATCGACATGAATTAGAACGAAATCTCTATAAAGAATTAGAATCTACATGTTTGGTTGGCAGAATGTAGTTTTAGAACTGAAATGGAATAATAATATATGACCAAAATACCCCTTTATTACATGTCATTTTTTGCTTGAATTATAAATACAATATAATGATAATATTAATTGGTGTTGGTGGTGGTGGTGGTAATAGGAGTGAGACGGCGACTACGACGATAGTGGCATGGTGGTATTGGACTACTATTGGTGATAGTTGGCTGGGGGTGGCAACTGTGATAGTGATAGTAATGGTGGGTGGGTGGCATGTGGTTGTAACGACAACAGTAGTGATGGGTGGCGGGTGTGACGACGAGTTTAATAGAGTTGTGGTGGTGGTAATAGTCATGGGGTGGGTGGGTGGCGGTTGTAACCACAACGAGAGCGGTAGGGTGGCATTGGTTAAATTGGATGCAAATGTTATTTTTTGTCTTAAAACCAAATAATAAAATTTGTTATATTTGCTAGGGAATGAATTCAATTCATTCACTTATGTCAATAATCATCAAATCCTTCAACCGCAAAATTCGACAAAAATCCGTGAACCAAAGAAATTTGTCGTTCAGATTACATCATATTCCTTTGGATTCCATTCCTTGCACTTGGTTTAAAATGTGTAAAGTTGAGGAATGATGAAAACAAGAAGCTGTTTAATATACACACTTGATGGTGAGAGGTTCATTTTGGTTCTTTCATCAAAATTACAAGAAACCTTGTATGGAAGTGCACGAATAAATGGATTGCATCATTCGAGTCAATGAAAGGTTTTGACTATCGGGAAAAAATGATATCCATGAAGGTAATACAAATTTGTTATGCTATTGGATGCTTGCTTTCCATTTAACAGAGCAACTGACCAGCTATTTTGTATTAGTTCGGATGTTGGGGCAATAAGGAATGCATGTGAGAGCAAAATCAAAGGTGCGAAAATGACGATATTGAGATAGACTTTGTGACTGGTCCATGTTAGATATGACGATGAAGGATGACTTTAGAGCAAAGCTAAAAGACACGTTGATCTTTGATAAATTGATTTACAGAAGATTAAGTTTTTTTGATCACTTTTGCATGAGCAAACTTTGATGAGGACAACGAAAAGGGTAAGGACAGGCAGATCGAGACCGAGGAAGAGGAAGACAGTATCAGGAATTGGAGATGTACATGATGATGATACTGATGATAGTGTTAGTACTTTCCGAGGACATGGCTATAAATAGGAGCTCGCAAACAAATTCTGATAGCAGATATTTTGTAAGAAATTATCATGTTCTATAATAAAAAAGCAATTCTAATAATAAATGTTATACATGAATTATCTTAATTACAAAAAAATATCATATCTTTATCTTTATCTATATATCTATTAAAGGAACAACCAATGAGTATGATGTGACATATTCTCAAGCTTAGAAACTCTATTATCTTTTTTCTCAACACTTTTGCAAATCCATTAAAGTTTAGCTTGAAAAAAATAAGAAAATTGAAAATACTTACTTTGAAAAGACCCATCATTATTATTTTTTAAACATCTTTGTTCTTTCATCTTCCTTATTAAAGATTCTTAATGGCATAGTTTATTTGCATTACTTATTCCTTTAACATATGTCTGTGTATGTATATATATATGTGATTATAGAAGATGAAGATATAGTTGTGTGTTGTCAAGAAGTAATTAGAAGCTAAAACTCAATCAAATGAAAATTAGGAGGCCGGTAGCGGATTACAATTCTTATCCCAACAATATGATAGTGATGAAGAAGAAAGGTAATCAATCATATTTTCTTTGTGTTGTTTTTGCTCAACTTTTCAAATTGTCAACCAAATGAAAAGAAAACAAAATTTAAGTATATATGAAAGATGATGTTTAATATATTGTAACTTTTTTATTGTTATTTTTATTGTTTTCTCCTTAAATTATACAACTTTTCTATCATTAATGGATATTATTATTCCATTGCTTTTATTTTCTATTGTCTACATGTCATTGTTAGGATTATTATATGCACTTGAATTTGTAAGAAAATTTTATTTATAGTATATTGATGTTTTGTACTGTATTGTATTTGATTATGGAAGATGAAGATATAGTTGTGTGTTATTAAGAAGTCATTAGAAGCTAAAACCCAATCAAATGAAAAGAAGGTCGGTAGCGGACTACAATCGTGATGGCAACAATATGATAGTGATGATGAAGAAGAAGAATAATCAATCATATTTCATTGTGTTGTTTTTGCTCAACTCTTCAAATTGCCAACCAAATGAAAGGAAAATAAACTTTAATCACATATGCAAGATGAAGCTTCATGTGTTATAACTTTTCGTTCGCGTTTTTATTGTTTTATTCTTACATTATACAAATTCTCTATCATTAGTGGATACTGTTCTCTTACTCTTATTTCATTTCATATTGTTCAATCTTTGAGTTATGACAACAATATAAAGTGATGAAGAAAAAGAAGAGTAATGAATCATATTTCATTGTGTTATTTTTGCTCAACTCTTCAAATTGCCAACAAATGAAATGAAAACAAACTTTAATTACATATGCAAGATAGAGCTTCATGTGTTTTAACTTTTCATTCGCGTTTTTATTGTTTTTTTCTTACATTATACAACTTTTCGATCATTAGTGGATAATATTCTCATACTCTTACTCCATTTCATATCGTTAATCTTTGATTTCACTCTAAATCTCATCGTTAGGATTACTATATGGATGTGATTCAATAAAGAAAATTTATTTATAATATATTGATTTTCATTGTATTTTTTTTCATTGTATTGTATTGTACTACATAACATTAGTTATCAATCAATGAATTACATTAGAAACCACTTTTTCTTTTTTCTCAACACTCCACAAGTCTATTAAGGTATAAATTAAACGAAAAAAAAAACTAGAAAATTGAAAAGACTTTACTATTGAAAAGACCCACCATTATTAAAGATTCTTAATAGAAAATTAAACAGACTTTATTTAAACATCTTTGTTCTTTCATCTTTCTTATTAAAGATTCTTAATGGAAAACATTGGGAGTTTGTGTAGTTTATTTGCATTACTTATTCATTTAATATATGTGTGTACATATATGTGATTATAGAAGATAAATATATAGTTGGGTGTTGTCAAAGAAGCATAGTTGGGTGTTGTCAAGAAGTCATTAGTAACTAAACCCAATCAAATGAAAAGAAGGAGACCGGTAACGAACTACAATCGTTATGCGAACAATATGACAAATTGACAATGATGGGAAAAAAATTAATCAATCATATTTCATTGTGTTGCTTTTGCTCAACTTTTCAAATTGTCAACCAAATGAAAAGAAAGCAAATTTTAATTATATATGCGAGATGGTACTTCATTTGTTATAACTTTTTGATTCATATTATTATTGTTTTCTCCTTCATTATACAATACATGTGTAATTTTTTTAATATATGAGTTAATCTAAAATAGTTTATTACAATCATTCGTATGTATAAATCAATTTGTTTTACTTTTCTAATTTGTATTATCGGCAACATCTTCCTTTCTCTCTTAATGGTTTTAATATATTGACGATAAATAATATTAATCAATTAATATTTACCAATTTACATAGATTTTAACTTATAAAATGCAACTTTTCTCAATATAAACATTAATATAAAAATTAGAATATTAATGATATTAAATAACTATTATTGATTAGTATTTAAATTTTTTTATTTTTATATTGATTTGTATCCTTAGAATTTGTATTAATACAGCTTTAATATTTACATATTTATTTATAGATATCATTAATCTTTTAAGTTAGTTATCGTCCATTTTGTGTGATTTATTTATTTCTTAATAAAATCGATAGAGCTATTCGTCCTTTTTAAGAAAAAGCATCATGAAGATAATCAATCATACAAACAACGTATTAAAGCGTCCCCCTCCTTGCGGTTAAGGTAATGATTTTGCCCCTCTCTTTCAAGAGGATTCGCGGCATGTCAAGCAATGGTAAGGTTCTTCGCTTAACCACATTCATATTTTTATTTCATTTTACAACTTTATTTCTTAACATCTCTCTCTTTCTCTCTTTCTACTAACTTTTTTCGAATAATTTAAATACCATTGTTGATAATTATATCTAACAACTAACATGTATTTTTATAGACAATCTCTTAATCATTAACCAAATTACTCACGTTACCGACCTACCGCGCAAAGCGCGGTTGTTTCTCCTTTGTATAACTTATATCAATATTGTTGTTCCTCCTATATAAACTTTCTAGGTAACACCATCGTGAATGTGTAAAATTAATCATTCAGCTTCTGTTTGTTTTATGTTTAAATTCTTTACCCTTTTCGTCTTTCTTCCACTAAATCGTTTATAAGCTACAATCAAATGCTACATAAAAATGGAATTAACAACTTTTATGGTTTATCAAGTTTGTATGTATTTTGTTGTTTTTCTTTTGTAGATTTTCTTTCCAACCCGTACCATTGTTTATGCTATGTAAGTTAACGACTTATCAAAATATGTTCATTTTTCACATTATATTTTATTAATTGTTAAATAAGAAGTTGTGTTTCATTTTTAACTCAATTTTAGTACTCGAATAGAAAATTTACCGTTAAGCCGTACAACGCACGGACCTAACACTAGTCTATATATATATATTAAAGGAGTAACCACGTCAGCTGACGTGGCTTCCTCTAAAACCGTATTCCTCTTTTTTCTTTTTTCTCCTTCTTTCTGAATCCTCTACATTTTCTCTCATCGGTGTTTCCCACATTCACGTAACCGATGACGGTTTCATCCCCTCTTATCTTTTCGTCTTCCAAATCATCAACTAACCTGTTTGGCAGAAGAAATTAGGGCATCTCCTCTTATCTTTTCATCTTCCAGATCATCGACTAACCTGTTTGCCAGAAGAAATTAGGGCAAAAACATGATCCTGTTTTCCATAAGACATGGATCTATAGATTAGGGCAAGCTAAACCCACATGAACCTGTTTTCCACATGAACCTGTTTTGAATCTATAGATTAGGGCAAGGCAAAACCATGAACCTGCAAAAGCTTACGTTTTCATCTGTCTTTAAGGTTACCTTCGGTCTTTGAGGTTCACGGTTGGCCTACAGATCGAGATAGACCTTACGTTTTCATCTGTTTTTAAGGTTACCTTCGGTCTTTGAGGTTCATCTGTCAAAAGCTTACGTTTTCATCTGTCTTTAAGGTTACCTTCGGTCTTTGAGGTTCACGGTTGATAAGAATGATCCGTCTTTGTGGGCGACACAAAAAAGGTACCTTTTCATGTGTCTTTAAGGTTAGCTTCTCTTATATTCATCCCTCACGATCTCCAATGGTAAGGCTTTTCAGTTCTATTAAGGTGCCTATTTATTTGTTAAGTTTTTTCAATTCTGTGTTTTTCGATATTATTAGCTTCGATTCTATGTTTTTCAGTTCAGTGTTTTTTCAATTTTGTGTTTTTCAATTCTATTAAGGTGCCTATTTATTTGTTAAGTTTTTTCAATTTTGTGTTTTTCAATGTTATTAGCTTCGAACTTTGAGGTTCACAGTTGGGCAACAGGTCGAGATCAGAGAGATATAAAGAAGGTACCTACCTATTATATTCATCCGTCACGATCTCCATCTCTCAATCTATTAAGGTTTTACAATTCTGTGTTTTTCAAGGTTATTAGCTTCGGTTCAGATCAAGATCAGAGAGATTAAAGAAATCTTATGTTCAAATAGTTGAGTTTCAAGTAGTTAACGATGACACCAGGTATAATTTGAAAATGAATTTTATGTTTTGATGATTTCTTATTTAGGAATCTTTTTCATGTGCTCCATTTATATATATATCTCACCATCTCCGTTTATTATTCTTGGTTAATTATGACACCTGGGATAACTTGGTTCATGATACCATCTCCGTTCGATTTCCAAATGAAATTTATGTATAAATAATACATATGTTGAGTTTCTTTACATCCTTGCTCATATGGTAGCTTCTAGTGTTTCCGGTGGAACCCATTAAAATCAGGGTGTTTTGAAATATGTGGAAGATCTCGATGCACATTACAGAGCCATAAAGATATGCAACCATTTTCGTGTTAAAAAAACACTAATTTGATGGTTATATACTGTTCGATTTGGAAAAACTCAACATTTAAATGAAAAAAACCATGGATTGGTGGCAACTATATGTGTAAGGAGCTTGGTGCATCTATATCGTTCATCTTCAACAAACTTGGTTGCTAACATGATGTTGAAAATTACAAGTCTATTTTCGTTCTTTCCTATTCCATAAACAACACGTGGTTCCTATATATGTGTGTGTGTGTATATATATATATATATATTAACATTTGATAGTTTGTGTTTAGCGGAATCAATGACCCTTTGTGCATCTAAATCATCCATCTTTAAAAGCCGTGGTAATTAGGATCGTTTCTCTCTATTTTCTGAATGCATAGGAAAAGTAACGACGATCATGAGACTTGCAAAATACTATGTGTTGGGGAACATTTCAAGAATTTGTGGTTAATGAATTGGGTTGTTATGTTTGTTGTTGTCATGAATGTGTGTTTTTGATTTTTGAAAGTTGAAGTTCAATGAGCAAGGAGAAGTGGAGAAAGTGAATATGGTCCGTCTGACTAAAAAATGTGTTCCGGCATTTTGATTCAGAAATCTGCATTCACATATATCGAAAATGAATATGGTCCATATGGCTAGTCACATGTCTCATATGTCCCACCAATGAAATTAATACATAACATATTTTCATTATTTAGTTCATATTTACTTTCTCTCTTTGCTTATGTGTATTCATATGATTGGTGGACATATATTAGATATGAAAATTTAGGACGAGTGATTTTTATCCGCATTAGACAATATTTCTATTATAGTTAAATGTGGCCCATGCAGGTCTCGAACCTGCGACCTTCGCGTTATTAGCACGACGCTCTAACCAGCTGAGCTAATAGGGCTCACGTTTTTCCTTTGTTTTTTTTAGTTCATAAACGGTTAATTATTTTAAATAAAATTTAGTACTTTAAAAAAACATTGTGTTTTTAAACTATATAAACCAGATACATCATGATTTCCCACTACAAATAATGTTGCTAAATTTTACTTCATGTTTAAAATATTGGTTTCTGACTTATATTTTTTTGTTTTGGAAGTTTATTTTAGTTAATATTGTGTACACCACTTTATAAAATAACCACCCATCTTATTATTGATAGATCTCTTTGCTAAAATCATGTATATGACCTTATAGTGAATATATGACATGAAATCCTTTTTTCCATTATTTAACAAAGAGGTTTTGTCCCAGCAGTATTAAGTAACTAACTTCGTTAGACGTTAAAGATTCAAGTTTCATCAAAAAATGAGAAGTAGGTGTGAATCTAATTTTATCGCATATTAATATTATATACTTAAAAAAAGTAATACAAAACATTAAGCAACTATAATTTTAAAAAACCATATAAAAGTATATGATATTCCTCATTTATGTGTTACTTAATGGAATCGTATACATCAGAAGACACCTACACACCTACAGGCTACACCACTGAAAATTTGATTCAAAATTCCGCATTCATATGTATATATTTATATATCGAAAGTAAATATAGTCCGTATTGTGTGGTGTTTTTGAGAAATTCATAGATATTAAAGTAGTCTTTTGCTTTTGCATTAGTGTTTGTTAATGTTTTTGGTTGTACACCAAAGTTGATGATTCTAATAAGTTTGTCATCGTATTTTGTCTGTAACAGGATGTTGATTTAGAGAGTTGATCTGGGTACTAGAGCAGATAGGTGGCAAAGTTCGGTCTCTTAGGCCAACAGAGAAGATCAAGTATCGGCTATGGTGGAGTTCAGAAATATTCAAATATATTTGCTTAAATCGGTTGTCTAACCTGTACAGACCTGTAACTTCATCATATTTCTATTTTTCTCTTTTCATTTTCCAAATCCATTAACCGCATTTTCAAAGTGGACCTTATTCGTGGATTGTCGCTTGGCACCCTAATTCTGTCTTTCGAGTGTTAGTTTTCATGGAAGATTCAAAATGTTTATTAACTTAAGTTGTTATTTAGTTGTGGCGATGATGGTCGAATCTGCGAATGGAAGTGGATGGCTGTTTTGGAAGCAGAGCAGGATTGTTTGTCACAAGGTAATAGATTCATTGTTAATATATGGTATAGCTCATTCTGCTTGAAACTTAAAACTCTTTTGACGAATTTTCATTATTAATTCACTTTGGGATATTTAGTTAAAAGTTCAATAAATATTACGTATTCATCTTCTGATGAATTTTTGCAGGTAGCCATTTGAAGCCGCAGCTTGACTTGGCAAATCGTCAACATAAGTTAGTCACCTAAACGTAAAATCAGGTTTTGAGCAATGGGATGGTTTTAAACTTTGTGTTTACCAAGGCATATATGTACATACATATATATAAAAATCTTATTAACCAGTTCTTTCAATGTCATTTGGTAAAAAAGTCATCTAAACAATGATTAACTGTATATTTTATATAAATAATGTCTGAATTTTTATACATTATTATTAATAGTAGTTTATAAATTTACAAAAAGATTCCAAAAGAAAACATCTCTTTGTAGCGGAAGCAAAAAAGAAAACATCTCTTTATATGTTGAGGCAATGAATCCTCTGTGCATCTAAATCATCCATCTTTAAGAATCGTGGTAATTAGGATCCTTATTCTCTATTTTCTCAATGCATAGGAAAATTGATGCCATTGATTTAGGACCCACATTCTTACGTCGTAAGTTAGGGAATGCTTTTTTACCAGGTAAGCGGTTACCAGGTTAGATGTTAATCAACAATCCATTTTGATGGTGCAGAATGTTACAAGATAATGATGTCTCTTGCTGATTAGAGCTTAACCAATAAGTGTTTGGTAAGCGTCCTCTAAAGTTTGTAATGTTTTCTTACACAATTTGAAATAAGTTCTTGGGTGTGTCCTTTTAAATTTTCTTTGCATGTAATACAATAACCCAGTTACTACCAAAAATTTACTCATTTTTTTGTATTCTTGAATACATCCAAAGAGAATTTTGCTTTATGGATGTTTGTAATGCATGAAATTCTGAAAAAGATAAAATGAAAACATGTGTGGTATCAATATATGAAGTTTTCTAACTATCATATCTATGTTTAATTAGGTTCCAAGAATACAGACCTTCGAGTACTACAAGAGTAATATGCTTAAAGGCTCTTTAATGCAAATGAAATATTACTATGTGTTTTTCAAGGTTATTACCTTCGGTCTTTAAGGTTCACGGTTGGATTCTTTAGCAAGAGAGGACTTCTCATCTGTTCAGGTTCTGTGAAGATATTTCATATATTTATGTATATATATATATATATTAATTAATTACGCGTGTATATCCTTTTTTCATTAATTGTCGCAGCAATTGGAGTTATGGATTCTTCAGCAAGAGAGGATTTCTCAGCTATTCAGGTTCTGTCAAAATATTTCACATATGTATATATATATACATGTTTATATAGATTCACTCATTCGGTAAAAAATCTCTTCTTTTTTATTTTAATTCTACTATATTGTTTTGAAGTTAATAGTCCATTATAAGGCTGTATCCCAAATTGATTTTATTTATATATTAATCTTGCTTTAGTGTGTGCCTACTTGATTGATATATATATATATATATAGATTCACCATCTCTGTTTATTATTTTTTCAAATAGTTGAAAATGAGTTTTAGTGTTGATGATTTTCTATTTAGGAATCTTTTCCATGTGCTCCGTTTATACATATCTCTCACCATCTCCAGTCTGTTCTAGTTCAAAATACTAGGCCTTTCTATTTAAGGGTTTCATGGAGCAGTCAGAAACGAACAGGAACGGCTTGAATGATGACACCAGGTATAATTTCAAAATGAATTTTATGTTAAAAAATATCTTCTTTTTTATTTTAATTCCACTGTTTTGTTTTGAAGTTAAGAGTTACACAATTGTCTCCACAAAAATTATAAGTTAATAGAAAGCAAGAATTGAGAGTTAGTGAACAATTATTAGAGAGGAGATGATAAGTTGGAGTAACCTATGATAGATGGTAACATTTACATCATTAACTTAAATTATTAAATTGATTTTAATTCCATTTATGGTTAATGATATTGTCTCAATTAATGTTTGTTTAATCATATGAATTTGTAACCATTACATCATTAATTCATACTTTTAAATGACATTTAAACCTAACTTATGAATATGTATTAATAATGTATTAATAGTTGTTTATACTATATATACACATAATTATATATTGTTTCTCATTACTTTGTTATTTACTCCTATAACTTTTTTTTGCTTACAAACCTTTCTAAATATGGAGTTTGTTGGATTAGAAAACTTGGTGTTGGTGTTGGATAATGAAAGTTGGGTTGTAAAGGTTAGGATATCTAGGTTGTGGGAGTCTTTGAATACAAAGAGAAATGGTGAATTGATTAGCTTGGACATGGTTTTGATTGATGAAAATGTACGTTACTTTATTGTTATCGTTATATTATGTATTGTTAAAGTTGTATGGGTTAATTGTTTTGTTTTCCTTTGTTTTGTAGGGGTCTCTCATGACAGCAACACTAAGGAAGAACTTGGTCCATAAATTTAACTATTTGTTGCAAGAAGGAAATGTGTATGTTTTAAAGAATTTCAAAGTGGTTGAGAATTCTGGAGCCTTCAAGGTCATCGACTCAAAGTTGAAGATTATATTTACATTATTAACCAAGGTGGAAAAAGTTGATACCAATGTTCCTTCTATCCCTATGCATGGGTTCCAACTTGCAAGTGAGAAAACAATTAATGAGCGTCTCAATGACGACAACGTACTAACAGGTATGCAAAAAGTTCTTAATTTTTTTTTTGCTTCAATTGATTGATTTACGTTTTTTGGTTTTCTTTTAGATATTATTGGTTGTTTAACTGCCGTCGGAGATTTTGAGACTGTGAGGGGCGGGTTCCGAAAAAGAGACTTGGACATAATATCGGAATTGTAAGTAATCTTGCAAGTTCAATTTTTTTCTCTTCTTTTAGCAAATAATTTGAAATGGTGATTAACTTCTTTCTATTGCTTTTACCATTTACTTCAGCAATGTCACATGCAAAGTTACTCTATGGGGAGCTCTTAGTGAAAAGTTTGCCGATTCCTACAAAACTTCTGGTTGCACATCGATAATTATAATTACTTCTACTCGAGTCAAAAAATTCCAAGGTAATCTCTTCATATTCTTTTAGATTATATCCTTAAAGGTTTCATTTTTTAACGAACTCTCATATAATATACATTTGCTAGATGTCCTAAACTTTGCAACTTCAAGTGCAAGCAGAGTATATATTAATCTCAACACCGACTACGTGTTGGCATTGGCCGACAGATTTGCTAATGTTTGTCCTCGACTACACTTGGGGGTGTCTTCCGGTAAGGCGAAGAAAACAGTGGAAGAAGAGATGTTCGAGAATCGGATGAATGTTCAACAACTGTTGGAGGCAGAGTGGACCAACAAACCGAAGGTAATACATTAAAATATTTATCAAATTTTTTTTAAAAAAAATTCAACATTAAGTACTAAAACCATTTAATATATTTTTGTAGTTTAAATTAGAAACCATCAATCAATATATATATATATATATATCTAAACATTTTAACAAAGTATAACATTATTTATCATACGTCTTTTAAATAACAATTAACTAAATTTGATCCTTATTTTTTTTCTTTATTACATTTAAACATATTTTTTTTAAACTGTCTCAACTTTTTTAAATCAACTTCATTCAGCAACTGCCATGAAAGGAAGTCCCCTGCCAATAATACAATTATTCAGGTCATTTCAATAATACAATCGTTTTATGTATTTTGATCAAACAATTTATGACTTTACACTAACATCCTCTTATTTGACGTATGTAGGGATACATAATAACTATCTTTGGAGTTATTGAACATATTGAGACACGATATGGGTGATTCTACTTTGGTTGTCAAGGATGTTGTAGAAAAGTCAATCCTATTGACGGTGTCTACACATGTGCTTCTTGCAATGTTGAGTACAAGAATGCTTTGACATTGTAAGTGCTAAAAACTTTTAACGCTTGCTACCGTTTTAATAATTCAAATATTTAATCATTCATGCCATTTGTGATTAGGTTCAAATTACATTTATCTGTTCGGGATGACACTGGTGTTGTCAATTGTGTTGTGCTTCACAAACTTGCTGAGAGGATGGTAGACTCTTCTGCTTTGAAGTTGTTAAACAAATCTGATCCGAACAAGGACGATTTACCCCATGAAATTAATTCTCTTTGTGGTCAAAAGTTTGTATTTTGTCTGCAATTGTCTGATTATAATATCAAACACGGCAGCGACATCTTTACCGTTATTAAGGTTTTTGATCCGGATTATGATTTGGAGAAAAAAATACAAGCCTGTTGATGCAACCACGGTTATGCAACCACGGTTAGTTTATTTTAAATGTAAAAAGCCATATTTTCATATGTTTGTTTCCCTTATATTTAAGTTATTTTATTTGTTTTCTTATATTATTTTCATGTGTTGTAGGAGACTAATCTTCCAAGTAACATTGAAGATGATCTGACCGACCCATCCAAGAATGCTACTCCAACGACTACTCACAAAAGGAAGTTTATACTCAATGATGACGAGGACAATTGATTAGGGTTTGATTAAGTGATTACGTCAACTTTTGATGATTGATAGTTTTTTTAGCGTACTTTGAATAATTTGGGTGATTATTTTTTCAACATCATGTTGGAGTATATTCTCTACTCAAAGTTTGTCAGTATTTTATTATGTTTAGCATATTTCTTCTTAGTATGATATAGCATATTTTATTATGTTTAGCATATTTCTTCTTAGTATGATATAGTGATTCAATTTTGCTTTTATGTTTTCTGTTTACCATTAATATATTTTAGTATATGTTTAAACACTTGATTAATAAATAAAACATTTTTTTCTTAAAACTAAAATAATGTTGTAAACAATGTAACGGAATTTCATTAAAAAAGGATACAATTAATTTATTTAATTAACAATCAATTTTTAAAATATAACCTTTATATAACATTTAATTTATTTAATATACAAATATTAAATTTCATTCAATGCATATTTTCAATATTTACACATTTGATTTAATTTAGTTTATTCAATTTAATTCTAATTAACTATATTAATATTTTTATTAAATTTATTGATTTACTTCTTTAATGCATCATGAATACACTATTATTTGTATATAAATACTAGACATGTTACACTTTAGACCATTAGCTCAATTTCTAAATCAACAAGTGAGATTAGAAAACCATAGTTTGTTGTTCATGATCAAAGTGGATCCGCATAGGTCCATCAAACTCATTTTTGAAGATCTTTAGTTTTAGAGGTCATAGTGGATCGACACAGTTGTAGTACACACTTGTGTTGTCTTTTTAAATCAAGATTGCCAACATTTCGTTTTCAAAAGTTCGTTATCCCATCGACTAAGAAGGTATGTAACAAATATTCTATTTTTATATGAATTTTACGTTAAATGCATGCTACCTGTTTGTTGAAAGTTTGCATGTCATTAAGTTGTACATGTTTGATGAAATGTATTAGGTTAATACAAGTAATTGTTTTGATTCTAGAAAAACACTACTTCCAACACGATGTGTGATTAATTAGCTTGCTACAAAACCTTATAGAACTCATAATCTTTAGGATGCAACAAATATGAGATTTAATAATTACAAAACTAAGGATATAAAAGAACATTATACTATATTGTCTACACACAATTTAAAAACACAAAAAATAATAAATAACAATATATTTTTTACTTCCTTTGTGAACTTATTAAATTTTAGAAATGATTAATTAGACCATCTAATTTTAACTAAACAATATTTTAATAGTTATTTTTGTAATCGTGTATAGAATATGAAATATAATAGTACATTCAATAATAGTAAAGCAATCTTATGTAATAAAATTTCAAATAATTAAAAAGAAATTTCTGATAGTTAAAATGTAATAACTAATAAGTTTATATTTATCCTCTCAAAACTATAATGGTATTTATCTATTCTCTCATTCATCCTCATTTTAACCATTCTTTTCTTAATTTCTTATTATAATTTACTATCAACATTTATTATCGTTTATGTTTGTATTTAAGATCATTCTCTTGGTTTTCCCTATCCCCTTTCATCTACCAATTGTTTCATTTCTTTTTCTCATAAATTGTTAGTGTATGTTTTTTGGTTGTTTGAAACAAGAAAATGTATAATAAACCTTTGATTTGGTTGATGATCTTTATTAATTTAATTTTATTAATATTATATAAATTTATAAATTAAATATTGTTAAATATGTGAAATGATATATGTATATTTTAAAACTGGTAATTAGTTTATACTTAAACATGCATCCGATAAATTTTTTATGTTTGATTTATACATTTACTTAATTAAAATTTGAAATAACGTAACAAATAAAACTAAATTTCTATTTTATTTTTAATTTGGTTATTAAATTTTAAATATAGTTAAAAACCGTCTAATCTTTTCTCGAGAAAAAAAAGTAAACCATCTAATTTTAAAAATTTGTTATACAAAATAATCCATCTTACAAAAATTGTAACACAATCAGTCATTTAAGTTATCTAATTATATAGTTTTCTTATTCGTCAGAAACAACTACTTATTATTCCTTTCTTTAAGGAAATATATTGTCATGTTAAACTTGGAGCCTCATCTAAAATATATGGTATTTATGTGTGTATTATTTGTTTGCAGGGTAAAAAAAGAAATTGAATGGAGAACTTTGAAGAGGTTGGTGAAATTCGTGTACCACTTTCACGTCTTGCACGTTTTGAGAGGCGTCATAAACTCAGACAAAAAAGATTACTACCTATACTGACATCTCACTTACATGTAATTAAAAAAGTTATATGTAAACGTGCCAGACTTCGAAGGAAAATTGAAATTATTAATCGATTGGTACTTCCAAATCCAGAGAAGACAAGATTAAAAATCCAATGTGTCGAGACATTCGTCGGTCGAATCCCAACCTACTGGAATTCAGAAGGTATTAAAAACTTTAGTATTTTTTAAATTGTTAAACTTACGTACACATACACACATGTATGTATATATAGATATTATCTAACTAATTACTTTATTTATTTATAATAAATTACTTACTTATTTAAATAGATTGAAAATTATAATTTTTTGGTATTCAAATGCATTGAAATTCATGAGATTTATAACTTCGATATCTTTATCTGATCTAGCAAATGTGGAAATGGAGGTGAATGCACACAGAAATATTCAAACTTTGTCACCAATGGAATCAAGACGAAATACTGTTGTTCGAGAAGGTGCGTATTTTAACTTTATAAATAACATTTTTAACTTGCATCTTTATAAAATAAATTCATAAATAAAGGGTAAATGTTGGTTTTTATTTTTCAATAATAATTATTCTTAATTATCCACCATCAACATTCCCTTAAATTCTTTAATAAATCTGCAAATTGGACTTTAAATTTTTAAAATTGATGCAAAACATCTGTTTGAAAATTATGATTAATTTTTGTGACAAACTTTGATGGAAAAGTGAATTATTGAACCTTTAGGTCCTAAAATTGTTGTGTTCTTATCACTACAAAATATTGATTTTTCAGTTTTCTGCAAGAACATACGAGAGGAGAAGAGAAATTCTCATCAGTTTTAATTGATTGCTTCTCTTTTCTTATCCATCACGTACAAATAAAATTGATCATACTTCCAATCAATATAAATATAAGTTTTTAAAACATGTTTTAATCTTATCAGAAAACTTTGCGACTCCTTGGAATTTTGGTAAACCAAATCACACCTGTGGCTATTGTGGTGCCATGATGTGGTACGAAGAAAGATCTCGAAAGGACAGAAAGACATCTAATCCAAAGTTCAATAGTTGTTGCATGGAGGGACGCGTCAAACTACCATTGCTTCCCCGGACACCACAAAGACTTCATTACCTTCTTTCCTTAGAATCTGGGAAAAAAGGCATGAAATTTTCGAAAAGAGATAAGAACTTACAATTCAATGTTCGCATTCACTTCGCTCGGATGTCGTGTGGATTCTAACATTAATCGTTCGAAAGGTCCCTACATCTATAGGGTTAGTGGCCAAAATTATCATAGAATTGGTTCTTTGTTACCAGAAATTGGTAAGAAGCCTCAGTACGCGCAATTATATATCTACGACACTGAGAATGAGACAAATAACAGACTTGATGCAATGCGAAGACAGTTTGAAGTTGACGGCCTTGATCTTCAAGTTACACAGGATCTGTCTGCAATGTTAGAAGAACACAACGTCTTGGTTCGTTCATTTCGCATGGCAAGAGACAGATATATGTGTGAACCGAATATTGTTTTTCGATTACGAATCATAAATAGTCGCACAACGGATGGCCGACAATACAATTTACCCAGTGCTAATGAAGTTGCAGGCTTAATTGTTGGTGACCTGAGCGAAAACAATTTCGAGCGTGATGTTATTGTTGAACACCGTACAACCGGACTTCAACGGATTACTGATCTCCATCCATCTTTTATGTCAATGACATACCCGTTAATACATCCTTACGGTGAAGATGGGTTCAGGGAAAATATACCATTCCAAAACATGGATGGGTCTTCTTCTTCAAAAAGACAATTTGTAACAATGAGACAATATTATTGTTTTCGTTTCCAACAACGATCAAATGAGGCCCATACTCTTCTTCGTGCAGGCAGGCTTCTTCAAAAGTACATCGTCGATGCTTATATGTCGATTGAAGAAGGAAGATTTCGGTGGATACGTAACAATCAAGATCAATTACGAACGGATTTGTTTTCTGGGTTGATGGACGCCATAAATCGTGGTGACACAGATGGGAAAAAAATCGGAAAGTCAATAATACTACCATCATCACATACCGGTAGTCCAAGGTACAGAGTCCAAAATTACCAAGATGCCATGGCCATATGCAAGTGGGCTGGGTACCCAGATATTTTCGTAACATTTACTTGCAACCCCAAATGGCCAGAGATAAATGAAATGCTCCGCTTAATGGAACAAGAAGATGATCCAAATCGTGTTGACATTGTAAGTAGAGTTTTCGAAATAAAACTCAAACAATTGATGGCGGACTTCAAAACAGGAAAACCATTTGGAGGAGTAATTGCGTGTGAGTATATATTATTTACTTCAAGTTATTATTTTGGATAATATATAATTGAAATTTCTCATTTTCATGTATTTTTTTCATTATGCATAACAAACAACCATGTATTTGTTTTTACCCAGGTTTATATACCATTGAGTTTCAAAAGAGAGGTCTTCCTCATGCACACATATTACTTTTCTTAGAGTCGTCGGCGAAAAACCCATCACCAGATCGTATTGACAGAATGATCACAGCCGAGATTCCAAATGGAAGCATCGATCCAGATGCGTTTAACGCAATCACCAAATTCATGATTCATGGGCCATGCGGAGATCTCTATCCATCATCCACGTGCATGATACAGAAAAAATGTTCCAAGCATTTCCCTAAAAAGTTTGTCCCTCACACGACAATTGATCAAGATGGATTTCCAATATACAGGAGAAGAGATACAGGAGCTTTTGTGGAGAAGAAAAAGCATAAATTGGACAATCGATATGTCGTACCTTATAACACAGATCTCACTGTTAAATATGATGCACATATCAATGTTGAGCTCTGTAATCATTCAAGAGCCGTGAAGTATCTGTTCAAGTACATACATAAGGGTTCTGATAGATCTACTGCTACAGTTTACTCAGCAAACCCAGATGATCATGATGAAATAAAGAAATATTTAGATTGCAGATACATTTCGGCTGCTGAAGCATGTTGGCGTATTTTCCAATACGATATTCATTTTAGATATCCAGCAGTGGAATGATTACCTTTCCATCTTCCAGGTGAACAACCAGTTGTTTTTAACGAAAATGATAACCCGGAGTCGGTAGTGGTAAAGCCCGGAGTAAATAGAACAAAGTTCACAGAATGGCTCGAAATCAACAAAACAAATGTTGATGCCAAAGGACTTACTTACTCAGAATTCCCAAAAAAATGGGTCTGGAATGCAAGAGATAAAGTATGGACAAAACGTCAAAGGGGCATATCAATTGGCAGAATATACTTCACCCATCCATCATCCGGAGAAAGATTTTACATGCGAATGCTTTTAAACTTTGTAAAAGGATGCACTTCGTACGAACACATCCGCATAGTGAATGGCGTCATATATCCTTCTTTCAAGGGAGCCTGCTATGCTCTCGGATTGTTAGATGATGATGATGATGAATGGGTTGATTGCTTAACAGAGGCAGCTAATTGGGCAACTGGTCACGAGTTACGACATTTATTTGTCACAATTCTTGCAAATTGCCAAGTCTCAAATGCACCAAATCTTTGGAAAAGAAATTATGCAGTATTATCTGAAGATATAGCAACACTACAACGTAAAAGATATAGAGCACACGACATAGAACTAACAGATGATCAAGTTGAAGCTCACACGTTGTTCGAGATCGAGGGAATCATGTTGAAAATGGGAAAAAGCTTAAAAGAAATAGATGGAATGCCACTCCCAAATACAGAACTTTTACGAGAATTTCGTAATAGACTGGTCAATGAAGAACTTGACTATCGTATTGAGGATTTGAAGGTTGCTCATGAAACTGCATTTTCCAGTCTCAATACTTGCCAGAGAAAAGCTTACGATGCCATTCTTGCGTCAGTGTACAATGATCAAGGTGACCTAATTTTCATCCATGGTCGTGGAGGAATGAGGAAAACTTTTCTTTGGAATACGGTCGTATCACGACTTAGATCAGAAGGAAAGATAGTATTACCGGCTGCTACTTCGAGCATTGCAGCTTTGTTACTACCAAATGGAAGAACATCTCATTCAAGATTCCGAATCCCATTGGTTTTAACTGCAGAGTCAACTTGCGAAATTCGTCATGGCACGCATATAGCTGAATTACTTCAAAAAACGGCATTAATTATTTGGGATGAAGCTCCTATGGCACATAAACACTCCTTTGAAGCATTGGATAAAAGTTTGCGTGACATAATGAGTTGTCGTTATGAAAATAGTAAGGAAAAACCATTTGGTGGACTCACAGTTGTTTGTGGTGGTGACTTTCGTCAAATTTTGCCAGTAATACCAAAGGGAAATCGAGCCGATATTGTGAATGCTGCACTAAATTCATCTTATTTGTGACCTTTGTTCAAAGTGTATGAGCTGAATGAGAATATGCGCTTGCAATGCAACACTTTGTCACCAACATATATAGAAAATACTAAGGTGTTTGACTCATGGATGTTAAAAATCGGAAATGGCACTGCCTATGATGATGTATCCAATGAGTTGCTACAGTTGCCCCCTGGCATTTTTCCGGAAACGGTGAGTAACCCGATTGAATCAATCGTTGAAATGATATATCCTTCTCTCTTGGAAAACTGTAACAGTCCTTCTTATATAACTGAAAGGGCAATTCTCACGCCTAAAAATGATACCGTACAAGAATTGAACGATTTTATCATGGGCAAGCTTCCAGGAGAAGGAAAAACATATCTAAGTTCAGACACGGTGTGCAAAGGAAGTGTACAAACAAATGATGAAGACCTCCTTTATCCGGCTGAATTCTTAAACAGTTTGCGATTCAGTGGCATACCAAATCACGAGATTCATCTAAAGGTAGGAGCCCCGGTTATGTTACTACGCAACATCAATCAAACAGAAGGATTGTGCAATGGAACACGATTGATTGTCACATTACTTGGAACATGGTCTGTTAGAGGTGACATTATTTCAGGGACTAATAAAGGAAAAAGTGTCACCGTTCCGAGAATAATAATGTCCCCCACCGAATCGAAATGGCCGTTCAAGCTTAATCGGCGTCAAATGCCATTGGTCCCATGCTTTGCTATGACAATTAATAAAAGTCAAGGACAATCTTTAAGTCGTGTTGGTTTATACCTCCCAAAGCAGGTACACTTCTCAGTTTTATTATACTAACATATTTAAATACGTACGTATATTCACATATAATTTTAATTTTTTTTACATTTCATAGGTTTTCACACATGGACAACTATATGTTGCTATTTCTCGAGTAACATCGCATGAAGGATTAACAATGATAAATGCTGATGAAGAAATGGAAGACCGTACACTCATAAAAAAATATTGTCTACCATGAAGTGTTCAATAACATTCATCCATCCACCGAATAAACAAGGTAACATTTTACTAAGTTTATATATCCATAATCTCTAAAATCCAACTCATATTATTTCTTCCCATGTTTATTATGATTCTCACTAATGCATACAATGGTTAATGCAATTATGTTTTACATCGTATACAAGGATGATAGGAGTAAGCGCGGAAGAAGAGCCTTCGACGACTAAGCCTAAGGATCTACATAGGTTGTTTTGGTTTATCTTATTTGTTTCTTCATGTATTAGTATGACTTTATTTTGGTGATTCTTTTATGATATGAAGGTATTTCAGCCACTTCTATTTAGATGTTTGGATTATTGTACTCCACGTTAACTTTGGAGGATCCCCCATTTAGAGAGATGATATGAATTCGGGAGGTAGTTACCATGCCATTTAGGTATTAGTTTGTTTATTTAGAGGTACTATTCTCATTATAAAAATATAAAACTACATGCAAAGTCATTCATTATATAAATTATGCATAAATAATATATCGCCTCATCGTTAGTGTTACTTATTAAATATTTATTTTACATTAATTAAATTCTATTACTCTTTACAAATTAATTATTTTAATATGATATACTAATTAGCATATTTTAACATTTAGATTATATATATATATGTGTGTGTGTGTCTTTGTGTACAATCTACATATTAATACTCAGAATACTTCCGCTACCGCCCAACTCCCTGTTTAACGTCATGCTGCGCAACGCACAGGGCCAACCCTAGTATATATTAAAGTAACAACCAAGAAGAATGACTTGGCACATTGAAATTTGAGGATTCTCAAATCTTCAATTGTGGTTGATTTGGGGTTATCCCACGTTGGTAAAGAGTTGAAACATTTTAACAAGATGAAGTGTATAAAAAAGATGGATTTGATGAATTTGTGTCAGATCATGAGGTTTGCCTCATAGAGTTGTCTTATTTTGGATGATACCTTTGAAATATATGTCCATGGTTGGAATCAAAACCAAGCAAATGGTAAAAATTATAGTACAAATTAAATTTTTGTATATATATATATATATATAAGGAACAACCATAAAGAATGAGATGTCATTGTGAGATTTGGGTATTCTCAAATCTTGCATTGTAGTGCTGTTTTACTTATCACACATTGTCAAGTGAATGTAAGCTTGAAAAAATGAAGATGTCTATAAAAAAGGATATTTGGATTTGACATGAGATTGAGTACTCTCAAAACTTGCATTGTGGTGTTATTTTACGCATCCCACATAGATGAGAGAGTGTAAGTTTGAAAAATAAAGATACTTATAATAAATAAAAAGATTTAGTTGGCTCCTTTTGGCCAACCCTCCAAGTTCATGTTGGTTAACCCTCTAAACTCATGTTAGCTAAACCTCCAAACTATATATATATATATATATATATATATATATACCGTCCCGCGTGGCAAGAGGACGGTGTGCCACAATGGAAAGATAACAACAAAACTAACATAAACAGGAAAACCAGAGCTACTACGATTAACCATCAAAATAAAAGTGTGGGGTAGACTAAAGTTAAGACGACATAGTTATAATTACAATGTATACATAACCAAAAACTATTATAATATCGAAGGTCGTCTTCAAAGTAGTCATACTCCTTCGCTCTCGGTCCCCCATAAGCCCACCTACGATCCTGTACCCGCCGAGGAGAAAACAAACCTCGGCTGAGCCAAATGCTCAGTGAGCGGATAATAAAAATAACAAAGATCGCAAGTGTATAATCGAATTAATTAACGATAATAATCATATGAAATCTGAAAACCGGGATATGAAATGAATAATTGATAATTAACATGAAATGTTTTTAATAAATGAATCAAAATAATATCATCAAGTCAAGAACAAAGAATATATAATTAAAATCAAATGGGTTCGAGGGTTGTACGGACCACTAGAACAATGGAAATGAGTATAGGGCAATACACTCAAATTCCTTCCGATAAACGGCTCCCGATAACGGTTCCTAGGATCGATCCATTCGCCCTCAAATTGGCCGGTACCGGGCCATACCCACTTATTGACATTGGGGTTCGAATAACGAGGACGCCATGACAATTATAGCCGACATGGAGGCGTCACGACATCGTTGTCCCCGATGTCGTGCCTTAAATCACAAAACATCCAAATTACGTAAAAATATGTCAATTCATATATAAATAGTAATCTTATAAATATATGACTTTTAGTTATCATATATCAAAGTAGAATTCCGAAAATGGTTCAAATCCGATAATGGTTCAACAATAAAAAGGATCAAATCCAAAAGGGATTTATTTCAAATTCAATTAACCAATAATGAATACAACAAAGACCAAAACTATGTTAATAGCTTCAAATAAGAATCATCATAGACAAACGGATATCGATTAGTAAAGGAGATATCAAACTCGCAATATCCATTATGATCTCATGAATTGAAAATAAAAGCTCTTAATAGAGGCTTAGATGATGACCAAGAAGGATATTACCTGTATAAGTCTAGTGACTAAAGAGAGTCACAAGACCAGATATCCGTACCTTAGATGATAATCGATGTGCTAATCATGTAGTTCCTATCCCGTTGTTAATGCCACCTTTTCACTCCAACATTGACCCTAAACAAGTTTACAATAGATTGAGAATGATTGGAACAAGATTTGCGGATGGTACAACTCCCTAAAACTCAAAGTACAAACAAATAATGCTACAATTCCCCTGCACCGGACAGCTTTGAACCATTGTGTTCATGACCCTGTTTAACAAGCTTAGAGGTCAATCTAGGTCTTAAGATCTAAACAAAACTTGTAGAACTGTTTCTTATTGTTCCAATAGCTTTGGATTCAAGTCATTTGGAGCAAATACCAATTTTATATGATTTTTATAAAAACAGTGTGCAATTCTCGTTTTTGCACAGTAACAGCTACAAAAACTCACTGTTTTGAGCCTTGTAAACTTGGAATCAGCTCTGGACTTAAACTACAAAGTTGTAGTATACTCAGATACCTTTCCAAGGATATATCATACACCTCAATCGGATAAACGAGTGATTTTCTACGAATTTCTGAACAAACAGCAACTATTAAAAACTTTTACACAGCTTCAAATAATCCCTTTTTGATGAATTTGCTACTATTCACAGCACCAAAACAGTCCATTTTTCTTTAAATTTTGGTACTAAACCATGGTGAAACAATATAAACTCTTCCAAACCATAAATCAATGATTGAAACTTATTTCCTCACTTATTTAACCAATATAAACAAGAAATTAACATCAATTTACAAGGATTTAACATATTAATCAAAACCCCATAAACCCTAACATGAATCTTCCAATCTTTAACACAAAACATCAAATTGGTACTCAAAACTTGAAATCATAGATCCATACCTTGATTCTTCACTTCATCTTCAACATTTAAGCCTTCATTCTTCAACAATTCATCATCTACCTAATTATAAGAGGAGGTGTTTAGTGTATTTGGGTTTTTAGGTGAAGAACCGTCTACAAGGTTTAGAGAGAGAGAGAGATAGTTTGCAAATGAAGTATTTTGGGATGAAATAAGGGTATATATATTTAGTAATAGAATCCTCATTTGACAACAATGACCCTTCATCAATGCCTAAATCACTATTGGTCCCTATATGGACTTTTCTTAACATTTTTAGTCCAAAACACAACTATATCTTAAACAAACGTATAAGTAAATAAAACCACCAAATTTGTTGTAAACGAAGATTACCCGGTAACGAAATCTAGGGTGTTATAATCCCCCCCCCCCTCTAAAAAGAAGATTTCGTCCCCGAAATCAAGTTAAGGTCTAGAAATTATGCACCTTGAAATAGATGAGGATATTCTTACGAATTGAATCTTCGATTTCCCATGTAGCTTCTCGTTCTGAATGATTTTTCCATAACACTTTGACA
The DNA here is from genome assembly GCA_036898165.1 of Silybum marianum. NCBI lineage: Eukaryota > Viridiplantae > Streptophyta > Magnoliopsida > Asterales > Asteraceae > Silybum > Silybum marianum. Next base: position 3,391,683 of record CM072535.1, on the reverse strand, counting down.
AACGGGATTACTCTTCGTCGCATCACTCTCTCTTCACGATCAATAATTGCTTCCGGTTCTTCAATGTATGAAAGATCACTTTCAATTTTATCACACGGATAATCAATCACGTGAAGAGGGTGGTATTTATACCCGCGAAGCGACGAAACATGAAAAACATTATATATATGCGATAATTGTGGCGGTAAGGCTAGACGATAAGCAACTTCTCCAACACGTTCTAAAACTTTGAATGGACCGATATATCGAGGGCTAAGCTTGCCTTTGATTCCAAATATTCGGACACCTTTGAACGGTGAGACTTTCAAACATACATGTTCACCTGAATGAAATTCAAGAGGCCTGCGGTGTTTATCAGCATAGCTTTTCTGGCGTGATTGAGCCTCTTTCATTTTCTGGCGGGCAATATTGACTTTTTCGGTAGTTATACGAACCAAATTGGGTCATTCGATGACTTTTTCTCCGACTTCATTCCAACATGTTGGCGCACGACATTTTCGTCCGTATAAAGCCTCGTACGGAGCCATCCCGATACTAAACTGCCAACTGTTATTATACGAGAATTCCACTAGATAGAGAAATTCGTCCCAACTACCAGACCACTCCAAAACACACGCCCGTAACATATCTTCGAGTGTCTGAATTGTTCGCTCGGTTTGCCCGTCAGTTTGAGGATGAAAGGCAGAACTCATAGTCAATCTCGAACCCCAAGCTTTATTCAGTCCGGTCCAATATCGAGAAGTGAACCGTGGGTCTCTATCAGAGGTAATAGAAACCGGTGTACCGTGTAATCTCACGATTTCTCGTTGGAAGATTTCAGCAAGTTTATCGACTGAATACGTTTCCCTAAACGGAAGAAAGTGAGCAGATTTTGTCAGACGATCCACTACAACCCAAATCGCGTCATGTCGCCTTGGCGTTTTTGGTAGCCCGGTTAAGAAATCCATGGAAATGTGTTCCCACTTCCATACAGGGATCTCTAATGGCTGTAATAAACCACTGACCCGCTGATGTTCAATTTTGACTTGTTGACAGGTTAAACAACTTGCCACATATTTGGCGATATCTCGTTTCATTCCGTTCCACCAAAAGTATTGTTTCAGGTCTTTATACATCTTGGTAGATCCGGGATGAATTGAGAAAGGTGAGTTGTGAGCCTCATTCATGACTGTGTTTTTGAGATCATCAACATTAGGTACACAAAGTCGATCTCGGAACATATATATATTAAAAGAACAACCAAGGATAATGATGTGACCTTCTTAGAATTGAGTATTTTATATTTCTTGAAATGAGGTTAATTTTCTCTATCACACATTGATAGAGTGATAAAAGAATGACAACTGACCGTGGATATATAAATGGTTGTTGAGATACTTTTGTTTCAACGCATTAGTCCTTTTGGCTAACCCTCCAAGTTGATGTTGGTTAACTCTCTAAATCCATGTTGGCTAAACCTCCAAACTAATGGAGTTGACTCATTTTAGCCAACCTTCCTTTTGCATATAAGAACAACCAAGGGTAATGTTGTGTCCCTATAAGAATTGAGTATTTTATATTTTCTTGAAATGGGTTAAATTCTCTTTATCCCACATTGATGGAGAGTTGAAATAATGACAATTGATGGTGGATATATAAAAGGTTGTTGAGATGTTTTCTTTTAAACTCATTAGGTTGGCTCCTTTTGGCTAACCCTCAAAACGCATTAGGTTGGCTCCTTTTGGCTAACCCTAAAAACTCATGTTGATTAAGCCTCTAAACTCATGTTGGTTAACCCTCCAAACTCATTAGGTTGGGTCCTTTTAGCCAACCTTCCTTTTGCAAAATAAAATAAAATAATCAATCTATATATATATATAGAAATTCTTGGGGTATTGAAGTGACACCATTAGAATTGAGTATTCTCAAATGGTGAATTGTGGTTGAGTTTTAGTTGTCTCATATTGGTGAAGAGTTGCAAGATTTGAACAAAATGAAATGTATAAAAAGTGGATTTGATGCCTTTGTGTCAATCTATATATATATATATATAGGGGAGAGATCATACGAGAACTACCCATCTTTAAAGGAACAATTTGTGGACCACATATGATGTGGGTCCCACATAATATTAAATCATTTCTGATATAATATTAAATCATATTAAATCAGAAATGATTTAATATTATGTGAGACCCACATCATATGTGGTCCACAAGTGTCCTTTTGTTCCTTTGAATTTACAAAGTTCTCATTTGAACCTTCCTCTCTCTCTCTATATATATATATAAGTAAGAATCAAAAGCAATGACATGACACAATGTGGATTGAGAAATTCCAAAATATTGAATTGTGGTTAGTTTTGGCTGTATCCCCTCTTAATACTCCGCCGGTATGAAAAGTTCTTAATGTTAATTGAGTGCCCGGTTCTCCAATAGATTGACCTACAATAATACCTGCAACTTCTCCCAATTGGACCAGGTCGTCAGATAAGATGTTTGAAATTGAGGTGATTATACAAGGATAATGATGACTACTTTTTTTATATGGTCTTTTATTTATAATTAACTTCAATCCGTTTTGGATTAAATAGTTAATCTTAGTTAAAAAGTTTATATCAAATGAATATTCTATTTTGTTGTACAATTAATATCATACACTTATTTCATTTCATGTTATTTATATTTATATTTTTATACATAAAAAGTAAGAAACCAAGAGAAATCACATGTGTAACACCCTCAAATCTGGAAAGAACGACTAATTTAAAATTTCTAATATTTCATCAATAAATAACTTTCCTCAAACCACAATTAGTAATAAGCCTCTACAACAAACAAATCAAGTCCTATACAAGACCTACTTACGGTTGGGTGTTACTAAACAATAAGAGTCGCTATCTCCGAATGCAGAAAACGTCACCAAGAGTCTTTTCGTGCCACTTCCTAGCACTCAAGTCCACACGTGTCACTAGTACCAACCCCCACGATAACCTGATGCACATGCTGACAAAGAAAAAGGGTTAGGCTTAACGCCTAGTGAGCTCAAGAGTTTTTAACATATTTATGATTGATTTGAAACCAAAAGATGTGCTTGATAAAATATAATTCTCAAAGGAAATAACCTTATTATAAAAGCAACGTCTTTCCCCAAATTCACTAGTCCCATAATAAAAGCTTTAGACCAAAATGACATTAGAAGAGAATACTTTAAAATAGAAATATTCTTTTAACGACATACCAATTCCAATACTCACACGACTATGATTGAGTTTATAAACGTGGAGATAGAAAACATACTTTTAACCATGTTTTATAAAACATTAACTCATGCGGACCTTTAAAGGGATAGAAATATCCAAAGTTCATGGGGGATTCCCAATCATACCATCTTTGGTGACGGATACAAAAGTAGGTCACTACTCGATGTTGAGCAACCATAGGAGTCAATGGCAATCGGTCAACAACAGATTATGCACCTTAGTACACGGCCCCCGATGGCTCCTACGAAAGCTCGCGCAATGGTCACTGGCAACCGGTATATAACCGATATGCACCTTAGTACACGGCCCCCAGATGACCCCAAATTGCGCATGCATAAAGTCAATGGCATCCGGTAATGATCCGACATTATATCCAACAGTAAGAGGCCCCCTATGACTTCTATGCGACCAAAAAGGGACAACAATCCCGGCTTTAAACCGACTATATGTCTATGGATCCATTACATACTAGTCCTACTACATAATACATCAACGAGACGTATTACTAGTTTTCCAACCTTGAAAACTCTTTTCAACAAACCATCTTCTTTCAAGTCCAAGTTTTACCAAAAATTAGGTCAAATCATTTTGAGTTTCAAAACCAAAGATTATTTCATTTTATAACCTTTCCAAGTATTTTAAACCATTAATGATACTCAACTCATCATTTACAACAAAATACTCAAAATCCTCATTTTGACCCAAAACCTCCAAACTTACCCAAATACACAACCACTTGAAATTAAGTTTAGGAATCAGTAAAATACTACATTCACAACAAGTATTTGAGTTTATAAGTTTAGATTTGAACTCATACTCATGCATTTACAAAATGACCCATAATGCAATAGTCTGAAATCTTTCAACGATTTATAAGTTCCAAAACTCCAAAGATGCAAATACAACCAAATGGTTTTCATTTAAAGATATTGCACCCAAACAACCCACACTTATAATTTATTTGTCAAAATGTCTAAAAACCAAGTATAAGCCTCTTTCATGATTTATAAATCCTTTTATACCAAATATGCAAACTTACACAAATACTCACACATTTGATAAATAACAAGTGAAACATGTTAATATTTTAAAATGGACGTTTTTGGCATGTACAAAGTTTTCACAAAGTATCTTGAACTCACCTTGCTAGATTTAAGCTAAATCTAGGTTTTACCCCAATGCCGAGTTCCATTCGGTAAAGACTTTAGATCCTCGAGCTACACCTCTAGATCCATGGTGTAAGTCTTTCAAGAACACCTACATAACCTCCAAAACATACACAAGAACGAACCCAAGAGAGAATGAGAGTTGTTGGTGAAGAACCCAAACCCTAGATTCAAGATTCAAGGATTAAGATCTTACCTTCACTTCTATGAACTCCAAAATCAACCAATAGCCTCTAGCCATACTTGTTTCCATGTTGTAGAGCTTCAAGAGACGAATCCATAGCAACTTGAATCATCCAAATCGGAGCATTATTGAGAGAGATATGGTTCAAATGAGAAAGATCCCGATTTTCGGTCTTTAAAACGCTGACAGAGGCTGACGCCAGATATGGACGCCAGTTACGTTCGTAACTGGCATTGGTAACTCACGCGGCTCCCTCTTGACCAAATAGACTCTGACGCTAGTTGTGAAGCTAGTTACATTTCGTAACTGGCATTGTAACTCACGCTAAGCACAAATCAAGTAAAAAGAGCTTAGGGCTACTTGTGAAGTTAGTTATGATTTGCTAACTGGCTTTGTAACTCACGCTAAGCATAATTGAGTGCAAAAGTGCCTAGGCTAGTTATCAAGCTAGTTTCAACTCTGAAACTCACCTCGTAACCAGCTTCCATCCTAACCCACATGAAAACTAGCCTTAGACGATGTTTTACCCATATTTGCTTCGTCTTAGCTCCAAATTGACTCCGAAAAATATCGTTGGACTCCTTCTTTAATTCTCCAACCAAATATGATATAAATACTTGAAAATAGGTCTGAAATACCAGAATTCTTGTATCAGTCTTTTCCAAAGTTTCATAAACTTAACTAAAATTTCCGGGTGTTACAACATGACACTATGTGATGATAATTCCAAGATATTGAGTTGTGGTTAACTTTTTCTATCTCACATTGATATAAAGATTATATGTCGTAACATGTTGGTGATCATTTAATGATAGAGAATTCAACTTATATGATGTGACTCTCTTAGAATTGAGTATTTTATATTTCTTGAAATAAAGTTAATTTTCTCTATCCCACATTGATGGAGGGATAAAAGAATGACAATTGATGGTATATAACTATATATATAAAATGTTGTTGAGATGCTTTTGTTTCAACTCATTATGTTGGCTTCTTTTAGCTAACCCTCCAAGCTCATGTTGGTTAACCTATAGACTTTGCCTATCTTACATTAATATAAATATTATATGTTGTAACATGTTGGTGATCATTTAAAGATAAAGAAGCCAAGTTATGTATAAAAAATGATATGTTGGTAGATGAGGGTGATTAAATGAGGAGAAAATGGTCAATTTTTTTTACATAAATGTTGATTTATAATAACTTTTATCCATTTTGGATCAAATAGTTAATTTTAGTTTAGAAATACAAATTTTTTGTAACATATTTTTTTTAATTTCTATAATTATTTCTTATTCATTTAGTTTTATTGAATTTCGTTCATCATTGATTAAGAAATTATGTTTTATCTTAACCTATTTATATATTTTATGACAACAATTTCTCGCCACCGCGCATGCGCGGTGCCACACACTAGTTAACTATTAGGGTCCGTTTGGTTTGCGAGATTGTTTTTGAGGGATTTGGATTTCATGGAATGATTTGGATTTGAAAGTCATAGGTGTGTTTGGTTTGTAGTATTTGGAATGGAATTGGATTTCCATTATTTATAAATAATTTATATAAAAATATAAAAACATATAAAAATAATTAAATTACATTTTTATTAGTCAATTATTACAAAACAAATGTTTTTAACATTTTTAAAACATTATTTCATACAAATTCTACGAAATCCCGCAAAATTCCGAGCATCTGTCAAGGATTTCAAAATCCAATATTTATAGGATTTTAAATGAATCCATGGATTTTAAATCTTTACCGTCAGACAAACCAAACATAAAAAATGAATTGCATTTTAAATCCAAATCCTTCCAAATCACAAGAACCAAACGCGCGGTTAAAAATTTGTTTCAACTTATTGTAAAATATATTTTTAATTAATCATTGTATAATTATTTTTTCAAAAAAAAAAATTATTGTTTAATTAGTATTTAAAAATGGTTTTAAAACAATTTAATAAAAACTCATAAATTGATAAATAAATAAATGAATAAAAGTTAAAAGCTTTTTTATAAACAAGATCTTCATCCCCTACACCATTCTCTTGTCTACCAAAGCAGCAAATCGGAGCAACAGCAGCAGAGCGAAGAACACATCAATTAACGAGAGTAATAGGTAAATCTTGTAGACATTATCCCCTGAATCATTGTTTCAAACCCTAGCAAATGATGGATTCATAGGCTCACTGTACGATCGGAGGATGATTTTGATTCGAATTCGAATCAGATGTGTCCTCTGATTCAACCCCATTCGCCGGATCTCCGGTCATTTCTTTCGTCGGAGCATTTACATATCTGCGATCTTATTTCCATCTCCTCTGTCTTCTTATTCCGATAACATTTTTGATCTAATATCTTGATCTGTTTTATTTAATTGTGTAGGTCTACTGAAATATTTGCATTTGATTCATTAGTTGTTGAATCCAAATACCAGTCATAATGGTAATGAGTCTCGTCAGGAATTTGAATTTCGTAATTGTTAATTTTAAATCTGAAATTGCAATTGCAGTTTTGGTGTCAATTTTGATCTCTTGATTTCTGGAGCTTAGATTTGGTTTCTGATTCATTTTTTATTTTTATATAGGTCGTTCTAGCAGCTTCCATTACCAGTAAATCTGGAAAAGGTGAGATCTTTGTTTCGTTCTGTCTATGTATTAGATCCTTCAACAAAATCAGTTGTGACTTAATAATTTTCTGCATTCTGAATTGAAATTAAACCGGTTAAGAATATTCTATGGTTTTTGTACTGCATCTAATCTTGTAGTTCTAAATGAGTGTATATGATGATTGATGACATCCACAAATTGGGTGACAGCATTTTAGTATAAAGAAAGAGTTAACCGTTATAGCTGTTTGATGCTTGGAGATTTTATGAACACATTCAAGAAAAGCATTCCATAGCCATATTACAGAACTTTTAGTTTCATAGGTTTGCTTATCAGCATCTGTTTTGATGTACTAATCTAATAACATGTTGGTGTCAATGGAACAGACCAGAGATTGCACCACCATCTTGTACTTCCTGTTATGTGGCATTGTTATCTAGGTTTGATTGGATCATAATTGTTATTTAAGGCATAGATGTTCAATCCCTATGGTGCCTTGAGAGTTGAGGGTCTAGTGTGACATGCAATCCAGAGTAGACAAAATAATCCCAGTGGGAAAGCTATATACCAAAACAGCTGTAGCTATGACACTTCCAAACATGTATTTTATCCAATGCAGGAATAGTTCAGTTAATTTGCTGATCAGTTTATTAGTTTCTGTTGATATCTGTAGTAACAAAGCCCTACCCATGATAAAGTGTTATAAACCTCATTATAGGTTTGATATTGTAAACATATTTTATTAACTAATAATCATATATAATCCTTTTACAGCCCTTGTTTCAAGGCAGTTTGTGGACATGTCTCGGATAAGAATCGAGGGGCTTCTTGCAGCTTTTCCTAAGTTGATTGGAAGTGGGAAACAACATACTTACATTGAGACAGAAAATGTGCGCTATGTGTACCAGCCAATGGAGGGTATATATCTACTGCTTGTGACAAACAAGCAAAGCAATATTCTTGAGGATCTTGATACTCTGAGGCTTCTATCTAAAGTTGTATCCTTGATGATGAAAAACTAGTTTTTTTTCTTGTTTCTTCATTGAAAAATTACCAAATTTCTTCTATAATGTTTAAATTAAGAGTTGTGGGTGTATTTTGTTTATACCAAGAGTTTCCTACCGTTTGATTTCTTAACTATGCATAGGTCCCTGAGTTTTCTGCCTCTCTTGATGAAGAAATCATTTGCAAGCATGCTTTTGAGCTGATTTTTGCTTTTGATGAAGTCATTTCCCTTGGGCACAAAGAGAATGTAACTGTTGCCCAGGTCAGGCAATACTGTGAGATGGAGAGTCATGAGGAGAGATTGCACAAATTGGTATTGCAAAGCAAGATCAATGACACCAAGGATGTTATGAAGCGTAAAGCCAATGAGATTGATAAAAGCAAGGTAAGGTCATTATGGTTCAAAAAGACCCTCATCTCCAATTATTATATTTTCTTTTCCCTTTCTCTATATTTCTGCTACAACAAGTCTGTCATTTCTGCAGATTGAGAGGGGGAAACTGGAAAAAGGTGGTTATTCATCTCTACAGTCAATGAGTTCAATGGGTTCAATGGGAAGAATGGATGCTTCTTTAAGCAACGATATGGGTATATCAAGTGGTAATACCTTTGGAGGTGGTTCTGGATTTGGAATAACCTCTGAAGTGGACAATTTCTCAAGCAAGCCTAAAGGTTGGTACCGAGTTTTCATTTATACTTCCGATGTGTTACACTAAGATAACATCCTATTTAAATTCTTATTAATATTTTTATGGAAATTCCAACCTATACATTTAACCAAAAACCAATTTTTTAATATATTATATTTGTTTATATTGGTTCCATTTAGGCCGTCCATCTGCAGCCGTTGGTGCTCCATCTAAAGGCATGGGTATGAAGCTAGGCAAATCACAAAGGGCAAACCAGTTTTTGGAATCACTGAAAGCTGAAGGTGAAATGATTGTTGAAGATGTACGACCAAGTGGTAATCAAAGCAAAACTGCTGCTCCACCAGCTACTGATCCAGTCAGTTTGACAGTTGAAGAGAAGCTTAATGTGACATTAAAGAGAGATGGTGGTCTTAGTAACTTTGATGTGCAGGGAACTTTATCTCTTCAAATACTTAACCAAGATGATGGATTTATCCAAGTTCAGGTTCTCATTCTACTACAACCTTTCTTCCTCTTAAATAAGTGCTAAAATTTGTCTTCCTGTTTTATCTTTAATTAAACTTTGCAATATATGATCAATCACCACTGCAAATCCCAGTATATATATATTTATGTAGGGCAAATATGAATAATGGAAGTGGGAATATATTTTAGTGCCCCTGCTGTTTATGGCTTTACCAATCATGTGAATTCCTTGTAACCATGTTAGGTTCTTGGTAGAATGTTGATAAGTAGCGAGTAGTGACCATATTTTATTAACAGATTTGTCATTGTGCGTGCTACTGTTAGTCTCTTATAATTTTAACTTTTCAACTAAATAAAGAATTGAGTTATAGTGCTTAAACAAATATGATGGGAATTCCCAGGTCTTTTGTGTTTATTAAGCAGTTTCTTTGGGTTTCATTTTAAAAATCGTTTGGATGCGAATGGTAAAAATTGCTTAAAGTTGGTAGAGCTCTCTATAGGTAAGCATTGTGGTAAGCTGATTTAAATCCAAACTGGAGATCACTCCATTTCTAGATTTTTAGGCTTAATGATCTTTAGGGGTTGTTTGGTTGGTTTTTCATTAAGTCCTGTATGAGTAAAGCTGTCTTTGTGTATTAATCTGTCTGTATAGATTGCGAAAGTTTTTGTTTGGAAGGTGTTTTTCATAGATGGAAGGAACATGTTTTTTAATTGCAAGGGACATGTTTGGAAAAAACTTTGGCTTTCTGCATAAAGCTCTCCCTTAAAGCTTACTGAATAAGCCGCTTTCTATATCATTAAGTCCCTACCAAACAGTCATGTCTAGATGACCGAATAAGCTGTGAGTCCCATTAAGCTCATTAAGTTGCTAACAAACAGGCCCTTAGCTGTATATTGTTATGGCCTTTGTAAAGACAGGTTTATTATGATTTGATGTACAGATTGAGAGTGTGGGTAATCCAGAGATCAAATTTAAGACACATCCTAACATCAACAAAGAGCTGTTCTCCAATGAAAATGTTCTTGGATCCAAAGATCCTAACCGTCCATTTCCAGCTGGCCAGTCTGGTGATGGTCTTGGTCTCTTGAAGTGGAGAATGCAAAGTAAAGATGAATCGGCTGTGCCATTAACAAGTAAGTTTCTTTTATATATATATATATTTATATGTTCGATGATATTTTTTAATGTATTTTAACGTGAATATCTACTTGTCTTCTTTTGTCAGTTAATTGTTGGCCCTCCGTTTCTGGAAATGAAACTTATGTTAGCATCGAGTATGAAGCTTCATCAATGTTTGATTTACAAAATGTCGTTATTTCTGTCCCTCTTCCGGCTCTTAGAGAGGCACCGAACGTTAGGCAAATTGATGGGGAATGGAGGTGAGTCCCACCAATTTTCTCTTACTGAGATCATGTTTTCAATTTTCGTACACACACACACACATATATATATATATGCATACATACATTTCCTTGTTTTAAGCTTATTTAGACCATGTTTGGCAACTATAAGCTAACTTATTTTTTGAGCTTATTGAAAAATCCCCATTTGGTAAGCTAAGCTAATAAGCCATCTTTTGAAAAGCCACTTTACATAGTGTTTCAATAAGCTCGGGGGGTTTCTTTTCACTTTCTTCTATCTATACCCCTAATATTATATTATTTTATTTTTTGAGCTTATTAAAAAGCCCCATTTGGTAAGCTATGCTAATAAGCCATCTTTTGCAAAGGTACTTCACATAGTGTTTCAATAAGCTTGAGGGGTTTCTTTTCACTTTCTTCCAATTATGCATTTATGCCCTAATATCTATACTATATTATAAAGCATTTGGTAAAAACTCTTAAAAACCATTTTTTATGCATATAGTAGTACTGTTTATTGATGCATATTACTTAAAATTCAAGATTACAAGTAATTATGCGTAAGTACAACTTATTAAAGCTTCATTTATAAATTCGTGTATAATTAGGATAATTATTTCATAATCCAAATACAAGATAAATATAAAAAAATAGGTAAACATAATCCAAATACAAGTACTGTCTATAGGTAAACATAATCCAAATACAAGATAAATATAAAAAAATCTAGAATATAATTAGGATAATTATTGAGTTCTAACATAATACTTAATTATTATTTTTATAAAAAGTTATATTATTAAACCAAAAATAAATTACTTCATCATTAAACCTAAATTAAAATATAATAAAAAACTGAATTAAAGAAATTACATTAAAAAAGAGAACTTTTAAACGAAACATTAAAAATCGCTTTCTCAAAACCACATAAAACCATTATAAATCGATTCAGACAAAAAATATAATGAAACATTAAAATCAAGATATATTTTCGCTGCTTTGCCCGAGTACCCTTTTAGTTATATATAAATGACCAAAAGCATGTGCTCTTAGGTCATTTTACATTGTCATTTAATTTATTAGCTAGCTTATTTACCTACGGCTAGATATTTAGCTAATAGCTATCTTATCAACCAACAGCTAGCTTATAAGCTAGTTTGCCGGTATGGCCTTAAAATTATATTATTATTTCCGTGTGTGTTTAAGAATCCATTTTTTTTGCCAAGTGCAGGTTTGATTCTAGAAATTCGATACTAGAATGGTCTATACTTCTCATCGATAACTCCAACCGTAGGCAAGTGTACATCCCTCTTAGTTTTTGTTATTTTGTTATTTAGTCACGAGTTTGCTATATATATATATCTATATATATATAGGGGCGGGTTCAAATGAGAACTCAAATTTGGTTATGAACATGACGACAAATGAGAGCGTGACATGTGTCATATTCAGACTAAATAATCAAAGAAATATTCCGACTTCCGACTGTATATAGTATTTATTCAGAATAAGCATTCAGACTGAATAAATACTGTATTCAGTCTGAATATTTATTTGATTATTCAGTCTGAATAATCTACATTCAAACATGTATCGCCCTCTCATTTGTCCTCACGTTCACAACCAAATTTGAGTTCACATTTGAACTTTCCTCTCTCTCTCTCTCTATATATATATATATATATATATAACGTTGTAATGAAATCTTTTGTAGTGGCTCGATGGAGTTTGTTGTTCCTCCGGCTGACACGTCAGTTTTCTTCCCCATTTCGGTTGGCTTCTCGGCAACAAGTACTTTCAGCAACATGAAGGTATGCATTCTACCCCCCAAATCTCCTCCACTTATGGTTTGATTCTCAGCAGAGGTTCTATTAATAATCTATACTATATTATAAAGATTTTGACAAAAACTCTTAAAAACCATTTTTTATGCATGTAGTACTATTTATTGATGCATATTACTTAAAGTTCAAGATTACAAGTAATAATGCGTAGGTACAACTTATTAAAGCTTCATTTATGAATTCGTGTAACTAACTACAAATAAACATAATCAAATACAGGATAAACATCTCATTTTAAATATAAATAATCTAGAATATAATTAAGATAATCATTGAGTTCAAACATAATACTTGATTATTATTTTTTATAATATTAAACCAATAATAAATTACTACGTTATTAAACCAAAGTTAAAATATAATAAAAAAACTGAATCAAAGAAATTACATAAAAAAAGAGCTTTTAATTGAAACATTAAAAATCGCTTTCTCAAACCACATAAAACCATTATAACATCGATAGAGTCAAAAAAAATAAAATAAAACTACATTGTGTGAGTATCTTTATAGTTTTTCAAAAATGGTATTTAATTAATAGTTAAATATTATTTAGAAAAAATACATATTAATTAATAATAATTAGTAACAATAAATAGTTAAGGGCATAATTGCAAGAAATCGGCAAAATGCTCTTAAAAGCTTATTGAAATGCTACTTAGAGTAGCGTTTCAAATTTCAATATGCTAGCTCATCGGCTAGCTTAATTATGGCAATCAAAATACGGCTTTTTCAATAAATAAGCTAGTTTATAGACTTAGAGCATTTCCAACAACTTTTCTATAATTTCTCTAAAATAGAGAATGAAAGCCAAAATCTCTAAAAGCATTTTCTTCCAACTCCAACGGCTTTTCTATTTTAGATAATCCATCATTACTTATATTATTAAAATATTCAACATATTTAATAAGTATTATCTCTTTCTCCTGAACATTTAACTTCAACAATTTTGATTGGTTATGTATTTTAAAATAATGTTTCTCTTTCCTAGTTTAAATTTTTAGAGATTTCTCCCCAAATCTCTAAAATAGCAAACAACATAGCAATGCTGTTGGAGCACTTTAGAAAACAGAACCCCTATTTTTTCTATTTTAGCAAATGCTGTTGGAGATGCTCTTATAGTTGTCAAACATGACCTGAAACTTTTGTGTTTTCTGAAAATAATCTCTCTTCTAAGATAGTTTCCGTTATATGTTCCTTTGATTCTTCTCCTCATGCTAAAATCTCTTTTCGAAATAATCACCTGAAACTTATATATTAATTATTAACTAACTGAATGAGAAATGTTTGCAGGTCGCTAACATTGTGCCGTTAAAAGGTGGAGCTCCTCCTAAGTTTTCTCAGAGGATTCAGCTCGTAACCGAGAGCTACCAAGTTGTTTAATAGAAGTTATTACCATGCAAAAAGCGAATTTGGCAATCGTAATCCTTTTTCACTATATAATTGCATACCCGAGTTCTAAATTTAGACCACATACGACAATTTTTGTTTTTATTATCTTATATTTGCGGTATTCAACATTTGAGTTATGATTCTTGATAAAGAGCGATCCTTGTGGGCGATGTTGGATTTGAGGACAGAAATTCGATTTACATAAACTTTCTCTCATATCTTTCCAAGAAGTCTTTGTGATTCAAACGGATTTACTTTCTAGTTGCTTCAGGGCTCTGTCTTGTTATGATTCTTGATACAGATTGTTAATTCTTTTTCTGATTAATGGATATTTTTGTTGTGATTTCGTTTGTGATGGTGGATTCATTCTTCTTGAATGCAGGGACGGACCCAGAATTTTTTTCAAACGGTTGCACCGTTTAACTTTAAGAAAAAAAATGTCAAGATATTTTTCACAACATCATAATTGGTCTATTGGTTGGTTCATTGATTTTCATACGTGAGGTCTTGGGTTCAAGTCTTTTACTATGCATTTTTTTTAGAAACATAATAAATTTGAAATTAAAAGCAAAAAACTAAGAAAATGACACTAGCAAGATTTGAACTTGGGTCTTAAGCGTAGGAAATGCCTTGCAAACCATCTCTGCAAAGGAAAACTTGTGTACATACTGTAGTTTTAAAATATATATGGTGGTACACTGCAAAACGATACGGTTGCACCTTTCAGAAACCTAAATTTTTTACCCTTTGTCGGAGAAATAATACGGTGGCCCATGCTACCGTGGGTTACACTATAGGTCCGCCCCTGTTGAACGCACTAGGGATTAGAGAGGGCGGAGAATTATTCCCCACCTTGTTTCCATCTTTAGTGGAATGGTTGGGTTATGTTGTTTAAAATAGAGAAACATTTGGGATTGAACTTAATATGTTTGCTATAAGTAGGTATTTAGGGTTTGTCTTTTTAGTACTCATTTAGTTCTTACCTAAAATCTATACTGTATTATAAAACATTTCACAAAAACTCTTAAAAACTAATTATTATGCATTAAGTACTGTTTATTTATGCACATTACTTAAAATTCAAGATTACAAGTAATTGTACATAAGTGCAACTTATTATAACTGACTACAAATAAACATAATCAAATACAAGATAAACATCTAACTTTTAATATAAAAAATAAAATAATTAGGATAACTGGATAATCATTGAGTTCTAACAAAATATTTAATTATTATCTTTATTATATTATTAAATCAAAATAAATTACTTCGTTATTAAACCTAAATTATAATAAAAAAAGTTGAATTAAAGAATTAAACAAAAACTAAAATCTCTTTTTCAAAACCAATAATATCGTATTACAACGTCGATGGAGATAAAACAAAACAAAACATTAAAATCAAGATGGATCTTGCTGCATTGTGCGAGTACCTTCTAGTAATATAAATTAAACATGTGCATACCTTCTCAGATTGAAATACATAAATTAGTTTCTCTACTTCTGTACATGGTATCAAAGAACGACATAAACCATACATCACTATCTTAAAACTAGTGCCTCATTTCGAACCCTAATCACCTCATATGTACGATTCTGAACCCTAGCCACCCCGTTTGAAACGCAACTTGTTTGTTTGAGAACTTAAGGAGACTAAATCAAATCGTTTATAACAATGACCTCTTTTTTGGAGTGTTAGATGCACATCTTCTCAATTTTTTTTAACAATAACCTTCCTAACGTATGAATAATGTATCAAATCGTTTATAAGCATGCCCTCTTCTTTCAAGTTTATTGTTGTTCTACTTCCATGATTTTAACTTATCCAAGGCTCTTTATCATTTTTCACAAATCGACAGTGAATCTATTAATTAGTTGTCGTGTTATGCACGATTTATTTCATATTAGTGTTCTTGCTTGTAGAAGTATTAGCCCGGTCAAAGAGACCAATGCTGAATAAGAGGTTTTCTGGACTCAACCAAACAATTGTGCGTCAATGGACTATCTCGATAATGACAATCAATCCCAATAATTAAACACATTCAAATACCTATAGACATTTTAAAAATTCAAATCGTTCAATACCAACATTACTTGTCACATATTGTTCCAGACATAATATTTATACTTTTACAATAACCAAATCAAAACAAAGAAAATCAATTAAAATGAAATTACACGGGTTTTATGATCATAGGCCTGCTCATCGTCACTAAAATTTGCTTGCTTGAAACTTCAATCATCATCTCTATGTGTTGTATTGCAATAATGGTGAAAAAGCTTGAAGAATTTAGCTAAAACGTCAAAAAACAATGAAGTCAGAATACAATTGTAGCCAAAATCGATAAGAAAATTGCATCATCAATGTTGTCGAAAACTTTATCCTATATAAGTAATTGTACATAAAATAATAAAAACCTAGGAATGCATATTAGTTAATCAGGAATGATATAAAAAGCTTAATCTAACAAGGGAAAAGAGCCACACTAGAAGGATTCATATCATTAAAATACTAAAACGATTTCATAGAAAAATATTTAAAGCACACGAAGAACAACATTTAAGTAACAAGCTCAAAACATGAAACCACATCTCATGAATACCAAATGTATGATGATAAGGTGAAATCAAAAGATAACCTAGTGAGAGAAAGTTCCCTGATGAGTGTTAGAAGTGCTTGCGATCATGGGTAGACCAAGGGCAGACAGTCGAGTGGAGACTTGATACATTGTTGGCCTTCTTTTTGGAATGGTTTGTAGGCATTCGATTGCGACCATAATCACATATTCTAGTATCATCTTAGTTTGTAACGAAGGGGGTGCCATACGGTGACCCACGAATCCTTCAAATCCACTTTCTCAGACAACGGGGATGACAAAACTTCAATAAGATCATGAGGATGCTGCCCTTTGATCACTTCAAGTGCCAAAACCCCAAAGCTATACACGTCGCATTTTTCAGTTACTCTCATCGTGTAAGCAAACTCTACAATGAAAAATATAAGTTGAATAAGTTAAAAGAAAAATAAAATGAGAATGCATTGTGACCCCAATGGTTAGATAAGCTTAAATTCATATTTAATTTTTTTTAAATTAAGAAACATTACCTGGTGCAATATATCCATATGTGCCTGCAAGCTCACTCCAATTTGTAGAGTCGAGCTTCAAGAATTTGGCAGTGCCAAAGTCAGAAACTTGAGCCTCATACTCCGCGTCTAGCAAAATATTTTTGCTTGATATGTCACGATGAACAATTGGGGGTGAACAATCATGATGCATGTAAGACAAAGCATCTGCTACTCCTTTGATTATATTCAACCTCTTACTCCAATCTAATTGCATTGCTTCGTTTTCATCATCTAGCACTGCTTTCAAACTACCCCGTTCAAGGTAAGCATAAATCAAAAATGAGTGATGGGCATGTGAACAAAACCCATAAAGCTTCACAACATTACGATGCCTTATATTTGTTAATGTTGTCACCTCATTAACAAAACTTACATCGTTAGATTGTTGGAATGGAAAGTGCACTTTCTTCACAGCTAATATCCTATCTGATCCTAGAATCGCCTTATAAACAATACCATGTGTTCCTTCTCCAATGCAAAACTCAATGTCAAAATTGTTTGTCGCATTTAAGATCTCATCATATAATGTTTTTCCATCAAAGTTGGTAATGCTAAACAAACTTTGGTGCTCTTCTTGAAATACTTCCGTTCCAGGTGTTCTCTTTCTTTTTTCACAAAATATCACAAGCCCTATGATAGTACTTAGAAATACAAGTGCTCCTAAAATACCAAACACTAGGGACATGAAGTACTTGTGTTTTCTTGACTTTGTGCACCGTTTAAATCCAACAATGTCACCGCATAGCTCTTTGTTCCCTTCTAGCATTGATGAATTTGTGAACGCATCGCATTTGGGGATAAGACCCTCTAAATAGTTATAGGAGACGTCTGCAAAAATTAAGCTATGCATACCCATAAATTCCATAGGAATAGTGCCAGAGAAGTGATTGTGGGATAGATTAAGAACTTCTATACTTTGCAAACTTTGAAACTCGGGTGAGATCTCACCAACAAGAAAATTATGGCTTAAATCAAGAGCCCTTAAATTTTTTAGCTTTAAAATTTGGAATGGAACTTCATGATTTAAACCATTGTGGCTCAAGTTTAGGGAATCGAGTTGCTCACAATCTACAAGAAATTCTGGAATTTTTCCACTCATTTTATTTCTTGAAAGGTCAAGTTTCCAAAGTTTAGTCATCAATCCTAGCTCTTTCGGTATTAGCCCAAAAAACTGGTTATTGCTAAGATCCAAGTATAACATATCCTTTAAGTTACCCAATTTCTTAGGAATGTTTCCAACCAACTGATTGGAAGAGAGATCAATATGTTGTAGCATAATGGAATTTCCAATTTCTTGGGGAACTGTACCGGTGATATTGTTTTTAGAGATGTCGAGGGTTCCAAGTTTCTTGAACGCACCCCATTTATCAGTCAACATCCCGTGAAAACAGTTCCTTGCAAGGTTTACATAATACAACTTCGGATGTATGCCAAAACTTTCCGAAATATCTCCGGTTAGAAAATTTCCATCAAACCTAAGTCTAATTAAATCGGAGCAATTTCGAAGGCTTTGTGGGATTGGACCAATGAATGCATTGTCACACAGACCAACATATTGAATCTTTCCATGTTGGAACATGTTGTTGGGCAAATTTCCAGAAAATGTGTTGTTGTACAATTGCAAACTCAAAAGAGACTCTAAATTCCCTAGCTCATGTGGAATAGGTCCGGAAAGTCCATTGTTTCCCAAAGCAAGTGTAGTAAGCAAGCTTAGATTCCCCAGCCCATGTGGAATAGGTCCGGAAAGTCCATTGTTTTCCAAAGCAAGTGTAGTGAGCAAGCTCAGATTTCCCAGCTCATGTGGAATAGGTCCGGAAAGTCCATTGTTTGCCAAAAGTAGTGTAGTGAGCAATCTCAGATTCCCAATTGAAGGAGGAATGGAACCATCAAATTGATTTTGGTCAATTTCAAGATAGTCAAGAGACTTCAAATTCCCTATCTCATAAGGAATATGACCAGAAAGTTTGTTATCAGACATATAAAGTAAAACGAGTGAGCTCAGATTCCAAAATGAAGGAGGAATGGAACCATTGAGTTGATTTTGGTGAATTGCAAGATGTTCAAGAGAGTTCAAATTCCCTATCTCATGAGGAATATGACCTGAAAGTTTGTTTCCCCACAAAAAAAGTGTGACGAGGGAGCTCAAGTTCCCAATTGAAGGAGGAATGGAACCAGTAAGTAAATTTATACCAATTTGTAGATCTACAAGAGATTTCAAATTCCCAATCTCATGAGGAATAGGACCGGAAATATTATTTTCCCACAAATGAAGTGTAATGAGCGTGCTTAGATTCCCAATTTCTGATGGGATTTCTCCCGAGAAATAATTTTTAGAAATATTAAGATAGACGAGTTTTTGGAGTTGACTCATTTGGTTTGGAATGTGTCCAAAAAACTCATTTGTGTTCAAATCAAGCCAAGTAAGATTGGGAAATGATGAAAATGGGAACTCGTGTAGTGTACCTTTCAAACTAGATGATGAGAGGTTCAACTTCTTGATGCTTCCATCCGAGTTACAAGAAACTCCAAACCAACTGCATGAACCTACATTGGTAGAAGAATTATAGTAACGAGGAGGAAATGACCATGAAGATAACGAAACAGAATTTTCAAGGCTAGATTTCCACTTGATGAGAGCATAAACTTGTTCAGAATTTTGCAAAGAGGATGCGTTTGTGATGAAAAACAAAGGAAAAACTATAAGGAATCGGATTAGTGGTGAGAAGAGAGGATCCATATTTCGTTATTGATGTGAATGAAATAGATATGTTGAATACCTCATATTTTATAGGATAAAATCCAACATAATATTAAATATATCGTTTTCTTTGCAAAAAAATTTGGAGACATCGAAAATGACTTGTTTCATGAAACTAAGTAACATGTACTTGAGTCAAAAAGGCTTGGTCACATATTAATTCAATTAAAATGAGTATTTTTTTTAATTCTTTTTTTATATAAGTTTTTAAATTTTGGTGTTATTTTTTTTATATATTTTTAAAATATGTTGTTAGAAAAATAAAAGTAATTTTTTAAAAGATTTATTGACATCATAAAAACTCTACAAATGTTATATTAAAAATCGTGACCATATTTATAATAAATAAAATTTGCAATCTTATATTTCCCAATCTGCTGTAAGCTTGGAAGGAGTGATCGATACAGAAGCACTTTTGGTTGTGGTGTTCTATTTGAAAGGTAGGGTTTCCATCGATAAATGCCGGTAAGGTTTCCTACTTCTCTATTTCGAAGAATCTCCAAGACCCCCTATATCGCATCGATCAACCTCACCTTGGATAAAACTCCAATGAACGCCTCCTCTCAACAATCGAAACAACCACCTCCTTGGAACACCAACACAAAAAGTAGAGTAATCTAGGAGTCCTTGCACCGCCTTCGGTACTTTTCAAGATTTTTTTTGGAAAGGGTATCCACTGTCCTAGGCATTTCCCTAGACTAATCCCTGACAATTTTAAAACTCCTAAAGCATGCAGCTCTGAGATAATTCCCCAGTGGCCACAAGTTGTATGTGCCTGGATTCGAACATGGGGTAGATGGGTTATCTAGCCCCATCCCTCACAAGCCTTAACCAGTACGCCACAAGTCTTGTGGTTTTTCAAGATCTTCTTGGTGATGTCGAACACCAATTCTTTGATCTGATGATGGTTCATTGCGTTATCCCATTCTCTCATCTATTGGTTGAGGAATTCGAGAGAGTTTATGGAGGGTCGTCAAGGCCAAGATTCCATAAAGGTCTCTTTGCTATTAACACTTCAAAAGCACACATACCTAATATTTGGGAAAGGGCTAAATGATCAAAATGACCTATGAGGGGCCATTTACCAAACGCTTACCCGTTAAGGGTTAACCAAGTCATATTAATTACTCTATCGGATGAACATGCTAAGTACTGAAAATCGTACCCGGTAAGAGCAATGAATGACTGAAGTGTGAGTGACGATTCTTAATGTACCGGTTAGCGCTTACTGGATAGATTGTTGCATACGATGTCGTTTTGATGGACTAAAAAAATCTTACCCTTTAAGGAAAGTGATAATGTTGAAACTTTAATGTATAAAGTATACATAGTATTTATATACGCCAAATGAAATAAATAAACTGACACACACCCTCCTCACCTTTGGTGATGTTTGAACCCCTGACCCCCTAGGAGGCCAAATGTTCATATACCGCTAGACCAAAAGCCTTTTAGTGGTAAAGTTGAATCTTACCGGTAAGCATTCAGGTAAACTACCCCTAAGGTAATTCTTTTAGTAATTTTTTTAACTGACATTAGTCAGAGGGACTCAATCCATAACACAATGCATACCAGAAGGACCATATCCCTAATTTTTTTACTTCAAGGATCTTGGTCATAATATTTGGTATACCATATGGACCAAACATGTAATTTACTCTATTTGTCATTATGCCATATGTAATGCCAAATCATTAAGCATGTATATATACTTACTTTCAGAATTATTACCAATAAATAAATAAAATTCAACAATTAATTTTAGCAACTTGTGATAAAAACTAATCCAACTATGTACCGATTGTTTCGTAGCATAGGGTAAGTAAAGCATCTAAGGAGTTGGCATATGTGATCAAAATTCGATATAGTCGTTTATTGTATTATTACATCATTTGTCTGTTTCTGCAAGTTGATGAAAATAATTCAAGAAGTATTTTATGGGTCGAAAATTTTGTAAGTTTGTATAGCGTTAACGAATTTCATATATATATACACCACACAAAGCTTTGAGGAAGTCTTTACAACAGAAGATAATATTCAACACAATCAACAGTGATTGATAACAACTCTCGTCCTCACAAATTCAGTAAAACAAATATTGAACAATTCAATTTTGCTTTGGAATCTTCATGGAGATCTTTCACGTGAAGAGATAACAATTCAATGTCGAACAAACCTCATACCCGAACATTGCTTTTTGCACTTTGTTTGTACGAGTAGAAACAAGACTTAGGAGGTGTTTGATTCGTAAAATGGAATTCGATGGAATTGAAATCCATCAAAGAAATTTGACTTTGAAGGAATTGGAATGAAATTTGACCATGTGTTTTTGGTTGATAGGAATGGGAATCGAATCTCGCAAAAAAAGATAGAAATATCCATTTATCGGAGGAGGGTGACAATTGTGTCGAGGGTGGTGCGGGTGGGGCAAGGACAGGGTGGTGGTTAAATTTATGTTATATTTGCTACAAAATGGAATTCAAAATTCTTCACATATGCTAAGGAATGATCAAATCCCTCAACCATGGAATTCAGTGGAATCCAATGAAATCCAGTCAATTCATTCCGCGAACCAAATACCGTTAAGGAATTTAGTCAAATGAATTTTTCATTCCAATTCCATCAAATTCCTTTGAATTCCGCAAACCAAACAACCCCTTAGTGAAAGAGCGGGAATTTAAACTGATGTATCTAGAAGATAAAACTAAGGTGTGGTGAGGACCCACTATGGCGCATACGGTGGAACACCTTTTCATATCTCTATTGTAGTGTAAAATGTTTAGGCTGTGAAAGGTGTCACCGTATTATTTTATTTGGTGCAACCATGTATTCCTTGAAACAACAATAATAATACAAGTTTCTCTTGTTAGAGTAGGTTTGCATGGTCTTTTCTCCTTGTTGCAGGCATGGATTTTAGTCCCATTTTATCATTTTTCTTAATTGTTAGTTTTTAATTTTAGATTTATTATGTTTTTAAAAACATGTGGGATAAAGGATTCGAACATAGAACCTCACATACAAAAAGCAAATAACTAGCCAACCCAATAATGATTTTGTAGGAAATATTTTTTATAGTAGAATGATGCCACAACTTGAAAAATTTTCTAGGTCTGCATCTAGTCAACACTACCATGTACCATAGGTAATAGAGAGAGAGAGAGAGAGAGAGAGAGAGAGAGAGAGAGAGAGAGAGAGAGAGAGAGAGAGAGAGAGAGAGAGAGAGAGAGAGAGAGGTAATTTATTATGTACTTCTCTAGTATTAAACATATCTTAATGCGGAGTCATACGACTCTCCAACCGCCAAAGTCTAAAATTCGAAGGGTGTTTGTTTTGGTGGATAAGGTATGTTGATCTCGAGACATTTAACAGTTGAAGAAGTTGTCTTTACTGTGACAAATAGAGATCAAATTCAGTGAGTAAAGACATCGAATCGGCCATGAATAACCAAGAAGAAGAAACAATGAAAACTTGAAGGATAGCGGCTAAAGGCTGCTTTTGGGGTTGAAAAGGTTGAAAGTCACCAAAAATTTAACACTTGCTATTAAATGGGCTATGAAGGGGGTGCCAAAAAGGGAAACAAGCATCAAACAAGAGAGATATAATATAGATGAAATTAGTTATAAGATGTCTTGATTGGGTCTGATTGAAATCAAGTGTGAAATAATTTTCTGATTTAGGTTGAGACTGCGGGTAATCCAGAGATCAAATTCAAGACACATCGTAACATCAACAAAGACCCGTTCCTAATGAAAATATTTTGAATCAAAATGTGCCATCAACAAGTTAGTTTCACCCTAACACACATACATACATTTCCTCTTCTTAAACTTATTTCAGCCATGTTTGCCAACCATAAGCTAGTTTTAAGCTAACTTATTTCTCAACTTATTCAAAAAGCTCCATTTGTTGAGCCACAAGCTAATAAGCCATCTTTTAAAAAGATGCTTCGAATAGTGTTTTAATTAGCTCGAGTAGTTTTTTTTTCTTCACTTTCTTCCGATTTATTCCCCTAATATTGTACATAAGTGACCAAAAATTGTCCTCTTAGAGTCTTAGGTCCTTTTATCATGCCATTTAACTTATTTTTGACAAACTAACTGATAATATAGTTGTTGGCCGAAAAACTAGTTAAGAAATTCATCACGTCTCATAAAAATTAGTTGTTAAACTAAATGACAAATGTAAATAATAATAAATAGACCTATTAAAATGTTAATGTGATTCTAACATTAAATATAAGATGATAGTAAAACAAATGACTAATATATTTCATTATATTAAAATAATAAAATAAATAGTAACTAACGATATATTGCTATTCCTAATATTTTCCCTAATTTTCTGACTATCATTTTCTCAAAATTTACATCCAAAAGATATGATTTATGGTTAAACGAACGAGTACCATACAAATATGGAATAATAATCCAATGTGCTGATTGCATAAAAAGGCCAAAAAGCGTTTACTTGCCATTGACCATTTCATTTCTATTGGATTTCATTGGAATCTATGAACCAATTTTTTTTTTTTTTTTTTTAACCAAGAAGCTAAGTTAGCTGATTTATCACCACAATGACATCCATACGCAAAGATGTGACCCGAACCTTCACCTTAAGTATAAACCCCCACTCCTCCACCATTTATAGAAAACCACCACTCCCAAGCACTCGAACCCGAGACTCGCGATTTACGTAAAACCCCAGATTGCCAGCTGTGCCTTTGGTTTCTATGAACCAAATACCTCCTAACTTCTATATCGTTGGTCACAAACCCATTTAATGTTATAAATCAGAGATTTTTTTTATCACTTTCTTTTTTATAAACTGTAAAACAAATGTTCTTCTTTCTTCGATGGATGTATATAAAATTTTAACATCATACAACCTTTTCAATCCTATCATTTCATTGTCCTTTAAGCAAAAAAGATATTTATTTTGTTATACAATATACAATTATACATACATACATATATACATACATATATACTTATGTTCAGAATTTGTGCGAGAGATACCAATATTTGTTTGTAGGACCAGTGAGACATGTTATAAGCCTTCAGTTGTTTATTTATCTTGTCAAACATTCACAACAACGCGTCAAACATCTACAGGACCAAACCTTCATTACGAAAAAACATATATATCATTTGAAAAAACATTGAACGTTTATAAGAAAAACACACCAAATTCATATTCACGAGAATAATACATAATTTTACTCATGGTTTCACCAAAATTGATTGGTCTTACATAAGCTCAATCATATATATAATTATACATATTTAAGAATTAAATTGAGCGGTCAATACAAGAGAACAAAAATATGGTCAAATTACATATGATTTTATACATGCGATTATGGAACATGCTCAACACAATTATGTTCACTGTTAAGATCATGTGAAATACCCGTGATTTTACTTTTTAGTGTAAAATCTTTTATTTAGTTACTATTCTCGTATGAACCTGATTCTCTCTCTCTCTGTGTATATATATATATATATATGAGTTTAATCTTTTGAGAACCTACTTTTTTGTGAGATACATTCTAAACCACTGATTTAAGATAATTAATTTTATTAATTAATGAGATAATCCAAGGGATAATTATTGTATTTATTAAATAAACTATTAATTCATTTTTTTAGGAAATGTCATATTTGTCTATTTTTCTTTCTCATCTTCTCTGTTTTATCATTGTGAACACAAGATGAACATATTGTGAACATAATGTAAATTAACCTTAATAATTTTAACTACAGCGTTCACAATTTTTAACTTCCATTGTTCCATACATGTTTAATTGATTTTCATTTAAAAATAATTCTTTATTCTAATTTGAATTTAAATAAGTGGATGAGATTATTTCTTGCATTTTGATCATTGTTCAAACGAAAACATGATCAACTTAAAAAACACAATAATTTATCATTTAGGGGTCGTTTTTTAAATGCTTACTCGATAAGTGCTTATCGGTAATTTTCTTTACTGGATGAACATGACAAGGATCGAAAATCTTACCTGGTAAGAGCGATGATAAGGATGACGACTCTTACTCGGGTAAGAACTTACCGGGTAAATTGTTACATATGATACCGTTCTCACATACTACAATCTTACCTAGTAAAATAAATTATAGTGTTACTCCTACCGATAAGCTCTTACTGGATAAACATTTGGATAAACGACCTCTTAGATCAAATGTGATTTACACCATATCAAGAGGCATACGTGACCGGTCAATAAAGTCACATGTGATTGACTGTAAGATCACATGTGATTTTGTTTCTTTATTTATGTAATTGTAAATATTGTAACTTGGTCGCCACACCAACAACAGTGTCGAGGCATTATTAATATATTTGAAAAATATAATCATATATAACATAACATTGATAAATAACTAATATCGATGTCATCTTCCATATGAGTACTTTTCTTCAGAGTATGTGTACATAATTAATACCGTATAGTTTGCACAAAAAAGTATTCGACATTGAGATATTTGTCATTATACCAAATGTAATGCCACATCATTAAGCAAGTATATATACTTGAACTTTCATTGTATTATGACACCATTTGTCTGAATCTACAAGTTAAAAGGCAATAATTCAAGAAGTGTATGATTTCAGGGTTAAAGATTTTGTAAGTTTGTATAACATTAACGGATTTCATATATATGCACCAGAATTTTTTTGTGGAAGTCTTTAATATAGAAGATAATATTTAACACAATCTACAAAATCCCACCCATATAATTATTTTTTTGTAATATTTCTCTAACAACTTTAACGTAGAAGATGATAAAACGTTTTTGTAATGCTTAATTACTTTTACTAAAGAGTGTTGTTTTAATTTATTGTAACATTTTTTATATGGTGTGCAAGTGTATGTCTTATAGACCGGAATTCTATAAAATCTAGTGAGAACCACAAAAAGATTATAAACCCATAAGAATTTTTAAAAAAAATATTTTTTACATAATAATATTTTTTCATCAAATGCTATAATTTAAATTATTGTTTCACATGTATTTGTTTCATAATATGATAGTTTCACACGTGTAAAGAGAATACGAAAAACGGCCAAAATATAGAAGCGTCATAAACAAACTTTATAAGACTTAAGTTTATAGGATCAAACCAAACCAAAAAACCTCATATATAAAAGTGTTACAATAGATTTATAAGACATTTTTAGGTGTTTAACAAGGTTTTTATGACGTTTTTAAAATAAAGTGTCGTATTAACTATTTTTGAAATGGTATCCTAGGCATTTGCATAGATTAATCCCTGACAATTTTAAGACTGCTAAAGCATGCAGCCCTGAGATAATTCCTCAGTGGCCACAAGTTGTTTGCGCCTGGATTCGAACCTGGGTAGATGTGTTATTTAGCCTCATCCCCCACAAGCCTTAACCAGTACGCCACAAGCCTTGTGGTTTCGTATTAACTATTTTATACGACATTTTTTGAAAAAAAAATTGTGCTATAAACACAAATATCCTATAAAAAGAAAGGTCTATAGAATGCTTCTCAAACGTGTCCTATAAAATAATTAATAAAACTCTTTATTTTAAAATGTTCTAAAAACTTGTTAAAAAGTCTAAAACATTCTATAAATCTAATATAACGGTTTTAGATAAAACGATTTATTTGATCCTATAAACACATACGTTCTATAAAATATTTTATTATACACTTAGACAATGTAGGTGTCCATAAAACTAATTTTGTTGTAATGAGTTGGCATTTTTCATTTGTTAATACGATTTAAATTTGATTTATAGTCTTCTGTTGTATTATATATATATTTTTTTTTTGCTTCTATAAGTTATTGATGGCAATAATTCTAGAGTGTTTTTTGGGTAGAAAGTTTTGTAAGTTTTTATATCATCAACGGATTTCATGCATACATCCATACAAATCTTTGTGGAAGTTTCTACGGTAGACGATAATATTCAACACAATCAACAATGATTGATAATAATGTTTAATTGTTCTCAAGAAATTAGTAAAATAAATTGAATAATTCAATTTTGTTTTGGAATCCTTGTGGAGGTTTTTACCTTGAAGAGATAGACATTATTATTGTAGGAAAATAGATTATAATTGGTGCTAGTTAAAAGTGAAATAAATTATGAATGGAACCAATTAATATACCAATGGTTGTTGTTCAAACCTCACATTCGAACAAGATAATTGTTTGTAAGCATGTAATCATATTTCACAAACTGCTTCGTGAGCCTCGACCCAATATACAGCAAACAATGAGGCTGGCCCTGTGATCCGGATCCCTTCTCTTTGACCCGATCGAACCAATAACCTTGGTCCTATCTTCTTCAAATATTTTGCATTAAAACCTTTATACTGATTAACTATTGGTGATTTTAGTAATCACCAACTATATTTATATTAATATTGTAGTTGTGATTTACTAGAGATCGATTAAAGTGATAAGACAAACATATGTGAGTAATTAAGGACGTGTGGATGCATAGTCACCAATGTTGCACCTATCACTACTAGAAAATGAAGTATTTTCAACGGAATTTTTTCAACAGAAAATGTCGTTGAAAATTTTCTACGAATTTTAGAGGGATTATTAACATAACATAAATTTTCTACTAATTTTCAACGAATTTCCGTTGAAAATCTCTCACAAACATGCATTTTCAACCAAAATTTTTTCAACAAAATGTCTCGTCAAAATTTTTTTTGGTTGAAAATGCATGTTGTGAGATATTTTCAACGGAAATTCGTTGAAAATTTATGTTCTGTCAATAATCCTCTAAAATTCGTAGAAAATTTTCAACGACATTTTCCGTTGAAAATTTCCATTGAAAATACTCAATTTTCTAGTAGTGTATCATCATCTTAGATCGCTTGGCGTTGGTCCCGCTGATTGGCTCCAAGGGGCTGAGCCCCTTTTATATATGATCTAAGTTCTAAAAGACTTAGCTGGCATTTGTTTTTTAAGAGGTGCTGAAGTCTGAAGTCTGATTTCAGTTCTTAAATGATTATGAAACGTCTAAACGAATTAGACATAAGTGGTGATTAAGAGCTTAAAATGAAAAAAAACAAACAAGGCCTTAGAGAATTTCACCAAGTCTTTTGTTTTCAGCTTTCTTTTGCCATCGCTGAAGGGGATCAACCGTCGCTGATGAGATATCAACTATCGCTAATAAGCTTTCAGCTGTCGCTGAAAGGGACCAATAGTCGCTAATAAGCGTAAGGCTGATCACTCCAACATCGCTAACTGCCGAACTGTAAGAAGTTATTAAATTAATAATTAAATATTTTATAAGTAAATTTTCAAAAAATACAAGTTATTATAATTGTTGAAAAATATATATATTAGCTAATAATTAAATATTTTATTATTAATTTTTCAAAAATATATTTATCAATAATTACAGATTTTATTAAGAGTTTCATATTAATTGGAATAAATAAATATTAATTAATAATAATTAGTAACGATAAATAATTAAAGGCATTCTTTGAAGAAAGAGACACAATGGTCTAACTAGCTTATGGCAATTAAAATACGAATTTTTCAATAAGCTTAAAAAAAGCTAGTTAGACTTTTACTTGTCAAACACGAACTCAAACTTTTGTGTTTTCTGAAAATAATCTCTCTTCTAAGATGGTTACCATCGGTTTGTATGCTCATTTAGACCACATTCAAAAAAATTTGTTTTTAGTATCTCATATTTGCGGTATTCAACATTTAAATTATGATTCTTGATAAAGAGCGATCCTTGTGGACGATGTTGGAGTTAAAGACAAAAATTTGATTTACATATACTTTCTCTCACATCTTTCCGAGGAGTCTTGGTGATTCAAAAGGATTACTTTCTAGTTGCTTTAGGGCTCGTCATGTTATGATTCTTGATACAAATTGTTAATTCTTTTTTTTTCTTTGTGATTGATGGATATTCTTGTCGGGATTTTGTTTCTGATGGTGGATTCATTTTTCTTGAACGCGATTCCCCACCCTGTTTCCATCCTTATTGGAATGGTTGGGTTATGTTGTTTAAAATAGAGAAACATCAGGTAGGGATTGACGTCAATGCATGTTAGCTATAAGTAGGTATTTAGCGTTTGTATTGATTTAATCCTTACCTAAAATAATATAAAGCATGTGCATACCTTTTCGAATTTAAATATATAAATTAGTTTCTCTACTTTTGTACATGGTATCAAAGAACGACATAAACCATACTTCACTATCTTAAAACTAGTGCCTCATTTCGAACCCTAATCACCTTATATGTGCGATTATGAACCCTAGCCACTCCGTTTGAAACACAACTTGTTTGTTTGAAAATTTAAGGAGACTAAATCCAATCATTTATAACAATGACCTCTTTTTTGGAGTGTTGGTTGCACATCTTCTAGAAAAATTATCAATAACTTTCCTAGTGTATGGATGATGAATGAAATCGTTTATAAGCTTGTCCTCTTCTTTTAAGTTTACTGCCGTTCTACTTCCATGACTTATAAATGGGTTGGCGGGTCATAAACGGGTTGACGGGTCATAAACGGCTTAGCTGGTCACCTAATAATACGACCAAATTCAAACAACCAAATTTAAAGAAAAAGTCCAAACCCAAGCAAATTCACCTAATAATACAACCAAATTCAAACAACCAAATTCAAAGAAAAAGTCCAAACCCAAGCAAATTCACCTAATAATATAACCAAAGTTCACCTAATTATACAACCAAATTCAAACGTCTAAGTTTCAAACAAATAAAAAGTCCAAACACAACCAAATTCCAACAAATCCATTTTGACTATTTAAGACTTTTAAGTAAACACAAAATCATTTTTCTTTAAATTATTTTTTGGCAGGTTGGTGGGTGAACCTGCGACCCATTTGGGTCAACCCGAACACAACACGTTTATTTGGCGGGTTGGTGGGTCAGAAACTTCAACCCTAACCTGTTTATTTTCGTGTCATGTTTCGTGTCGTGTCGAGTATTATCACCCCTACTATTTACATTTTTCACAAATTGACAGTAAATCTATTAATTAATTAGTTATCGAACAATGCACGATTTATTTCATATTAGTGTTGTTGCTTGTAGAAGTATTAGCCGGTCAAAGAGACCAGTGTAGGTTTTTTCGACTCAACGAAACAATTGTGCGTCAATGGACTATCTTGGTAGTGACAATCAATCCTAATAATTATACACATTCAAAAAGATATAGACTTTCAATCGTTCAATACCAACATTACTTGTTACATATTGTTCCAAACATTATATTTGTACTTTTAGAATAGAGAACCAAAACAAACAAAGAAAATCAACTAAAACAAAATTACGCGGTTTTTTGATTATAGGCAGTTGCTCATCGTCACTAAAATTTGCTTGCTTGAAGCGTCTATCATCATCTCCATGCGTTGTATTGCAATAATGGTGAAAAAACTTAAAGAATTTAGCTGAAACTTCAAAAAGATCATGAGAGTGTTGTCCTTTGATCACTTCAACTACGAAAACCCCAAACCTATACACGTCACACTTTTAGTTACTTTCATCGTGTAAGCAAATTCTACAATGAAAAATATATGCTGAACAAGTTAAAAGAAAATAAAGTGAGAATGCAATATGACCCAACGGTTACATTTGCTTAATATCAAGTTTGAACTACTTTCTAGTAAGAAACATTACCTGGTGCAATATATCCATATGTGCCTGCAAGCTCGATCACTCCAATTTGAAGAGTCAAGCTTTAAGAATTTGGCAGTGCCAAAGTCAGAAACTTGAGCCTCATACTCCGCATCTAGCAAAATATTTTTGCTTGATATGTCACGATGAACAATTCAGGGTGAACAATCGTGATACATATAAGACAAAACATTTGCCATGCCTTTGATAATATTTAACCTCTTACTCCAATCCAATTTCATTTCTTCATCTAGCACTGCTTTCAAACTACCCCGTTCAAGGTAAGCATAAATAAAAAATGAGGGTTGGACATGTGAACAAAACCCATAAAGCTTCACAACATTACGATGCCTTATATTTGTTAATGTTGTCACCTCATTAACAAAACTTACATCGTTATATTGCTGGAATGGAAAGTGCAGTTTTTTCACGGCTAGTATCCTATCTGATCCTTGAATTGCCTTATAAACAATACCATGTGTTCCTTCTCCGATGTAAAAGTCAATGTCAAAATCGTTTGTTACATTCAATATCTCATCATATAAAGATATTCCATCAATGTTGGCAACACTGAACAAACTTTGGTGCTCTTCTTGTAATACTTCACTTCTAGGTGTTCTTTTACTTTTTCCATAAAACAGTACAAGCCCTAAGATTGGACTTAGAAACACAAGTGCTCCTAAAATACTAAACACAATTTCTATGGATATGAAGTGTTTGTGTTTTCTTGCAATTGTGCACCGTTTAAATCCAACAATGTCACGCGTAGCTTTTGTTCCCTTCTAGCATTGAAGCATTAGGGAAAGCATTGCATTCGGAGATAAGACCCTCTAAATAATTATAGGAGACGTCTACAAAAAATAAGCTATGCATGTTAGATTTAAATGTCAATTACGTTTTATTAATAGGTTATATTACTAGTTAGTATTATATGTATTTTAAATAAAATGTGTCAAGTGACACATCATAGATTGGCATGGTAGTAATCTAACTGATTTGGTAGTTTAAGCCAAACAGTGACAATGGTTCGATCACCACCATACGAACCATCGCAATGGTTCATAGGCACCTCTTCGTTGTCTATAAATATGTATCGATTTGTATAGTTTCTAGTGTGTATTTTCTCAATTATATAAATAAACTTCGGTTGATTCAATCTTGCAATTCTATATTTCGATCCAACAATTGGTATTAGAGCCTAGTTTCAATCGAACAAAAGTTTCTCATCATCTGCCATATTCCGACAAGAAAAAACCCAGAGAATCACCAAGAACCGCCAAAGATTAACGATTAACCATCACCACAGTGTTCGTTTGGGGCTAATCAGAATCTCAAGGGGATACCTTAGGATGCTGAAATCTAGAGGAAACCTACCACCTATTGGCACCCACCGGAAAAAAGTGGACTTACCTTAACCGGAACTGGAGAAGACAACCGGAACATCAATCGGTCAGCAAGACCGTCAAATCGAAGGCAGGGGGTACCGTCGTTCGAAAAAGGAAAACCAATCGGTCAGCAAGATCATCAATTCGAATGCAGGGGTAACCGCCGTTTGAAAAAAGGAAAACCGAGCAACAAGCATCGCGACCGTGAACTATAGCAAAGCAACCGCCGATCAAATCAAAAAAGTCGAGGGGTACTCGATTTGAACAACCGAAGAAGAAGCGGCCTATACACACAACCGAGGGGTACTCGATTTGAATAGCCGAAGAAGAAGCGGCGTACACACACACAAAGGTGTACAATTTTTCCTTTCCCCATTTTTTAAAACAAAACCATAACTCCTTATATTTAAAAAATTAAAGGAAACCTTTTATTGTAACTTTTGTTTTAATTTAATATTTTGTAATTCTTATACTTATTTTATTAAACAAATAATAAAGTTTTCTTTATTATTAGTTTTTATAAATCAACAAAATTATAAATATTTTCTTAAAACAAAATTTTAATATAAGTTTTATATTAAATCATGACGGGGAAGGATAACACGGAACAAGGAGACAACTCCAAAATTTATAAGGAAATAGGTTCTACAACCCATTTCCAGTGCCCAATGTTGAAATCAACAAATTACACCACATGGGCAATTCGGATGCAAATAATATTGGAAGCAAATGGTCTGTGGGAAATGATTGAACCACAATTGACAACACAAGCCGATGCAAAGAAAGATAAAACCGACATCGCCTATATTTATCAATCACTACCTGAAGATCAATTACTTCTCATTTCAAAATACAAGGCTGCAAAGGCAGTTTGGGATGCTTTGAAGACAAGACACGTTGGAGTAAACAATGTTCAAAAAGCAAGATTACAAACACTCAAGACGGAATTTGAGATGTTACAGATGAAAGAAAATGAATCAATCGATTCATTCACTTCAAATTTGACGGGTATTATTAACAAAGCGGCTAGCTTAGGTTAACATATGAAGATTCTACTCTCGTACGGAAACTATTAAATGCTACCCGACATATTTCTTCAAATTGTTGCATCCATTGAAAAATACTCGGATTTAGATACTATGTCTTTAGACGAAGCAATCGGAAGACTGAAGACTTTTGAAGAAAGACTCAAGTATAAAAAGGAAGGATATGTGGAAACTCAAGAAGGATTGATGTTCATCATGAAGATCAAGGCCAACCTTATAGAGGACGTGGTTGTGATAGATTTAACCAATCACAAGGCCGAGGGAATAACAGATTCAGATAAAAAAGAAAGAACTGGGAACCCTCACAAAATAGTTTTAAAAGGGAAACAAACAGCAGTGCAATGAAGTTTACTTCTGATAAGAGTAAAATACAGTGCTTCAAGTGTAAGAAGCACAAACATTATGCAAATAAATGTCCACAAAATGATCAAGAAAAGGAACAATCAATCTCATTAAAGAAGATTTGGAACAAACAATACTCATGGCAACTACTGAAGAGCACCAGAAAGTTTTCTTAAACGAGAAGAATCTCAAATCAAGCAAGACAACTACAAATGATAAAAGTTTATGGTATTTAGACAATGGTGCAAGCAATTACATGACAGGAGTCAAAACCATCTCAAGGAGATTGACGAGAAGATTACCGGAAACGTAAGATTCGGGAATGGATCATACGTAGAGATCAGAGGAAAAGGATCTATACTATTGGAATGCAAAAACAAATAACAACGGGACATTTTAAAGGTATACTTAGATAGTGAGCGAGGATCGAAAGCATACTGCTTGTTTGATCCAATAAAGAAAAGGATTTGCGTCAGTCGGGACGTAAAATTCAAGGAAGATGAGACACGGAATTGGAAGGATATTGCAATGAGCTTCAGGTTTCCAGAATGCTATGATCAAGCATTCAACAAGCTATTTGAACAGTACTTGCTACACCCTCAAGAACATTATAACATTGCATTGAAAAGGTTTGGTAAGTTACGAAGTATAAAGGATCAAAGTGCTGGTGGAATAACCAACAAGGATCATGGTCAATCAGGATGTATGATTAATCATGGCAGTGAAGGCTTAGTTGGTGGAGTAACCAAAAGCAGAGATACACCTGGATGTAAGGAAGATCAGATCACTGCAGGAACTCCGGAAACCGATCAAACCAAGGAATGCATGAGACAAGATGTTAAAGAAAGAGAGGAAGAAGATCTTAGCATTGATGGATACTATTCAGATGGACCAGAAGGCAGAGTTGATAGCACTAAAGAAGATGATGACTTTGTGATCATCGTTTGAAGCTCGAAGACTCAACTAGTATGGAAAATTAAAACGTTTTGACATTTAGGGGGAATGTTTGATTTAAATGTCAATTACGTTTTATTAATAGGTTATATTACTAGTTAGTATTATATGTATTTTAAATAAAATGTGTCAAGTGACACATCATCGATTGGGATGGTAGCAATCTAACTGATTTGGTAGTTTAGGCAGGACAGTCACAATGGTTCGATCACCACCATACGAACCATCGTAATGGTTCATAGGCACCTCTTCGTTGTCTATAAATATGTATCGATTTGTATAGTTCCTAGTGTGTATTCTCAGTGTATTTTCTCAATTATATCAATAAACTTTGGTTGATTCAATCTTACAATTCTATATTTCGATCCAATAATGCATATCCATAAATTCCATAGGAATAATGCCAGATAAGTGATTGTGGGATAGATTAAGAACTACTATACTTTGCAGCCTTTGAAACTCGGATGAGATTTCACCAACAAGCAAATTATGGCTTAAATCAAGAGTCCTCAAATTTTTTAGCTTTAATATTTGGAGTGGAACTTCATGATTTAAACTATTGTGGCTCAAGTTTAGGGAATCAAGTTGCTCACAATCTACAAGAAATTATGGAATTCTTCCACTCATTTTATTTCTTGAAAGGTCGAGTTTTCAAAGTTTAGTCATCAATCCTAGCTCTTTCGGTATTAGGCCAAAAAACTGGTTATTGCTAAGATCCAAGTATAACATGTCCTTTAAATTACCCAATTTCCTGGGAATGTTGCCAACAAACTGATTGGAAGAGAGATCAATATGTTGTAGCATAATGGAATCTTCAAATTCTCGTGGAATTGTACGAGTGATGTTGTTTGAGATACGATGAGGGTTTCTAATTCCTTGAATTTACTCCATTTGTTAGTTAATTCCCCCGTGAAAAAAGTTCCTTGCAAGGTTGACAAAAAACAATTTTGGATGTAGGCCAAAACCTTTAGAAATGTCTCCTCTTAGCAAATTTCCCTGAAACCAAACTCTAATTAAATTAGAGCAATTTCTAAGGCTTTGTGGGATTGTACCAATGAACATATTGTCATATAAACTTATGTTTTGAATCTTTCCATGTAGGAACATATTTTTGGGCAAATATCCAGAAAGTGTATTATTTGACAATCGTAAACTCAAAAGTAACTCTAAATTCCCTAGCTCATGTGGAATTGATCCAGAAAGTCCATTGTTTTGCAAATAAAGTGCAGTGAGCAAATGAAGGAGGAATGAAACCATCTAGATGATTTTCCGAAATTCCTGGATTTACAAGAGACCTTAAATTCCCTATCTCATTAGGAATAGGCCCAGAAAGTTTATTTGCATACAAATAAAGTGTAGTGAGGAAACTCAGATTCGCAAATGAAGGAGGGATGGAACCATTGAGTTGATTTTGGTTAATTGCAAGACGTTCAAGAGACTTTAAGTTCCTATCTCATGTGGAATATGACCAGAAAGTTTGTTTTCATACAAATAAAGTTCAACAAGTGAGCTCAGATTCCCAAATGAAGTAGGAATGAAGCCATCAAATTGATTTTGGGAAATTTCAAGAAATTCAAGAGACATAGATTTCCAAATGAAGTAGGAATGAAACCATCAAATTGATTTTGGGAAATATCAAGATATTCAAGAGACATCAGATTCCCTATCTCATGAGGATTACGACCATAAAGTTTGTTTTCCCACAAAACAAGTGTGACGAGGGAGCTCAAATTCCCAATTGAAGGAGGAATGGAACCACTAAGTAAATTTATACCAATTTGTAAATTTACAAGAGATTTCAAATTCCCGATCTCATGAGGAATAGGACCAAAAATATTATTTCCCCACAAATGAAGTGTAACGAGTGAGCTTAGATTCCCAATTTCTGGTGGGATTTTTCTTGAAAATTGATTGTTAGAAAAATTAAGATGGACAAGTTTTGGGAGTTGACTGATATGGTGTGGAATGTGTCCAAAAAACTCATTTGTGCTCAAATCAAGCCAAGTAAGATTTGGAAATGATGAAAATGATAACTTGTGTAGTGTACCTTTCAAACCAGATGATGAGAGGTTCAACTTCTTGATGCTTCCATCAGAGTTACAAGAAACTCCAAACCAACTGCATGAAACTACGTACATTGGTAGAAGAATTATATGAACCGGGTGGAAATGACCATGAAGATAACGACACAGATTTTTCAAGGCTAGATTTCCACTTGACAAGGGCATAAACTTGTTCAGAATTTTGCAAAGAGGATATGTTTGTGATGAGAAACAAAACGAAAACTATAAGGAATCGGATTAAACGTAAGGAGATGGGATCCATATTTTGTTATTGATGTGAATGAAAGAAGTTGGCTGAATAACTCATTATTTATAGAATGAAATTCAACATATTACTAAATATGTCGTTTTCTTTATGGAAATTTTTTGAGGTATTGAAATTGATTTGTGTGGGAACAAGAATCATTTACTTGACTAAAAAAACTCATGGTCACATGCTAATGCAATTAAAATGAGTGTTGTTTTAAAAAAAAATTAACATTTTTTTTAAATTTGTTGGTATGGGAAAAGTAAAATTTGTCGATTTGAGAAATACAATACATTTATTTAAATGAAATCGACTTTTTGAGCAAAGCGCAACACTACGTCCTAAGCTTAAGCTCTATGTGTTTTTAGCCGAATTTATACTTTCTCAAAAAATAAATAATATATATATATATATATATATAGAGGAAGGTTCAAATTATAACTTTGTAAATTTAAAGGAATAAAGGAACACCTTGTGGACCACATAATATATATTAAATCATTTTTGATTTAATATGATTTAATATTAAATCAGAAATGATTTAATATTATGTAGGACCCACATCATATGTGGTCCACAAAATGTTCCTTTATTTCTTTAAAAATGAATGATTCTCGTATGATCCCTCCCCTATATATATATATATTTATATATATTATGAATAATCAAAATGAGAACTACAAAGAGGTTGAGCACTATGATAACAAGTAAGTAATTGCGTTGTTTCATATTATGAAACATTAAATGTGAAAATGCAGTGTTATTTCACAATATGATAATTTTAACGTGTATTTTTTCTTCATATTGTGAAACAATACTTTACTTTACTTTCACACGTAATCTTGGGATCATGTGACACTTTGCTATTTTGTAAATTTTTAGACCTATGTGACTACATTGAACCTTTTATGAAGTAACTTTCATAGTGATTCTACTATGAAAATATAGTATTTTTTGTTTTCTCACAATGTTTTTACTGTGAGAGTTTAATGTTTTTCATACTTTCATAATGTTTCGTTGTGAAGTTATTTTATGGTCTCATAACCGGTCTTGCGAAAACATCTCACGTAAACCCAACCCTTCACATGTATATATCTATAGATAGAAGTATATTTGGGTAAAAATTGACTACAACCAACCACCCTACACTGAATCTCACTTAAATATTAATTTTTTTATAATCTAGTTAATAACTTATTTATTTTAACTTTCATGTCTTTCCGTCCCTCATTCTTTTATGCCGTCCCCCAGTGGCCCAATGACCCAATTCGTTTTGATGATACCCTCCCACTCGCTTGCTAGTCGTTTACCAGCACTCATTGATTGTTTTGTTACCGCTAGTTCTTGTAATCATGGTATAATAATAAAGTTAATTGATAGTCTTGTTAAATATACCTCAATTTTTTCTTAGTTTAAAAATAAATCAATTCAGCTAATATTAATATAATATATCTTCAAAGCAATTCATCTAGAAGAAAATCATATAATTTCTTTTAAAAGTCGAAACCGAAAGTTACGTTGTTCAGTTAACCGAACCATTTTGATTATTTAGTTTTAGAAAAATTTATATCAATAAGACCTCAAATTTCTGGATCCGTCACTGTATAAACGTTGATAAATGTTCGTGTACACATGTGTAACCGGAAAAAAGAAAACATATATAATGATGCATGTCTAGTTTGCTAATTAATTACACCATGTTTTAATTCCATGCATATAATTACTTATTCAGGGTTAACCTACACAATTAATAAATTTCAATTTAGCAACCCCAGATGAAAACTAATTATTAAACCAACTATTTTTGGATACTTACATAGCATAGGGTAAAAAAACATCTTAGGGTTTTGGCCTTTTTCATTCATATGATCTAAATTTGATATTCTTTTCATTGCATTACAAAAAAACCAACTTTTACCTACAAAAATCATCTGACTTCTCTGATATATTTTTCCATATATAGAGTTAACTACAAAGTCTTTGGTTCAACTTTTTATTTTTAGGTTGTTATTTGAGCCAGAACAACTAATTAAAGAAGTTGGGACCTTCTATCTGATGGATCATTTAATGGTTACTCAAGCTTGAAGACTAAATTCTTTCTGGTTGCACTTATTTCTAGCTCTTGGTGGCAACTCCCTCTTCCTAGTGTTAGAAATTAACAATCTTTAAGAGCGATGATGAGTACTGCAATGCCACATTTTGTAACTATTCCCCGCCCATTTTTAGTATATAGCAAGTTATCATCGATCAGAACCAAAGCATATACTACAAATGAGCTCAACTCGTAAGGTCGTCTTAGGTTTGTTCTGTTAACTTTAGGCCCATACGATTAGTCGAGTGCACAAGTTGGACTTTTTATTAGTAATTTTCCCAAAAATATATTAATTATAACTAAA
This sequence comes from Silybum marianum, assembly GCA_036898165.1. Taxonomy (NCBI): domain Eukaryota; kingdom Viridiplantae; phylum Streptophyta; class Magnoliopsida; order Asterales; family Asteraceae; genus Silybum; species Silybum marianum. The sequence continues at coordinate 3,351,770 of CM072535.1, read as the reverse complement.
TATTTTTTATAAATAATTTTTCAAAAATAGTATTAGATTAATATTTAAATATTATTTGGAAAAAATAAATGTTAACTTAATAATAATTAGTAATAATAAACAATTAAGGGCATAATTGCAGGAAATTGTCAAAGTGGTCTTAAAGCTTGTTGAAACGCTACTTAAAAATTAAAAGTAGCATTTCAAATTTCAATATGCTAGCTCATACGCTAGCTTATGGCAATCAAAATACGGGTTTTTCAATAAGCTTAAAAAATAAGGTAGTATATAGACTTATAGTTGTCAAACATGACTTGAAACTTTTGTGTTTTCTGAAAATAATCTCTCTTCTAAGATGGTTTCCGTTATATGTTCCTTTGATTCTTTTCCTCGTGCTCAATCTTTTTTCGAAACTTGTATGTTAATTAACTTAATGAGAAATGTTTGTGGTTGCTAACATCGTGCCGTTAAAAGGTGGAGCTGCTCCTAAGTTTTCTTAGAGCATTCTGCTCGTAATTGAGACTACCAAGTTGTTTAATAGAAGTTATTACCTTGCAGAGAATTTGGCACTCATAATCCTTTTTCACCATATAATTTGCATACCCGAGTTCTAAATTTAGACCACATAAACAAGTTTTGTTTTTATTATCTTATATTTGCGGCATTCAACATTTGAATTATTATTCTTGATAAAGAGCGGTTCTCGTGGACGATGTTGGAGTTAAAGACCTAAATTCGGTTTACGTAAACTTCTCTCACATCTTTCCAAGAAGTCTTCGTGATTCAAAAAGGATTACTTTCTAGTTGCTTCAGGGCTCGTCTTGTTATGATTCTTGATACACATTGTTAATTATTTTTTCTGATTGATGGATATTCTTGTCATGATTTCATTTGCGATGGTGGATTCATTCCTCTTGAACGGGCTAGGGATTAGACAGGGTTGGGAATCCCCAACCTGTTTCTATACTTAGTGGAATGGTTGGATTATGTTGTTTAAAATAGAGAAACATTAGGGATTGATATTAATATATGTTTGTTATAAGTAGGTATTAAAGACAAACCAAAGGTTGTCTAGCGGGTGGAGGTAACATCCTAAGTCGCCAGTGGATGATATCCCTGGTTGGTGAGAGTTCGAACCTCGCAGCTGACAATTCTGAGGTATCCGCAGGTGACAATTCTGAGGTACTGAGGTATCCTAGCTAGCGGATGGTCCTTTGGGCCGTATCATGGGCGAGTTCATGCGCCAGTCCATAGGGCTGGTTCATGGGCGCTGGGATTAGTCGGGTGGCACCTTTAAGTGGGAGCCCAGATACCCTAGGAAAGGATGTGTGAGTGTGTTAACTGCCTTACAAAAAATAATTTAGGATTTGTCTTTTTAGTACTCATTTAGTTCTTACCTAAAGTAATAAAAAATACGTGCATAGCTTCTTAGATTGAAATACATATATTAGTTTCTCTACCATTGTACATGGTATCAAAGAACGACATAAACCATACATCACTGTCTTAAATTAAACTAGTGCCTCATTTCGAACCCTAATCACCTCATATGCGTGATTCTGAACCCTAGCCACCCCAATTTGAAACACAACTTGTTTGTTTGAGAATTTAAGGAGACTAAATCAAATCGTTTATAACAATGACCTCTTTTTCGGAGTGTTGGTTACACATCTTCTCAAAAAAAATTATCAATAACCTTTATAGCGTATGAATAATGAATCAAATCGTTTATAAGCATGCCCTCTTCTTTCAAGTTTATTGTTAGTTCTACTTCCATGATTTTAACTTATCTATGACATTTTATCATTTTCACAAATTGACAGTGAATCTATTAATTAGTTGTCAGTGCTATGAATAATTTATTTCATATTATAGTGTTCTTGCTTGTAGAAGTATTAGCCAGGTCAAAGAGACCAATGCTAACTAAGTGGTTTTTTCGACTCAACGAAACAATTGTGAGTCAACCGACTATCTCGGTAGTGGACAATCAATCCTAATAATTAAACACATTCAAATACATATAGACTTTCAATCGTTCAATACCAAGATTACTTGTCACATGTTGTTCCAAACATAATATTTATACTTTTAGAATAGAGAACCAAAACAAACAAAAAAAATCAAAAAAAACAAAGTTACACGGTTTTCTGATCATAGAGAGGTGCTCATCGTCATTAAAATTTGCTTGCTTGAAGCATCTATCATCATCTCCATGTGTTGCATTGCAATAATCTATTCTATATAAAAAAGCATGCACGAGTGTTAGTTATTTTTGAATTTTCAAGAGGTACACATTTTAAAGTTTAATTTACAAGTTGTAAAGCTAAATTTTTATTTTGGTCCAACCACCCCATTCCACAAATTCCACATCCCACATCTTCATATTTATAATCAAATTATATTAATTTAAATTACACTTTATAGTCTTATAATTAGTCATTTAATTTACTTTATATCCCTAGTTTTTCACTTTTCATTTTACACTCATATCATATTAACATAAATAATCGTATATTAACTAAAATACTTTTAAAAAATATGTTTTTTTACAAATTATATCATTACAATCGTCTCATCAATATCTTCAAAATGAGTCTAATATTGAATATTTTTATACTTAATCATAATATTAAATACTATAAATATATACGAATTAATCTGTTTTGTATTTGAGTAACTACAATTTTCCCCCAATTTGTTTTGAAATTACATTTTTTGTGTCTGTGGTTTTTAATTTGTCTTTGTTTTCATTCCTAAGAATTGTAACTAAAATACATTTTAAAAGTACGTTCACTCTTTTACAAATTACAATTGTTTCTCAATATCTTCAAAACGAGCATACTATTGAATTTTTTATTTAATCATAATATTAAATATTATAAATATATAAGAATTACTATGTTTTGTTTTTCAGTAAACTACGATTTTCGTGCATATGATTTTGAAATTTCGTTTTTTGTGTCTTGTTGTTTTATTCCTATCATGGTATCGGTAAAATTGTACTTTCTTTTGCATATCTAAATCTATTGCATGCAATACTACTGGTACAAAATCTGACCTAAATTTTGTACTTTCTTTTGTCGTAATCAAGATTTGTGAAAGAGAGTTGCATGACCACTAAAATTGCAATAGTAGATAAATCAACACGGTAGTCTAATATTTTTGTTATCAAATGATCCTAGAAATAATTAGGTACATGTGGTTAGCTTTCCTTTTTAATAATAACAATAGACTTATGAATGCCCCAACAGGTCTTGTGCATCACCCAACTGATTTTTTTTTCCAAGGGGTGCATCAAAATAAATCAAAAAACTTACAAAATCTATCATAATGGTGTAATTCGGTTAAAAACACATTGTACAACTTTGTGAGTCTTTGATCCACCATAAAGGTACACACACCCGATCAACAAAATTTTTAGGTTTGCTGCTACGCTACTGAGCCTCTAGCCTGATGCCATCAATATCAATGAGGAGCAATATCTTGATGACGTTTGTGTCTTTCAATTTTCTCCCGCTCATGTCATGTGACCATAATCTATGGTTGCAGATACATTATGAAATGAATACCAAAATGTGGTTTTATTCATTCTCAAATTCTACATAAAAATCTAAAATAAATCTATATATATATATATATGTTTTATTTTGTAAAAAATATTTAAACTAAGTTTTATTGCTAAACATGTATTCATAATTTACACCCAACTGCATCGTATACAAATAGTATCGGTACGAACTGAAAATAGAACAAAAATAAAACATGATTAACATTTTAAATTATCGACTTTAAATCAAGATACACCGCAGCACCGCGCGGGCACCTTACTAGTGGTGAAAAAACTTAGAGAATTTAGCTAAACCTTGAAAAAACCAATGAAGTCAGAAAACATTTGCAGCCAAAATCAATAAGAAAATTGCATCATCAATGTTGTTGAAAAATTTATCCTATATAAGTAATCGTTCCTATAATGAAAACCTAGGAATGTATATCAGTAATTAGGAATCAATATAAAAAGCTTAATCCAACAAGGATAAAGAGCCACAAGAGGAATTCGTATCATTAAAAACTAAAATGACTTCATAAAAATTAAATTAAATTAAAGCACACCAAAAACAACATGAAACCACGTCTAATGGATACCAAACTTATGATGATAAGGTGAAATCAAAAGGTAACCTAGTAAAATAGTGTTTCGTGCCGAGTGTTAGAGGTGCTTATGATCATTGGTAGACCAAGGGATGATAGACGCGTGGAGACCTGATACATTGTTGGCCTTTTTTTTGGAATGGTTTGTAGGCATTCTATTGCAACCAATATCACAGATTCCAATATCATCTTACTTTGTAATGAAGGGGGTGCGATGCGGTGATCCATCAAATCCTTCAAATCCACTTTTTCAGAGAACGAAGATGACAAAGCTGCAATAAGATCATGAGGGTGTTGTCCTTTGATCACTTCAACTACCAAAACCCCAAAGCTATACACGTCACATTTTTCAGTTACTCCCATCGTGTAAGCAAACTCTACAATGAAAAATATAAATTGAAGAAGTTAAAATAAAATAAAATGAGAATGTATTATGACCCAACGGTTACATTAGCTTAATATCAAGTTTGAACTACTTTCTAGTAAGAAACATTACCTGGTGCAATGTATCCATATGTTCCTGCAAGCTCACTCCAATTTGAAGAGTCAAGCTTTAAGAATTTGGCAGTGCCAAAGTCAGAAACTTGAGCCTCATACTCTGCGTCTAGCAAAATATTTTTGCTTGATATGTCACGATGAACAATTGGGGGTGAACAATCATGATGCATATAAGACAAAGCATCTGCCACCCCTTTGATTATATTTAGCCTCTTACTCCAATCCAATTTCATTGCTTCATTTTCTTCATCTATCACTGCTTTCAAACTACCCCGTTCAAGGTAAGCATAAATCAAAAATGAGTGATGGGCATGTGAACAAAACCCATAAAGCTTAACAACATTACGATGCCTTATATTTCTTAATGTTGTCACCTCATTGACAAAGCTTATATCATTAGATTTCTGGAATGGCAAATGCACTTTTTTCACAGCTAATATCGTATCTGATCCTATAGTCGCCTTGTAAACAATACCATGTGTTCCTTCTCCAATACAAAACTCAATGTCAAAATCGTTTGTTGCATTCAAAATCTCATCATATAATGCTTTTCCATCAAATTTGGTGATGCAAAACAAACTTTGGTGCTCTTCTTGGATGGCTTCACTTAGAGGTGCTCTCTTTCTTTTTTCATAAAAGATCACAAACCCTATGACGATACTTAGAAACACAAGTGCTCCTAAAATACTAAACACAATTATCAGGGACCTAAGGTGCTTGTACTTTTTTGATCTTGAGCAGTGCTGAAATCCAAGAATGTCACCGCATAACCTTTTGTTCCCTTCTACCATTGAAAAATTAGTGAAGGCATTGCATTTGGGGATAAGACCCTCTAAGTAGTTATATGAGACATCTGCCAAAATTAAGCTATGCATGCCTACAAATTCGACAGGAATGGTGCCAGAGAGGTGATTGTGGGATAGATTAAGAACTTCTATGCTTTGGAGATTTTGAAACTTGGATGATATCTCCCCAACAAGCAAATTATGGCTTAGATCAAGCTTCCTTAAATGTCTTAGCCTCAATATCTGGAGTGGAATTTCATGGTTCAAATCATTGTGGCTCAAGTTTAGGGAATCAAGTTGCTCACAATCTAATAGAATTGGTGGAATTACCCCACTCAATTTATTACTTGAAAGGTCGAGTTCCAAAAGTTTAGTCAACAATCGTATCTCATGTGGTATGGGGCCAGAAAATTGGTTATTGCTGATATCCAGGTATATCATGTTTTTTAAATTACCTAATTCCTTGGGAATGTTGCCGATCAACTGATTGAAAGAGAGATCAATACGTTGTAGCATAATTGAATCGCCAAATTCTCGTGGAATTGTACCTGTGATGTTGTTGTGAGAGATGATGAGGGTTCCTAATTCCTTGAATCTACCCCATTTGTCACTCAACATCCCGTGAAAATTGTTCCTTCCAAGGTTAACAAAATTTAATTTCGGATGCGTGCCAAAACTTTCCGAAATATCCCCGTTTAGCAAGTTTCCATCAAACCAAACTCTAATCAAACTCGAACAATTTCCCAGGCTTTTTGGGATTGGACCAATAAACTCATTTCCAGACAAAGTAACATTTTCAATCTTTCCACCTTGGAACATGTTGCTAGGCAAATATCCAGAAAATGTATTGTTTTGCAATTGTAAATTCATAAGAGACTCTAAATTCCCTATCTCATGGGGAATTGGTCCAGAAAGTTCATTGTCGTGCAACTGAAGTGTAGTGAGCAAGCTTAGATTCCCTAATGTAGCAGGAATGGAACCATGAAATTGATTTTTGTAAATTGCTAGATAAACAAGAGACTTCAGATTCCCTATCTCATGAGGTATAGGACCGGAAAGTTTGTTTTCCGTCAAATAAAGTGTAATGAGCGAGCTGAGATTCCCAAAAGCAGGAGAAATAGAACCATCAAGTTGATTTCTCGACATATCTAGATCCACAAGAGACTTCAAATTCCCTATCTCATGAGGAATAGGACCAGAAAGTTTATTTTCGGTCAAATAAAGTGTAATGAGCGAGCTAAGGTTCCCAAATGAAAGAGGAATGAAACCATCAAATAGATTTTTTGAAGCATCCATATTTACAAGAGAATCCAGTTTCCCTATCTCATGTGGAATAGGACCGAGAAGCATGTTTTCCGATAAATAAAGTATCTTAAGCGAGCTAAGATTCCCAAATGAAGAAGGAATGAAACCATCGAGTTGATTTTGGGAAATATCTAGAGTTACAAGAGACTTCAACTTCCCTATCTCATGAGGAATAGGCCCAGAAAGTTTGTTTCCCCACAAACAAAGTGTAGTGAGGGAGCTGAGGTTCCCGAATGAAGAAGGAATGGAACCACCAAATGAATTTTGGTTAATTTGTAGATCTACAAGAGACTTAAGATTCCCCATCTCATAAGGAATACGACCAGAAATACTATTTCCCCACAAAAAAAGTGTAGTAAGCGAGCTTAGATTCCCAAATGAAGCAGGAATGGAACCTCTAAGTTGATTATTATTCAATCTTAGACCAACTAGAGACTTTAAAAACCCCACCTCTTTTGGGATAAAACCTGAGAGATTGTTTGTGCCAATATAGAGAGCCCTTAGACTAGTTAGAAACCCAATTTCTGGTGGGATCTTTCTTGAGAATTGATTTTTAGAAAAATCAAGATAGACAAGTTTTGGGAGTTGACTAATTTCGTATGGAATGTGTCCAAAAAACCCATTTGTGTTTAAATCAAGAGAAGTGAGATTTGGAAATGATGAAAATGATAACTTGTGTAGTTTACCTTTCAAACCAGATGATGAGAGGTTCAACTTCTTGATGCTTCCATCCGAGTTACAAGAAACTCCAAACCAACTACATGAAACTACATTTGTAGAATGATTAGAGTTGGCAGGAAATGACCATGAAGATATAACAGAATTATTGTTTTCAAGGCTAGATTTCCACTTGATGAGAGCATAAAATTGTTCAGAAGTAGCGAAAGTAGAAGCAGAATTCTGCAAAGAGGATACGTTTGTGATGAGAAAGATGGCAAAAGCTATACGGAATCGGATTACATGTGACGAGAGAGGATCCATATTTAATTGGCTATTGATTTGAATGAAAAAAAAGATGGATGGATACTTTGTGATTAATTACATGATGAAATCCAACACATTACTAAATAAATCGTTTTCTTTGTGGAAAATTTGAGCCATCGAAATTGAATAATAATTTACTAGACTCAAAAGTCTTGATCACAGATTAATTAATGGAATTAAATTGAATTAACATTATTTTGCGGCAATAATGGAAGAGGGAGTGTCAATGTTTTGTTTCTATGCAACTAATTAATACGTATATTTTCATCTTGTATGAAGTTTCCGAATATATTTATTTAAAAAAAAGCAATAAATAATACACGTAAACAGAAGTTTTTTCTTTACCGCCTTTCTTTTAAAGCTAGTGAAAAATAAGTGCCAAAATTTGCAGTCTCCATTTGTCCTCAATTGGAAATTCAGTATATATGTTTATGTAGGCAAATGTGAATAAGGGAATTGGAAAATCTAGCTTAATGCCATTGTTGTTTTTCAATCAAGTGAATTCCTTTTAACCATTGTAGGTGCTTGGTAGAATGTTAATAAGTATTGACTATACTTTATTAATAGATTTGTCATGGATCTCACTTGTGCTCAAATATTGTGCTATTGTTAGTCTTCCATAACTTCAATTTTTCAAATAAAGACTTCGAGCTATAGTGCTTAAACAAATATGATGGGAATAAGCAGTTTCTTTAGATTGCATTTTTAAAAATTGTGTACATGTAAATGGTAAGAGTACTCGGTAGAGCTCTCTATAGCTAATTAAGCATTGGTGTATGAGGAGTCCATTATATAAACCAAACTCAAACTAAACGAGCCCATTATATACCACGTGGAGGTGGTTTTGGGGTTGTGGGTGTTAGGAATGTGTGTCACGAAACGAATGCTAGTAAGTAATTTCTAAGGTCCCAAACAAATAGAAATCCAAGGAGACAACAAAGCTGACAGTTTTTCACCAGTGGGATGTACAAATAGAAGTAGATACAAGAAAACATAGCAAAGGTAAGAAGCCACACATTCCTAGGACTCTAGTAACCTAAACCTCTTTAACTCCCATCTACGATAACTATTGTTACCCAAATCGTGCATCTACTACAATAATTGGTATCAGAAGACATGTCCTTGGAAATGCCTAAAGCTACCATGTCCAACCTCAGTTAATCATCACATTCTCCTCAACTTACCCATCTTCCTTGCCACCTTGATCGTTACATTTTCTATTGATGCAGAGTATAACAATGGAACAAAGATTAAACACGTTGATTCTGTGAATGCCCGTGGATAATCTCTTCTAAGGTTTGTTGATTCAACGAATACCAAACCCTAGGCTTCAAATACGAATTCTCGTGAACTTAAATTTTGGGAAAGAAAATCAAAGTTTTGTATTCAACATTGTGACCATCCAGATTACAAAGACAAATATAAATATGAAGCCCAAAACACAACTGGCATGAAAAAGGTAACGGGCCAAACACAAAAGGCCAACGAAAAAGCCCAAAATGAGTTCAAAACACAAAATTGTCCAAAAAGTACGCCATAACTCTCGCTCCAGGCTTTAAATCGACTAGTCGTGGGCCTGACACTACTAGAAAATTGAGTATTTTCAATAGAATTTTTTCAATGGAAAATCTCGTTGAAAATTTTCCACGAATTTTAGAGGGATTATTAATAGAACATAAATTTTCTATGAATTTTCAACGAATTTCGTTGAAAATCTCTCACAAACATGCATTTTCAACCAAAATTTTCCCAACGGAATGTCTCGTCAAAAAAATTTTGGTTGAAAATGCATGTTTGTGAGAGATTTTCAACGGAAATTCGTTGAAAATTTATGTTCTGACAAGAATCACTCTAAAATTCGTAGAAAATTTTCAACGACATTTTTCGTTGAAAATACTCAATTTTCTAGTAATGTGAAACGGACACTCAGAGCGAGAGTTATAGCCATTTAAGTGTGGCCATGTTTGGTAGCCCGATCACATGGGCCTCCAAGAACATCAAGGTCCGGTCCTCCACGCTCAAGCCCGCATCATCTATCCTCCTAGATGGAGCCCCCATCTGTTTTAGGAACGTGACCAAATTAACCCTCTGAACGTGACTAAATTTAGGTTTTCTAACAAGCTCCTTAAATTTTGGGCCAAATTCTTACTTGTTTTTGAGGCCTAATTTATATAGACATGTGAACTCACCTCCATGAAGACATCTAATTTCTTTCAAAATCAAAAGCGGCTATGTAATTTTAGAATTTGCAGATAGAAAACAACAGCTCGACTCATACAACATAGTTTCTGATCAGTTGGCTACCTTGTAAAATTTTCCTTTCAGTTTTAGGAAGACCTTCTTGCGTACTCCTATCTACTATATGTCTAGTAAAAGAATTTCATACACAATATCTCTCATTGCTTATTTCTGTCTAATTCCATAGAAACCCATTATTTAGGTGGCGTTTGTTTTTTAAGAGGTGCTGAAGTCTCAAGTCTGATTTCACTTCTAATTTATAAAGAGATGGTGCTGAAGTCTGAAATTGAATCAGTAAACCTGTTTGTTTGTTTTTACGTCTGAAGTCTGAAATCTGAAATCTGAATCAATATGACTATTTCTTTTCATCTTGTGTGAAAGAACCGGAGACATGGGAAGATAATAAGAGGAATTTAAGAGATTAGGTTACCACTTATTTATTCAGACCATATTAAGTTGTAAGAGGCTCTGAAAATAATAGAAAAACAAACGGTCTGAATTATGAAACGTCTAAACGAATCAGACATAAGTGGTGATTAAGAGCTTAAAATGAAAAAAACAGACAAGGCCTTAGTCTCCATGATTTACTTTAAGTTATGCAACTGACCTTTTCAATTTAACATGTGAATACCTTGAAATGTTCTTTTAACGTCGATGATGGTATCTGGATCAAGACATTTTTAGGCATTACAGTAAACTAATTTAAATTAAGTTGAAACCCGAGATCACACAATTTCTAGATTTTTAAGCTTGATAATGACTTTTAGCTGCCTATTGTTATGGCCTTTGTAAAGACACGTTCAGTATGATCTGATGTACAGATGGAGAGTGTGGGTAATCCAGAGATCAAATTTAAGACACATCCTAACATCAACAAAGAGTTGTTCTCCAATGAAAATGTTCCGGGATCCAAAGATCCTAACCGTCCATTTCCAGTTGAAGTGGAGAATGCAAAGTAAAGATGAATCGGCAGTGCCATTAACAAGTAAGTTTCTTTTATATATATATATAGATATATATATATATATATATACTAGTTGTATGCCCACCTAATGCACCGGGAATGTATGACCACCCATGCATAAATGAAGGTTAAACACATTACTTTTGATCGTTTAACTAAACAAACAACTATGGGGCAAAGTTACATTAACTCAGTTGGCAAAAAGTAAAGCAAATCTACCCAAAATAAGATAGATCCCCGGATAAATTTCAAAGACCCGCTAATTGAAATACCGGTAACTGTTTATCCAAACACTAAAAAATGCAAGAATTGTACTTTGTTCTCTTTTATGGACTATAGCGGAAATGTATATAGATCTTTAAAAAGATAAACCAATCCACAAAATTACTTTAAGGAATGAAAAATAAATAACAAATTTATTTAGTAATTACGATTTTTTGGTTTGAATTATGTTTTTTGAATTTCATATCAAGACCTCAAGCGGTGTTTTATATAAAGTATGTCAACTATAAAAAAATAAAAAACAAAAGCGTTTTTTTGGTAAAAAAAATATCTCCCACGAAAGGAGTATACAAACCACCAAAACCGAGCTTAATGGGACCGACAGCTTATTCGGTCGGCTATATATATAACTATTTGTTAGTGGTTTCATGATATAGAAAGTGACTTATTCGGTAAGCTTTTAAGGGGAGCTTAATACAAAAATCCAAAAAAAAAATTCCAAACATGTCCCTCCCAACTAAAAAACACGTTCTTTTTATCTATGAAAAAACTCTTCCAAACAAAAATCTATACAGACGGATTAATTTACACAAACAGCTTTATCCACACATGACTTAATGAAAAACCAACCAAACAACCCCTAGGACTTTGAAACGAAAAAGTTTACGGTTTACCAATCAAAATCCAATACCATCGAGGCTACACAAAAGCAATCATCCAATTGACAAAATATCATAACCCTTGGTTGCTAGCTTGTTCTTATCTTGGAGAATTGAAGCTTATTTGCTTTCAGCAATATTAATACATCTTTACAACAGTGCAGGTATAAACACTCATAAAAATCCTAATAAGTTATTGCAAATTATGTCCACAATGGACTAAAGAAAATACCAATACAACTTTGAATGTCGCAATAACACATCTGGTCACAAAAATCATCAAACATACTGATTAATGGTTATCCAACCTCTACAACCATTAACAGCAAATATCCAATCGTGTTATAAATCACTCCAAAGAAGTTAAAACAATCATTCAAACATGGAATAAAAGATCTTAGAAATAGGCAACTGCTAAGCTCAAAAGTTGCTACAAACAGCATTGTGCTTATTAAGATCACCATTATTAAACAATCCAAAAAACCCACAAAAAAAGAACAAAAATGCACAAAAACCATTAAACAGTCCCTAAGCACTAATAAGAACTAATAAGCACTTTTAATTTTGTGAAAGATTGAAAAACATAGTCCCAACACTTAAAAAAGCATGTTGAATTGATGATATCCATAATAAACATAAAAATAAAAAGGTTTCTTGATTACACTGTTTTAATGAAGCATCTTTTGTTTCATCAAAGATAAGAATAAGAACATCAATATTGGTCAGTGGAGACACTCTCAGGCCACACTGGGACTTTGTTCATAGAAAGGTAAAACAGATCATCTAAAAGCCTTCTTTTTGTGTAGAAAGTTTGAAACCTTTTAGGCATCTATAACTTGTTTTAACCCTGGTGAAATGACATTCTTGCCCTTGTTACTACACATTTTGCAAAAGGGTGTCTTAATGGAAACAACCTCTCTACCCAAATTAGAAAAAGAATACCAGAAGCATAAAAAGTAGAAGCATATAAATGTTAACAAATTAGAATGAAAAATTCAAAGGATTTATACACATTTTGTTACTACTTATTGCTCTTGGTACTACACATTTTGCAAAAAGGGTGTCTTAATGGAAACAGCCTCTCTACCCAAATTAGAAAAAAAACAGAAGCATATAAATGTTAACAAAAGCATACAAATTAGAAGCATATAAATTAGAAAGAAAGAGTCGGTGGTCGAGAGAGCCGGTGGTCTAATCCATAACATGAAAAGAAAGGGAGTATCAAAAACTCATTATAAAACATGCACACAGTAGAAGAGGGAGAGTAGAAGCAAAATTCAAACAGTAGAAGCAAAATTACTACCCCAAATTACAAAAAAAAACAGCAGCATACAAATTAGAAGCATATAAATGTGTTAACAAAATAGAATGAAAAAGAAAGAAACACAGAAGCATAGTACCTTTGTCGAGAGAGCCGATGGCCGGTGGTCGAGAGAGCCGGTGGCCGATGGTCGAGAGAGCCGGTGACCGGTGGTTGCCGTCGAACAAAGAGATTGAACAGGGAGAGTGTGAGAGTGAAAATCGGTTGAGAGAGAGGGAATATCTGAGATGAAGATACATATACAACCGGATCTTGAAGATTGAGAGAGTCATCTTGGAGATTGTGAGAGTCATCTGGGAGATTGAGAAGGAGATAGAGAGTCATCTTGAAGGATGGAGAAGAAACCCTAGATCCGGTTAAGGACTGATGCTGCATTGGGATATAAAAAGTCTTTTAAATACTTTTTAAGACTTTAAGACTGATGCTTAAAGGGGTAGTACATAGGGGGTAGTACTTTAAGACTTTGAAGGAATTCTATTTATTAAGTAGTATAGATAGGGGAGACATCAAATGAGAACCACTCCTCCTTAAAGGAACAAATTGTGGACCACATATTATGTGGGACCCACATCATATGTGATCCACAAGTGTCCAATTGTTAAATGCAAAGTTCTCATTTGAACCTTCCTTTATATATATATATATATATATTATATATGTATGTATAGGTATTAGATTATTATATTTAATGGTGATTGTAATTATTATTGTTATTATTTTTGTAATTATTTCTCATTTACTTAGAGGCTTTTCATGTAATTCTTTCTCCCTATAAATTGGAGATCTCTCTAGCCTTTTTGGCATAGAGATTCATTTTATCTCATGGTATCAGAGCCTAATCTCTTTTTCTCTCCCTCCCCTCTCGTCTTCTCTTGATCATCGACACCACCATGGTTGCCGCCTCCTCCTCCCAAGACTCCACCCTTCCAATGAACACCATCCTTCATCTTATCACAATTCGTCTCTCCTCCACAAATTATCTATTGTGGAAGAACCAAATGATGCCGCTTCTAAACTATCAACTTCTTCTTAACCACGTTGATGGTTCCTCTCAAGCCCCACCATCCCAACTTTTGGTTGATAACAAGCCGACCGTGAATCCGGCTCATGCGGAGTGGCTCGTGGCTGATCAGCGGGCCGTCATCCTCCTCCAAGCCTCTCTAACCGAAGAAGCCTTCTCGGAAGTTGTGGGTCTCACCACCGCTCGTGCTATTTGGTTAGCCCTTGAAGCCGCCTACGGAAATTCTTCCATGGAGCGTGTTCAAAACCTTCGTGATCAACTCCGTCTTCTTTCTAAAGGTACCTCAAGTGTCTCAGATTTTGGTCGTAAATTTAAAACTATTTGTGACCAACTTGCGGCCATCGGCCACGCGGTTAATGAATCCGATAAAACCCATTGGTTCCTTTGTGGTCTTGGTGGTTCTTTTGAAACCTTTTCAACAGCCATTCGTGCCTCCCGTATTCCACACACCTTCCGTGATTTACTTGCACAAGCCGAGGGGCATGAAATGTTTCTCCGCTCGATCCATGGAACTACGACCACCACCGTGGCTTTTTCTGCCGAAACAGCCCCGGCACGGCCATCTTTCGGTGGTCGTGGTCGGGGTGGCGGTGGTCGGAGTTTTCGCGGTGGTCGTGGTCGTGGTCGTCGTCCTCCTCACTGCCAATTGTGTCGCCGAAATGGCCATTATGCAAATGTGTGTCCTCAACTTACCACCTTTGCTTCACCATCCTCCACAAATGAAACTGATCTTGCCAAAGCTTTTCTTGCAAAGTGTCATATGAATACTTCCGGTCCGGACTGGTATGTTGATTCTGGTGCTTCCGATCACATGGTCTCTTCTGTGGGTTCGGTCTCTCAACCCGAACCTTTTGGCGGAGATGGTTCGGTTCAATTTGGAAATGGTAATACTCTCCCTATCTCTTCTATCGGGACTTCCACACTTGCAAATGGTATTCGTCTGCGTGATGTGTTGGTGGTCCCGCACCTTACAAAAAATTTGTTATCTGTTCGTAAACTAACATATGATAATGATGTGGACGTGGTATTCTCTAAATCTTATTGTTCAATTCAGGATCGATTAACGAAGCAAGTTCTAGCTCAAGGAAGATGTGATCGTGGCCTTTATGTGTTATCTTCCTCACCAAAGGCTTATGCGTTTTTTGCTAGGACCAAATCCAAGGCGTCTTTTGAACTTTGGCACTCTAGATTGGGCCATGTATCGTTTGACACTATTTTTTCTTTGAATAAACTTGGACATCTGTTGGTTTCTTCTATTTTACCAAAACCTATTATTTGCTCACCTTGTCAACTTGCTAAATCACACCGATTACCATTTGATGATAATAAAAAACGTGCCCTACATGTGTTGGATTTGGTCCATTGTGACCTTTGGGGTCCGTCACCGGTTTCCTCGGTTGACTCATATCGATATTATGTGACATTTGTGGATGATTTTTCTCGATTCACGTGGCTATACCCGCTCAAGTCCAAATCGGACTTCCATAATATTTTTGCCATGTTTATTACGTTTGTGCAAAATCAATTTTCTTCCAAAATTAAGGTTTTTCAAAGTGATGGGGGTACAGAGTTTTTAATCACAACGTTAAGACATTACTAACAAAGCATGGCATTTTTCATCAAATTTCTTGCCCGTACACCCCACAACAAAATGGGCGAGTTGAACGCAAGCATCGACACATTGTTGAAACCGGGCTTGCTATGATGTTTCATGGACATATTCCGGCCTCTTATTGGGTTCATGCTTTCAGCTCCGCGGTCCACATCATCAACCGCCTTCCCACAAAGGTTCTATCCATGAAGTCCCCATTTGAAGTATTGTTTGCACGGGTGCCTTCCTATGAAAATTTTCGACCTTTTGGGTGTCGTGTATACCCATATTTACGTGATTACTCGGAGCATAAGCTATCTCCCAGGAGCATCCCGTGTGTTTTTATTGGATACAACTCTCAATACAAAGGCTATCAATGCCTTGATCCGGTGTCATCTCGGATTTTTATCACCCGACATGCTCGGTTTGATGAATCGTGTTTCCCGTTTGGTGCTTCTACCATGGATGCACCTCTCACCAACTTACCATTGCACTCTTTTTTGGCGGACATTCCCCTTCCACCGGTCGCGTCTCCGACACCTATTCCACCACCACCGCCATCACCACAACCGCCATCACCACAACCGTCACCGGCGTGTGGTTTTTGCGATGGCTCTACTACCCCGCTTGTTGATCCGGTTCCTACACCGTCTACGGTTTCCCCGGTTGATGAACCCGTTGTCTTGTCACCACCAGATCCGACACCACAACCTGACCTGGCACCGCCATCCACTTCCACCACTGGTTCATCTCAGAACCAGCACCCCATGACTACTCGGGCCAAGGCAGGCATTTTTAAACCTCGCTATTGGGCGGACTTATCTCATCTTAAAGATCATGGTCTTTTTTCAGCATTGTTTGCCACTCAGGATCCTACCTCCTACTCTGATGCTATGAATGATTCCAAATGGTATGATGCCATGCGCTCCGAAATGCATGCTCTTCATCATAACTGTACATGGTCGTTGGTTCCTCGTCCTCCCGATACAAATGTGGTGGGGTGCAAATGGTTGTTTCGCACCAAATACCGGGCCGATGGCTCGGTTGAACGACATAAGGCTCGCCTCGTTGCTCAAGGTTTCAGTCAAGTTCCGGGTCTTGACTTTTCTCACACCTTTAGCCCAGTTGTAAAGGCGGCCACAATTCGGGTTGTTCTCACACTTGCGGTTATAAATGGGTGGAATTTACATCAACTTGATGTGAACAATGCCTTTCTTCATGGCACATTGAGTGACACCGTTTATATGCAGCAACCGCCTGGCTTCTTGGATTCTCGGTACCCGGATCACGTTTGTAAACTCAACAAAGCCATTTATGGATTGAAGCAAGCCCCGAGGGCTTGGTTCCATCGCCTCAGTGCATTTTTAATCTCAAATGGTTTCTCATGTAGTCGTGCTGATCCCTCACTCTTTATCTTTCAACGTGATAAGTGCACTATTTATTTATTGGTTTACGTGGATGACTTGATTCTCACGGGCTCTGATGAATCCGTCATTCGCTCATTTATTGCTAAACTCCATGCCGAGTTTAAAATTAAAGATCTTGGTCATTTGAACTATTTTCTTGGGCTTGAGGCGACTCACCTACCCTCCGGACTATTTATCAGTCAGACTAAGTATGCTCATGACATCATCTCCCGTGCAGGTCTTCTTAAGGCTAAACCAATCACCACCCCTCTTTCCACCAACGTTTCGCTTGTTAGTGATGGCACTCCTTACGAGGATCCCACTCGTTATCGCTCTCTGGTGGGTGCTCTTCAGTACTTGACCATCACTCGACCAGATATCGCATACGCCGTGAACCAAGTCAGTCAATTTTTATCGGCCCCAACTGTAGCACACTTTCAGGCTGTGAAACGTCTCATTCGATATATCAAAGGTACCATTTCCTTTGGTCTCACGTTCTCCAGGCCCAAAACCACCACCATTATCGGATATTCTGATGCTGATTGGGCTCAGTGTCTTGACACGCGTCGCTCCACCTATGGGTACTCGATATTCCTGGGGGGTAATCTTGTATCTTGGAGTGCCAAGAAGCAACCAAGCATTTCTCGCTCCAGTTGTGAATCTGAATATCGAGCCATGGCTAACACTGCTGCTGAGATTATCTGGATCACACATCTTTTACGTGAGCTTCATGCCTTACCACCCGGTCGACCGACTCTACTTTGTGACAATCAAAGTGCTCTTTTTCTCACACAGAATCCGGTATCTCATAAGCGAGTCAAGCACATTGACATCGATTATCACTTCGTTCGTGAACTTGTCGCTTCTGGCAAACTTCTCACCATGTTCGTTCCAACCAAGCTTCAAGTTGCGGACATATTCACTAAGAGTCTTCCTCGCCAACAGTTTGAACAGTTTCGCTACATGTTGCGCCTCGGACCGCCACCGTTTTTGCTTGAGGGGGGATATTAGATTATTATATTTAATGGTGATTGTAATTATTATTGTTATTATTTTTGTAATTATTTCTCATTTACTTAGAGGCTTTTCATGTAATTCTTTCTCCCTATAAATTGGAGATCTCTCTAGCCTTTTTGGCATAGAGATTCATTTTATCTCAATAGGGGCTCATCATGGGAGATCTAAGTTATCTATGATAACTATGAGATCTCATCTCATCCATTAAGAAAGTTGATCAATGGTCCATAATTAGCTGAACTAAATATGATAATATTGCCTAAGTTAAAGGAAGATAATTTAATTAAATAATATGTAAAGGCTAACATAGTAATTTAACATCTTCTGTAATCCTTATCTAATTTAGGCGGGTTCCTATGTTACCCGGAAGAAATTAAAAGAAATAAGCTAACAAAATCAATTCAAATCAAACATATTCATAAGTTTGCATCACTCATATTCATAAGTTTGTATCACACATTTTCATAAATTTGTTTCATCTTTAGCATCAAACATACCATACCATACATATTCTTAAGTTTGTATCACACGTATTCATAAATTTGTTTCATCTTGAGCATCAAGCATATCATACATATTCATAAATTTGTATCACGTATATTCATAAATTTGTATCATCTTCAGCATCAAGCATACCATACATATTCATAAGTTTGCATAGAACCACTTCCTTTCCTCCACCACGTCTACCTTCTTCGCTTATACAAGAGAAAAAAAATGAGTTTTTCTTATTGCAACTCTAGGGCTGTCAAATTGTTGCAGGCGACGAGGGAAAGAGATTGAGATCAAAAATTAATTTTGTTAGAGAAAGTTAAGGAAATTGAATAACTGTTAAAAATAAAAAAATAATGTTTAAATTATAATTAATCAAATTACTAATATACCCTTTACCTATTAATTAAATAAATTGAATTAATATAGTAAATTGATTGGCTCATATTGGATCTCACGGGTATCACAAATTACGAAGTTCTCATTTGATTAAGCCATATATATATATATATAGAGAGAGAGAGAGAGGCAGGTTCAAATGAGAACTCAAATTTTGTTATGAACGTAAGGATAAATGGGAGCGCGACACATGTCATATTCCGACTGCATAATCAAAGAAATATTAATAAAACTGAATATAGTATTTATTCGGTCTGAATAATGCTTATTCTGTCTGAATAAATACGATATTCAGTTTTATTCGGTCTGAATATTCCTTTGTATATTTAGTCTGAATAATTTATATTCAGACACGTGACGCACTCTCATTTGATCTCACGTTCACAACCAAATTTAAGTTCTCATTTGAACTTTCCTCTCTCTATATATCATAAATGCAAAATTGATCCTATTTTTATGTCAAATTACCTATCACTTAAGCCTAGATGGATACTTAAAAATGCATATTAACTTAGGTTAGTATGCATTTTTGTGTGGTGGTTTAAGTTGAGATAAAAATAAGAAAACAAAGAAGGAATAAACAAAAAGAAAAGAAAATTTATTTTAAATGTTTTCTTTTTGGTCTCATTCTATCTATGTAATGTGCAGCAAGAAAGAAATCAGGAGGAAAAATAAATACATAAAGAAGTCCAGCCTATTTCATGACAACAGCCCAAAAGAAAAAAAAAAGAATAACGTTGAGGCCCAAATTGCAGCAGCCTCCATCTCACCGCTTCTCTATCTCTCTCGCCACTTTTTCCTTCCAGAAACCCATGCAGCAAGTAGCGTAAGCTACTGTTTTGACGCAAAATCAAAGACGAAACGTCACGCTACTTTCAAATTCGCCCAACCAACGTCCTAACTAGCGTTGGGCACTGTTTGATTTTGAAAAAATTCAGTCGCGTGGGTTGCTTCCGTGGGTTAGTTCTGACACAACTAGCGTCCGCCAAAATTTCAATCGGTCACGTTCCAAATACAGCGGTTTCTTGACATGGAGTATAAAAAGAGAATTTCGATAAATGAAAGGAGGGATTCAATCAGAAAAAAAAATCGATTTGGAGCATTCAAGAAACCGAATTGGAAACTTTACCATCAATTTCTCGTTTATTTTGGTAATTTCTTTAATTTCTTAGTTTGTTAACCCTAGTTTAGCTATGTGTGGCTAGTTTCTTCATTCCAACATTAGTCATTTTAGATTTTTGATGTTTTTCTACCTTGAGATTTTGTTGTAATCGTTTGGGACAAGCTTATTTGTTGGATTTCTAGGTTAAATGTCAATTTCACTTTGAATGTTAATTAATTTGGCCAATTATTTGATGTTATTGTGAATGATTGTTAGTCAAAATCTTAGATACGTAATTGTCTAATGGTTTTGATAAAGTGGCAATTGAACTCTTCCAATTTCAATAAGGTTTTTGAAATGAGGTCTTGAAATCTTTCAATCAAAGTGCTATTAAGCCGAGCTTATGAGCTTAATTCTTTGAGTCGTGTTTTCTTAATTCGTTAATGCTAATTACACCGGGGATTTTGAGACCTTGTTCATTTTTCCTTTTGTAGTTAAGGTTTAGCTAAAGAGCTTATTTTAGCTAATGTCTAATTAAGTGAAAACATAGGTTGTCAGAGCTTATTGACAACTATAATCGGCTTAATCTTGTCTTATTCTTTTATAAATTGCGAAATCAATGATAGGTGTTCAACATCATTATCAAAAATGGTCTAATGTTGGGTTTTAATTCCTTGCATTTTTATAAGGTTTAATTTGTATGCCTAGTTTAATTAATCAAATCCCACCCCAACCCCTCCTTGGTATTTACTTTTAAGTTTCCACTTTTGTACTTGAATTGTCTGGCATAATAAGTTCAACCGAGTCTCTGTAGATTTGACCCGACTTATTGCTACTACAATCTGATATATAAATAGCCAATAGTTGGAATTTATTATCTGGTGGACTCGGCATCCGTCAATATATATATAGGGGCAGGTTCAAACGAGAACGCTACATATTTAAGAAAACAAGAAAACTTTTTTCATTTACAAAATCATATATGATTCACATACAAAATCATATATGATTAGCCGCGACTTAACCCGCGTCAATAGTCGCCGTGTCCATTTTTTTTATGTTAGTACAAAATCATATGTGATTTTGTACATGTTCAAAGTTTTTCTTGTTTTCTTAAATACTTGGCGTTTTCGTTTGAACCTCCTTCTATATATATATATATATAGAGAGAGGAAAGTTCAAATGTGAACTCATTTTTGGTTGTGAACGTGAGGACGAATCTCAGCCACTTATCCGGTCAATAAAGGCGGCTTTGACCTGGTTCCCCTCCTTTAATAATCTCCACCCTCCCATGAATCGCTTCAATCCTCCGTGATCGCGTCCACCATAACCGAAGATGTGTGGCTGAGATTCGTCCTCACGTTCACAACCAAAAATGAGTCCACATTTGAACCTAACCCTATATATATATATATATAGAGAGAGAGAGAGAGAGAGGGGGGAAGGTTCAAATGTGAACCTATCTTTGATTGTGAACATGAGGATGAATCTCAGCCTTTGATCTAAGCCATATTCAAGCTAATCTTTAATCGTGGCTTGAGGGGTAATTTTGGAGGTTTATATTTTTTTTCTGATTCTCCTTTATTCTTTCCTTATTATCATTGATATCATCCAGCTTATTTCTCTCCTTATTATCTCCTTATTATCATTGATATCTACTGTTAATCGGATTCATTGTTGAATAACTTCATTAAATTCGTTGATATCAGTTCCGATTTGCAATTTTTGAAGCTCAATTAGTCGATTTTTGATCTGATTTCGTTTCCATGGATTATGTTTCTTCATCAGACTATATTCAGTCTGAATATAAGCTACAAGTATACAACCCCAAATTGTAGCTTATATTCAGCCTGAAAATAACCTACAATTATTCAAACACCTAATTATAAACTATATTCAGTTTGAATATAAACTACAAATATACAAACCCGAAATTATAGCTTATCAGTTTGAATATAAGCTACAATGATTCAAACACCTAATTATAGACTAATTTCAGTCTGAATATAAGCTACAAATATACAAACCCCAAATTGTAGCTTGTATTCAGTCTGAATATAAGCTACAAGTATATAAACCCAAAATTGTAGCTTATATTCAGTCTGAATATAAACTACAATTATTCAAACACCTAATTATAGACTATATTCAGTTTGAATATAAGCTACAACTATACAAACCCCAAATTGTAGCTTGTATTCAGTCTGAATTTAAACAACAATTATTCAAACACCTAATAATAGACTACATTCAGTCTGAATATAAACTACAAATATACAAACCCGAAATTATAGCTTATATTCAGTCTGAATATAAGCTACAATTATTCAAACACCTAATTATAAACTATATTCAGTCTGAATATAAGCTACAAATATACAAATCCCAGATTGTAGCTTATATTTAGTCTAAATATAAGCTACAATTATTCAAACACCTAATTATAGACTATATTCAGTATGAATATAAGCTACAAATATACAAACCCGAAATTATAGCTTATATTCAGTCTGAATATAAGCTACAAGTATATAATTAGGTGTTTGAATATAGTCTATAATTAGGTGTTTATAACCTACAATTATACAAACATTTAATTGTAGACTATATTCAGTCTCAATATAAGCTACAAGTATACAAACCCCAAATTGTATCCTATATTCAGACTAAATATAATCTACAATTATTCAAACACCTAATTATAGACTATATTCAGTCTGAATATAAGCTACAACTATATAAACCGCAAATTTTAGCTTATATTCAGTCTGAATATAAGCTACAAGTATACAAACACCTAATTATAGACTATATTCAATCTGAATATAACCTACAATTATTCAAACACCTAATTATAGACTATATTCAATCTGAATATAACCTACAAGTATACAAACCCCAAATTGTAGCTTATATTCAGTCTGAATATAAGTTACAATTATTCAAACACCTAATTATAGACTATATTCAGTCTGAATATAAGCTACAACTATACAAACCCCAAATTGTAGCTTATATTCAGTCTGAATATAAGCTACAAGAGTACAAGTATACAAACCCGAATTTGTAGTTTATATTCAGACTGAATATAAGCTACAATTATACAAACATCTAATTGTAGACTATATTCAGTCTGAATATATGCTACAAGTATACAAACCTCAAATTGTAGCTTATATTCAGACTGAATATAACCTACAATTATTCAAACACCTAATTATAGACTATATTTAGTCTGAACATAAGTTGCAACTATACGAACCTCAAATTGTAACTTATATTCAGTTTGAATATAAGCTACAATTATACAAACCTCAAATTGTAGCTTATATTCAGTCTGAATATAAGCTATAAGTATACAAACCCCAAATTGTAGACTATATTCAGACTGAATATAACCTAGAATGGAACCAAAGGTTTTGAAAAACAAGAATTCAAGCAAATGTGTTTCAAAGAATCTTTCTCTGATAAAATGATGAACGATCATATTAAAGGAAAAAAACATTTGAATAACCTTCTTACACTTCATCAAGAAAAAGAATATGGATCTGAAAAGACTCGTGATTCTAAGGAGGAACACAAGCAAAAACAAACTTGTGTGAAAATTTATTTTGGGGAAGATGATGATGCCTGGTTCTGATTTGAATCGTCAGGTTCTATTTATGATTTAAGCCATGACTTGAGTTTTCCACTTATTTACAAAAATGCCACCGCGAATTTTATCCCTAATCTTTTGATCTGATTGAAAATGGATGGTTGTGATTCATCCTCATGTTCACAATCAAAGATAGGTTCACATTTGAACCCACCCCTATATATATATATATATAGAGAGAGAGAGAGAGAGAGAGAGAGAAAGAGAGAGAGAGAGAGAGAGGAAAGTTCAAATGAAAACTTTGTAAACTTAAAGAAACAAAGAAACAATTCATATCCACATATATATATATTTTAAGGAATTAAAAACTAATTAATAATAATCTAATTACTTTAAGGGTATTATAGTCATAATATTACTTTATTAATGTTACTATTTATGATTTCCATCAGATTTGTACTATTACTTTATGAATTATTTAAATTGTATAATTTTGATTATTTCTAAACAATTTAAATATTAAATATATTTAAATAAATACAAGATCAAGATAAATATCAAATATCTTTAAATAAATATAAGATCAAGAGAAATATAAGAAACCAAACTCGATATCATATATGATTTTAAAAAATTGAAAGTTTATTATTATTAAAAATTGAAATATGAAATATCTTTTAAAGAAAAAGTTTATTATTTTTAAAACTTTAAAAATTGAAAAAGTTTATTATTTTTAAAATATCTTTAAAAATTGAAGGTAATAATTTTTAAAAAGTTTATTACAATCTCAATTATATTACCAAAATCACATATGATTTTAGTATCATATATGATTTTGTACAAATGTTAATGTAAAATCACATGTGATTTTGTACAAATGTTGATGTAAAATAATATGTGATTTTGTACAAACGTAAATGAAAAATCATATACGATATAGTTATAATATAATATAATATAACATTCTAATATATTATCAATTGATTTTACAAAATTTGTATATTATATTGTTTAAATACTACACTATTTGATTATCTTATTTACTTAATTGTTAACTTATGAAATTTTTGATTTCACTAATGAACTTGTTAACCGGACATTTTCGTCTTTTTGATTATTGATACCACATTCCTTAAATAATTGAGTTAACACTTGAAGGACCTCTATATATATTTATATATCTAGGGGAGGGTTCAATTGAGAACACTCCCAATTTAAAAGAACAAATGGACTCATCTGAAACCACATATGATGTGGGTTCCACCAATAAAAAATCATATATGATTCAATGGGATCCACCATTGAAAATTAGATCTGATTTTTTATTGTTGAGATCCACATCATAGGTGGTTCTAAATGAATTCTCTTGTTCCTTTAAATTTACAAAGTTCTCATTTAAACCTCTTCCTATATATATATATATCTATATATCTATATATATATAGATATCTGTTTCTAACCTGAATCTAATTGTTTACTTTGTTAGTTAATTGTTGGTCATCCGTTTCTCGAAATGAAACTTATGTTAGCGCGCATCGAGTATGAAGCTTCATCAATGTTCGATTTACTAAAACGTCGTTATTTTTGTCCCTCTTTCGGCACTTAGAAAGGCACCGAATGTTAGGCAAATTGATGGGGAATGGAGGTGAGTCCCACCATTTTTCTCTTACTGAGATCATATTTTCATACATGTATTTCCTCTTTTTAAGCTTATTTAAGCCAGACAACCATAAGCTAACTTATTTTTTGAACTTATTGAAAAAGCCACATTTGGTAAGCAAAGCTAATAAGCCATCTTTTGAAAAGCTACTTCACATAATGTTTCAATAAGCTCGAGGGTTTTCTTTTCACTTTCTTCCAATTATGCATTTATGCCCCTAATATCTATACTATATTATAAATCATTTGGTAAAAACAAAGTTTTTTGCAAAAATAGGGTTGTTTTAAAAATGTTTTGTAAAAATAGGGTTATTTTAATTTGTTTTGTAGAAATATGATTGCTTTTAATTTGTTTTGTAAAAATAGAGTAGTAGACCCCACAAGTATTTTAAATTCAATCCGTTTTAATATGATAATAAATTCTAATTATACCTTACCTTCTTTTTATTTATCATATTACATTCTCGTTATATATTTTGTATAAATTTAGTTATTGTAAATATATAACTAAAACTAATTTATTATATTTTTATAAAAAATATCTCATCAATACTTTTGATGACACCTCTTTATTTTTTATTATTATGATGACACCCCTTTATTTTTTTTATTGTACTTTTGATGACAACCCTTTATTTGAATGAAGAATTATGTATTTATGTTTTATTTATATCCAGATAAATTGTTGTTTATATGTTTTTAATTCAAAATAAAGTTAAAAATAAAATAACAATAATATTTCAATATTGATATCAATTTAAATGAATCAGTAAAACCTTTTAAATTAAGTAATTTATTAAAATTGTGTAGTATAACGGTATTTCTAGCTTTTTATAATGGTAAAAGGTTACTCCAATGTCATGGTGTTGAATCCAGTACCCAATATTAAAATTTTCCCTTTGTGTTGATTATGTTAGATTTCGCTTGTTGTTTTCTAGGCTTCATGGAGGGCTATATAATATACGGTTTTATATAATGGTAAAAGGTTTATTAAATTGTGTAGTATAATGATGTAATGGTAAGGAACTATGAAAATGAAATTTCTAACTTTTTATAATGGTAAAAGATTTATTAAAAAGAATTGACAATACAATATACATATAACGGGTCTCGATATGTTTGCCTTTATTTATCCCAAAGTCTCCTAAATATTCACGTAATCTCCTTTAAGTAATTCAAAATTTAAATTTATAGTATTTTGTATATTTTTTTTGAAATAAAGGTTTTAATTGAAAAATAATAGTAAATAATGTAATTGAAAAGAAAATGATGTATAAAAACCGTTTAATTAAAAAGAAAAATAATTAAAATTTAGATATATACACAAATACAACAAATATGCAATATAAAAATAAAAAAAAGAAATGGTGTAATTGAAGTTTGTTTAAAAAGTTAAGGGTTGATGTTGCAAAGATGTTTAGCCTTTTGGATTGAAATTTGTCTAAAAAGTCAAGGGGTTGGAGTTGTAAAGATGTTTAACCTTGGGAACACGCCTATTTTACAAAACAATTAAAACAACCCTATTTTTACCAAACACTTTTAAAACAACCCTATTTTTGCAAAAAAAAACTCGTAAAAATACTAAAAACCTAGTTTTTTACTACAAAACAAATGAGTTTCACCAACAAAAAAACACCCAGGGAAATTTTTGTGGGTGATTATCACAAGGAATACTAATGGTTCCGAAGAAATCCGATGTTTTCAACAAAATACCAACGGATTACCCAGGAACTTCCTGGGTAATCTGTGACTGATTTAATTTATCCACCAACAATTTAACAACGAATTTTTGTGACGGTTTTGTGACGAATCACCTTTTAGGGACAGATTTCTCGGGAATATGTCCGTAGGTGAAGCCTTCCATTTTCGTAGTGTTTATGCATATACTACTTATTGATGCATATTACTTAAAATTCAAACTTAATTACAACTTATTAAAGCTTCATTTATAAATTTGTAGCTAACTGTACATAAACATAATCAAATACAAGATAAATATAAAAAATCTAGGATTATATTAGGATAATTATTGAGTCTAACATAATACTTAATTATTACTTTTATAAAAAGTTATATTATCAAACCAAAAATAAATTACTTCTTCATTAAACCTAAATTAAAATATAATAAAAAAAACTGAATTAAAGAAACATTAAAAATCGTTTTCTCAAAACCAAATAAAACTATTGTAAAATCGATTCAGACAAAAAATATAATGAAGCATTAAAAAATCGAGATATATTTTCTGCATTACGAAAGTACCTTTCTAGTTATATATAAATGGCTAAAAGCATGTGCTCTTAGATTATTTTACACTAGAGTTTGGCTTCGCGCGTTGCGCGATGACGAAATTTATTTTGTTAGGAAGTACGTAATTAAGTTAAGATTAAACGTAATTTGATAATAAATTTTAATATGGTGATAAAATTTATTTTGTTAAGAAATATGTAACTAAGTTACAATTAAACGTAATTTGATAATAAAAATGTAATATAGTAATGTATTGTGTGTTTTTGAGCAAATGATTTTTTTGATTTCATAAATTCATGCACATAAAATCATCCAAATAGTTAGATGTGTAATCAAAATTAAAAACGTCATATAACATAATTTACAGTACATTCATATAATGTGAAATAAAGGAAGGGTATTTTATCAATAGTTGAACGAAATGTAATATCAATTTACAGTGAGAAACTGTATAATGCAAGATATATAAAGAAGAACATGAATTAGATAAAGCTAAAGAATATAAGAATTAGTAAACTAAAAAACGCCCAACATGAGTAAAGTTTAAAATCACACACACAAAAGTTGTAATGCAAACAAAATCATGATACGGATATACATAAATCTATAATTCGATCAAAATCAAGAAACGAACCTATATAAAATTCTTACCTTATATCATAAAATATAAAACTTGAAGATTTCAAATATTCATGACATAATACGTAAAAATTATAATGTGATCCTAACCATGATACGAACATAGATAAATATATAGTGTGATCTATATCCATATTACAAACATACATAAAATTAAAATATGATCAAAATCACGAAACGGATATATACATATAATTACCATTCAATGAAAATCACAACACAAACATACATAAAATTATTATTAAATCAAAATCACAATACGAACAAATATAAATAAATAATTTGATCAAAATCATAAAACAACATATATAAAATTATTATCTTAATTAAATCATAACCAAAAATCCTAACAACTCTGATTAAGCGAATACAATGACAAATTCTATTGTTGAGAATACTCCTCAAAACTCGGACAAAGCTGTGAAAAAACTATATATCAATAATATCAGAAGTACTAAAACAAATAAGAAACCAAAGAGAAAATAATAAATTGAGATGAATAGAAATAATAAATTCAGATTTATAAACCTGACGGTATTTTGTCA
Source organism: Silybum marianum (assembly GCA_036898165.1). Classification (NCBI taxonomy): domain Eukaryota; kingdom Viridiplantae; phylum Streptophyta; class Magnoliopsida; order Asterales; family Asteraceae; genus Silybum; species Silybum marianum. The sequence continues at coordinate 3,322,950 of CM072535.1, read as the reverse complement.
TCATTGATACATGATTCAATTAAACTTTGAGATATAAATTTGAAGTCATTGATAAGTATATTTTTTTTATCATATCTCCTTCTAATCTTTTTATGAAAGTGAAAGTCAAAAAACGTATCTTGTACTTAGTTGATAATGGTCGGTAACTTTCCTTGCTCTCAATAATCTCAATCTTTTTTAGACAGTTCACAACACCCTCGCTCAATAGATGATGAAACTTTGGGACCAAGTTTTTATGCACAGATGCATGCATTAAGTTTTCCTGTAAAAAAAGTGGATAACAAATTAGAATTTTTTTTAAAACAAAGTATGCAATAGACAACTTCATCATACATTCTCATCGATTAGAATCATGTTTAAACTAATCAAATCTCCTATTTTCTTTGTGTTTGAACATTCTCACAATATACAAATACCAATAATAAACAAAAACTCCTAACAAATATTAATCTTTTAGCAATAAAAATCTAGTGAAAGAAAATGTTTTAGAATGAGAGGTGGTTTGTTATTAAAAAAATCCATAACATAACCAACAAAAAAACAAAGCATCACTTAATGCTTAAATAGGATAAATGAATGATTAATTAAAATAAAGAAAGGAAAACCAATGGTTAGTAAAATAAAAAAAGGAAAATAAAAAGTTAATCTACATAAATTACAATAAAAACCAATAATTAATTAAAATAAATAATGGCAAATGAAAAGTTAATAACATACAAAAATAGTTAATTAATATAAATTACAATAGGTGTGCAAATTTACTTAAAAACCCCTCATTTTTAATGATGACGTAAACCAATTGCAAAGTAGTAGGTATGAAGAATTACCAAAATATCCCTGACTCGCATTAAAAATACATACTTGCATAAAATGACAGAAAGGTCTTTTAACATATTGATGATATAAATTTTTAAAAAAGTGAAAATTTAAGAAATTTTCTAAGCATGCCACATCATCATCACCTTGTGATTCTGCTTTATATATAGTGTGCGGCACTGCGCGTTGCACAATGACAAATTATTTTGTTAATAAATGTGTAATTATTTTAAGATGAAATGTAATTCGTTAATTAACAACTAAAATGCAATGTAATACAACAAATATATTGGAGGGTGTTTTACATGTAAATTATTTTGGTAGACACTTGAATTACATAAATAATGTTCAAATGTTGAAGTTAGTTGAATTTGTATAGACGCAATATATTAAGCATTACGGTAACTGTACATTATACGCAAAGTTAATATTTTCAATTTAGGCTACAAAACTTGTTTGATATTGAATTCAACTTTATTGCATCTATAATACACTCGAGAATCATATAAACAAATCAACCAAATACGAAAATGTGTTTTTACATGTATTAACTAAATATCAATAATCACAGATTATCAAGAATCGATGTCGAGTAATCACAAATTATTTTCCAATACGTTGAACATTGAGAATGCCAAATGCAACATGGATGGTTCTATAATCTTTATATATTTTGGTTTGACGGTCATTATTGATCTAATTCACACAATAAAAATTATTTGGAACTGTACCTGAACTTTTTGAAAACAAATTATCAAATCATTTTCCCCGTTGTATAATTTTATTTAAAACAAAAAAAAATTGCAAATGAAGGACATAGATTTCCAACTTTTCTGTTTTGGGAAGAACATTAACAATGAACCAATAATGTAATCATCTACATTTTTATACCTAATTCCCCTAAAATTATCTCTCTTTATGTAACCAATGAACGGGAAAAATAGATAATATATATTGCTAAGACCATTTCATAATCAAACCTTAATATACCATCTAATATTGTCACCCCATCATTAATGCCTAATCCATGGTTTTTATCATTTCTCAAAATAGGGTCATATAAATCATATACTATATCACTAATTATATTTATTATATCATGATGCATGTTTTCATTTGTATATGTTTTTTAATGTGAAAAAATGATCACGTATGTTTTTCACATTATTTGGATTGTTATCATTTTATTTGTATGTACTTTACAATGTGAAATTATATCTTGGTACAAAAAGACTTGAACGTGTACATAGTCTTAGCAATATAAACATCAATGGCCAAAACCACATTGCCAACAACCACAACCGATATATCAACTTCTACAAAATCTTATCCAAAGCAACAAAACCACTAACACAACAAACAAAACCAATACCTAATATTTAGAAGTCAATACTATATTCATCTACACCATCAATTGAGACCTCCTTGATCCAAGTAGTTAATTTGCTAAAAACACAACAATATCTCAACATGAACCATAACAACAACTTCATTCACATGCTAGAGAAAAATAGGCGCAAAAATAAAAATACATCATCATTATAGCATTGATCTACATAGATTTCAATATCATTATGTCTTCAAACAACCATTTGTAGCATCCCGATCTCGATAACAAACTCTTTAACATCAATTTTGAGATATTGAAACAAATATATACAAAAAATCAAGTAATTACCATATCTCGCTCTTTGAGTTCTCGAGAATGAAAAACAAACTTAGTTGTTGAATAGAGTAACGAAGTATAAAAGCATAAACGATAAGATGACAACTTTAGAAACTGAAACAGTTGTCAAACCTACTTTGAGAGAAAGTGCTAAAATGGTGAATGGTGCGGAGAGAACGACTACAACGACAACTCTTCTTCACAATGTTGCTAACTTAAGTCATTCCTTACAAATAAAGTTGTGTTGTGTGATTATTAAGTAAAATATGAATATGAGGTGTGGAAGGTTTGATTTGTGATTGAAAAACGTGTGAAATTTTTGATTTATGAAGGAGATTAAGGAAGTTGAAAAGTGTACATGGACAAATGAAAAGTTTAGAGTTAAATCATAGACATAAATGACAATATATGGAAATTTTGATTTATGAAGGAGATTAAGGAAGTTGGAAGGTGTACATGGACAAATGAAAAGTTTGGAGTTAAATCCAAGACATAAATGACGATATGTAGAATTACCAAAACGACCCACTCATAAGCAAATAATAGATTTCATATAGGGGTTTCAATGTCATTAACAAATTAAATATTTTAAGAATTCAAAAAATTGAAAAATGATTCTTAGAAGATTACTAATCAACCATAAAGATTGGGTGTAAATAATAGTTTGAGGTTTTGCTTTTATGTATATAAAAAATATATATATACAATGGGTGTATAAATTTAATAAAAAAACCCTTATTTTTAATGACGATATAACTTAGATATGGGGACAAAAATGTCATCAACATATTCACCCTTTTAAAAAATAAAAATTTAAGAAAAACGAAAAGAGAACATTAGGAGGTTATATGTTGTGGATGGATTAAGAGATGATTAAAGTAAAAAGTCTTTAAAAAGTTAAAGAGTTTGGAGGTTAAATGTTAACTAAAAGGATTGTAAAATGACCAAAATGACCCAATTGCAATAAAAAAACATATTGTTTCATACAGGGGCATAAAAGTCTTTTAACATAATTAACATTTAAAAAAAGAAAAATAAAAGAAAAAGGAGGAGATGCCACGTGGACTCCCAAATGTTTCTCATTTATATATATATATATATATATAGATATAGATAAAAGTCTTTAACATAATTAACATTAAAAAAATCAAAAAAAAGAGGAGATGCCACATGGACTTCCAAATGAGATGCCATTTGGACTCCCAAATGTTTCTCTTTTATATATATATATAGATTGTCATTTAATTTATTAGCTAGCTTATTTACTAAATGCTAGATTTTTAGCTAATAGCTATCTTATCAATCAACAACTAGCTTATCAGCTAGTTTGTCAATATAGCCTTAAAATTATATTATTATTTTCGTATGTGTTTATTCCATTTTATTTTACCAAGTGCAGGTTTGATTCTAGAAATTCGATACTAGAATGGTCTATACTTCTAATCATCAATAACTCCAACTGTAGGCAAGTGTACAATCCCTCTTAATTTTTTGTTTTTGCTATTTTAGTTATGAGTTCCCTAAATATATAATGTTATAATGGATATCTTTTGTTGTTCCTAGGCTGACACATCAGTTTTCTTCCCCATTTCGGTTGGCTTCGACAACAAGTACTTTCAGCAACAATGAAGGTATATACATTCTACTCCACTTATGGTTTGATAGTCAACAAAGATTCTATTAATAATCTATACTTATATTATAAAACACTTGACAAAAATTCTTAAAAACCAATTTTTATACATGTAATACCGTTTATTGATACATATTAGTTAAAATTCAAGATTACAAGTAATCATGCATTAGATACAACTTATTAAAGCTTCATTTCTGAATTCGTGTAACTCTACAGATAAACATAATCAAATACAGGATAAACATCTCATTTTAAATATAAAAAAAATCTAGAATATAATTAAGAAATTCCTTGAATTTAACAGAATACTAAATTATTATTTTTATAAAAAGTTATATTATTAAACAAAACATAAATTACAAATGAATTAAAAAAATTACATAAAAAGAGACAAAAAAAAATGAAACATTAAAATCAAGAAGTATTTTACTGCATTGCGTGAGTACCCGTCTAATTAATAATAATTAGTAACAATAGATAATCAAGGGCATAATTGCAAGAAGTTGGCAAACTAGTCTTAAAGCTTATTGAAACACTATTTAGAGCCGCGTTTCAAATTTCATTATGCTAGCTCGACAGATAGCTTATGGAAATCAAAATACGAGTATTTTTCAATAAGCTTAAAAAAAGCTAGTTTATAGATTTATAGTTATCAAACATGACCTGAAACTTTTGTGTTTTATGAAAATAATATATCTTCTAAGATGGCTACCATCAGTTTGTATGTTCCTTTGATTTTAATTCTCGTGCTAAATCTTTTGTCGAAATAATCACCCGAAACTTGCATGTTAACTAAGTGAATGTGAAATGTATGTAGGTCACTAACATTGTGCCGCTAAAAGGTGGAGCTGCTCCTAAGTTCTCTCAGAGGATTCAACTCGTAACTGAGCTACCAAGTTGTTTAATAGAAGTTATTACCATGCAAAGCGAATTTGGCAATTGTAATCCTTTTTCACCATATAATTGCATACCTGAGTTCTAAATTTAGACCACATAGACAATTTTTTTATCATCTTATATTTGCGGTATTCAACATTTGGGTTGTGATTCTTGATAAAGAGCGGTCCTGGTGGACGATGTTGGATTTAAGGACAAAAATTCAATTTACATAAACTTTCTCTCACATCTTTCCAAGAAGTCTTTGTGATTCAAATGAATTACTTTCTAGTTGATTCAGGGCTCGTTTTGTTATGATTCTTGATACAAATTATTAATTATTTTTTTCTGATTGATGGATATTCTTGTCGTGATTTCGTTTCTGATGGTGGATTCATTTTTCTTGAACGCGCTCGGGATTAGAGAGGGCAGAGAATCATTCCCCACCGTGTTTTCATCCTTAATGGAATGGTTGGCTTATATGTTGTTTAAAAGAGAGAAACATTAGGGATTGAACTTAATATATGTTAGCTATAAGTAGGTATTTAGGGTTTTTCTTTTTAGTACTCATTTAGTTCTTACCTTCTCTGTTTGAAATACATAAATTAATTTCTCTACTTTTGTACATGGTATCAAAGTACGCCATAAACCATACATCACGATTTTGAACCTCATTCCCATTACCATGACCCGATTTGGTGTGTTTGTGAAACCTAACCACCTCATTTGAAACCTAGTGCCTCATTTTGAACTATAATAACCTCATATGCGTGACTTTAAATCCTAACCATGCCATTTGAAACCCAACTCGCTTGTTTGCAAATTTAGGGAGACTAAATCAAATCGTTTATAATGATGACTTGCTTTTTGGAGTGTAATATAATGTGGTTACACATCTTCTCACAAACATTAACAATAAGCTTCCTAGCGAATGGACGATATTGAATCAAATTGTTTATAAGCATTCCCTCTTCTTTCAAGTATATTTTTGTTCTACTTGCATGATTTGAACTTTATCTATGGTTATTTGATCATTTTCAAATTCATCTTTGACTACACCTAATCGTCCAAAAGAGTTTTTTTTTTGTTTCATATGGTGAATCTAGTGAATTACTATGTATTCCATAAAGAACAACGATCAGCTATGTTAGATTCAGGTGGTGAATTAATATGTGCTTCATATATTGAATTTATGTTTTCATATGGTTAATTGAATCTGTATGTTTCATCCGGTAAATCTTGTTATAAAAATGATGATTATGCCGTTTTTAATTAAAAACAACTTTCAATTAAAATCGTATGATTAAAACCAAATTCAGGCTTAGATTGTTCCTCACGTTTTCAACCTTTTTTTGATCCTCATTTGATTTAACCCTTATATATATATATATATATATATGTAGAGAGAGAGAGAGAGAGAAAGAGAGAGAGAGGTTGATGCGAGGACGGTAACAATTTAAGAAAATACGAGGACAGTCCTTAGCCAATCATTTGGGTAATTAAATTTATAAAACATTTTTCATGTACAAAATTATATGTGATTTTGTACAAAATCATATATGATCCGGGCGACTTTTTCATGCCAATAAAGTTGCCCCAAAAGTCGTCCGCTACAGTTAGTGCAAAATCACGATTTTGTACATAAAAAACGTTTCTCGTATTCCCGTAAATAGTTAGCATTCTCGTATGAACGTGATGGATGCCAAGACCGTCAAATAATATTTTAACTGTCCCAAATCACAATCTTAATTGTAATAATGGTAAGTCAGGTCGAATCCACAGGGATTGGTCGTGACAATTATTAGACTTCTTACACTTTATAAATACGAAAGGGGGGGTGGGTTTGGATTTGAATAACTAAACTAAACATACGATTAAAAATTGATTAAAAACTATGAATTAAAAACCCCAACATTAGTTCGCTCCGGATTAAGATGCTAATACTTATCATTGACTCCAAAAGCGTAAACATAAAGAACAAACCCAAATTGGTTATAGTCGTTAACAAGCTCTAACGACCTATGTTTTTCCGATTCACACCGATTAAAATAAGCTCTATAATCGGATCTTAATCACAAATATGAACTTGAATAAGCTCTCAAGTTCATAGGTGTGGTTAGCTTTACTGAACTAGAAAAATACCAACTCAAAACCATAAGTTCGTAAGCTCGACTTATTAAGGCTTTCAATGTAAGACTTCATGAATTCAATTCGGAAAACTTATTGAGACCGAAAGAATCAAATTGTTACTTTATCAAAATACCAAGAAGATTACGTATCTTGGTTTTGACTAACAATTATCCATAAGAACTTCAACTAATTGATCAGACTAATTGAAATTTCAAATAGAAATAACTTTAACCCAGAAATCAAGCAAATAAAATTGTCCCAAATTGTTTACAATAGAATCTCAAAGTAATCGCATCAATAATCTAAAGCTTCCTAATGTTGGAATGAAATTTAGGTTTACAACTACAAAAAGGAAATTACCAAAAGCTTAGAAATTGATGATGAATTCTTCCAAATTGGCTTCTTCTTTGTGTTCGTTTTTCTCCCAATCGGTCCCCCTTTCTCTGAATTGAATCCTCCTTTTTGTACCACGACTCAAGAAACCGCTCAATTTAGAACGTGGTCGATTGGATTTTTGGCGGACGCTGGTTGTATTCGAGCAAACCAGCATGAGCAACCCACGCGTGAAAATTGAAGAATCAAACAGTAGTGGTCGCTAGATGCGACGTAGCTTTGGCAAACCTGGAAGTAGCGAGAGAGAAGAAGGTATCGACATCAGCAACAAACAGTAGCCTTCGCTATTTTGGTCGTGGGTTACGAAAAGGGAAGCAGCGAGGAAGAGAGAGGTCGTGAGATTCAGTGAGACATGGATTAAACTTGGGCTTCTCTCCTTTCTTTCTTCGTGGGCTCCTGCAATCACCAACAAAATAAAAGGCCCAAGATATGAATTACCTTTTTTTTTTATTTATTTTCCTTATAAATCAAATAAAGGTAAACATAAACCATCATTTTTTATACAAATCAATAACCAAGATTATGGAACTTATTAACAATAAAATCCTCATCAAAATGTAAGGCATTCGATGTAAAAATGAGTTAAAATAAGCGTTTATCAGAACCCGCATACATATATATATATATATATATATATATATATATAGGAAAGTTCAAATGCAAACTCAAATTTGATCGTGAACGCGATGACAAATTAGAGCGCGACATGTGACTGAATGTAAATTACTCAAACTGAATAATCAAATAAATATTCAGAGTATATATTCAGTCTGAAAACATCTGAATAAACATTATTCAGACTGAATAAATACTATATTTAGTCTGAATATGACACGTGTCGCGCTCCCATTTGTCCTCACGTTCACAACCAAATTTGAGTTCTCATTTAAACCCGCCCCTGTATATGTATTATAAAAATGTAATCATTCAATACCAACATTACTTGTCACATACAATTTCAAATAAAATATTATACTTTTACAATAGAGAACAACACAAAACAAAAATGAAATTACACATGGGTTGGCTGATCAAGGGAGTTGTTCAACTACTTATCATCACTGATATTTACTTGCTTGAAGCTCCAATCACCATCTCCATGCACAATGGCAAAGAAGCTTGAAAAATTTATAAGCTACAAGTTAAACAAAACAATGAAGTAAATAGAATATAGTTGTTCCAAAATCGATAAAAAAAAGATTGCATTCGAGTTTCCAGGGTATTGTTTATTTTAGGATACAACTACAATAGAGGATAATTTTTTTGACAATATACCTCTATTGTAGTTGTATCCTAAAATAAACAATACCCTGGAAACACGAACGCATATCAATTAATTCGGAATCGTTATAAATAGCTTAACCCAACAAAGGTAAAAGAGCCACTAGATCTTATTCATATCATTATTTACTAAAACGACTTCACAAAAAAAACAAATATAATATTTAAATAACACTAGAAACAACGTCTAAGTAACAAACACGCAACATGAAACATCTCATGAATGCCAAACATATGATCAATAGGTGAAATCAAAAGACAACCTAGTGAAATAGTCTGTCTCGTTGAGCGTTAGATGTGCTTGTGATTATTGGTAGACCAAGGTCTGATAGGCGCGTGGAGACTTGATACATTGTTGGCCTTCTTTTTGGAATGATTTGTAGACATTCTATTGCGACCATAATCACAAATTCCAATATCATCTTAGTTTGTAACGAAGGGGGTGTGATACGGTGATCTACCAAATCCTTCAAATCCACTTTCTCAGAGAACGGAGATGACAAAACTTCAATAAGATCGTGAGGATGTTGTCCTTTGATTACTTCAAGTGCCAAAACCCCAAAGCTATACACATCACACTTTTCAGTTACTCGCATCGTGTAAGCAAACTCTACAATGAAAAAAATATAAGTTAAACAACTTAAAAGAAAAAAAAATGAGAATGCAATGTGACCCAATAGTTAAATAATCTTAAATTCATCTTTGAATTAATTTAAAGTAAGAAACATTACCTGGTGCAATATATCCGTATGTGCCTGCAAGCTCACTCCAATTTGAAGAGTCGGGCTTCAAAAATTTGGCGGTGCCAAAGTCAGAAACTTGAGCCTCATATTCCGCGTCTAGCAAAATATTTTTGCTTGATATGTCACGATGAACAATTGGGGGTGAACAATCATGATGCACATAAGACAAAGCATTAACCACTCCCTTGATTATATTTAACCTCATACTCCAATCCAATTTCATTGCTTCATTTTCTTCATCTAACATTGCTTTCAAACTACCCCGTTCAAGGAAAGCATAAATCAAAAATGAGTGACGAGCATGTGAACAAAAGCCATAAAGCTTCACAACATTACGATGCCTTATAATTGTTAATGTGGTCACCTCATTGACAAAGCTTATATCATTAGAGTTCTGAAATGGCAAGTTCACTTTCTTCACAGCTATGATTTCATCCGATCCGAGAATCACCTTGTAAACAATACCATGTGTTCCTTCTCCGATGCAAAACTCAACACCAAAATTGTTTGTTGCATTCAAAATCTCATCATATAATGCTTTTCCATCAAAGTTGGTAATGTAAAACAAACTTTGGTGCTCTTCTTGGAATACTTCAGGTTCAGGGATTTTATTTCTCTTTTTGTAAAAGATCACAAGCACTATGCTTGTACTTAGAAATAAAATTGCTCCTAAAATACTAAATGTAATTACTAGCGACCTGAGTTGCTTGTTTTTCTGTGTCTTTGTACAACGTTTAAATCCAACAATGTCACCACATAAACCATTGTTCCCTTCTAGCATTGAAGCATTAGTAAATGCATCGGCATTGGGGATAGGACCCTCTAAGTCGTTATAGGAGACGTCTGCAAAAGTTAAGCTATGCATACCAATAAACTCCATAGGAATAGTTCCAGAAAGGTGATTGTGGGATAGATTAAGAGCTTCTATACTTTGCAAACTATGAAAATTGGATGATATCTCCCCGACAAGCAAATTATGGCTTAGATCAAGCTTCCTCAAATGTCTTAGCTTTAATATCGAGAGTGGAACTTCATGGTTTATATCATTGTGGCTCAAGTTCAGTGAACCAAGTTCCTCACAATTTACAAGAATTGCTGGAATCATTCCACTCATTTTATTACTTGAAATGTCAAGTTCCAAAAGCCTAGTTAGCAATCCTATCTCTTCCGGTATTGGGCCAGAAAGCTGGTTGTTGCTAAGATCCATGTAAAACATATCTTTTAAATTACCCAATTCCTTGGGAATGTTGCCAACCAACTGATTGGAAGAGAGATCAATACGTCGTAGCATAGTTGAATCACCAAGGTCTCGTGGAATTATACCCGTGATCTTATTTTGAGAGATGATGAGGGTTCCCAATTTCTTGAACCTACCCCATTTGTTAGTCAACACACTGTGGAAATTGTTCCTCGCAAGGTTTACAAAATTCAACTTTGGATGTATGCCAAAAATTTCAGATATATCTGCAGTTAGGATGTTTCCATCAAACCAAACTCTAACTAAATCAGAGCAATTTCTAAGACTTTTCGGGATTGGACCAATAAACCCATTGTCAGATAAACTAATATTTTGAATCTTTCCACCTAGGAACATATTACTTGGCAAATATCCCGAAAATGAATTATTATGCAATTGTAAATTCAAAAGAGATTTTAAATCCCCCAGCTCATGAGGTATATGTCCAGAAAGTTCATTGTGTTGCAATTGAAGTGCAATGAGCAAACTCAAATTCCCAAATGAAGGAGGAATCGAACCATCAAGTTGATTATTGGAAATAAATAACTCTACAAGTGACTTCAAATTCCCTATCTCATGAGGAATAGGACCAAAAAGATTGTTTTCATCTAAATAAAGTGTTTTGATTGAGCTCAAATTCCCAAATGAAGTAGGAATGGAACCATGAAGTTGGTTTTCAGAAATCTCTAGATTTACAAGAGACTTTAGATTCCCAATCTCATGAGGAATAAGACCATAAATATTGTTTCCCCACAAATGAAGTATAGTAAGCGAGCTCAGGTTCCCAAATGAAGCAGGAATGGAACCCTCAAGTTGATTTCTGGAACTGTCTAGACGTACAAGAGACTTTAGATTCCCTATCTCGTCAGGTATAGGACCAGAGATACTGTTTCCCCACAAGTGAAGTGTATTGAGTGAGCTTAGATTCCTAAATGAAGCAGGAATGGAACCATGGAGTTGATTCTCATAAATGTGTAGATCTAGAAGAGAATTTAGATTCCCTATCTCGTCAGGTATAGGACCAGAGATATTGTTTCCCCACAAATAAAGTGTATCGAGTGAGCTTAGATTCCCAAATGAAGCAGGAATGGAACCATCGAGCTGATTTTCAGAAATTTCTATATCTTTTAGAGACTTTAGACTCCCTATCTCATGAGGAATAGGACCAAAAATATAGTTTCTCAACAAATAAAGTATAGTGAGCGAGCTTAGATTCCCAAATGAAGCAGGAATGAAACCATGGAGCTGATTTCCAGAAATGTCTAGATCTACAAGAGACTTTAGATTCCCTATCTCATAAGGAATAGGACCAGAGAAATTGTTTCCCCACAAATAAAGTGTATTAAGTGAGCTTAGATTCCCAAATGAAGCAGGAATGGAACCTCTAAGTTGATTATCATTCAATGTTAGATCAACTAGAGACTTTAAAAACCCCATCTCTTTTGGGATCAAACTTGAAAGATTGTTTCTATCAATATAGAGATCCATGAGATTCGTTAGCAACCCAATTTCTGGTGGAATCTCTCTTGAGAATTGTTTGTTAGAGAAATCAAGATAGACAAGTTTTTGGAGTTGACTGATTTGATACGGAATGTGTCCAAAAAACTCATTTATGCTCAAATCTAGCAAAGTGAGATTGGGAAATGATGAAAAAGAGAACTTTTGTAGTGTACCTTTTCAAACCAGATGATGAGAGGTTCAACTTTTTGATGCTTCCATCCGAGTGACAAGAAACTCCAACCCAAGTGCATGAAGTTACTTTGGTAGAAGAATTAGAGTTGGTTGGAAATGACCATGAAGATAACGACACATGATTTTCAAAGCTGGATTTCCACTTGACAAGAGCATAAACTTGTTCAGAACTAGAAAAAGTAGAAGCAAAATTTTCCAAAGTGGATACATTTGTGATGAAAAAGAAAGCAAAAACTGTAAGGAATCGGAATAGGTGTGAGGAGAAAGGATCCATATTTGTTTTTGAGTTGAATGAAAAAAGGTGGTTGAACACTTTCTAATTTATAGAATGAAATCCGACGTATTACTAGATATAAAGCTTTCTTTGTGGAAATTCTCAGGCATCAAAATTGATTGGTGTGGAAACTAAGAAGCATTTACTTGACTCAAAAGTCTTGCCCATAGATTAATGCAAGGTTGCAATATTTTTATAAGTTTGTAAAACACATGAATCTACGTCAAGTTTTGGGGTATAATTTGTGTTGTTTGTAAAAGTAAGATGAAATGCATCCATAGGATTCATCTTTGCAACAATGAATTATTTCTAGTCACGTCTAGAGATGGATCCAGAAAATTTTCTAAGCCGGATATCAAATTACTAAGTATTATAGAATATAAAAATAAAATAAAAATCAATTATTAATATACAAGACTAATAAATTTCCTCCTACAGTTTTTTTCTATGACTTTCGCAGTTGTTTGGAAAGGATTATCTTTGTAGTTGACTAGACCCTATACTCGTCATATTTCATCCCTTTAATTAGGGTTATGATGTGTGTTCCGAACACCCATAGGTTGCAAAGCCCAAAGTAAACAATATTGATTTGGATAGAAAAGTACACTTTTCTTCGTGCAATCGGTCTTTTGAGCAAAACGTAAGTTAATGCAACCGATGTCATTTTAGCCGAATTCCATCATTTTAAGGGTCAAACGTGCATATTTATGTTTTTCTGGTATTTTATTTCAAAGTTTCATATATCTAGTACTTAAATAGCTAGGATGATGATAGCTAGGACAATTTTACGTCATAAAAACCTATCATGAATTTAAATTTGTTGTTAAAACAATAACTTATGTGCAAAAGTGTGGCATAATGAAAATGAAGGAATTTTAAGAGATTAATTGCCATCATAAAAAAGTTAGATATCATAAATTGTCATCTTTCTAAACACTAGTTATGTACCCATGCAATATAACATGATTTAAAATTCATAGTAAAAAAATAAAAAATAATGCAAATTCCAAATTTATATTTGATCAACAAAATAAAAACTACGATCATCTTCACAAACAGTACATAAATAATTAACTAAATAGGCAACTTTGATTTGATTTGATTTTGTTTTTCTTTCTGAAAGGGATCAATAGTTCAATACATAGGGAGGTGAGATTTACCTTCCGTTCACAACTTTTTAATATGTAAACTTTTTTTGTTGAATGAGAGTGCAGTACAAAAACAACAGCTACAATACCCACAAACAGGGACTAGCCAATGTAAACTAGATTTAAATTAAGCATCTAAGGCGTTGACATTTTTTATTCCCATGATCTATGTATTTATCGTCTTTCATTGTACCACTTGTTTGTTTCAACAAGTTGATGGCAATAATTCTCACTAGAAGTGTTATTGGGGTCGAAACTTCTGTAAATTTCTACCCAATATCACGGATTTCATATATAGACCACACAAGTCTTCATGGAAGTCTTTATGGTTGAAGATAATATTCAACAAAATCAAGATATATTTTTTGTTGAATATTTCAATTTTGCTTTGGAATATTCGTGTCGTGGAGGTCTTTACACCAAAGAAATCACATAGTTAAGGGAAATTTATTAAAATTACAACAGTCAAAGCAAAATAGGTTAACTTATAGTTATCGGATTTGATAAGGCTGCCTTATGCAACCGATGGAGAAGGGAAGAGAAGAAGGATTAGAGAAAAGAGAGAGTAATTTCGTCCAAAAATGCCTGCTTCCCGTGGCTATCATCATTTCATTTAAATAGAAGTGTTATTACATAGTAACCATTCATTAAGTAAATCTATCACATAAATATAAGAATTGATATTAAGAAATTATTATAAGAATTTAGGAAACAAAATCAAAAAGATCTGAAAGATGGTAATCCTTGAGTTTGGTAGGTAACTGGGTCATCCGTTTAGATCTGGTAATAGGTTGGACTGGAGCCGTATCAGGATTGTTACAAATTATACAAATATTATGCTAAACAACACTATGTTGGAACACTATGTCTGGACTAATCCTGACAAATTGTGACTTGCAATAAATTCTTGTTTAACTTAGTGACCACAATTGTTGTTTACACCTGAAATAAAACCCTGGACGGATAATATATTTCATCACATCCTCCAAAGCCTCAATCATTACGTCACAACTCTTGAATCAGGATTAATTGCATGTGCTCGTTATTTTTAAACCAATAGTTGAAGAATTTTCTGAAAAGTTGTGGTGGAATATTCACTCAAATTGGATGCCTTTCTTTTGTAAAGTAGTTTGGCATGTGGAATACTTTGTCTTAATTTGGAAGTCTTTGTGATTCTTTTAGGTAAATTGTAGTAAAATAAAAAAATTCAAATTTGAGTTTATATTTCTATTTTGGGAACCAATGTTTACAACTTCCATTTTGCTGCCTTAGGCTTAGAAGATCATAATGCTTGTTTGAAGATAGCTTCGTATTCTCCTCGTTTATTTATTTTCATCTCATATAGCTTGGTATTCTCCTCGTTTAATTATTTATTTTCATCTCATATAGCTTTGTATTCTCCTCGTTTAATTATTTATTTTCATCTCATATAGCTTCGTATATGTATTCTCCTCGTTTAGTTATTTATTTTCATCTCATATAGCTTCGTATTCTCCTCGTTTTCTCTGCGTCATTGTCCTTAGAGCATCTCTAATGCTTGTTTGAAGATGGGTTGAACATGGCTTGAGCATCCAAGTGAAAACTTGAGGATGACTTGATCTTTCGAAAACTTAAGGTTTCTCAATTGTTTGAAGAAAATGGTATAAGAGGCAAAGAGAGAGAAAAGATATTTACAATGGGACGGTGATTTATTTATAAATATTTGACCATTGAAGATGCTCTTAATTTGTTTATCAAGATCCAAATGTTGGTAAAAACAGCGATGCTATTGTAAGTTACTCCACCCAACAATGGTGTCATTGCCACCTTGTTTGGTGGCCGGAACTACATTAAGTTCTGGGCAATCATATGGAGAAGGGTTTGGGTCGTAGATCTAGGAGTAGTTGGGTCGTAGATCTAGGAGTAGTCCCACAAACAGGGACTAACCTCAATCAAAAGAAGAGGTTCTTAGTGTTGTGGTTTTGACGGTGTCGAGTTTAACAAATACTAAATGTGTAATTGTATTATCCGCAATACAAAATGAGTTGTAATGGTGATAAGTCGGGTAGTTTCTTCGGAAACTATAGGTGTCAACCGTACAAATGTGTCATGTGAAAATTTTTGAGAAACTAAAAGAGAGTGGTGGATAATTAATGAGATTAAACTAAATCATGCAATTAATATAAGGCTGTAAAACAATAATCAGGCCGTGTATCATAGACTTGTTCACAAAATTAAAGCAATTAACTCAGGTTTGCATAAATGGAAATCAAATGATATTAACACATCAAAAAGTCTCAACACAATCCAAATCGTACATATGAGATTGATCCCTGAGCCTAGTGGAAGTCATGTCAACATTTTCCACATATTAAATTCAATTTGTAAGTCTATACTGATGCCTCGGATCGACAGTGGCATTTTGGCAGATATTAAATTCAATTTGTAAGCTTATGTACATTTCCATTCTTATACAAAATTGCGTTTACCATCTCCATTACAATATATTGGTATATATTTTGTACAACGAAAGCCGTTATAACAGAAGAGGGGGGGGGGATTATGGGAGCTGAGCCCACTGGTTGAATAGAAGATCTACACAGTTTATGCCGACTGCTAGATCTCTGGAGATAACAACCTATTCCACAAGCATAAGAAACCAGAATAAATTGTAATAACCCTTTTAAGTGTTTTTCTTGTTTCCAATATTTAATTCTGTAAATAATGACCAAAAGGATATATATATATATATAAATGGGAATAGAAAAAGAAGATATAATCCTTAAGAACTAAGTCCCTGCATCCCAAAAACAATATATATATATATATATTAGGTTGTAACTTTTTTTTGAACGGCATATAAACACACACACGCTCCAGCAGTATCGGGTCTCCATTACGGGCCAACCCACTAATCCGCTGCGACCCGGCCCAACCAAAGGCTGAACCGACCGGCAGGGAAGTGGATCCCATAGACTAGATCCTCCCGTACCGGCCCCGAACCTGACCCCTAAAGCCCAAGCCCAATGTCTGGATATCTCAGAAATGTTAGCCGCATGAATCGAACCCTGGTAGTGTGGCTTTCACCCCACACCCAGGGATGTTACCTATCCAACTGAGCTAACACCCTTTGATATATTAGGTTGTAACTTAAAAATGATAATTAGCATGTAAAACATTTTAGAACTTTAAAAGTTCATAAACACATTAGAAGATTAAGGTTGGTTTCAGATATTACCTCTCTAATCAAATGCATAAGGGTCATCTGCATATGGATTCAATGACCCTTTCGAGAATAGATCACCTATATTGTGAGGGTTTTGTTGACTCCCTCCCTTAATTCTCTGTTCAAATTTACATTACAACCGTTAACTATATACAAACCAGTAAACGTTGATAACTGAAATTATAACACAAGCTGAATCTGTAGTTTTTGCCCAATTTCTTCCATTTATCATCTCTATTTTTGGTCACCTCTTCATTTGTTTTTATGAAAGAAGTCAATAAAGAATGGGTAATTCTGAATTATAGTTACGCTGATAACATCTCTAGGGGTATTGGCTTTTGGTGTTCGTCTCTTGCTCTTTGTTGGATCCTTTCAGAAAAAAGTTCAAAAAATGTTAATAAATAGGCACAGATTAGCATTTGCTTTCAGATGGGAATAAAATTTAAATACCTGAAACATGATTGTACTTTTTGTCTTTCGGCGCTTTGTGATTGTTCAACCATGAGATGTTTCAACTTCATATTCATGGTGGGTTACCTGCCATTTTCCATCACAAAAGACCACAAAGAAGTAACTCATTGGTAGTTGTCTCTATAATGGGATGCAAGATTTATTATAAAAAGATGTAAATGGGAGAGTATTTTACCTTTTTACTACGTTTGGGGATGCTAATAACACTTCCTGTTTTTGTCTTCTCTGCTTTTTTCAACATGTTTGACATGGTGATTGTGTTACATTAATGTAAGGCAAATCCTACAAAAAAGAAAAATAAAACATAAATCATAAGAATAATATGCATATTTATGTTAAGGGAAGATAAGTAGATGATATGTGCTTATTATATATATCACCATTTTCCCATCTTCTCTTCTAACCAGAGTATGACTGCTTCTTTTGGCATCATCAGGATTTCTAAACTTACTTGATGTAGTGTAGTTCTGCAATAAAAAAAGAACTTGATAATTGATTCAATATAATGTAAGTACTTACATGCCCGTTCCTGACAAATTTTAGGCCCTGGGCGAGATTTAAAATTGGGCCCTCGATAAGTACGTTTTTTTTCCAATATATTGTTTCTATTATCATATATAACATTGAATTAAAAAAATACTAATAATTCATATAAGACCGGTTTTTCGAGTATTTTTCTAAATGCAAAATCAACAATAATGACTTTTAATTAATATTATCCATCATATCATTTTTACATAGCATGATAAATCAGTTCCACTCTCAAACACATTTTATTATATAGATTGACATCATTTGGGTTACAACTCACAATGTTGATTATTCAAAGTAACATCTTATGTAATATATAAATCAGTTCGGTTTCCATGTCACATCATGTTAATGTTTTCATTACGATTTTAAACTTTTAGAATTAGAAGTCCATATTGCTTATTATTTAAGATTTTATTGTTATTTTAGAAACACTACTAGAAAATTGAGTATTTTCAACGAAAATTTTCAACGGAAAATGTCGTTGAAAATTTTCTACGAATTTTAGAGGGATT
The DNA here is from genome assembly GCA_036898165.1 of Silybum marianum. Lineage (NCBI taxonomy): Eukaryota > Viridiplantae > Streptophyta > Magnoliopsida > Asterales > Asteraceae > Silybum > Silybum marianum. The sequence continues at coordinate 3,304,336 of CM072535.1, read as the reverse complement.
ATTGACAAAACATAAATTTTCTACGAATTTTCAACGAATTTCCGTTGAAAATCTCTCACAAAATGCATTTTCAACCAAAAACTTTTTGACGAGACATTCCGTTGAATTTTTTTTCAACCAAAAATTTTAGTATATTCTAATAAAAAAAAATTCAAAAATGACGAGACGAGACATTCCAAAAATTTTCAACCAAAATTCGTTGAAAATTCATAACAACAATTCTAGTATATTCTAATAAAAAATAAAATTCATGCAAATAGAATAATCGAAAGAGTCAGTGGGCGATGAATGATATAGAATATATTAATGTTTTTTAATTTCTAGGAAAGATAATTTTAGATTTTAGTATTAATAAAAAACTGAGAGAAATAATAAACGATACTATAAAATGAACACCGAATTAAATTTTTTACATATTTTCTTCTCCAATATAATTAATTAATACATGTGTGCCTTTAATATAATACTAAGTTCTTTGGATCATATTAGATACTAAAATAATTTGTCTATTTTATTTGTTAACTTTTTTAAACCACTACAATATATTATATAATATATACCGGGAAAATTTGGGCCCTGATTTCTTGTGGGCCCTGGACGTACGCCCGGCCCGCCCTCCCCCAAGGACGGCCCTGAGTACTTATTCCAAGGCTAGAAGTTGCACTAAGTTTCTTTTAACAAATATAGAAGGTCACAATTTAATAGTTAAATCACACAAGAAGATGTAGGAGGTCACAATTTATTAATTACAATTCTTAAGGTCTTTTTTAAGTGTGTTTATTAGCTCACAAAGTAATTGGTAAAAAACATGATTGTTGTGACATAGCACTACAATAAAAGTGATTTTATAGGACGCCTAAAATGAAAAAGCGTCCTAAAAGAATATTTTATAGGAAACTAATTTATAGGACCAAACCAAAAAGTGTCCTATCTAAAAGCGTTACAATAAGTTTATATGACGGTTTTAGGCGTCTTAACAAGTTTTTACGACGCTTCCTATTAACTATTTTTTAGGACACTTTTGAAAAATGTCCTATAAACCTAGATTTTATAGGACACTTTTGAAAGCGTCCTATAAACCCATATTTTATAGGACACTTTTCAAAAGTGTCCTATAAAATAGCTAATATGACACTTTAGTTTAAAGCGTCGTAAAAAAACTTGTTAAGACGCCTAAAACCGTTATATAAACTTATTATAACGCTTTTAGATAGGACACTTTTTGGTTTGGTCCTATAAATTAGCGTCCTATAAAATCAATTGTTGTAGTGTAGGTCTGTCTATTATAAGTGTGTGGTTGTGTGCTCATTATGGGCCCACAAAAATTGGGTGAGCTAACAGGGTGATAATGCAGTCTGGGTAAGAGGTTCGGTCTGGTTAAGCGCTAACTGAAAATGGTCGTTTACCAAATGTCTGTGTAAGTGCTGACTGAAGTACTGACCGGGTCAGAAATTAAGCTACCTGCATCTCAGTCAGCATATATGTGGGTCTGTGAGTGTTGGTAAACAACATCCCTTCGTATCGGGTAAGATCCTCCTACCCAGAGGTAGTCAGCAAGATAGTAGACAGCTCCTTAGTTGCAAGTATGATGGTCTAGATTTAAAATACATCGCCGAAGTTGTTTAATTGTTTGTCTATATTGCTATACATACCTTTTTTGAGGTCACTTCTTGTTCTTCTTGGGGCTCATCGCACATTACTTTCCATTGCAACTGCAACAAAGCCCTCTACCAACCACAAGGGTGGTGCCTCAATGGTTTGAGCTTGTTCTCCAAAGGTTGAAAGTACCTCGAGGTCACAAGTTCAAATCCAGGGAGGGATAAAAATCCCCTTGTGGCCACTTAGGTTCAAAAATGCAGTGACTCCGGGCTACCCGCAAAGCAGGGGTCGTCCTGGGATTAGTCGGCTCACATGGCGGGTTAGATATGCAGGTTAATAAGTAAAAAAAAAACAAAGCCCTCTGCCTCTACTCCTGTAATAAATTAATGAGAAAAAGTGTTAGAGCTAGCCTTTTTGAAAATTATAAAGAACAAAAAAACTATACATACCCTGTTCACTAAAATCTTTTGAGCATGTCCTCTTCCTTTTTATGTATCTCTGATTGAAGATTTCTGATGCTCTCTTGATTCTCAGTTTCAGATTCTGAATACTTCTTATGAAAATCTTGCTACATATTTAACAATACATACTAATTAAACACAATATAATAGCATGTTGCTAAACTTTCTAGTGATAATTAAGACAAGTGTTCACCGTTTGTATCTCTGATAATCTAGAAGTTTCAGATAATCAGGTTAATTCATTTCAACCTTCTTCTTCAACTCTTGATTAACCAACTGCTGTGCCTTTCGTGTTGCAAGTTTATTTTTTTTCTTTTACTAACGATCATCTGCTGAAATAAAATATCTTCTGCTGACACTCGATTGCTTTATTAACCAAGATAATTAGTTGCATAATTATCTCATGATGTAGGAATTATCAAGAATATATAATAAACCACTTACCATCATGAATCTGATCAGCTAAAAGATGTAAGGTAACTTACTCCTCTCCAAAGTCAATCATCTTCTTTGTGCTTTCACCTTAAGCTTCACATTTTCTTTATAAAGCATTCTGCAACTTTTCTTCCAACATACTCCGATGACATTTTCAGCTTAGAATTCTGCATCCATTTCAATCTTTGATCAGAGTAGGTTTTACACCCAATACACTAGTACACATGCTCAAAAGATTTTAGGGAAGACCGGATTTATTTATAAACAACTTATGCATAATAATGATGAGATATTTTAAAGATTCAGTCGTTCAATGTCACATATATATATATATATATATATATATTGTTCTTAGTGAACTATCTGTACTTTTACAAAAAAAAAAAAAAAAAAAAAACGTTGAAAATCAGATAAAACGGAAAAACTTGGGTATCTCAGGAGTCATTTAGCTGCTCCTCATCACTGAAATCTACTTGCTTGATGAAGCTTCAATCACCATCTCCATGTGTTGTATTGGAATAAAGGTGAAGAAACATGAAGAATTCACCTAAATAGTAAAGAAAAAGTAAAGTCAGAACAGATATAAAAACGATATAAAAATTGCATGATCTATGTTGTTTGAATTTTCAACCTAGAACTATTTGAATCCTAATATAATGAAATTATTTGAAGGTAAATTAGCTGATTAGGAAGCTGAATGCAATTAATTATATTAAAGAGCCACTAGATCCTATTGATATCATTATTCACTAAAATAACTTCACAATTAGAAAAGTAATATAATAATTAAAACACAACAAAAATAAGGTTAAGTTACAAACTCATAACATGAAACCATATCGCATGAATGCCAAAAGCATGATCATAAGGTGAACTCGATAGATTACCTAGTGAGAGATTATTTCTAGGTGAGTGTTAAGAGTGCTTGTGGTCATTGGTAGACCAAGGGCCGATAGGCGTGTAGAGACTTGATACATTGTTGGCCTTCTTTCTGGAATGGTTTGTAGACATTCTATGGCGACCATGATCACGGATTCCAATATCATCTTAGTTTGTGAAGAAGGGGATGCAATACGATGATCTACGAAATCCTTCAAATCCACTTTTTCAGAGAACGGCGATGACATAACTTCAATAAGATCATGAGGATGGTGTCCTTTAATCACTTCAAGTGCCAAAACCCCAAATCTATACACGTCACATTTTTCAGTTACTCTCATCGTGTAAGCAAACTCTACAATGAACAAATAAGTCGAACAAGTTCAAAGAAAAAAAAAAGAGAATATAGTGTGATGTTAGATAAACTTAATATCAAGTTTGAACTCTTTTCTAGACATATGTACACACATGTATATCATATACAACACATATGTATCATGCATGTACACACATGTATATCATATACAACACATATGTATCATGCATGTACACATACAACATATATACAACACATATCATGCATCTACACATACAACATATATACAACACATATATCATGCATACACATATAACATATATATACAACACATATATCATCTACATATACAACATATATACAACACATATATCATGCATCTACACATACAACATAGATGCATATAGATATATGTACACACGTGCACACACATGTATATCATATACAACACATATATCATGCATGTACACATAGAACATATGCATACATATATATATATATACATTCATACATTGATATCCATATGTACACCTGCATAACACGTATATCATATATACGTGGTTACCAATTAAACAACGCACACATACATAAAACGTATACGCAACACATACATATACGAACCATCTCACACACATACACGTACAAATGTATATACATAAGAAAATAAAAAATGAAACTTTCATCGTAATCCGTCCCTATTGACAAAAATAAAAGAATTCCGTCGCTATTCCGTCGCTAATCAGCGACGGAAAGTGTCCGTCGCTGATCAGCAACGAAATTTTTTAAAAATATTAGAAAATAAAAACGTTTAAAATTCCGTCGCTAATCCGTCGCTAATTAGCGACCGAAACATTTCGTCGCTGATTAGCGACGGATTTCATTTAAAAAAAATAAAAAAATGTAAATGAATTCTGTCGTTAATCAGCGACGAAACTTTTCTATCGCTGATTTTCGTCGCTGAAGCCCAGTTTTCGAGTAGTGTATTTTCAAGTAAGAAACATTACCTGGTGCAATATATCCATATGTTCCTGCAAGCTCACTCCAATTTGAAGAGTCAAGCTTCAAGAATTTGGCAGTGCCAAAGTCAGAAACTTGAGCCTCATACTCTGCATCCAGCAAAATATTTTTGCTTGATATGTCACGATGAACAATTGGGGGTGAACAATCATGATGCATATAAGACAAAGCATTTGCCACTCCTTTGATTATATTTAACCTCATACTCCAATCCAATCTCATTGCTTCATTTTCTTCATCTAGCAATCCTTTCAAACTGCCCCGTTCATGGTAAGCATAAATCAAAAATGAGTGACGGACATGTGAACAAAACCCATAAAGCTTCACAATGTTACGATGCCTTATATTTGTTAATGTTGTCACCTCATTAACAAAACTTATATCATTAGATTGCTGGAATGGCAAGTTCACTTTCTTCACAGCTACAATACTATCTGATCCTAGAATCGCCTTGTAAACGACACCATGTGTTCCTTCTCCAATGCAAAACTCAATGTCAAAATCGTTTGTTGCATTCATGATCTCGTCATATAATAATTTTCCATCAAAGTTTGTAATGCAAAACAAACTTTGTTGCTCTTCTTGAAATACTTCAATTTCAGGAAATTTCTTTCGGTTTTCATAAGAAATCACAATCCCTATACAGGTACTTAAAAACACAAGCGCTCCTAAAATAATAAACACAATTATTATGGACGCAAGGTGCTTGTGTTCTATTGAAATTGTGCAACGTTGAAGTCCAACGATGTCACCGCATAACCCTTTGTTCCCTTCAAGCATTGAAGCATTAGAGAATGCATTGCATTTGGGTATACGACCCTCTAAATAGTTGTAGGAAACGTCTGCAAAAATTAAGCTATGCATACCCACAAATACGTAGGGAATAGTGCCAGATAGGTGATTGTGGGATAGATTAAGAAATTCTATGCTTTGAAGACTTTGAAACTCTGATGATATCCCCCCAACAAGCAAATTATGGCTTAGATCAAGTTTCGTCAACTGTCTTAACTTTAATATCGCTGGTGGAATTTCATGGTCTAAATCATTATGGCTCAAGCTTAGAGAAAAAAGTTGCCAACAATTTCCAAGATTCGCGGGGATTGATCCACTCAATTTATTACTTGAAAGGTCAAGTTCCAATAGTTTGGTCAGTAGTCCTAGCTCTTTCGGTATTGGGCCCGAAAATCGATTCTTGCTAAGATACAAGTATAGCATTTTCTTTAAGTTACCGAGTTTCTTGGGAATGTTGCTCAACAGTTGATTGGAAGACAAATCAAGACGTTGTAGCATAACCGAGTCTCCCAGTTCTCGGGGAATTATACCAGTAATCTTATTTTAAGACAAGTTGAGGGTTCCTAATTCCTTGAACTTACCCCAATTATCAGTCAACTCCCCATGAAAATAGTTCCCCGCAAGGTTTAAAAAACTCAAATTGGGATGCATGCCAAAAATTTCAGAAATATCTCCCGTTAATAAGTTTCCATCAAACCTAACTCTAATTAAACTAGAGCAATTTCGAATGCTTATTGGGACTGGGCCAGTAAATTCATTATCAGACATACTAATATTTTGAATATTTCCACCTTGGAATATGTTGTTTGGCAAATGTCCAAAAAGTTTATTAATTCTCAAATTTAAAAACAGAAGAGACTTTAAATTCCCAATTTCATGCGGAATAGGACCGGAAAGTCTATTTTCCCCCAAAGAGAGTGTAGTGAGTAATCTCAAATTCCCAATTGAAGGAGGAATGGAACCACTAAGTAAATTTCGAGAAACTTGTAGATCTACAAGAGAATTCAGATTCCCTATCTCATGCGGAATAGGACCGGAAAGTCTGTTTTCCGCCAAAACAAGTGTAGTGAGAAATCTCAGATTCCCTATCTCACGAGAAATATGACCAGAAATATTGTTTCCCCACAAATAAAGTGTAACGAGCGAGCTCAAATTCCCAATTGAAGGAGGAATGGAACCACTAAGTAAATTTTGAGAAACTCGTAGATCTACAAGAGAATTCAGATTCCCTATCTCATGCGGAATAGGACCGGAAAGTCTATTTTCCTCCAAAGAGAGTGTAGTGAGAGATCTCAGATTCCCTATCTCACGAGGAATACGACCAGAAATATTGTTTCCCCACAAATAAAGTGTAACGAGCGAGCTCAAATTCCCAATTGAAGGAGGAATGGAACCACTAAGTAAATTTTGAGAAACTCGTAGATCTACAAGAGAATTCAAATTCCCTATCTTATGCGGAATAGGACCGGAAAGTCTGTTTTCCGCCAAATAGAGTGTAGTGAGAGATCTCATATTCCCTATCTCATGAGGAATATGACCAGAAATATTGTTTCCCCACAAATAAAGTGTAACGAGCGAGCTCAAATTCCCAATTGAAGGAGGAATGGAACCACTAAGTAAATTTTGGCTCATTTGTAGATCTACGAGAGACTTCAAGTTCCATATCTCACGAGGAATAGGACCAGCAATATTGTTTCCCCACAAATAAAGTGTAACGAGCGAGCTCAAATTCCCAATTGAAGGAGGAATGGAACCACTAAGTAAATTTTGGCTCATTTGTAGATCTATGAGAGACTTCAAGTTCCATATCTCACGAGGAATAGGACCAGCAATATTGTTTCCCCCCAAATAAAGTGTAACGAGCGAGCTCAAATTCCCAATTGAAGGAGGAATGGAACCACTAAGTAAATTTATGGAAACACGTAGATCTACAAGAGAATTCAGATTCCCTATCTCATGCGGAATAGGACCGGAAAGTCTATTGTCCGCCAAATAGAGTGTAGTGAGAGATCTCAAATTCTTTATCTCACGAGGAATAGGACCAGAAATATTGTTTCCCCACAAATAAAGTGTAAGGAGAGAGCTCAAATTCCCAATTGAAGGAGGAATGGAACCACTAAGTAAATTTTGGGAAACTCGTAGATCTACAAGAGAATTCAGATTCCCTATCTCATGTAGAATAGGACCGGAAAGTCTATTTTCCCCCAAAGAGAGTGTAGTGAGAGATCGCAGATTCCCTATCTCACGAGGAATATGACCAGAAATATTGTTTCCCCACAAATAAAGTGTAACGAGCGAGCTCAAATTCCCAATTGAAGGAGGAATGGAACCACTAAGTAAATTTTGGGAAACTCGTAGATCTACAAGAGAATTCAGATTCCCTATCTCATGTGGAATAGGACCGGAAAGTCTATTTTTCGACAAATCGAGTGTAGTGAGAGATTTCAGATTCCATATCTCACGAGGAATATGACCAGAAATATTGTTTCCCCACAAATAAAGTGTAACGAGCGAGCTCAAATTCCCAATTGAAGGAGGAATGGAACCACTAAGTAAATTTTGGGAAACTCGTAGATCTACAAGAGAATTCAGATTCCCTATCTCATGTGGAATAGGACCGGAAAGTCTATTGTCCGCCAAATAGAGTGTAGTGAGAGTTCTCAAATTCTTTATCTCACGAGGAATAGGACCAGAAATATTGTTTCTCCACAAATGAAGTGTAACGAGCGAGCTCAAATTCCAAATTGAAGGAGGAATGGAACCACTAAGTAAATTTTCGGAAACTCGTAGATCTACAAGAGAATTCAGATTCCCTATTTCTAGTGGGATTTTTCTTGATAATTGATTGTTTGAAAAATCAAGATAAACAAGTTTTCGGAGTTGACTGATTTGATACGGAATGTATCCAAAAAGCTCATTTATGCTCAAATCAAGCGAAGTGAGATTGGGAAATGATGAAAATGAGAACTTGTGTAGTGTACCTTTCAAACCAGATGATGAGAGGTTCAACTTCTTGATGCTTCCATCCGAGTGACAAGAAATTCCAAACCAACTGCATGAAACTACGTTGGTAGAAGAATTATAGTAATGGGGAGGAAATGACCATGAAGATAATGATGCAAAATTTTCAAGGCTGGATTTCCACTTGACGAGAGCATAGACTTGTTCAGAATTTTGCAAAGAGGATATATTTGTGATAAGAAAGAAAGGAAAAATTATTAGGAATCGGACTAGGGATGAGGAAAAAGGATCCATATTTTGTTATCGATGTAAATGAAAAAATTTGGTTGAATACCTCATAATTTATAGAATGATTTCCAACATATTACGTACGGAATATATAGCTTTCTTTGTGGAAATATTTAGAGATATTGAAATTGATTTGTATGGAAACTAAGGACCATTTACTTGACTCAAAATATCTTGTCACATCATGAGTATTTTCATTTTCTAAATACGTTGTTAGGAAAATAACTAATGTTTAATAGTTGAACAAAATAAAAGTAGTATTGTGTGATCGCACAGGCTGCACGTCGCCAGGATCGACCCTAACTAGCGGAATGTAAAATTTATGTCAAATTAAGAATGAAAAGGTGATGTAGTTCTTCATTAAAAAGAAAAAGAGAAAACTAGAAATTATGCTTAAACAATATAAAAATTATAATCATATACACATTTGGATAAATGACTAAATTTGCTAAAAGAAAGTTAGATTTAAGTTTTTTTAAAGCGATCAATGGAGAGATGGATTTCTAAAACCCTGCAAATTCTTCGCTAACTCTTTATAATTATTCTTGAAAATGTTTTTTAAAAGTTTATCTAAATATTTATATAAATCAATTAAACAATTAAAGTATTAAACTTATTTTATAAGCCTTAAATTCACCCACCGTTTGTTGTTCCATTTATAAGCATTATGTCTTGAAAATGTTTTAAGACTTTTGTTGTTTCATTTATAAGCATTGTGTTCTTGAAAATGTTTTTTTTAAGAGTGTTACCTAAATGTTTTTATAAAATAATAAACAGAAAAGTTAAAAAAAATCCAACAAAGTATTTTATTTTAAATGATTAAGTCCATAAACTAGTGTTTTGAATGAAAAAACCATCAAACTTTCTTATTTTGAATTATTAAGTTCTTGAACTATTGTTTTGAATAAAAAGCCCATTAAACTTTTCATTTTGAATGATTAAGTCTTTAAACTTTTTTTTCAATAAAATAAACCATCGAACTTTAAAATTAGTTAGTTACATTCTTTTAACCCAAAAAAAATATTGGTAACCAACTTGGAAAGTTTTAAAGTGAAAAACAAAACTTAAATCAGTTTTACCTTTCCTAAACCGTACGCCAGCCAAACTCATATCACTCCCCCTCACCATTCCTCGTCGTCCCATCGTTGTATGTTTTCCATATCATCTATCACGTTGTTGTTCCTGCCATCGATCTACTCTTTTTGATCTGTTTTTTTATCTTTTTACTTTAAACATTTCTAGTCGATTACAAATATATTTTTTTGCTAAAAGAATGCAGGTAACCAATTTTAAAAGTTTGATGATTTACTTTTTCTAAAAATGTTCGAGGACTTATTCACTCAAAATGAGAAATTTTAATGGTTTTTTAATTCAAAATGATAAAGCTTAATGGTTTTTTCATTCAAAATAATAGTTAAGGAACTTAATCATTCAAAAAGAAAAGGTTTCACTACAAAAAAAGGGCTATTAGCGACGGACACTTTCCGTCGCTGAAGGGAAATTCCGTCGCTGATCCGTCGCTGATAGCCTGTCGGTGATTTGCTGGTAGCTGATGCTATCAGCGACGTATTAGCGACGGAAATCAGCGATGGATTAGCGACGGATCTATCAGCGACGGATCTTCAGCGACGGATGCTACATCGACGGCCTAATCAGCGACGGACGCTATCAACGACGGATTAGCGACGGCCTAAACACCGACGGATTACCGACAGCCTAATTACCGACGGATTAGCGACGGCCCAAAAAAATTAAAAAATAAATTTGATTTTTTTAAATAATAATTAAATTCTCTTAATTTTCTCTAAAATAATTATTGATGGCAAAATAAAGTATTGCTAAAAGGCTTTCTATTAGATTCATAAATGTAATTAATAAATAATCATTGTTTAAGTAGGCCAATAAAACCAAATACAAGCGTTATCTTCTTAATACACATAATCCCTACAAGATTTCATACAAATTACAGAAGATTCTAGCAAACTACAAATTTCCTTTATGAGCCGCTTTCTCCATAGAATCCCAACTCTTCAAAAATTTCTCATCACCGCTCGGGTTAAGCTTTCAATTTATCACGAACTTCCTTAAATCTGAAATACAAAATTAAAATATCCTAAAAACCATGATATACTATTACATAACTTAAAAAGTGAAAAAAAAGAGCAGCAAAGTGATTATATACATAAAAACAAGCCTGAAAACAAATTTTTACACTAAAAATGTTAGAATCATTACTTGAAGATGGTATAAGTACATAAATATATACTCAAATTAACACATTAAAATCTGATAGTACCTCCATTTCCACCTTTTCCCATGAGCAAGATAAAGGAAAACAAATAGGAGTCAACCAAGGGTTACACCACTGAAAATCTGAAAGGAGCACAAAAATTTCGAAACAAAAATTCAGATGAAAAAAACAGAACAGAAAAAACGAAGAACCAAGAACTCAAAATTTGAAACAACAATTTCTACCATAGATCGAAAAAACAGAAGAAAAAACAAAGAACTAAGAACCAACAACCAAGAACTCGTATTTTGAACCAAGAACCTTAATTTCTGCCACAGATCGAAAAAATAATCAAGCACCAAAACATTTGAACAGTGATTTTTGCCACAGATCGAAAAAATAGAAGAAGAAAAAACGAAGAACCAAAACTAATAACTCATTTTTCAAACCGATAACTTCGATTTTATCACAGATTGTACCAAGAACCAACAAATAAAGAGCGATAAAGAGATGGTTCTTACCATCCATTCTTCGAAGTTGTGACTGATACAGACGATGGTCGAGTTCTTGTGCAGGCCGATTCAATAGTGATCGAGTCTTACCTTTGTTTGAGAATCCACATCATAATCGCTTTTCATTTGAGGATGAGATGGGAAAAAATTGGTTTTAACCTAATATGATGGAAAAGAGGGAGGCGGGGGAGCAAACAAAAGTTGGGGAGATTTTTAGGTTTTAACCTAATTCATTAAAGGGTGGGGGTGGGGGAGGTGGCAAATGAAAAAAAGGGGGAAAGACCTTTTTTTTACCATAATTTTTTTATTAATGAATTAGTTTAATAAAAAGTTTTAATTTATCAATTATTAACTATTAACTTAATAAATTAATAATTTAATTTCAGTAAATTATCATAAATAATTACTTATTATTTATTAATTATCATCTTAGCCCAATATAGATATACGTATACAGACTTGGGATCACGTGAGACCACCCTGTTTTCGTGAGACCCGTGAGACCACCCTTTTACACTTGAAACTTCACAGTAAAAACACTATGAAGGTAAAAAAAATGAATCTTTAAAGTATTTTTGCTATGAAAGTAACCTACATAGTGTTTTTGCTGTGAATGTTCAGACTTTTTTTACCTTCACAGTATTTTATTGTGAAGTTTTCAAGAGTAAAAAAGTGGTTTCACGGGTCTCCGACGGGTCTCACAGAAACAGACTGGTCTCACGTGAACCCATCATATTTTTTTTACCTTCACAATGTTTTTGCTGTGAAGTTTCAACTGTAAAAAGGTGGTCTCACGGGTCTCAAGAAAACAGGGTGGTCTCACGTGATCCCAACCCTATGTACACACGTGCAATCACACACACACACACACACCGTTACAGCACACTAAGATCTATTAAAACCCAATATAACCCATTAAGACCCGTTAGAATATATTAAAATTCTAATTAGACCATTACGGCCTAATGAGACCATTACAACCCACTTAGACCTATTAAAGCCAAATGAAACCGTTACAGTCCATTAAGATTCATTAAAACCCAATATAACCCATTAGAACCGTTAAAATCCATTGGCCACACATATAGATATATGTACACATGTGCACACACATGTATATCATATACAACACATATATCATGCATGTACACATACAACATACATACATATATACATTCATATATTGATATTCATATGTACACCTGCATAACACGTATATATCATATATACGCGATTACCAATTAAACAACGGACACATACATTATACACATGCATAAAACATATATGCAACACATACATATATATTCATATATACACCTGCATAACACGTATATCATATATACGCGGTTACCAATTAAACAACGGACACATATATTATACACATGCATAAAACATATATGCAATACATACAGATATATGGTTAGAAAACCAACGCGCACACATATCATGTGTATATGTATATCATAACATGAACCATCTAACACTCACATACATATAATGTATATATATATATATATCATAACACGAACCATCTCACACACATACACGTACAAATGTATATAAATAAGACAATAAAAAAAATGAAACTTTCGTCGTAATCCGTCCCTATTGACAAAAAATGAAAGAATTCCGTTGCTAATCCGTCGCTAATCAGCGACGGAATTTCCTTCGCTGATTAGCGACGGATTAGCGACGGAATTCTTTTAAAAAATATTAAAAAATAAAAAACCTTAAATTCCGTCGGTAATCCGTCGCTAATTAGCGACAGAAAAAAATCCGTCGCTGATTAGCGATGGATGTTTTTAAAAAATAAATAAAAAAGAAATTTAATGAATTCCGTCGCTAATCTGTCGCTAATCAGCGACGGATTTTTTCTGTCGCTGAAGCCCAGTTTTCTAGTAGTGTTTTAATGGTTTTTTTATTTAAAAAATTATTTTAGGGACTTAACCATTCAAAACAAAATACTTTGTTGAGTTTTTTTGAACGTTTCTCAACAACAATCAAAGTATTAAATTATTTTATAAACATCAAATTCACTCACCTTTTGTTATTCTACTTATGGACAAACTTTATATATATATATATATATATATATTAATTAAAGTATTAGTGATCAGGCCTGATCCTGACATTTTATAAGTCTTAGATGATATGTAAAATAGGGCCTTCAATAAGTTGACTATTCGGAGTAATGCTCCATGTAAACCAATATAAATCAGTTGGGTTTCAATCTCATTTCATGTTAATATTTTTCATTCGCGTTTTAAACTTTTAGGGCCAAAAAACAAACTTTTTTAGAACCATCAATCTTATAATCAAAACCCCCATGTTGGTTATAGTTTGATATTTTATTCTTATTTTAGAGATAAGAGAATGCTTAAGATTAATGCACTCAATAGTAGGTAATAAGGACTCAAAGATATAAAAACGTAAGGTTTTGATTGATTTACAAGATTAAATTGGATTTAGAATTGAATTCTATTACAATCACATGATTGGTTTCAATGATTTTCTGGATTTAAAATATCGGGATTTCATAGAAAATGCCCGTACATAAAGATTTGAAATCCCACAAGGTTGATTGGGTTGATTGGCATTTCATTAGATTTCGTAGGATTTGTATGCAATGATGTTATAAAATATGTAAAAGAACATTTGTTTTGTAACAATCAATTAATAAAAAAAGTAGTTTAATTATTTTCATAATTATTTATAATTTGTTTATAAATTATCTCTAAACAATAGAATTCAATTCTATTCCAAATTCTATAAACCGAACGCACCAAAGATTCTAAATCCTTCCAAATTCCAAATTCTTTCACAAAACTCAAATCTCTCAAAATCATTTCATCAACCAAACGTTCCCTAACGTGGATTTGGAATGAAATTAGACTTCATTATCTATAAATAATTCATTAATTTTTTTGATAATTATAAAAAATAATTTGAATTGCTTTTTTAATAATCGATTATTACAAAACAAATGGGATTTTAATTACATGCAAACCCTACGAAATCCCATGAAATACCCACCCGATGGGATTTCAAGTCCACGAAAGCTTTCAAACCAAAATGGGATATGAATGAAATTCAATCCCAAATCCAGTCCAACCACACAAACTAAACATGACCCAAGGGTATTTTTCAAATCCTAAATATTGAAATAAGTTGGAACGTTTCATATGGTTGGTAGTTTTTTTTCTAAAGGTATTGGTTTTCTTACTTGATAACAAGAAATCTACTATATTCTAATTAAAAAATAGAATTAATGCATATAAAATAATTAAAAGAGTCGGTGTTAGTTTAGTGATGTAGAATAAATCAAGGTTTTCCAGACAAATAGTTTTAGACTTTGATACTAAATAAAAAAAACATAGAAAAACATACAAAACAAATGGGATTTTAATTACATGCAAACCCTACGAAATCCCATGAAATACCCACCCGATGGGATTTCAAGTCCACGAAAGCTTTCAAACCAAAATGGGATATGAATGAAATTCAATCCCAAATCCAGTCCAACCACACAAACTAAACATGACCCAAGGGTATTTTTCAAATCCTAAATATTGAAATAAGTTGGAACGTTTCATATGGTTGGTAGTTTTTTTTCTAAAGGTATTGGTTTTCTTACTTGATAACAAGAAATCTACTATATTCTAATTAAAAAATAGAATTAATGCATATAAAATAATTAAAAGAGTCGGTGTTAGTTTAGTGATGTAGAATAAATCAAGGTTTTCCAGACAAATAGTTTTAGACTTTGATACTAAATAAAAAAAACATAGAAAAACAGTAAGCAATACCATAAAATGATCGACAAAGTAACTTTTTACATATTTACTTTTCCAATGTAATTAATTAATATATATACGGGCCCTTAATATAATACAAAGTTTTTTAGGTCCTATTAGATACTAAAATAATTTACATTTGTTTTATTCACCATTTTTTAACTACTACTATATATAGTAAAACACAAAGTAATTGGGCCCCTATCTTTTTAGGCCTTAGGCATATCCCGGCATGCCCTCCCCAGGGACGAAACTGTTAGAGTGCGTTTGGTTTGCAGAATTGAATTGGATGGAATAGAATCTGTCAAAGGAATTCGACTTTGAAAGAATTGTAATGAAATGTTTTTAGATTTGACCAGCTGTTTGGTTGATAGAATTAGAATGGAATCTGTTGAAGAAATTGGAATCTGTCTATTTGATTCACAGAATGTAGCTTTGGAATTGGAATGAAATTCCGGTAAATGACTAAAATACCTTTTTTTATTAAAAAGATGTGCAAAATCAAGAGATGAAGATGTGCAAAATCGATCAGAAACGGGTTGGCGGGTCATAAACAGGTTGACGGGTCATAAATGGATTGACGGGTCACCTAATAATACAATCAAATTCAAACATCCAAATTTAAACAAAAAGCCCAAAC
The DNA here is from genome assembly GCA_036898165.1 of Silybum marianum. NCBI lineage: Eukaryota > Viridiplantae > Streptophyta > Magnoliopsida > Asterales > Asteraceae > Silybum > Silybum marianum. The sequence continues at coordinate 3,288,412 of CM072535.1, read as the reverse complement.
AAAAGTTTCAAATAAATAAAAAATCAAAACATAAGCAAATTCACCTAATAATACAATCAAATTCAAACATTTAAGTTTCAAACAAATAAAAAAATTTACAACCAAATTAAAAAAAGTCCAAACTTCAAACAAATAATCAAACGTGAACTTAAAGAAGGACCAAATAAAGCAAATCTATTTTGACTATTTGAGACTTTTAAGTAAAATATTTATAAAAAAATAAAAAAATAAGTTTTTTAAAAAAAGATTATTTTTTGGCCGGTTGGTGGGTCAACCCGCGAGTTAATTTGGATGAGGGTATAATAGGTATTATGAAAAAAAGGAATTTCATTCCATCAAAATCTCACCTATTAGCCAAGGAATGTTAAAATCCTATACTTGTGCATGAAATTCAGAGGAATTTGGAAATTTCTTTCCTGCAAAAAATGAACCAAACGAAGGAATGGAATCTGGTCAAAAGAATTCACATTCCAATTCCACCAGATTCCATTCAATTCCACCCGAACCAAACGCAACCTTAATGATTTATATCTAAAACTTCATTAATACGGTATTTTTAAAAGTGTTAACTAAATACCTTATAAAAATAATACACAGAGTAATTTAGATTTTTCATACTTGTGGTTGTTATTACTTATTTACCATCAAGTTTGGTCCATATTTGAGACTAACTACACTTTTGGTTACAGTTGTTGCTATTTTGTTTCTCTTTTAACCCCTCTAACTAACTCTACTTAAATAAGCTAGTTAACTTAAGGGTTGTTCTTTCCCTTTTTATTTTATTAGGGTTGTTCTTTCCCTTTTTATTTTATTTTATTAGATTATAGAGTAACTCGTGATTAAAAAAGTTCAACAATTAATTTTAGCAACCCGTGATTAAAACTAACCCAACTATGTACCAATAGTTTCGTAGCATAGGGTAAATAAAGCATCTAAGGAGTTGGCTTATATGATCTAAATTCGATATAGTCTCTCATTGTATTATTAATTTATTACACCATTTGTTGTTTCCGCAAGTTGACGGCAATAACTCAAGAAGTGTTTTATGGGTCGAAAGTTTTGTAAGTTTGTAAACATTAACGAATTTTATATATATACACCACACAAATCTTTGTGGAAGTCTTTATAGAAGATAATATGCAACACAATCAACAGTGATTGATAACAACGCTTGTCCTCACAAATTCAATAAAACAAATTGAACAATTCGATTTTTCTTTGGAATCTTCGTGGAGGTCTTTCTCGTGAAGAGATATCATGTTTGTTCTAGGAAAATTGATAACAGTTTCGATAGTCAAAGTGAAATAATTTAGCTTATACTTCTTAATTTATAATATCTTTATATAATATTTACGGATGAAAACAATGTCCCAATGGGCAATGGTTGTCGAACAAACCTCATACCCGAACATTGCTTTTTGCACTTTGTTTGTCCGAATAGAAATAAGACTTAGGGAAAGAGCGGGAATTTGAACTGTTATATCTAGAAGATAAAACAAAGGTGTGGTGCAGACCTACTATGGTGTATAAGGTGGCATAGACCACCACATCATTCCTCCGTTGTAGTGTAAAATGTTTAGGCCGTGAAAGGTGTCACCGTATTATTTTGTTTGGTGCAACTATATATTCCTTGAAACAAGTGAGAATTATTCAAGTTTCTCGTGGTAGAGTATGTTTGCATGGTCTTTTCTCCCCTTGCAGGCATTGATTCGCATCTCATTTTTATCCTTTTCTTAGCTTTTAACTTTTAATTTTAGATTTATTAGGTTTCTAAAAACAATTGGGATAAAATATTCGAACATAGAACCTCATATACAAAAAGCAAATAACTAACCAACCCAATAATGATTTTGTTGAAAATATGCATAACTTCTTTTTTTATAGTAGAATGATGCCATCACTTGAAAAAAAATTCTAGATCCGCATCTGGACGACACTAACCATGTACGGGGTTGCTATTAGCACTCCCCTAATTCTTATACCGGCACTCAATGTGGTGAAAAAACTGTACCATGTGAAAACTGAAAAGTATTCGCATCATGCTTTTGTTTGTCGAGTGACTTTTGATATATTTTTCAAAGTTAACTAAAAAATCTTGCTTCAACCTTTTATCTTAGCTTGCCATTTTGAGCTAGAAATAACTAAAAAAGTTGGGACCATCCATCTAATGGATCATTTAGTGGTTACTCAAGCTTGAAGACAAAACTGTCTAGTGTTACGTTAAACTTTTGGTTCGCAGATTATGAAAAATGTAATGGAATTAGAATGTTGAATTCATTTGACCAAATTTCATTCCCTGATTTGGTTCATTCTCTTTTAGGAAAAGTAATCTTTAAATCCATCAAGTTACATAAATAAAGAATTTCAACAATTTTTAGCAACATCATGGTATTTTGATGGAATAGAATTGTATATTTTCATAATACCAAATATACCCTTAACCCAATATACTCTAATTTATTAAAACCTAACATACCCTAATCTTCCCTACTTGATCTGAACCATCGCCAACCACCACGAATCTGAACCACCGTCGACCACCACCGATCTAAACCACCCCGACCACCTATCGATCTTAACCACTATGTGAACCAAAGACACAAATTCTAATTTCTTTAATAAACTTCATAGCAATGTTTGTCTACCAAACATGTGGATAAACCTGATAACATTTCATTCAAATTCCATCAAAGTGAAAATCTTTGGACGTATTTCATTTCATCAAAAAAACATTTTGCGAACCAAACACCCCCTAAATTTTTTTAAGAGGGATGATATGTGCAATGCCACCTTTCATAACATTCCCTACCCATTTTTAGTAAATAGAAAGTTCTTATGGACCAAAACCAAAGCAAATTAAACAAGTGAGCTCAACTCGTAAGTTCTTGGGTTTTTCTCTGTTAACTTGTACCCCGAAATGATTAGTCGAGGTGCATATAAGTTGGCTCACCATCCACAGTTATTTTAAAAAAAGAGCCATTAGGGTGTGAGAAGGGTAGGACGTGTTCTTTGTTATTCACCACCCATTATTAGTATAGAGCAAGTTGTTGTCGACCAAACCAAAACAAACGAAACCAAACCAGTCTAATTAACCAGACCTAGTAGATCCATCACAGAGGTGAAGTCTTGATGAATGTCTTTAGCATGTTTTCAAGGATTTATGTCTCAAATATCCAACCAATAATTTGCTTGGTGTCTTACCCTAATAAAATCGAATCTTAAAATAGTTGATAATCTAGTTGTTAGCCGAAAAACTAGTTAAGAAATTCATCACGTCTCACAAAAATTAGCTGATAAGCTAATTGACAAACATAAAATAATAATAAATAGACCTATATTAAAATGTTAATGCGATTCTAACATCAAATATAAGATGATAATAAGACAAATCACAGATATATAAAATAAAATACATAGTAACTAAAGTATATTGCAATTCCTTATATTTTGCCTAATTTGATATATTCTAATCCAAATTTATTTTTAGGGTTAAATAATTTAGATTTGGTACATTGGTGGTGTTGTAAAAAATCTAGTTTCTGAAGCTATATTTGAAATAGTTTGATTATACGTAATTTTAATCATATAATTTTCTGACCATCATATTTTCAAAATTTACATCCAAACAATATGATTTATGGTTAAACGAACAAGTACCATACAACTATGGAATAAAAATCCAATGTGCTGATTGCATAAAAAAGCCAAGAAGCGTTTACTTGCCATTGACCATATAAAAACATCAGATATGTTAAAAAAAAGATTTTAGTAATTTTATTCCTCCAACAGCTATTGTATTTCTTATGCTAAAATAGAGAAATGAAAAGAAAGGTGGGAAAAATCTCCAAATTTATTTCCCACCAATCAAACCCTTTTGGAGATATTAAATATATTGATTATTTTAATAATATAATTTATGATAGAACGCTAAAATAGAATAGTTGTTAGAGTTGAATGTAATTTTTTTTTAAGATTTTAACTTATTATATGTTATTTAAAAAAATTTAACATAGTTGTTAAAGATGCTCTAAAAACTTTTTTTAGAGTTTGTGTACATAATTAATACCGTCTCCAGAAGAAAAGTATTCGACGTTGAGATATTTGTCATTACACCAAATGGAATAATTCATGAAGTGTTTTATGGGTCGAAAATTTTGTAAGTTTGTATAGCATTAACGGATTTCATATTATATGCACTAGAAATTTAGTTGTGGAAGTCTTTAATGTAGAAGATAATATTCAACACAATCTATAAAATCCCATCCTTGCAATTACTCTTTTGTATTGTTTCTATAACATCTTTAACATAGAAGATAATAAAAAAAATTGTAATTTTTAATTACTTTTACTATAGAAAGAGTTATTTTAACTTGTTATAACATTTTTATATATGACGCGCAACTTTATGTATTATAAACCGGAATCCTATAAAATCTAGTGAGAACCACAAAAAGATTATAAATCCGTAAGAATTGATTTAAAAATATTTTTTCATCAAATGCAAAGATTTAAAATATTGTTTCACATATATTTGTTTTATAATATATGATAGTTTCACATGTTTAAAGAGAGTATGAAAAACGTCCAAAATATAGAAGCGTCATAAACATCTTTAGTTTATAAGAATTAAGTTTATAGAATCAAACCAAAAAACATCATATATAAAAGTGTTACAATAATTTATAAAACGTTTTTAGGCGTTTTAACATGTTTTTATGATGTTTTAAAAATAAAGTGTTGTATTAACTATTTTATACGATGTTATTTGAAAAAATATCCTATAAACACAAATATCCTATAAAAAGTAGGTTTATAGAACGTTTCTGAAAAGTGTCCTATAAAATAATTAATAGAACATTTTATTTTAAAATCGTTCTAAAAACTTATTAAAACGTCTAAAAGCGTTCTATAAACCTATTATAACGCTTTTAGATAAAACACTTTATGATTTTGTCCTATAAACATACATTTTATAAAGTATTCTAGTAGACATTTAGGGGCCGTTTACCAAACGCTTACCCGGGTAAGCGCTTATCAAATCATATTATCTTACCGGGTGAATATGACAAGTATCAAGAATCTTACCCGGTAAAAACGAAAGCAAAGAAGGCAAGGATCAAGAGTGTTACCCGATAAGTGAAGCTGATGGCGCTTACCACGGTTAGCGCTTTCCGGGTAAACTGTTACATACAAATCTTACCTGGTAAGTGTTTAGATAAACGGCCCCTTAGACAATCTACACTACCAAACGAAAGACTTTTGCCTACGGACCTTTCCCTGAGAAATTTGTTGCTAAAGAGTGATTCCTCACAAAATCGTCACAAAATTTGGTGGGTAAATTGATGGTAGGTAATTCAAATTAGTGACAGATTACCCAGGGATTTTCTGGGTGATCCGTTGTTATTTTCTCGAAAAACATCGAATTTTACTGAACCACTAGTATTTTCTGGGTGATCCGTAGGTAATCACTCACGGAAATTTTCCTGGATAATTTTTGTGAGTGAAAGTCATTTGTTTTGTAATGTTAGGTGTCATATAAAGCCAACTTTATCATAATGAGTTGGCATTTTTCATTGGTTTATACGGTTTAAATTTGATTTATAATCTTTTCTTGTATTATATTTTTATTATTTGTTTGCTTCTACAAGTTGATGGCAATAATTCTAGAGTGTTTTTTGGGTAGAAACTTTTGTAAGTTTGTATGCCATCAAGTCATCAACAGATTCCATCAACAGATTTCATATATACACCACACAAATCTTTTGTGGAAGTTTTTACAGTAGACGATAATATTCAACACAATCAACAGTGATTGATAATAAAATTTAATTTGTCTCAAAATATTAGTAAAACAAATTGAATAATTCAATTTTGTATTGAAATCCTTTTGGAAGTTTTTACCTTTAAGAGATCACATGTTGAAAGCCTGAGGTTTATGGGTAGGACTTCATCTCCTTTTATAGTGTTAATGCATGGGGTGCATCAGGACGTTGTAGGGAAATAGATTACAAAGTTCCTCATGGGCCTCGACCCAATATACAACAGATAACCAGGCTGGCCCATCTGCATACCCAAGCCAAGACCCATAAATATGATCGGATCCCCTCTTTTTGAGTGAGTTTTGACCCGACCCCACCAACAACCATGGTCCATGGAGGTACGATAATCGACCAAATTAAGTCGAAATATAACCAATCTTTTTCAAATATTTTCATTAAAACCTTCATACTAGTTAATTAACTGTTGGTGATTTTAGTGTCATCAACTATTTTAGTACTGTTGTTGTGATTTTACTAGAGATCGATTAAGGTGATGAGACAGACATATGTGAGCAAGGAGGTGGGAGTGCATACTCACCAATGTTGCACCTATCATCTTAGATCCCATAAAGCAGGGTCAACGGGGTTGAGCCCCTTGGCGGTGGTCCCACTGATGGGTTCCAAGGGGCTGAGCCCTATTTTAGATCTAAGTTCTAAAAGACTTAGAAAATTTCACCAAGTCTTTTGTTTCAACTTTCGTTTGCCATTGCTGAAAGGTATCAACCGTCGCTCATGAGGCATCAGCTATCACTGAAAGCTGCCATCACTGAAGGTTGATCACCGAACGTGTATTAAGTGTTTAAGTGATGGTTGTTGGACGGTTATTTTCTTAGCCTAGATTCGGTTGTAACTATCTTTTGATCTTATCCATTGATGGTTACAACTGTTTAACCGCTGTAAATGTCGATATGTCTTATAAATACATGATTCTATGATTTAATTGAGTACCATATATACGAAATTAGTGCATTATTTCGTGTATGGTTCTTTCTCCCAGTCCTGATTTCGTGAAAACTCAAGGTAATAAAGAAGCGAAATACAGTATTTTGAAAGTCATTCCCAAACACGATCTAAAAAGATTATCCAAGTTATTCTAACCATAAAACCTAATTCCCCAGCAGTGCCTCAATGGTTTGAGCTTGGCCTCCAAAGGTCAACAGTACCAGGAGGTCCCAGGTTCAAATCCAGGGAGGGGTAAAAAAAATTCCCTTGTGGCCATGGAGGTTCAAATGCGGTGATTCCGGACTACTCGCAAAGCGGGTAGTTGCCCTGGGATTAGTCGGCTCGCATAGCGGGTTGGATATCCAGGTTAATAAAAAAAAAAACATAAGAACCAAGATTATAATAAAAAAACATGGGGCTAAAAATTAATATATTTCATTTAGTTTCGAACTACCTCCGCCAGCAACAAGTTGGCCGATTTGCGCCACCAAGCTACCATTATGAGCCACCAATGCTACTAACCAATATAACATATTATCTGACTGTCATAAAAAAATTTAAATTGCAAAATAACAAGGAAAACTCGTTCAATGCTTAAGCTTGGAAACTCCAATTCTGCTTCGTGTTTCGATTTATCTCTCGAATCTCGATTGTATTGTATGACTTTAGACAAATTTTGCTCAAGCCATGCTTAAACGAGGTCAAAAGTGGCCTTGAATTGTTGCTATGGTAAAAGAAAAAAAGAAATAAACCGTGAAACCAGTAAATCCCACACGGTAAGGTTTGAAGATGGTGGGATGTACGCATAACATTTCCCCACCCATTTTTAGTATAGAGCAACTTGTCGTTGATTAGTAGTTAAAAAAATTTATAAATAAATAATACTAGTTAATATAATTGTTGAAAAATATATATCAACTAATAATTAAATGTTTAATTAGTAATTCTTCCAAAAATATATTAATTAACAATTAACGATTTTATTAATAATTTCATATTATTTGGATAAAATAGATATTAATTAGTAACAATAAATAATTATAGACATATTTTGAAGAAAGACAAACAATGGTCTTAAAGCATAATGAAATGTTACTCTAAGTTGTTTTTCAATATGCTTGCTCATTAGCTAGCTTATGGTGATCAAAATACGGGTTTTCAATAAGCTTAAAAATTAAGCCAACTAGTTTATAGATTTATAGTTGTCGAACATAGACCTAAAACTATTGTGTCTTTTGAAAATAACTCTCTTTTCTAAGATGGTTGATATCGGTTTGTACGTTCCTTTGATTCTTCTCCTCATGCTAAATCTTTTTTTCGAAATAATTACCTGAATGAAACTTGTATGTTAACTAACTGAATGAGAAATGTTTGCAGGTGGCTGACATTGTGTCGTTAAAAGGTGGAGTTGCACCTAAGTTTTCTCAGAGCATTCAGTTGGTAACTGAGAGCTACGAGTTGAGATACGTAGAGATCTACAATCTATGGAAAAGAAGAAAATGAGCTCGAAAGAAGCTCGAATTTGGCATCGTAAACGGGAAAATAGTTGCTTACATGACTTGGATCGCGCGCTGAGTCGCAAACGCTCCTTGACGAGTCCCGAACGGATTGCGTTTATTTGTTTGTTTGATTATTTTGTGTCTTAATTAGTTAAGGATAATTATTTAGTTTTAGTTATTGTTTATGAGCTTTATAATTAGATTAATTAAGATTATTATTACTTTACTTTTATTAATACCTATTATAGTTGGTTTGGGATAGCTTTATTTCAATAATTATTTTAATTAGTTAAGCTATAAATAGGATCTACTGTTTTGAGTTTTGATTAGATTATCGATTATAAAGTTCTTGGTAAAATTCTCCCTTGAGTGTGTTCTTGAGTTTTTCTCAATATGTATTAGTTCTTACGCTTGTAAGTTCTATAACTTTTTGGGTTTCACGCTTGTCAAATCTTTCCCCGTATTCCTACTGTGTCAAGTTGTTTACTAGAAGTTATTACCATGCAAAGCGAATTTGGCATTCACAATCCTTTTGCACCATATAATTGCATATGGGAGTTCTAAATTTGGACCACATATACAATTTTTGTTTTTATTATCTTATATTTGCAGTATTTAACATTTGAATTATCATTCTTGATAAAGAGTGACCGTCGTGGATGATGTTGGAGTTAAGGACATAAATTCGATTTACCTAAAATTTCTCTCACATATTTCCAAGAAGTCTTCATGATTCAAACGGATTACTTTTTAGTTGCTCCAGGGCTCATTTTGTAATGATTTTTGATACAGATTGTTATTTCTTTTTTTTTTATTGATGGATATTCTTGCTATCATTTTGTTTGTTATGGTGGATTCATTCCTCTTGAACGCTGTAGGGATTAGACAGGGCTGAGAATCATTCCCCACCTTGTTTCGATCCATTCATAGTGGAATGGTTGGGTTATATCGTTTAAAATAGAGAAACATTAGGGATTGAAATCAACGCATGTTAGCAATAAGTAGGTATCTAGCGCTTGTCTTTTTAGTACTCATTTAGTTCTTACCTAAGATAATATAAAACATGTGCATACCTTCTGAGATTGAAATACGTAAATTAGTTTCTCTACTTTTAATTTGTACATGGTATCAAAGAACGACATAGACCTTACATCACTATCTTAAAACTAGTGCCTCATTTCGAACACTAATAACCTCATATGTGCGATTCTGAACCCTAGCGACCCCATTTGAAACACAACTTGTTTGTTTGAGAATTTAAGGAGACTAAATCAAATCGTTAGTAACAATGATCTCTTTTTTGGAGTGTTAGTTACACGTCTTCTCAAAAAAAATTATAAATAACCTTCCTAACGTATGGATAATGAATGAAATAGTTTATAAGCATGGCCTCTTCTTTCCGGTTTACTTCTTTCAAGTTTACTATTATTCTACTTCCATGATTTTAACTTATATATGGCTATTTACCTTTTTCACAAATTGACAGTGAAACTATTAATTTGTTGTCGTGTTATGCACGGTTTGTTTCATATTAGTGTCGTTGCTTGTCGAAGAATTAACCCGGCTAAAGAGACCAATGCTAACTAAGAGGTTTTCTTGACTCAACCAAACAATTGTGCGTCAATGGACTATCTCGATAATGACAATCAATCCCAATAATTAAACACATTCAAATACATACAGACATTTTAAAACTTCAAATCGTTCAATACCAACATTAGTTGTCACGTATTGTTCCAGACATAATATTTATACTTTTACAATAGAGAACCAAAACAAAACAAAGAAAATCAATTAAAATGAAATTACACGGGTTTTCTGATCATAGGCAGCTACTCACCGTGACTAAAATTAGCTTGCTTGAAACTTCAATCATCATCTCTGTGCGCTGTATTACAATAATGGTGAAAACTCTTGAAGAATTTAGCTAAAACGTCAAAAAACATTGAGGTTTAAATACAATTGTAGCCAAAATCGTTAAGAAAATTGCATCATCAATGTTGTCGAAAACTTTATCCTATATAAGCATTTGTTGGTAAAATAATAAAAACCTAGGAATGCATATCAGTTAATTAGGAACAATATAAAAGGCTTGATCGAACAAGGGTAAAGAGCCACTAGAAGGATTCATATTAAAAAACTAAAGACTTCACACAAAAATATTTAAAGCACATGAAAAACAACGTTTAAGTAAAAAGGGCAAAACATGAAAACACATCTCATGAATACCAAACGTATGATGATAAGGTGAAATCAAAAGATAACCTAGTGAGAGAATATCCCTAACGAGTATTAGAAGTGCTTGCAACCAAGGGTAGACCAAGGTCTAAAAGGCGCTTGGAGACTTGATACATTGTTGGCCTTCTTTTAGGAATGGTTTGTAGACATTCTATTGCGACCATAATCATAGATTCCAATATCATCTTAGTTTGAAATGAAGGGGGTATGATACGGTGATCCACCAAATCCTTTAAATCCACTTTCTCAGAGAACGGGGATGACAAAACTTCAATAAGATCATGAGGATGTTGTCCTTTGATCACTTCAAGAGCCAAAATCCCAAAGCTATACACGTCGCACTTTTCAGTTACTCTCATCGTGTAAGCAAACTCTACAATGAAAAATATAAGTTGAACAAGTTAAAAGGAATAAAATGAGAATGCAATGTGACCCAATGGCTAGATAAGATTAAATTCATCTTCGAAATAATTTAAAGTAAGAAAAATTACCTGGTGCAATATATCCATATGTGCCTGCAAGCTCGGTCCAATTTGAAGAGTTAACCTTTAAGAATTTGGCAGTGCCAAAGTCAGAAACTTGGGCCTCATATTCCCCGTCTAGCAAAATATTTTTGCTTGATATGTCACGATGAACAATTGGGGGTGAACAATCATGATGCATATAAGACAAAGCCTCTGCCACTACTTTGATTACATTTAACCTCTTACTCCAATCCAATCTCATTGCTTCATTTTCCTCATCTAGCACGGCTTTCAAACTACCCCGTTCAAGGTAAGCATAAATCAAAAATGAGTGGCGGGCATCTAAGCAAAATCCATAAAGCTTCACAACATTACGATGCCTTATATTTGTTAATGCAGTCACCTCATTGACAAAGCTTATATCATTAGAGTTCTGGAATGGAAAGTCCACCTTCCTCACAGCTACGATCTCATCCGATCCTAGAATCGCTTTGTAAACAACACCATGTGTTCCTTCTCCAATGCGAAGTTCAATGTCAAAATAGTTAGTCGCATTCAAGATCTCATCATATAATGCTTTTCCATCGAAGTTGGTTATGCAGAACAAACTTCGATGTTCTTCTTGTAATACTTCCCTTGCAGACGTTCACTTTCTTTTTCCATAAAATATCACAAGCCCCATGACGGTACTTAGAAACACAAGTGCTCCTAAAATACTAAACACAATTTCAATGGACATGAAGTGATTTTGTTTTCTTGACATTGTGCACCATTCAAATTCAACAATGTCACCGCATAGCCCTTTGTTCCCTTCTAGCATTGAAGCATTAGTGAAGGCATTGCATTTGGGGATAAGACCCTCTAAACAGTTATATGAGACATCTGCAAAAATTAAGCTATGCATTCTCACAAATTCGATAGGAATGGTACCAGAGAGGTGATTGTGGGATAGATTAAGAACTTCTATACTTTGCAGGCTTTGAAACTTGGGTGATATCTCCCCAACAAGAAAATTATGACTTAGATCAAGCTTACTCAAATGTCTTAGCTCTAATATCTGGAGTGGGATTTCATGGTTTAAATCATTGTGGCTCAAGTTTAAAGAAACAAGTTCCTCACAAAATGCAAGAATTGCCGGAATTTTTCCACTCATTTTATTACTTGACATGTCGAGTTCCTGAAGCTTAGTTAGCAATCCGAGCTCTTTTGGTATTGGGCCTGAAAATTGATTATTGCTAAGATCCAAGTATAACATATCCTTTAAATTACCGAGTTCCTTGGGAATATCGCCGACCAACCGATCCATAGAGAGATTAATTCGTTCTAGCGTAATCGAATCTCCAAGTTCTTGGGGAATTGTACCAGTGATATTGTTTTCAGAGATGTCGAGGGTTCCCAGTTCTTTGAACTTACCCCATTTATCAGTTAGTTTCCCGTGAAAATAGTTCCTTGCAAGGTTTACATAATACAATTTTGGAAATATGCCAAAACTTTCAGAAATATCTCCGGTTAGAAAATTTCTTTCAAACCGAATTCTAATTAAATTGGAGCAATTTCCAAGGCTTTCTGGGATTGGACCAACGAAAGAATTGTCAAACAAACTGATGGATTGAATCTTTCCATGTAGGAACATGTTGTTAGGTAAATATCCAGAAAGTCTATTGTTGAACAATTGTAAACTCAAAAGAGACTCTAAATTACCTAGTTCATCTGGGATAGGTCCAGAAAGTCTATTACTTTCCAAGTTAAGTGTAGTGAGCAAACTCAGATTTGCAATTGAAGGAGGAATTAAACCATCTAGATGATTATCCGAAATTGCTAGATTTACAAGAGACCTCAAGTTCCCTATCTCATTAGGAATAGACCCAGAAAGTTCATTTTCAAACAAATAAAGTTTAGTGAGCAAGCTCATATTCCAAAATGAAGGAGGAATGGAACCATCTAGATGATTTTCAAAAATTTGTAGATCTACAAGAGACCTTAAGTTCCCTATCTCATGAGGAATTGGCCCAGAAAGTTCATTTTGATACAAATAAAGTTTAGTGAGCAAGCTCAAATTCCCAAATGAAGGAGGAATGGAACCATCCATTCGATTTTTGTAAATTGCTAGATCTACAAGAGACCTCAAATTCCCTAACTCATGAGGAATAGGCCCAGAAAGTTCATTTTCGTACAAATAAAGTATAGTCAGGAAGCTCAGATTCCCAAATGAAGGAGGAATGGAACCATCTAGATGATTTCCGGAACTGTCTAGCTCTACAAGAGACCTCAAATTCCCTAGCTCATGAGGAATATGACCAGAAATATTGTTTCCCCACAAATAGAATATAGAGAGCGAGGTTAAATTCCCAATTTCTAGTGGGATCTCTCTTGAGAATTGATTGTCAGAAAAATCAAGATGGACAAGTTTTGGGAGTTGACTGATTTGATGTGGAATGTGTCCAAAAAACTCATTTGTGCTTAAATCAAGCGAAATAAGATTGGGAAATGAAGAAAATGGGAACTTGTATAGTGTACCTTTCAAACCAGATGATGAGAGGTTCAACTTATTGATGCTTCCATCCGATTGACAAGAAACTCCAAACCAACTGCATGAAACTACATTTGTAGAAGAATTATAGTAATTGGGTGGAGTTAATGACCATGAAGATACGGACACGTGATTTTCAAGGCTAGATTTCCACTTGACGAGAGCATAATCTTGTTCAGAACTAGCAAACGTAGAAGTAGAATTGTGCAAAGTGGATTCGTTTGTTATTATAAACAAAGCAAAAACAATAAGGAATAGGTGTGTGAAGAGAGGATCCATATTTGGTTATTGATGTGAATGAAAAAAGGTGGTCGAGTACCTCTTAATTTATAGAATGAAAGACTACGGTGGCGTTTGTTTTTTAAGAGGTCCGAAGTCTGAAGTCTGATTTCAGTTCGGAAATGGTTATGAAATGCCTAAACGAATCAGACATAAGTGGTGATTAAGAGCTTAAAATGAAAAAAACAAACAAGGCCTACATGTTATAAGATTTGTGGTTTTATTTCTTTGTGGAAATTTAGAGCCATAGAAATTGATCGGTGTGGAAATACAATTAAAAATGAACATTTTTACCATTTGATTATTTTTTATTATTTCTTTTGTTGGAATTCCTACAAATTAAAATTTTGGGATATCTAAAAATTTCCACAAAAAAATTAAACGGCAAATGTTGTAATATGAGGTGTTCCATTCTACAAGTTACGAGGTATTATTCCTTATGGTTTTCCCTTTGTTTCTTATCACAAACAAATCCATTTTGTATACATTTTTTTTGAAATGTTCGTAAAATATTAGTCTTCTCTCTTCCCTTTTAATTTATGCACGATCACAGTACAGGTCGGTTCTTTGGTTTTGGATGCTTTGGACAGGGAATAAAAAAATGTCCCTAATTTAAGAAACATATAACACATATTTTTAAGAGTTTTGGAACCTAGTTGGACTCTCATATATATTTATAGAGGGATGCTACCTATTTTGAGAGAGAGTAGATCCAAGGCAAAAGAAATTCACTCAAATCTATCTATCTATATATATATATAGAGAGAGAGAGAGAGAGAGAGGTGGCTTCTTGTGTTAACCCAATAATTTGTGTTAACCGTGTTAACTCATCGTTCACTGGTGAACATCATGCTCGTTCACTAGTGAACACGATGCTCGTATACTGACGAATGGTGTTCACCGGTGAACGAGCATGCATGTATGGAACCATTCGTTCATTGATGAATGGTGTTCACCAGTGAACGATAATGGTGTTCACCAGTGAACGATAGGTTAACACGGTTAACACAAATTATTGGGTTAACACTTGAAGGGGCCTATATATATATATATATATATAAAGCAGGATCATTTGGGAGTCCACGTGACATTTTATTGGGAGTCCACATGGCATTTCATGATAATTTCTTTTTATTTTCTTGATTTATCTTTTTGTTCTTTTGTTCTTTAGGTTCCATTTACTTCAAAACCTTTCGTCTTCTGCAGTTACACCCTTTTCATCTTCTACATCTTTCGATTCATGGCGTCTTTAGAAGGCCTCATTCTTTCTTTCTCAATTTATATTTATGTCTTTATTTCCTCTCTTTTTTTAACAAATTTTCTTAATTCGTCTTAATTTATTAATTACTCATCAATTGTCTTTAAAACATTAGTTACTCTTACCTTATTATTACCGTTATGCCATTTTCTTTTTGTTTTCGTAAAACAATTGTCTTAATTTAATCACCAATTAATTGTTTTAATTAAAACATTAAATATCTTAACTTATTAGTACCGTAATTACCTCTCATACCACCATTTTCTCTTCTCCCAACACATGATTTATCTTCAAACCTGATTCCTGGCAAGAAATCTCGTATAGCGATATAATGTAAGGGTTTCTTTCCCCCACTTTTCTCTCAAATGTGTTTCTCATTTCTTTCGGCACATCAAACTCACACCCAAAAACATACGAATCATAAATCTATGAATGTGATTACTAATTTAGGTTTTTATTTGTTGTGAAAATATTTTAGGGTTTTTTGTTTATTTTTGTCTGCTCGGTTTACAAAATAAATGACAATTGGCGATGGAGTTGTCAAGAAGACATGGATGCTTATGTCTTACTAAAGGCTTTGATGACTTTCAAAAATACATGTTACGCTTCAACAACATCCTTTAACAACAAAGGTATCATATATTTTTGATTTCACATACATATATATATATATAGGGGATGGATCAAATGAGAACCGCTCCCTTTTAAAGGAACAAAGGAACAAATTGTAGACCACATATGATGTGGGTCCCACATAATATTAAATCATAAATGATTTAATATTACGTGGGACCCACATCATATCTGATCCACAAGTGTCCCTTTGTTCCTTTAAAAATGTAAAGTTCTCATTTGAACCTTCCTCTATATATATATATATATTATATATATATATATATATATTGATTTCATGAATTGGGTTTCATTTGATAAGTTATAAAGTGTAGTTTGTGTTTTTGATAAATCATGATGTAACTTTCGTTTCATTTGATAACTGTAACATCCACAACACATAAATCGTCCACATGGCACCTCCTTTTTTTTAGTTTTTTATTTAGACTATTTTTTTAATTTTCCATCAATCAATATTAGTCATTTATTTACATTTAATTCAAAACCTTTCATCTTTTGTAACGCCATCCTCCTCCCTATACACTTTTTTTTTCCTTTTGCATCTCTTAATCTATACACCTTTTTTTCCTTTTGCATTTCTCAATCTCAATCCATCAGCATCTTCATGAAGCAAGATTGAAGACAAAGAAACAAGAAAGATGACTAAAATCTTAACAACAATTCTGAGAAATGGAGTTTTCTTTGCAGACCACTTTATGTTACTATTTTAACTATGTGTAAGATCATAAACTTTTTTAGCTGTTCGCAATAAACACATTTTTCGGGAATATGATTTTTACTTTTTCTTGATGAAATTCGAAATGGTTTTCTATTAATTTTTGTCTTGGGTTTGTTTCGTTTTTTATTTAGACTATTTTTCCTAATTTTCCATCAATCAATATTAGTCATTTATTTACATTTAATTCAAAACCCTTTATTTTTCCTTTGCTTACTAAAGGCTTTGATGATTTTCAGGAGTACATGCTAATCTTTAACAACATTATTTAACAACAAATGTACCATATAATTTTGATTTCATATATATATATATATATTGAATTCAAGAAATGGGTTTTGTTCATTTGACAAATTATAACCTATATTTTATCTTTTTGATGAATCATGATGTAAGTTTCGTTTCATTTGATGAACATTGAAATGTTTTTTCTATTGATTTGTGTTTTAGTTGCCTCATGAAGCATGCGTTATGATTTTATCATTGATGAGTTGGGTCTATTTTGTTGGTTTGAAGTTAACAAATAAAAAATATTGTATATTAAAGGCTTTGGTAACCATAATATTGCCAATGTTTTTAAACTTAAATTGACATTTTTGAGGATGCTTTGTTTAGACAAACTACAAGTTATGATCATGTCTATTTTACCCATATTTATGATTAGTGTTTGAATTAATTTTGTTGAAGTTATGTCTATTTACTTTATATAGGCAAGTGATGATATTGAAGCACTTTCTTTCATTATATATTTTCACTTGAGGTTTTCTTTGATTAACTAACTTATATTCATATACACCATTTATTACAATTGATATCATCAATTATTATAATTGATATCCCTTTGTGTGTTTAAGCGTATGTTTATTTATATGCATAAAAGTGAGGATAGTGCATTTTAAGAGAAATAAGGAGGTTTCTTTTATTGTTTGTAATTAATGTTTTTGCTAATGATTACGTAAAATTGAAATATTTGAGAGACGTAAAAGATTATTAGGTGTTAAGAGATGTTTGTGTTTGTAACATGGATCAATATGCAATTAAAAGTTTAAATTACAATATTACATATATAATGGGTTTATACCGACTTACTTCATTTCTTGACTTTTTTTCAAGAACCTTAATGACTACAACAATCCACGGCGGAATATAGTGTTCACATTTAAGCGTTTGTTGAAGCAATGTGGAAAAAGGAAGTTGTTGCAAGTTTTGAAAGTTGTTATCAAAATTATGATTGAGAAGGTTGATTTCAATAAGAGTGCACATTCTTGATACATTATGTGGATTCTTTTGTTCTAAAAAGAAACATCAATAATTTTGAATGTATTTGAACTTCATTTGAGCATTGGAGGGTTCATTACTTTGTATATTCATTTGATAATTTTATTCGTTTAGTATTGATAATTATAGTGGATACAAAAGTTTAATATTTTTTTTTCATTATTATATGTATCTCAAAACTATTCAACAACTATTGAACATCAAATTAATTTGATTGTGACCGTCGCGCAGCGCGCGAAGCCAAAGACTAGTAAATATATCATCAAGATAACAGCAAATAAACATCAAGAAACTAAGAAAGAAAACATATCTAGGTTCAAAATTTGAACGAAACTAATTGGGATTTGAGAACTAAGAGTGAGAGCCAAGACCGGAGATAGAAGTTGAGTCACGATGAGAGGCTGAGAGACGACTGTCGAGAGCAATGGTGGGAATGACAGTGTTGTGTGTCATAGGTGAGGGGTAGAAGGCCAATTGTGAATCATGAGCGAAAATGTGAGAGCAAGAGGCCAAGAGAGAGAACATTTTTTGGAGAAAAAATCAAGTAATGAGCCTACTTCTGTTCTGTTTGGCCTAATCTATGTCTTGCAGATTAGGCCTTTCGTTGTTTTGTTGTATTTCTCATTCGCAATAACATAGTGTCTTTCCAAAAAAAAACCCTATTTAACTGTCGTGTTGTGATGTCCTTTGGGCTTTGATTCCCTGGGCAGCCGCCCTCTTCACCCAACAATCCGTGTCACAGTTTGAGGTATAATTTGTGTTGGATGTCACATTAGTGCCTTACACATTTATAATAATTAACTTTTGTAATTAAAATTTAAAAATAAAATTGAGAATTCTTGATGCTTATCAATTCTCACTTAGTTATGTCTCGTGTTAATAGCACTCTTTAAAAATCTAAAAAAGAAAAACATAATTACTTCAATAGTTAATTGATCAATTCCTTATTGTTTCATTTAGTCATTTCATTTATCGATACTTCATATTTTGCAAAACAATTTTTTTCTAAAGTATATACATTGTTATGTATTCAGGTCTAATTTTAAGTTGAAAATATTGTTGTGTATTTTGAATTATTTTACATTAACTTGTGAGCGCGTTAGGCCTGTTTATTGGACGGGTAAGGGCAAGTTTTCAAGACCGTAAAAAAGGGCTTGGATATGCTATTATTAAGCCGTTGGACAAGAAAAATAACATATGCCCAGCCCTGACCCGACCCGGATCCGGCTCAAGCTCGTAAATGATCACCTCTACATAACAATATTCTGAACAAGTATACTACATTTTTTCACTCTACCAAATTTAGAGATTCTTTTTTCCTTTCTCTCTCTTTTATAAGGAGTTTATTGTAGAAGCAATTTTTTTCTTTATCTTTAAAATTTCTAAAAATAGCATAGCTGTCAGATATACTCTAAATTTACATGTTTCATGCTTTGACGACTACCTAACTAAAATGTTCGACTTATCCTTTTTACCTCATCTAATTCCAAACCATTAGTATAAAACATTTCTAGAGTAAACTCGAACTTGCATGAATGTTGGAACTTGGAAGGGACGGACCAGAATTTTTTTTAAACGGTGGCACAACTTAACTATAAGAAACAAATATAATGACATTTTTCATAAAGTTGTCGTTGGTCTCTTTAATTCATTATTTTTCATATGTTAGGTCATGTGTTCAAGTCTTTTATTGCAACTTTTTTAAAAAGCATAATAAATCTTAAATTAAAAACTAAAAACTAGAAACTAAAAATTAAGAAAATGACACTAACAAGATTCGAACTCGGGTCTGGGATGGAAAAAGGCCTTGCAAACCAACCCTAGCAAATAAAACTTGTGTTTTTTATCGTAATTTCAAAATATATATGGTGAGTCGGTGACACACATCAAATTTATACGATAACACTTTTCATTACCCAATTTTTTTTTTACAGTATGACTGAAGGAATGAAATGGTGGCTTGTACATTGGAAAGGTATTTAAATGTGCATTCATTGTCTATATTGAGGAATCAACTTTTAAAAATCTCATTTTAGAAAAGATAAATTTGGACATTGGATCAAATAAATAAGACGTTTGAAAAGAATAGTTGGTTTTATTTTATATAAATTATCCTTATATTTATGTCATGGTTTTATTTTAAAGGCATTTATGTTATGGTTTAATATTTAATATGAACTAGTGTGGTCACCGCGTGTTGCGCGATAGCAATACACTTTTTAAGAAAGTATTGAAGTTAGATAAATACGTCGATGATCACGTTTTTACATTAAATTAATAAGAATCAGTGTTATTTATCATTCTTGGTTGTTCTTTTAATATGTATACACACACATACATAATTAGTTGATAAGTCTTATATATCAATTTTTTATTATATCAAACTTTGTAATTAATTCAAAAGCATAAAAACATGTGTGACACTATTGATTATAATCATTAGTTGTATAATGATAATTCTTTTGTCATAATAGATCCCCTATATATATATATTCTTTATAAAATATTTATATTCATCAAGTAAACACGATGTTGTTAAGTATATTAGACATATTATTGTATTGATTGTAAATAAGTTTATAGTTATATATTTATTCTAATTTTAATTGTACATATTAATTGTCATAATTTTTTATTTTACGTGTTGATTACAATTATATATTATTATATTAATTTTAATAAGTATTTTACATATGTGTTATGTTTATTTATTTTAATTATTTTCTTAAATGATTATAAATGTAATAAATATTATATTTATTAATGAGATAGATAATAATAATAACTATTTAATTATGTACATTGATTATAATCTTATTTATATATTAATTCTAATTCCATTTATATCTATATATATTGATTTTAATTGATTAGTAATTTTTTATTTTAATTTTGTATAATAATCCTAATATTATATATTTTATATTATTTGAAAATAGTAAAATCAATATATATATATATATATGGTGTACAAAAGAAAACTGATTAAAACTTATAGGACCAATTGTTTCGTAAATATATTGTTTTGTGAATAGTATAATATATATACATGTAAAGAGTGTTATGAAAGTAAAAAAATAATTAATAATGTCATTAATTATAATAAAATATATCATAAGTTTTGTGTAAATAATAATTAATGTTGATTATTTATAAAAATAGGATTTATGTAAATAATATTTAATGATAATTGATAACAGTCATTTAATCATATTAAATTATATAATGAGTGACGTGTAAATAATAGTTGATATCAATGATTATTCACTTATAGATAAACTATTATGTAAATGATAATAATAATAATAATAAATCATTAATTATATTATATGAAATTAGTATAAGTATTTTATTTATGAATAGTGAATGCAATGAACTTTTTTTACGTGTAAACTCAAAGGTATTAGATTAATGTAATTAATTCTCATCGTCATCTTCATTTTAATTATATATATATATAATAAGTTTTTATTATACTCAATCGTCATGTAAATAAAATGATTAGTAACATTTTAAATTTAGGAAAAAAATATAAAAGATGGGAATAAAAAAAGTTCTAAAATCTCAACGAAAGTCGAAAGAGGATTATATCACGATTAATCTTCTTGAAGTAAATCTGCAAAAAAAATTAACGGAAAAATAACATATTGAAGTTTACATTCAAAGTATACATTCAAAATTCAATTATCGAACCTTTGGGACCATCAAAACTCTATAACCGTTAACCTCTGCTAAGAACAAACACTCGATTCCATTAAAAAAAAACCTTAAAAAATATAGAAGAAAAAAATAAAAAAAATAAAGTGTAGAATCCCAACAAAAGTCAAGAATAATACCTAAATTAGGATTCTCATACTAAACCTGAAAAATGATCATGTTGAATAATAACAGTTCATAAAATGAAATAACAAATCAAGTGATGGAGAGAGGAAAAAAATTTACATGAAAAAAGATTTTGTTGAAGAATAAGGTTTGTAAAATGAAGATTACATCAAGTGACAAAGAAGAAGAATAATACCGATATTAGTATTTAGCAAACCTGAAAAATAATTTTGTTGAATAATAACAGTTAAAATACATCAAATGATAAAGAGGAAGAATATATTTATTGATGACAAAACATGGAAGGGTTTGGAGGTTTTACATGAAAAAAGATTTTGTTGAAGAATAAGAGTTTGTAAAATGAATAATACATCAAGTGATAGAGAGGAAGAATAATACCGATATTAGTATTTTCATAGCAAACTTGAAAAACGATCTTGCTGAGAAACGATCTTGTTGAATAATAACAATTAGAATAAATCAAATGGTAAAGAGGAAGAATAAAAGATTTATAGATGACAAAATATGAAGGAGCATATGGAAGGGGTTTAGAAGTTTCAACTCCCAAAAGGAAGATGAAAAGATTGAAGGTTAAACTTGTTAAAATTACCAAAACAACCCTATCATAATGAAGGTCATGTTTATAAGGACAAAAAGGTCTTTTACATATCAAATTTTTTAAAAAATCAAAAAGCTAAAAAAAAAGAAAAATAAGCTTCTAATATTTAGAGGATGACACCTCTGTGTTTTGTTTCTGCTTTAATATATATATATAGATATAGATTTTGATGTAACATATATCTCAAGATTAGTTGTGCTCATTATTTAAAACGAGTAGTGGAAGAATTTTGAGAAGGTTGTGTGGAATATTTTGTTAAGGTGGACGTCTTTCTTTCTGTAAAGAGT
Organism: Silybum marianum; assembly: GCA_036898165.1. Classification (NCBI taxonomy): domain Eukaryota; kingdom Viridiplantae; phylum Streptophyta; class Magnoliopsida; order Asterales; family Asteraceae; genus Silybum; species Silybum marianum. Next base: position 3,266,029 of record CM072535.1, on the reverse strand, counting down.
TTTACTTTGTGTTAATTTGGAAGTCTTCTGACTCTTTGTAAAAATAAACCAAATTGAGTTTATATTTCTATTTTGAAAACTAAGTTTTATATATTTTATTTTGTAGTCTCGAAATAATTAAGCTTTACAACCAATTTAGGGTATCGACTTAAAGGTCTAAGCATTACAAAACAAATGATTTTTACTTACAAAAATTACCCAGGAAAATTTCCGTGGATGATTACCAACGGATCACCCATAAAATACCAATAGTTCGGTAAAATTCAATGTTTTTCAAGGAAGTACCAACAGATCACCCAAAGAATCCGTGGGTAATTTGTCACTGATTTGAATTAGCGACCAACAATTTACCCACCAACTTTTGTGACGGTTTTGTGAGGAATCACCCTTTAACGACAAATTTCTTAGGGAAAAGTCCGTAGACAAAAGTCTTTCGTTTAGTATTGTAGTTAATGGTGCTAAAGGTATATATATATATATATATGTTAGGCCTTGGATCCTCTCGTGAAATTTTTTGACTTTCCTAAAAACTTCACAATCCATCTATTTTCATCTCATATAGCTTCGCATTCGCCTCGGTTTCTCCGCTTCATTGTCCTTTGTTTTTCAAGATCCAAGTGTTTGGTGAAAACAACGATGCTATTGTAAGTCTCTCCACCACAACAATGTTGTGTCTTTGCCGCCTTGTTTTGTGGCGGGAACTACATTAAGTTCTGGGAACAACCATATGGAGAAGGGTTTGGGTCGTAAATCTGGGAGTTGTCGAGTTGGAGAACGGTTTGGATTTTATTTTGAAATATAGGAGATATGTAGAGTTGTTCACGGTCAGTACGGTCCACTCTGCCCGGCCCACTTGGTTCGTCAGAAAAGTAGGCTTGGACAATCATTCTTGAAAAAATGTGTGGGATTGGGCTCAACCACTAAAAATTTGTGGGCGGGCTTGGACAATGAATTTTTTTTTTTGGACAACCTCTTCCGGCCCATTATATTATTATAGTTGATTAAATATTATATATAATTAATTATTTACTGTTTTTTATTAAAAAAAAATTTAGAAGTGGCTTTAGGTTGGATTCCCTCTATAGTACCAAGTGTCACTCAAATATATATAATATGTGATAATGTTATATGGAATCTCGATCTTGAAGTATTATGTGGATAAATATTTTTTTGTTGAAAAAACCCAAACTTTGAGAGTTGATAAATCATTAAAGAGAATGTTCATACGCCACATATTGTGAAACTATTTTTTTGATACGCTATGTGCATTTATATCCTTTAAGTCTTATTTTATGCTCGAAAAACATTATGTAATTTAAATGATATAACATAACTTATGATTCTATATAAGTTTCATTTTTCAAATGTAAAAGTAAAAAGCTCGTGGGCAAGCCCGGTCTGTTTATAAGGTGGGTACGGGTAAGTCCATAAACCCGTAAAAACAGGCTTAGGTTTTGCTATATTAGGCCCGTTGGACATAATAATTACGTTAGGCCCGGTCCAAGACCACAATTGATATCATCTCTAGAGATATGGTAATATAGTGAACTCGAAGAAGAGGTTTTTAGTCGTTGTGGTTTTCACAAGTATTGAGTTTGACAAATAATAAATGTGTGATTCTATTACCTGCAATACAAAATGAATTGTGATAGTGATAAGTAGAGTCGTATCCTTAGAAGTTCAGGAATGTATCATGTGTGCAGGTTTTTGAAAGCACTAAAAGGTTGGCGGTGGTGGATTATGAAATCATATTTAGTCATGTTATTAATCAGCAGTGGATCCAGGATTTTTGTCTAGTAGGGGGCACCTTTAAGGTAGACTAAAATACCGCAAAGTTGTCCGACGTGTTCTTAGCCTAACTCAACCGTTTCGAGGGATTTTTTAGTGTTTTTGTCCATTTTGAAGAACATTTTTTCGGTTTTTCATTGATTTCACTAGACTTTCTGGTCATTTTTGTTGATTCTAAAGTAATTTTTGGTTGATGGGGGCATAGGCGGGAAATTACTTGGGGGAACTATGGTTAGACTCTTTAACCTATGTAAAAGAGAGAAAAATTAATGGGGGACCCATCCCCACCTTTTGAATATTGCATTCACCCCTCTTATTAAATACAAGGCAGTAAAATAGTAACGAAACCTAGCGAATAACATTACTTGTTGATCAAACTGTATATCATAGACTTGTTCACAAGGGTATTTTCTCACTTCATTCAAGAATGGCTATAAGTATTAATATCACTAATATCTCGGAGTATAAACGATGAACTAGTTCTTAAACAGTTAACAACTTGTGGTTACGAGCATAGAATCAATTTGAACTAGATTTGACGCTAACCATTTAAAACTAGAGAGGAAAGTTCAAATGCGAACCCAAATTTGGTTGTGAACGTGAGGACAAATGAGAGCGTGACACGTGTCTGAATGTAGATTATCCAGACTGAATAAAACTGAATATAGTGTTTATTCAGACTGAATAAACACTATATTCAGTTTTATTCAGACACGTGTCGTGCTCTCATTTGTCCTCACGTTCACAACCAAATTTGAGTTCTCATTTGAACCCGCCCCTTAAACTAGATTATGACAAACGCACAACACAAAACAACTAACTTGGTGGTCATTTGATGTGTCGCTTGTTACTTTGACAATAAAATCAAGAACAATTAATCACAAGGCTTGTGACGTACAGGTTAAGACTTGTGGGGGATGAGGCTAGATAACCATCTACCCCAGATTCGAATCCAGGCGCAAACAACTTGTGACCACTGGGGAATTATCTCAGGGCTGCATGCTTTGTCAGGGATTAGTCTAGGCAAATGTCTAGGATACTCTTTCCAAAAAAAATAACAACAATTATGGATTCCTAACTTTGACTCAAATAACTACTCAAATTACACAATCCAACAATGCAAAAGAAATTCGAACAAAGGTTGCATAAATGGAAATCAAATAATATTGAAACATCAAAAAGTCTCTTTAACACAAATCCAAATCAAACATAATGAGTGATCCGTGAGCCTAGTGCATGGAAGTCATATTGTCAATATTCTTCACATATAATTGGTTATAGTTTTAGGAGGAAGTTTATCAATGATTTTGTGTTTAAATATAAATCATGTTTATATTAGTATATTTTCCAATAGAATATTTATGTTATTTCTGGTTAACCGTGGATGTCTGGACCAGTTTAAACTGTATCTAGAACAGTTGTAATAAGGCATATCATGTGTTGCATACATGAAGCATAACAGAAAGAACCATATACAGAAATCTATACTACTGATGCCTTGGATCAATTAGTGGTATTTTGGCTGATATTAAAGTTGAATTGTAACCATATGTACATTATATGTTCCAATATAGAATTGCCTTTACCGTCTCCATTATAATATGTCAGTATTTTGTACGATAAAAGTACTTACTAGTCATTAACAGCAGGGGGGGGTTCATTATGGAAGATCCACACGTTCTGCTTATTGCAAGATGTCTGATGCAGAACCAGATAAGAACCTACTCCACAAGCATAAGAAAACAGAAGAAATTGTAAATAGACCCTTTGAGTGTTTTTCTTTGTTTTGGAAATTTAGTTCCGTAAATAATGACCAAAAGACTGTAATATATCTAAATGGGAATAGAAATAGAAATGAAGATATATATATATAGAGAGAGAGAGAGAGAGGAAAGTTCAAATGCGAACTCAAATTTGGTTGTGAACTGAGGGTAAATGAAAGCGCGACACATGTCATATTCAGACTGAATAATGAAGGGCATTCAGAGTGAATGTAGTGTTATCCGGTCTGAATAACGTATGAACTTTGCCTTCATTATTCCGTCGTCTGAATATGACACGTGTCACGCTCTCATTTGTCCTCATGTTCACAACCAAATTTGAGTTCTCATGTTCAAATTTTAGTCCCTCTCCATCCCAAACACAAGAAGAATTCAAGAAGAATTGTCTTGGTTGTAGATTTAAAAGGATTAGCATGTCAAGTATTTTGGAACTTATATAAAGTAGAGACATCCATTCCAATTTTAAAATTCCTGTAAAGTTTATGAAAAGCAGGATACTTTATCTTCTAAACTGGAGACATATACTCTATTTTTAGGCTATGTTATGCATGTTTATAAGGAACACATTAAAGGAATAAGGTCGGTTTCAGATATTACCTCTAGTCAAATGCATAAGGGTCATCTGCATATGGATTCAATGATCCTTCTGAGAATAGATCGCCTATATTCGGAGGATTTTGTTGACTCCCTCCCTTAATTCTCTGTTCAAAAATTTACATTACAACCATTAACTATATACAAACCAGTAAACATTGATAATTGAAATTAAAACACAAGCTGAATTGGTTGTTTTTGCCCAATTTCCTCCATTTTCTGAATTATAGTTACCGTGATAACATCTCTAGGGGTATTAGCTTTTGGTGTTCGTCTCTTGTTCTTTGTTGGATCCTTCCAGAAAAAAAAAGTAAAAACAAAATGTCAATATATATATAAATATAATAAGCAAAGATGTGAAGGCATTTGGTTTCAGATGGAAGTAAAAAATTGAAATACCTGAAACATGATTGTACTTTTTGTCTTTCGACGCTTTGTGATTGTTCTACCATGGGATGTTTCAACTTCATATTCATGGTGGGTTACCTGCCATTTCCATCATAACAGACCACAAACAAGTAAACAAGAAATAACTGAACTACACATTTAGCCAAACTCTTTAATGGTATGCAAGATTTATTATAAGTAAGATGTAAATTAGAGAGTATTTTACCTTTTTACTATGCTTGGGAATGCTAATAACACTTCCTGTTTTTGTCTTTTCTGCTTTTTTCAACATGTTTGACACTGGTGATTGTGTTACATTAATGTAAGGTAAATCCTACAAACAAGAAAAAGATAACTTGGATCATAAGAATAATATGCATATTTATGTAAAGGAACATAGTAAATGATAATATGTGTATATATATATATATGCTTATTATATGTATCACCATTTTCCCATCTTCTCTTCTAACCATAGTATGACTGCTTCTTTTGGCATCATCAGGATTTCTCAGCTTACTTGATGTAGTGTAGTTCTGCAATAAATAAATAAATAAATAAAAAGAACTCGATAAATGATTCAATATAATGTAAGTACTTATTCCAAGGCTAGAAGTTGCACTAAGTTTCTTTTAACAAATATATATATATGAGCACCAATTCCATATAGTTAGGCAAGCTCTCACAAAGCCTACTGGAAATGTAATTAGTTAAATTACACAAGAAGATGTAGGAGGTCACATTTTAATAATTACAATTACTAAGGTCTTTTTAAGTGTGTTTATTATTAGCTCACAAAGTAATTGGTAAAAAAACATGATTGCAGTGATAATGCTGTCTGGGTAAGAGGTTCGGTCTGGTTAAGCGTTAACTGAAAATGGTTGTTTACCAAATGTCTGTGTAAGCGCTGACTGAAGCACTGACCGGGTCAGAAATCTATCTGAATCTTGGTCAGCATATATGTGGGTCCGAGTGTGTTAGTAAACGACATCTCTTCTTACCGGGTAAGAACCTCTTACCCAATAAGAGGCCGTCAGCATATATTAAACAGACCCTTAGTTGCAATTATGTATTGTGTAGATTTTAAAATACATCGCTAATGTTGTTTAATTGTTTGTCTATATTTCTATACATACCTTTTTTGAGGTCACTTCTTGGTCTTCTTGGGGCTCATCGCCCATTACTTTCCATTGCAACTGCAACAAAGCTCTCTGCCTCTCCTCCTGTAATAAATTAATGAGAAAAAGAGGTACAGCTAGCCTTTTTGTAAAATTATAAAGAATATATATATATATATATATACCTTGTTCTTTTGGATATTTAGCTCCTCTTCAAGATGCCTACACTCCTCTTCATGTTGAGACCTCAAGTCCTTTAACTCAGCTTCATGTTGATTCTTGAGTAACTTGGTTTTCTAGATAAAGTGGCAAGTTAGCAATTTGAATTCAGATTTCAGCCACAGATAAGGATTTACCTCTCTTAATTCATTCTCGGCCTGGAGTTGCACCCTTTTTAACTCTTCACAATGATTAGATTTTAGATTTTCTTCCTTTTTATCATTCTCCTGCCGTATTTTATTAACCTACAATATATATATATATATATAATGTCAATTAATAAGTTTTATAGTTTACATCCAATATACAAACAATAGTTTTCTTGCTTAAGTTAAAGCCTATTTTCCATACATACCAAAGCAGTGTGTTCTCTCTCTATCTGCATCAATTGCTGTTTTGACTCCTCTTTACATGCTGACAGCTTTTCGTCACATTTCTTTTCAATATCTATAACTGCTTTTTCAGCCTGAGAATTTAAAATAATCATGTATGATCCAACAAACTTCAAATTAGTGAAACAAAAACCGAAGGGCTATTGGCCCAGTGGCATCTGGGTTAAGGGTTCAATAACCCTTTGGTGAGGAGTGTGTGTGAGTTTTGCCGTATATATATATAGGGGCGGATTGAAATGAGAACTCAAATTTGGGTGTGAACACGAAGACAAATGATAGCGCGACATGTGTGATATTTAGACCGAATAATTAAGGAAAACATTCAGACTGAATGTAGTGTTATTCAGACTGAATAATACTACATTCAGTCTCAATATTTTCTTTCATTATTCAGTCTGAATATGACACGTGTCGTGCTCTCATTTGTCCTCACGTTCACAACCAAATTGAGTTCGCATTTGAACTTTCCTCTATATCTATATATATATATATAATACTTTAAAAAACAGTGAAAGAAGATATTAAATGGCTGACCTTTTCTTTCTCAAGATTAACGCATTCCTGTTTCTCCACTTCATACTTCCTTCGAATATCATTAATAGCCTATTATAAATTCAGTGTCAGTTTGCCTCATCATCTGAAAAGTTGACACATGAACAAGAGACCTTACCTGATCATTCCTCTGAGAAATTTCCTTCAAATGCCTCGAGAGTTCTAACTGTTTACTTTCTAACATCTGATCGTATTGCTTCTTAGCATCTGCCACATTACCTTCAGCTTCAACCAGCAACTTCTGAGTCTATAAATTATTTTAAATAATGTCATACTAGAGTAAAAGATAAAAACTCTATCCATGAAAATAAAAGAAAAAAAAGAAAGAAAAAAGAAAAAACCTCTGCTTTTTGATCTTCCAGTTGTTTCTCTCTTTCCTTAAATTCCAAAACAACCTGTTCCTTCTCCTGTAGTAAGCTATGAAGCTCATTCAGCTGCTTTTCGACTGAATCTACATGCTGTTCATGCTTAACAATCTCCATTTTCAGAGTATCTATATCCTCTTCCTTTTTATGTATCTCTGATTGAAGATTTCTAATGCTCTCTTGATTCTCAGTTTCAGATTCTGAATACTTTTTCTGAAAATCTTGCTGCATTTTTAACAATTCATACTAATTAAACATAATATAACATCATACTGATAAACTTTCTAGTGATATATAAAACAAGTGTTCACCATTTGTATCTCTGATAATCTAGAAGTTTCAGATAAAGATCGAATTTCATCCTCCAATGTGGTAATCAAGTTACCCATTTCACCCTTCTTCAAAAGAAGAGTTTCTACTTCATATTCTAACCTCCGAACCTTCTCTTCCGCCAGGTGGCATTCTTCCGCATGCTGGGCCATGGTAAATTTTTGATCATTTTCGAGCTCACTGATCTTATTATTCAGCTCTAAATTGACCAGTTGGATTGCATCTTTTTCTGATATCGTATTTAAAAACTGACTATTAAGTCGATCGAAATTTTGTTGTGCCTTTTGTGTTGTAAGTTTGTTTTCTTCTTGAACCAACTCAAAGCACGAAGAAGAGAGAGCCTCGAGTTTAATAACTTTTTCCCAAAATGTTAGACTTTGTGTATCCAAGTCTGTTAGCTTAACAGTCAGCATCTTCACAAAGTTTTCTAGGGTCTCGATCTCCTGCATTGCTTTGTTTAAATTCTCGGAAAATTTCTTGTTACTTTCTATAAGATCAGTATTCTCTTTCTCCTTTTTTTCATTCAAGTTATGCATGTCATTTAGCTTATCTTCCTTTGATCTTAGCTCAAGTTGCATCTCTGTCAATTTAGAGTTCAAACTCTCTATGGTTGATTCATTAGCTGTTACAGCTTCTTCAAAGTTCTTGATTAGATTATCTGCAAAATATAAATAAATTAAGATTGAAACAATTTTTAAATTTTTAACTATTTCCCACACCAACACATGGAAATAAAGTTTAACAATACTCATTATGTATCTGATTTTACGAATATAACAAGAAACATAGTCGTACACAGGTTACCAGTAAACCCTAACCTCCTTGAAGGTCAAGGGATCATACCTCACCAAAGGTGAGGAGTGTGTGTGAGTATTTTCTGTGTGTGTGTATATATATATATATATTATATATAGAAATAGAGGGAGGTTCAGGGGAAACGCTAAAAAAAAGGAGAAAATTGAAGAACACCCTGAGAGCCCTCCATCCGGACGCTATGCACAAATGCATACAAGCGATTGAAGTTGTTTTTTCTATGCACCGGTGCATATATATGCATTAGTGCGTATGCACAAATGCATGTTACAAATTACCGGTATGCATTTGTGCATACCGTCCAGATGGAGGGCTCCCAGGGTGTTCTTCAGTTTTCTTTTTTTTAGCGTTTTCCCCTGAACCTGACCCTATAGAAATATATATACTTCAAGAGAAAACACTAAGCACATTTCAAGCACAATCACCTTACCATCAAACCATCAGTCGTGTACATTTTCTATTGTCATCTAAAATTGTTATTATAGATACAATCTGCAAAAAGTAGAATGAAAGAACAGGCCTCTACATCCTCTCTTAAAATTAAACAATACCTTTTTCATCGGTAAGACTGACAACTTTGCATTGTTCATCTCTAAGTTGTTTCTCTATGTTTTCCTTGTCAATGCCAAGTTCATTCAACTCCTTGTCACCTGCAAGAAAATTACCACATTCAAAGAATAAAAAAGAAACTGAATTTTGACAAGCCCAAAATGCAGCCCTTATTGGATTATCAGTTTATTGAACTTTAAAACAGTGGGATTTAACTTACGAATCCTAATAGTTTCTTGTGATGATTCCAGCTTCAGAGACAGAGAATTCATCTGTTCATGCAGATTGTCAAGAGCTACTGAAGTTTCAGACAGCTTATTTGTGAAAAGGACTTTGTCTTTCTCAGCTGTGGAAACAGAACCATAATAATTATGTCCATATTTGTATCATGATATAGAATCAAGGATCAATAATAAACCTCTTACCATCCTGAACCTGATCAGCTAAAAGATGTAAGGTTTCAGTAAGTTGATCACATAATGTCTTTGTAGAAGAGAATTTCGACTCTAGTCCTCTCCAAAGTTTCTCGTCTTCTTTGTGCTTCACTTTAAGCTTTGCATTTTCATTATAAGCATTCTGCAATTTTTCTTCCAAAATACGAATATGATCTGATAGTTTCTTCAGCTTAGAAGTCTGCATCCATTGCAGTATTTGATCAGAGTAGGTTTCACACCCAATACACGTGCTCAAAGGATTTCAGGGAAGGCTTTATGTACAAACAGCTTATGCATGTAATGATGAGACAACTGTGACTCTAAAGGACATTGCTTGGGTGTCCATAGCCGTCCCAAGGCTCAGTTTTTACTGTCTTACATGCAAATGAGGCGGCAGTCATTGACAACATGATCAATTAATCCGATTGATCATGCTCTATTATCCAAAATCAATATGGAGTCAGTGGATCACTTATTTATGGTCTGTGCATTGGAGTAGTATTCTTGGCTGGATGAACTGGTCATGCTATCTACCCTCCTCACTGAAGTGCATTTGAGGTTATGGAAACTAAAAAGGACTGTCCGAAAACAAGGATAAGCTGTTTCACACTATACCAGCTGTGACCTGTTAGGTGATCTGGGGCTGATACAAACAGTAGTCTTTAAGCATATAGAGAAACCAAAGGTAGCACACTAGCACTATCCAACAAGTTCCAGGGCATCCTATTCGAATAGTGCAAAGTGACGTGCAAGATGAAAGACTTTCTGTTTTGGAGTTAAGCCATTGTTTTACTTGTTAGGTTTGGCACTATTTTTGTAACTAGAGTGTATACTACCTAAATACTAGTCTCTTCTCCCCTGTATTTTGCCTTTTATTTAAATAAATGCTTTCTGTTGAGCGTTTTACCAACAAAACACACGCACATACATACATATATATATATATGTATACACACACACCTGCACCTTACACATTCCAAAAAGACTATCATAAGTAAAATACATTTGTAATGCAGCACCTACAACATTGGAGACACAGAATTACACATCGATTCATCCAAATTAACAGTAAGACACGGAGATACTTAGAAGGAGATAGAAAGACGTTCATCATACCGCCAAGTCAAGATCTGTTTTCGCAGAAGCTTGCTCCTTGACCAATTTCTCTATAAGAAGGAAATCCGTCAGATAAATGAACATAATTTATATTTGAAAACATTAAAATCAATAACTCAAGAGTTCCAGTCCAAAAAACCTGCAGTGAGCTTCAAATTGGCGAAACTTCCTGATGAATTTGAATAGGAAGGTTGCCGTGAAGATATCTGGAACGTTTTTGCAGCTCCCAAACTTGACGATCCTAACGACGATTTGAACTGATCCAAGCTCTTTATGCCTGATAATCCTACTAGCTTACTCATTTTTGCAATCAAATTGCACGATTTCACAGAAATGTAAAGGTTTTCGGATGATCAACAGCTTCAGCCATTGAAATTTCGTGAATCATCAACTAAAAACTCAACGAATAACAGAAGAAAGTAATAAGTAGAGAAATCGCACGAAACCCTAGAAATTGTGCTCCGGAAGAGTTTGTGCGCAAATGAAATAGGCGCCAAATAATTTATCAATCTCGGGTATTTATAGGTGCAAAACGGAGGCGGTTATAGGTAACATATAAAGGTGACGAATTAAAATCACTTCTACGTGTTTTGCTTTTAATTCATATGTGAATATTATGTTATTATTTTATCTAATTATTTTTAATTTTTAATAAAATAATATGTAAGTTTGCATAATAATAGATACAAAATAAGATATAGAATTTGAAGACTTTGAAAACATAAGATAACAAAAAAAAGGAAACATAAAACAAATAAGGAAATTTGTACAGAACAGATATCAAAGAGAAAAACAAGCCAAATTCAATAAGAAACAGGCAACAAAGCAAACTAGTGGCTAAAATAGACAATACAAAAAGTAAAAAAAAACAACTTAACCTCAATGAGTAGCAAAAAAATGTAATATGTATTTCACATTGACTGTGATGATAACCATATATGGATGATCCAATTCAACAATGAATTATTTTTATAGGTTTATGTTAAAAAATATTTACAAAGTATAACACCCTATATTTCATTACCAAGTAATCTTGGTATGTTGATTTACATGGAAATTGGATGCATCATCTACTTGTATATATGTTTAAGTTAGTTGTATTTTGGACTAGTAATGTAAGTCAAAGTTTTATGTAGGGATCAATTATGTACAAAAGAAACTTGAGTTTAGGACTAAAAATGTGAAGAAATTTCTATATAGGAACCAATTTTGAGTTAGGTCATAGATGAGGGGTCAAGATTGGACAAATGGGATATCTTTTGCCAAGTATTTATAAACTCTAATTTTCACCCAAAACCTTTTATTTTTCAAATTACCTCTCTCTCCAGAATGAAACTCTCTCATCATCCAAACCTAAGGTTTGATTGATACTTTCTCATGCAACTAAGAAGATGAGGATACTTTGAAGAACTGAAGCTAAACCATTGAAGAGAAAATAAAGACTCAAGGTATACTTCCATAAATTTCAAGGTTTGTATGCTAAATTAATGATTTGGGTATGAATTATGTTAGGATTAATAATCTTTAGATGTGTAAGATAAACCTTTATTAGATGATGTTAGTTTCTATGTTTTGTCGGTTAAAGAAGTGGGGAATTAAGTTTCAAACATTTGTTTGTGGTATGGATATGATATATAGTTGATTCATCATAGTTTTACTAGCAAATATATTCAAAAGAATTTGTTTTGAGCTGTGTAAAGAAAACATAATACTGTTGGTTCTTTAAAAGTTATATAAAATCACTTGTTAATCCGATTAAGGTGTTCTATATATCTTTGGAAACGTTTCTGAGTCTTTTACAACTTTGTGATTTATGTCCAGAGCTGATTGTAACTCCATAAAAGTCAAAATAGTGAGTTTCCAGAATTCGTCTTGTGCAAAAACGAGATTTACACACTGTTTTTAGAAAATTCGTATAAAATCGGTCTTTTATCCAAATGGGATGAATCGAAAACGATTGAAACCCTAAGGAATAGATCTACAACCTTTGGTTGAACATTGACACCTGAATGTACCTCTAATTATGATAAAAAAAAGGCTCAAAATGAAGTTGGTACAAAGTTGTCAGGTACAGGGGATTATGTTGCATTTCTTGTTTGTACTTTGTGCTTTAAGAATTTGTATGTGTTAGTCCCCAAAGAGAGATGGCTAACTAAGAGAGGGTTTTGTAGAAGGGGGGGTTGAATATAAAACACACAGAATATACTCTTTTTAAATTTTTTAATATAAATATTAAAAATTTACACACAGATAGTTTGATGCGGAAAAGAACGGGCGGAACTATTCTATCAAACTAAACACACGGTATAACGATAATTAACTATTACACTAAGCAAGTTAAAACAATACTGTTATAGCACACAGCTTTGCCACAGTCAAACAAATAATCACTCAAGATTTGTTGAAAGCGTGAGATTTACGGGAAGGACTTCATCTCCTTTTATAGTGTCCATGCATGGGATGCGAGTGGACGGTATCAAGGTTTCATTAGGCCGGAAGATTATACGATGGACAAAGGAAGAGACCACTTCCTTTGTACTAGAATAATGGATGAACCATTCCTTGTAGCACGTAATGTCAGATAACTTTATCTTCTTTTCTTCATGCTCTGTGAAGTCCCATCAAGCCTTTTAGCTAAAAGACAAATATTCCTTTTATAAGAATAAAAGAGAATGTCTTTAATTAAGGCTTGGTGCCCAAGTTCTTGCTGGCTCACGTGTCTTGCAATTGATGTGAGTCAAGAACTTATCTCTTTGAAATTGCTAAGTGATACATCTCACAATGTATCACATCGGTGGATACCTTATAAGGCTGGAGTTGATAAGTGTACACTTTGCTTGATAACTTCTTCTTTCACTAAGTGACAAAAGTGTATACCCTTGTGAGTTGATATCACAGCCTTAGAAAATATACCTGCAATTTCGGTGACCAAGATCATAGTGTCGGTGACCATGACATCAAACTTGATGAGCTCATCTTATTTGATGTCCTTAGTACTTTTGATGACTTTTGAGTGTACCATAGGTGACCCACTATATTGGTGACCCAATCTTGACTTGGCAAGATGGTCTGAATATTGAAGTTGGTTGATACATCCAAAATTCCACTTTTTGATGTACAACCCCTTGATTGAATAGTCTTTGACTCTTCAATACTTGAAGCATATTTCAGACCTTCAAAAGAACCTGTAAAAATTCATTCATATAAAGGAAGGTGGTTCATCACCAAATCATCGGTGACCCAACAGTATGTATGTAATCCAATCCCAATCATGTCTAAACTTATTCAGGACCAATATTAGTATAATAAAGGAGCTTTAACAAAGGGATAGGAGCTATGTGCATTTGTAAAACTCTAAGGTAACTTGGAATGACATGGCTTAAATTTTGGAACATCTGGAACGTGTAACATTACACCGATTACCATCTAAGGTACATATATCCAATTCTTGTGACTTTTCATAGTCATTATTCTACTATCGAGGTAATGTCTTATCTTATTCGCTATCAAGACATCTATCACTTAATCCCTTATTTTCAATTCACTAAACCATATTCGACCATTTTGAGTTTAAAAACTCCTCTAATTGTTGTTGTCGAATATGTCTATGGCCATGAATCTTATTTAGAGCTATTATCATAGTTGTGGTTATTTGATATATTCAGTATTGGCTAGTTGAGTTTGAGTTGAATTATCGTTGGACTTGATCCTTCTGGATTTGAACCGTTTTCGGATTTGAACCGTTTTCGGAATTCTATTTTGATATGTAGCAGTTAAAAATTAGATGTTTTGTGAGATTACCCCTTTCACATTGAATTAACGTGTTTTTAATTATTTGATCATTTTGTGCTTTAAGGCACAACATCGAGGACAAGGATTCGTAACGCCTCCATGACGGCTATAAATTGTCATGGCGTCCTCGCTATTCGAACCCCAATGTCAATAAGTGGGTCTGGCTTTCCGGCCAATTTGAGGGCGAACAGATCGATGCTATAAACCGTTGTCGGGAGCCATATTCGGGAACTGTTTTCGGGAGCCGGTTATCGGAACGGATTTGAATGTACTGCCCTACACTCATTTTTCATTGTTCGAGTGGTCCATACAACCCTCGAGCCCAATTGATTTTCTTATTTTTTAGTCAATTCTCGACTATTGATTTGATGAAACTTTTTAGCTTACCCAGTTGAGGTATTTCATGCAAATTGTCAATCTGGTTATCTGATTTCTTTTAATTATTATCTTTTTATTAACTCGATTATATACTTGTGATCTTTGTTATTTTAATTATATATATATATATATATATTCTCTGTCCTATAACATACACTCACTCACATTCACAATTAAATATGTACACAAGGTGAACATGGTGTGAACTTGATGAAAAAAAACTTAAGAAAAAATTCGTACTAGGACGTTCACAAGTGGTAGGTTTATAATTAGTTTTGTTGCTTTAATTGGTGTTCACGATATGTGCAAAAACTCTACCAGATCTCGTACATTTAGAGTATGTTCACAAATTATAACAGTATTTATAGAAAAGTGTCTGCAATGTATTATTTTATGTGCATATTTAATTGTTTTTAAAATTAATTTAGATTTATATTTTTTAATTAATTTTTTTTGGTCTATAGATCCAATTTAGACATGTCTTGTATCAGTTAAAAGAAGGCTCCTAGTAATATATGAGTAACATGTTTTGCATCAATTAACGACTTACTATTGAAAATTTTAGCTTTGATATATTTATTATCAATAAAAGTATCATAATTACTTAACCTATATACTTATCTTGGTCCTAACCAAGTATTTATATAAATAATCAAGATCAAAACAAACCATTGACGTGATTGAAGCTAAAATCTATTAAGACCAGTATAGGATCCAAAATTTGCTTTTTTTTAAAAGAAACATTGTAGATATGTCTCATTTATAAAGCAATCATTTGTAGCTTTTCGTCATATCAACTTTTCTTGTGATCAAAGAAGCTTCAATTGCTTTTATAGCGTCCCCATGAAGTGCAGGTCGTGACACCACTCAAAGGTTCAATCGGAGCTAGAAACAAGAACTCGTGATGATGTTTTGGATCCTCTGGATGCAATATAAAAACTGAATTTTTTGTGGTCAAGATAAACAGCTTATTTTGATTTTCGGGTTGACCTCATCTTTTAGAGGACTAGAGTGGGTCTCTTTTTACGATCTACCATATGTTTCTATTGACTACTTTTTCTTACTTGTATACCATACATGAAAAGTTGTTTATCAAACATTTTTACGACTTATTCTTAATTCCGACTTAATACCGACTTATGATCAACTTATAGTTTTTTAATCATCAATTCAACTAAACAGAAGAAAACTTGTTTGGATATATTACTAAACCCTTTAATATCAATTCATAAAATACTAGTATTTTACTTTTGGTAAATAATAAAATAATATATTAGTAATTTAATGTTAATAAATATTTTAAATATTTTATAAAAAGCATAGTATAAAGTTGGGGACAATGGATCAACAAAATTACCCTTAATAAGTTATTACTTACCTAGCACTTGACTATTGTTCAACAACCCATTTTGACAAACGAATCATATTCGTGGAAAACAATAACCTTAAACACTGAAAACAGGGACCAAATTGAAAAATATTTGTAGTTCCAGGACCAGTTTTGTAATCTAACCATTACTCAAGGGTCACAATTGTAACTTAAACATTAAAGACAAAAGTTCGTGAACAATAAATATATCAGCCATTTAATTTGTTAAATTTGGCACGTCAACAATTTTTTTGTTGATTATTATAATTTTATAAATTTAATTTATTAAATATGATTGTAAGAATATATATTATTATAATAATTCTAAACAAAATATGCTTGTAAAATAACTTATAAATTAACTTTCAACTAATAAGTTAATTATTGGTTAATAAATTACTTGGTAAACCATAAGACTTGTAGCGTAGTGATTAAGATCATGAGGGATGTGGTGAAAATATTTCAATTGTCCAGGATTCGAATTTCGATGTACACAACAACTGTAGTCATTGAATTTGTTAGATTGATGTTTTTGCAATAATAATTTGTCAGGATTAGTCCAGACATAGTCATGTTTAGGTTATGTTTGGCAAAAATAAGCTAGTTTATAAGCTAGCTTATTTTTAGTGTACACATTTGGTAAACCATAAGCTACCTTATAAGTTAACTTATAAACTAGTTTATTTAAACGCTAGTTGGAGTAGCATTTTGAGAGGTTATTGTCATTTTTTTCAATTATAACCATCATTAATATTAATTATTAATATTAAAAAATTATTTGAAAAAATATAAAAGATGGGTTTTAAAATAAAAAGAAGGCGTAAAAATAATTGAAAAAAGGGCTTAAAATAACTTTTAATACACAATAATAAGCAAATTAAACTTTTTATTTAACCTAAGAAATAAGTTATTTGGTCGACTTAATTTTAGAATTAGCAAAATCTTATAATTTACCTTTTGATCCATTATTAATTAAATGTAAAAATAAATCCATTTTTACATAATGAGCATAAATTGACCCCTTAATTACAATTATCTTTTAAAAAGAATGTCTCGAAAAACTGATAAGATATAATGAACTTGTTTGTATTGGTGTTCCTTATTTTTAAACAACAAATACTGATGTTTTATAAATAATTAAAAACATTTAATATAAAAACAGTTATAACTTTTATTATTTTATTATTGTAAATTATATGGAAAAGAGTTGATAAGCAAAGGTGATGTATATATATACCAAATCACCTTCTTTTGTTTTTCTATCACAAGAAACCAAATATTTGAAGAAATGGGAAGGTCTCCTTGTTGTGATGAAAACAACCTCAAAAAGGGTCCTTGGACTCCTGAAGAAGATCAAAAGCTTACTGATTACATTCAAAAACATGGCCATGGAAGTTGGAGAGCTCTCCCTAAACTTGCAGGTAATTAATCAATGATTCTTCGGTATCCGATAGATTTTATGATAGAACTGTATATACCGGTTTGCGTTAATACTGTGAATCTTTTAGACGTTGGATTTGGATAATGATCTTGTCAGAAGAATAAACGTGTAAGATGATTTATTAGACAGACTGTAAATTAAACTCGTGTTCTGTAAATCTTGATTTGTAGGTTTGAAAAGATGTGGAAAAAGCTGTAGACTGAGATGGACGAATTATTTGAGACCTGATATCAAAAGAGGGAAATTCTCCGAGGAAGAAGAGAGCACTATTCTTCACCTTCACTCTGTTCTTGGAAACAAGTAATTCGTTATAACCTTTAGTTTTCCTACAAAGTTTCATTCATTCAATGTTTTAGTATACGCTTTTTTTTTCTAAAAAACAAAAAATATATTGAATGAAAAAAACTTTGAAATCTCGAAGATTATAAATTAATAGGCTGACGTCAATTCTTATTAATTTATTAATTTTATACCTTTTTCTTGTTTTCGTAAAGGTGGTCTGCAATTGCAGCACATCTGCCAGGACGTACAGATAACGAGATCAAGAATTACTGGAATACCCATCTGAAAAAAAGGCTCATCCAGATGGGAATTGACCCAATTACCCATCAACCGAAAACCGACTTATTTTCTTGCTTGCCACAACTAATTGCCCTAGCAAACCTAAAAGAATTGCTTGAACATACTCAATTAACCCATAACCTTCAATACTTCAACCTTCTCCAACAACCCGCTATCGCCCCTAATAATCCCGAATTAAACGCGATGAATTTGATGCTTACAAACCAAGAACCAAACTCATATTTTTCAAATAATTTTCAACAAGAATTAGGTCAAGAAAGGGTAGAAATGTCCAATTTTTTTCCTGTTGAAAATGCTTCTATTGGTGATGGTTCTCAACCACTCCAACAACAACAAGTCATCCCTTTCATGAATGTAAAAACAAGTGATGATCATGAGGTTGTGGGTCAGTGCCAGATGGGACAGATGAGTGACAAATCAGCATCTTCCACGTGGAACCCTCTTCCACCATTGATGAACAGTACTACTTCAAGCAGCACCGTCAGCTACGGTGGTGGCAGCGGCGGAGGTGGCGGAGGTGGCGGTGGTGGCGGTGGTGGCGGTGGCGGAGATTCTTTATTTAACTGGCCTGATTTTCTGTTTGAAGACTCTTTCTTGGAAGAGAATTTGAGAGAAATATGTTGAAATTTGGAAGTGTGCATTGAAAGTTGTACGTTAACCAAAAAACTAGGTCTTGGATGTGCATTGCGGGTTGTACCATATATATAGGGATGATGTTTCCATGCATGGCCATGCATGCATGCGATTTTTTATTTTATTTTTTGTGTATTTTTAATGTATTACGTGAATAGGAAGCCAACGACCATACGAGGGTTTTTTTCTTTTTTGATAAATATTATAATCAAATACCTGAGTTTTACTTGTAAAATATATAATTACATTCCTTGCACAATCTTTATGATATTTCATTGATTTTTTTAATTAATCATGAGTGTTCGAATCAGTTTGTATATATCAACCAGTCTTATGGGATTACTCCTAAAAGAACCGTAAGAAAAATACTGAGTGGCTCTGAAATGAATCTAACTAGCGATCTATATACATGAGACAGAGCCCCTAATTAATCAATTTGTGTATGAATTATAAGTGTTTAATACACTTCAAAACAAATAACTTTTACCCACAAAAATCATCCAGGAAAATTTCCGCCAGTGATTACCACGGATCACCCATAAAATACCGATGGTTCGGTAAAATCCGATGTTTATCGATAAAAAATACCAACGGATTACCCAGAGAATCCCTGAGTACGTAATCTATCACTGATTTGAATTATCCACCTACAATTTACTTACTAACTTTTGTGACGGTTTTGTGAGTGATCACCCTTTAGCGACAGATTTCTCAAAGAAACATATGTCGGTAAAAGTCTTTTGTTTTATAATGGTAGTTTGTTATTAACGGGTTCCAACTGATTTTGTATCGTAATAAGAATTGATTTAAAAGATATTATATCAATGCTATTGTTTTCTACTTCGTATTGTTGAAATGTACATGATTTTTGTTGGTAACATTTCTACCTTTGATATAATATTACGAGGATAAGTTAGGTTTATTCATCCTATTAATAATTTTATATTGCAATTTCGGCTTAAATACATGTTCCTGTATGTTTTTATATATATATACAATACAATTATAAACATATATTATAGATGTGTGTCCATGTACTTATGTGCATATGAACAAAAAAGCCAAAAATAATTTGAACTTTTCAATCAACCTCGACACAACATTTGTATATATATGGCATTGTTTGACAAAAATAAGCTAGCTTATAAGTTAGCTTATTTTCAGTATACATGTTTGGTAACTAGCTTATTACTTATAAGCTAACTTATTGATAAGCTAGTTGGAAATAACTTATTGAGCTTATTGTCATTTTCTTTCGATTATACCCCTGATTAATATAAATTAATTATTAATTAATATTATTTTGAATTTTATTAATTAATTTTAATTGTAATTATGAATTAATATTATTTTTTTTAATTAATTTAATTATTAATTATTTTTATTTCTATTTTTATTAATTAATATTAATTATTAACTTTTTTTAATTTTAAATTAATCATTAATGTTAATTAATTATTACTTGTAATTTTTAAAAAATTACTAATTAATTACAATGACTAGTTATTTATATATTATATGTAGTGGTTATTTAAAAGTATAAACTAATATAAAAATTATCTAAACTTTATTTTAACAAATCCAAAATTTATAATGATAATCAATTTAATTTATTTAAATAAATATATTATATATTTTTTAAATATGTTGTTTGAATTAATATATATTATTTATTAAATATTTATTTTTATTATATTATAATTGATTAATATTTCAAGATGTTCATTTTGGTCATTTTACATTTTCATCAGCTAGTTTTTACCAAACGTGATTTGTTCATCAGCTAGCTTATCAGTCATCAGCTACCTTATAAGTCATCAGCTAGCTTATCAGTCATAAACTAACTTATCAGTTATAAGCTATCTTATCAGCTAGTTTGCCAAACATAGCCATAAGTGATCAACTTTCTTAAACTCAATCTGGTCCAAGCTAGGTTTGCACCCTCCTACTCTTGCACATTCACGTATCAGAGATAGGACTTTTTTGTCAATAAATCTTTACTCCTTTACTTGAACCATGATATATAAACGAATCTTAACTTCGAGATATCGCCTATAACTTCGAGATATCGCCTATAACGCACTTCAATATCTAACACTTTAAAATTTCATTTCCATTCACTAGATTTCTTTTTGGAATATCTTTATGTCATTGCATGAGCTCTTTAATTAAGAAAAGAATACAACCTCATAAAATACTTAAATAATTAAATCACTCCTTATTTAATATTAGAGTAATTAAAGTACGTTTTTAGTCCTTGTAATTTATTGAAAAAATTTATATTCATTCTTGTGATTCTTAAATTACAAATTTTATCCCTATAGTTTATAATTTATTACTTTTTTTATTCTTTTGATTTAAAATTTATTGTTTTTTTTTGTCCTTATGATTCACAATTTTCATTTTTATTTTAGTTCTTTAAACTTAAAAGTAGTGTTTTGGTCTCAAGGATAAAAATAGAAATGAATTGCAAACCATATACTACTAAACAAAGATTTTTACCTACAGACTTTTCCTTGAGAAATCTGTCGCTAAAGAGTGATTTCTTACAAAACCGTCACAAATGTTGGTGACTAATTTGCTGGTAGGTAATTCAAATCAGTGACAGATTACCACTACTAGAAAACTGAGTATTTTCAACGAAAATTTTCAACGAAAAATGTCGTTGAAAATTTTCTACGAATTTTAGAGGGATTATTGACAAAACATAAATTTTCTACGAATTTTTAACGAATTTCTGTTGAAAATCTCTCACAAAATGTATTTTCAACCAAAATTTTTTTGAGGAGACATTCGTTGAAAATTTTTTGGTTGAAAATGCATATATGTTTGTGAGAGATTTTCAACGGAAATTCGTTGAAAATTCGTAGAAAATTTATGTTCTGTCAATAATTCTCTAAAATTCGTAGAAAATTTTCAACACATTTTCCGTTGAAAATACTCAATTTTCTAGTAGTGTACTCATGATTTTTCTATGGGTGAATCGTTGGTATTTTCTCAAAAAATATCAGATATTACCAGACCATTGGTATTTTCTTGACGATCTGATCCGTAGGTAATTACCAACGAAAACTTCTCTAAATAAATTTTATGGATAAAGTCATTTGTTTTGTAATGATAGAGATGAAAACTGAAATTTAAAATTATAAGGATGCAATCCACAATCTTTAGCAAATCATAGGAACTAAACACGTAATTTACTCTTAATATTATTGTCCAAAAATAGTGAAAAGCCACCTTTTTAACGATTATTTATTTTATTTTATATTATATATATTTGTGCCACTAAAAAACAGGTAAGATTTGTCTCCTTATGTATTGTCACTTAGGTGATATCTCTATGAAATATTATAGTTTATATCATTTTTATTTTTATTTTTATTTTTATTTAGTTTATGATGTCACAAACAAAAATATTTTATATTTGTTGTCAATGCTTTGTTCTACAAGCAACATTGAAAATGAAATACAGGTTTTATGGTAGATTTTGTAGACTAATAATTTCATGATGAATGCCGACAAAGTTCAACACAATAATTTAATAAATATTCTTAAATCACATGCAAATATAAAACGAAAGAAACAAGACAATTGTCCATTTATGTAACCTTTATATATAATACATCAAATCATATTATTTTTTGATATTTTTAATTTAAAAAAAAACGATCAACACAAAAATACAATGTTACATTCTTACATTAAATATTTACAAAAAAAAGTAACGATATTTTTGTAATATTTCACGTCCTTTTAAAAGATGTTGATATTTATAAATAAATAAAAATTATAGCTTTATATTTGGCTAGTTAATTGAAAACTAAATGGTTGATAAGTTAATTAGTTATTTGTTAAAAAAAACTAGCTATTAACTCATAAATAAATAATAAATTAGTTGGGTTTAGTAATAAAAAAAAACCACTATTAAAATGGAAGACTTTCACCTACGACCATTTTCCTAGAAAATCCGTCGTTGAAGAGTGATTCGTCACAAAACAGTCACAAAAGTTGGTGGTTAATTTGTTGGTGGGTAAATCAAATCAGTGACAGATTACCTAGAAAATCCTGGATAATCCGTTGGTATTTTCTTTAAAACATCGGATTTTATCGGACTTATTAGTATTTTTTAGGTGATCCGTGATAATCATCTAAGAAAATTTCCTTGGATGATTTTTTTGTGGGTGAAAGTCATTTATTTTGTAGTGAACTGTTGGTAAATTAGATTATAATCTAAAATTAAATAACCTAAAAATATGATGATAAACTAGTTAATATATTTTCAAAATAAATATATCAAATTTTATACAATAATTACACGTGTAACCTCTTTGAACAACAATGCATATTGGTCAATGTCCAAATTGTTCTTTGTTCAAAGTCAGAACCAAGTTTTTATTTATCATTAAAACCAATATATATATATATATATACACACACACGCGGGAGGAATCAAATGAAAGGAACAAATAAAAAAATTGTGAACCATATATGATGTGAGTTCCAGATAATATTAAATCACTTATGATTTAATATTATGTGGGACTCACATCATATGTGATACAGACGTGTCTTTTTGTTCCTTTAAAAATGCAAATTTCTCATTTATCTCTCTCTCTCTCTCTCTCTCTATATATATATATATATATATATATAAGCCCATTCAATTGTTAACTCAATTATTTGTGTTAATCGTGTTAACTCATCGTTCATTGGTGAACACCATGCTCGTATACTGACGAACACGATGCTCATTCACTGATGAATGGTGTTCACCAGTGAACGATAGGTTAACACGGTTAACATAAATTGTTGGGTTAACACAAGAAGCCACCTCTATATATATATATTTATATTTATGAAAATAATTAATTAAAAGAGATGATGTGGCCAACTGCTACCATGTTTTCTTATGGTTAAATTGGTGTCCATGATACCAGAAACATCTTTTTTGATGTGGCCACTTTAGACTATCATTTTCCATATCGTTGCCACCAACTAACCCCACATTTTCGATCATATGGCAACCCATTCACGTTGTCTATTTTATTATTATTTTATTTTTCTAATCAACATTAATCACCCAATTAGATTTTGCCAAAAATTATTTTAGATTATGTATTTTAAATTTTTTTTGAACATATTTAAGCAAAAGTATGAAATTGGATCAATGTTGTTTCCATTGCATTTGAACATATGCATTTCAAATGATATTTCAATATGTTTAGGAATTGATAATTAAAAAGATTCTTAGTAGTTTTTTTATATATATTTTAATAAACAGATTTATTGATTTTAGATTTATAGTTTTATAATTGTGACACTTACAGTTTCTTTAATTAATTATATTCAAATTAACTAAGTAAGTGGTCGAACAAGAAAACAAGTAGAATTAATGAAGCACAATATATTTAACATAAAAATGTTAATTAATATCTTAATTGTGATAATTGTTTTTGTTAGGTAAATGATATATATGATAATAGTAGAGGTATGTTAATTCAAATGGGAGAAGATAGATATTTTTAGAGCCAATGAACTACGTATTTCATGTATCAAGTATAGATATTTATAATAAATAATATTCATAATTATCAATGTTGTTATTATGAATGATAAATGAAATCGATGATCTTACATATCTTAAAAAATATTTACTATCTTTATTTGAATTTGTCATTGTATATGATTGATATTGGATAGAATTTTTGCATTCAAATTACAGAAATGTTTATTTATTTATTTATATTGCCTTTTTATGAATAAAGCCATTCGTACACTTTGGATAGTATGAGTGCGTGTGTGTGTGTATATATATATATATATATATATATATATATATATAGAGAGAGAGAGAGAGAGAGAGGGGAAAGTTCAAATGTGAACTCATTTTTGGTTGTGAACGCGAGTACGAATCTCAGCCACTTACCGGTCAATAAAGGCGGCTTTGACCTGGTTCCCCTCCTTTAATAATCTCCACCCTCCCATGAATCGCGTCAATCCTCCGTGATCGCGTACACCATAACTGAAGATGTGTGGCTGAAATTCGTCCTCACGTTCACAACCAAAAATGAGTTCACATTTGAACCTAACCCTATATATATATATATATAATATTAGGTTTTTAATAAGATTTGTTTTTCAAATGCTCGTTTAAGAGAGATAAAGATTTTAGAGGAGATCAGGAGAATGTGGGAGCCACTTGAAGTATAAGTTAAAAACGTGAACAAATGGTAATCTTATAATATTAGCATTTTTGAGATATGGGTTCCATCTCATAGTAAAAGTTTAAATTGGTTAGATAGTATTATTTTTTAGAAACTACTTCGTAATAGATAAAGTATCGTGTAAGAAGTTAAAAAAATTTCAGAAGCCGAGGAATTCTATATCATATTTAATTAGGCGTGTTTATTCATATACGATTAATCATCTATGTGTTATCAATAAAATATGTGTTTAATTACATATGATTAAACACATGCGTCATGCATGTAATTATATATAATATTGAAACTTCTTGTCTTTTCGTAAAATGTCTAGCTTCTCGTTTGAACATGTCTATATAAATACATATATATATATATATATATATACACGGAGAGAGAGAGAGAAAGAGAAAGAAAGTTCAAATACGAACTCAAATTTGGTTGCGAACATGAGAACAAATGAGAGTATAACATGTGAAATTTTCAATCTCACTCGTCCGTGCAGGTTTTCAAACCAATGATGTGGATTAAATCGGTTCTGAAATTTTCTCTCAACTTTATCTGCAACTAACTTGATAACTGCCTAAAAATTTCAAAACACACAAAATCAAGGACCAAGGTTGGTTTGTAACAACATTAATTTACATGGTTTATATTTGATTTGTTTTATATATATGAGCAAGTTTAGAGGCAAAACTCCCCATTTGTACAAGCTCTACAAACATTTCCTAGCAAATTAATATTTTTTGGCCTTTTCTATTGTTGAGAATGGATTCGTCCTTTTAACATTTAACCGATAGTTATAGTAATTATTAACTTTCTATTATTTTAGGATATTCTTAATGATAACCGTTTAATAATGGGAGAAAACTAATTGATAGTACAAAATTTTCTAATCCATATTGGTTCGTTTGTTTATCAATGCATTCTATAAAAGAGACATTGTTGTTGAGTGTCTTTCGTTAAATGAAACTTATATTCAAGATACTTTTGAGAATGATGAAGCGTTTTTCTTTTCTTGTATGTTGCCTATTGTTATAAACCATACCCGGAGTTCTGAATGTTTTACTGTCCATTAGTTTTTTTTTTCATTCACAAAAACCATGAAATCATGAGTTTTTTTATTGATGAAACAATGAAATTTTGAGGTTTTTTTCATGTTTTTAGTAATAGGTTTTTTAATTGAAATTTAGTATTATTTTTTTTTTGAATTTCATTTAGGAAATAGAATAGATAATGGAAATTTTATTTAGGAATTTTTTAGAAATCCTGTTATTGTTAAAGGAAAAACAATATAGAACAACAAATAGAGAGAATGAATCGTAATTCTCATTAATCATAAGCCCTTTAAATAGGGTCGATTACATGGAGATAATGATAAGCATGGAAGAAGATTTACTCCATAAATAACTCTAAACTTTTATGTCTATCTCTAGCTATATCGTCACATCCTTTTGACGATGACACACTTATCCTACAACAGTTATGAGTTTTTTTGGAGTTTTTTACTATTCTATTCTTATGACGTCATTTCATTTAATAACCATATTTAATGTTTTTTATTAACAAAAACAGATGAAAATAATATGGACCATTGATCAATGAAATCTACAGTTAAAATGGTTTGTACAGTTTGTATAAATAGGTGAGTTTGCAAATGAAAACACCTACATAAACTTGAATTCGGGACCATTGTTCGAACAATAAAATGTTATAAACCCGTAAGAACCGATTAAGAAAACAATTTTTTACATAATTTTTTTAACAAATGTAAGATTTAATTAAGATATTGTTTTACATATATTTGTTTCATTATATAAATAGTTTGACATATATTTGTTCAACTATGTTAAAAAAACATTTAAATATATATTTTTTGTTTTACTAGATGGACAAACAAAACTTTTACATGTAACAAAAAGAGTTGAATTCTTGTGTATATAAATCATTAAAGAAGGTTTGATTAAAATATTTTTTAAGACATATATTAGTAAATTGATCGGTACTCAAAACATTATACCATTATCTCATTAATGATGAACTTATATGCATACAAATACACACATATTCACATGAAAAGTGGTGTTTTTCGTAATTTATATAGAAGAAATATATATAGATATATAGGGTTAGGTTCAAATCTGAACTCAATTTTGGCTGTGAACGTGAGGACGAATCTCAGCCACACATCTTCGGTTATGGTGGACGCGATCACGGAGGATTGACGTGATTCATTGGAGGGTGGAGATTATTAAAGAAGGGGAACCAGGTCAAAGCCGCATTTATTGACCGGATAAGTGGCTGAGATTCGTCCTCACGTTCACAACCAAAAATGAGTTCACATTTGAACTTTCCTCTATATATATATATGTATATAGAGGTGGGTCTAAATGAGAACTCAAATTTGGTTTTAACCGTGAGAACAAATGAAAGTGCAACACGTGTCCCATTCAAAGAAATATTATAGTATATATTCAGACTGAATATATACTAGACTGAATATTCCTTTGTATATTCAGACTGAATGTATACTATATTCAGTCTGAATATTACTTATTTTGACACGTGTCCCGCTCTCATTTGTTCTCACGTTCACAACCAAATTTGAGTTCGCATTTAAACTTTTCTATCTATACTATATATATAAGAATGCTAAACGGTTAAGTTGGAATCTTTAAGAGGTATAAGTTTTTATACACAAGGTACAAGTTTGTGAAGCTTAACCACCCTAAAAAACCTCCACGTTCAAACATGATGGAAAAAATCAAATTAGTTTTAATTTATAAATTACACTTTGCACCCTTATAATAAGTTATTTAATTTACTTTACATCTTTTTCTTTTTTCATTTTCATTTCACACCCTTATCGTATTAACATAAATAATCGTATATTTACTAAAATGTTTTAAAAAATACGTTTCTTTTTTTTTTTACAAATTATACCATTATAATCGTCTCATCGACATCTTATAAATGAGCCCAATATTGAATATTTTTTTATTAGATCATATTATTAAATAATATAAATAGCATAACTACGTAGTGGATCAATTCTAAAAATTACATTTATATTTTAAGTTATATATTTAAACGATCGCACCAAAGATTTCAAATCTCTTCACAAAAATCCAAATTATTCTTTTTAAATTATTATTGTACTTGAGTTTTGTAAAAATAATGGATGACGATTTATAAGGGGGTGTTTGGGATTGTCTATAAAAATAACTTATCGACTTATTCCGGTGCGGTACAGGTAATAAATTATTTTGAGTATTTGGATTGGGAAAAAAAGAAGAAGTTTATACCGATTTCACATCGGTGATAAAAGTTAAACACTCCTAATTTATTAGAATATCATTATGACTTTTAACCCTTTTTCTAACCCTTTTACATGTATAAGCAATCCCAAACACCTCCTAAAAAACAACTTATTAACTTATTCCAGTGTGATACTGCCATAAGCTAATCCAAACAATTTTATAAAACTCAGATATGCCACCACATAAGTTGATAAGCACTTTTACAGAAAACATTGGTTGTTTTAAATAAGCAATCACAACAGCCGCTAAGTTCATAGCAATAAACAATTTGATATCTTAAAAGAGTTTGATACTTCTGAAATTAGGGTTGATGAAACGTTTAAATCCCGCTGTGTTACAGCGGGTACGCCTGCTAGTATATATATATAGGTGCAGGTTCAAACGAGAACACTTCAATTTTACGAGAACGCGAAAACACGCTTATCACATGTGATAATACACGTGAGGAGACTTGATGGTGCGTGGACGACGTGTCTTGCGAGTTAGGTCGCGCCAAAGGTCGTTTGTGTCTACGATTTACTATCACATGTGATGGTTTTGATGGATTATAGTATCACATCAAGAACACCCTTGTCACATGTGATAATGCATGTGACGGAGCTTAGTGGTGTAACAGCGACTTGGCCCTTAACCTATATTGTGTCAAAAGCCGTCCGCGTCTCTGATTTAGTATCACATGTGTATCATATGTGATCGAATAATAGTATCACATGTGATTGTCTATAGTAAAAGGATGTTCTCGCGTTCTCGTAAAATGAAGGTGTTCTTGCGTTCTCGTAAAATGAAGGTGTTCTCGCGTTCTCATATAATAAATGTGTTCTCGTTTGAACCCTATATATATATATATATATATATATATATATATATAGGGGGGCTTTTCAAGAGAGGTCTAAGTTAATCTTGATAACCATGAGATCCAATCTAAACCACACATTATTAATAATCAATGGTTATTATTAAAAATATTAATTTTGGTAATTATCTATTATTTAAAAAAAATTGTATTTATAAATAATATTTAAGGGTAAATAAGTCTTTTTATAAATCTCTCTCCTCTCTCCTCTCTCCTCTCTCCTCCCTCTTCCCAAACTTATTCCATAAACCATGGTCACATACCTATTATGATAATCAAGAACTTTTGTGATACCTATTATGATAATAAAAAATATGTATCATACACATTCATACGAATATGTACCATACACATTCAAAAACCCTATTATGATACTTATTATGATAATCAAAAACCTATTATGATACCTATTATGATACCTATTATGATAATCAAAAACCCTCTCCCTTCATACGAATACGTACCATACACATTCATAAAAGGTAACACATATCTTCAAATATTTTGTAACTTTGGTGATACCTTTTAAGAGGAATAAAAGGTACCACACACATATCTTCATAAAAGATACCACACATCGGGCTATGAAGGAATCAACGGAATGAATTTGAGATTTGTTTTGATATTAGTTAGTTAGATAATTTAAGAAATAGATCTTTCTAATCTTTATCTGATTGAAATAAAAATATATATTTAACTATTTAATTAATAAACTTGTTATATTACCAAATTACCCTTTTATATTTATGGTAATTAATGGATCTCATGATTATCAACTTTTATAGGGTTCTCATTTGATTATGCCTATATATATATATATATATATATATATAAAATGGAAGAGGTTCAAATGAGAACTTTGTAAATTTAAAGGAACAAACTGACTCATCTGGGACCATACATGATGTGGGTCCCACCAATAAAAAATCATATTTGATCAATAAAAAATCATATTTGATTTTCAATGGTGGGCCCCATTGAATCATATATGATTTTTTTATTGGTGGGACCCACATCATATGTGGTCCCAAATGGGTCCTTTTGTTTCTTTAAATTGGGGGTGTTGTCACTTGAACCCTCCCCTATATAGAGCGCGACATGTTTATGAATGTAGATTATTCAGAATGAATAATCAAAGAAATATTCAGACCAAATAAAACTGAAATATAGTGTATATTCAGTCTGAATAAGCATTATTCAGGCTGAATATACACTATATTCAGTCTAAATATGACACATGTCGCGCTCTCATTTGTCTTCACGTTCACAACCAAATTTGAGTTTTCATTTGAACCCGCCTATATATATATATATATGTGTGTATATATATATATATATATATATATATGCAAAAATAATAATTAAAAGGGTGAAAGGGAGAGGGTTGACAAAGGCAATAGTTTGACATAAGAAACTTGAAGGAGTATCCAAGAGATGCATATATAGAGGAGTTAGAATAGATAGGGTGGTTAAGAATTTGCTTAACTTATCACTTACAAGCAATTTAAAACCTTAACAACTACGCATTTCTTTTATATTCCTTTCAATTTTAACTTTTAAACTCTCCACTTTACTTTGACTTTTTTTCAATAATATTTCAATTTTGACACAACATCTTTGGACTTTTTGTGAATCTTCCCCAAAAAGTTTCAATGGGAACAAGTAGCTCATTGACATGTGTTCATTATTTGACCTATCACATGTATTCACAAACTACTAGAAACTTGGTATAAAAATGATAAATAAAGATATTAGGGTTTATTTACGGAACACTTATCGGATAAATGTATATTAGGTTAAATTTTTTATCAGGGTGAACATAACAATGATCGGAAATCTTACTTGATAATAGACATGACAAGGATTAACAGTGTCATCTCATAAGTGAGGATGGTGACTCTTACATAGTAACTGTTTACTGGGTGATACACGTTTACCAACAATCTATTTTGTTAGACTTGAACGTTAACCGATAAAGTAAGTAAGGTGGTGAATCATGACAGTAAGCGTTTGGTAACGGTCCTTTGGCGTATTTTTATTCTTACAATTAATTATATGATATAAAAAATATCAATCACATGTTTTTAGCTTTTTAAACATATCAATAAGATTATTTTTAACGAACGACAAACTCAAAATTAATAATGAGTAATTGTTTTTCTGTCAAATTGTTGGTCTTTTCATTCTTGATCGTTTATGTCAGCTATTTCAATTAAAGTTGGATATTAAATAATGTAATATTGATATGTTATGAGGGAATAAACATATGATTGTTATTTTTCTGTTTGAGTATGTAACCGAATAAAAAATATAGAAATACAATTATTGGTTTGTCTCAAGGGCATTTGTTCTGCACAACATTAATCAGTACCCAATATAACATATATGATGACGACCATACAATACACAATAATAGGGAGGCTAAAATTTTAAACTTCTCAGCTAGGCAAGTTGTGAGAAATACTAAAAATGAAAGCGATAGGGTAGGTTAGGATCATCTAATCCTTGGATTTTTGTGTTGAAGGGTTTTTTTTATATTCGTTTCTTCGATCATAATAAAAAGAACATTCGGCAATAATGTTTGCCTTCTCAAAAAAATTAGCAGCTAAAGTTGTATAACTGTTAAGTTACTTACGAGATACATATCGATTCGAATGTATTTTTCTGTTAAATAGTCATGAATGCTCGTGGTTTGATTCTTCTTTGGGATTAGAATCATCTGTATGTAACGAGCTAAAGAGAGAGTATATATGTGTTTAGAGGATTAGAGCTTTAAATATCCCAAGTTGCAACAAGAATCGAACTTGTACGTTCAATTTTGATAATCGATTCAATTCAGTTAACCTTGAACAATTGATCTAATTAAATTAACTTTGAACAACTGATCTTATTAAATCTAACTGATGGTTGGCTTGGATATGTTCTATTCGTTGGATATCATTGAATTAAGCTTGATTCATCTAATAGTTTTGACGCAGCGGAAAATATGGAACGGATCGACAAACGTCAAATCCAAACGGTAAAAGATCTTACAAGCGTAAGAACTAACAAATAACGAGATAAAACTCGAAACAATTCTCAAAAGAGAAGAAAAAATATTAATGATCAAAAAAAAGGTTAATAACAATGAAACCATTGAACCCTATTTATAATCTAGAAATAAGAAAAGATTACCACTAAACTAGAAAAGATAATTACCTAAGAATTATAATCTAATTAGGAAACCAAATAATTATCTAAGAATAATATCCTAACCAAAATAGATAATTAAGACTTAAAAATAAAGGAAATAAATAATAATAATGGATATCTATGTATGGCAACGTGATGAAGGAAGCAAATCAGCAACAGCAGCTTGGGCGGGTAGTGGGGCGGCCTAACCCGCTTTCTAACCCGCACAGATGACAAAACAGTAGGCTAAGCGGGTAGCTGGGCGGCCTAACCCGCTTTCTAACCCGCACAGATGAAAACAAGCAGAAATTAGGCGGATCTTTAAGCGGCTCAACCCGCTTGGGAAGGGGCGTTCGTCCTTGCTTCCTTGATTGACTTGTTATTCGACCTCTATTGCGACCCTTTCGATGCCAACTTTCGGGCATCCTTCGGGCTCGTTTCCTTCGTTTCCAAAGATTGAAAAAGAGTCTCGTGAACTCTTGAATTCTCCCTACATCAAGTTTGAACCAATTATCCGTGCATTTCACTAAAAAACATTATTCATAAATAGATATCGATTTAAATCGAACGACCAACATAAATCATAAGAAATAAAACAAGTGTCATATACCCAAATACAAAATACATATATCATATAAAAACCATCAAATTTTAGATGATAAATATATGGGAATGCATCCATTTTACTGGAATTAGAATCAGAGACGTTCCAATCTTTTTGGATGTTCCGCTACGTCCAAATCTTTTGATTACATTACATAAATGAAATAATGGAGATAGATGTTAAACACATAAATGGGATAAATCTAAAATATTAACAATTTGAACTTAAAACTGGCCTATTAATCATTTAAACATAAACCTAAATAATTAATAATTAAAACCTAAACAATTTCCGTTATAATTTTACACGGATTGATGAAACACTCTAAACACATAAAATTGGGTCCTAAAAACTTTTAGAGACGCTATTAAAAATTTCACATTTAACATGTTAAGTGACATCCCTGATTAGAATTGTCATCCAACAAGTATCCAATCTGATTCTTTCATATCACGAGCCTCTAGTCAAACATGCACAAAATGTCACATTTAAACAAGATAACTTACAAATTTTAAATACAAATCACTTCTCATAACTTATGAAAGTTAATTAACTAAATTATACCATATTTAGCATAAGATTTGTTACAGATTCTACTTCAAGTTTGATCCATCTTTCAAAAACTAACAAAAACTTGGTCATTTTCAAAGAAGTTATAATTTATCAAAAATAAATAAATAAACCCAATAGACATTTTAAAATTAAAAATATTTGTACCAATTTTGAATTACAAATATGATTTTTTTAGAATTAAAAATTGATGTTAAATTTTATTGATAGAGATGTCATAATTTGAATATAAATTATTTACTAAACAAGAGTCCATTTCTTGTTGGAAAATACCATCATGTCTAACAACTATGTACCTCTTTTATTACTATGTCTTATGACTAAATTCGTATATATATGTCAATTGCGTGTTCAAATCAATAATAATAAATAAACAACCTAAATATTAACTACTCTTATTTGCTTTATAATCCTTCCCCTCTTACTTGACAATATCAGAGTATTTTAAGCAGTAAACAATGGCAGACTCAGTATTTTTATCGAACGATTGGATCAAAATACCGTAAAGTTTCCTTATGTATTTTTAGGAAAATTTCACTATTTCGAATGTTTTTTTTAAGTTTCTTGGTTGATTTCGAGATATTTTAAAGAAATTGTTGATTTTGAGGAATTTTTTTGTTGATTCCAAAAGACTTTTGGGTTTATTGGTTGACTTTTCAGTTTATTGGTTGATTTCATTTGTTGTTTTAACAAAACTTATAAAAAGATTATTCATTTTTATATCATTTTGTTATAAAATAATATAGTGTGGACTTAGAAATTTTTATTAATAAAAATAAAGAAATATTATTAGAGGTCATTGAATCGTATAAAAAGATACCAGTCAGTCATTAAATTAATCATGTATCATTGAGTTTTAGCTCAATTAAAACAAACCTAAGATTCGGGGGTTTTTTTCCCAGTTATGAAAACTCAATGTTGTACAAAGAAAATCTTCGACTTTGACCTAATTAATCGCATCATTTTCCTCCGCCATTAACAACACCATCATCGATAGTCCCAAGTTTACATCTACTTAATTAATGATCTTTCGAATTAGATTACACATTTTACTTGGTTGATTTCGTGTTTGAAGACACGCTTGTTGATAACAAATTTATAACCACTTGGATTGTGGCATATAGTCAAGACTAAATGTAGTGGAAATTTCATCTTCATCGGATTCAGATCTAGGAGCTGTAAAGCATTTGTGAGTTGTGATAATGGGGATTCATCTGCGATAACTCCAGGTCATTTATGGTTGCCTGAGGGATTAGTCGATGCACATAAGTTGGCCCAGAAAATCACAATTATCAAAAGAATATAAAAAAATGCATATTAAAGTTATATCTAATACAAAATCTCAAAAATGCATTAAAATGATTAATGGACTTTTCTAGATTGTCCTTTATGTGATTTTAGTATCATTATACTAGTGCGAGTCATTTCTAATAATACCATATTTTAACTCTATTGCTTTTTAAGACCCAAAAATGACCATAAATTGTTTAGACTTTCTAGTAGCACCAAATATGCATTGAGAGTCTTGATAGCGTTGTAAAAATTTAATACGTACTTTTACTAATAAAACACTGTGATTGCTCATTTTTGGTAGATTTTTTATATGATTTCATCCAGAATGTACGAGTTTGAACAAGTTCTGTCATATTGTTCTAGTGGTAGTTATTGTGTTTGTGGTGGACACTACAGTCGCTACCTCTTTAAGAGGAAATAAAGAACCTTGATATCGAAATGAATCTCACAATCAATCCGCCAAGTTGATTGATATGTTTTAAATGTCAGATGCTACATTACAACCAGATAAATTTTAAAGTTCACAAAGAATTAAAAACGCAAAAAAAGGAAGGAAAAAGGAAGAAAAAAGGGTACATTTCTCTTGGATGATTTCAAATATTCAGAAAACAACTTATTCATATGGTTCAAAAAGACATCGAAAATAACTCACAAACTAAAGATATATATATTAACGAGTCGCTTACCAAATTCTTATCGGGTAAGCATTTACTGGCAAAAGTCACCATTGTCATTTACCTTATGAATTAAACAGTCTCAACCATTAAAATATACCGATAGTAAGTGTTTATAACCATGTAAGAGCTTACTGCGTAAGAGTCATCACCATCACTTAACGGGCAAGACTATCTATCATGCCTTCTCTTGTACCAGGTAATTTTTCTCGGCTCTTGTTATGTTCATCCAGTAAGGTAATTGAACTAGTAAGCGCTCACCACGGTAAGTGTTTAGTAGACGATCACAAATTCAATTACTTTAATTTGTTAAAGACTTATGGTCTTTTCTTTTAGCTCCTAAATCATTTATTCAGAAGACGCACCGAGGGGGGGGGGTGATGGAATGGTTTTGTAGGATTTGGGTTCCATAGAAGGATTTTGAATATTTGGTGTGTTTGACTTGTAGGATTTGGAATGGACTTGAATTTTATTTTTATAAATAATTAAGAAAATGATTAAATTACATGTAAAACAAATATTTTTAACATATTTACAACATTATTGCATACAACTTCTACAGAATCCCGTGAAATACCAACCTACCCCATGGGATTCAGAATCTTATGTTTGTGAGATTCCAATGAATTCCCAAGATTTCAAATCCAGAAAATTATTCAAACTAAACATGGGATTGGAATGGAATTCCATTCTGAATCCCTCCAAATTCAACTCAATCCTACAAATTAAACGGAACCTAAGAAGTTGTTTGATTGTTTTTTTCATTATATGATGTATGAATTAAATTGTTTGTATTAATTAAGTTGCCTGTATAAATTAAACTTAATTATTGTTTGTTTATTATGTTTGAATAAATTGTCTGAATAAATGAAAAAGTTACACTTTTAATGTGATTTTTTAATTAAACTCATGTTTTATACAATATAATTCCCAAATGCTCATGTTTTTTTGTCCATACTTGAATGGTCATGATGAAAATTTACCATTTAGCATGTTAATCTTTAAAATCACAAAAATGGGCCTTTTACATGTCTCATTGTATTTAGTTGTTGTTCTTTATTGGCCCATTTTTTTAATATAGATCCAATAACTTAAATTAGAATAATTTGGTCCATAACTTGTAATTCAACAATGGAAGAACATATTTATCGAGTGTTATTTACTTTATCAGTAAGGGAAAATACTGTTATTTGGTAAGCGTTTATTGGGTAAAATATGCTTATCAACAATTTATTTTAATACCCAAAAATGTTAACCAATAAGATAAGTGAGGGTTGTGACTTTTGTCATTACGCTTTTACCTGGTGAGCAATTTGGTGAACGACCCGTAAGATATAGAAGTTTATTTCATCTATTTTTGTCAATTCAAATGACACGAGAAACTTAGGAAGGAAAATCAAGACAAGCCACATCGTAAGAAGCAAACTGAGAAACAACGAGACTATTGCCAACTGCCAAGAGTGGCAAGTAAACAACACAACTTCTTTACAAGATCCACATCTGACTTAATTCGTTGTTGATTAAGGTTTGATTTAATTTATAATTTTAAATTTTGTTTTGCAACAAGTGCATCGGTTCTTACTAAAACTCCAAATTTGCACTCAATTGATTTCGGTAGGGCTAAAACTGGTTACTGAAGTTACTATTGTCCTACAATCCCATAAATACATAAAAATGCGATAGATGTAGTTTCCAACCACCATTTTATATGAGTTTAATATCGAAGAATCTTCTTTAAAAGACCTTCAGAATAATACCCATATTGGACCTCAGTGATTGAGATTTGACACTTGATTTTGGATTTGATAGTACGACGTTATTTATATATTATACTTTAATACTTACGTTCCGTGAATGATCATATATTTTTGTTGATAATATGGTATACACTTTCTGATGCATATAGAAATATATATTATTCATTTAACATTTTATATCTTGCCATGCTACATTTTTAAGCTAACACGTACATGATTTTTTTTTCCATATCTTGAATAGACCTCGTGAATTAGCTTAGAGAGATCTAAGGTGACAAGAACCATGATAACAAGAAAATGAAATATGTAAGATATCGCTATAAAGCATATGGAGTTCGAGGATTTACACGTAATCTTTAGGTAACCATGGGTGTATATTGCTACTTGTTTGTACATCGACTGATCTCATGTGTCAGTTTAACTCATATGTATATTTGATGTATTCATAACTTAAACTGAACTGTAATATTATTTGGCCTAGTTTCAAAGATATTGATATGGAAAAGATTTGAGTTTCATTCCTACCTCTGAAAATTCCTTAGAGTGAAAGAAAAAAATGTTTACGGGGGTAAATTAGGAAAAGAAATCACAATGTTGAAATAGAAAAACATTTATTAGATAAAATATTTAAATCATATCAAGAACCATCATTTATTAAATAAATGTTTACTCTAATTTATTGGTCCTTATGTATTCATGAAGAATTAGTTGTCCATTGTGGGTTCAAAATTCAAAGATCTTAAAGCCCAATGCCTTACAAAGCCTCATGTTAAAAAAATAATTGGTATTCATGATATTTTTGACTAATTATTTATTTAT
Source organism: Silybum marianum (assembly GCA_036898165.1). Lineage (NCBI taxonomy): Eukaryota > Viridiplantae > Streptophyta > Magnoliopsida > Asterales > Asteraceae > Silybum > Silybum marianum. The sequence goes on along the minus strand of CM072535.1, from coordinate 3,228,132 downwards.
TTATTTTTTAGTAACTTGGATTTTGGGTCAATTTACGTGCATCGATTAGTCTGTCAGATAATCAAGAATGATTTGAACTGATCGCATGTGAACTTTCATAGTTACAAAAGTTTTGACAGGTCGAGATTCCAACCCAACATAAATGAGTTTTCCACTACATTCTTTAGACTTAGCCAGTGTACCACAACTCAATTTCTTTCAAATTTCCAACCCAGCATAGATGAATTTTCCACTAAAATCAGGTTATCAGTTTGTTGTGGTCCAGATTCAAGACCAAACCAAATTCTTTTCCAAACGTGAGGCACAATGTCATTATAATTCTATTTTCAAGTTAGAAAACTCGAAGTTTGCATTTGGTTTGCAATCAAACTCGTTTAAATTGATTTGGGGTTTGATTTCATTATCTTTTTAATGCAGTTTGACCCTATTCTAAGACAATTTCTCTACATCTATTTTTTTCCGATTCAAATTTGACTCAGTTTTCATCCGATTCTAGCCCACCATTTTCCAACACTATTTCACTGCATCTTTTTTCCTTTTTACCATTTTAGTTATATATGAACAGGTTTAAATACAAATGATAAAAAGATTGAAAAATGAAAAGGAAGAAAAACTGATGAGATATATAGTAATATGGATGTACTTTTATTGAATATATATTACAATTACAATCTTTTTTAGTGAAATTATGTAACTGAAAACAACAACAAAATAATATTGATAATGTTGTATTAATAAAATAACAAAATGTTAATATAAGTTATTAGTTAGTATTCCAATTTTATAATGATATTACATGAGGAAGGTTGTGAACCGGGATAAACAAGAACGAACACCACATCTCGAACATTTACCAGATATTAATTATAAATTTTATAGAAAATTTACGCTTGTTAATTATTCATGTCAAATACGACCAGTCTCGTATTCTCGTTGGTCCCTACTCTCTTGGTTCGTCAAATCGTCACAATTTTCTTATCAAATTAAGTGAGCATTTATGCTTTAAACTATGTTGGCAATTTTTATGAGTTGTTATAATGATCCACCAAAAAATGGTCCCAATAGACTTTTTGTAGTTAAGAATGATAATTAGGGTTTAATAGAGACCTTTAGTAACGTAAAACACAAACAAATGAAAAAAACGACTTTTTGTATATAAGAATGTTAATTTTGTTCTTAAAAAAGGATGTTAAAACCATAAGGATTATGGCGTACTGGTTAAGACTTGTGGGGATGAGGCTAGATAACCCATCTACCCCAGTTTCGAACCCAGGCGCAAACAACTTGTGGCCACTGGGAAATTATCTCATGACTGCATGCTTTCAGTATTAAAATTGTCAGGAATTAGTCTAGACAAATATCTAGGATACCCTTTCCAAAAAAAGATGTTAATTTCGGATTTTTTAATCATGTAATAACATGGTTTACTCATAGAATTGTAAGGTATGATGTCACAAATATATAATTAATTAAATATTTAAATGATTTTATATAAAAGAATAGGGAAATATTCTTATAAATTAACAACAATAATCATTAAATAATTTGTAATAGCTATATATGCATATTCAACTGATTTTTATAATTTTTTTAAGATCAAGAAATAAAAGTTAGAATTTTTTAAATAAAGTTACTCTCTTATTCTTATTTTAAATAACAATGTAAATAATCCATTGAAGTAAATATAAAGAATACAATATTTATATTTTCTATTTTTAAAAATGTGTTACATAAAGACACAAGAACTCACGAGATACTAGTCATGGTTTACAAAACTTTTGATCTTTCTTGATTCCCAACTTCTATCCTTATTTGATTTCTTTTTAGTCAATGATAAATTGTGTAAAAATAAAATTAATTTTATATTCATTTTTTTTTTATGAAACCAATTTTTAAAATCTTTATTCTACCCATTTATAATAAAACTCTTCAAAGATGATCTATAATGTTATCAACTTCATTTCTTTCTTACTTTAAAGAACATGAATTTAGTCAATAACCCTTAAATGAAATGTGTTGAAAGTTAATTCTATGAAAAATAGGTTTTAAATGTTAGTTTCCTATATTAGAACTCAAAACAAAATTGATTTACTACTTTGATGCAATTTAACCTTCGAATAAACCATAATATAAATCTTGAGAGCAAACTCAACCAATAATAAGTCTTTGGGATTTTCTTTATAAATCGTTAGCTTGAGTTTTTTCAAAACCATTGGATATTTCTTAATTATTATATTAAGATTTTATAAAATTAATCAAAATGTATGTAAGTTGCTGGTTTGAAGACTTTCAATTAAATAACTATAATCTATAGTTATATTTGATTGCTCTTTAGTATTTTCTATAATCTTTTTCATTCAAATGATCAAAATCATTGTTAATCAAGATATGTGGGGACCCATCTAAGGAAAATGGACAAAAGATAGGCAAGTGAGCTTTCCTCCCCACCATACATATGAATCATTCATCTTTATACTTTCCCAATCATGCAAATATTAATCAACTCTTATTACTTTTTGGCATGTGCTAAAACCCTATTAATATATCTTTTCAAAATATATGATTTTTTATTCTTAAGCAAGCATTATATTAATAAAATAAATATAATAATACCATAAACAAATTGACAACTATAGTCCTTCATGATAACATTCTTTATATGTTAATCCAAGATTTGGGATTTATACATGCATGTTAGGTCTATATATATTATTGATTAAATGAGTTTTGTCAACCCTAGTACCCTACATGATCATGTGAAATGCATATTTGATATGAAAGTTGTTTTATGGATGGAATATTTTTAATGTGTGGCTTTAAATACGGATGTCAATAATTATGAGGTGTTTGTAAAACAGTGTGTGTTGATAATGTGAGGACCAATATATATACTGAACAAGCCCACCTATGTTGTGTCGTACAAGATGAGGTGACCCATATATCATACTGTGAGAAAGTTGATACCTAACGTGAGTTTGTCTTTTTACGACTTTAGAATTGTAATAAAGTGTGTGCACAACTGGTTTAGAAAAAATTGTTTACTACTAATGTGTTATGCATGATGTGTGTAAGCATGACAATTTATGTGTTGTGTATGAAAGCAATTTGGTATTTCGGTTTTGGTATTCTATCTGATATGAATTGAGAATTTTTTAGCATGAAAAACTATGAACCTGTTTGGTTTATTAGCTAATAAGGGACATGTACCTGAGGGGAAGGCAAGTCCGTTAACGACAAGGTCAAATAAAAGGTCCAAATGTCATTTAAGCTATGATATTTTATGCTCGCTAGTTGGTGTGTTATTTCGATGGTATTCTTATGTAAGATTGCTCAGAACGATGGTTGTAATTAGATGGTGCAAAATGTCTCTTTGACGTTGTTTATGTTTTAAGTTTTATTAACTATTTGACTGCACATGTTGAGATGAGTATTGTCAAGCATTGATGTGCATTTTATGCTTTTAAGATGAGATAGAAAGCCACGGTCCCTATGGGATATTAGGAATATGACCCTTTAGACTTGATTCTTTTCAGAAGAATTTGTTCAATTAAGAAGTTAGATACTTTAGCCTTTTTATTATATAGAAAGCCATCGTCTAACTATTTCTTAGAAAACTTGATTTTCATTGCTTCTCGAATTTTATCCTTTTATAATTACTTCCATTTAGATAAATCACAATCACAATCTATATCTGTTTGTAGTTCAATATTTATCGACAACCTAGCTGTGTATCTGTGCAATGTAGCGGGTTGTAAACCTTTATTGTTAACCAATTAATAATGAAAATTTAATGCAATTCTTCACTAAAAAAGTCCAAAATTTTATGGAGTATTCCACTATATTAGTAGGACTAAACATTTATCTTATATTTGAATGTGTATCATATGGTTATAAGTTACCCACAAACATCACCGAGGGAAATTATCATGGTAATTACCGACAGATCACTCTGAAAATACCAATGGTTTGGTAGACAAATGTTTTTCGAGAAAATACTAACAAATCACCCAGAGAATATCTGGATAATCTGTCACTAATTTGAATTATTTACCAACAATTTATCCGCCAACTTTTGTAACATTATGACGAGTCACCATTTAGCAACGAATTTCGTAGGGAAAAGTCCGTATACAAAAGTCTTCCAATAATGAGACAAACATAAGATACATATGTTATGTGGTTTTATGAACACAAGTACACAACCACACTCGTGAGTTGCCATGCCTAAAAATGATCATCGATTATTCTTCAAAAGGTCATAAGATAATGAGTATTAGCAGAAGAATCTACTAAGTTGTGACTTGATCCTAACCTATATATAGTTTCTGATTCATCATTCATGACCTTATCTTATAAACAAACCTCTCATCTTTTTAAAGTCAGTGATTTCCTGTTAAAACCACGAATTACTGTGTCTTCAAAGTTTATCTAGGATTGGAATACTTGTTTAGGGTTAATTAATTTCTATACACATGTTTTTACATATAAAATACAAAACCCATGTTCAAACGAAGATACATATCTAATTCAAATAATTGAACGCCATAGGAGAACTATTGGAATTTCATGACGTGTAAGAAAACGAAAGCACATATCAAACTGAAATAAATTGATATATAAATCTTATCTTCAACTGTACGACAAACATACTCTATTGATTTTTATTAATTATGCATTTTAGGTTTGTCCAAAGTAAATATTACAAATATCGACATACATGTTGACATCCTCATAATTGGTTGGTTTCTTAAACCAAATGATCGTGGATACTTTCCATTTTATTGTCCTTTATAAAAAAAAGTCACACATATTTCGGTTAATGACTATTGAAATAAAATTTTTTTTGAACGACAAGTTAGTAGTTAGTAGTTAGTGATTCAGACCCACAGTGACATCCATATGGGCAGTATGCGGGACCCGAACCTTCACCTTACCTTAGGAGATAAACCCCCACTCCTTCACCATTTTTAGGAAAACCACCACTCCCAAAACTCGAACCCGAGACCTTAAGAATAATGTAAAAACCTCGGTACCATTAGGCCAGATGCCCTTTTGATTATTGAAATAAATAGTCATATGAATATAACAGATATATTATATTTAAGATTATTATAATTAATTATTATGTTTTAGTGTAAAACCTATCAAAGTGATGGATGAGAATATGGACGTAAATCATGGAAATTCACCCATAAATTATTTATAACGATTTTTATGTGTAAAATGCATAGGAAATAACCACATAAATTGCAATAATTCAAGTAAAAGTAGAACATGAACACTTATTATTCACATGTAATTTCAGACTTTACTGTAGAAATAAATTAATTTTTTTCTTGCTTAAATAAGTGTATCTTTAAGGTGGATCAAAAGTTAGTAAAGTCGTTCGATATTTTTTTTGAATACCATTATTTTAAAGGTTTTTCTTTTAACTTCTTTTGGTTGATTAATTTCGAAAGATTTAATACGTTTTTAAATGATTTTAATAAACTTTTTTAGTTTTTTTGATTAACATTCTTTGTTCTTTATATTATTTTAGAGCATACCCAAAAAATAATTACTCGTAATAAACATGTAAAGGAGGTTTCAATTGCAAACTCATTAATTTGTACAAACTTTGAAAACCATTATATTAGAAAACATTAAGATATTTATGGACATTTATCATAATTTATTAATTATTGATTGAGATTATGAAAGATGATTGATTAATTAATTATGATATGGTTTTAAATTAGAAAACAAAATTAATGAATTATGATAAATATTCATAAATATTTAATATTTCATAATATAGTAGTTTGTATAAATTGATGAATTTGCAATTGAAACTCTCCGTAAACAAATACATGGGACCCAGCTTGGACATTTTCTGATATTAACTTTTTTAGAAGGGGCAAAATAAAAAAATTATACACATGTGCTAAGTTTCCATTTTAATTTATAATAAAATATGTAGACACTTACCAAACTTACATAAAAAATTTATCTTCATTTTTAAGAAACAAAACCAAATAAAAATCATCAAATTTGATTCCAACTTCATAATAATCTGGTTATGTTATGATGATCCACTAAATGATCCACTAAGCGTTCATTTCAGTTAATATTTTAGAGCATTTTCATCAGCATCTTTAAAATAGAAAAAATGATTATATTTTTATTCTTTAAACGATTCTAACAGCTTCTTTATTTTATTATCTACAATAGAGATTCATGGGGGAATCTCTAAATATAAAGATTTCTCTAAAACTCCAAAGAAATGACAGAAAAATGAGTTTTTTTATTCATTTTACATATATATTAAAGTGTATTGAGATCATAAAATTATATAATATTTAAATAATATAATCCAATGATAAAATCTCTAAAATAAAGAATCTGTTGGAGTTGATTACAATTTATTTTAGAGAATTTAACTTTTAGTTCTTTATTTTATAAAAATTATAGAGAAGCTGTTGTAGATACTCTTATATACTAATCATGACAACCAACTGTATTTTATTTCTAGAAATACTTTAAACTGTTTGTGTAATTCAGAACTGTATGATTATTTTCAATTTGGTCCTATCTTTCGATTCGATCGATTAAGGGTTTGTAATTGAACTGAAATACAAAAACCGGTATTCACATGACTTGTATATCAAGAATGAAATTTATACCTTGTTTGGATATTTATGATATGTATGGATCCCAATAGTTTGTAAAATCTTGTCAAGCTTTCAGTTTTTAAGAATCATATTTTCTATTCGCCGCGTTAATATCTTCGTTATAATATTTTTGTGCATCGAACCATATCTTAGAAATAGCTTTGAACTTCCTAATGGTTGCAATATTTGTCACTTTCGATTTGGAGATAAAGAGAATTTGATCTCTTTCTCTTTTCCTGATCTTATATACAGTACGAAGATCCCTTACTTTTGATTTAAATTTTGTTATTTTCTTGTGAGTAAAATTTTGCAGAGTTTGATTCAAAAGAGGAAAAAAATTCTGGAAAAAATGAATGATTGAGAACGTTATTTGTTGCTTGCATAGCTGAATTTATGTTTTACTTGTAATCATTCATGTGGATTTATGTGGATTTTTTGTTAAAATTGAAATGGGTTTTAGTTTGTTGAATTCATTATTTTTAATATGATAGATACATTAAGTTAAATTTTGATATTTTTTTGTTTATATTCTTGAATATGAAAACGAGAAGAAGGGTATGGTAGTCATTAAGGGTCTTATGTTCAAACAATCACTTGTTTTTTATAGCTTTTTTTTGGTACCGTCACATGCATTACATGGCCCTCAAAAAATCGGTCCTATTGGCTCAAACATGTCAACTTGCCTACGAAACTACAATCAACTTAAATTAACTTTGATGGAATATTCGTAGTTATTTGTCCAGTTGTGTTCATCGTAATTTATTATCAAACTTAATGTTTAATGATGTTTTCTAATAATATGATGTACTTGAAATGATAAGCCATTAAACAAAATAAAATAAAAAACTATTATTTGGTAAGGCTAATTATACCCATCTAGATTGCTAAATACACTTCTATCCGGTGATTTCTTCCTCACACACATCAACATCAAAACTCATTTTTCATCTGTAATGCATGAGTTGACCTGATTTTGACATTAAAAGAGCCGCAAATAACAATCCTTGATAAGGGGTAAATATATGGTTTTAAGACCAGCTTAATTGTACTCGATTAATTTTATAAGACTCTAAAGTTAACAGCTGCCTTATAGACTCTAATGAACATTACCTTTTGACATGTATACTACAAATCCAATATCTTGCTTTCTTATTATCACACAAAGTCTTCCAAAATAAATTTGATATTTATGTTTAATTGAAGATAGAAATTTACCATTTTACCCTTTACCCTTTGAATTTGGTACATGAAGAATACACCCTGGCTAGGGAAAGAGGATAATAATTGATCATATTGGAATTTTCCACTCTGGCAAAGAAAGAGAAAGGATATAGAGAATGCACTAGACCATGGTGGGCTCATTTTTGTTATTTTCTACCAAGATAAGGAAGAGCAAAAAGTCATAAAAAATTATGATAAAAGGAGGTAAATTACAAAATCGTCCTTCGACTATCGATCAACATGTACATTTTGTCTTTCATTAAAAGATTTTACTTTTAACGTTTGAATAAAGAAGTTCGTATCACCTCAATCATTGTATGCAAAAATTTAAACGAGTTAAAAAGGATATTACTTTAGCATATCCAAAAACTAGTATTAAAGGGTATATTGGTCCAATAAACATAAATGCATTTAATTCACTAGTAGCTTAAGATATTAGTATGGTTCATATAAGAATAAATGCATTTATATTTACAAACAATTTTAACTATTTGATCCTAATTGAGCTATTTTACCATAGTCACCTACTTATAGCTTATAATAGAAAGAAAACATAAGATTACAAAGATAAACATTGTAATAAAATTTGATTTTTATTGCGTTTTTATATAAGAATTATGAAAAAAAATATCTTATAACTTTATAAAAACAGTTGTCGACATCTTAACTAACTAATTCTGTTATAACGAAATGATATAAAAATCAAGTTTAAGTTATATGATACTTTGACATTATCGTTCACAACACAAAACAAAACGTAAAAAAAAGGACGTTCATTGAATGTTATTGACTTATCAGTATGCAATTAGGCCGAAATTCTTCCACTGGGGACCAAAAAGGCAAAAGAATTTGTAGAAAAGTGAAACCTCTAAGATTTATGAATAGTATAGGGAGTATTCTTGTAGTTATCTCTAACAAAAAAGCAAAATTCCAAGAAAGAAGGGGAGAGAGAACCTGTGGTTGCAAATTGGCTATCACCTTTCTTCTGCTAAACACCCCATTGGAAACTAACCCATCCCCTTCATCTCCCTTTCTTTGGGTGCTTCTAAATTTCCATTGAAAAAACACCCAAAGAAAACCAAGATTCTGATTAGGTTTCTAGTTTATTAAATTCTTGAAAACCCCATTAAATTAGGAGAAAAAAGATGCTTCCTTTTTATGTTCATGGCCTACAGTGATTCTTGATCACATGAGTGAAGATCAAGTCAAGAGATAAGGAATATATATATATATACATATATAAAAAGATAAGTTTTTTTTTATTAGTGAACACTGTTGTTCTTCTTCAAAGAAAAGATGTGTAGGATAGAGCAAACCCTAGAAACTCCATAGCTTTGCCTTTAGCTTGTTGAAACCCTAATCAAGATTCAGTCTTTTCAAGAAAAAAAGATCATCAAGATTCAGTCTTTTCAAGAAAAAATCATCAGAATTCAGGTTTTTTCAAGAAAAAGATCATCAGAGATTTCTGGGTTTTCAAGAAAATCATCAGAGATTTGTGGGTTTTCAAGAAAATCATCAGAAATTTGTGGGTTTTCAAGAAAAAGATCATCAGAATTTAGGGTTTTTTCAAGAATCTGAGATTTGGGTAATTTTTTTTAAGAGATGGCAGGAGGGTGTAGTATAGTGTGGTTTAGAAGAGATCTAAGGGTGGAAGATAACCCTGCTTTAGCTGCTGGTGTGAGAGCTGGTCAAGTGATTGCTGTTTATATTTGGGCACCAGAAGAAGAAGGTCATTATTACCCTGGAAGGGTATCAAGATGGTGGTTAAAACAAAGTTTATCTTTATTGGATTCATCTTTAAAGAATCTTGGAACTTCTCTTATAACTAAGAGATCTACAAATAGTGTTTCTTCACTTCTTGAAGTTATCAAATCAACTGGTGCTACTCAGCTTTTTTTCAATCATTTATATGGTTAGTTAATCCCCCCTCCCTTTCCTTTCTTTTTCTTGTTTTCTTTATATAAAGTTTTGATTTTTATTGTTTATTAATGGTTTTGTGGTGAGAATTATGGTATAATTGCATCTGGGGTACTATCTTTTTTCTCAAAAAAGTATGAAATTTGAGATCTTGGATAGATTATTGTTATCATTTTTAACAAGTTTTGTGTAGTTTTTGGCAGCATATAATTTTAAGTCAATTAGTGATCTTTTGGTTGAAAATTGGATTAATTTTGGTTCAAGTTTCTAATCCGAGCCATGGAATTGGAGATCTTTTAGTTTGTATTCGAATAATCGAATCTGTTTCTTTACCATTATTTGGATAAACTTATTTCAATAACAATGTGTTGGTCTGTGTAATGTTTTAAATTTTGATTTGTGTGACATTCTTTTGGGAATGTGTGCATTATTAGTGTCGAGATATGTGGAAATTTGTTTAATCTCTCTCTCTCTCTCTCTCTGAAAGAGCCCTTATATGATAGTTCATATATATATATATACACGTATATGTATACAAATTTGATGGTTCATATCTAAGTAGATGTGGGACTCCAAAACGCGCCCTCAAATGGTGTCCCTAGATGTGGTAGCACCGGATACCATGATATGATATGTGTAACTAATTTAATCTCTCTTTTAAAGAGTCTTTATAGAGAGAGTGGAGTTTCCTCTCTCTCTCTCTCTCTCTATATATATATATATAGATAGATAGACAGATAGAGAGGGATGTTAAGGGGAACCCCTCCCCCCCCCCCAAAAAAAATGAAAAACTAAGAAACACCCGGATAAACATTCATTTGGACGGTATGCACATGTGCATACAATTAATTGAAGCTATTTCTTGTTTTTTATGCATGTACATTATGTACATGTGCATACAATTAATTGAAGCTATTTCTTGTTTTTTTATGCATGTATGCATATGTGCATACCGGACAAATTGCTTATAAATTACTTGTATGCACATGTATATACTGTCTAGATGAACGGTTGCTAGTGTGTTCCTCAGTCTTTCGTTTACTAGGGTGTTCCTGGTCTTTCGTTCTTTTGCGGTTATCTATATATATATATATATATAGACACATCTTCATAATGTGAAAGTTTCACATGAGTTTGTTTCACGATATGAATATTTGTTTCAATAAGACATGACCCTTTTATACTATTCATTGTCTTTTTGTGTATTTTGGATGTTATACATTCGGATTAAATTTAACGTTAATTTGTTTCATGTGTTTTTAGATCCTTTATCTCTCGTTAGGGATCACCGAATGAAGGAGGTCTTAACCAGTAATGGCATAGCAGTACGTTCCTTCAATGCAGATTTGTTATACGAACCATGGGAAGTGCTTAATGATGAAGGCCATCCGTTCAATACATTTACAGAATTTTGGGATCGGTGTCTTAGTATGCCATATGATCCCGAGTCTCCACAACTCCCACCGAAAAAGATAATCTCAGGTCATTAAGCTCATGAATCTTATTAAGTTTCAATATTTTTGAAAACATCCTTTTTTCCTTCTTAGGGCTGTTTGGTTGGTTTTCCATTATGTTCTGTATAGATAAAGCCGTCTATGTGGATTAATCTGTCTGTTTAGATTGGGAACGTTTTTGTTCGGTAGGGTTTTTTCCGTAGATAGAAGGAGCGTGTTTTATAATTAAGAGAGGCAAGTTTGGAAAAAAGTTGGCTTTCTGCATAAAGGTCCTCCTAGAAGCTTAATGAATAAGCCACTTTCTATATTCATAGATAGAAGGAGCGTGTTTTATAATTAAGAAACGCAAGTTTGGAAGAAAAAAAAACTTGGCTTTCTGCATAAAGCTCCTCCTAGAAGCTTACTTAATAAGCTACTTTCTAAATTCATAGATAGAACGAGCATGGTTTATAATTAAGAAATGCAAGTTTGGAAAAAGAAAAACTTGGCTTTCTGCATAAAGCTCCTCCTAGAAGCTTACTGAATAAGCTACTTTCTATATTCATAGATAGAAGGACCATAAGGACCATGTTTTATAATTAAGAAAGGCAAGTTTGGAATTTTTTTTGGCTTTCTGCATAAAGCTCCTCGTAGAAGCTTAATGAATAAGCCACTTCCTATATTCATAGATAGTTAGAGCGTGTTTTATAATTAAGGAAGGCAACTTTGAAAAAAAAACTTGCCTTTCTGCATAAAGCTCCTCCTAGAAGCTTAATGAATAAGCCACTTTCTACATCATTAACCCACTACCAAACAATCACATATAATTAACCAAATAAGATGCGACTCCCATTAAGCTCATTAAGCCACTTTCTTTATACTCACCATACTCCCTTTTTTTTCAGGCGACTTATCAAAATGCCCTTCGGAACCACTCATATTCGAAGACGAATCCGAAAAAGGAAGCAATGCCCTTCTAGCTCGAGCATGGTCACCCGGATGGAGCAATGCCGACAAGGCCCTAGCGGCATTCATTAGCGGCCCGTTACTCGAATACGCCAAAAACCGCCGGAAAGCCGATAGCGCCACCACCTCCTTCCTATCTCCACACCTCCATTTCGGAGAAGTTAGCGTCCGAAAAGTCTTCCATTTAGTACGAATCAAACAAATCCTTTGGGCCAATGAAGGCCATACAGCTGGCGAAGAAAGCGTAAACTTATTCTTAAAATCCATCGGCCTTCGAGAATATTCTAGATACATGAGTTTTAACCATCCGTATAGCCACGAAAGGCCGCTTTTGGGTCATTTAAAGTTTTTTCCATGGGTAGTTGATGAAGGTTATTTTAAGGCATGGAGGCAAGGTAGAACGGGTTATCCGTTAGTTGATGCCGGAATGAGGGAATTGTGGGCCACGGGTTGGCTTCACGATAGGATAAGAGTTGTGGTATCGAGTTTTTTCGTGAAGGTTTTACAGTTACCGTGGAGATGGGGGATGAAGTATTTTTGGGATACGTTATTGGATGCGGATCTTGAAAGTGATGCTTTAGGTTGGCAATATATTTCGGGTACTTTGCCGGATGGTCGTGAGTTTGATCGGATTGATAATCCGCAGGTATGATGAATAAGTTGTTGATGAATTTTGATTTTTGAGTTGAATGAATAGTGAAAATGCATGATGAATAAGGGTTTATTCATTGTGAATAATTCATGAAATAGTTGGTTTCTGGGTTCTAAAAAATGTTTGACTTTTATATATAAGGGTTATTCATTACGAATAATTCATGAAATAGTTGGTTTTTGGGTTCTCAAAAATGTTCGAATTTTGTATATAAGGGTTATTCATTATGAATAATTCATGAAATAGTTGGTTTTTGGGTTCTCAAAAATGTTCGACTTTCATATACAAGGGTTATTCATTATGATGAAAATGCATGATGAATAAGGGTTATTCATTATGAATAATTCATGAAATAGTTAGTTTCTGTGTTCTCAAAATATTTATGGTTGCCCCATGTGGTCAAAACGGGTTAATGTTCAACTTTTATATATCTTTGGTTCTTTTTTTTTGGGAATGAATAATGAAAATGCATGATGAATAAGGGTTTATTCATTATGAATAATTCATGAAATAGTTGGTTTCTTGGTTCTCAAAATATTTACGGGTGCCCCATGTGGTCAAAATGGGTTAATGTTCGACTTTTATACATCTTTGGTTCTTTTTTTTGGGGGATGATTAATGAAAATGCATGATGAATAAGGGTTGTATTCATTATGAATAATTCATCAAATAGTTGGTTTCTGAGTTCTAAAAAATGTTCAACTTTTATATATCTTTCGTTCTTTTCATTTTTTGGCAGTTTGAGGGCTATAAATTCGACCCAAATGGCGAATACGTACGAAGATGGCTTCCCGAGCTCGCTAGACTACCAACCGAATGGATCCACCACCCATGGGACGCACCCGAATACGTACTTCAAGCCGCCGGTATCGAACTCGGTTCCAACTACCCACTTCCGATCGTCAAAATAGATGCGGCAAAATCCCGATTACAAGAAGCGCTTACCCAAATGTGGCAACACGAAGCCGCTTCTCGAGCCATTCTCGAAAACGGAATAGAAGAAGGGCTCGGAGACTCATCCGACGATGCTCCAATAGCTTTCCCACAAGATATGGAGATGGAAATGGACGAAAATACCCTCAGGACCACCAACAACCACCCAACGACCACCACAATCCGCCATTATGAAGATCAAATGGTTCCTAGTATGACAACGTCTTTAATAAGGGGTGGCGGAGAAGAATCTTCTTCGGATCTTGCGAATTTAGGGGAAGATAGTAGGGCGGAAGTTCCGATTAATGAAGGTGTAGATAATAATAATAATAATAATGATGATAATAATAATAATATGCAAATGGGAAGAACGGAAAATGTGATTCAGCCACGGATGGATATCACGCATTTGGCGGCTGAATCATCAAGCAGTTCTGGTTCGAGTTCGAGGGAAAGAGACGGAGGTGTGGTGCCGGTTTGGTCACCTTCGAATTCTAGTTTCACGGAGAATTTTGTGGGTGAAGATAGTTCTTATTTGCAAAGGCATCCGCAATCACATCAATTAATCAATTGGAGGCGGCTTTCCCAAACCGGGTAAGGATGTGCTTAATAATCTAGTTGTTGGCTTAATAAGCTAAATGATATGCTTAATAATCTAGTTGTTGGCTAATAAGCTAGCTGATAAAGTAGTCACATTTGGTTAAAACTAACTGAAAAGTTAGGGCCTGTTTGTTAGCAGCTTCATGAGCTTAATGGGACTCGCAGCTTATTCAGTCAGCTATACATGACTGTTTGGTAGTGACTTAATGATATAGAAATTGGCTTATTCAGTAAGCTTCTAAGGGGAGCTTTATGCTGAAAGCCAAAAAAATTCCAAACTTTCCCCTCCTAATTATAAAACACGCTCTTTTCTTCCATGAAACAACCCTCCTAAACAAAAACATTCCCAATCTATACAGATAGATTAATCCATACAGACAGCTTTATCCACACAGGACTTAATGGAAAATCAACCAAACAGCCCCTTGTTGGCTAATAAGCTAACTGATAAAGTAGTCACATTTGGTTAAAACTAACTGAAAAGTTAGGGCCTGTTTGTTAGCAGCTTCATGAGCTTAATGGGACTCGCAGCTTATTCAGTCAGCTATACATGACTGTTTGGTAGTGACTTAATGATATAGAAATTGGCTTATTCAGTAAGCTTCTAAGGGGAGCTTTATGCTGAAAGCCAAAAATATTCCAAACTTTCCCCTCCTAATTATAAAACACGCTCTTTTCTTCCATGAAACAACCCTCCTAAACAAAAACATTCCCAATCTATACAGATAGATTAATCCATACAGACAGCTTTATCCACACAGGACTTAATGGAAAATCAACCAAACAGCCCCTTGTTGGCTAATAAGCTAACTGATAAAGTAGTCACATTTGGTTAAAACTAACTGAAAAGTTAGGGCCTGTTTGTTAGCAGCTTCATGAGCTTAATGGGACTCGCAGCTTATTCAGTCAGCTATACATGACTGTTTGGTAGTGACTTAATGATATAGAAATTGGCTTATTCAGTAAGCTTCTAAGGGGAGCTTTATGCTGAAAGCCAAAAAAATTCCAAACTTTCCCCTCCTAATTAAAAAACACGCTCTTTTCTTCCATGAAACAACCCTCCTAAACAAAAACATTCCCAATCTATACAGATAGATTAATCCATACAGACAGCTTTATCCACACAGGACTTAATGGAAAATCAACCAAACAGCCCCTTGTTGGCTAATAAGCTAGCTGATAAAGTAGTTACATTTGGTTAAAACTAACTGAAAAGTTAGGGCCTGTTTGTTAGCAGCTTCATGAGCTTAATGGGACTCGCAGCTTATTCAGTCAGCTATACATGACTGTTTGGTAGTGACTTAATGATATAGAAATTGGCTTATTCAGTAAGCTTCTAAGGGGAGCTTTATGCTGAAAGCCAAAAAAATTCCAAACTTTCCCCTCCTAATTATAAAACACGCTCTTTTCTTCCATGAAACAACCCTCCTAAACAAAAACATTCCCAATCTATACAGATAGATTAATCCATACAGACAGCTTTATCCACACAGGACTTAATGGAAAATCAACCAAACAGCCCCTTGTTGGCTAATAAGCTAGCTGATAAAGTAGTTACATTGGTGAAAACTAGATAATAAACTAGTTATATTTGGTAAAAACTAGCTGATAAGTTAGATGGAAATGTGAAATGACGTAAAAGGACATGTTTGAAAAATTACTTGATTCTAATATAAGGGGGGTAATTGGTAAAAAGTGAAAAAAGCCCACCTAGAAGTTATTGAAAAGCTATTAAGAATTAGTTTTTTTTCAAAAAAACTAGCTTATAAGCTAGTTTAGTTGGTTTTTCATTAAGTCGTGTATGGATAAAGCTTTATGTGTGGATTAATCTGTTTGTATAGATTGAGAAAGTTTTTTGTTTGGGAGGGTTTTTTCATAAATGGAGCGTGGTTTAGAAAATCTTGGCTTTTTGCATAAAGCTCCCCCTTGAAGCTTATTGAACAAGCCACTTTCTATATCATTAAGCCACTACCAAACGGTCGTTTATAGCTGGCCAAATAAGCTGCGAGTCCCATTAAGCTCATCAAGCTGCTAACATACAATGCCCTTAATATACAAGTCTTTTTCAATAAAAGACTTGTATATTAAGGGCATTGTTTGTTAGCAGCTTGATCGGTGAGCTTAATGGGACTCGGAGTCTTTTTCAATAAGCTCAAAAAAAAGCTAGCTTAATGTTGCCAAAAGTGAGGATTCAGAGTCTATTTGCTAAATGTGAAATATTGAAAAAGAAAATATCTTTATGGTTTACTAGTTACATTACAGTTAAATTATGTATATAAAAAGCCATTTGTTTTCAAGATTTCTTTAATTGCAAACAGGTGATCTGTGTTGTGAATGCGAGAAGGTAGCTGCCATATGGGATGATCTTGGCTCTCCATTTTTCAATCCGGCTTGATCCAACGGTGGACAATCTTGGGGCAGCAATTTCAGATTTAAAACCCGAAAGATAAAAGCTTCTATCCTTCTTTTAGTTCTCTTTTGTGCCATATTATTCTGCTTATTCTGTATAGTAACTGTTAGTGATATAGTCTATGTACTTACATGCATATACGTATAGATATTATATATATATATATGTATGCATGTATGTATGTATGTATTTATGTTCATTATCATCTTTTAGGGTTTTGTATTTCAGCTCGTTGACCAATCTTACGCTATATATATTTCTTCTAAATATAGGAATTGTGGTATCTCTTTTTTTCATCATCGCATACGGGAGAACCGAATATAAATTGTTCCTACATATGCTTTTCGTGCTCTGAATCTTGATCTATCTGCTTTTTGGATTAAGTAGATAATGTTTTTAGGCTATGGAGGAAAGTTCAAATGAGAACTATAAATATTTTGAGAAGCTGGTGACCAACTATTTCATGTGTTATTCATAATGAATATCATTCATTCATTATGAATATCTGGCAGTTTCATTATGAATAAAACATGAATAGTTGGTTCTTAGGTTCTTAAAATATTTACTGTTCTCAATGCTGGTACATTTTGTGTGTTCCAAATAGGCAACAGAAACTAGATTAGAGTCGGAGACACTATCAAAGTGCTTGGCTTTTTAATTGTGAAACATCAAGATGAAAGTGATGATGAATTCCCACAAGAAAGCTTTTGTATATGTTTATTCGGGTGTCTGAAGCAGCTTGTGCGCACCACCTTGGCTAATTCCATAGGGCTCTGCTGAAAGTAATAGTCAATAAAATCTCAATGATTCTGAGGAGATTGGAATTCGCTGCCTATGGGGAGCAACTTGAAGGCCTAGCATTTATTTGTCAGTTGAGTTGGCTTGTTGGGGTTGATGTTATTTGGTGATTGAATTATTATAGTTCAAGGGTCAAACAAGCAAAGCTTCAAATCCAAAAATCTAACATATCACACACGGTGTCGGATGTCTTAAATCCAAACTACAATAGAAGTCGGATGTTCACTTTGGAGACCCTGAAATCAAAGATTCCCTTCGGGTTTGAAACAACGGTGCTCTATTTCAGTTTAACCAAATTCTTTTTAGTAATTATCAGGATTACGATTAAAAAAAAACGAAATTCTAAAAAGCGGTGGTATATTGGCATGTGGATTGTCAAGAAGACTATTTGGCTTGACCCTTTCTCTCTTTGTTTTCTTTTAATTATTAAAATTGGGGTGGTCTGAAATGTCATTAAATTAAATGCATTTTGATTCTAATACAACTCAATTTGGTTGGATCCTATCCAAAAGTAAATTAATGGGAGCATGAAAGGAGTTCCTAGCCAAAATTAGGGTGATGTTATTAAGTTGAAATGTCATTAATTGTCATTTTGATTTTATTCTTTTAACACATGAAAGGAGTTCCTATTTCAGTTATACTTGACAATTAGCTGAAAAGCTAGATGTTGGTTATAAGTTCGATGATAAATGATAGGTCAATTTAACTTTTTGTAAAAGCTAGTTTGATAAGTTAGATGACAATATAAAATGACCTAAAATGAACAAATAAAGGGCATAATTGAGAAAAAAAAAAGTAAGAGAAAACCTAATAAGTCATCTGAAATACCACAACTCATTTGGCAAAAATCAAAACCATATGCCCCCACGGACTCTGCAATTATCCGTTTTTATGTAAATAGGCTCACTACAATGCAACTAACCTGAGCCAAAAGTCTTGATTTCCGTTTTAACCAGTGTCTTACTGTGAAAAAACTTAAAAAGATGTTTTAACCAGTGTCTTATTGTGAAAAAACTTAAAAAGATGTTTTAACCAATGTCTTATTGTGAAAAACTCAAAAAAATGTCACTTTGGCTTTTGGCAATAACAAGCGCCATTGTCGAATTTGAGAAACTAACCACAAAAGGATTTTAGAAACTCATCAAAAATGCTTCTTTTATGCACTCATTGAGCAGTTTTATCGAACAACTTATCTTCAATACGCTTTTATAAATTGGAGTTCCAAGGCATGACGAAATTCTAACCCAACTAGTATATATATATATATTTCATACAAGATACTCGTCACATGATTTGGCCAAATTTCAGACATTCCAACCAATCGATGTAACCGTTTTTCTAAAAAAATTAATAGTAACTATACAAATTTGAACCTAACAGTTAACGTTATCCATAGCTAAACAAAAAAATAAAAACATAATTTTTTTGCATGAAAGACGACTCTTTTCAAAGGTAAGGTCGTTGCAACGGGTTATAACTGTTAGTTATTCGATAAGCACTTGATAAACAACCTCTTAACTACAAAACCAACAACTGCACCGCATATCAATTTTTTATTTATTAATTCATATATAATTTTATTTATTTCATAATTTCTTATTTGACCAAAATAGATTACTACCAGTAAACCTCAACCGACCCCATGCACCGATTTGAACTTTGAAGGGACAGTTTTTGGCTCACCCACCAGTACCAATAATTTTATTTATTTCATAATTTCTTATTTGACCAAAATAGATTACTACCAGTAAACCTCAACCGACCCCATACACCAATTTGAACTTTGAAGGGACAGTTTTTGGCTCACCCACCAGTACCAGTAAAGGCTAACAAGAGGTCCTATATTATTTGTATGTGTAAGTATAATATAACCATATATAATTTTATATTATATTTGTAACAACTGAAATAATTATTTACACTAAACTGTCTCTTCCGATGTGTTCTTCAAACCATTTTAACGAAGGAAAGTAAAAAGAAAGTACGGGAAAGGAGAGTAAAGTAAAAATAAGTCGCTTTCTCAAAGTTTTTCTAGTAGGGAAAGGAAAAGAAACGGAATGAAAATAATTATAAGTTTTTTCCCAAAACGTTTCTTCTGAATGCAGAAATTAATTTTTATTTTAAAACTACAAAATTACCAACCTTTTATTATAAATAACATATTTAAAAGGAATCTTTGTAAAAAAAGACATTTGTTCTTTTTTTTCTCTCCTATTCAATAACACGAAAATTGTTTTATTTATTTTGCTTTCCTAATTTTTCCTTCTCTTTTGAGAACACAAATAAATAAATAAAAATGTTTTCTTTTCTTTTCTCCTCTAATTCAAGAGCACATCGTTAAAAACTTGATTAAATTCCAAACATATTTGGACTTAATTATATTATCCACTACATTATTTTGAGGTTCGATATTTTATGGTTTAAGCCATGGTTTTGAAATAAAAAGCTCAAACTAATACACATTTTAGTTTACGGTTTTGACTACAAAATACAGTGCGATTTTTTTACGGTTTTGACTACAAAATACAGTGCGATTTTTTTACGATTTGACCTATATATACGATTTCATTTGGAAGTTTGCACACGGTGGCCATCCTAAGTTCCTAACTAGTAATTATCCTCGATTCAGCTAAATGGGACCCCCAATAAGACCTTCATTAAGTTGTCTTTCCAAAGACAAAATGCAATGGCTGAGGAAACCATTTTAACATCAATATATAGATAAAATAAAATTCTAAAAATGTTTGAAAATATAACTAAAATCAAAATATGCTTTCAAGAAGAGTACCAGAAGTGAGCAAGATCCATTATAAAAGCCTGCCTTCATTTAAGCCCTGTTGCTAACCTGTGAAAATGGAGTTAAGTTATTACATTAACACAAGTTTGATGGTAATAGCCTTCTGAAATTTGACATTAACGTATGCATAATAAAAAAAAAAAAAGAAATGTGTAATTATTACATTTTTAGCTTAATGAGCTTAATGGGACTCACAGCTTATTCGGTTAGGTATACAATGATTATTTGGTAGTGGCTTAATGATATAGAACAGGAAACTTCTAGAGGGGAGCTTTATGCAGAAAGCCAAAAGAAAATCCAACTTTGCACCTCCCAAGTCCCAACTAAAAAACACGCTCCTTCCATCTATGAAAAAACTTTCCCAATTTATACAGATAAATTAATCCACACAGACAACTTTATCCGTACAGAATTTAATGAAAACCCAACCAAACAGCCCCATAACGGAAAACCAACCAAACAACCCCTTGACCTTAATACTCCCTCTGTCCGAAAATAAATGTCCACAATAAAAATGACATAATTTTAGGAATATGCAATCATTACACTTTTTAAGTAACCAAATGACACTTTTAACCTTGATAGTAGAGTTAGAAACTTTCTCCATCTTATATTTAATGGTCAAATGGGAAATTGAAATTACACTTTTTAAATAACCAAATGACACTTTTACCGTTAGATAGTAGAGTGAGAAACTTTCTACATCTCATATTTAAGGGTCGAATGGGAAATTGAAATTCCACTTTTAAAATAACCAAATGACACTTTTATCCTTGATAGTAGAGTGATCTTATATTTAAGGGTCGAATGGGAAATTGAAATTACACTTTTTAAATAACCAAATGACACTTTTACCCTTGATAATAGAGTGAGAAACTTTCTCCATCTCACACTTAAGGGTGGAATGGGAAATTGAAAAAGTGGACACTTATTTTGGGACAAACAAAAATAGTAATGTAGACGCTTAATTTTGGGATGGAGGGAGTAACAGAAAAAGTAATGAACTTCCCCATTTTATAATTAAGGGTACAATTGGAAAGTAGACACAAATGGTGCGTTTGGTTGTGGAACATTTTCCAGTTTTCTAGAAAGTTTTTGAAGGAAAATGAAAATTTAGAAAATCCGTTTGGTTCATTCTGTTTTCAAAAAAATTCCAAGAAAACAAAAAATTTCATTTTCTAAAATCCTATGTAAATTAGAAAATAGTTTTAATTTTTCCAATTTTTTGTTTTCAAAAACTTGTCCACACACACACACTTTTTCACTTTCACACACAAACTTTCACTTTCACACACACACTTTCACTTTCACACGCTTTCTAATTTGAAACAAAAAATGGAAAATCCACCATTTCAACCAAACGCGTTTTCTAAAATTTTCATAGAAAACTGAGAATGAAAACTCAACTCCACATTTTCTGAAAACATTTTCTAGTAAAATGAGAACAGTTTTCCGCAACCAAACGCACCCTTAGCTTTTAAAAGTCAACACTTGTTTTGAAACAAACTAGAACACAAATATGTACGCTTATTTTAAGACAGAGGGTGTATCATTTAAAAATAATAATAATAATAATAATAATAATAATAATAATAATAATAATATCTTTATAAAAAAAAGTTTTTGAAAGTTACCATATGTTCGTTCTACAACATGTTGACATGGCCCGACATTCCTGCACTACAAGACGGGCATAAAGATCCAATTCCGTCTTGTGTTCCTGAATGAACCGGCTGAATATGGAATTCATTTCTACACCAAGCACATACGCTCGTAATCTGATTTCTTCCACTCGTATTTGGCATCATGTTGTTCTTATTAAGCCAAAAAGAGGAGGAATCAAATTGTTGTTCCATACCCGAATTGTACGAAAATACCCTTGAATCCCCTTGAAGTGGATTATGTTGAGATCTACCCGTTAAAAAACTGAATTCCACTGGTTCAGGTCTATTTGATCTCATCCCACTTACACCAAAACCTTCGTTATACCTTTCATCGAGTCTAAACTGTCCATCTGCAGCCTGCCGATAAAAAATAATAGTCAAATAACTTCTTATAACGTTACACATTTGGTATATACTAGACAGGACAAGACTAACGGCTGTTTGTTAGCAGCTTAATGATAATGGGATTCAGCTTATTCGTTCAGCTATACATGACCGTTTGGTATACGGGATAACAAAAACCTGTTGTTCCATGTTTGGTGTGACGTCAAGACCATGACAAGACAAGACTAAGGGCCTGTTTGTTAGGAGCTTAGCGAGCTTAATGAGATTCAGCTTATTTAGTCAGCTATATATGACTGTTTGGTAGTGGCTTAATGATATAGAAAGTGGCTTATTCGGTAAGCTTCTAGAGGGGAGCTTTATGAAGAAAGCCAACTTTGTTCCAAACCTGACCCTGCCAACCAAAAAACACGCTCCTATCTGTTAAAAAACTCACCCAAACAAAAACCTTCTCAATTTATACAGACAAATTAATCCATAGACGACTTAATGAAAAACCAACCAAACGTCTCCTAAGGGCTGTTTGTTAGCAGCTTAATGGGATTCAGCTTATTCGGTCAGCTATACATGGCTGTTTGTTAGTAGCTTAATGATATAGAAAGTAACTTATTTAGTAGGTTTCTAGGGGGAGCTTCATGCAGAAAGCCAAGTTTTTACCAAACCTATCCTTCCCAATTAAAAAACATACTCATTCCATCTACAAAAAAACCTTCCCAATCTATACAGACAAATTAATCCACGCAGACAGTTAACGGAAAACCAACCAAACAGCCCCTAGGTTGGACAAAAAATGAGTGAAACAGAAAACAAGGAAATGGGATAGTAAATTACTAAACTACCCTCATCAAATTAAAACCCTAAAACCTTGGACAATTCTTTCTACCGCCTACCTTACTCTCACCCATTCAGTCCAGCCTTGGAAAACCAACCAAACAGCCCCTAAGTAGAACAAAAATGGGTGGAACCAAAAACAAGGAGATGGGATAGTAAATTACTAAACTACCCTCATCAAATTGAAACCCTAAAAACAAGGAGATGGGATGGTAAATTACTAAACTACCCTCGTCAAATTAAAACCCTAAAAACAAGGAGATGGGATGCCAAAACTAATTACCTTTTCTGACATTATATTGAAGGAATGAAAGGAGCTAGGAGACTGAATCTGTGGACGTGAAGAAGAAGTCATTAAACCACTTTGCAATTGATTTCCATCACCAGTAGTTTTCCACATACCACTAGGAACAACTTCATGAGTTTGACCATGATGATTACTTCCAAAACCCGTAGTGGTAAACTTATTTCCAGAATTTTTAAATTCATCGGATTTCATCCCTTCCCATGATGCTCTTCCACCAGAGTAAACCGTATTATTACCACCATTCTGAAAACTACTATTTTTATCGTTACAAGAAAGATTAAATAATCCGCCCACTGAACCTCTTCCCGTTTTCAAATTCTCCACCATACTATTATTAACCATGCTTAAACTAGTATGAACATCAAAAGCATCGTTAATCTTTGATGAAACTACTGAACAACTTACAAGATCTTTTTTCTGTTCAGCTCTAATAGCGTCTGAATATAAAGCATGAGGGTTCCCAAAAGCAAGACTTAACTCATTGCTACTAATATCTCTATCATCATCATCGAATTTCAGTCCATCTAACGGTGTAGAATATATCTTGTTTTCGAATATATCATCGGCTGAATCAGCAATGGAGAAATGATTAAGCAATCCTCTTTCGGAGCTTTCTTGTTTGCATTCCTCCATTGCTCTGTCATACAGACAAGTTACGTCGTCTTGGAAGGTAAACGCTTGTTCGTTTTCAGATGGAACAAGTGAACAGAATTCGAGGTTGCTTTTTGTATTGAAATCCAAAACTTCCCTATTTAAACCATCGTGGCTGGTGCTTAATGAAGTGGCTGATTCGTTTAGTTTTGAATCATTGTTTCTAAAGATTTGGAAATCGTCTAGTTTCGATTCGTCTGATTTATTTGAAGGAACTTTCGTCACATTTTCAGATAGAAAAGAGACATCGCCGTCAAATGGATGAGTTCTAAATTCATTTTCGTCACCAAAAGTAGTCACGCCTTCTATACCCGACGAACCATAGCTGACAAAAGGATTCCTTTCGATATCAAATTGTCCATCAAGTCTTGAACTTGTTAAGCCGGATGAGAGCTTATTGACATTATTATACGTGCCAAGATCAATGGGTGAAGTACCAAAACTGCCCTTCTGTGCAGACTCTTGTTTCCGGGAAGATATTAGGTTTTCACTAGCTTTAACTGAATCAATACTTGGTGAAATGAGGGAACGGGTTGTCTTAATAGAAAGCTTATTGGATACAGACGTGCCATCCTTATCCAGCCCAAACCGATCAAGAAAAAGCCCAAATGAAGACCCACTAACAACTTTCTCCTTTTCAGATATCAATTCGTCATTTGCAACAAAACCCTTTTCTTCACAGATGCTTGATTTAGGATTAGGACGCAAAGTTTCAGAAACGGCTTCTTGATTAAGCACCTGTCCACTAATGTCTTTACCAATACCACTGGCATTGCCGATCGGTTCATTTAGGAGACACTCTGATTTGTCATGAACAAAATCAACATACTCAACCCCAGTTTCAGAAACTGCTTTTTGATTAAGCACCTGTCCACTAATGTCTTTATCAACACCACTGCCATTGCCCATCGGTTCATTTAGGACGCACTCTGATTTGTCATGAACGGAATCAACATACTCAACCCCAGTTTCAGAAACGGCTTCGTGATTAAGCACCTGTCCACTAATGTCGTTTTCCCCACCACCACTAACATTACCCGTCTGTTTATTTGAGAATGGAGATAACAAAAAGCTTCCAGAACTTATACCCACATCAAGATTGCATTCCAACGTCTCACCAGAAGTTTCAGGCTGTCTGTTGCTTTCATTAACGGAAAGTGGAACTTCATCAAATAATAATTCAGACTGAGAAACAGCAATATCAGGAACTTGGTCTGTTCTAGAGACTTCATCATTTACGGTACATTTGTCGCCCAACTTATTATCATCACAGGATTCTTCAATATAAATATCCTTATCTATATTCATATGTGAATCCTGTATACTATGAGACACAATGTTAAGATCATGAACAAGCTCATCGGTCTTGGATGGTTTACCAGAATTTATTTCGTCATTAAGACAAGAAGCAGGTTCAAGTTTGTCTCCAGCCGAAACCGATGCTAATTCAGGTTCAGGTTCAGTTTTCTCGACCTCATTTTTCACATGGGACCCAATATGGA
This sequence comes from Silybum marianum, assembly GCA_036898165.1. NCBI lineage: Eukaryota > Viridiplantae > Streptophyta > Magnoliopsida > Asterales > Asteraceae > Silybum > Silybum marianum. The sequence continues at coordinate 3,202,458 of CM072535.1, read as the reverse complement.
CATTATACTGGTTCATATCACTAAATGTTTCATAGCAGATTTGGCACTCAAATATTCCACTTTCTACTATAACCCATTCAGTAACTGCTGAACCAAGTTGAGATCTCTCTGTGTCATGAGCTAGCACTTGGTGGTCCAATAAATCCTCCTTTCCTTCAAAAATCATTGAGCATTTAAGGCACTTGAAAAGCTCTCCTATTTGTACCTCCATATCATTTTCAATATCCATGGTGACTTGCTCCTCATGGTTTGTAGGCAAAGCTACCGTGGGTGGCGATGATGATGATGGATTGTTAATTGGGCATGATGATGATGATGATGGATCGTTAATTTGGCAGCCATCTTTTTTGATGTCTTCTTGTAGAACAAGATCAGCAGCCTGCCCATAAATAACAAATAAAGTGATAAGGAAAAGGGAAGTAATTGGAATAAAATTAAAAAAAAAAGTGAGCAAAATACTTGTTGTAATTTGTAAATATCAACTTACATTCACAGAAGCTTCTTTCAAAGCATTGTCATCACAACTGTTGATGTTAATGTGATTTGGCTTATTATTCAAGTTTTCTTGTCCAATAACGGAGATCAAGTACGTAGATATTTCCTTGCATGACTCGAACTGCTGACCACTAGGACTGGTTATCATCAAAATAAGTACATTATATAAGAACCATCGAACAAGAACATCTGATAAATTTCGAAATTTTGGGTTCATATGATAAATTTATTCAAACTGCAATAGAAGTCATAACGAGATGATTATAATATACAATGCAATTGATATCAGCTACCACTTTCCAGGAGTAAATGTTATTTTCCTCTTAAGACCTTTCCCATATGAAAAGTTATCTTCAGAAGAATCAAGATAAGATGTGTCATTTTCTATCACACCCCTCTTACATGTACACAAAATCGATTGTACTTTTACATTAAGCAAAGACAGATTCCTGTTTAAAGTCCAGTAAAAGATTCCTCTCAATAACATGTTCCTTAGCTTATGGCGTAACTCAAAAGCTCAATGCACTAATTTGGGTAAGAAATTTTCGCCCACTTGTAATCTCAAACCTTTAGGACATGAAAAACATAAATTTTGTGTTTCAGGACCATTTTAATAGATATTTGTTTGAGGAATTTGCACCATATGACCAAAAAACTTATGTATTCACTATTCACTATGTAAAAAGAGCCTAATCTTTGTAAATCAAACTCACGAATGAGGTTCCAAGGTCTGATCTTTTACATATAAGATCTCTACATAGAAACACTACGGTTTAGAAAAATGCACATCCAGTAGTCCAGTACCATGATATCACCAACACTTTGTAATAGTTAAATACAGAAAGAATCAAACATCACAAGCTTTACTTGCATCCTTCTATTAAAATTCACTCGGTCCATAACCTAATTAGTCAAAATCAAGAAATGGCATCAAATATTATATCTATTCTCTTGTTAGGATTATATATTCTCATGGAATGACATGCTATCATATGCAAATAGCACACTCCCCTGTATGATCTTTGTGTTCACAATATGATATACCCCCTCAAATTTTCTCTCTTCATCTTCCTTAGCATCTCTAACAAATTCCCCAAAATTTCTTCAAAATGGAGAACTTATCATCTCCAACAAATTCCCCATTTTGGAGAATTTATTATTGATTATAATATTAAAATATTACAGTCACCTATTAAAATATTATTTATCTCTCCAAAAATTTATTTTCAAGTTTTCCTATTGGTGCTTTCATTTGGTAATCATTTTTGGAGTTATTTCCATGTTTGGAGAAAAAAAGTATTATTTCTCGTACTTTCTCCATTTTGGAGATACTTTTGGGGAAGCTATTGCAGCACAATATTGATTGAAAATCCCTATTTTCTCCAATTTCCCCATTTTGGGGAAGCTGTTGGAGATGCTCTGTTAGGGTTTCTGAGAGGTTTGAATGGACATAACATTTAAAAAGGCTAATCCCCCCCCCCACCCCACCCCCCAGGCACAGTTCTCAGTTCTTGCCACCTGCTCAACTAGAAGAAACTAATACGCATAGCAGGCAGTAGATTTGATCTCCTAAAACTAGTTCATTAACCTAATGAATTTTTTATGAAATGACAAGATAGATGTTCATAAACCAAATGAAACGGTTGACACTATTGATTCATTTTCTTTTTACAGAAGATCATCACACTCCAAAACCAATGTCAATTTATTTAAGTGAAATGTGTGTAGCATATAGCCCTAAAAGGAGAGACAGAAATGGAAACCTTATGTAACGGCGACAGAATAACCAAACACGGCCTTCTTTCTTCTTTATACAGAGACTCAGCCTCCAGCCTTTAGGCAAAACATCACCGAATTCAATTGCATCCACAACCCTTCTCTTCTTCCTCCTACTCCCCCACTGTCCATTTAAACCTCTCAGAAACCCTAACAACTCATCTTCCGTCGACATTCCCACAGTCCTCCTCCTAATTTCCGGCCCGTAAGGATCCTCTAATCCGGCAAGTGCTGCCAAATTTACCGGCACACCTCTATCGTTCACGATTTCTCTATCCCTCTCGTGATCAAATACAACCACTTTCTTAACCGTATTATTACGAATCCTCTTCGCTGTGGGAGGACGAAGGAAAACCACATTCTCATGCTTCCGCGGCCTCCCTCGTTTTCGCTTTACGCCTAGGTTTTCCGGATTCAAAAATTCAGGCACAACGGAATTGGTGTTGTTTTCGTCTTCATCATCAACAACATCCTGAAATTTTGGATCCGACTTGCAGAGATGTTTCAACATACGGATGATCAGAGAGTTTTCCGCTTGTTCAGGATCATTAATGTTGTTAGAAGACGTTGTATGTGACGACCGAAGGTGAGGCGTGCGGCGGTGGAGCGTGGTGGTTTTGGTGGTTGCAGAGGACTCCGCCGAAGCAAGACGGAGACGAGAGTAGGTCTGTTTCCGGCTACCGGCGGATTCGTTGAAAACGGAGCGGTTGATTTTGGGGATAACGACGTCATCGGAACGGTTGAGATCGAAGGAGGAGTCGGAACATAGAGAGAGGGAGTAGAGCTCCGATTGGGAGAGGAGATGGAGATCAATGACTGGTACTGAGTCTCGACGGAGAGGAGGACGGTCGGTGTCGTCGTCGGCGGTGGCGGTGGCGGTGGCCGTGGTGGCCATATCGGAAAAGGTAGTACGGCGGTGATGGGCGGCGGGTTGATTTAACGTAACTGAAGTCTGAACAACTGTTTTACAATAATAGCCCTGTCACGATTATATCAGGTGAATTGAGAAGGAAATAATTTATTTTTTTCTGTAATTTTCTTTTATCTTTAAAAAGTAATGAATTAAATCTTGATAAAAAAAATTCTCTTTTAAAAAAAAATAGAAAGCAATATAGTATTTAATCTAAATTCTTAAAGACAATTTTTTAAATATTACCTATAATAAATTAAAGTTAAATTACTTAATTTTCAGATTTATAAGTTAATTAAGCATAAATACAACTTATTAAAGTTTCGTATAACTAATTATAGATAAACATAATAAAATAAATGATAAACCTCTAAATTTCAAATATAAATAACCTAAAATATAATTAGAATAATTATTTTTCAAATATAACTCCTTATCTTCATAAAAAAACATTATATTTTTAAACTTAAAATAAATTATTTTCTTATTAAATTTGAACTAAATTATGATGAAAAATTAAACTTTAGATTACTTTTATGAAAAAAGTATATTATCAAACAAAAAATAAACTATTTTCTCTTATTAAATTAATTAAGCTATAATAAAAGAGTGAACTAATTTTTTTTTGCTAATTTGATACGTGTATATATTTCTTTCAAAATTTTCTATCTTTAAATTTATATTTTATTTAGATATAAAAATTAGGTTTTCTTAAAATCTTACAAAATTGTATTAAAAACCGCAAAAAAAAACGAGATGTATTGTTGCATTGTGCGAGTACATTTTTAGTGTTACTAGTAATGTATCTGTGCAATGCGATGGAATGCAGATGTTCTATTAATATAAATTCAAGTTTTGAATATCGAAATTTTACAAGATATGTTTGAAATACTTGGTGGTTCACATGTTTTATGAAGAATCGTTTTTCGCAATTCAAGTGGATGTATCCTAAATCCTAAAATGAAAAATTAATTCAATTTCTCATTCAAATGTTTTTAAAATTTCTCATACAATTTTTTTATACAAAAAACACGGTTTTTATCGATGTGTCTTCATGCTTTTTACTAACGTTTAATATCGTTCGATGTGTTTTTAGCTTACTTCCACTGTTTCGAGGGGTATTCAAACTTTTTTTGTTTGATTTCGAGGGAATTTTTCGGTGTTTTTTTAATCGATTTCGAGGGAGATTTTCGGGTTTTCAGTTGATTTCAAGAGTTTTTTTCGGGTTTCTTGGTTGATTTCAAATAGTTTATTTTTCAGTTTTCTCGATTGATTTCAAGAGTTTTTTTCCGGGTTTTCTCGATTGATTTCAAGAGTTCTTTTTTCGATTTTTCCGATTGATTTCAAGAGTTCTTTTTTTCTCGGTTTTTTCTATTGATTTCCAAGAGTTTTTCCCCCGTTTTTTTATTGTTTCCGCCCCTGCTTCTTGCAATGCAAACGATCTCCATCCCACTTTTGGAGTTCTCGATTAGATGAAAAGGTATAATCTCGTCTCTAACGTGTTTACATGCAACCCCATCATCAAAATCCCTTGTAAAATCGATAAAACCGAAGAAGCTTACCAACTTCTAGACGAAATGATCGAAAGAAAAGTGAAGCCCGATGTTTTGGAGCTACAATGTAACCTTGGCTTTCCGTTGTAATCGGTTGGAAGTTAACATGGCTACTAAACCTGTATCAAGAATGGATACGGATTTGCGTGAACCCAGTCAGGACTTAAAATGTCTAGAGATTCAATCATTCAAATATTGAAGTCCGCTGGTTTTTTTCGGACTTTTTCCATTATTTTACCACATAACCAGTTTTATAGGTCATAAGAATGTATCTAACAGATTTTAGAAAGTCCAAAGATTTATTTAACAAGTTTTGAAATGTCCAATAGTTTACTTGTTCCAAAAAATTGTCCAATAACTTAATCATTCAAAACACAAAAGTTCCTTGGGTTTTATTCGACTTCTCCCTTGACAAAAAAAAACAATTTTACCCCTAATTATAGAGAGAATTAAGGACATAATAAAAAAGTATGTATTTACTTTTAAAAGTTGATCATTATTTTAAAACAAATTAAAAAAACTAATGTAGACATTTATTTTGATAGAACTTTTCTATTTTTAGATCTAAAATGAAATAAATGTATTTATACAAATTAAGAAGACTCCTCCATACCAATATAAATATCCAAAATTCTATTTTAATTTGTCAAATAATAAATATCTATCTTTAAAGTAAGTATCTACTTTTCATTTTATCCTTAATCTGTTAATCATGAAATGAATTTTTTTTTGTCTATACTATTAAAGCTAAAAGTGTCATCTCACTAGTAAAAAATTAATAATAATTACAAAATTTTAAAATTATTTCCCATTTTCATTGAAAAAAGAAAATATTTTTGATCATTAAATAGCAATCAAGTTTCATTAATATTCATTTTTGTCAACAAAGGTTTTTTTTAATGCATTTTTAATTAATAAGTTCTAAAAATTAGTGTCAATTTTGTAAAAGTAAGTTTAATTTTTGTCATAATTTGAAACATGACTATAATACCCCTATAAAGTAAAAACTTCACTAATTTTTAATTTAATATTTAATACAACAAGATTTGTATTGTACAACTTGGATTATATAAGTCGCAAACCACCCCGACCCCTTACGTTATTTTTTCCGACAAGTTTGGTCCGATAACCACCCCACATAACACCTCAATACGAAACAGATTTTTAGCTTCGTTTGATCAAATTAACATATCATTTGAAACACTGGTCAGAATGTCATAAAGATGATCAAACCAGTCTTTGTAGGAATAGTGGAGTTAGGCTGTGTAACGAGAACTAAGGCCGACCCTAGATCTGGGCAGCGATCCTAGAGCACCATCAGCCCAAAGGGTATCAACTAACGACTAAGCAACACATTTTTAACCATTAATATTCTAAAAATCATATTTTTAACCATTAACATTATACATTAAAAATGGTTAAAAATGTGTACTGTTAATGGTTAAAAATGTTAACGACTAAGCAACACATTTTTAACCACTAAGAGTATCTCCAACAGGTAGGCTAAACTTTTTCTAAAATAGCATATCAAAAATCAAAATCTCTAAAAAAATTTGTATCCAACTCCAATAGCTACTCTATTTTAACAATCTTATCATAATTATATTATTAAAATATTATATATATTTAATATCCCAACAACTTTTTAAACAAACTTTCAAATAATTGGTGGAACTATTAAAATAATTATTTCTCTCTCTATTTAGATATTCTCTAAATTTAGAAAAAAAAAATTCTCCTTTTTACCATTTTTCTATTTTAGCATATGGTATATTATAGCTGTTGGAGCCTAAAATTACAAAAAACCTTCATTTTTCTATTTTACAATAGCTGTTGGAGATGCTCTAATATTCTAAAAGGCCTACACCTACTATTACCGGAAAGTTTAACCATGAAATCGGGTATACACTCACGCATCTTTACCAATCATTAGTTGTTAGTTTTATTTATTTTTTGTTTCCATTTAATTAATTTCCTTTACTATTCTCCTATTTCAAAACTTGTAGTTTTTATCTTATTTTGTAGCAAACACATTTTTATCTAAAAATAAAATAAAAACTTAACAAAATTAATCAAATCCTACAACTAATACTTTGTATTTGTTTTTATTTTGGAAAACATTGTGATAAATACTTGAAACTTGTCCTTTTTCTTCTACCATTATTTGAATCAAAGTTTATAATAAAAATTATATTTGATTATCGTAAGAAATTTTATATTTCTTTTTGGAATGGAATTGTAAATGACTTAAAATAAATAAGCTAAATACACTGATTTATTTTATCAATATTATTAAATATTTAAATTTTATTGTTACAAAATGACTCATTACCCTATTTGAGAATTGCTTCAAAGAGAAACTATTTAAATACACCAATCTATTTTACAAGTAATTAATATAGATTGTTGTTGAATATTGTATTTTATTTTTAATTAACTATAAATGGTTTGTAAATTAACAATATGGCTACTACTTTGGCATTGTTTGGCAAAAATAAGCTAGCTTATAAGTTAACTTATTTTCTGAGTAATCGTTTGGATGTACATAAGTTAGCTTATAAGTCAGCTTATAAGCTAGCTTATCGATAAGCTACTTTGAGTAGCTTATGAGGAGCTTTTTGACACTTTTTTCAATTATACCCCTAACTAATATTATTTATTTATTTTCAACATGCCCTTTTTGGTCATTTCACATGCTCATAAGCTAGTTTTTGCCAAACATAACTTATTCATCAGCTAGCTTATAAGTCATCAGCTACCTTATAAGTCATACGCTAGCTTATCAGTCATACGCTAGCTTATCAGTCATAAGCTAGCTTATCAGCTAGTTTGCCAAACATAAGAATAAAGAACCACTAACCAAAGGTAGCTTATCAGTCATACGTTAGTTTGCCTCTATATAAACTTTTAAGAATTAAGAACCACTAACCAAAGGTATTTGATGTTATTTCAAGGGCACATTGGGTGCGGATTTGTTGATCGGTAACATCAAAATAGTTTATTCATTTCTTAAATCTCAGAACCAACCCAGACGAGGTGAGGGAGAGTTGCTCGTGTACAAGAACATGGGTAAGAGCATCTCCAACAGCATCTTTAAAGTTTCTCTAAAACAGAGACTTAAAAAATCAAAATCTCTAAAAAAAATAAGCATTCATCTCCAACAGTATCTCCATTTTTGAGAAATCAACATTAATTATATTATTTAAATATTCAATACATTAACTAACTTTTAAACATAATTATATTATTTCTAACAAACTTTTTATAAAATGATAACTTTTAAACATATTTTTTATAAATGATAATTTTCAACGATTTTTTCATAAAATAATAAGGTTCACAAGATTTATATAAAATTATGATTTTAAACAAATTTTTATAAAATGATAATTTTCAATAAAGTTTTTTATAGAGTGATGTAACTTTTAACTGATTTTTTGGGTGGGAAAATGGGGTCATGAATAAAATATTAATTTATTTCCCTTGATAATCATTTTTGAGGAAATCTCCAAATATGGAGAAAAAAACACCCTCTTTCATACTTTCTCCATTTTGGAGAAATTTATGGAGATTTTGTTAGAGCATAACTTTCATCAAAAATCTCTATTTTTCTCATTTTCTCCATTATGGAAATGCTTTAATAATGCAGTGCAACACTGTAACATCACAGGTTAATTGTATCAGATGTTGTCCGCTTTGTCCACACATTTAAACTCACAGATTTAAAATGCGTCTGATAAATAAGATCAATTCCCTTATAAGACAACTTTAATTCCACTCCCCAACCAATGTGAGATCTTACAAACACAACGGTGATCGAGTATTGATGGAAGTAGCATAGCGATCAAAGCATCGATGATAAGGCAACTTGAGTCATCAACAATATTTCAAGGAACTCCAAGATTCACAAAGGTAAAAAAAAATGAACTAAAACACAAAAGACTCTAAATATATGCAAAAGTTAAATTTTGAAGAGAAATGATGTAATAATATCTTAGAGACTCCATAATTTTTCTTTAAATCATGACACCATTTAATGATAAAAGTTAAAAAAAAATACCTTAGTTGGTTAGTTTCTTGTATTTCCAAATAAAAGAACTATCATAAGTGTAGATTTAAGATAAAGAAATATAGGACACCTTGGATGGCTCCGGTATTCAATAGCAACCAAGAGAATTGCACCACAAAATGGTGTACGTTGTGATATATCTCATCTGTCCAGAGTTCAATTCTAGACTTACACAACAACTGTATCGTCAAAGTTTATCAGGGCTGATTTCTTGCAGTCACAGTTTGTTGGGGTTTGTTTACCTCTTAACAGTTCCATTAAGAGGCCCGCCTCTGAATGACTAACAGGTGAATCTTGTTCGGCAAAAAATAAGTCTGCCTCTTAATGGTTCCAAAACCCTCTATATCCTGAAACTCCCTTAACCATTAAGATCCCGAATTACATCATGAACAATTACCAAACAATTATATTTCATTTTACACTATATCATAAGAGTCTCTTAATCATTCTAACATCTTAATCATTTTGCACCAAACCATTCAACAACTTCCAAACAGCCCCTTAAAGACAAGGGGATTATCAAATCAACTCTGGTTCGAATACTGCCATCTACATAACTAAACTGAAATTTCCAACATACCTTTGTATAGAAATGGCTGATTAGAAGTCAGATAGTTCCTGCTTATCTGCATATTCACATAATTTCTCATTAAGCACAACCTGCGGATCTTTATGAATTAAGACACCATCTTCCCCATAAGCATCTTTCAAGAAAACAACCCAATTCATCTCAGTTCCCGCTAAGTAAAAACTCCTCGGCTGCTTCAATAACATAGAATAAGTATGTTTTGTGAGACTTAATTCCTCTTTAAACTCGACTATATGATGAATCGATGCTCTTTTCTCCAATGTCAAACTCAAAAACTCATGAATAACCCCTACCCTATATTTTTCAGCCTCTAAAGTCCAAAGATCCAAATTCGACCCGTCTGAATAAGGTGAAATAAGAGGAAGGGTATTCAGCAAATTCATCTTTTTCTCATTTTGTTCATCTAAATCCAACGATTTCCCATGTTTTACGTTGAATTTAAACGCTTTTTTAGCTTTATCTTCGTCCACCATAAATTGTTTTTCTAAAAAGCTAACGGCTAGCTTCTGATCCCAGTTAACAAGCTCGAGAATTCTCTTTCCATCTTCTTCAACAACTGTTTTGAAAAATTCTGGATATTTTCTCACACGATCTCTGAAATCTTCTGGGATTCCGAATAATAATCTACAATGATAAATCTTGCTTAATGGAATCCGTTTTTTGGCAGACATCATTAGTAACTTTCTAACAACATCTATCCTATCTTTTTCCATTTGATCCATGATCTTTTTCTCTTCTTCCAATAACGTTTCCATAAAATCTGTAAATCCGAACCAGATTTTATCATTGGAGTGGCGGTACGTGTGGAAAATGAGCGGGTGGCGTTGGATGTATTTAAGAACTTTTCGGCCACGTGGGAATCCGAGTTCACGGTGGAGTTTTCCAGCGTCATCTAGGCGGAGAACTTGTTGTGGTTGTTTCGCAAGATAATCTTTGGTTTTTATAAAAAAGCGGAAGTGATCATCGCGATGGAGGATCTTTTCGAAGTGAGGAATACGTTCGGATTCATGTTGGATTAGTTTGGTTCTTGGTGATTCTTTCTTTTTGCGTTTTTTCTTTTGGGATTTGGGGGTTTTGGTGATTAAGAATGAAGTTGAATAAGCACGAATTATAAAGGTTGAAATGAAATGTATCCTAGGGTTAGGGCTAATGAGGGTGGAGGTTTCCGGTGGTAATTGGCGGTTTTTCATGGAGGTGATTACACTGGAGAATAGACGACGAAATGCCATTGAGAATCACCAAATGGGTAGTTTTCTTTTTATCTACAATGTAACAAATAAGTACATAAATTTAAGCATATTATATTATAGAGGGAGGTTCAGGTGAAAACGTTAAAAAAAAAATAGAAAACCGAAGAACACCCTGGGAGCCCTCCATCCGTTTGCACAAATGCATACAAGTGATTGAAGCTGGTTTTTTTTCTATGCACCAATGCATATAAATGCATTAGTGCATATGTACAAATGCATGTTACAAATTACCGGTATGCATTTGTGCATACCGTCCGGATGAAAGGCTCCATCAGTTTTTTTTATTTTTTTGGCGTTTTCCACTGAACCTGACCCTTATATTATAACAAAGCAAATAAGTAGATAAGAACATAAAATTAACCATTTCAAACTAGAAAACCATAAATCACCAAAAGAATTTACATTTTACTATCTTTGTAAAACAGTCTTACATAAAAATAAAATAAAAGTCCACCTTTGGAGCTAAAATGTTCTTATCCATAATATCTCAAGGCCTTTCCTGTTTTTATAAAACAATCTTACATAAAGGAATCAACCATTGAAGCTAAAGGGTTCTCAACAAAATGAACACTATTTCATTATTGTTTGCATACATAAGATCTCCTAATTAATTAGTAAATCATCTCATTGTTGTTAAACTTTAGTCATAGTTTTTTATCAAACCAATTACGAAATCTTCAAACTAAAATAGTCAAAAATCATCAATTAAGAAAGCATCTAATTGTTAATCTTCCATGTATAATTGAAACAACAATTGCAGTAACTCAGCAACAAAAACATAGGATGATCAATGCAAAAGGATTAATTAGTTAACATACACAATCTTTAACTTTGAATGGTGATAACAATACTCATAGAAACAAATGCACAAAAACATAGGATGTTGTCCAATACAAAAAAATTAAATGTTCACAAGTCTGTTTAAGATTAAGGGGCAGTTTGGCAGTTGCTGAATGATTAAGAGGCTCTTATGATATAGTGCAAAATGAAAATACAAGTGTTTGGTAATTGTTTAGGATGTAATTAGGGCTCTTAATGGTTAAGGGAGGTCCAGGATACAAAATGATTCAGAGGGTTTTGGAACCATTGAGAGGAAGACTTATATTTTGCCAAACAGGATTAATCTCTTAATGATTCAGAGACTGCCTCTTAATGGAACCATTAAGAGTTAAACAAACTGCTTCTAAATAGATGTAAACTTGTCAATGAGCACAAAACTTAGCTCCCAGCATGGAATTAGGTTAAAATGGCCACTATGTTCTAAGAATAAGAACTCACATTTCATATCTCTACCATTTCCTATTTCCTTTGATTCTTTGAAACAAAAAACAGAGGCATCTTATCAACAAATGGATGAGCATATACCTAATATATATATACATGTATTTAGAACAAAAACTATGCTATAATTAGTATAGAGTGAAGCGATTTGCTTAGAAAATCCATATTCTAAACAAAAACTCCTATTAATAAAACCCTAGGTACACGAAACTAAAACGAAACTAGGGTACTTCATTCCATTAATGACTAATTTCACACACAAAATGATTATAAAACGAATAGGAAAACGATAGTGACGAAAAGAGTAATGTAAATTGATTGAATTCAATTAAAGAAAACCTGAAATTTGAAGGTTTAGGAGGACTCCGGGAGCGTCGGATCGGAGGAGTTGCGGTGGTTGGAGGCGGACGGCGAGAGAAATGGCGGTGGGAAAAGACAGATATAAATAAAAAGAGGGTAAAATCGGAAACCAAAATTGCTAAATGACGAAACTACCCCTTGGTTAATTGGGTCGAAATATTATAAAAAATAGAAATGTTGCTGCCCAGGATCGAACTGGAGACCTTTAGTGTGTAAGACTAACGTGATAACCACTACACCACAGCAACTCATGTTATTAATTTTAATATTATATTAATTTAACTCTTAATAATTATATAAAAATTGCTAAATATTTTGATGTTATTGTCTTATTATTGATTTATTTGTAAAATATAACAAGAAGGACGAGTTACAATAATTTAGTAATCAAATGACTTCATTTATGCATCTTATAATTAATAAATTGACTGTTGTCATATATCAGAGATAGTTTTTGTTTGAGTTCGTTAAAAATCTCATTTTATTTAGTAACTTTGAGAAGAACTTTCACAAAAACTATTTGAAAATATTATTGTTTAAAGTTTTTCCCTTACTTTTCACTTGATAGGTAGCATTACATATTTTGATTGAATTGTTAGAGTGATGAATTGAAGGCAAATCAAGTACAAGTTTTTGTGGTCATATATGTTGTTAAGCATGTTAAAAATATATAAATGTTTTCTAATCTTGACTTATGGCATTTTTATTCATGTTTTTTTTCCCTCCTTCTCTCTCACATGTACAATCAAGCTTTCGGTAAAGACTATTTTTTATTTATACTAGTGTGTGCTACCACGCGTTGCGTGGTGATGAGATTATACTGTTAACAAGTATGTAACTACGTTAAGTCATTAAGATAAACCCAATTCATTATTTCACAACTAATAAAAGTCAATGTATCATTTTATTTGATTGTTTTAAATGTAAATTGTTTTAGCAAACATACACAATATTAGGGGTGAGCAAAACCCGGAAAACGCAAAATCCGACCCAAGAATCGACCCAAAAATATCACTAAAAACCTCCACCCGAAAAACCCGAAACCCGAAACCCGAAAAACACGAATATTTGTTATGCTTATACATGCTACCCCCTTTCTTTCTTATATAGTAGCTTCCAAACCTCGAGTTTTCTTCTAAAAATCGATGTGGGACGGATTCAAGAGTGAAAAGGGAGAGGGAGGCGCTGATGCCCTCATCCCACATCGCCCTACAAAGCTTTTTTTTGCTTCTTTACTCTACTATATATATGGATAGGGGTCTCCTTTTTTCTAGAGTTCCACCTTCCTTTTTATGCTTGAGCCTTAAGCTTTTTCTAAGGGCTTGAGTTGTATAAAGGGTTAGTTGGAACTTTAAAGTGCCCTATAACATGAACTTTTAAAACGTTTTTTAGAAATATGGGGATTGGATACCCGATCCGAACCACCCGATGTTTACGGGTTGGTTCAGTTTCTATCGCATTTTGGGGTTATGATTTCCCACACGATATTCGATTGGGTTTTGGGATTAGGTCTCTGGATCAACCCGACCCGTCCGATGCACAGCCCTACCATAGAGGATTGGCCAAAATGAACCAATCCAAGAGTTTGGAGGGGTAGCCAACAACATGTGTTTATATGATTAGCCAAGAGAATCCAACCCCATGAGTTAAAACAAACACATCCTAACCTCCTCTCATATACCTACCATCAATTGTTAATCTTTCATCTCTCCATCAATGTGGGATACACAAAAATCTCAATGCAAGAAGTACATAATACTCAATTCTTAGGGTGCTACATCATTTCTTGTGAATCTTACTTTTATATATATAAAGATACAAATATAGATAGCGACATTTTGCTTCTTTCACAAACCTACCCACTAAATTCGAACACATCAATTTCTCATGGTAATCTACAATTAGTCAAGTCTATTATTTAACGAAAAAACATTATTCTACTAACTTGTTATATAAATTGATTTATTTTGCAAAAATAAAGTAGGCCAAAGTGATCCAACCATATGAGTTGACACAAAACTATTCACCCATTTATTCTTATACGCACTTTATATATTTAAACTCGCATCTTTTCAACAATATGGGATGATGAAACTCAACCACATTTTAATATTTGAGAATTATCTAGCCATCATCTATTGTTTATCCCCTCTTTTCTAATACTCGCTTCCTACATCCAAAGTTGTATTTCCTCACCAATGTGGGATGATGAAACTATACCACATTTCAAGATTTGACAATACTAAACTTTTATTATGCCACCTCATGTCTTGAGATTGTTGTTTTTATATATATAAAGATATAAATTTAAAATCTTATAGTACTACCACAACTCCTATTGTTGTTCATTTATAAAAAAAAAATAACTATTACTCCAAATTTAGAGGCCAAACGATAGTTTACATAGTTATATCATTCTTTTAATTATCAAAAATATCACATGCTTATTTTTTTATCTATGTATTCAACACACTATCAAAGTATCAATTTATTATCAATGTGGGATCTCCAAAAACCAACCACAATGCAAGATTTTAAAAAACAATCTCTCAAGATGTCATCTCAGTATTTTAAAGTCATCTTTTATATGGGATAAAATCTCAAATGAAAGTGTTGACTCATTTGAATCAACATGACTTGCATCAAAAAAATTCCCATCCACCTATCACATATATACACCACTACATTCCTTCGACTTTTCTTCTTTCCACCAATGTGGGATAACCAAACTAAATCACATTTCAATACTCAAATCTTACAATGGCAACTCATTCTTGGTGGTTTCTCTTTTAATATATATATATATATATATATTATATGTATATATATATATATAGAGAGAGAGAGAGAGAAAGAGAGAGACTGTTGTTCTTTTATAATAAAAAATAACTATTACTCCAAAATTAGAGGACAAACGATGGTTTATGTAGTTATATCATTCTTTTAATTATCAAAGTGTCACATGCTTATTTTTTATATATATACTTATCACACTTTATCAATGTATCAATTTTTCATCAATGTGGGATCTCTAAAAACCAACCACAATGCAAGGTTTTAAAACACACAACTCTCAAAATGTCATCTCAATATTTTAAAGTAATCTTTAATATGGGATAAAACTTAACCACATTTCAAGATTTGAGAAATATTTAACTATCATAATGAGAATTGCAAATGAAAGTGTTGACTCATTTGAATCAACAACAGGACTTGAATCAAAAAAATTCCCATCCATCTATCATATATATACACCACTACATTCCTTCAACTTTTTTCTTTCCACCAATGTGGGATAGCCAAACTAAATCACATTTCAAGATTTGAGGATACTCAAATCTCATAATGCCAAGTCATTCTTGGTGGTTTCTCTTTTAATATATATATAGATTAGAAGCTTATTCTTTACTGTGTCGATAAAGATTTGATGTAATTTTTAACTTTTTCTTTAAAAATGCAAGTTTTTATCAGATATGTGGGATCCCTATACATAACTACCCTCCAAAAAGATTCTTTAAAAATGAAAGGTTCCAATATATATATATATATATATCTATATCTATACTACTTTATAAATGAAATTTTATAAAAGTCTTAAAAGTCTTAATTACAACTTTAAGAACTTAGAGTACAACACGTGTATGCATGTTAATATCCTAGACAACTCTTCCCTCTTTGTTTACTGCCTTTTTGTTTGCCCAAGACAGCTTTTCATGAACCCAAAAAAGACACTTCATCTCCCCAAAAAAGCTCTCCTGTTTCAAATTTTAAATCTCATCCTAAAATCTCCACCCTAACCTTCTCAAAAACACCCGTATGATTTTACCATAGGAACATCAATATGGTTAGGGTTCTCTCATCTGAATCCCATTGCACTCTCGCCTCAAGTCAGATTCATCGATTTGACGATTCATTCTCGCTCTTGCACGTTCGCTCCATCGATTCATTCTCCATCGAAAAAGGTACAATCTGAAATCAATTTTTCTATCCCTACTCGCTTCTGAAATAGTTTCTCCCATCGATTCTGATTATATGGTTAATGAGTTTTCATCGATTTTTCCATTGATTCACTCTTAGATGCACCTCTTGATTATTCCCTGTATTTCTGTCTTAATTATATGATCTCGATTTATCCATTCACAGTTCCTTCGGGTGGGATTGGAAAATTTGGTTACCCACTTCGTTTTAATCATGTTTTGGCTCATTTCTTTACTTAATATTTCACATTATTGAGTTATATGTAGGGTTTAGGGTTCTAAATGCATGTTGTCATTGAATTGCAACACGGGGTATTGGGTGTTTGGTGAATACTTGACAGGGATAACGGGTTGAATACGAGGGCAATGGATGCAGAACAACTAAGAAAATTGCCACAAGATGGTAAATTTTATAGCCGATTACTACAAGAATGTCGCCTTTTAGCCAAGTTGAGGTAAGCTATTGCATTTTTTTATTGTTTGTGTCTAGATATATTACCCAAATGTCTCTTGCTTGTTAGAATTTTCGGCTGTTAACATCTTCACTTTGTTTTGTGATGATTGTAGGAACTGATAATGGACCATCATGTTTCTAATCAAATTTGTTTAATGATTACAATTTTTTCTATGATGAAGGTGTATGATTTAAAATCTGTGTATTCGTTCTAGATTGGATTGGATACACCATTAAGTTCTGTTTATCTGCCATATTAAAGATTGTGTGGTTGCTGATTTCTGCTTTAAAATGATTGGAGATTGTCTTGCTTATATTTAGAGGACAGTGGAGTATCTCTTCTTTAAGCTTACTTTTGTGGGGATTTTATAATTACACCATATTGCTTAACATTTGTTTTTCAATCAAAATGAATTGTTGACAAGTCTCTTAACCGATAAATATTAATGGGATAAGATTATTAGTTCTTTCATGCTCACCCGTAAGCAATTACTCGATAAACCTTTATTTGGCAAGTGTTTGGAAAAAGATCCCTGTGATTTGAACTTGTACATTCACGGATGCATAACACAAGTTATCTCTATCACTTATGTTATTGTTTCATAAATAAATCAAATATTATTATTATTATTACCACAATAATCAAATGATTTATGTTAATTAGTAGATTTGTAAAAATCATTTAAGCAATAATGAGAAACATGAAAAAGGAAGCGAAGTTATATACTAATAATTTAGAATAAGTAACATATGGTTTCAAAAATTAAAGGCTTATTCGCTAAAATAATGGTAGCCTTTGAACATCGTCTAATTTTAACTAAAATCATTTGAAGAAACCAGAATGCAATTTCATGAAATATTTCTTTTTTGTTAAACTTCATTCAACCATACTTGCTAGATAGATGAAGGAACAAAGATTCAAAGTTAGGGGCTGTTTACTAGCCGTTGACCGCACTGACTCGGTCAGTAAAACTGACTCGGTCAGCAGCAAGTGTGTTTACCAAAACCTAAATCTGACCGAGATCTGACCCAAACGCTGACCGAAAACTTACCGAGCCAGCTTCAAAATCTTGCTGACTCCGGTCAGATTCTATTTTTCCATTGGGTGCCCTCCTTTCTGCTATTAGGTTTTGACCAAAATCAGAAGCCGATCTCTAGAGATCTTCCTGGAATTTTAAAGACAGAGAGTGAAATACAATAGTTCTAGAGGGAAAAGTGATAAAATAGACTGGCCTTCTTCTTCTTCTTCTTCTTCAATCACGGTGATAAAGACCCTTTCTTCTGAATCTGAATGATGGCGAAGAAAGGTGGTGGAACAGAGGATCAAGTGACTGGTGGTGTGTTCTCCGGTGGGTGGCCGGAGGAAAAGCCGGAGTCCGGTGGTGTTAGCGGCGTCAAAAAGTTGGAAGAAGGATGGAGGCGGCGTCAAAAGTTGTACTCCTATCTATAATAGATATTTTTTGACAAAATATAATATTTATTATTTATACTAAAATAGATATATACAAATTATAGGGAAATTGGTCAAAATGAACATTTTAGAGATTTTCTTGTGAATGGTGACCGTCTCTCTCCTGATTTGACCTAAATAACCAAAATGTCCGTTTTTTTGACTAAAACCTCCGTTTTTTAACGGAGGTTTGACTTTTTCGATAATTTTGACCGAAAAAACGGAGGTTTGACCCCAACCTCCGTTAAAAAACGGAGGTTTATTTATTTATTTATTATTTTTAATCCGGAACTTTGACTTTTACCCTAAAAAACGGACGTTTGACAAACCTTCGTTTTTTAACGGAGGTTTGGTTTTTCCTTTTTTTTTTATTAAATTAAATCTGGAAATTTGACTTTTCATGAAAAAACGGAGGTTTGACCAAAAAAACGGAGGTTTGACCAAAACCTCCGTTTTTTAACGGAGGTTTTTAAAAAAAAATTATAATTTTCGGTGTGAAACCTCCGTTAATTACCACCTAAACCTCCGTTAATTACCATAAACCTTTGTTAATTTTTGATAAACCTCCGTTAATTACCAGTTAATTATGGTCAACCTCCGTTAATTACCTGTTAATTATGGTCAAACCTCCGTTAAATTGCAGTTAATCACCATTAAACGTCCGTTAATTTATTGTCAATCCTCCGTTTGTCAGACAAATTTTATGTCTCACTTTATCAGACTAAATTTAATGTCTCAATTTACCTAACTTCTCATCACTTTATCTTACTTTATCAGAATAATTTAATGGGAAATTGGTCAAAATTTATCACTTACAATTTGTTGTACACTATTTTTTTCAACAAGTACTTATATAAATAGTAATAACACTGTTTTTTTCAACAAGTACCATGCTTATATTCAGTAACTTTCATCAGAATTTTTTGTTTGCACTCCACCCACTGACATTGAAAGGAAATGTCAAAGATTTAATATAATTGTAAAATAATTTGAATTTTATACAACCAACAACCAGCCTTATTAAAAGCCACAATCTGATTCAATTGTAGACAACCATTTTCTTCAATCTTTCTTTTTTCTTGTATCTTTGATTTACATCATGACTTCTTCAAGTTCTTCAATTTATAAAAATTAAGTTGCGTATTTCTGGTGGGGGTTCGTGGTAAAAAATTAATCAAACATGGGAATATGTTACTGATCAACCGTCTCACCCGGTCAAGTTGCCAGCCAGAATGACGCTTTCGGATTTGCTTGTGTATGCATGCCATAAATGTGAAGTTGTCTATTCAGTTGGTATTACTACAATTGCGTACAAGTTAAAAAATGACGATCATATTTATCGTTTGGAAAACGATGATCAAGTTGTGGTCTTCTTTGAATGGGCTGCTAATTTAAATAAAGCGCCAACAATTTATGTCTATGATGTACCATATCCTGGTAATGACGAAAGAGAAGAAGAAGGGGGAGAAGAGGGAGAAGAAGGAGAAGAAGAAGAAGGAGAAGAAGAAGAAGGAGGCGAAGAAGACGGAGAAGACGAAGAAGAAGAAGAAGAAGAAGAAGAAGAAGAAGAAGAAGAAGAAGAAGAAGAAGAATTGGACCCCGATTCATATGTTTTCTACCTGGGTATAACTGATAGTGATGAAGAACCAACAACAAAAAGGAAATCAAAAAATTTAGTTGCCGGGAGTAACGATTATTTTGATATGCCTCCTAATTTGAATTTCATTCATATCTTTTTTTATGCCCTATTAATATATACCTTTTTTTAACGTTTCATTTTAGTTTTTAAATTTCATTCATATCTTTTAATATTTTGTTTTTTATTTTACACCCTATTGATTAACATAAATAATTGTATACCAACGAAATTACTATGTTTTTTAAGTATAATCTCTTATCAATCAAGTATAATTTTTTTAAAGTTATAGTTATTTAATTAATTTCCAAACAAATAAATGTATACCAACAAAAATTAATATCACATATTCAAACAAATAAATATCACATATCACAAATAAATATCTTGAAGAACATATTCAAAAAAATATTGAAACAAATTTTTTTGAAGAACATATTCAAACATATTAAAGTCACGGTAGAACACATGATAGAACAAATATTAAGAACATATTCAAACATGCCATTCACATGAGCTAGATGAGATATTAAGAACAAATATTAAGTAAAACTATAATACATGAAACACATAAATAATAAACTAACCATTTCGTAAACGTGTGTAATTTCCCGGTGCCAAAAACACGTGGTGGTCCTCAAACGTGACAAAGATGAGATTGAAGTGGTCCTCAAACGTGACAAAGATGAGATTGAAGGTGGTCCTCAAATCTTTTAATATTATTGTTTGTAAATTCAAAGAGGAGAAAGAAATGGAGTAAAAATGGTGGTGGGGTAAAAGGAAAGAAAGAAGATAGCAAAGTGTTTGTAAAAGAAGGAAGAAAAGAAGAAAAAAGGGGATGAAGAAAGAAAGAGGTGTAGGCGGCTGAGAAAGAGGTAAAACAAATTTAGGGTTTTCCACCGAAAATTATAATTTTTTTTTTAAAAACCTCCGTAAAAAAATGGAGGTTTTGGTCAAACCTCCGTTTTTTCATGAAAAGTCAAATTTCCAGAATTAATTTAATAAAAAAAAAAAGGAAAAACCAAACCTCCGTTAAAAAACGGAAGTATTGGTCAAACGTCCGTTTTTTAGGGTAAAAGTCAAAGTTCCGGATTAAAAATAATAAAAATAAATAAACCTCCGTTTTTTAACGGAGGTTGGGGTCAAACCTCCGTTTTTTCGGTCAAAATTATCGAAAAAGTCAAACCTCCGTTAAAAAACGGAGGTTTTAGTCAAAAAAACGGACATTTTGGTTATTTAAGTCAAATCAGGAGAGAGATGGTCACCATGCACAAGAAAATCTATAAAATGTTTATTTTGACCAATTTCCCCAAATTATATGGTTATTTTTTATTTTTGTAAAAAAAATATGAAAACCCTATTCTAGTGGACCAAAAAGCCCATTAAATAAAAATTTCCGTAAAACATTCAAATTTTTACAATAAAAAACCTTATAATTACAATTAAATTTATTAATAAAATTATAATAATTGTTTGAACATAAATATATAAATTGACAGCTAAACAAACTTCCATTTAAGGGGTTATAATGGTAACTTTTATGTTGGTAAGTGCTTACCAAAAAACACTTGGTAAACACTCTCACCGGAACAACACTTACCCGAGATAGCACTTACTCGAGTCAGCACTCTTACCCGGTCAGTACTTACCCAATAAGATTTGGTAAACGGCCCATTAGCTTTATTTTGAAATGTATCTTGATAGAACATTTGCATCCCGCCGCATTGCGGGGGTACACAACTAGTATATACACACACACATAAGTATAAAGGGAAGTTCCATTAAAAATCAAATTGATTAGGAACCAGGAACCATCCACAATATCCTTTTTCAGAATGATTCATCATGAATAACACATTCATGATGAATATGGAAATGTTATTCATGATGAATAACATGTTCATATTCCTGATGAATATGTCACATGTCACGTTGTGGGTGGTCCCCGGTTTCTAATGGAACCTACCCACTATATATACATAGAGAGAGAGAGAGAGAGAGAAAGGAAGAGGGGGAGAGAGAGAGAGAAAGATGTCCAAACGTTGTCAAAATAAGATAACACGATAACGCCAATATTAAATGCGATTTAGACTAAAAATGGTATATGATTCTGGTTCGGTCAATGCAGGGCCCCACATACATGTACTTGGCCCAACGAGGCGACGACCTATAAACCTGAATCACATATGATTTTTAGTCCAAAATCACATATGATATAGGCTTTCTCATGTGATATGTTATTTTTGTTCATTATTTTGACCATGTTCTTATTTGACCCACCTTATATATTTATATATAATATATCACAAAGGAACCGTGTCTAACCGATAGTTGTACTTTTCATAACCATAAAGAAGCAACATAATTGTTTATAACGTTTCGGCTATTTATTTTATAACCATCATCAAAATCTAGTTCATATTTGATCGTATAAATTATAACGGTAGCGAAAGCGACAAACGTAAACTATTAAATTGTAAATAATTTGTCACCTATACTTTACGCATTATAATTACATTTTCCCTATGTATACCTTACGGCTTCATAGGAATTCATTTGGCGTTTATACCAAAACTTGCACTTTTTTTTCGTATACCCAAATCCCTTCGCTCTTTTTCGCCCGATAAAAAAAATGTTTAATGATTCAAGAAAACAAATCTTGAAAGTTATCATGCATCTTGAAGCTTTGATTTTGATTTTGTTCATAATGAGTTTGTTTGCTTCTTTAGGAACGGTTTTTGGCAAACGAGGAGCTTTTCGTCGCTATTGCTTTCGATTTCGACCACTCGTGCTTCCCATTTTAATCTAGTTGCGATGGTTCTTGCGGTTTCAATGAGAGATACACTGTCACGTAGTATCACCCAACCCTGCATTTTAAGAAAAATGAAAATTTTGAAGTTTAATATGCAAATTAAGCAAGTTTAATGATAACCAAATATATGATTGAATGTAATATACACGTATATATACACATGGTTGTCTCACATGATCCCAAATCTCTATAATATATATATATATATATATAGAGGAAAGTTCAAATGTGAACTCATTTTTGGTTGTGAACATGAGGACGAATCTCAGCCACTTATCCGGTCAATAAAGGCGGCTTTGACCTGGTTCCCCTCCTTTAATAATCTCCACCCTCCCATGAATCGCGTCAATCATCCGTGATCGCGTCCACCATAACCGAAGATGTGTGGCTGAGATTCGTCCTCACGTTCACAGCCAAAATTGAGTTCACATTTGAACTTTCCTCTATATATATATATATAGGATATATAGGGTCAGGTTTGGGGAAAACCTCAAAAAAATGGAAAACTGAAGAACACCCTGATAGCCTTCCATATAGACGGTATGCACAAATGCATACCGCCATACAGGTAACTTATAACATTCACGCGTGCATAACATGCACTCGTGCATAACATGCACTCGTGCATAGAAAAAAAAGCTTCAATCGCTTGTATGCATTTGTGCATACCGTCTAGATGGAGGGCTCCCAGGGTGTTCTTCAATTTTTTTTTTTAGGTTTTCTCCTGAACCTCTCTCTATATATATGTATGCATGCATCTACTTCATGGGGTAGATCCTGCTCTTCCCAAACCCCACCCTAGATGAGATATATTGAGATTATTTGGTTTGGGTTTAGATATATATATATATATATATATGTATATGTATATATATATAGAGAGAGAGAGGGGGAGAGAGAGAGGAAAGTTCAAATGCGAACTCAAATTTGGTTGTAAACGTGTAGACAAATGAGAGCGTAACACGTGTCTAAATATAGATCATTCAGACTGAATATACAAAGAAATATTCAGACTGAATAAGCATTATTCAGACTGAATATTTCTTTGTATATTCAAACTGAATAAATACTATATCCAGTCTGAATATTTCTTTGAATGGGACATGTGTCACAATCTCATTTGTCCTCACGTTCACAACCAAATTTGAGTTCTCATTTGAACCCGCCCCTATATATATATGTATGTATGTATGTGTATGTATATATGCATAGGGGAATAATCAAATTAAAACTACAAAAAGTGAAGGAACCGTGAGAACCATTAATTATGTGTTGTTTCATATTATGAAACAATACATGAGAAAAATTGTTGTGTTGTTTCACAAGTGTGATCATTTTAATATGTATTTTTTGTATCACCTTGTGAATCACACTCTACTTTCACACTGTGAAACAACACAGGATCAATGGTTCTCATTTGATTACGCTCATATACATATCCATGTATTTGTATGTAAGTTTTAAGTAAAATTTATTTGCAAATTCCAATGATAAGCAAAACCTCATGTCTAGAATTATATGCATTATTAGAGTCTCACATCAGCTATACTTATATATAACCCTCAATATACGTTGAAACCTCTGTATTCTACTCAAGGGCTCTTTTAGACAGTAATCTATGGAGTTCCACATATTCTCACATGCATACAGTATAAATATATTATATATAAAACACGAAATATATCAAAATACCTCTGGACGAAGTAATCTATCGATCTCCAAGAAAAGATCCAGCATACTGCAACGACGTTGATTTACATTTTCAAGCGATAGAAGGCCTTCCGCATGCACCAAATCATAAGTTCTAGGGTAACTCGGAAATGGTTCGCACCTAAAAAACCAAATTTGCAAATGCCAAAAATTAGTAAACAGTTTGAACCTTTTTTTATCAAAACAAAATTTTTAAACATAAGAAAAAATGGCATATGCAAATTTCTAAGTTCTACGAACAAAAAGCATTTAAAAGAATGAAAAATGCAAAAAGTTTTAGTATTTCCGATTTAATATAACAAAATTTCATTATTTCCTATTTAATGTAACAAAGCTTCAAATTTTTTCTATTTTGTTACCCATTTTGATGATATGGATGCCAAGTTTATCGTTCGCTTAATCTTGACCCTTTTGTAAATAGGTATCCACGTCATCAAATGTTACAAGATCAACAGGTTATCAATCAAAATGGGTACAAAATAAAAAAAAAATTGAAACTTTATTACATCAATTGAGAAAGAAAAAAAATCTTACACTAAATATAAAAATAAACCAAACTTTTGATGTATTCGGCCCTTAAAAGAACTCATATATATATAGGGGCGGGTTCAAATGAGAACATAAATTTGGTTGTGAACGTGAAGGCAAATAAGAGCGCGACACGTGTCATATTCAGACTGAATAATCAAAAAAATATTCAGACTGAATATAGTATTTATTCAGTCTGGATATTTCTTTGATTATTCAATCTGAATAATCTACATTCAGACACGTGTCGCGCTCTCATTTATCCTCACGTTCACAACCAAATCTGAGTTTGCATTTGAACTTTCCTCTCTCTCTCTCTCTCTCTCTATATATATATATATATATATCTCAATAAGATTAAGGATATACCAGTCGTGCAACACACCGATGAATCCTCGATCTACAATAAGAGGGAGGAAATTCGGCCCACTTGTAGGAACGACGTTCATGACCCATACAGATTTCCCGGCTTCCAATAAGCCAAAATTAAAACCACCAAAATGCGCGTTCATATCTAAGACATTTCGGACCATGTTATAAGGTGGCACAGGATCTTCATCACCGGGTCTTTTTGGATGATCTGAATAAATAAGAGGGGAGAGTAGAGACCAATAATTTCGGACTGCTGACTTCCAGTTAAGATCGTCTTCATTAAGATCTTCTGAAAGTACCCCTGAAAAACCAGATAGAATGTAATGAAAGTTGAGATTTTTTGGACGAATGTTTCAGATTACATATGGGTTATTTCCGTGAAGCAATTGCAAACATTCTTTATAACATTTCCGTTTTCGAAATGTTTTCATGTCAAAATTAACTTTTTGTTTATTATTATTATTATTGCAAATATTGATTGTGCTAAGTTTGGGTCCTAAAGAGCCCTATGTTTTATACCTTAAAATATTTGATAAATAATCAAACATTTTTGTCTATGTTTGATAAAGTAGTTGATAAGCTACTTGTTGGCTAATAAGCTAGTTGTTAGCTGATAAACTCGTTTGGTAAAAGACTTGTTTATAAGTTAGATGATAATGTAAAATGATCTAAAAGAAAAATATCAGGGCATAGATGGAAAAAAATGGAAAAAAATCACCAATAAACCAATCAAAAGTAGTTTTCTAAAAAGCTAGCTTATGACTTTCCAAATGGACCTTTTTCAGTAAGCTCAAAAAATAAGTTAGCTTATCACTTATTTGTTCAGACGTTTTTAAATTCAGACCGTTTGTTTTTTTCTTTTTTTCAGACCCTCTTAAGTCTGAAAATCATCTAAAAAAAAGTGGTAACCTCACCACTTAATTTCTCTTATTCACGTACACCCCCATTGTTAGGGATTCATAAATCAATGCCTGAGTCAGATTTCAGACGTAAAAACAAACAGTCTAACTAATTCGGATTTCAGACTTCAGCACCACCTCTTATAAATTAGAAGTGAAATCAGGCTTCAGACTTCAACACCTCTTAAAAAACAAACGCTACCTAAATGTCTATCGGATTACATCTAAATTCTCTTGGTCATTGGGACTCCATCGTCCAATTTCGGGTCTTATCTCAATTCTTTTAGTAAATGGGACCCACAATCACATATTCACAAAAGAAACTTTGAATGTTAAATGGAACACAAATCACCTATCCTCAACCTCCATGTCCGTTTCCTTTCCCACCAATCGACTTCTAAATCATCACTTCTTCATTTAAATATCTTTTTATCCTCTTTCTTCAAAAAGAGTGATGACGTGACAACGATTGATTGGTGGATAGGGTGGGACCATGGAGTTTGGGGACAAATGATTTATATAATGATAAATGGTGGAATAAACGAGTTTACCATGAATCATGAGTTCCTTGGAGCTTGGTGTAGCTCTAGAAGGCCATCTTGTCCTTTCTTCAATGGGAATCCACCGGTGACTATGTGTTCCTCCAATGCATGCCTCTAGTGGATGGTAATATGGGGATTCAATATCGCGACCCTCTTTGCACACCAAGGGACCCGAACCATGTTTCCTAACAACGGAAATAGTCCACAAACATAAGATCACTCAAAAATATCTCATAGTTTAGTGACTAATTATGTAAATATCATAGACGTATATATAATTACTAATTGGGGAAAGTTCAGTTGAGAACTATAAATATTTTGAGAACCTAGAAACCATCTATTTCATGTTATACATTATGAATAATCCTAAATATTCATGAGCAATATTCATCATGTGCATATATAGAGGGAGATTCAGGGGGAAACTCTTAAAAACGAAAAAACTGAGGAACACCCCCGTAACTATTCATCTGGGACATGTGCAAGTGTGCATGTTATGCACATGTGCATACCGGACAAATTGCTTACAAATTACTTGTATGCACATGTGCAAGTGTGCATGTTATGCACATGTGCATACCGCCCGGATGAACGGTTACCAGGGTATTCCTCGGTTTTTCAATTTTTTGTGGTTTTCCCCTGATCCTGAACCTATATATATATTACGACATTCATCATGAATGATGCATGAATAGTTCGTTCTCAATATATTTACAGGTACATTATAAATGAGTGTCTTGTATAGAGGTTGACTTACCTAGAAGCATAACAATTTTTCTTGCTCGATTTTTTCCATACAACCGTTTGATCTTGTTGAGATACCAAATCCCAGCAAAGATCTTTCACAAAATTACGCACAAAATCCAATCTTTTTAGATTATCTTTCTTTCGAGCAGAAGATGGTGTTTTAGCAAATGGTGCAGTCCATACAAAGTATCCCCCGGGTCTCAGAACACGATCAACCTCAATTAGATGCATACCATCTATAAGAAACCACAAAAAAACAACATAATTTTCCAGCAAATTCATAAAAAACACAATAAAATGAAAATATGCTAAAAGAATCAAACAACAAGAATTTTGAAAGATTTGCTACCTTTCTGATCCCATTCAATGCCATCCCATGCGCTGTGTACCATGTCATAGGAAAGTGATGGAAATGGAAGTCGTTTTAAAGCAAAAGAACCAACGATTGCAGGAAGCCCACGCTCAAGAGTTATCTCAACTTGGCTTCCTGAAGCCTCGTAATTCGCAATACACATTGTTAAAAGTTGTTTCTGAAAGAGATGGGCTCCTAAGCTACCATAACCACAACCGATATCCAATATAGTTCTGACCTGAAAGAAAAAAAAACTATATCAAACTATATGCCATTTTACCCAAATGAAATGCATAACGAAACGCAAGATGCTTTCATTGTGCAGGAAATCAGTACTAAGGGTCTGTTTGTTAGCAGCTTAATGAACTTAACGAGACTCACAGCTTATTCGGTCAGCTATACATGACTGTTTGGTAGTGACTTAATGATATAGAAAGTGGCTTATTCAGTAAGCTTCTAAGGGGGGAGCTTTATGCAGAAAGCCAAGTTTTTTACAACATGCCCCTCCTAATTAAAACACGACTGGCCCCACACGGAACCTGCCCCCTAGGAACTACATGTGAGGAGGCATTTCAGGGCTGACTAAGCAGAGGGGTTCAAGCCGGTCTCCCACAAGATTCGAACTTGAACCTGTTGTGTATTTGAGAAAAGTCACTTCGTTCCTTTGCCAACTGAGCTACACGCCTGAGGGCTGGATTGATGATATTGATAAAAGTTTATAAGCTTCTATTATTTCGTCTTTTATTGAAGGGTATTTTTAGAAATTCAACAAAAAGTCAAACAGCTTCCTTAAAGTTGTGTCAAACTATGGCTACGTTTGGCAAACTAGCTGAAAAGCTAGCTGTCAGCTAAAAAGCTAGTTGTTGGCTTATGAGTTGGTTGATAAACAAGTCACATCAGGTCAAAACTAGCTGATGACCTAGTCAACAATGTATAATTACCAAAAAGGATACGCATTTCGGTCAAAGCCCTTGTGGCCATGGAAGTGACTACATAAGCTGGCCCGGATACCCATAGTTACAGAAAAAAAAAAGCATGAATAAAGGCACAAGCCATATTAGCATATGCCAGTTTCAGAAACTACAGAAACTAGAGTTACTTACTCCTGCTTGAACAAAGTAAGATTCATTTCTTAGACCAATCATTTCTGCAATCTGATGTGAATAGTCTTCAATATTGTCATCAACCATCGAAGAAGCAAAACTGAACGAAATCTGGTCTTCATCTAACATCATCATCCTGGAAATCACATAAATCCAAACTTGTTTAAACAAATAACGAGCTAGTATAGATATATATATATATATATAATTCTTTGATTCAAATTCACATAAAACTTTTACAAACCTCTTTGTAAAGCTTCCAGACGAAAGCACCTCCTGTGCTTTGATCTTAACATTATCAATCCAAATTACGTCTCTTCCCGTAGGCCACCTATGAGGAATCTTGTATTTAACAGGAGCAAGAACCAAACATTTCGGTTTTGACGTAATCCCACAATGACGATCATACCCTTTTCCTAATTCAAGATTTTCGCTAATATTGAAACAAGGGACGTAATTTTCAAACTCTAGAGAACAAAACTCTAATTCTTTCAAACTAGAACCACCACCATGTGAAAGCTCTCCAATGTCCCATAAATCCGACACTAATTGTTCTTGAAGACGTCTATATCCACGTAACACATGACCTCTAGAAGTATCCGTAAGGGAAATCGTCCACCAAAACGAAACCGTAAGAGCTAAAACTAGTATAAAAACTAAAGAAAACTTAAGAAAAACTAAAGCTAACTTATGCCTATTTCCATGGAAAGATAGATCAGGAAATAGAACTCGAGTTTCGTTAACATTATTATGTTTTGATGATAAATCACTAGAAAATAGAAATACATGATCAGAAGATAACCGATTCTTATCGAAATCTTGTTTATCTGTTCTATCTTTCATTTGAGTATCTTCCTGAAAATCATGAATGTTTCCTGAAAATCTGCCTCCGATAAAACCTCTATGAAGTGGCTTCGACATTTCTTCTACATTCAAATCACATAAATTCGTTATATAAACACCAAAAAATTAAACATTAAACCTCCTAAAAACAAGTTGATTTTGCAAAATCTAAGAACGAAATTGTTTTATCTAAATCTATTTGGGAGAAGATCTAATCGTGAAAATTACTCAACCAGATCAATTTTAAAATTGCATCATCAAACAAAACATTTGGGGAAATGTGTAAGATTCAATAATAAACTATATAAATTACACCAAACTCACGGACTTCAATTTAACAAATCCATTAAAATCAAACGGAAAACAACACCAAAATTAATCAAACTCCGAAACTAAATTTGAAAAAATACCTTAAATTCAATGCAGGAGATTGAAACAGAAATCACGAATTTAAGCAACAATTCTGCAATATCGCATCATTTCAAACGGCAACGAATTCAGTAACTTTGAACTCTCTTAGCTTCCTGAATTCTTAGTTTGTATTGCATCTCATAAGAACACACACACAGAGCTTCTGGTGATGTAGAGATGGTGGAGCGACGTCGTTTTAATGGGGATTTTTGGATTGCGAGTAGTGGATCCAATCACGGGAGAAAGAACTCGTGAATGTCTTTCTTTCTGCTTAACTGGGACTCTCTGTAAATAAGATGATAGAGAAAGACGAAGAGGGAAACAAAAGTTTTGGATAATGACAAATAGAACCCTTTATTATTAAATTATGTCATTAAGACCCTTCATGTTTTGATGTAGTTCAGTATCGACCCTTGGTATCATCTTTTTGTTACGCTGTGATTAGGGATGAGCGGAACGTACCGAAATCCCGAACCGAATCGGTACGAGTCTCGTACCGGTATCGGTACCGAATTTCACTAATCGGTTCGGGATTCAGTATTGAGATTTATGACTTTTGGTTTTCGGTACTTTCGGTTTCGGTACTGTCTCGGTACGGGACCGGTTCGGTTCGGGATTTCAGTACCGGTTTGGTTAAGTGATTTTGGTTTTTTTCATTGCGTTTAATGGTAAACAGTGAAAAATCTTAGCCTTTCAAAAAATGGTACCAAACGGTTCTAGTCTCAAAAATCCCGATACCGAACCGGTACCGGTACCGAATTTCACTAATCGGTTCGGTATTCGGTATTGGATTTTGATATTTCCGGTTTCGGTATTATCCGGTTTCGGTACCGGTTCGATGCCGGTCCGGTCCCGAGCTCACCCCTAGATGTGATCTCGAATTTGGAGAGAAAAAAATGAAAGAAAAAGAAAGGAAAGAATATTTTTTTTATGTTCTAGAAAATGAAGTAAAAGAAATGAAAGAAAAAAAATAAAAAATAATTTTCATATTTTTAAGAGGAGAGAAAGAAAAAGAAAAATGTCATTTTTATTGATATTTTTGTTTTACCCCCTTTTTAAACTATAAGAATGGAAATTTAAAAGGTTTTCAAAAAAACATATTACTTTTTTTCATATCATTTGATCAAGTTTTGTTAGCCTGTCTGTTTATCTCAATTTTAAAAAAAATATCTAAATTATTCTAAATATAATTAACTTTTTAATCAAAGAAATTATATCAAAATGAGTACCTCTTCTCTTTAATTAGATATTCATATCTACATACATATATATATATATATAGGGAATGGTTCAAACAAAAATTCATGTGATTTACGACAATGCAAGAACAACATCACAACCAAGTAATGTGATAACAATCAAAATTAAGGGATTTTTTAAATTAAATTTAATATTAAAAACAGTTCAAAATATTTAAAATATAGAAGGGTAAAATTGGAAATAAAAATGATTATATTCAAATAACAAGATCACAGAGCGCCGATCAAAAGAGAACTGATAATGTTTGTCTTCGGCTAGGGTTGTACCACATGTTTATCACAGCAAATACGACTACAAAATCGAACAGTAGTCGATATAATGAAGTCTATGACATGATTATCACAACCTTAGGGTTGTACCACATGTTCATCTCTTGTGTTCGATTTTGGGGGTTGTTTGGTATTCTGAGTTGGATCTTGTGTTGAGACCACTAGGCAATTCATTCAAGGTTTACTTACCACATGTGTTGAGACCACTAGGTAATCAATTGGGGCTCTACACGGGAAACAATTGCTCACGATGCCTAGCTGTAATCCAAGGTTTACTTATCACACTATTATCACAACTTTTGACAGTGTTAATGATCACATCTTTTTACAGATATAGAAAACGTGGGGAGAAGACGATAGATAGAAAACGATGGGGGAGAAAAAATTTGATAACAATTTTTAACACTGTTATCACATCTACAAATACAAAGACGTGGGGAGAAGACGATGGATAAAAAATGACGGGGAAGAAAACGATTGATACATGAGATTCTACATGATACGTGATCAGATAACAATCTAGAATCATGGGATATTAATTACAATTAATAAAAATAAAATAAAAATTAAGAAGGATACCAAATGACATTACCATCCTTATTGATTTATTTTAATTTATTATATTGGAAAAAGAGGTTAGAGGCTCACGGTTATTCTCGCATTCTCTTAAATCACAGGGGGTTTTATTTGAACTCCTACCTATTACACACACACATACACAGGGACGGACCTAAATTTTTTTTGATACGGTGGAACCAAACAACATAGACAAAAAAATAATTATAAGAAATAAGATTTTTATCGACGTGTCTTTACATTTTTACTACTGTTTTGGGAGATTTTTAAAGTTTTTTACTTGATTTTGAGGGATTTTAAAGTTTTTTTTTATCGATTTCAAGGACTTTTTCGGTTTGTTGGTTGATTTCAAGGACTTTTTCGGTTTTTTGGTTGATTTCAAGAGTTATTTTAAGGGAATTTTTATGTTTTTTTAATCGATTTCAAGATATTTTTTTGTTGATTTCGAGGGTTTTTTTTTCGGTTTATTATTTGATATTGATGGTATTTAATAATTAAAAGCAAATAAAAAATATTTTTTGAAAAATTAATGATTAAATATGAAATTAATAGAGTGTTTATTAAATGTTATTTAAGTACTAAATTAAAGAGAATTTAGTATGTTAATAAATGTTATATAGAGTTGCTACATTTTTTTTAATTATTTGCATCAAGATGGAATCAAACTTGGGACCATCTCTATAAAGAGTCTTAATTAAGTTGAGAAAAGCCACTATGGCAGCTGCTTTACTTGTGTTATAAGTTCAGTTTTAAATTATTTAAGAACACCTTTAAAATAATACGGTTGCACCGCTAACAAATCCAAAATATTTACTCTTCGGCGAAGATATAATGCGGTGGCCCGTGCCACCATGTGAACCACTACAGGTCCGCCCCTGCACACACACACACATACACACACATATATATATATATATATATAGAGAGAGAGAGAGAGGAAGGTTCAAATGAGAACTTTGTATTTTTAAAGGAACAAAGAAACAATTGTGGATCACATATGATGTGGGTCCCACATAATATTAAATTATTTATGATTTAATATTAAATCAGAAATGATTTAATATTATGTGGGACCCACATCATATATGGTCCACAAAGTGTTCCTTTATTTCTGTAAAGAAGGGTGTTCTTGTATGATCCCTCCCCTATATATATATATATATTCAATCTTTTTAACCCGGTTTTCAAAATTTAAATCATTATTATTGTTCATACAGTATTTAGAACTTATTATTATATATGTACAACTTATTAATACGTTTGAACTTTATAAAACTAACCCATAACCAACTGATAAACGTATAAAAAAAATAAGCATCAATGTCTACTCATTAAGCAAAATAAACTAATAACTTACATAAACTCGTCACACTCTTAAAACCACGCAAATTCATCTAACAAGATGAA
This sequence comes from Silybum marianum, assembly GCA_036898165.1. NCBI lineage: Eukaryota > Viridiplantae > Streptophyta > Magnoliopsida > Asterales > Asteraceae > Silybum > Silybum marianum. Next base: position 3,168,827 of record CM072535.1, on the reverse strand, counting down.
GAGAAAAAATACAAAAATATATTACTGCTGTATTATATAAGTACATTTCTAACATATTATAAATAAAGATTAAAATCCTAAAAGTGGAGGTATTATTATAGTTTGAAAAATTGTTATATTTATTTTGGGGTTAAATGCACCTAATAATAATGATTAATTAATTTTAGGTCAAGTATCATATCAATTATCAATTACATGTTTAGATTTATTGTTATTATTAATAAGTTGATGGCATTATATTGGATTCAAATAAAATATTTATGTATGTTGTTGTATATAAAAGTATTCTAAACATTCAATAAATAATTAACTAGGTTAATAAAAAAATTAAAATTAAATTATGAATCGAGTAAATTAAATATTAAAAAGTAGTTAAGTGGAGTAACACGTGAATTAAAACAAAAGCTCATACCTATTGACTTATTTGATGGAAGTAATTAACATTATTTCATTTTTTATTTGTCAATAAAAATATTTTAAATCAAATTTTAGTTTTTTTTTAACAGCAAGTTAGTAGTTAGTGATTCGAATTCACAGTAACATCTAAATGGACAGTATGCAGGACCCGAATCTTCGTCTTAGAAGATAAACCCCACTCCTTTAACACCTCAGAAGGAAAACCCCCACGAAGAGGCTCGAACTCGAGACCTCTTACATGTGGTAACAACCTCCTGACCAACTTTGCTAGATAGATGCTGGCAAATCAATTTTTAGTTAATATATATATATATATATATATAAAACCTAATAATAATATTTTTTTAGTATTGATTTGTTGGAACACATCTATGATGGTCAAACAATTTATAAACATCTATGTTAGTTTAGACTTTTTGAAGATTTAAAAAAAGTTTGTTCCAATAACTATACTAACTCTTCTCTGAAATAAAGAAAACTAGGAGAGATAATAGCAAAATCTCCAAATTTTGAAGAAGAGAAAAAAGAAGCCACAGTGTTGGCAAGGTTCTAAATAGTCTAAAGGAACAAATGAACTCCTCTTAGAACCACATATGATGTGGATCCCACACAATAAAAAAAAATCATATCTGATTCAATGGGGCCCACCATTGAATCATATATGATTTTTTATTGTCTGAGACCCACATCATATGTGGTTCTAAGGGTGTTCCTTTATTCTTTTAAATATGCAAAATTCTCAGTTGAACCTGTCCCTATATATATATATATAGGCGGGTTCATACGAGAACGATACCAATTTACGAGAATACGAGGACAATCCTCGGCCAATCATTTTGTACATGAAAATTTTCATGTACAAAATCATATATGATTTCATGTACAAAATCAATTTTTAACAAAAACCCCACTTCTTTGTTTGATAGTCGCTCTTCCCTTATATTGTTACCACCAATTTTTACAATCATCCTACAATGATAACATTAGTTCATGATTTTGTTAAATATATCTCAAATTCTTGTTCTTCTAGTTTAATATATGTTTTAACTAATTCACTAGAAGGAAATTACACAAATTAAATACTAGTATACTTTACTATTCGGTTAATTGATATGGTAAAAAATAATTAAAATCGAAATTTACGTTATTTAGTTAACCAAACCATTTAACTTGCAAACCAAATAACTCGAAACCGTTTTGGTTTGAGTGAACTATTCGGTTTTAGATTTTTTCTATACCTTAGGGACCCCAGTCATCTAAGTTTCTGGATCCGCCACTGCATATAAACATATATTTTGTACCATTACTTATGAATCAATGATAATAAACGATTTAAATCAAGTTATATATTAAAAAGTAGTAAATAAGACATTAAAAAGATAAGTAAAAAGTGTTACAAAAACCGCACATCATTCGCATTATATGTCACAAGTTTAACGCAATGTAAAACATGGACCTTGAGCCATAATGTCCAATAACGACTGTTAAAGCAAGCATTTTAAAACAATTCATGTTGAATCATCATGAATTAACAAAACTTAAAAAATATATTAAAATATTTCAATTATTTTAGTTTTATATAAAAAGAATATCTAAAATAAAACTGAAACTTTCTTTTAATAACATAAACTAAATCAAAATGAAACCAATTTCATTTCATTTTTATCTAAAGAAACCACTAATTTGGAAAATATTCATTTTGAGAGATTGACTTGAAAACTTCACATTTTTATTAACAAACTTTCAAAACTTTTTATATTAAAATAAGTAAAAAAGCTTCCTTCATATTTTGAAGAGCATGAATTTTTTTATTAGGTCATTAATGAGAATTTTTCGTTTCCAAAATATATACTATAAAATACATTATTTTAATTTATTTTAATAAAGAATCAAAGATGAAACACTTACTTATAATTACTTTTTAAATTATTTGTCTAAAAGATATACCAAATATGTAATACTTATTAAAAAGCTTACATCTAAAAATTATTAATATGATCGAATACAAAAGAAAATGTTTGATTTTACATCATATATAACCCATTTTTTTATAAGTCTAATTTTTTTATTTTAAGTTAAACTGTTAAACTAAATAAAAAGTCATTTTCATTTTTATTTTATATCATTTTTTCCATATACTTAAATATATATATATATATATATATATTTAGTACTGAGTAATTTTTTTTGGTAACATGTGAGGCCTGAAGCAATGGAAATAGAATGCACACATGTGAAAATTCCAAAAGTGTTGAACCCAAGAAAATCAGATATTATTTTATATACTAGTTAAATTATATTTTTTTATATATATTTAATTCAATAATGTTCAAATACCAATACTAGGTAATTGAAACAAAAATCCAAAAAAAATATTATACAGTTTCATATTTATTTCAACCGACCTATTTCAGTTTTGGATCTCTATCAGAAATTGTATTTTGATAATTTTTCTGTTGCAGTATCGATTTAAAAAGAAAACCACATTGTTAATTATCTGAGTTAATACTTTTCATTTTTGTTGCTTTTCCAAATTTACCAATAATAAAAAAAATCGGAGTTTGAAACTTAATTAATCAGGTTTTAATGTATTTCAATTTTCTAAGTAATGTTTTACAAAAATATTCATATTAGCTTCACAAATGGGAAAAAAAATAATCAAAAAATGGTCGATTCTTGATGAACTTAGTATGTATGATATAATTGGCTTGATTCATGTATCATTTTAGTAATATAAATAATGAATTTATGACTTTTTAAGTTGGATTTCATTTGAAAATGCTAAAAAATTCAAAGAATATCGTAATCAATGGTAGTTTGACTTTTTGCAGAGCATTCATGTTTCAATAGCTTTCTTAAACTGAGAACGATGGATGATCTCTTGAATCATATAAAAAAACTACAAATTTTTGAGGGTATGCAGAAAAACTAAGCATGGAATAATACTACGACTATGGATTAATTTTTTTAAATATGGCACGGAAAGGGGTAAAAGCACTATTATGTCTGTCAGTTTAATTTTACACTTGAGTATCAAAAACAAAAACTGATATAAAGTTCAGGGTATCGTTCTAAATATATGCATTATTATCTGTACGATACAAATTCATGAATGAGGACTTATACCATATAACTTCCTAACCCAACCACCACATCAAACCCCCTACCCTAGTCTAACAGTGTCAACAACTGCCCTTAGCCCTAATGAACCCTTCCTCAATTGCACCTGTTTGCGGTGTCACCATCCAAGCATCATTGCATTCATCCCTCCCACGTCGCCGGTCCCTCCCCTCCTTCCCATTTTTATTCAAATATTCACTTTTTATTTTTTGACCACAAAAATAATTAAGTCGTACACTTGAAGTGAATGTTCATTTTTCAGCAATCAAATAAATATTAGATTTATTTTTGTTGTCTCAATTATTTGGGTTATATTCGTTGCAAGTGGTACATGTTACATATTTTTGTTACAGTAGTTTGAGAGCTTCCAAATACTCGGTGATTCTAAACAAACCTCCCATGTTCTATTTCAACCTCCTCCCTACTATTTTCCTCAAATATACATCAACATTAAGTGTCATTTTTTAATTGGGCTCAAATAACAACCCCAAAATATATTACCGATGAATCTAAATAGACCCCTCTATATGCTAAATAAACTCTCGTTATCAACTTTCCTATTATACATATCAAAATCAAACTTCAATTCTTTACGATTTTTTAGTATACTAATTTGACATAAACGAGAATTTAGAGAGAACTTCAATTTTGGTCCCTATAATTTACTGAAATCTTTGAAAGTTGGACATAAACTTTGATAACTCTAAAAACCGTCCCCATGGTTTTCATTTTGCTTTGAAAATGGTCCCCCGTCACTAACTCTCTTAATTTTCTCTGTTAATGTCAGGGGCATTTTTGTCTATTTAAGCTACTTACCTAATTGCTAGAGTTATGAAAGTTTAGGTGACACTTTCAAACATTTCACTAATCACGAGGCCCAAAATTAGTGTTTACATCAAGAATTTATTAGCAAACAAACACACACACACACACATACACATACACAGAGATATATATATATATATAGGAAAGTTCAAATGAGAACTCAAGTTTGGTTGTGAACGTGAGGACAAATGAGGGAGCGACACATGTCTGATTGTAGATTATTCAAACTGAATAATCAAATAAATATTCAGACCGAATATTTTTTTTGTATATTCAGACACGTGTCACGCTCTCATTTGTTCTTACGTTCACAACCAAATTTGAGTTCGCATTTGATTTTCCTATATATATATATATTCTCCTCATGTTTAGCTCATAAACTTTGATTGAATCTTCGACTTTATCTTGTTTCACTTCATTTGATTCAACACGTCACATTCCCATCAAGAGTTTAGGTAAAAGACATTTTCAAAGAATTGATAGATCCATATTATCCCACTCCTTTTGCACAAACAAGTCCTCTCCAACAACCCACCAATTTATTATTTCCATTGTCTACTTGTGTCTTCAATCATATAATTTTGTATTATAAAATAAGAAAATGTCTAAATAAACCTTTACACGTTAAATGAATACACACACATGTATAATTATATAGGGAGGTTAAAAAGAAAACGCTAAAAAAAAAGAAAACTGAATAACACCCTAGAATGCGCCATCTGGTAACATCCATTTATGCATATGCACTAATGCATATTTATGCATTGATGCATAGAAAAAAGGAGCTCCAGTCGTTTGTATGCATTTGTGCATATGCACTAATGCATATATATGCATTGATGCATAGAAAAAAAATACCGTCCAGATGGCGGACTCTCATGATGTTCTTCAGTTTTCTCTTTTTTTATCGTTTTCTCCTGAACTTCCTCTCTCTCTCTCTCTCTCTCTCTATATATATATATATATATATAAATTCACAAACACATATCATCTTAAACCTCTATTTTTACATTTTCAAAACTAAGTAAATTTTAAAGGGATTCATTTAACATGACCTTAAAGTTACCGGGTTTATTTAATAGAACTTTAGCATAAACTTTAAAGGGGTTCATTTAACTCAACCTTAAAATTATTGGGATTTATATAATAGAGCCTTACAAAATAAACTTTCAAGAAGTTCATTTAATAGAAATTATTTTTCATTATTTGATATTATTTACTCACTTCTTTTAAATATAAGGACATTTTTGTCATTACATATGTTGATGATAAAAAGTTTAAGTAGATTAAGGGGCCCTTTTCATCATATTCTTTCAAAGAATGATTAACACTTTTTGTTAAATTTAATTATAATTATTATTTGCATGTGAGTATGTTCACATCACCCTATCAACTTGTGACGCCCAATAACTCCTTCAATGTGGTCCTCTTGTTCTACATCATAATAATTTAAAACAATTATCGGTATTTATAAAACTGTTTTTTTATTTTATTCTTTTAAGATTAAAATAATTAGTTGTTTTTAATTGAGTGATCTAAGATTTGCCTCAGATTAATCTCACGAACGTCGTGACTGTACCCTTTGTTTAAAATTCGAAGGTAAAACGGTAGCCAAAAGTTACATATGTAAATGACAGAATCGAACCCATTTACACCCTTGTGGTTAAAAATGATTAGACTTGTAGATGAGTAAAATTAAGAGTTGCTCAAAGAATAAATTGATTTTTTTAAGTTAACTCAAAATAACTGTAAGTTAAATAATTATCTGATTGTAATTTATATTATAGTTACAATTAATACATGCTTTACATATAAAAAAAATAACAAACACCATAAATCTTATATAGAATATGATGTATGTAAATCATACCACTATTATGAAATATTGAGAGGATGGGTGTTTTTTAATGAAACTCTTATTTGTATAAAGTTTTGGAAAACACGATTTAGTCACAATCGTGCTTAATATATATTTTTCTATATAAATAATTGAATGATATTATATGTTTATCCATAAAATAATGTTCCACTAAAAAGGGTCACATGCCATTCTTATATATAGATCATGTGATAATTTATAGAAATTTTATTTATTTACTGGAAAATAAGTTATTTTATCTTATTGACAACTTATGATGAAAAAGGTTAGATAATAAACATGATTAAAAAATGAGTCGACTTGTTTAATAGTCATTCAAATAAATCAAGTATTTATAATTGTTTAAATTTATTTATTAGAATATGGATTATTGTTTTCAATTTATCTAATGTGTAAAATTCCAAAAACACATTAAAAAGGTGTTTGTGAATCAACAAAATTTGATCCTAATGATTTAACATGCTCTAAATGTTGTATTTAGAGCAACTCAACTTTATTTTTACTTAGTGTTTAACAATCATAAACTATTTTTTTCGATTATTGAAAAAGTTAAATGTTGTAAGCTATGAGCTAGTTCTTTTGAAAAGTGATAGTAAATTATAGATTTGGTCTTTGTGGTATGGATGTTTTAACTGTATTGATCTTTGGAATTCATTTATCACGTAGATAACATGGCGGTATACACCTTTTTCACCGAATTTGGTCCCTAACTCTAACGATCGTCCAACATTTCTGCTAAGCTTGAGGGCAAAAATGATCATTTCATCATTTTCTGCATTTTAATATATTATTTTTTTTTGCAGAAAATACCCTAACTTCAATTCTCTGTATTACATCTCAACCCTAAAGTACTTTCACAAGAAATTAGAGTAAGATCCCCCTAAAGAAGATCTCTTCCTTCACCGGAGATATCTCCGCCGTTTAAGATCTCTCCTTTTTTTTCTTCATCATGGGGTATGTGTTGAACCTAGCTGGTGCATCCTAAGTTCCCAACTACAACGTCCTCTGTCCCTTCCAACCAACAACGTCGTTCTTCCCTTCCAACTAGCGGCATCATCTTTCTCCTCCAGCTTGCGGTAGACTCCACCTCCCCAACATGCAACGTTCTTCCCCTTTAGCGTCGAACAACATGGAAGTTCCATTTGATTTCCCCATCTCTTCTTGATCTACATCTCATTTGCATTGAATCTAGATCTACATCAAAACTCCATTGATTTTGAGTTTTGATTTTGTTTGATTTAGGGTTAGAGTTTGTTTGATTTAGGTTTAGTTTTTTGTTTTTACGTTTTTGATTTTTTGGGTTTGTATCATGAAATTTTGAATGAGTATGTACAACTTATTGTTTATTTTCAATGTTTGAGATTATATAATAACGTTATTGAAAGTTTGTTATATTATGTTTAAAGTGAGTGGTGATTTGAGGTGGATCGATGTGGTGCACGGTGTTGGTTGAGTTAGTGGTCTATGATGTATGGGGTTGGGTGGAGATCGGAGGTAGGGTGGTCTGGAGAATTTAGTAAAGAATGAAAAAAGGAAAAAAAATCATAAGTAACTATAAATTAAAAAAAACTAAAAAGCCACACCATTACCATGTTTTTTGCACAACATTACCACATTACACAGTTAAAATAGCAAAAAATGATGAAATACCGTTTTGCCCTTGAATTCAATGGATTTACGGACAACTGTTTGGTATAAGCCCAAATGCATGAAAACGTGCATACCACATTACCACCAATTATCTCCGCGTAATAAATAAAGCATAGGGACCAATCCCGTAAAAATTCTCATACCATGTAGAACAAATATATAATTTACTCAAAAGTTAATTAAGATAGCTTATTTGATGTTATTTTCACTTTCTTCTAATTATACCCATTATATTTACATAAATGCCTCTTATATTTGTTAGTAATGTTCCCAAAAGTCATTCCCACTATTATCTTCAAGACCTCACATATCTTAGTTGAGGTATGCAAAAGTTGATCCAAACACCAATAAATATTACATAACAAAAAATTTTAAACGATTGTAAAAATTTGGTTATGATTGATAAAAAGAAACTTTTAAATGAAAATAAGAAATGATTAATTGTTAGAATTATTATTTAATATAAACTGGGTTATATTATGATTAATTAAATCGATAAATGAGAGATACATTATTTAAATAGTCATAATTAAATTAAATTATTATTAAAAGATAACTCCAAGAGTTATATGGTTTCACATATCATGTATGGAGGAGTTCCATATGATGAGTTTCACCTCGTGTACAAGGAGATCAAACGGTAGATTTTCTTATGCCTATAATAACCTTAGTTGTGGAAAAACGTTTTCTCCAACCTATCTAGTTTAGTCTAGCAATATTAGAAAACAAGAGGCATCGACTTCTTCACCTAATAACAAAAAGGTATTCAGGCAGTTTGTATGGATAGAGTTAGATATTGCTTTTCGTTCGATTCATGATCACCACCAAAGGTTTGGGCAACTAAAAGATACGTTTTTACAACAAACCAGTTACTTGGTACAAATTTGTAGCGTAAACTACAGGTTTGGTCCATATGGTTAACACAGAATTACGAATAACGTCCCTAAACTTCATTAAATTCAATAATGGTCATTGAAATTTGCATTTTGCTGTGAAAAACCTCCTTGTATCTAACTCTCATAAAAGTTGTCAACTGATAGAGGATCGTTTTTGTCTTCTACCCCACCCACCCTCCTCTTCTCCCCTCTCTCTCTAGCCGATATGGTATGTTTTCGATGGCACTTCCCATACACCACCACCCACATCACTCTTTAAACACTATTATCACCACCATCATCGGCACCAAACGGAAGTGTAGGTTGTAAAAAAGTATATGTATACAGAAGATCCATTGCGAGGCCATAAACCGTTGTTTATTCTTTCTGATCGACGCTGGTTACTTGGTTTCTAATTTTAATATTTCATTTAATATTTTTTTTATATTTATAGTATAATCAACAACATTTTATTTCAACTTCCTTCATCTTCATCTTTCATGTCCATGGCCAGGATCTACTAAGAACCGAGCGGGGTCCTGTAGATCCCAGATTATGCAAGCACAATGATTATGAAGAATAATGCAATAAGAACACAGTGTTTAGAGAATTTCCATAGTCGTATATCTTACTTGTGCGATTACAATGTTGATATGAAAGTACTTTTGCTCTATATGTAATCAACTACATCTAATGAAAACCTAGACTCCTAATTATATTTGAAAGGTCTAAACTAATTAAGGAAGGAAAGAGTTTAAGGAATTATAAACTTCCTTTTACAATTAAAGCATATCCTTTCCTTATTTTGTCACAATTAAAATAATAGATCTAACAATCTCCCCCTTTGTGGCAAAATAAGACTTTACTTTTTCAGCTCGAACATGCCTTCAAATCTTCTCAACGTCTGACAAAACATTATCCTTTCATCAATTAATCTGATAGCTTCCAAGAGAGAATTTCTTCTGGTTGAGTTCATCCTTGTTGTACTCTTCTTGTCAGTAGCAATCTCCGAAGCTAATCTGTTTCGAATTCCCCATAGAGTTCCATCTGAATAGGCAGCAACTTCATCAAATCTCAGAAACCTCTTTTCGCCTTTCATGTGCATCCATACAACTCCGTGTGTTGGGTATGACAGAACAGTTGTAACATCATACTTATCCAACTCAGGAATTGTTTGATTAGGATTGGCAATATGAATCTTCTTTTGTTCACTTTCAATTCCACGTTGCAAATCATGAAGATAGCTGTATCTGAGTTCTTTTTGAATGTGACGCACCACCGCTCTTAATGCTCTTTGTTCATCCTCGTTTCTTCGCTTGTTGTCTCTTAGGTCGTGATACAACGTTTCAAAGTCCAAGATATCAAGGTTAGAAAAATCAGCTTCAGAAAAGAAATATACTTTACCATCTTCTCTTTGGACTTTGAATGTTGGATACTCGACTTGAAAGACTCTATCAGAACCAATCTGCATAATCCCAATGATTCTGTGTCGTGAGATTACATCGGAAGGCTTTAGGGCTCTCATTTTCAGGATGTACACGTATTCCTTAACTTGAGCTGGATCCATCTCCATCACTAAGTGAATGTGCGCCAAGTCTTCAGGTTTCTTATCCTTTCTAAATATCCGTTCCATAGTTTCTTCAAGATATGGCACCCGGATTTGTTGATTAACCCATTTAGACTTACGCTCAGTTAACATTCTTGGCCACCGAATTTGATGAGGTAACAATCTCGGTTCATTTTGATCTCTTGAAGTGTAAATCTTTATTGCGTGCTTCAAGTTTACATAATATTGCTCTTGGAGAACCGGTTCATGGGTCTTTAAACCAGTGCCTCACGGAGTTCCTCAAATTTTGAACATCAACTGTCGCTTCATTTAATTCCAGTTCAACATTAGCCGTTTCTTCATTTGATTCCAGTTGGAAAGCTTCATATGTGCTCTCGAATTCAATATCTACCGCAGGCTTTTCAACTGTTGGTGTATTGACTTCTTGAGTCGTTGGCGTATGATGTCTTTGATGGGATGATGGCGCAGATGGTTCAGTTGAAGTTGTATCAGATGGTCTTGAACGAGTTCTTGAGACTCGGCGTGTCTCCCCCTCAGGGCGATTTGGAGCAGAGCTCGGATCGTCCTGATCAGGTCGAGGTCGAGAAACAGAAACAACCGGTCGACAAGATTCTTGAATTTCAGTGTGTAGAGCGGTGATGGCACCCATAATTTCATCATGATGTCGTTGCTGAGACGTGTGCAAATCACTTAACTGTTGTTCCATGTCAGCTTTGAATAATTCAAATTCATATTTGGTGACGTTGGAGATTTCCAGATTTCGCCTCAGTAGACCCATTAAAGAATCTTCCGGTTGATCCCGAGCAGTTGCTTCAACAAGCAAATTTGCATATAACATCGACATGAGCTCATCATTGTTGTACTCATTTCGATGTGGCGAGGGAGTCCGATTGATGGGGTCCGGTGTTGGATCCGGAAGGGTGCGACTGCTGTTGGGTCGGGAGGAACTAGCCTGATTCGGATCAAGTTGACCGGAGCGAGCAGCGACACGTATCTCTCGAACAAATGCTTCTCTTTCAGCAGTCATGAGATCAACATGTTCGTTCAAGGTAGCTCTGGCTTGTTGTAACTGAGCATCTATAAGTGCTTGAGCCGTGGGGGGAATAGTAAAAGCTGGAGTCGAGGTACCTGTTTGGGAAACACCGGGATCACTTAGATTACCCGTTGACATGACAGTTGAAAAAACTGTATGACCTACGTTCAGTGTTGGCATAGATGTAGCACTGATAGGATTTCCTTCCAATCCTTGTAAAATGTCCGGAATGGACATCATTATGGGAGTTCCGACTGGGCCACGAAGGCTCCCAGTGAGTGTAGACACGTGTTCCCTATTTGGCTCTAGACTCGAAGTGTATACAATCGAAGTCGAAGCAGGTGAGATACTGCCTCTTGTTTCAATAGTTGTACCTCCCGAATGGAGGGGAGCTAGATAAGGAGCTAGACTCACAAGTATATGTGAAACTGTTGGCTGTTGGGAGCCTTTAGAGTGGCTAGGAGGGGCGTGCATATGCGCTGCTAGGTCCACAGCGTCTTGTCCACTAGACATACCCAACGAATGAGTAGGGCTAGTTGACGCGGTTACCTGGATGGGGGAATCTGGTCTCGCGCTCACTATAGTTTTTCTCGTCCCATCGCTCACGCTCACACTTTCTTTTTCAACTAATTCTCCCTCCCCTCTCCTTATCTCTCCAGTAAACGGCTCGGTGAAGATGTCAGACATCGAACCAGAGACCTGATCTGCTTCAAAGTCGAAAGGTTCATTCGACTCATCATGTTCTTCATCTGCTTCAAAGTCGAAGGGTGCATTCGGCTCATCATGTTCATTATTTGTTGCAGTAGGTTGTTCATCAGTGTTCAATGTAGAATCGGATAGAGGAGGTTGTGAACCAATGCGGCTAAAAGCTCGTTCTTCTATGGCAGCAGTTCTTGGACGACGGGAAAGGGTTGAGTATCGGATTCATCTTCATCAGATGATGGGCGAGCACAATTTCGGCTAACAAGCATCCTGAATCGTGGAGTAGATCGAGATGTAGAGGCAACTCTTGAGATAGTAGGTGTTGGTATTGGGATGGATGGGGCAGCAGTTGATGGGATTGGCTGATCAGGTGCGCCGCCCTCGTCATGTCCCCTTACAATACGCTCATCACCCTGTTTAGGATCCCCATAATCCTGAACCTGCTCATCTACCCTAGGACCCTCTCCTTGCACAAAATGTTCCTCGTGGATTGGCTCTTGGGCAGGCACAACCGGAGGTGGTTGAGCCATTAAGTCGTGTCTCTCCCAATAAGCTATCACACTTGGTGCATTCTGATCAGCATAGGCAAGCAGGGCTTCAGGGATAGGCATAATGAAGTCAAACTGGCGGTCATTAAGCTTGAGGAACTTCAGCGAGTTGGTCGGTCCCAATGGTGATCCTGTTCGTCTAGGTATATCAGGTTTGGATGACAGCATGACATGAATAAATAACTGAAGGAACCGTTGAAAGGGTACGAAGGCACGATCGCGATAATTTTACTTGTTTTCAACTAGCTCCACAAAGTCCGTCCAGATGAGCATCGCGTGATCATAGTGACGGTTGAAAGCTACACATGAAATATTCGTAAGGCCACAGTACTGGCCTTGTCCATGCCGGTGTGTTTGCTAGTCAGACATCGATTGACGATGGTGAACAGTGAAAACCAGATTTGAGGCAGCTACATTCTCCTGAACTGGCCGGGGCTTGTGAGGGGTTCGGGTGAGTTGTACCCAAGGGCTCGGATATCGGCACAGAGTTGTTCTTCGGTTGCAAAGGCATCATATGGGTGTTCGTCGGTGGCGACAGGCAGGTGGAGGATTCGACGAATCCGAGAAGGTGTTAAGCGGGTGACAAAGTCGTCGATTTTGGCAGTGAAGTGGTGGTCACCCACTCATCCGGATGGTAAGTTAAAGTATACCAGAATTGCTGGAGATAGAACACGGGTACCCGATGATCCAAGGCAAAGGCATATCTAAGGGGGTGGCGTTGAAGGATATCGATGATGACTTGATGTTCAATCGTTATGCCAAAGTCGAGACGCTGATTGTTTGGTTTGAGTGATCGAAGTTTGTCTCGGGGCATCAAGAGGTCGTCTCGGTTGACCGTGTTGGTACTGGGTTTGGTGGATCGTTCAGAAGGCATGGGATGTTCATCGTCGGAAAGGTTTGGATCATTGATGGCCGCCATTAGAACTGAAAGGAAACAGTTAGCAAACCATAGGAAAAGTCAGTGCTATGGATGAAATCAGGTTAAAAAAATCCAAGTCTGAATGTCGAGTCCTAAGGAGTCGATAAGCCTGAATATCGAGCCCATTGGAGTCGATAAACAGTTTTATCGATTGCTATAGGATCGATGAAAAGATGAATGTCGAGTCATGCTGGGTCGACATAAAGACTTGGTGAAGTTTTGTAAGAACAAACCTGTGAGAATCGACACTAAAGATGTCAGACCATGTGGAATCGAGAGTCACAAATGTCGAGTGTCAAATACTCGAGAAAAAATACTTTAGAGAAGATGAAGTAATTTTATCGATCCTTAGAATGTCGACAAAAGATTATGTCGAGACCTAAAGGGTCGAGAAAAATACTTGGGCAATTGAAGAACAACTTATCGATCCTAAAAGACTCGATAAAAAAATGTTGTGTCCTTCAGGGTCGATAAAAGACACTTAGACTTTTTCCTTATGGGTTATCGATCCTATAAGACTCGATAAAAATTGATGTCGGGTCTTTAAGGGTCGATAAAAACACTTGGGATTTTTGAAAATCAGGTTATCGATCCTATAAGACTCGATAAAAATTGATGTCGGGTCTTTAAGGGTCGATAAAAACTTAGGATTTTTGAAGATGTTCTTATCTACCTTGAGGACTCGACAAACATCTAAGACTTGTCTTTAAGGAATCGATAAAAACTCAAAAGCATAATACAGGAAAACCTAAGTGATCTGATCCAAAAAACGGCCTAAAAACTAAAGCAAATCCTATGGCTAGGTGCGATTAGTGATAGGGAACTTAAGTAAAACATTTAACTAAGCCAAAAAGGATCAAACCGAATCCCAAAACTTGACAGAAAGCAGCATAAAATCGAAAACCCAGGGTTTTGGGAAACCGAACAGTTTAATGACCAAAAACAGAAGCATGCTATGGATGAAAGTAAACACACAAAGATTTAAAGATGATTAAGAGAAGAATGCGAACCTGGTGGTGTTTTCTGATTCCTAAAACTCGAAGATTTGAAAAATCAATTTCTGGAACTCAGGTATTCGAAGGGTTTTAGAGAGAGAGGGAAAATCAAAAACTTGTTTGAAAAGTAAGGGAATGAGAGTGGGTCCCGAGATTTAAATAGCGGGTCATCGGGTGATGACACGTGGCAAGCTTACATTGGGCCGAAAAAGATGATGACATCAGCAAGATGTCGAGCGTGGTTTTTGTCGGGCTAACCTTGGTTGATAAAAATAATTTTGTCGGGCTAACCTTGGTCGATAAAAATAATTTTGTCGGGCCATTAGGGGCCGAGAACTTTTGACTTGATTTTAAAACTAAGTCTGAGTTGATAGATAGTTAAATTAGTGCTCCCCCTAATGAAACGTGAAATAAGAATACTTTGCTCCCCCTACAATCGTGAGATAGTAAAACGTACCTTGCCGCTCCCCCTCAAAAACTGAACTGGTTAGCCAAAAACATAGTCGAAAAGAAAGAAAAATGATGAAAATACAGAACTGTAAATTAATTTCAAAATCCAACAAACGAGAGGCCAAGAGTGACGCAGATTCACCGTTGAAGAGAATGGGAATGTGCATAAAAACTTGGATAGACGTTTTGTGTATTTTGAAAAGGCTGATTTAGAAAATCAGGTTTTAAGATTTAACATGCCCAACTTGGACTCTAGGAACTGGAAGCATTTCTCATCCAAGGCCTTGGTGAACAGGTCGGCAAGTTGTAGTTCTGTATTGACAAAGTATAATTCAATTCGACATGGTCTTTGATGAAATGATACCGTACGTCGATATGTTTAGTCTTCGTATGTTGGACATGATTGCTTGAGATGGCGATGGAGCTTTTGGAGTCACAATAGATAGGAATCTTATCAAACCAGAATCCATAGTCCTTGAGCTGTGTGCACATCCATAGTACTTGAGAACAGCAACTTGCGGCAGCAATGTATTCGACTTCCGCGGTAGAAGTGGAGATGCATGCTTGCTTTTTCAAGGACCAACTTACCAGTTTATCACCTAAGAATTGAATGTGTCCCGACGTGCTGTTACGATCAAGCATGCATCCGACATGATCAGAATATGAAAAGGTAGTTAGCTCGAAACCCGTATCCTTGGGATACCATTGGCCAAGATCAGTAGTACCTTTTAAATACTGAAAAATACGTTTGATAGCAGTAAGGTGAGATTCTTTGGAGATGCTTGATATCTAGCGCATAAACATGTGGCAAACATTATGTCCGGTCGACTAGCCGTTAGATACATTAAGGAACCAACCATGCCCCGGTAGTTTTTAGAATCTACCGCTTTTCCCAAGGGATCAGCGTGTAGTTTTGAACTCGGAGACATGGGTGTACCAATTGGTGTACAGGACGTCATGTTATATTTTCGTAACATGTCCGAGATGTATTTCGATTGGTTGATGAATATTCCTGTTGAAAATTGTTGTATTTGAAAGCCGAGGAAAAAATTCATCATCCCCATCATGCTCATATTGAATTTTGCAATCATGAGTTCAGAGAACTCCTTGCATTGTTGAGGGTTAGTTGAACCGAAGATAATGTCGTCCACATAGATCTGAATAAGCATAATATCACCGTTTTCCTTTTTAATGAAAAAAGTTGGATCAATTTTATCTTTAGAGTATCCATTTTTCGCTAAATAGGCAGACAGCCTGTCGTACCATGCGCGCGGTGCTTGTTTTAAGCCATAAAGAGCCTTGTCGAGAATGTACACATGATTTGGCTTTGAAGGATTGACAAACCCGTCCGGTTGGGATACGTAGACTTCTATGCGCAAAAAACCATTCAAGAAGGCCATTTTGACGTCCATTTGAAAAACCACAAAGTTCTTGTGAGCCACGTATGCTAAGAACATTCAAATTGCTTCAATACGGGCCACGGGCGCAAATGTCTCGTCATAATCAATCCCTTCTTGTTGGCGGTATCCTTTTGCTACAAGCCGAACTTTGTTGCGTATGACAACCCCATCTTCATCTTGTTTGTTTTTTGAAATCCATTTGGTACCAATGACGGTTTTGTTTTGTGGACGAGGTACGAGGCGCCAAACTTTCAAGCTTTCAAATTGCTTGAGTTCGTCTTGCATGGCCACAATCCAATCAGGATCATTCATTGCTTCTTGAATGGATGTGGGTTCGATCTTGCTTAGAAAGGAAGAGAACAAACAATCGTTGGCCGAGGCGGAACGCGCCGTGTCTGGTTTGGTTGGATCTCCAATAATCTGATTTGTTGGATGAGATCGGACCTATTTAGTGGTATGGGGAAGCGGTTGAAATGCATTTGGATCCGGTGTATTATCAGCATAAGTACCGAGTGGAAGATCTTGAACTGATTCCAAGGCTGGAGCTACGATAGAGGATCTTGTGGAACTAGATACATCCTTGGGGGATGAGGATCTTGTTGATGGTGGGGGAGAGGATGTCGGTTCAGTAGAAATCGAGTTGAGACTAGGTGGAGCATCAGTAGGAGCGGCATCTTGAGCGGGAAGGGCATCAGTTTGAGCGAGAGGAGCGGATGTAGATGAGCTTGGAGTTGCAGCAGTTGAGACGGTGTCCGTAGTTACTGGCGGTCCAGTAAGGTTGGTAGTCTCGGCAACCTCCAAGATAGGCGGAGTGATCTGATTCGGGATATCAGTGTGAGAACCAAAGTAATCCGAGTAAAAGTACTCGAATAAATCATCCAGTTTGGAAGTAGTAGCTTTGGATGTAGAAGGGTGAGCGGGGTTTGGGGCAGGTTCCGAACCGATGTGATCGGAAGCTAAAATACCGGTGAGTGCGGGTTCAGAACTGTCGTGTTCAGGAGCTATTTTGGCTTTAGGATCAAACTGAATGTTGACGCTTTCCGTGACACAACGTGCATTTTTCATGTAGACCCGATATGCTGATGCATTTGGAGAGTAGCCAAGAAAATAAGCTTCATCGGCTTTTGGCTTGTGTTTTCCACGATCTTCTTTTGCATTCAGAATAAAGCAGCGAACTGCAAAGGTTCGGAGATGATTGATCGAAGGAATGCGATTGTAGACCAAATGATACGGTGTCTTGTTGAATCGCTTGTTGATGATAGATCGGTTTTGAGTGTAGCAAGCGGTGTTGATGGCTTCGGCCCAAAGATAAAGTGGAAGTTTGGAAAACGTGAGCATAGTTCAGGCCGCTTCAACAAGTGTATGATTCCGGCGTTCGACCACACCATTTTGTTGCGGAGTGCGAGCCGCAGAAAATGTGTGTGAAATTCCCACTGATTCGAGATAACCGTCAAGAGAACGATTTTTGAATTCGGTTCCATTATCAGTACGGATGGTTTGAGCTGTCAGTGCTAGTTTTACTTGAATGTTTTTCAAGAACCTGATAATGGTTTCGGGAGTCTCATCCTTGGAGCGAAGGAATTTAACCCACGTAAAGCGAGAAAAATCGTCAACCATAACTAGAACATACTTCTTTCCATGAATACTTTGAGTCCGCATTGGGCCGCACAAATCCATATGTATGAGTTGAAGGGGTCGAGTTGTGCTATGAACCACCTTGGGTTTGTGAGAAACCTTCTTCATCTTTCCCATTTCGCATGCATCGCATAAGTCAGGTTTATCAAACTTCATCGTTGGAAGGCCGGTGACTAATCCGTTAATGGCGATGCGATTGATGTTCTTGAAGTTTAAGTGAAAAAGTCTTAGGTGCCATAATCAAGTCTTCGTATTAGAGACATTTGAGATCAGACAAACGTTGGAATGAGCGGTCACTTGGGAAAGATCAATGGTGTAGAGATTGGATTTGTGTGTGCCGGCCAATATCTCCTTTTCGTCAAATGTTCGCACGCAGCATCTTTCGGGTCGAAAATTGACTTCAAGTTGTTTGTCACAGAATTTGCCAATACTTAGCAGATTATGGCTCAGGCCTTGGACATAGGAAACATTTGAAATAGTGAGATTGTTGTGAATGATGTCACCATGTCCTTGGATGGGCGCTAAGTGATTGTTGCCAAATTTAACGAATCCGCCCTTTTTCTCCTTGTAATTGGCGAACAGCTCCTTTTGTCCGCTCATGTGTTTGGAGCAACCAGAATCTAAGTACCACACATGACAAATCTGCACAAAATCAGGCAGATTTAGGTACCCATTTGTAAATGGGTCCTTCGGGGTTAGTTGACTTTGTACCTTTGGGTACCCACTTGAAGTGGGACTTAGGGTCGTTAGTCATGGTCTTTTTGGGAACCCATTTATAAACATGTAGAGTTGGAAAATAATTATGATGAAAATTATAGGAATTATGCATGTTTGGAAAATAATCATAATCATAATCATTCAAGCGCATAAAGTCATATCCACCGCAATTTGAGCAACAAATTTGATTACGTGAAAGTTTAATTAAATGTCGAAACGAACGAATAGTATATGGAAATAGAAATTGACGATTTGTTCTTTTGACATAAGTAGAATTTGTTAACGAAAATTTGTCTTTATTGCGAGGTGATGACTTTGAAGTGCGTTTGCCTTTTTCAACCCAAACTTGTTTGGTCTTTAAAGTATGAACACCTGAAACATCAATAGGACGCTTGTTAGTACTTTTTTGGAAAACATTGATTTTGATTTGTTTGGTTAATAGGAGTGTAGCGCGTTTGACTTGTGGAACACTCATTCGGATTTTCCGGAAGCAAAACTGATTCAATTGGCTTTTTGCCTTTGTCCAAAAACTCCGTATGAGTTGGAAGAGTAGGATTGAAGTCAAAGTCAGCATTTAAATCTTTTAAACATTCGTTGTCGTCAAGTAAAGAAGGATTAGAAGCAAGGTCATCTAAGTCATCATCAACGTGGTCAGGAGAAGGGGAATATTTTTGTGTAGGAGGAATATAATTTGAATCAAGTTTAAACACCTTTTCACAATCATCTAAATAATTACTAACGAAGGCTTTACACGAAGAAATATTGGAAATATAATCATTTTCGTGGTTTTTGTGTAATTGTATCGTTTT
The DNA here is from genome assembly GCA_036898165.1 of Silybum marianum. Taxonomy (NCBI): domain Eukaryota; kingdom Viridiplantae; phylum Streptophyta; class Magnoliopsida; order Asterales; family Asteraceae; genus Silybum; species Silybum marianum. Next base: position 3,149,286 of record CM072535.1, on the reverse strand, counting down.
CAAGTTTTTGAATTTTTGAAAGTAATGCCTCTTTTTCCTTTTCTGACGAAGAACGTTCAAGTTCCAACACGTTTTCAAGTTGAACGATTTTCTTTTCTAAAAATAGTGTGGGAATGTAGGGTTTACATTCAGGAACTTTATTTTGAAGTTCTTCGTTAGAATAAGAAGGAAAGTAGTCATTTGGAAGAGTTGATTTTGAGGATAACAGAAAGGAATTTGATGAAAATTCTTGTTTAATCTTTTCCAATCTTCCCTTTCTTCAATGTTGGATTCCGACTTCATACAAGGAATTTTGTAATCTGGACCAAGGTTCAGATATTCGAATTTGTAGATAGTCGGAGTATTATAGATGGCCTTTTCTAGAGGTTTCGGATTATCAAATCCTAATCCAGCTTTTGAATCTAACTCTTTTGGAATGTTTAAGTGAATTGTGTGCTCAGTTTGTCCAATTTTATACAGTTTTAGTTCCAAATCTTTGAGTTTTTCCAAAAGGTCTTGTCTTTGAAAACTCACAAATTCGTACTTTGATGAAAAATCTTCGGTCTCCTTTTTAGATTTGTTAAGTTGAAGTGTGAGATCCGAGATTTGTTGTTTTAAAAGAATGTTTTCTTCTTGAAAAGCAGTTTTCTCTGTTTGATGATTGTGTGCAATACTTTGAGATGTTGCAAGTTCGGTTTGGTAAATTAGCAATTGATTATGATTATTTTCTAAGCGTGCTTCTAAGTTGAGTTTCTCGGGTTTTAGCTTAGATTGTAATTCTTTTAATTTAATCATCATATCATGCATTTGGGAAACGAAAGTGTCATAGTCAGAATGGCTTACCTCGGGTATGTAGTCGGAAGCGTTTGAAGGTGAATCATCAGAATAAGCCATCAGACTGAAGTGTGCTTGGACATCGTTTTCCTCATCATCATCATCATCATCATTTCCTTTTGTTTAGCCAACATCAACTTGTAGGTGAAGTAGTTCGAATCTTTGACGACTGGCTTTTTGCATTCACGGGTATAATGACCGGTCTTCCCGAAGTTGTAGCATAAACTCTTTTCACCCTTGAATTTATCTTCCGGTTTAACTGGCGGACGTTGCTCTCTTGATTTTGCTTCGAAAATAGTCTTTCGCTCATAATTTTTGTTACCCGAAGCATACCGTTGTTGATTTAGGTTAGAGCGACGGGCAAACTTTTTTTGAAAGTCTCTTGTGAGGAGCGCCAATTGTTGTTGGAATTGAGCAATGTCCGGATCATAATCAAAGTCTTCATCATCCAGTTCGGAAGTAACCTCTTGAGGAGAGTTATGAGAAGTGATAGAGCTAGCTTTTGCAACTAGAGCTATGGGATCAGAAGGCTTTTTGATCTTTTGGTTGGCCTCCATAGCTTCGAGCACTTCTTCTTCATCTTGAAGGAGGGTTTCATAGACTTCATGTAGATTGAGATCAGCAAGATATTTGTTGTGTTTAATTTGATTGGCAAATCGACGCCATTCAGGCAGCAAGTTGCTCACAAATTTTACGTTGTTCTCGATCTTTGTTTTGCGAATCTCATTCTTACTTAGTTCATTTACTAAGTGTACGAACCGGGAGTAGGTGACCGTGAGTTTTTCACCTTCTTTGGCTTTGAAGTCCTCATACTGAGAGATGCAATTTGTAATTTTGTGTTGGGTCCTGATTTTTGTGCCAAGCATGAATTTCTCTATTTCTTCCCACGTGGCTTTGACATTTCTTTTATGGCTGTCGATACTCATATATATATCGTTCGGGATGCTCATGAGGAGATATGATCTTGCAAGTTGATCTCCTCTCATGATCCTCTTTTCGTTATCATCATATGCAGATTTAGGTTTGACTCCTTGTCGAGCAGGGAGGGGAGGTTCTGTATTTGGGTTGGCTGGAAGAGTTTCATAGAAAACCAGAGGAGGGCCGTCATTGATTGAACGCATGATTTCATCGGCGAAATCATGGCGTTCAATAAAATCAAGGAAGCGGTCTTTCCACTGAGAATATTCTCCGGGGAACAGGATAGGCGGTTTTGTATCTGAACCAATTGCCATTGCTTCGCGAGTGGTCATTGTACTTTGCTTTGAAGATCTCGATCAATGAGTTTTTGGTAATTTTCTGAGGTGTTTTTATGAAACAAAAAGTTTTCTCGATTGACTAAGGGTCGATAAAAATGTTTTCTCGGGTGACTTCTGTTTCGTGAAAAACTTCAGAAAATTGAAAAAGAACTCTGATCGTCTGCTCTGATACCACTTGTAGATCCCAGATTGTGCAAGCACAATGATTATGAAGAATAATGCAATAAGAACACAATATTTAGAGAATTTCCGTAGTCGTATATCTTACTTGTGCGATTACAATGTTGATATGAAAGTGCAATAGACATAAGAGCCGCGGCTTCCGATGACTCACATGGTCGTTAAGGCTCCTCCTCCGCAACTTGCTGTTGACAAGGAGACAATAACCCTAGTAGCCCCTCTTTTTGGACCCAAGGCTCGCCTCGGCCCGCTTTTGCTCTATATGTAATCGACTACATCTAATAAAAACCTAGACTCCTATTTATATTTGAAAGGTCTAAACTAATTAAGGAAGGAAAGAGGTTAAGGAATTATAAACTTACTTTTACAATTAAAGCATATCCTTTCCTTATTTTGCCACAATTAAAATAATAGACTTAACAGGTCACATACATCTGCTCACTTAATTACCTTAAAAAATGTAAGAGTTTTGAAGGTACACCCGCTTATCTTAAGGGTGTCCTGAAATATTTTGGAACTAAATCTACAAACAAATTTGTAGTGTTGGCTAAATTAAAGCTCCTCATAGAGGAGGCCTACGAAAGTATAAAATTTTCTTATTGATTAGTTTGTATTTTTTGTAATTTACTTTTTGTTATTAATTTATTGTTGTTACTCATAATTCTAGATCTATAAGAAAGAGAAATAATATATATAATTAATTTGATTTGCAAAACATCTTAATTAATACTAAAGTAAACTACAATTTTGGTCTATATGGCTTACACAAGTCTCCGAAAATGATTCATAGACTTCAATAACTACAATTATCGTCTATACCGTTTACAATTACATTTTACTTTAAATGATCTCTGGTCACTAACTCCATTAATTATGTTCGTTAACTATGGGACATTTATGTCTTTTTTATCATTTTCTTGACTTATCTGTTTTGCCTTTACTCAAATGACCAAAAATGTAGTTTACCATTTATATATAAGAAATGTTCAAAAAAACCCAACAAACTATTATATTTTGAATGGTTAAGTCCCTAAATTATTTTTTTGAATGAAAAAACCATTATACTTTCTCATTTTGAATGATTAATTCCCTAAACTATTTTTTTGGATGAAAAAACCATTAAACTTTTTTATTTTGAATGAAAAAACCATTAAACTTTTTTATTTTGAATGATTAAGTCCCTGATTTTTTTAAAGAAATTAAAGCATCGACTTTTTAAAGATTAGTTACTTACATATTTTTTAACCTAAATAAACTATCTTTAACTGATTATCTTTTGATTTTCCCTCTTATGATGTATAAAAAATTAGATCGAAAAAAGGGAGATCGATGGCAGGGGCCAACAACGTGTAAGGCGAAATCGAGAACGGACAACGTTGGGGTAATGGGGAGTGACGAGGGGAAGCGATACCGTTGTTTGCTAGGGGTTTTAATTGCGTAGAGTTTTTGGAACAGTAAAAGGGATTTAAGTTTATTTTTACTTTAATTTTTTTAGTGAGTTACATGTAGCTTATTTACAAAGGTAACTAATTTTTAAAAGATCGATGATTTATTTATTCAAAAAAAATGTTTAAGGACTTAATAATTCAAAATGAGAAAATTTAATGGCTTTTCCATTCAAATCAATAGTTTAGGGACTTAATCATTCAAAATAAGAAAGTTTAATGATTTTTTCATTCAAAAAAATAGTTTAAGAACTTAATCATTCAAAATGTGATAGTTTATTGGGTTTTTTTTGAACATTTGACGTTTTTTTAAAAAGTGGTTATATCCGCCTTCTTAACCAGAGGATCTAAAAAAAAGAATCGGCGAATCACAAAAACACGAATGAAAAATGTATTAAAATGGATGTCAAACTATAGATAATAAAGTGATCGTTTTTTGTGTAATTTGTTTCGCTCAAACTTTCATTATATTTCGGCGATTTCGAGACACCCATAATTTAGGAAATATAAACTTTAACAAAATTTTGACACGATCTCTACAGAAATACAACATTTACCCATTTAAACACCTGCATAACTTCAAAATAAAATAAAAATCATAACCATGACATAAGCTACAAAATAACCAACCATAGCTAGTCACATATACATACACACTACACTAGCTATATATTGGGTGCCAACAATTTCTAACTATCAAAAGTATAAATTGCTTCCGAAAAGTAAATTTTCCCAAAATATAATTTCTTCCAAAAGTTTATGATGCCCATGCACATCCGTTTCCTAGTGCTTGCCGTCGTTAGATGATAAGTTCTTTACTTTAAACATTTTTTATATCAAAATATCCTTCATTTTGTGATTTTCTAGACTAAATATCACCTTTAAATATGGTTTGGGATTGTTTTTAATTTATTTATAAGAAAAGAAAAAAAAAGAGGAAATAAAAATTTCAATTCTTTTGATTTAATGGGAAACAATTGGCAAAAAGAATATAAAAGGAATTGAAAAGGAAGTATTATTAATTTTTGGTCTTGTGTGGTCTTTGATGGCACCAAAAGAAAGGAAGATATATATATATATATATATATCATAATATCAAGTGATGCTTGAAGCAACATCAACCCATAAAGTGCAGCAGGACAAGCCCAGTTCTTAGCCCAGATCAGAAAAAGAAAGACAAAGAGGAGGGTCCGTTCGATCAAGTCCAACCTCCATCTAATTTCTCCTCTCTCACGACTTCTTTCTGGGGGCAAACCCACGTGCCAACCAACGTTACCTACTATTTGTTGCTGGATTTTGACATGCTCGGGCGAGTTTTCACGTGGGTTGTGAACACATGCAAGTTGCGAACATCAAAATAGGGTAGCCACGTCTCCAATTTCAGTGGTTTTCTACGATTGGGTATAAAATGGAGCTTCTTAACTGTCATTTGGGGGATTCGATCAGAAAAAAATAGAAGACCGATTGGGAGAGAAACAAACAAAGAAGAAGCCGATTTTGGGAAGAATTTCTCATCACTTTTGGTTATTTCTTGTTTATTTTGAATTGTTAACCCTAGGTTTAGCCATGTGTGGCTAAATCCTTCTGTTCCGACATTAGTTTACTTTGATTTTGATGATTTGTTATCTTGAGATTCCATTGTAATCGGTTTTGGACAAGCTTATTTGCTTGAATTATGTGTTTTATGCTATTTCTATTTGAATGCACAATTAATCTGATCAATTACTTGTAATTCTTTTGAAAAATTGTTATTCAAAGACCTAGATACGTAATCGTCTTTGTACTTTGATAAAGTAACAATTAGATTCATTTGGTCTCGATAAGGTTTCCGAATTGAATTCTTGAAGTCTTGCATCGAAAGCCTTGATAAGCCGAGCTTACGAGCTTATGACTTTGAGTTGGTGTTTTTCTAGTTCGGTAAAGCAAATCACACCTATGAACTTGAGAGCTTATTCAAGTTATTATTTGTGATTAAGATCCGGTTAAAAAGCTTATTTTAGCCGCTGTGAATCCCCCCCCCCCCCTCCCCCCGTATTTATTTTTAATTGTTCGTTGTTGTACTTGAATTCGTTGGCAATAATAAGTTAAAGCTGAGTCTCTGTGGATACTACCCGACTTACCGCTATTACAATTTTGGTTGTAATTGACCAATAGTTGGAATTTATTATTCAATGGACTCGGCATCCGTCATTAGATAAGAGTTCATATATTATAATTTGGATATTTATGGAAAATGTTTATTATGATCAACGCTTTATATTAAGAAAGAATCAAGATGTTTGTAAAACCACACATAACCGCTATATTAAATGGATGGTTGAGGTTTGGTTGTAATCTATATTATATTTATTTTTTATATATAAAAGGAAGATGATGGAATCCTTATGTGGCATTCTAATCATTGAGTATTTCACAATCCCTTTTTTCTCAATTTTCCATTTTCCTAAATACTTAAAACAGTAAATTAATTTTTCTTCAAACTCATCACCTCCTCACCATTTAATTCTCCATCAATATTAGTAATTGTTAATTTATTTTTGCATTTAACACCTCCCTTTGGTTTTCCGTAACTCCTCACCATCTCCTAACATGTTTCATTTTCTTGGTTCTCTCCATCTATAAAATCGAATGCTCCATCAAAATGGAATTAACATATCTCATGTCTTTTCGAGTTTGCATGTCTTTTGTCGTTTCTCTTTTGTAGATTTTTTTTCAACCCGTACCATCGTTCATCCTACATAAAATTCTAGGTAATACCTATGTTTAATTGTATACTTTTTGTGAGTTATATATTGTTGATATGTGTATGTATGTCTGTTGGTTCCAGATTCCTTTAAACCGATTGTTAATTGAGAGTATTGAATCAAAGTGAAATGCGGAAGCAGATCAATTAACAATTTAAATCAATAGAACAGTAAACAGAATGAAGAACAAAGATTATGAAATGATAACTTTGAATCAAAGTAGACAAAGTTATGAATTACGCACAGTATTCTTCAAAATGTAAATGTATTGATCGACAACTTTTACAAACACAATATAATGCTATTTATACAGATACAAAAACAGAAAGTCAAAATGCTAGCCAATTACAAAGTGCCATGTGTCTAAAAGGGAGCGTCTAACAACAATTAGTTATAACAAGAAGAGTGTGTTGACTTTTGTAGACATCTCTTCTTTGACTCATACTTTAATTTCTAACATTCTCCCCCTAAGTATGAAGTCAAAAAAAAACTTTCTTCAGAGAGGATCAACAGCAGCAATGATACTTGAAATATTATCGATAAGCTCTCTGTTCTTCTGAAGTCCATCAAGTCTTTTCTCTACTTTCTTTGCAACATCTGGATTTGTCGTGTCTAAGCCAGCATAGCACTTGATGATGTAGACTACCTCAGAAGAGTATTTGTGAGCTTCTTTGATGCGAAAGAAGCTCTTTCCATTTGGTCTTTTGAAGATGATTCCCTCTTCTGGTTCAGTAAGAAGTCTACCCACTCTGAATTTGCTTATCCCTTCAAGTTCCTCATTTGGTGCAGAGATAGCCAGATTATCCATTTTGAAATTTAAGCCAATACGGAAGTCGACCGCCTTTTGTATCTAATGTATGATTTCATACATAGAATAATTCTAGTGTAGGCAACATGGTCTTGTGGATCTTTGCGTTCGGAAAGTCGAGTCTTCATAAATTCTTCCGGAAAAATGAGATCGAATTTGGATGGATGGACAACGAGATCATTATCACATATGTAATAACTCTTGTTGTTTGATCTGACTACCTCGTAGATTGTGTACCAAATGGGTGTATCTTGAAACTGCTTATGTTTCATGGCTGTGATCTTTGTAATTGGAGCAGTAGTGAAAACCGTCTTTCTGTCTTGCTTACATTGTATTGGTTTGCGAAGTTAGGCATCATGAGATAAATCTTCTGATCTGTTGGAGCATACATGTGCCTTTTCTCAACTTCAAGTGTTGGAAGTTCAATGTTTCCAACTTTGTTTAATTTTTCTTCAAATTCTCCTCTTCTGATCTCTTTCTGCTTCTGAGCGGCCTCTTCGCTCGACTCTTGCTCTTTCTTCGACTTCAAAATTTTGTCTCGTAGTTCTTCTTCAAGTCTAGCCTTCTCTCTTTCCGTATTCTCTCTTTCGACCCTCTCTATCTCTATTTGTTCTTCAACAATTAGCCTCGGCGTATTATCTCTTCTTCTTTTTCTTTTTCGGCTACGAACACTTCCTCATCCTCCTCTCTCGGCCCTTTCTTCTTTTTCGGCTTTAGCTCTTTCCTTTGCGGCTTTAGCTCGTTCTCGTTCTTCGTGAGCTCGACTATTTCGGCCACTTTCGGTAGGAGAGCTCGGGATTCTCGCTTTTTCCCATAACATCCGTAATGAACTTAGCTAGATCCGGATCTCTCGGGTAGAGGCCCGTAATGCGTAGCCGGGGTGTTGGAGTGATTGGCACTTGTTTTGAAGAAGAAGGTTCTTTGTGATGGTTTTGGAGTTGAAGAGTCGGCGGTGGTCGTGTTTGGTTACGGTGGTGTTTGTTTGGCTTGCTTAGGCTCGGGACCTTTCTCCCCCCTTCGAGAATCGGGATCTGATCCTCAGAATGTTTTCTTTTCAGCTCGGCCTTGTTGCAAGACCTTTCTTCCTTGGCTTTCTTCTTGCATTAAACGCCTCATCAATAGAAGAAACCCAGAGGCACGAGTTGAGATAGAGTAGATTCGATGGCAGCAATTTTACGGTCCGTTGAGGATGTGGAGGGCTTGGAAGAGTACTTTGAAGCGATGGAAGACATTCGCTCAAGAATAATCTTCTCGGAAAGAGGCGAGATCGATTTCTTGACGAGCGTAGACCCAGAGGGATCATCAGAAGGAATGATGGTCTTGATAATCTTCTGTATATCGGCCACCAGAGAGCTGTAGTCTAAAGAGATAGGGAAGTCAGAGGCACGTAGAGATTCTGGAAGTTGAGAGATTGCCTCTGCATTTGCTTGAAGACCATTATTCAATAGCAAAAATTGTTCAGCAAAATAGGCCTTCTGATCTTCTTGAGAGGTACTCATTTGGCGCTGAAGATCTGCTAAGAGAGAGTTCTGACTTTCAATTTTAAATTGAAGGCTCAGAAGAAGAGAGTTGTTAGTGGTCACGGATAATTTTAGATCTTCCACAGATCTCTGAATTTGATCAGCAAATGCCAAGAACGCTGCATTTGTGACAATCAAAAGATGTAACCGGTGCATCTCCAACACATGGAGCCCCTTTACCCTCGCGTTCAGAGGGGCCTTCTACACCTGTTTTGACGTTGAGTGTAGAAGGACTTCCAACCAGTCCTTGAGGGCTGTTATTCACAGGCTCCTCTTCGGTTGTTCTGACTGTTTCAACATTATCCTCATCATCGAGAGGATGAGGTGCGAAGACGTATGCTTACCTTGGTGAAGTGTAAACACTCCGGTAAGAGGTGCATTCCTAGGCTGTAACCCCTCTGATGGGAATTCATTAGCATCTATCCTAGGAGAGGATGTGGACTCATCCTCTGTGCGTATTGGTATGTCAGTCACGGAGACATGAACATGTGGTGAAGGAAGTGGCGAGTTCTGGGGCGAATGAACTCTTATATTATCATCATCATCCTTTTGGGAGGATGATGAAGTGGAGGTGCTTTCCCCAGATGAATTTGATTCAGAAGAAGAAGTATCCTACGAACGGTGGTTTCTTGGTGGTTTGAAGCCGTTCTAAGTCAATGAGTGGAGACGTGGTGACATCAACCTCGGAAGTTGTGGTTGCCCTTTGGGGAATAGGAGAGGAACACTCATATGTGTCTGCGAGGACATCTTCGTAGCTTCATTTAATAGAAGGTCGGCATGGGTAGAAGCACTCGGATGTGCACTCCTATTTTTCTCAAGCTCATGCTCACCGGACCACGACCACCTACACTGGCTCTAAGTGCTGCGGGGTAGGAATTCTGTTACGAGAAAACCATAGAGCTTCTATAGATTTGGAGATTAGAAGAGCTAGATGGGATTAGGTTTAGCATGTACACGGATAATTCTGCGGGTGCGAGTAGCCGATCTTGTCGATGGTTGATCTATGGGAGCTCATTGATGCAATTTTGCGGAATGGTCGAATCGGGGAGCTTCGATTGCCCCAATTGCGGGATGAGTGATGAGAGATAGAAATCTTGGGAACATGAGTCTTGGTAGTGGCTTTCCACGACTCGATGGATCACCTTAGTGTGCACAATCGCTTTGATCTCTTGGAAGATGAGACTTGCATAGTCCAAGGGTCGATTGAAGAACATCCCATACATTATAGTCGGAATGTTTCGGCTAGCACGATCCGAGAGAACCTATTTTGCGGTGTTAGGCTCTTGTTGAGAATGGAGACGAGTAGATTCCACATTGGGGGCAACTTCTTCCTCTTGAATTCGGACGGCCTTGTAAGAGGTTCATTGTAACCCGAGAAGATTTATGAAGGCTAGGAGGGCTTCGTGGAAGGGTTTTCTTCTAGGGCGAGGATTGGGAATGGTTTGCCCATCCACTTCGATCACGAAGGGGAAGACGGAAATATTTGGCAAGTTTTCTTTTGGTGATGGGGATTTGAACAACAATTTCCACTTGTTCGGGATGGGTGAAAGAACCGGCGAGTGTTTCATCGGTTTCGATGATCATTGTTAGCCACGGTTCTTGGACATAGATTTCGGGGATGTTTGGGTTGGTTAGGGTTAGGGCTCGATTCAACCGGTGTTGTTGTAGAAACTCGATCATGATGCGAAATTCTCGGTTGATAAGTGTTAGGGTTGAGCGATGCACTCGCACATTGTTCGCCTTCAATGGCGGTTTCACAATGGGAGTACTATCCGCGATTGAATCGATGATTCTTTCTTCATCATTGTTGGAAGGACGGGCACGGTTGGAAGCCATTTTGAAATTTTGAATGCTTGACAATAGAAAACTTTGTCTTTGCAAAGAGAATGAACAACGATTTAGGGAATTTTTGCGAGGAAGAAGATGAAGGTTGAAATTGGGGGTTTTATGTGAGAGAGAAAGCGTAGAATGGGAAGGGGTTATTAAGTTTGGGGAGAAAAAAACGGTTCATTTGAGCTGATGTAAGCACGCGGGTATACACATGCAGTGTTTCGATTGGGGACACGTGTACGACGAGACACATGTATGATGATGATTTAGTAGCAGAGGCTGTTTTTCTTAAAAGCAGAAATAAACAAAAGTAATAAAAAAATCGTTTAATTAATCAATTAATTTTGAATTAATTGAATAAACACGAATTTTAATCTTAATTTTATTTATTTAAGTTTAAAAATCGATCAAGTGAAAACAAAAATCACATGAGAGTTTAGTTTCTATAAAAGAATAATAAAGAAGAATTTGCATTAAACATATAGATTTAAACAACCTTGGAGGCAAGAGTTGATTGAATTTATATATTTAATGGAAATTATAAGAAATATCAATTTATAGAAAATTTAGTTGAAAAACATGTCGACTTGATTTATATTTAAAAAAATTTGAAATGAATCAAAAGTCTAAGAGACCTTGGCGGCAAGAGAAACTTAGAGCGAGATAGATTCAAATAAAATTTAAGTGAAATAGTAAATCGAGAAGACGGCTAACCGTAGTTAGACTTAGACGAATATCTTACGCATTGTGAAACTCCCCTTGAATGGTAAACTCCCCCTTGAATGGTGAACTCCCCCCGTAGTAGCTTCTTTACCTCGTTTCTCAATACGCACTTTATGATTTCTCTTGAAAGAAAAATATTATTATGAAACGAGAAAATCGAGTAACTCGTAGGCTTCGAAGTGTTCGAAGAGTTCGTAAAAGCATCGAGAGACTTCGATGACTTCGAAGTATCGTCGAATAGTTCGGAGGCTTCGGATGCTTCGAAGAAATCATTGTTACATATTAAGCATTCCCAACTTGCTAATTAAGAAGTTAAAACGTCTCTCATCAAGAGCTTTTGTGAAAATATCGGCAAGTTGATAATCGGTAGAAACAAAATACATTTCGATTGTACCCTTTTCGACATGATCCTTGATGAAATGATACCACGACATCGATATGCTTTGTTTTGGAATGCCGAATCGGATTTTCCGTAATGGCGATAGCACTTTCGGAATCACGAGAGGATGGGAATCTTATCGTATATCGAGACCATAATCTACGAGTTGGGTCTTCATCCAAATAACTTGTGAACAACAACTAGCGGCGGCAACATATTCGGCTCGTAGATGTGGATACGCGATTTTGTTTCTTGGATGTCCAACTTATAAGTCGATTTCCCGAAGTTGACGATACACGATGTACTTTTTACATCAAGCTTACAACCTGCATGATCGAATCAGTATACGCCATTAAATCAAATCCAGAATTTTTAGGATACCAAAGGCCCAACGATGGTGAACCTTTTAAGTACCTAAAAATTCTTTTTACAGCAGCCAAATGAGACTCTTTAGGATTGGCTTGATAACGAGCACAAAGACAAGTGGCAAACATAATATCAGGTCTACTTGCTGTTAAATATAAAAGAGAACCAATCATTCCTCTGTAGCTGGTAATATCAACGATTACCGGAGGAGTCGAGTCCTAATTTCATACCGGGAGAGATAGGTGTTTTCATGGATGATGAGTTTTGAAGATGAAACTTTTTAAGCATGTCGAAACATATTTTGCACGATTTATAAAGATACCGAGAGGTGCTTTGTTTAACTTGAAGTCCTAGGAAGAAAGTTAATTCTCCCATCATACTCATTTCAAATTCAGTTTCCATCAACTTAGAAAACAAATCAACTTCTGTTTGATGAGTAGAACCAAATATTATGTCATCCACGTAAATTTGAACTATAGTTAACATACCTTTGCCTCTTTTGATGAACAGAGTTGTATCGATTTTACCTTTTTCATATCTTTTGCTGATCAGAAATTTCGATAGTCGTTCATACCAGGCTCTTGGGGCTTGCTTTAGACCATACAAAGCTTTGTCAAGAAGATAAACATATTATGGATATCTTGCATCTTTGAAACCATCAGGTTGTTCAACATACACTTCTTCTTTTAGACATCCATTAAGAAATGCACATTTAACATCCATTTGGTAGACTTTGAAGTTTTTGTATGCATAGAAAGCCAAGAATAATCTTATTGCTTCTAGTCTTGCAACAGGAGCAAAGGTTTCATCATAATCGATACCTTCCTCTTGACAGTAACCTTTAGCCACCAAACGAGCTTTATTTCTGACAACAATTCCATCTTCATCCTTTTTGTTCCTAAATACCCATTTTGTGCCAATAGCAACTTTGCCTTTTGGTAAAGGAACAAGACGCCAAACTTTATTTCTTTCAAATTGAAGTAGTTCTTCCTGCATAGCATCCACCCAGCTTGGTTCAACTAAGGCTTCATGTACACGTTTAGGTTCGATCATACTAAGAAAATTAACAAAGAATGCTTCATTTGCAGTAGCAGATCGTGTTCTGACCCCCTCAGAAGGACTACCAATTATAAGATCTGGTGTGTGAGATTTAGTCCATTTCGTCATTCTGGGTTGAGAAATTGATTGGGTTGTTTTATTTGACGAAATGATTTCATCTGGAAACACAAAATCTTCTTTATTTTCTTACGTATGTCCTTACGGTATCTGTTTTGTCACCTGTCCTTGTGTCTCCCCCTCAGATGATGGAACAGAAGTAGCTTCTGGACTGAGAGATGTAGGAGTAGTGGGAACTTCTGGACAAATAGACGTGACAGATGAAACAGAAGAAGCAGGACCAGAGAGAGTAATGCCTGAGGCTTGGAGAATATCTGGTATCTGCAAATGTGGAGGTGACATAGCTTCCGACACAACTTCGTCGCCCGTAAAATCTTGAAAAATAGCATCAATCTCGGATTCTCCGGAACACGAAAGATAGTCGAAGTAACGATATTAAGCTTGAGTTCGAAGTAGAGTGTTCGGAAGTCGGTTGGGTGTTATCATCGAAGTCAATGTTGATGCTTTCCATAACGAGTTTGTTCGTAAGTTAAAAACTCGGAAAACTCTTGAATTTAACGAGTAGCCTAAAAATTTAGATTCATCGGACTTCGGATCAAATTTGCCAAGATTATCTCTGTCGTTTAAGATAAAACATCTGCAACCAAAGATATGAAAAATTTTTACAGATGGTTTTCTTTTATTAATCACCATAAGAGGTTTTGAGATGCCTCTTGACAATAATTGAACGGTTTTGAGTGAAACAAGCGATAGCAACGGCTTCGGCCCCGAAGTGAATTGGGAGACCGAAGGCTGCGAGCATCGTTCTGGCTGCTTCAACCAAGGTTCTGTTGTGACGTTCAACTACACCGTTTTGTTGTGGAGTGCGAACAGCAGAGAAGTTTTGAGTAATTCCTTGTTCAACAAGATACGATTCAAGCTTGGCGTTCTTGAATTCTGTACCATTATCACTTCGAAGCTGCTGAATCTTCTGATGTAGAAGAACTTGAATTACGGTCATCATATTCGTAGTACCACCGGGACTTCGACTTTTGACGAACGAAAGCAAGCCAAGTATATCCGGAAAATTCATCAATTAGTACCGTAATATACTTTTTACCGTATAGACTCGAATTGCAATTGGACCACGAGAGATCCACATGTAATAATTGCGCAGGTCTAGTACAAGAATGATCACTTTTTGTTTTATGAGATGCTCGTTTAATTTTGCCCATTTCACATGCGGGCGAGGTGATCTTTTTGAAAATGAATATCCTGGAAGTCCGGATACCGGTTTGTTTTTAACAAGCATCTCAAGATTATTAAAATTTAAGTGAGACATTTTATGATGCCAGAGCCACGCAACTTCACTCTTTTTGGAGATGAGACATAAAGTTTCCTTACCATCCTTAGAGATAAAATTCATCATATACAAGTTACCTTTCCTATCTGCTCTCCAAAGTTCTTCACCCGCCTTAGAGAATAAATAACAATGTTTTTCATCAAATACTACTAGTATTTTAGAATCACAAAGTTGACTTACACTAAGGAGGTTATGTTTCAAGCCAGAAACATGAGCTACCTTTGATAAGGTGATATTACCTTCTTGTAGAGTACCGTAGCCTTTTATTTGACCCTTACCATTATCACCAAAAGTTACTACTCCACCTGATTTGTCCTTGAATTGGGATAGTAAATTTTGGGATCCAGTCATGTGCCTCGAGCATCCAGAGTCAAGATACCGGATATGCACACGCTCGTTTCGCAATCAAAAATCGAATTTCTTAGGTACCCATCGCATAATGGGTCCTTTTATGTTAGCTTTTGGAGTATGCTCGTTTTTTGATTTAACAGAAGGTAAAGACTTTATTTTTGGTTTTTGGTTTTTTTGAGTTTTATTCTTTTTGTGACAAACATACTGTGAATTGGAATGATCAGAGGTTTGCGAGAAAAAATGTTTTAACTTTAAGAACAGTAAAAAACATTCAGAAGACTGAAACATAGAAGATTGAATTGAATTTTCCTTGCGAGAATGGTAATTACAATTATTCTTTCTAAAGTCTTTTCTAGTATCAGTTGTTCTAGAGAACCTATCTAGACTAGACTTTTGTTTTAGTTACGGCTTTTTCTTCTCTCGTGTTCTTCCTCTCGATCTACTTTTGCGAAGCTCTGTTATTTCTCGAAAAAGGAACATAAGAATTAGAGGATTTCCATTTGCCTTTTCGAATATTAGTAAACTTCGGAAGAGTAGAGTTTAAAATCTTTTGATTTTGCACTTTGTTTTTGAGTTCTGCCTCTTTCTCAAGTTCAAGACATGTTTTGGCTTTGAGACACATATCTAAGAAGTCTGGATGTATAGATACTGATTTTCTCGGTTGGAACGTAAAACGGGAAGAATAGGTATACCACTTGAAAGTTTAGCACAATCTCTATCGAAGCTCGATTTCTTGAGATTTATCAGTATACAAATAATCATCCTTTTTATCAATAATTTCTGAATTATTTGTGATAACTTTTGATGATTTAAAAGAATTAATTTCTAAATTTGAAAAGTAATTTTCAGAGTTATCAAAAAATTCTTCATCATTATTGTCATTCTCCCATGGGTACGTAATCTTAGCCAAGCTTTCTTGAGTTTCAGAAAGATGTAAATCTTCAAATGAACAGGGAGAGATCTCTGGATGATTCTCACAAAGAGTTTCATTTCTAAAACACTTATCCAGAGTAGAGAGAATATCGTTTTCAAACATAAGTCGTAGATCTTCCTCTCGCCCGACTTGGAACAAAAATATCTGCCTCTGGATTCAAAATTGTATGTTTATTTGAACCAAAATTGAAAATATCATCTTTCTTCTGAACTTTATTTAGATCAACATTTGTTTTACAACAATATTCAATATTTTCGAATTTAAGTTTGCTTTTTTATGATGGTTTTCATATCTAGATTTTTTAAAAATAGATTTTTCATACAAAATTGGAAACTTTGGCTTCTGTATTTGTCCAACACAAAAAAGCAGTTTCGTATCCGACCTTTTCTTACACGTGTAGGGATCTAGGTCCTCGAAACCAAGTCCGGATCTTCCTACTTGTGTGTTAATTTTGTCATGAACCTTCTGTGCATCCGGATATGTTATAATCGTAGCTTTTTCTCGTTGAAGTTCAATGTGTAAAAATTCTCTCTCTTTACGAAAATAGTTTTTAAGTGCTACGAGAAGTTGAGTCTATCACTCTCTTTGTCTCTCGATTTCTTTCTCTTTTCCTTCCCGTAAGTTTATTGAGATTCAAAATTTCCTTTTTAAGTTTTTCTTCGTAAAGTTTTAAACTCATGGAAATCGTTTCCTTTGCGATATTTAATTCAAGTTTTTCTTCCGTAAGTAAATCCATTTCTCTTTTGAAAATATCTCTTTCCCTTTTGATTGTAGAAAGAGTTTTCTCGGTACTTTTTCGTAATTTCTTTTCGATTGTGAGTTTCGAGCTTTAGTTCCTCAAAATTGTTTGATAACATCACAATCGTTTGTTCAAGCTCGGATGATCCGGAGAAATTACTAACCGGTGACTCGCAGGTTGATCCTCCGATTCGTTTGTGTTTGCCATTCCACGAACATGGCTTCATCACCGCCGGATTCATCTTGCACCCGCTTTTCTTTTTACGCAAAGTGTGCTCTTTCGGTGACATTGTACTTATATTTGTTTTTGTAATAAGTCTTATCCTTTTCCGCAGCTCCTCCGCAATCTCTCGAGTAATGTCCGGCTTGCCACATCCGTAGCAGACATCTTTCTTCCTTTTTAATTCTTCTTCTTTCTTCTCTTCTTCTGTTTTCTCTACTCTCTGTACTTCTTGTTTAGGAACATAGGGACGATCAAATCGTTTATTTCCTTTCAAAGACCTATTTCCAAAACGATTGGTAAATTGCTTGGTTATTAAAGCCAGAGAGTCAGCAAACGCTTTAATTTCATCATCTGATTCAGAGTCATCTTCTGGAGCAGTCTCTGATATGAAGGCCTTCGATTTCTTCCTGTCATCACTTCGTCTTCTGATTCCTTTTGTTTCTGAGATCAAAGCCAGAGGACCTCCGATGTTTGTTCTTTTTCTCGAACAACTTCTTTTTCATGAGCTTGCGATGTACCGAATACATCATGCAGCGACCATTGTTCAAGGTCCTGATTGGCTTGTAGTGACATGGATAGATTTGACCATTCAGGGTTTAACCTTTTGAGAAATAGAACATTGTTGTCTTCCTTTGATCTAACAATGTCACATCTCTTGCAGAGATTAATCAGATTGTTGAATCTATGAAATGTTTGTTCCAGAGATTCATCAGTCAGCGCTTGAAAACTATTATATTCATTTAGAGCTTGGGCTCTTCTGTTCTTTTTCATTTTCGCACCACCTTCTAAGAGATTCTCCAGTTGATCCCATAAATCTTTTCTTTGTGTCACATGAGTCCGAGAGATTGAAAAATCTCATTTGGAATGGCCATTATCAACAGCAGACTTAGCTTTCTTAGCTAATTCCACCTTAGCCTTTTCTTCATCGGTCATTTATTCCTTGACTTCCGAACCGATCTTGCTTTGGTACCTCATCCGTATTTGCGGTGGTGGAATTCTGGGAATAGTAGTGGTGGGAACAAACGGACCGTTTTGAATAATTGGATATAACTCAGCATCCAATCCCTCATAGAAGTTAACCATTCGAATCTTCCATTGTGAGTATTCATCACGTACAAGAGTTGGAGGTTTAGTCAGGGATCCAGACGTATAAACAGCATTCAAGCTCGAATTTGCCATTTGAGTAGGATAGAAGAGAAAATTTGAAGATTTGAAAGAAATTTAGAACAATTAAATCTCAATTTGATAGAAGAACGAATTCGATAATATCACGTTTCTTCGATTACAAAATGAATGACTCAATTTAAGAGAAGATTGTTAACGATTTAACAAAATCTCGTAAAACAGAGTGGATTAATAAACAAATTTTGAATCTGAGAAAATACTGTTCGATCGAAAGGAATTTCTTCAATGGAAGAGATCTAATAATCAATAGATTGATTAGAAAGCTCTGATACCAATTGTTGGTTCCAGATTCCTTTAAACCGATTGTTAATTGAGAGTATTGAATCAAAGTGAAATGCGGAAGCAGATCAATTAACAATTTAAATCAATAGAACAGTAAACAGAATGAAGAACAAAGATTATGAAATGATAACTTTGAATCAAAGTAGACAAAGTTATGAATTACGCACAGTATTCTTCAAAATGTAAATGTATTGATCGACAACTTTTACAAACACAATATAATGCTATTTATACAGATACAAAAACAGAAAGTCAAAATGCTAGCCAATTACAAAGTGCCATGTGTCTAAAAGGGAGCGTCTAACAACAATTAGTTATAACAAGAAGAGTGTGTTGACTTTTGTAGACATCTCTTCTTTGACTCATACTTTAATTTCTAACAATGTCTATATTGTTGATATGTCTTATCGAGTTTGTATGTCTTTTGTTGTTTCTCTTTTGTAGATTTTTTTTTCAACCCGTACGATCGTTCATCTTACATAAATATTCTATGTAATACCCTTTTATGTTTAATTTTATATTTTTTCTGAGTTATATATTGTTGATATGTGTATATGCGTGTGTTTCTTTACGATCGGCATTATTGTTTTTTTTTTCTCCATAACGAATTTTCATATAACTTTTTATTATTTGTTTGTATTATATATTGTTGTTAATAAGTTTTTGTTTGTTTATTCGAATATTATTTGCAATTGTTACCTTTGTTTTTCTCTCTTCTAATTTATAATTGATATTTAGGTTGGTAGCATAATTGTTATTCTCACGTCAAACTTCTTAAATAATTTTTATGCTTTACGTGTATTATATGTGTATTAATGAGTTTTTTTTGTTTTTTTTTGAAATTTCTTCACAATTGTTATTTTTTATTTTTCATTATTTCTGGTTGATATTTATGTGGATTATGTCCTCTGTCTTTTATGATTTTTATAATTTCTCGATTTGTAATTTTGTAAGAAAAAACACCAACAATAAGGTAACATTTTCTAAGCATCTCAATTCCAAAAGAATTTCTCAATTTTTTTTCTTAATGTAATTATTATCAAAACACTAAATTAATTAGACTATTAATTTTCGTTGGTTACACACAATATTTTTTTATTCCTTTTATTTCATTTGACTCTATTTTTTGTTTACATAACAATTATTAAATATATATATATATATATAATTAAAATATTTATAATTTTTTTTATATAAATTAAATAATGATCAATATATATATAAGAATTTCTTAAAAAAGTTTGTTAATGTAATTATTATTAAAACACTAAATTAATTAGACTATTTATTTTTGTTGGTTACACACAATATTTTTTTTATTCTTTTTATTTCACTTAGACTTTTTTTGTTTGGATAACAATTATTATAAATATATATAATTAAAATATTTCTATAAATCAAAAAAAACGATCAATATATATATATATATATATTTACATACTTGAATATAATACATGTATATATATTTACGTACTTGAATATAATATAATAATATATAATTATTAGCAAACATTAAATTAGCTAGACTATTCATTATATTATTTACATCCATATTTTTTCATTTCACGTGAATTCTATTTTTATTATTTTCTTAACAATTAATGAATATATATATATATATATATATAATCAATATATTTAGAAACTCATTTATATAAATGAAATTACAATTAATATATATATAAATTTATTTACATGATACTTGAATATAATAATATGTATATTTATATACGTATCTACATAATAATAAAATTGATTACCATTAATTAAAATGAAGATGATGATTATATACTGTCTTCGTAATATAATTAGTTAGTGGGAAAAATCGAGTCGGAATTCAAAAGAAATAGAGAAAGTGTTTGTTTCTAAATGATGGAAGTGAAAAGACACAAAGGTTGAGGGATATACTTTATGATCATTGTCAGTTATATTAGTTATACAACACTTTTTACATGTACTATTTAAAAAATAGTATATTTACTAAATGACCTAATACACAAGTTCAATCATTTTATTTAGTACAACATAAATATTAATTTGTATAATTTTCAATTAAATTTAATATCTAAATTTTGAATCAAGATATTGACATTTAAAGTCTTTTTAAAATAAATATATAAATTAATGTAAATGAAATTATAACCAATATATATATATATAGATATATAATTAAATATGAATTTATTACATTCAATGTCACTAATTAAATTCAATATAATTAAATAATTATTATTAATTCTTTCATCAATAAATAAAATAGTTATTACATTTAATATTATTAATTAAGATCGATACATAAAATGAAAAAAATTATAGAATCATTGTATATAATTAAAATTGTGATCAAAGATAAAACTTATTAGAATCAATATAACAATATGTATAAAAAAAGACGATAGAATCAACATGTAAAAATTAAATTAGAACAACCAAATATATAAATTTTATAAAAAACAACTTATTGTAATAATTAATATATATTTTACTTTGTTTCATTTTTTTATTTAAATTGAAATCAAACTATATATAAAATAAAATTACAATAGGTATAATACCTTTCATTTGACATGAAATGATTAAAATCTCTCTTTTTTTATAGATTTTTTACCCAGAAAATTTGAATGATGTGGCACCTCCTAAGGTTTAGAATTTCTCTTATCTTTTTTCTATATTTTTTTTAGATGTTGAAATTGTTAAAGACTTTTGCCCCTGTATGGAAAATGTGTAATTCATTATTAAACGATTTTTTTTGCAATATTGCATACCCAAGTTTAACTCCAACTCTTGATTTACCCTTTCATTTACTTTTTTTTATTTCTTAATGAAATTTATTTTTCAAAGTTGCAATAATAAACAAATGAAATCCTATAAATTACTTTGGTTATGGATGAAAAAAAAAGAGAATTGAAGAATACTTTGAAGATTTTAAGGTATGTATAAATTATATATTTTTAAAAAAACGTGTTTTGTTATTACATATTTCCTCTTTGCAATATTGTTGGATTTGTTGTTATCATAAGACATGATTGTGCTTACGATTAGATCAGATAAATTCGTAAATTTCTTTGGTGAGAGATGAAGAAGATAAAAGTTAAAGAAGACTTGGAAGATTTTAAGATATGTAGAAATTGTATTATTTAAAAAAGTGTGATTTATTATCACATATTTGCTCTTTGCAATATTGTTGGATTTGTTTTTATAATATGACATGATTTTGTTTACGATTGGATCATATAAATTCGAATAAAATTTTGATATTTTGTGATTACAAGATATGATAATTTTTTTGAATTTAAGCTCCATTGACAATAATTGTTTATATATAATTGATAATTATATTAAATTTTGACTACTTCAAGATTTTTTCTATTGACAGGAATTATTTTGGTGGAGAGATGAAGAAGATGAGAGTTGAAGAAGACTTGAAAGATTTTAATCATGTATGTAAAAATTATATTCTTTAAAAAATGTGATTTGTTACAACATATTTCTTTTTTTCAATATTATTAGATTTGTTGTTATGATCATAGGACATAATTGTGTAAACTATTGGATCATATAAATTTGAATAAAAAGTTTAACATTTTTTGATGATATCTTCAAAGTTAGGAGTGGCAATTCTCGACACGAAACGTTAACACTACACGAAAATAAACGGATTTGGATTGAACTTTCTGCACGCCAACCCGTTTATTAAACGGGTCGTGTTCGAGTTGACACATACGGGTCGCTGGTCGACCCGCCAAACCGTCAAAAATAAGTTTTCTAAAATAATATTTGTATTAGTATTTGATTTTGGTTGTGGTACTAATATTTGAACTTGAACGTTTGAACTTGGTAGTATTATTAAGTGACCTGCCAACCCGTTTATGACCCGCCAACTCGAACACGACACAATTGCCACCCCTAGCCAAAGTAGCAAACAGGTACATTACAACAAAAGTAAGCAAATTATCAATATGTCTCGCAATTATACAAAACTAGGTAACAACACCGCATTTGCATGTCGAATCTAATTTTTTATAAGAATATATGTATATGGGATAAATCAATATATTACGAGTCATGACAAACCAATCCTCATTATAGTCAATAGTCTCACATATTTCTTTTATCATTTAAACCAATTACAAAGTTTGATGACGTTGAACTTAATTAATTGTATATATGAAAAGAATCAACCGAGGATATGATCAAGCAACTTCATATCAAGTGTGGATATTAATTTATATTAGTTTAATATATAATATGTGATCATTGGCGTTTTTAACTTCGATATTTTTTATAAAAATTTATCGTTACTGCGCAACGCGCGGTACCGAACACTAGTGGTTGTAAAACTAAGATAAGTTGTATAATAACCACCTCAATAAAATAAATATAAATATAAATAAAAAAAAGTAAACTACAATTTTGGTCCTTTGAGTAAAAACAACATATAAGATATAAGACAAAAAATAAATAAAAAGACATTAACGCCCCTTACGTAACGGACATATTTAGGGGCCGTTTACCAAATCTTACCCGGGTAAGTGCATATCGGCAAAATTCAACACTATCACTTACTTACTGGGTAAGATTTTAGTCCATAAAAACGGCATCGTATGCAACAATTTACCCGATAAGCGCTTACCGTGGTAAGATTCGTCGCAATCACTTACCCGGGTAAGACTATTGGTCATTTTTTTCTTGTCTTTGCTGTTATCGGGTAAGATTTTTGGTACTTGTTATATTGATGCAATAAGGTAATATGACTTGATAAGCTTACCTGGATAAGCGTTTGGTAAACGACCCCTTAATAGAGTTTATGATCGAAGACCATACTCAAAGCAAAATGTAAACATTAGAGATAATAATTGTAGTTATTGAAGATTTGAAGTCTACGTAGAGATGTAAATTGACCGGATTCGGGCCGGAACATTATTCCGAAAAACCGGATTTGCCCAAACCGGACCGGGCTTCGGGCCGGGCCTCCGAGGTAAAACCCCGGTCCGATTAAGCTATATCAAAACCGGATTTAGAAAATCGGATTCGGATCGGGCCGAAAACCGGGCCCAAATCGGATTTGACGATTTTTTTTTACAATTTTAATTTTAAAGATATCTCATTGGGTCACTCAATACACTTTAAAAATACGTTTTATTATAATTATATTTAGTAACAAACTAACATCTTTGCAAAATTACATACAAATTATTAAAAAATTAAAAACTCGGTGTTTTGACCATGGTCGGTAATAACTTTTACGAATTATTGAGAGATTTGTAATCGTTTTTTGTTTTGTGAGTTTGGTGTTTAAACTCATTTAATATATATGGTATTTATAGTGTTTTGGGGTGAAAAAAAAGCCAAAAAAATGGTCAAAGATGCATCTAACGTATCTATAAAAAGGTAAATTTTATCAAAATTTCTGGATCGGGCCTAAATCCGGATTCGGATCGGGCTTAAATCCGGATTGGATCGGATCGGGCCGGGCCCGAAAAAACGGTAATACCCAAACCGGATCGGGCCCGCGGGCCTAAAACCGGATTTTGACCGGATCGGGCTTTGACCGGATTCGGATTCGGGCTTTGACCAGATTCGGATTGGATCGGGCCGGGATTTACATCTCTGGGGACCACTTTAGAAGATTCGTTTAAACCTTAGACCAAAATTTCAGTTTACTTCTTAATACTATGAGTTTTAGATACACAAAATGAACTTGAAATTTTTGAACGAAAACAAAGAACAATTAATATCAAATACTAAGAACTGGAATTCAACTAAAAACACATTAAATATAAGATATAGTCTTGTATTTTACTTAAAAGGTTACAACTGGTTTAATTTAGAAAAATATATTATTCTCAAAATCGAGATAACTGACTTTCCTTTAAGTCAAACCACGTCCACTTTTCGCTTCAGCAAACCCACAATTTTGGAGGAATTAATACACTTTAAACCTCAAGAAAATTATTCCCATCGCCACTATTATATCATCTTGCTTTTCTCAATTCTTCTTTGTTTGCGTGGTGAAATGTGATTATGGATTGTGTCATTTGATTATTAAGTTTGACTTTCTCTAAGTACTAAAGTCAAATTAGTGGATTTTAATCTCAAGCTTCAATGGTACATCATGATAATGGAGTTGAACTTGAAAATACCATCTTTTTTCAAGAGATTGTGAGGTTTTTTTCATTCTATGTGTATATGATGTATATATATAGGTGGAGGATCAAACGAGAACACCTGTGATTTACGAGAATGCAAGAACAGTTGTGGGCCTCAATTCTTTTTTTATAATATAAATAATTAAATAAAATCATTAAGGTCAGTATTGTAATTTGGTATTTTTCTTAATTTTTATTTTATAATAATTAATTATATCTATCACATGTTTATAGATATATATGATCGTTTCCTAATTCCTTGTTTATCGAACGCTCTCAATTATAATATTAGCTATTTCTATTCAATTGTTTTACACTAAACTGTGATAGTAGTCGATTATATTGGGAAGATAAAGGATTCAAATGTTTTTGGTAAGCGACCTGTTGATGTTCCTGATGAAGCAAATGAATATCATGATGATTCAGAAGAGAATGTAGGGGATTTTAAAGAATCTGATTCTAAAAATAGCTTATCTGAAGATGGAGTTGATGATGATAGTTCTGAAGATCATGACGGTAGTTCTGATGATGATGATGATGATGATGTAGGTAGGGTTTTCCCACGTTTTTTCATAAACATGGTTGTTTCTTATCACATGTGATAAATGGTAAGTAGAAGATTTTTATATTTGATTTACTTCTTTTTGTTTAAGTCTAATGTAATAGTATTGTTTTTTGAGTAATTAGTAATCTGAAAATTATGGTTGTTGAACCCAATAGGGAAGATTGTGAATGTTATCACATGTGATAACATTGTAAGTTGGAATATAACCATATGTGATAAAGTTGTGATAATGTATATGTTCGTTTCCTAATTATTCCTTGTTTATCGAACGCTTACTCCTTAACCATATGTGATAAAGTTGTAATAATATGTGATTGATGAGTTTCATTCAAGGTTTTTGATAATCATATTTCTAGCATGATGTTGTGCATTCCATATTTGGTTCGGTTATATTTAATCGGAATTTTATGTTTGATTGACTTCATTTTGTTTAAGTCTAATATAATAGTATTGTTTTTTGAGTAATTTGTTGTTTGAAAATTATGGTTGTTGAACCCAGTAGGGAAGATTTCGAATGTTATCACATGTGATAACATTGTAAGTTCGAATACAACCATATGTGATAAAGTTGTGATAATGTATATGATCGTTTCCTAAATATTCCTTATTTATCAAACTTAACCATATGTGATAAAGTTGTGATAATATGTGATTTTGATTTTATCACCATGAATATAGCAACCGTATTTGAATTTGATGTGATCTTTTATTTCAATCTTAACACACAAATTACAATTGTTCCCTCAATCTTATTACATATATTTGTATTTTAATTAATATTATTTTTAGTTTAAATATTACGTTTATTTTCATTGTTATCACATTAATTAAATATTATTTGGTTGTTAGGTGTTATCGCATTCTCGTAAATCACAGGTGTTCTCGTTTGAACCCCTCCCTATATATATATATAGGGGAGGGATCATGCAAGAACACTATCAATCTAAATGAACAAAGGAACTAATTTGGGACCACATATATGTCGGGCCCACAAATAAAAAATCATTTATGATTTTATGATTTTATGATTTTTTTCTAAAAAATCATAAATGATTTTTTATTTGTGGGCCCCACATCATATGTGGTCCAAAATGAGTCATTTGTTCTTTTAAAAACCAAAATTTCTCATTTGAACCTCTCCCTATATATATATATATATATATAGGGGAGGGATCATACGAGAACCACCCATCTTTAAAGAACACTTTGTGGACCACATATGATGTGGGTCCCACATAATATTAAATCATTTCTGATTTAATATTAAATCATAAATGATTAGTATTATGTGGGACTCACATCATATGTGGTCCACAAGTGTCCCTATGTTCTTTTAGAAATCAAAAGTTCTAATTTGAACCTTCCTCTCTCTCTCTCTCTCTCTCTATATATATATATATATATATATATATAGGGGAGGGATCAAATGAAAACCACCTCTCCTTAACGGAACAAATTGTGGACCACATATAATGGAGTCCCACATAATATTAAATCATAAGTGATTTAATATTACGTGGGATCCACATCATATGTGATCCACAAGTGTCCATTTATTCTTTTAAAAATGCAAAATTCTCATTTGAACCTTCCTCTCTCTCTCTCTATATATATATATATATATAGGGGATGGATCATACGAGAACAACCCCTTTTAAAAAAATAAATGAACATTTTGTGGACAACATATGATGTGGGTCCCACATAATATTAAATAATTTCTGATTTAATATTAAATCATAAATGATTTAATATTATGGGGGACCCACATCATATATGGTCCACAAGATGTTCCTTTATTCCTTTAAATTTACAACGTTCTCATTTGAACCTTCCACTCTCTCTCTCTCTCTCTCTCTCTCTCTCTCTCTCTATATATATATATATATATATATATAGGGGAGGGATCAAACAAGAATCACTCATTTTTAAGGGAACAAAGGAATTCATTTGGGACCACATATGATGTGGGGCCCACAAATAAAAAATCATTTATGATTTTTTAGAAAAAAACAAAATATCATAAATGATAAAAATCATAAATGATTTTTTATTTGTGGGCCCACATCATATGTGGTCCTAAATTAATCATTTGTTCTTTTAAAAAGGCAAAGTTCTCATTTGAACCTCCCTATATATATATATATATGCCACATTTCAGTTGCAAACCATACTTTTTTTTTGCAAACTATGTGAACCAACGTGTACCATGAATAAGCGACATGTGGAGTTTCTATATTATTTATCATTTGCAATCCGGGTGGGGCAGATAGGTAATTTAACAAATTATAAAATATTTTTAAAAATAAAATCTAAATATTAATTAATGAGTAAGCCGAGAAATATAGTAACCATGAATGGGATTGATTCTGTTGCTGTTTTAATGATATTCGATGATGAAAAGCAAAATAATAGACCAAATCAAACATTATTCAATTGTTCGTCTGCGATTGTTGCTGCTAAAAAAATCTCAGATGTACGTGAAAACAATAATGTTTTTGAAGAACAATCAAATGGAAGGTATGGTGATGAAGATGATGAATATCATCTAAACGACGGTAATGTTACGTTCACAGGTTATGAAAGCAACAAAACTCAGTTGGGAGAGAATGACATCCAATTTGGTGATGAAGATAAAAGTGAGCAGGTTATGAACTCATCATCTGAAGAAGGTAATTAGTAAGCTTTATGTAGATATTTTGCTTTAAACTTCTGTACAAACAACAGAACCATGCATACTGTTTATTATATTTATTGTTTTTTAAATTCCTTTATTGAATGACATCCAACTTGGTGATGAAGATGAAATTGAGCAGGTTATGAACTCATCATCTGAAGAAGGTAATGAGTAAGCTTTATGTAGATATCTTGTTTTAAACGTTCTGTACAAACAACAGAACCATGCATACTGTTTATTATATTTATTGTTTTTAAATTCCTTTATTGAATAATAAAGAGTAATACGAAAAAATTTATGAGATGTAGATGAATTCATCCCTTCAATGCATGAGTTGTCTAACGGGGAAAATATATGGATCCCACATGTTTCGGATGAAAAGCGGCCAAAGACAGGTCAAACATTTGAAAGAATCGATTTAGCGGAGGAGTTTTATCAAAATTATGCCGATTTAGCCGGTTTTGAAGTACGCTTATCGAATAAGAAAAAGAACAATGATGGTGTTATCACGAATATGTATCTTCTTTGTAACAGACAGGTTGTTCCAAAAGACAAAACGTTTGATACACTAGAGCATGTACCCGGTAACGTAAGCGAAGGAACCCAAATTTCAAAAGATGTGGGTGTAAAGCAATTTTTAGGATCAAGTTTGTCCCAAAGATGAATCATTATGTTGTTTATAACCTTGTCGAGAAACATAATCCTAAATTGTTAACTTAGGAAGAGATGATGTTCTCAAAATCCCAAAGGAAACTCACTTACATCGAGCAGAAACATGTATTTCTATCTGTTACTTCTAAATTGGGACCGAGTAAGGTTCATAGGACGCGGAAGGCGATGAAGCGTGGTATACTTGGACCAGGTGGAACCCTTAGAGATTACCAGAACTATAGGAGGGACATATATAAGTTTGTTGGCAACCGTGACGCAAAAATGTTCATAAATAAGGTTAAAGACTTGATGTCAAATAGTTTAAAAAGGTACTGGTCCAATTATAATACTTTTTATCTCTCACAACAGTTTCTTACATTAGTTGAAAAATCTAGAGTCTTTATAAAAAATATGATCTTCAAGTCATTACTCCAATGGGTCAAGTCTTTCTTCAAATAACCATCCGAGATGCTCTCAGTTTTATTGTAAAACCTTGACGGGTAAATTGAAGTCATGCAACCAAACGATTATGATGATGTTAAGCATCTCTAGCAAAACACAAAAACCACAAAAAAAAAACCAAATTTGATTTAGTTCATCACTTGATAATGAAAAAAGACCAGCAAGAGAAACACAGTTCATCAAAGTACATAAAATCTAACCTTTTTCTTTGCTTAGTCAAAAACTTCATCCTTTTCCTCTTATAAGCAGCATCACGTAGTAAAAGGAATTACCAGCCACTTTGCCAACAACAACCAAATAGAAAATAAAAAATAAAAATGCAATAGTAAATATTGGTAGAATTTATAATAAGAAAGGACACAAACCTGCTTGAAAGAGAAATTTGTATGGATTCTGTTGTTTAATCGCCTGCAAAATTCAGCTTATGATCTTTAGTTTCTACATCATTAGAGATTCAAATTAGGATAAAAAGATCTAATCATGCTTACAGAAATCTTAAAAGACTTCAACTTAGGGAAAAATGATGGTCAATATTACCTTCGGAGTAGACGACTTCCCGTCCGCCTCTTTCAACTCCGGTCGTGTGTGTGTGTTTCCCTACGGACGCAAAAAGAGAGTGATTAGGGGTTATATAAGGGAAGGGAAGTGAAATTAACCAAGGTTTAATGAAATATAAACCGCAATTAGCTTGGTAACAAGCTCATTGAAAATGAATGCACACCCATTTGCAATCAACAAGGTTCAAACCTATAAAGAAAAGTTATGTAGTTCAAATCAGGATATCATAGAGAAAACCAAAGGGTAACATAAACCCTGATAACAACCCACGTAAACTGGCAGATATGGAAGGGAATGCGATTTGGGGGCAAAGATGTATGAGTGGTGAAGAGTAATCGATGTTGGAGAACAAGAAGAGAGGAACATTGTAGTTTTAAACTGATATTGCATATGGGGAAATCAACAGCCACCTCGACTGAGAGAGATATTGGAGACGTAAAGTGCATTAGGAGCAGGAATATGATATTGGGAAGACTGATATGTGGGCTTGGGGAAGAGCAGTCGCTCTTGGCAATCTTGAAGAGAACTTCTGTAAAGCATTAACAAGTTGTACTTTGGGTTTAAGATGTTGTAATTAAGACTTTTAAGACTTGCATAAATCTATTGTACTTTATGTTAAGAAAGTTGTCTTTAAGACTTTTAACAAATTTCATTTATAAGGTAATATATATATATATATATATAGGGGCAGGTTCAAATGAGAACTTAAATATGGTTGTGAACGTGAGGACAAATGAGAGTGCGACAAGTGTCCCATTCAAAGAAATATTATAGTATATATTCAGACTGAATAAATACTATATTCAGTTTGAATATTCCTTTGTATATTCAGTCTGAATATTGTTTATTTTGACACGTGTCACGCTCTCATTTGTTCTCACGTTCACAACCAAATTTGAGTTCGCATTTGAATTTTCCTCTCTCTCCCTCTCTCTCTCTCTATATATATATATATATAGGGTGCTCTTCAAGGGAGATCTAAGTTATCTATGATAACTATGAGATCTCATCTCATCCTTTAAAATTATTAATCAATGGTCCACAATTAAATAAATTAAATATGATAATATTACCTAAATTAAAGAAACATAATTTAATTAAATAATATGTAAAGGGTATCCTTATAATTTAACATTGTATGTGTGAGCCTTATCTAAATAAGGCGGGTTTCTATGTTACCAAAAATAATTAAAAGAAATATTTTAACCAAATCAATTCAAATCAAATGAAAAAACATCGTTGCAACTCAAATAACCATTCAGCTCCAATTTTCGTACCGGATCAATTTTTGGATCACAGATATTCATAATTTTGTATCACGCATATTCATAAATTTGTATGACACATATTAGTAAATCTTTGTATCACAGATATTCATAAATTTGTATCACACATATTCATAAAGAAATATTCACATCAAATCAATTTTTTTATCACACATATTCATAAAGAAATATTCTAACCAAATCAATTTTTGTATCACACATATTCATAAAGAAATATTCTAACCAAATCAATTTTTGTATCACACATATTCATAAAGAAATATTTTAACCCAATCAATTTTTGTATCATACATATTCATAAATTTGTATCACACATATTCATAAAGAAATTTCTTCCAGAATACAACTTTGATAAACGAAATCGTTGAAATTCATATGAGATTTTTTTTGAAACTATGTTAGTTGAGTACTTTTAGGAAACATATCTTTTTTAAAATATATTTGATTGAAATTCGGAAACTGTCAACAATTAATTAAAATGGTTAATTAAATAAAATTGTAAAATTAGCTACCCTTTCTGATTAAATATGTAAAGTAATTAATTTAATTTAAATGAAGGAATGAGATGAGATCTCATAGTTATTGTTAGTCCCCAAGGAGAGATGGCTAACTAAGAGAGGGTTTTGTAGAAGGGGGGGGGGGTTGAATATAAAACACACAGAATATACTCTTTTTAAATTTTTTAATATAAATATTAAAAATTTACACACTGGTAGTTTGATGCGGAAAAGAACAGGCACACTATTCTATCAAACTAAACACACAGATAACAGTAACTAACTTATACACTAAGGAAGTTAAAACAATACTGTTATAGCACACAGCTTTGCCACAGTCACAGAAATAATCACTTTGAAGATTTGTTGAAAGCGTGAGATTTCTGGGAAGGACTTCATCTCCTTTTATAGTGCCCATGCATGGGATGCATGTGGACAGCTGTCAAGGTTTCATTAGCTGGAAGTTTATCTGTTGGACAAAGGAAAAGACTACTTCATTTGTACTAGAATAATGGATGAACCATTCCTTGTAGCACGTAATGTCAGATAATTTTATCTTCTTTTCTTCATGCTCTGTGAAGTCCCATCAAACCTTTTAGCTAAAAGACAAACCTTTTAGCTAAAAGACAAATATTCCTTTTATAATAATAAAAGAGAATGTCTTTATTTAAGGCTTGATGCCCAAGTTCTTGCTGGCTCACGTGTCTTGCAATTGATGTGAGTCAAGAACTTATCTCTTTGAAATTGCTAAGTGATACATCACACTATTTATCACATCGGTGGATACCTTGTAAGGCTGGAATTGATAAGTGTACACTTTGCTTGATAAACTTCATCTTTCACTAAATGCCAAAAGTGTACACCCTTGAACTTGTGACTTGATATCACAGCCTTAGAAAATATACCTGCAATTTCGGTGACCAAGATTATAGTGTCGGTGACCATGACATCAAACTTGATGACCTCATCTTATTTGATGTCCTTAGTACTTTTGAAGACTTTTGAGTGTACCATCGGTGACCCACTATATTGGTGACCCAATCTTGACTTGGCAAAATGATTTGAATATTGAAGTTGGTTGATACATCCAAAATTCCACTTTTTGATGTACAACCCTTGATTGAATAGTCTTTGACTCTTCAATACTTGACGCATATTTCAGACCTTCAAAAGAACCTGTAAAAGTTCATTCATACAAAGGAAGGTGGTTCATCACCAAATCATCGGTGACCCAACAGTTATCATGGATTAAATAGATCTCATTTGATTAAGCCCCTATATATATATAGGTGGAGGTTCAAACGAGAACATCTCTCTTTTACGAGAACGCGAGAACACCCTTATCACATGTGGTAATACACGTGAAGAGACTTGGTGTTGCACGGATGACGTGCCCTGCGACTTATGTTTGCCCCAAAGCTCGTTTGCGTCTATGATTTAATATTACATGTGATGGTTTTGATGCATTATAGTATCACGTCAAGAACACTTTTATCACATGTGATAATACATTTGATGATGCTTGGTGGTTTAAGGGAGACTTGACGTGCAACATAGATTGCGCCAAAAGACGTCCGGGTCTCTGATTTACTATCATATGTGATGGAATAATAGTATCACATGTGATTGTCTATAGTAAAAGGGTGTTCTTGCGTTCTCGTAAAATATGAGTGTTTTCGTTTGAACTCTTACCTATATATATATATGTATCTGATAACTCTCAATTTGAGTGTTATTTACATTCGTTAGTGTGTCTTTTTATTTCTTTTTAGTATGTGTTTTTCCTTTATGTGTTTGTGTTTCCCCTTTTTAGTTATTTATTTTCATTTGGAGTTGTTGAGGAAAAAAATTGTATTTTGATTAATGTATGTGTCGTTTTGGAGCTGATGCATCATAGTGGCGAGTCACCACTATGGCGACCAAGAGCTGAAAGATTTTGGCAGTAGTTTTGTTGCCGATTTTATGAAATATGGTGCAGATTTCAGCACATGGCCAACCCTGAGGTTTTCATGAAATATGAAGAACAAAGATGACAAGAGGATATGACAAAATAGAGGAAGAGAACACCAATGAAATGTCCCTTTCCTCTCTCAAGTCTCTTTCAAGAAGGATAAAGACAAACATGGGGAAGAAGAAAACCATGATAAATCACTTTCTCCTCTTAAGTCCCTTTCAATCCTCCTTCGTTCTCCAACTATATAAAGAGGCTTGGGGCAAGGCATTTTGAGGAAACTATCACTTAGAAATTCAGCTGATAATTTAGTCTTGCATTTTTTTTGTAGTAGTTTAAATTTCAGCATTTTAATTTCTATACGCCACTGTGGCCACTGGCTGGACTGATGGTGACATCGGTGGCTGGCAAGGCAGTGTCGGTGGCTGCTGTTTTGTTGGCGGCTGTGGAGGTGGTAGCATTGGTCTTCTTATTTTTCTCCCCCTCAGTGGTTGAACCCCTGAAACCCACTAAAGAGAGAAAAGTCTTGATCTTTTCTATATCAGAAGCCATGGAATTTATTTTTCTTTCAATTCTTTGAAGAACAAATCTGTCTTGTTCCTGAAAGAAGGATCCATCCACATCAAGCTCAATAGTTGGAGGAGAAATTGGAATCTTGTCAATTTTGATGAGAATAGTGGCAAGAGACTCCATAATGTTCTCTTGAGTAGTAGAAAGAGAAGCCAGTCTTTCCAAGTCTTTGGCTGCTTGGTCTTACAAAGTTTCCACCCGACGTATAGTGTCACGGGTAAAGCTGGTGAAAGCTTGGAGAAGATCATCTCCTTGTTTGGAAGACATGGGAGCAGAAGGTTGAGGCTGTGGTGGTTGATCAGCATCATCATCACTGGAGGAAGAGTATTCCACCAAACCTGTAGGTTTTCTTGGGGGGGATTTAGGAGATGTGGGGGAGACACGTTTAGGAGAGTGTCTATGAGGGGATTCCTCAGTAATGGGTTCTTTCACAACCTTGGTACGTACGGGAGACGTATGTGTCCAAGGTGTAGTGTCAGAAAATAGAAAATCAGTAAATTGGGAAGCTCCATCAAATGCATCTGGTTGTGATGCACTCTCATGTGGAGTAAGGAAAGGGAGCTGTGAGAGCTCACGGGGTGGAGAAGAGGCAGCTTGGATGGGAGAGTCCAAGTCTTCTTCATCAACTAAAGAGAAAGTTGATGAAGGAATAATAGGGATGTCCCTTTTTACAACCATGTCCTTTTGGGAGGGCATGGAGGAGTTAGGTTGGGTTAACTGGTCCTTGGGTTGGGTACGAATCTTTTCAACACTTACTAACTTTTGGGAGTTAGTAGGTGGCTTGTGAGGTGAGACCCTTTGGGTACCCTTAGACTTCTTTGAGGAAGTCTTTGGGGGGCTTTTAGAGTGTCTCCGCTTTTGGGACTTAGATGCTTGGGTAGAAGCCAAAGGTTCTTTTGGCTTCGTAGCATCGGTGGGTGCGGAGGTAGATGTGCCCGACGCTTTGGATCTCTTACGAGATTTGGGCACATCAGTTACTCTAGGTGCAGAAGGAGTAGAAGACATACCTGAGGTCCTTTGCAGACGGGGCTCATTTTCTCCCCAAGATAGAGTTGCATTCCTTGCAAACTCAACCATAGATGGTCGGAGAGGGTTGTCTGATGCTAAGACAGCCTTTTTCATAATCTGATTTCCCACTTGATGAAGAGGGAGATCATATATGATGTCATCTCTTTTCTCTAGTTTATCTGCCAACTTTGCATGAATAATAAGAGAGAAAAGTCGCTGAAATGGTACCTGAGGACGTCGGATGGTAGAGAATGAGGAGATCATTTCATTAAAGAAATAGCTTGCAAAGTCTATCCTTGTTTAAAATATTAGAGCATGTGCTAATTCAGTCACTTGGGAAGGTGACTGATCTGGGCCACCTGTCTTTTTGCTTAGGCACAGAATCAGATGAGCAAAAAGGAAGTTCCATATGTTTCCCATATTCTTGACCAGTAAAGTACCTGGACCCTTTGACTTTGAGCCCTTCTTTTCTTCCAGATAGTTCAACACATCAACCACCATTTGATGTTCATTACCAAGAGGAAAAGGTTCATAGGTATCATAAGCAGGAAGCTTAAGAATGCTTCTAACATCTTCCACATTGAAGATCACATCATGTTCATCATTACTTAGAACAGATGAAAGAATTTGATCCGATGAAGCATCAAATGTGCAAGTCAACCAAAAGTTTCCAAGAAGAAACTTACTCATTTTGGGTTTAGCTGTGATTGCATATTGTAGAGGGCATCTCTGAAGAAACCAGCAAACATCATTGTACTCTGGATGAGCATTGTCAACTCCTATTCTTCCAAAGTAATTGCATGCAGGAAAGGATAGGGATCCAAAAGTCATGGTCTGTTCTTCAGAGGTCTTTGAGGGAGAAGCCATTGAAGAGGATGAAGAAAGTTGCAGGTTTTTGCTTTTGAAGGTGAAAGAGAGTGGGTGCGAGAAAGGTTTCATAGGTATCATAAGCAGGAAGCTTAAGAATGCTTCTAACATCTTCCACATTGAAGATCACATCATGTTCATCATTACTTAGAACAGATGAAAGAATTTGATCCGATGAAGCATCAAATGTGCAAGTCAACCAAAAGTTTCCAAGAAGAAACTTACTCATTTTGGGTTTAGCTGTGATTGCATATTGTAGAGGGCATCTCTGAAGAAACCAGCAAACATCATTGTACTCTGGATGAGCATTGTCAACTCCTATTCTTCCAAAGTAATTGCATGCAGGAAAGGATAGGGATCCAAAAGTCATGGTCTGTTCTTCAGAGGTCTTTGAGGGAGAAGCCATTGAAGAGGATGAAGAAAGTTGCAGGTTTTTGCTTTTGAAGGTGAAAGAGAGTGGGTGCGAGAAAGGTGGTGAAGTAGTGGGGGAAGAGATTATATATGAGAGGGAAATTTCAATTTTCAAAAATAATGATTACTTTTGGTGATTGAAAAGTCAGAATTCTATGGGTTTTAGGGTTGAATTCGGCGCATGTATTGACATTGATGATGTCATTAGGGATAAGAACAAAGAATCTTGCTTATCAACAGTGGTAAGTCAAGAGTTATCTTTAAGGGGTTAAGAAAGTGAAAGGTTTGTAACGGTTACCTCGGTGAGTGGAAATTGTCGGTGGCTAAGAGCACGGTATCGGTGGCTAGAGAGGGCGACCGTCGGTGGCTCAAAAGATAAGGTAAACGTCGGTGGCTGACGTCAAGTGATGACGTCGGCGGCTCGTGAAGAGGATGATATCGGTGGCTTGGTAACGTCGGAAAGTGACGTGCTAGGTGACGTCAGCGTCGGAAAGATGACGTCGGTGGGTGCGCTCGATGGGAATAGGGGTTTGTCGGAAAGAGGTAACACCCGCGGTGGAATGGATGTCGGCGTCGGTGGCTGGGTTGACGAAAAGTGAAGCGACGGTGGCTCGATGTCGGTGGCTGGAAGTAGGGGTCGCCGTCGGTGGATTATGGTGGTGGTTTAAGGTTGTTTTTTGATGGGTCTCGGTGGCCGGAGAGAGTGGCGGTGGTGACTTTAGATTTAGGGTTTTGATTGAGAGGGAATAGAAGGAGAGAGAGAGAACTGCGTCGGTGACTAAGTCACCGACATTATGTATATATATATATATATATATTTTATTTTGTTTTTAATATATTTTTATTTATATATATATAACATATATAATATATAAGTTATAAAATATAAATGTATATAATATATAGAGTGAATTACATACTTCGTCCCTAGGGTTTATTGATTTTAACACTCCGGGTCCCTAAAATGAAATATCTATGCTTTACATCCTCGTGGTTTCAATTTCATAACGTATTGGGTCCCTAAAAGTGACTCCGTTAGATATATGTCCGTTAAAGCCCACATGTGCAAGGCACATGATGGGTATTTTGGTCATTTTACTATTTTTTATATTATATTAAAACCACAAGGACCAAATATGTAATTTACTCTATATTATATTCCATTATATTCCATTATATATATAATAGATATATATATATATCCAATGTGACCCCATCCTACCTCCACCATCTTCTTCATAGCCTACCTGACCCCACCATCTTCTTCATCTCTCTATTATATATATATATATATATATATTGATGTATCTTCATCAAAGTCTTGATTTAAACACTCCATGGCTGCTGTTATTATGCTGAAAAGTTAATTTGATTTCTTTATTTTTTGGGAGTTTTCATTTCGTTGGATTCTATAGGAAAATCGCGGAGGATAAATGTTCGTTATCGATCTGTTGAGGGAGTCACCATGGTTTTTGACGTGAGACTTTTTCCAGCGTGAGATGGTCAGAATAAAATGTTTTCCGGTGGGTATTTAGATTGTGATGGAAGTGGGTCGTCGGAGAAGATGAACCGGTGGCGGCTCTGGCCTTCGAAGGACAGCCATCTTCTTCTCCTTCCTCTCGCCGCAACGAGATTTGGGAAAGGGGGAGGCCGGAAGTTGCCCAATAACTCGACGTTTTGATGGTCGGAAGTTGCGGAGTCCGGGGGTATGGAGGTTGTTTGTACGTGTGTGTATGTATATATATATATATTAGGGGGGGGGGGGTTGTGTGATGGAGAAGAGGGAGGGGGTTTGTGTTCACCGGGGAGGGGGCTGCGTTGGCCGGAGAAGAAAGAGGGGAGGGGTTTTGTTCGCCGGAGTAGAAGGGGGGAGGGTTGTGTTCGCCGGAGAAGAAAGAGGGGAAGGGTTTTGTTCCCCGGAGAATAAAGTGGGGGAGGGTGGAAGAAAGATTGTTGTAAAGCTTCTGATTTCTATGGAGTTTGTGGTTCCATCTGATATAAATATACATACCCCAGGTACATATCTATCTATATAATGGAATATAATATAGAGTAAATTACATATTTGGTCCTTGTGGTTCTAATATAATATAAAATTTTAGTAAAATGACCAAAATACCCATCATGTGCCTTGCACATGTGGGTTTAACGGACAGAAATCTAACGGAGTCACTTTTAGGGACCCAATATGTTATAAAATTGAAACCACAAGGATGCAAACCATAGATATTTCATTTTAGGGACCCAGATTGTTAAAATCAATAAACCTTAGGGACGAAGTATGTAATTCACTCTAATATATATATCGAATATATATATAAAATATATATTTATATAAATATAAAATATATATTAGCCTATGTTTATCATACCCAATTCACCAATGAGGAATTTGAACCTTGCTTCATCAAGGGGCTTTGTGAACAGATCAGCTAATTGATAATCGGTGGGAATGAAGTGAAGTTCCACATCACCTTTAGAGACATGATCTCTTATAAAGTGATACCTGATATCAATGTGCTTTGATCTTGAATGAAGCACAGGGTTATTGGCAATGGCTATTGCACTTGAGTTGTCACACATTATTGGGATTTTTGAGAAAATTTGATTATAATCACACAACTGATTTTTCATCCACAATATCTGTGCACAACAACTTCCAGCAGCCACGTACTCTGCTTCAGCAGTAGATGTAGACACCGAATGTTGTTTCTTACTTGACCAGCTCACAAGCTTTCCACCAAGTAACTGACAACTTCCAGTTGTACTTTTTCTGTCTATTTTAGAACCTGCAAAATCAGAATCAGAGTACCCGATGAGATCGAAACCTGAGTCTTTGGGATACCAAAGACCCAGATTTATGGTACCTTTCGTATACCGAAAAATCCTTTTCACGGCGACGGATGTGATTCTTTAGGATTTGCTTGGTATCGGGCATACAGACAAGTAGCAAACATAATGTCAGGTCTACTTGCAGTTAGATAAAGAAGGGATCCTATCATGGCTCTATAATTTGTAATATTAACAGAAATGCCATCAGGATCAGAAAGAGTCTAAGAGGAGGAGCCATAGGAGTTTTCATGGTAAAGCAAGTATCAAATTGAAACTTTTTCAGAAGATCTTTAATGTATTTACTTTGATTTATGAAAATACCTTCTGAAGACTGTTTTACTTGCAAACCAAGAAAGAAAGTTAACTCCCCCATCATGCTCATTTCATACTCTTTTTGCATGAGGGAGCTAAACTCATCACACAAGGATTCATCGGTGGCTCCAAAAATAATATCATCAACATAGATTTGAACAAGAATGATATTACCTTGTGATTTCTTGAAGAAGAGGGTGTTGTCAACCTTGCCTCGTATATACTTATTTCTAAGTAGATATTCTGAGAGAGTGTCATACCGAGCACGAGGAGCTTGCTTCGGTCCATACGAGCTTTATCCACCTTATACACATGATATGGATGGACTGATCTTCAAACCCAGGAGGTTGCTTCACATATACTTCTTCAGCTAATTCACCATTCAGGAAGGCACTTTTGACATCCATTTGGAATACCCGAAAATTCTTGTAAGCTGCATGGGCAAGAAATATTCGGATAGCTTCCAATCTGGCAACAGGAGCAAAAGTTTTATCATAATCAATTCCTTCCTCTTGCCGATATCCTTGAGCAACCAGCCTTGCTTTGTTCCTTATAACAGTTCCTTCTTCGTCCATCTTGTTTCTAACACCCATTTTGTTCCAATAATAGTTTTGTTGGATGGACGAGGAACTAACTTCCAGACTTTGTTTCTCTCAAATTGTGAGAGTTCTTATTGCATGGCAATTACCCAGCTAGGATCAGCTAGGGCTTCATTTATCAGCTTAGGCTCAACAATAGAAACAAAGTTGACATATAAGCACATATTGCTTATACCTCTTCTTGTTTTTACACCAACTTGTGGATCACCTATGATTTGATCTATTGGATGATCCATGGTCCACTTTAGTGCAGGAGGTAAGGTAGGAGGTAGAGAAGAGGATGAGGTGGGAATTTGAGATGGTGAAGGTAGGTTAGTGGGAGATATGGTGTTTTGGTGGGTAAGGTCTTCTGTAGAGATAGTTTCAGGAGGTGGAGAAGAAAGAGAAGGTTCTGAAGGTAAGGTGGTGTTTATGGGAGGCTGAGAAGAGTTGCTATCTGGAGGATTGGGTTGAGAGGAGGATGGAATTTCACCAACACATGAATTTATCCATAGGTTTAATTCTTCTTCATCACAAGATAATGAAGAAGTTTCAAACTCATCAAACTTCACATGCATGGATTCATCTATGCATTGTCTTCTTAGGTTGAAAATTCGAAGGCTGCTTGAGGAGAGAGAATAGCCCATGAAAATTCCATCATCGGTACTTCGGATCAAACTTTCCAAGTTGTTCCCTGTCATTTAGCATGTGACATGCACGAGCCCAAACACATGGAAGAAGTCAACCGCAGTTTTCTACCATGGAAAACTTCATAAGGAGTCTTGTCATGTCTTTTGACTATGATAGACCTATTTTGAGTATAGCATGCAGTGTTAACTGCTTCTGCCCAAAAATAGGTTGGCAACTTGGATTCACTCAGCATTGACCTTGCAGCTTCACACAGTGTTCTATTCTTTCTTTCAACAACACCATTTCTTTGAGGAGTGCGTACGGCGAGAAAAGTTACGAGAAATTCCTTTTAGGTCAAAGAAATCTTCCGGAAGCGACATTCTTGAATTCTGTGCCATTATCACTTCGAAAGACTTCACCGGTTTACCATTCAAATTTTCAATTTTTCTTGTAAACCCGATGATTTCTTCAAAGACATCACTCTTGTGTTTCGGAAAAGAACACCCAAGTATATCTAGAGAATTCATCGACGATTACTAGCATATACTTTTTACCACCTGCATCGGGTGTGCTTACCGGACCGCACGGATCCATGTGAAGCATTTGAAGAGGTTGAGAGATAGAAGAGCATTGTTTTGTTTTAAAGGAAGTTCTGGTGAGTTTTCCTTTTTCACATGCTCCACACAGCTTTTGTTTTTCAAAAACTATTTTTGGCATTCCAACAACCAGCTCCTTGTTGGAGAGTTTGTTCAAGGTTTTAAAGTTTAGATGAGAGAACCTTTTATGCCACAGCCAACTTTGTTTGGCTAGTTCTTGAGAGAGGAGACACACAGCTTCTCCTATTGCACTTTCCTTCATGTTGATTATGTACACGTCATTCAGTCGGGTTCCTGCTAGTACAATCTTGTTCTGTACATCAAAGACCAAACACACACATAGCTGGAACATGACCTTATAGCCCAAATCACATATTTGGCTGATGCTTAGAAGATTGTACATTAGCCCTTCAACATGGGCTACTCTAGAAAAAGTGATGGTTCCATTTGAAATGGTACCATATCCTCTGGTGACCCCTTTTCCATTTCCTCCAAAGGAAACAGTGGGTCCCTTTTCTTTTGAGAAGTTAGAGAGAAGAAGTTTGTTTCCGGTCATGTGTCTTGAACACCCACTGTCCATGTACCATATGTGATCTTTATTTGGTACTGCACCTTAAACAAATTTAGACTTTTGGTACCCATTTTGAGGTGGGTCCTTTGGGATTAGAAGGCATTTTAGTTTTGCAAGGATCCAAATCTTTTGGGCAATTTTTAGCAAGATGAAGAGTGTTGCCACAATTATAGCACTTCTTTAAAGAAAAGGCCTTTTTAAAATCCCTATCATCAAAACTTTGGACAGAGGTTGACGACTGAGAAGAAGAGGGGTGACCGACACCTGGTCTTGGTCCAAGGATACCTTTACCAGGATTTCTTGATTTCTTCAAGTTCACTGACCGAGGAATAAAATCAGTAACTATTTGAGATTTCCTTTTAGATGAAAAATTTGATTTAGAAAATTTTTTCTTTTGAGGAGAAAATCCTTTTGGAGAGGGATACTCAGCAACACCAGAAGGCTGCTCCTGGGAGTACCTTGACTCATGCAGACTTAAGGAGTTTAAAAGTCTTTGGATAGGTTTAGGAGAAGAAGAAGAGCTTGGAAGAGTTGAAACTTTTGAAGACTCAGAAGAGATTTCTTTAGCTTTAACAAAGACTCCAAACTTCTTAGAACCAGATTCTACTTTGAGCATGTCAAGTAGATCTATAGAGTGAACGGAGGTAGAATCCTCAGATGAGTAACGGAAGAGATCATCATCGTCATTGGAAAGGAAACCAGCAGGGAAACCTTGACACTCAGAAGAAGGAAGTGGAAGGTCAAAAGGTTGAGGAACATCTTTTCCATAACCAAGGCCAGACTTATCCTTGCTGGTGATTTGATCTTGAAGGATCCTTTCAAGATTCTTAGAGGATTTAGTCCATTTAGACAGAACCTCTTGTTCCTTTTCAAGAGTGGAAGATATTTTTGATTTTTCCTCAGAAAGACTGTCGTTTAAGTACCATAGATTTTCCAGATCAGCTTTCATTTTATCAAAATCTTTTAGTTTTGAAAAGCAAGAGAGGAGTTGATCATTTAGACATTTTATGTGCATATCAGCCTTTTTCTTTTGAATCTTTAAGTCACAGAAGTCAACAGTTAAAGAATCAAAGGCATCAGCCTTTTGATCATCAGAGAGAAAGGTAAAAGGATGTACCTGAGGCTTTGTTTCTGAAGTGGATCCCTAAGCAGATACAAGGGTAGTGTAGAGTGACTTTTCCATGTCTTCCAGCTCATCGATTTTGGCCATGAGGCATTTAGTGACATACTCACTCTCACTCTCAGAGGTTT
Source organism: Silybum marianum (assembly GCA_036898165.1). Lineage (NCBI taxonomy): Eukaryota > Viridiplantae > Streptophyta > Magnoliopsida > Asterales > Asteraceae > Silybum > Silybum marianum. The sequence goes on along the minus strand of CM072535.1, from coordinate 3,106,629 downwards.
GCTCATCCTCCCAGCAATGAGCCTCAGCAACCAAAGTTATATTTTTACTTTGGTTTCTTTCTTTTTCTCTCTTGTATTTGGCTTTGTACTTCTTATACCTGGAGGTTTCTTTTGATTCAGAATTTTCTTTAGAGGATTGGCTATTTCTCTCTTCATGCTTCCTAGAAATTGATTTTGAGAAGTCATGGCCATAAGAATAAGAAGGTTTGAGAGAAGAGGAAGCTTTTGATCTGCACTCAGAAGCAAAATGACCTTTCTTTCCACAATTGAAGCATTCTTCATTTGCTTTATCAGAAGAGGATTTTTGAGAAAAAGGTTTTCTATTAAATTTGGAGCAGTTTGAAGAAAATCTTTTATTCTTAAGGTTTCCAGCAAGCATTGCCATACTATCAGAAAGTCAATGGTTGATTCTTCTCCTTCATCATCAGCAGCACTATAGTATGCATCTGACAGATGAGAAGAGTCTTCCTTAATATCTTTTTCAGAATCAGAAGAAGGATAGGTGATTCTAGGAATACAAGAAGAAGATTTTGAATCACCTATCAAAGCAATAGAAGAGGATTTGATATCCTTTATAAGAGATTTTCTCTGGTTCTTAGTTTGTTCATAGTGAAGAAGAGTTCCATAGAGAGCAGTTAAAGGCATTATTTCTAAGTCCTTGGTTTGCTTGATGCAAGTACAGAATAGTTTCCCGAAACTGAAGACAATCCATGAACTTGCAGAGAACTTCTTCATTATCATAAACTCGTCCAAGAACTTTGAGATCATTGAGAAGACAGTTAAAGCGATTAAAGTAGGTAGAAAGAGATTCTCCTTTTTCATGGGAGAAGAGTTCATACTTTCTAACAAGACAGATCCTATTAGATTTCTTTACTTCTTTGGTGCCTTCATATAAGACACTCAAAGTATCCCACATTTCTTTAGCAGTGGGAAGGTTAAGAAGAGAGTGATACACATCATCAGGAAGGGATACAGCAAGAGCAGATTTGACTTTAGTGTCTAAAGCAACTAGGCGTTTATCATCTTCACTAAATTTGTTAGAAGGTTTGATGACGTATCTACCAGTTTTCTCACTTCTTTCATCATCTGACTCTATGTCCTTTCCTTCAGCGTCCTTTTGAGGGCCAAAGCGAGCCCATATTTTAGGAACAATAGGTCCCTCACTGAGAATGTTGGGATACCTGCAATCGATCCCTTCCAAGAATAATAACATGCGATTTTTCTATAACCCAAAGTTATTTGGGTTGAACCTTGGAGGTTTGGCCAAGGATCCTAAATCATATGTATTACTGGAAGTGGTCTGCAAGGTACCATCAACATTTGAGGTAGTAGCCATCACAGATCTGGTTTATTGAATTAAACCAACTGCTCTGATACCACTTGTTAATCCCCAAGGAGAGATGGCTAACTAAGAGAGGGTTTTATAGAAGGGGGGGTTGAATATAAAACACACAGAATATACTCTTTTTAAATTTTTTAATATAAATATTAAAAATTTACACACAGGTAGTTTGATGCGGAAAAGAACAGGCACACTATTCTATCAAACTAAACCACAGATAACAGTAACTAACTTATACACTAAGGAAGTTAAAACAATACTGTTATAGCACACAGCTTTGCCACAGTCACACAAATAATCACTTTGAAGATTTGTTGAAAGCGTGAGATTTCTGGGAAGGACTTCATCTCCTTTTATAGTGCCCATGCATGGGATGCATGTGGACAGCTGTCAAGGTTTCATTAGCTGGAAGTTTATCTGCTGGACAAAGGAAGAGACTACTTCCTTTGTACTAGAATAATGGATGAACCATTCCTTGTAGCACGTAATGTCAGATAACTTTATCTTCTTTTCTTCATGCTCTGTGAAGTCCCATCAAACCTTTTAGCTAAAAGACAAACCTTTTAGCTAAAAGACAAATATTCTTTTTATAAGAATAAAAGAGAATGTCTTTATTTAAGGCTTGATGCCCAAGTTCTTGCTGGCTCACGTGTCTTGCAATTGATGTGAGTCAAGAACTTATCTCTTTGAAATTGCTAAGTGATACATCACACTATGTATCACATCGGTGGATACCTTGTAAGGATGGAATTGATAAGTGTACACTTTGCTTGATAAACTTCATCTTTCACTAAATGCCAAAAGTGTACACCCTTGAACTTGTGACTTGATATCACAGCCTTAGAAAATATACCTGCAATTTCGGTGACCAAGATTATAGTGTCGGTGACCATGACATCAAACTTGATGACCTCATCTTATTTGATGTCCTTAGTACTTTTGAAGACTTTTGAGTGTACCATCGGTGACCCACTATATTGGTGACCCAATCTTGACTTGGCAAAATGTTTTGAATATTGAAGTTGGTTGATACATCCAAAATTCCACTTTTTGATGTACAACCCTTGATTGAATAGTCTTTGACTCTTCAATACTTGACGCATATTTCAGACCTTCAAAAGAACTTGTAAAAGTTCATTCATACAAAGGAAAGTGATTCATCACCAAATCATCGGTGACCCAACAGTTATCATGGATTAAATAGATCTCATTTGATTAAGCCCCTATATATATAGGTGGAGGTTCAAACGAGAACATCTCTCTTTTATGAGAACGCGAGAACACCCTTATCACATGTGGTAATACACGTGAAGAGACTTGGTGTTGCACGGATGACGTGCCCTGCGACTTATGTTTGCCCCAAAGCTCGTTTGCGTCTATGATTTAATATTACATGTGATGGTTTTGATGCATTATAGTATCACGTCAAGAACACTTTTATCACATGTGATAATACATTTGATGATGCTTAGTGGTTTAAGGGAGACTTGACGTGCAACATAGATTGCGCCAAAAGACGTCCGGGTCTCTGATTTACTATCATATGTGATGGAATAATAGTATCACATGTGATTGTCTATAGTAAAAGGGTGTTCTTGCGTTCTCGTAAAATATGAGTGTTTTCGTTTGAACTCTTACCTATATATATATATATGTATCTGATAACTCTCAATTTGAGTGTTATTTACATTCGTTAGTGTGTCTTTTTATTTCTTTTTAGTATGTGTTTTTCCTTTATGTGTTTGTGTTTCCCCTTTTTAGTTATTTATTTTCGTTTGGAGTTGTTGAGGAAAAAAATTGTATTTTGATTAATGTATGTGTCGTTTTGGAGCTGATGCATCATAGTGGCGAGTCACCACTGTGGCGACCAAAAGCTGAAAGATTTTGGCAGTAGTTTTGTTGCCGATTTTATGAAATATGGTGCAGATTTCAGCACATGGCCAACCCTGAGGTTTTCATGAAATATGAAGAACAAAGATGACAAGAGGATATGACAAAATAGAGGAAGAGAACACCAATGAAATGTCCCTTTCCTCTCTCAAGTCTCTTTCAAGAAGGATAAAGACAAACATGGGGAAGAAGATAATCATGATACATCACTTTCTCCTCTTAAGTCCCTTTCAATCCTCCTTCGTTCTCCAACTATATAAAGCGGCTTGGGGCAAGGCATTTTGAGGAAACTATCACTTAGAAATTCAACTGATAATTTAGTCTTGCATTTTTTTTGTAGTAGTTTAAATTTCAGCATTTTAATTTCTATACGCTACTGTGGCCACTGGCCACAGTAGCCAGTTTACATTTAATTCAATTTACATATTTCTGTTTTTACATTATGTATTTACTAATGAGCAGTAGCTAAACCCCCCTTTGGGTGTGGGTGTAAGCTGTCTCGAGAGTTCAAAATGTTACACTTGGGTGTTACCACTTTTTGCTAACTCTTCGGTTTGGTTATTCGAGTTGAAGTTTCATCTCAACGCGGACAAGCTGATCATTTGTAAGTGTTAATAATAGATCTTTGACCCAGAGATGGGTGGATCCGAAATACGGCTTTGAATGAGGTCGAGTGGGTGTGTCATAGAGATGTGCACATCCCTCCACATCCGGCGGAACTAAGATCTTCGAGATCTACTTAAGTACGATTGGCAAACCGAAGGTTAGCATTTGTTGCGACTTTATAATAAAACCGTTTTCACAACCTATATGACGTAGCTTCGAGAGGAGGAAATTATATGGGACTACATTGTGACCGACTTTATTAACCATATAAGTTATTAAAACACTCTCGGGGGGAGAACTTACACCCATACCTGCATTTTATTAATTGTTATTTTTAAAGATTTCAATATTCCACCAACAACAAATCATTTTTATAAAACTCTAAACTTTGCACCGAAAGCTCGTAAGAAAATCTCCGAATCTTTGGACTTACTATTGTATTACTTAAAAAACGAATGCAATAGTTGGTGTGCATTTGCATCGCTATTGTGCCATGGTTCACGTGTGTCTATTTTGCTATCAATATTATAAGGGGGACCTTTAGAAAACCCATTAATTTGTGATAATTTTGAGAAGTAGTGCATCATGTGTTATTTCATATGATTTCTTTTCAGCTAAAACTATGATTTAGAATATTGATTAACATATATTTGTTTCATAATGTGATTGTTTCACATGTACTCGGGTCACAATGTGAACGTTTTTTGCGTATTTGTGAAACAAAAGATGCACGTAAAAAGTTTCACATTGTGAAACGAATACATATGAAACAAACACGTTCTGAAACAAATATATGTTAATCAATATATTAAACACTATATTTAGATGAAAAAATTAATGTGAAATAAAACCTTATTGTTGAAGTTCTCACGGATCTCACAAATTATGAGGTTTTCAAATAATTAAACCCCTATATTATAAATTTATAATCTAACAAACAATCAATTTTATTTGGTATTCAACCATTACTATAAGCAACATTTCTAGATTTAATGAAAAATCAAATTTGTAACTCAAATGATAGATAGGTTCATATACTTGGGCAAGTGGTCATCATTAAAATCCATGATTCCATGCAGAAATGGCAAATCTCGAGACGTACAACCCTAGGATCGAAGCAGCACTTGGTTGATCAAGTTGTCTATATTCAGCAAAGATGACATGGATTCAGCCTTGTTCTTCCAAACCCTAGCCATTCTTCTCATCTCTTCACCTTTTTCTTCCACCATTAACATCTTCACAACCTTTTCAACCTGTTTTCGATGGACATCACTATCAATCTCCATCGCAATACCCCACTGATTACAACTAAACCAACAATTGGTCTGCTGCTCAGCGAAGAACGGCCAACAAATCATCGGAACTCCACTCGATATACTTTCTAGCGTCGAGTTCCACCCACTATGTGTCAAAAACCCTCCGATTGATCGATGATTCAGAACTTTTTCTTGTGGGCACCAACTTGTCAAGAATCCCCTATCGTTCGTAGCCGCCAAGAACTCGGGTGGAAGTATTGGGGAATCTCCAGAAACAAGATCGGGTCGGATTACCCATAAAAAGATCTGGTTACTATTAGCAAGTCCCCATGAAAACTCAACTAGTTGCTTGGGTGTCATTACGGTTATGCTTCCAAAATTCACATACACAACCGAATTAGATTCTTTCGAGTCGAGCCATTCGAGACATTCTGTCTCTTCTTTCCAGAGACTCGAACCCAGCAACTGCAATTCATTATTCTCCATATTGTTTTCGAGGATTTGCAATGGCCCGATTGAGTAAACGGCATGATAAATCGAAGAGAGCTCGTTTAACACGTCGTGCTCTAACTCCTCGAAGGTGTTGAGTATGACCGCTGAAGCTTTTTTGGCTCTTATAGTTTCTCGTAAAGGAAACTTAACCATAAATTCGCTTGGATCTGTGGATCTCACGAAAGATGGCATGTCCTTCAAACGTATGCCTTTCATGCTAGGTATACAATCTATGATTGTATCCAAGTACCCATTGGTTAAGTCAGCTGAATCTGCACGTTTGGAGAAATATTAATTACCAAACTACAATCCACTTTCCTAAAAATGGAAAGAAATTGTAGAAAACAAAAATTGAAATGAGTAATTTACTGAGATGGGCTATGTATTTGATGTTCGTATATAGGAGTTCATGCAGCTAGAAACCAGTACTAAAACTATAGATTGTATGAAAATTTAGTAATAAACAAAATAAAATATGAAAGTATTGCATATTATAAAATTTACAAATTAAATCAAGAAACACGTCCAAAAATAACTAACTGAGATAAATATCAAAGAGTCATTTTGTTTTTTTATACATAAATTCTGAAATTAACTAGCCGCTTTCGATTTTAAACGAAATTAGATACATCTTCATTATGGTGGGTTTATAGTTTGGGATAAATAAATTAGGACCCTGTTCAAAAACTTACATTTAACATGATAAATAACGGCTTGTTGCTATTATATTTATTTAAAGTATGAATGGAGTACCTTTAAGTGGAATGAATCCTCTTTCCATTAGGGTGTTATAGTGTGCATAACCCAAGAAGCCACAAGCACTTGTTGTCCAAAACAAAACTTCAGGAATTCCCAATTCATCTGCTGCATCAAGGGTGAAGCTCATTGCACCATCTGAAACTATACAACTCACTGGAGGTATATTCGTGGTATCGTTAAGTCTGGAGAGAAGCTTCTTAAAAGGTTTCAAACACGTTTCAGAGGTGGACTTGCATAAAGACGCGATATCTTGGGTGACATCAAAGTTTTCCGGTGGCGGAAGGCCATCAGGAATGGTCTCAAATTGGAAGGAACGGTGGCGGTTGAGGGTGTTCGAGCCCTGAACATTGAGGAGACGTCGGTGGTTGAATTCGGTGTTGACAAAGGTGATATGGAAGCCTTTCGAATGGAGGATTTTAGCTAGTTTTAACATGGGGTTAATATGGCCTTGAGCTGGAAAGGGTATGCATACTGCATGGGGTTTCTCCATGATCATCACATCCATGGATCCCATTGAGTTTGTGTGTGTTATAAATCAGAAATGAAATCAAATTTCAGAATTTAGCAACTCTTTAAGAAAAAACTACACCTTAATGTGTACGTCTTAGATACCCTGAATGTATACTCTTTTATATATATATATATAGGACGATGCGTACATCATTTATCTTATGGACTTCCTAAATTCAACGGATCTAGTATAAAATCCATGGTTGCATGCTAATAGTTTTATAATCGTTTAAATTGTGCATAAATCCATTCAACACAAAATCGTTTAAATTGTGCATAAATCCATTCAACACAAGAACAGTAGCAACATAATTAAAGGAAGAAAAATTAAAAGACACACAAATGGGAAAACACATACAGATGGCTGCCTTTAGAAATCTACGTGTCAGCTTTTTAAACATCTCACAACAACTAAAAACTGGGATTTTAACTTGCTTCAACAGCTATGACATCCTTGATATTGATATCTACACCCTAGTCTATAGTATACCTTAGTCTATGATGTGTATGATAACATTAAAATAAGTTAAAATAGACATATATACTCTAATTTAATTAAGGGACATGATATATAGTAGGATGCATATGGTAACACCCATATATAAGTAGCAATCCCCTAAATAAAGCTTTATATCTATCATAGTTGATTGGTTATTAGCAACATTCTTTTTGGTGATTATATACCGACAGTTGTGTTGGTCCGGAAACCATTATGTTGGTTAAAATTATGCCGCTTCATATGCATATATATACATATATATATAATATAAGGGGAGGTTTCAAATACAAACCACGTTAATTCATACAAACCGTACAAACCGCGTGTTTCATTGTTTTTTTGAATAATTTTTTTTCATGAAAGTGTTTAATATGATGAATTTGTTTCATATAATTCTTTTCTTCATTAAATTATTTTTCTTTCTACATGAATAATTTTTTTTCATGAAAGTGTTTAATATGATGAATTTGTTTCATATAATTCTTTTCTTCATTAAATTATTTTTCTTTCTACATGAAAATGAATCGTTTCATGAAACCATCAATTTGATGAATCTTGTTTCACGTATTCTTGATTCACCAACCTTCATGATGAAACTTTTTCATATATTATTGACTAATCAACCCTAATAATTAAGAACAACTAAAAATTAAAAAAAAAATTGGTTGCATACGGTTTGTACGGTTTGTACGAATTGACATTGTTTGTAACGAAAATCAACCCATATAATGTATATGTAAATAGATTTGTCGGTGTGTCATGATATATTAATAAAATAAGTGTTGTAGTGAAAAAGCCTTTGTTTCCCTCTATTCTTTTCTTCTTCGTAAGTTCATATTCTGTGTTCCTGTATTGTTCTGGTTTTCTCCACCAAAAATTACTAATTCAGAAAAATTGTATGATACTCTGGTGCAGGGGCGGAACACAAGTCTTTTAATTAGGGGGGCCGAACCTAACAAATGCATTTAAAAATATATAATAAAAAAGTTTTCAACCTAATCACTAATGTGTCACAATATATACAGGGGCATATATACATAACCACCTGAGTTAAGCGCAATTCATTGATAATATTTCTAATTTCTAGTATTTAAGGGATAAAGCGCAGGGGCCATGGCCCCCCTAGGCCCCTATTGTGTTCCGCCTCTGTCTGGGTGTGTCTTTGCCTAGTATATATGTGGCGACTCGCTAGTCGAAGAGTTGTGGCTTTTTTTGGGCGATCTTACGTACGAAGTCGTCTATGTATGTTTGATCAGACTATTTTGAAATGGGAACACAACGTAGAGTATACTTTGCAGGGACGGACCCATAATTTTTTTTATTCAGTGACACCATGTAAGAGAAACAAAAAATAATTACAAAAAGCAAATGATTTGATACATCATGATTACATAGTCGAATAATAGTGCAAAATAAAATGTAATTGTTTGGTAATTGTTCATAATGAAATTAGGGCTCTAAATAGTTCATAAAGACCCAAGATACAAAATCATTCAGAAGGTTTAGAACTGTTAAGAGGCAAAAAAAAAAATCCAAACAAGATACATCTTAACAATTCTGATGCTACCCCTGTTAATATTAAATAACAATTGGTTGATCGAAACCGGTGGATCGAAAAAAAGAGTTCCTCAGAAGCCAGAAAAAAAGGATGTTTCGAGGGTGATTGATGAAGTTGACGCTTGTATTGAGGCTGATATAGCTACCCTCGAAGACAAGGAGAGGAGAATGGAAGCTATAAATATCAAAGATGAAATGCTCTCAAAGAAAAGGCATATTTGTCTCAAAGGGCTAAAATAAAATGGGTCAAGGAAGGGGATAAAAATCCATCTTTCTTTTTTCATATTTATTTCTCCCTTTTTAATCCATAAAAATTTCTTTACTTATTTTCTTTTCGACTTTTTTAAATTTAAGTAAATATTTAAAAAAGATAAAAATTAAACCCCAAGTTAGTATAAATATTCATTTTATGAAGGTTTTTCTCTTTTCTCACTCGCATATAAATAATTAAACGTATATAACAATCAATGAAAATATCAAAAGTGAATATATATATATATATAAAGAAAAGTTAAAATACAAACCAGTTGAATGGTACAAATATACAACTAGCTCAAATTAAGTGACAATGTTGAATTTTGCCGACAAATTGGTGCATACGATGTCGTTTTGGTGGACTAAAATCTTACCCCGTAAGTAAGTGACAGTGTTGAATTTCTCCAGTAAACACTTAACCGGGTAAGATTTGGTAGACGGCCCCTAAGTTTAAACATGTCAACAAACATAATAGTACAAAGTAAACAATATTTAGTTATGCATTTCGTATATGTATCAAGCGACTAAAAGTGAAAATAAATATATGTAATAGTTAGTGACAATTACTAAAAATGACCAATTACATATATATATATATAGAGAGAGAGAGAGAGGGGGGGGGTTCAGGAGAAAACCCTAAAAAAAAGAAAACTGAAGAACATCTTAAGAGTCTTCCATCTGGACGGTATTTTTTTTCTATGCATCAATGCATATATATATATATGCATTAGTGCATATGTACAAATGCATATAAGCGATTGAAGCTCCTTTTTTCTATATATAAATATATATTTACTTTTGATATTTTCATTGATTGTTATATATGTTTAATTATTAATATGTGAGTGAGAAAGAGAAAAATCATAAAATGAAAATTTATACTAACTTGGGGTTTTATTTTATTTTTAAAAAAATTATTTACTTAAATTTAAAAAATTCGAAAGAAAATAAGTAAAGAAATTTTCATGGATTAAAAAGGAGGAAAGAAATATGAAAAAGGAAAGATATGGTAAATAATGGAGGGAGAGATAAATCATAAATGTTAACGTCGTTTGTCATTTATTTTTATATTTATAATAAATCCTGACGTGGATGTATGTAATTGGGTAGACAGGATTGACACAGGGTATATTGAAACAGTGGATTTTTATCCCATTGAAGGGGGTGTAAACTCAAAAAATTTCCATAGTTCAATTAATTATTGGAGGAATAAATCAAGAATAGGAGGAATTCACGTTAACCCTCGATGGACGGAGGATCCAAGTGAAGTGAAAAACGATTTTTTTCCTTCTTCAAAAATAGTTTGGGAGTCCAGGTCCAATCTAGGTGCAACTTTAAAAGAGAAGGGATGAAAAAGTTATCAAGTGAAGAGTCAGATTTTTTTGAAAGTCCGATCACTGAGAAGGAAGTCAAGATAGCCGTATGGGAATGTGGAGACGATAAATCTCCTGGTCCGGACGAGATTTCTTTTGGTTTTATAAAACCTTTCTGGTCAACCATCAATAGCTGCATAGTAGGAGAGGTGACGGAATTTTTCACCTTCGGTTGGCTTCCAAATGGTTGTGCCTGATTCCCAAATCCATAAATCCCCAGGTTTGCAAAGACTTCAGACCCATTAGTCTTGTCAGTTGTATTTATAAGATCTTAGCTAAAATACTAACTAACAGAATTAGTCGTGTCATCACTTCGGTTGTTAGCGACACTCAATCAGCCTTCATCAAAGGTAATTATATTCTTGACGATGCTCTGATCATCAATGAAGTGATCTAATGGTCTAGAAAAACAGATAGAAGTGTTGGAATGGGTGTCCAACGTCATAACTAATTACTCATGACTTTCTATTAATAGTAGAGTCCTTTTTGGGTTGCCCTCAATTGTCCAAGGGTTATTAGAATAATTAAGAGAGAGAGATAAATAGTTTATTAATTATTATTTGATAATAATTAATTAGAAATTATTATGGAAATTCTATAGAATTAATTGGAATTAGTTTAGAATTAATTTGTGTCAATTAAAAGTGCAAGGGCTAATTGGTTATTCTTTGAAAGATGAACCAAGGGTTTTTCTCTAAAACCCTAACTTTGACCCTAAGTTACTTACCACTATAAATAGAGGTCAATGGCCTCTAAATCAAATGTCTCACTCAAGCATTCTTAAATCTTGAGTTTTTCCCTTCTCTCTTTGCTCCATTCCTTGTGGGTACTCTTACTACACTTGGGTGGATATTCCGAAGATTAATAATCTTGGACAAATTGGGTACAAACCATTAGAGGTAATCTCCTTTGGTTACTACCTTCCTTAGCGTTGGATCGAAGTGTTCGAGTTCTACAAGTGGATCAATCCAATTACAAGATTGGATTAAAGGTTGATAATCTCTTTCTTTCTTGTTGTCAATATCATCTACTAAGGTTTCCTTGTAGGGTTTAGTTATATGATTCTTACCATAGTTTCCGCTGCCTTGTTTTGTTTATAGTTCATATACAACCCATCAGTGGTATCAGAGCCTTTAGTTTGGTTGATATTAGCACTTGTTTTAGATCTTGATTGAATAATGATTTGTTAATAGCAATTATCCAATATTTATTTAATAGAGGATTAAATGGAAGGTTGGTTAATTTTGGCTATTGATTTAAAATCATTTGGCAAATTGGAAGATTTAAATAGGTTTTAATTTAAAAGGTTTAAATTGAAAGGGATTATTTTGTATATATATGACCGATTTTTTTTTGGGTGTATATATAGATAATTTTTGATTTTGTTAATCATTATCATGTGTCCTCACATGATTTAAAATTTTAATTGGTAAATTTAAATTGTCATATGATTTAAACATGATAATTAGAATTAATAGAAAATCAAATAGAATTATTATATATATCAATTAAATTTCGGCATATAGGATTATATTATGTTAATTATTTACATGTACCCTCACATGATTAGAATATTTAATTATATATTAATATTATCTTGTAAGGTTACATGGTAAATTGGAATTAACTTGATCAAATAATTAGTAAGTTTTAAAATGTTTAAAATCTACCATGTTTTTATACATTGTTTACATATATAGTATAACTAATAGTAAATATATCGTAGTTGTATCACTACTAGACCCATCAATCCCCTAACACTATAAGAAGGTACAAGGAAACTGCCTATAAAATGGTAGCTAATGAGAAGGGTTTTTAAAATGCTTTGCGTTTCCAGCTCACCGACCTTTTGTGTGAAGGAATGCGAGTTATCGAACGGATCTAATATTATCGATATTGAGATTAAAAGTATTAATCTCGAACCTATATCTAAAATAAATTTCCCTTTTTAGACACACATAGGAAAATGTGAATATGTATGCAAACCCATGAAAACGCACATCATTTCTATATAGTCTATTAATGGAGCGTGTGTGGATAACTGGCACATTAATTTGAGACTGTGATAGGCAAGATGATGTGGCAATTCATTTTTATAGTTTATTGATGGAGCGTGTGTGGATAACCGGCACGTCAATTTGAGAACTATAAATAGAATGAATGTACCAACGCGTTTTGCATGGTTAATTCACAATCTTAGTTGTGGTCCTCAGCGTCCCAACCACAATAAGTAAGATGCATATCTGAGACTAAACATGCCCTTGAAAGTACAAGGAGTCTCAAACGTTCTAGGAATTTCATAAAGATGAAATTGGCAAGTTGTATGCCTACCTAAATTAAATTCATACATAATTACGGCGTCCCTCTTTATATAATGAATGTTAGAAATTGGATCCTAGCCTTAATATATATTAAGTGAGTAAATAATTAAGGATTATTTAATATCGCTAACTAAAACCATTTGTCTTATAGATGTCTGGAATACATAATGATCTTCCTCCTCCTCCTACTCCTACCGGAAATTCCGGTTTCACTCTCCTTCCTATTCTGGCGAAGGAAAAGCTTGTGGGCCCCAATTACCTTGATTGGATGCGTGCCCTAAGATTGACCTAGCGCTATGAAAACAAGGAATACGTGCTTGATAACCAAATCTTCGAAATCGATTTGAACACTGCCTCTCCCGAAGAAATTGATGCTTACAACAAGCATTGCACGGACTCTACAAAGGCATCTTGCATCATGGTGTCCACCATGTCCTCTGAACTTCAAAAGATGTTTGATGAGAGCTGGGCAGATGAAATAAATGAGAAACTTCGCGAAATGTTCGCTAAGGGACAAAGGGAAGAGCGCTCGGAGGTTCTTAAAGCCCTGAAAAAGTGTCAACACAAGGACGGTGAGACAGTATGTGCCCACGTGCAAAAGATGCAAAGGCTCATTGAAAGACTTGAGAAGCTGGATGTGAAGTTTGACAAGAACATGGCCATTGACATGGTCCTTGATTCACTTCCGGATTCTTATGACCCGTTCATTATGCAGTTTCATATGAATGATGGTGAGACCAACATGATGCAGCTACATAACCTACTGCAAAGAGCTGAGCAAGGCATGAAAAGGTCTCATGCCTCATCAAGCTCAACTGCTGTTGCACAAGTCAATGCCATTCAGCATGGAAAGGGGAAGAAACGAAAAGCCACTGCTCAACCCATTAGGAAAGGGAAAGCCCATGTTGGAGAGTCCAACAACGGGTCAAAGAGAATGGTTAATCGTGATATCCCGCCTTCCAAAGATCCGAAGGAGGCAACGTGTTTTCACTGTGTACAAACAGGTCATTGAAGGAGAAATTGCCCAAAATACCTTCAAGAGTTGAAATAATGCAAGGGCAAGTCGTCTGCCACTGCATCTGGTATGTATTTAATCAAACTTACTAATATGAAATGTTCTAGTTCCTGGATCCTTGATACAGGATGTGGTATTCACATTTGTTCTGTGTTACAGGGACTAAGGGATAGCAAGGAGTTGCGGCCAGGAAAGCTAAATCTCATCATGGGCAATAGGCGTTCTGCACCTGTTACGAAGATGGGGATTTTTGAGCTTGTCTTGGATAGTGGGTTTAGATTAAAATTAGTAGATTGTTGTTAGTCGCCCGATATGTCTCGGAATATTATTTCATTTCACGCATTATTTAAACAAGGTTTCCGTTATTATTTTGATAATTTGAATGGAGATATTTTAGTGTATAAAGATGACTTGTTTGTTTTTAAAGCTACTCCTTGTAATGGTGTTTATGAATCTGTTGCGTGTGATAATTACTTGAGTAATGTGATAGCTATTGATTCTTCTAATGAGTTAGACCATGCATCTTTATGGCACTGTCGTCTTGGTCATATAAACGAGAAACGCATCGCCCAACTCCAAAAGGATGGAGTCTTGGAATCATTTGACTTAAAATCGAATGATGCATGTGAGTCCTGTTTACTTGGAAAAATGACCAAGTCACCATTCACCGGTTCTTTACAAAGAGGTGAAGGATTGTTAGACCTAATACATACAGATGTATGTGGTCCATTTAGATCCACCACAAAAGATGGCAATCTCTACTACGTGACTTTTATTGACGACTATAGTAGATATGGTTATGTTTACTTGATTAAACATAAGTTAGATACCTTTGAAAAGTTCAAAGAGTTTAAGCACGAAGTAGAGAATCAATTGGGTATAAAGATTAAAGTACTACATTCCGATAGGGGTGGTGATTATCTTAGTCTTGAGTTCAATGAGTATCTTAAGGAATGTGGAATTGTTTCACAATTGTCACCTCCTAGAACACCGCAACTTAATGGTGTTGCTGAGAGGCGCAATCGAACCTTGTTAGACATGGTTCGTTCCATGATGACTCGAGCTCCTCTTTCAATCTATTTCTGGGGGTATGCCTTAGAGACAGCCGCCCATATCCTAAATCTTGTACCAACAAAGAAAGTTGAAAAGACACCTCATGAAATGTGGTCTGGGAAGAAACCCTCACTTGCACATATCAAAGTTTGGGGTGGTGAGGTTTTTGTGAGACACGAGAGCCAAGATAAACTTGCTGACGAATCTGAGAAGTGTCTATTCATCGGTTACCCACAAAAGTCTTATGGTTATTTGTTTTACCGACCCACTAAAAATGTGGTGTTTGTAGCTCGAAGAGGAGTCTTTCGAGAAAGAGAACTTATAGCTAAAGAAGTCAGTGGGAGTAACATTGATTTTGAAGAAATTCAAGAATCAAACGATGAAATACTTGACGTTGGCACTAGCACTCAACCCGAGGTAGAAATACCTGTTGAGCCAGTTGACGAGTCATTACCTCTTCGTAGATCCGCAAGAGTTAGCCACCCTCCCGAGTTCTATGGTCTTCATATTACTGCGGAAGAGGATACGTTAGTAAGTGATAGAACACTTGTTAATTTGGATGAACCAGCTAACTATAAGGAAGCCATGGAAGGCCCTGAGGCTATTGAATGGAAAGAGGCAATGGACAACGAGATTCAGTCCATGTATGACAACCATGTTTGGAATTTGGTTGATCAAACACCCGGTCGTAAGACGATCGGTTGTAAATGGATCTTCAAGAAGAAGACCGACATGGACGGAAATATACACACATTTAAGGCTAGGCTGGTGGGAAAGGGTTATACTCAAACCCAAGGGATTGACTATGATGAAACCTTTTCACCGGTAGCCAAAATCAAGTCTATTAGGATAATGCTTGCCATAGCCGCCTTCTATGATTATGAAGTATGGAAAATGGATGTCAAAACCGCTTTCCTTAACAGGAAACTTTTAAAGGATGTGTACATGACACAACTGGAAGGTTTTACAGACGCCAAGCATCCCAATAGAGTGTGCAAGCATGAAAAGTCTATTTATGGACTTAAACAAGCTTCTCGCAGCTGGAATCTTTGCTTCCATGAAAAGGTCAAAGCGTTTGGATTTTCTAGAAGTGAAGATGAGTCCTGCGTATATGTCAAAGCTAGTGGGAGTACTGTAACTTTTCTAGTCTTGTATGTGGATGACATACTCCTTATAGGAAACAATATCCCAACTTTGAATGCTGTAAAAACCTGGCTTGGAAATTGTTTCGCTATGAAGGATCTAGGAGAAGCGACGTACATACTAGGTATAAGGATCTATCGGGATAGAACAAAACGTCTAATAGGACTAAGCCAAAGTACATATGTGGATAAAGTATTGAAAAGGTTCAATATGGAAAATTCCAAGAAAGGGTCTTTACCCATTCATCAAGGCATAAAGCTTAGTAAAGCTCAATGTCTCGTCACTCGTGATCAGGTGGACAAAATGAGTCGAGTTTCGTATGCTTTGGCTATAGGATCGATCATGTATGCCATGACATGTACTCGTCCTGATATCTCATATGCTTTGAGTATGGTGAGTCGATATCAGGGTAATCCGGGGGAAAGTCATTGGACAGCAGTGAAGAAAATACTCAAGTATTTGAGAAATACACGAGACATGTTCTTGGTATTCGGTGGGAGTGAAGAGCTTAGAACTAACGGGTATACTGATGCCAGCTTCCAAACGGATGTGGATGATAGTTGTTCACAGTCCGGCTGGGTGTTTCTATTAAATGGAGGTGCAGTGACATGGAAGAGTTCCAAGCAACCTACTGTGGCGGAATCAACCTGTGAGTCCGAGTACATAGCAGCTTCTGAAGCTGCTTAAGAAGCTACATGGCTGCAAAACTTTATTGGTGATCTGGGAATCGTTCCAACTATCAGTGAACCCATGGAGATCTTTTGCGACAACACTGGTGCTGTCACACTTACGAAGGAACCCAAAGATCATGGAAAGACCAAACACATCAAGAGAAAATTTCGCTATGTACGACATAGAGTGGAAGATGGAGACATCTTAGTGAGTAGAGTATCGTCGGAAGAAAACCCGGTTGATCCTTTCACAAAGGCGCTTAGCAAAACTAAGCATGACATGCATGCTAGGAGCATTGGCATGAGACAAGATATTAGTTTTAGTAGTTAGGTGATATTCGAAACATTGTAACAATAATAAATTGTAACTGATTTGGTGATGAATAATAGAGATTATTTATGTGTTAGTGAACTGCCATTTTGAGTTATTTAATATTGTGTTTCTTTTTGCATGTTTAACTTCCCGAGTATTAAGTCGATGTTTATAGAGATAAACATAGCATGAGAATGCGACTGAATGTTCAAACATCTACAGTCGGTCATACATTTGGAAGTACGTATTGATTTAAGACTGTCATGGAGTGTTAGTTGATGTCTTTAGAGAAAGACATAGCATAGAGATGCATCTAATGCTCATGAGTACTTAAATAGAGATTTAGGTATTAGAGAAACCCGCACTCAGAGATTACTTCATGGATTAAAATCACAAGTAATTCTAAGATGATAACATCTGTTATTCTTCAAATGGAGATGCATGAGTTTAAATTTATGATTCGGTTGTGCATTGGTACATCTAAACGCTACCGTAACTGGGAGTTATAAAAGATATTGCCATGTATAATTTGAAGATTAGATTTAGATTATGTAGTCAAAATTTATTCGTTCCTTTTGCATGTTAATGAAAAGCGATATTTGTGGGCCCCACGGTGATTTGATGACGACATTATAGTGCTGGGCCCAACCTGTACTAGATTGATGTGTTCAATTCTGTAGTCTAATAAAGTCCTCATAAATCGGAGACCGGGAAACAACCTTGAACTTGAGATTGATTCATGTTCATGACTCAGTTCATACGATATCTTGAAGAACGAAGGAATAAGTTGATCACTTATCTAGGGCTGTTTCTGAATCAGAGTTTGGCAGTTGCTAAGGAAGCACTTTCTGTTGATTGTTTGGTTAGTTTATGACTAATAGTAGTTAATGACTTGTCCAAGTGGGAGACTGTTGGAATGGGTGTCCAACGTCATAACTAATTACTCATGACTTTCTATTAATAGTAGGGTCCTTTTTGGGTTGTCCTCAATTATCCAAGGGTTATTAGAATAATTAAGAGAGAGAGATAAATAATTTATTAATTATTATTTGATAATAATTAATTAGAAATTATTATGGAAATTCTATAGAATTAATTGGAATTAATTTGTGCCAATTAAAAGTGGAAGGGCTAATTGGTTATTCTTTGAAAGATGAACCAAGGGTTTTTCTCTAAAACCATAACTTTGGCCCTAAGTTACTTACCACTATAAATAGAGGTCCATGGCCTCTAAATCAAATGTCCCACTCAAGCATTTTTAAATCTTGAGTTTTTCTCTTCTCTCTTTGCTCCATCCCTTGTGGGTACTCTTACTACACTTGGGTGGATATTCCGAAGATTAATAATCTTGGACAAATTGGGTACAAACCATTAGAGGTAATCTCCTTTGGTTACTACCTTCCTTAGCGTTGGATCGAAGTGTTCGAGTTCTACAAGTGGATCAATCCAATTACAAGATTGGATTAAAGGTTGGTAATCTCTTTCTTTCTTGTTGTCAATATCATCTACTTAGGTTTCCTTGTAGGGTTTAGTTATATGATTCTTACCATAGTTTCCGCTGCCTTGTTTTGTTTATAGTTCATATACAACCCATCAAGAAGACCCTCCTTTTCAAAGCCGATTTTGAAAAGGCGTTCGACACGATATATTGGGTTTACCTAGACGAGATTATGGAAGGTATGAGATTCTCAAGAAAATGGAGAAGATGGATCAAAGCCTGTCTGAATTCAGCCACTACCTCGGTACTGTTTAATGGGTCACCTATGGAGGAGTTCCGGCTCCGAAGAGGTCTCCGTCAAGGCGATTCCCTATCTCCCTTCCTTTTTATTATTGCCATGGAAGGTCTTCATATGCTAATGACAGAGGCAAAGAACATAAACTTAATAAAGGGTCTTGAGATCGGTAACGATAAATTGATTTTAACTCATTTGTTCTATGCAGATGACACGATGTTCCTCAATGACTGGTCGCTGGAAGATGGGAGAAATATTCTATGGATCTTGAGATGCCTTTATCTTACTTCGGGTTTGCGGCTAAACTTATCAAAAAGAGAACTCTTTGGTATCAGAGTGTTGATAAACACAACTCAAAGTGCAACCAGGGTGCTCAAATGCAAAGCCGGCAAACTCCCAAACAATTATCTTGGGGTGCCTATGGGAGCAAACAGTACTAGGGCTGAAACATGGGCCCCCATTATTGAAATATTCCGCTAAAGGCTATCGAGATGGAAGGCTAAAGCTCTTTTGATAGGAGGAAGAAGATCCTGACACAAGCGGTCCTGGTAGCATTGCTCTATATTATCTCTCGATCTTCAAAGCCCCAAAGTTGATCACTGTCAGTTGGAGAGTCTCTAAAGATCCTTTTTTTAGGGATCTGAATCGAAAGATGATGGCAGAAAAATACATTGGGTTAACTGGAAAACGGTCTTGAGACACAAAGAAGACGGAGGCCTTGGTATTGGAAGCATTAATGCTTCTAATGTTGCTCTTCTTGTCAAATGGGCATGGAGATTCAGGAGCGAACACGACTCAAATTGGGTGAAAGTGATCAAATCCATTTACGGTAAAGAGGGAGGATTAATCTCGAGCCAAGGAAGCACTTCTAGCTCCAGTCCTTGGGGAAACGTTATCGACACTGTCCATTCTTCGGAAAATGGAACCTTAACTTTGATGACATGTGTGTGAAATAGGTTGAGAACGGTCCAAGGACGACCTTTTGGACTAACCGTTGGAAGAACTCCCTTATCTTTGCATCTCGATTTCCAAGACTCTTCGCTCTTGAAAACGAGAAATAGGCGACTGTGGAGGAGAGGATCAAGAACGGGCAAAATTAGAATTGGCGTAGATCCATTCGAGATGGGAACGAGGCTGAGGAGTTCAAACAACTAAAGGAAGCCATCAAAGATTACTCCTTATCCAACAAAAATGACTATTAGAGATAGGCTCCTAGTCCGAACAGTTTGTTTAATGTTGGTTCTTTAAGACGCAACATCGAGAAGCAATTATTGGGGGTAGGAGAAAACAAGACAATATGGAATCGTCTCATCCCCTCGAAAATTAACATTTTCATGTGTAGAGCTATGCTTGACAGAATTCCAACTCGGGTCAACCTCAACAAAAGGAATCTGGACATCGATTCCATTTTATTCACAGTTTGCGGCATTGGACCTCAAACTACTCCCTATGTTCTGTTCGAATGTAATGTGGCTATGGAGATTTGGAGATTCGTTGGAAGATGTTGGTCAATATCCTTCCCTCAGGAAAGATCGGTGAACTCGATGATCAACTACATTCACTCAGTCTGCAAGGACAACCACGTCAAATCGTCTCTGGAAGGTGTATTTTTCATCAGTTGCTACATTCTCTGGAATTTTAGAAACCGATGTGTTTTTGATAGTTCCCCTCCCCGTAAAGATACCCTCCTAGATTTGATTGTGGAAAAATCATTTTGTTGGATATTGGCTAGGTGCAAAGGGTGTTCTAAAAACCCTGTTACGTGGAGATATCGCCCTACTGATTGTATCCAAACTCTGTATTGTTCTCGTTTTTTGCTTGCTAGTTTCTTGCTAGCTGATAATAAATTGTCGTTTGTTGTTCCAAAAAAATATATTAAACAACAATATTTGACGATCTCCGTCAAATAAAACAACAATACGAGTCTAAAAGATCAAAACATGTCTAACCCAGTGGTAAGGTAACATCCTGGGAAGGTCAGTGGATGGTATCCTTGACTACCCGGGTTCGAACCCTGCGGTGCGCATGTAGAGATATCCAGATCTTGGGTCTGCCACTTTATGTTACCCTTAATTGGGTTGGGCCGAGATCGATGAGGATTAATCGGGTGGCACCTTTAGTAAGAACCCAGATACCCTGAAAAAATGTATGTGTGTTAACTTACCTTTCAAAAAAAATATAGCTGAGTCTAAAGGCCGGCCGGCTGAACTGAAGATGCTTTTTATCAATTGGTTTTTGTCTTCAATACATGGATTTTATGGATTTTCTTCAACTAGTGGCCTGATGTGACCGAGTCTTCCAATATTAAACTTAAACTCCTGCACAATAATTTAATCTTTTATCGATATAACAATTTAAATTATTTGTGGATCATATAACCATGTATGTATATTTAAACTTACATAAACTCTTTTCCAATTATTTAAAATAGAATGAGTTTGAGTTTAGTATAAAGGAACGTAACCCTTTTTCCATTTGTGATTCGAGTTTTCATTTTATGATTATGAGTTTTCATTTTATTTTTCGAATTGTCACATTAAACCATTAATATCATTCATTGTATTTTGAGCAAATGTCAATGAATTTTATGGGCTTTATGACCATCTCGGTTGTGTTTTAATAATGCTATTTTTTGTAACTTCATTCCAACCAATTAAACATTATTAAAATGAAAGACTTTTAACTATAAACATTTCTTTAGAAAATCTGTTGTTAAAAGATGATTCGTCGAAAAACCGTTACAAAAGTTAGTGGGTAAATTGTTGATGGGTAAATCAAATCAGTTATAGATTACTCAGGAAAAACTCCTAGATAATCCATTGGTATTTTCTTAAAAACATCTTATCGAAACCTTTAATATTTTCTTGGTGATCCGTCGGTAATCAATTACAAAAAAATTCTGGATAATTTTTATGGATGAGAGTCATTTATTTTGTAATAAAAAAAATTGATTTGGGAATTCAAGAAGAGAAGAAAGAGGAAAAGGATGGATGGTAAGCCAAGGGCTTGTGTAGCATCTTCTTTGTTCATTGTTGTAAAAACTACAAATGTTCTTTGTTGTAAAACAAGTTGGTATTAAGAGCAATTCCAACAGTATCTCTAAAATAGAGAAAACGAGAAAAATAGAGATTTTGAATCAAGTTTGTGTTTCAACGGCATTTTTAAAAGTTTCTCCAAAATGAAGAAAGCATGAGATAGAATGTTTTTTTCTTCAAATTTAGAGATTACCCCAAAAATAATTATCAAGTAAAAGAAATAATATTTTATTCCTACTTTTATTCTTTCATCACTAATATAAAAGTTAGTTTAAAAGTTTTCAAATATATTGAATATTTTAATAATATAATTAATGTTAAACTCTTCAAACTGAAGATGTTGGATATTTTAGAGATTTTGACTTTTGTGTGTCTATTTAAAAAAAAATAGAGATGATGTTGGAGATGCTCTAATTGTTTTTGAACACACACTGGATTCATCATTAAATTACTTTAGTCAGTACTTGATTTAAAATTCGAAATAAAATTGTCATTTTTATAAATTTGAATGTTTATTCAATACAATAACCAAACAACAATTTAATTTAATTTATACCGACAAACTAAATTAATCCTCATAAACATTTTAATCAATGTTGAGTTTAATGGAGAGAACAAAAAACCAAACACCTCCTTACTTTCTGTGTTGCATCATTGTGTAAAAAAAATTTACCAGCTAAAGGTTTTGTTGATTTCCTACAAAATTCAATGCATATTTAATCGTAATTTTGTGCTCAATATCAAATTTATTTAAAGAAGTTTATTTTCATATTATGAGATACTTTGAGAGTGTACCAACTTTATTCATAAAAATTGAGAAGCTCAGCATGTTCCTTTATCAATCATCAATATTTTCTCTCATAAAGATTGATGTCGTTCATGAAAGATTGAGACGTATTTTGAAACATGACATTCCTTTGTTAAAATCAGTTATCTTAAAATCGAGTAAGTGGATTTCATTTCACTATATGATTAATTTGGGAGTACATGGTAATGTAATTTCCCGATTTTCCTTTCTGGGGCATCATGCGGCTTCAGGGGGTTTTTAGTTAATGGTTTTTAGTTAATGGTATTCCCGATTTTCCTTTCTGGGGCATCATGCGGCTTCAGTTAATTTCCCGATGTGTCAATAAGGTTTAATGGTTTTACATATTTGTTTATGATTTTCCGAACCTATCTAATGATTCTCAAGTCCTGCTAATAAGTTCAGGATGTCATAATAATGGAGAATATATGATTTTTTAGGACAATGGATTATGGTTCATAATCATTATTTTGTGCAAGATAATTCATCATCATAACAAATATGGAACTTTTGCATGTTTGCAGATTTTTGTTGATTTACTTCATCAATATTTCAATTGTCCAAAATAAACTACTCAATCTATTGGATTTCAATGTAGAAGGGGAATCACATTTATTATTTAAGTCCCTACGCAGTACTTTAGGGCTATTTAAACCAATTTGCAAAACGGTTTTGATATCTTACGATCTATTTAATTTGAAGACAACAATAATAATTATATAACTTTTGGTATGTGGCCAAAATGAATATGAGGTTGGCATATGAACCCAACCTCAATATTTTAATACCTTAATGGTATTTTGAGAGATTTGGCCATTAGGGTAAATAAATTAAGCACTTTAGGAGCTTTAGTAAAAGACCAAAGTATATGAAGGTTAAAACTTAAAAGTGTAACTTTCAAAATTTATTTATAAGGTGATGGATGATTTATAATTGATATAAGCATTTGAATATTATGTGGAAATTTTA
The DNA here is from genome assembly GCA_036898165.1 of Silybum marianum. NCBI lineage: Eukaryota > Viridiplantae > Streptophyta > Magnoliopsida > Asterales > Asteraceae > Silybum > Silybum marianum. The sequence continues at coordinate 3,083,032 of CM072535.1, read as the reverse complement.
AAAAAAAACTAAATCTTTTTGTCTGAATATATTCAATTCAAAACCTCGCTTTCTAGATGATCCTTCAATTCTAAACAAATCAATTATTATACCTAACAACAGTTTATTAGTCTGATTTAGATTGTCTAAATTAAATTAATGTATCAAATAAGTAAATAACGTTGACATAGTTATAATAACAAAACAAACATATTAATATTGTAAACTACTTAAGCATGCTTAAAAAAATAATAAGTTTACAAAAATACTTTTAATTTGATCGTGTATTTTTTTTGTATGGTTTCTTGCAACTCTTTATGGTCAGCAATTACATTTGATTATGATTTTTCTTCTTTTATGGCAAGCAAATAAATATAATCACATAACTATTTAATTTTTAAAAATTCATTGAAACCACAACAAAATCTAATATAAATTCAAATAATCTTGTTATTTAAGGAAAGAAAAATAGTTATTCTCATTTATTATTTATACAATTAAAAGTAAATCCATAAGTTATTAATTTACTTGGGAATATATACATATATATATATATATCTATAAAATTGTATTTTCTTAAATAAATAAACAAATAATTGTATTTTCAATACTTGAACAATGCTTTGAACAATTGTACAATAGAACTTTATTATATTATTTTTTAAAAGAAAATCAAAAAAATTATAAAAAGACAAAAACACCCTTGATTTAAAGAAGAAGGTACTTAAATGTTTGATATATCACATCTCAGGTACCAAAGTGAAGGTTTTGAAGCTACGTTGCCCAAACTAGGAATCATATCAAAGTAGATTATTTTTTCATGTAATTTATCCAAATTATTATGACAAACAAAATGTATATAGGAAAAACATAAATTATCTTTTTAAAAGGGAATCCAATGCATAGTTAAGTAGATACAAAATTAACAACGATGTTAGCATGGATAACAAATATTTATCATACATGGTTAATAGCAATCCTTAAAAAAATATAATTTCATGTAAATATGCTTACTTCGATTGTAGTAGCAATTGATGACAAACAGAACAATCATTTAGCAATGGCTAATAAGGATAATCATGTTGTTAATAAGAAAGACTAAAGACTTTATGGTACATCTTGACTCACAATTTCCAAGCACTTTTGAAGAAGGGGCAGAATACCCATCAGGGCCCGGGGCCTTGTTACTTTTAAGTAAGGGGGAACCTAGTTCTTTTAATTTTCTCGGCTTCCACGGAAAGGGACAAAAGGCATACTGTCCCGACGAAAGCTCCATTTCATGAGTTGAACTGGCTCTGCTCCTTGCTGGAGGAAAAATGAACGATATTCTGTATGTGTTATTCGAAGCCTTTATGAGCATAGATACTGATTAATTGTTGTAGAAAAAACAAAATAAATAAAGAGAAATAATTTATAATTCTTTTTAATAACAAACCATTTAAATAGGAGTTCGTATGCTATGAAAATAAAACATTGTTTTGATAAATTTCATTTTATTTTAATGACGTCACATAATCTTTCAAACATGATGTGATTTTCTTGGAGAATTTTTAAAAAATATGTTACAAATGCCAATACAAAAACGTTATTAATTTTTATACGTGTCTTGTATAATTTCTCAATATGATATATATGTGCCAAAAAGAAATATATAATAAAATAATAAATAATAGAGTAAATTACAAATATCGTCCTTGTGGTTTGCTGAAATTTTGGATTGAGTCTCTTAAATAAAATAATTACACGGATGGTCAGTGCGGTTTCATTTTTGTTTTTGATCAAGTCCCTCATTTTAACAGTCGTTAAGATCTCCACTAACCTTGAGGCACTTTCATGTTTTCGTTACGTTATGAAAGTTGTAATTATTTTAGGACCTGTTTTGTCAATTTCTAAAAATCAAGAATCAAACCCACATTCTCTCTCTTCTAAACCCAAACCTTTTTTTTTGTCCATCTCTCCATCTCTTCCAATATTTCGGTGAACAAAAATTAAACCCAAAAACCATACCCGAAATCAAACAAACACAAAATTCAAACCTTAAAAAGATCGAAGAACAAAATCAATAGCACAAACCTGTTTTAAACAAACAAAATCAAGTTCAACAATAAAAACCCATTTTTAAAGAACAAAATAAAGAACACAAACCCAATTTTTTAAGCATAAATCAACAATAAAACTTATTTTTAAAAAGTTTGTGCATATCTAGATATCATTGACTTTCATCTTTCTCACCCTAAAAAAAAAAATCTTAATTAAATTAAGAACACAAAAAATATCAAATTCATCAACATCGAATTTGTTTATAACTCATCAAAAACACAACAACATCAAAAATGCTCAATGTAAATTAAAAAAAACCATGAAATATCAAATAACCAAACCCAAAACCATAAAATCCAAAACCCTAAGCAAAATCCAAAATTTTTAGAGAAGAAGATTGAACATATGCAGAACATTTGATTTTCGTCGATTTCCGAATGCCTCCTTCGTTTTTGAATGCTTTCTTCGATTTTTCAACCCAAGGATTCACTAAAAAATACGATAGGTTCAACTTCCTCACTAGATCTGGATTGACTTGATATATGTTTTTATTCTATGAAGCTTCTTGTGTTTTATTTCGGTAATAGGTGTAAACTTGTTCAAGAAATGAAAATGGAGAAGGTTGGAGGTGAGGGACATGAGAGGGCTAGAGGTGATGGAGGAAGAAGGCATGAAGCCGTATGAGTTAGAGTTTTTTCTTTTTCTTTTTTCCTTTTTATTATTATTATTATTGAGTTCTAGAAAATTGATAAAACAGGTCCTTAAAACAGTTAATTTTTTATGATATAGTGAAAACATGAAAAATTCTTCAGAAGTTAAGTGAGATTTTAAACGGATGTTAGAACGAGGGACCTGATCCATGACAAAAATGAAACCACAAAGACCATCCTCGTAATTATTTCACTTGAGGGATCCAATCCAAAATTTTAGCAAACCACGGGGACGAAATTTGTAACTTACTCTAAATAATATTTGAAACAATAATTGAGGTACATGTGACTTTTGTCTTTCATCCCTTGGATAGATTGATTCGGACTTCGGAGGGTAGAACTTTTGATTTATAAATACCTTTTACTTATGGATTCATTTAACCATTGTTCCTTGTATATCAACTCAAAGTCATTCATATCAACATGCATCTCTCTGTCACAAAAACACATTTGAAACACTCACACTAAAACACATTTGAAACACACACACACACACAAATGGGATCATTGGATTTGATGCATAAACCTCATGCAGTTTGCATACCCTTTCCAGCACAAGGCCATATTAACCCCATGTTAAAACTAGCCAAAATCCTCCATTCAAAAGGCTTCTTTATCACCTTCGTCAACACCGAATTCAACCACCGTCGCCTTCTCAACGTTCTGGGCTCCAACACTCTCAACTGCCACCCTTCCTTCAAATTTGAAACCATTCCTGACGGTCTTCCGCCACCGGAAAACTGTGATGTCACCCAACATATCCCGTCTTTATGCAAGTCCACCTCTGAAACGTGTCTTGAACCTTTTAAGAAGCTCCTCTCTGAGACTCAATGATACCCCAACGATACCTCCGGTGAGATGTATCGTTTCAGATGGTTCAATGAGCTTCACCCTTGATGCAGCAGAAGAATTAGGTATACCTGATGTTCTATTTTGGACAACTAGTGCTTGTGGCTTCTTGGCTTATGCACACTATAACACACTCATGGAAAAAGGCTTATTTCCATTTAAAGGTACTCCATTCTTTGAAGAAAATATAGAACCTTCATTTATGCATTTCTAGCTCCATGAACACATGTAAAAGGAGATCAAGTTTATTACTCATCATAGTAATGATAAGAGAGTAACCGTATTTGCTTTAATTAGCAAGGCTGGTTCTATGGTTTCCGATTCCCTAAGCGAAAAAGCTAAAAGATTCCCCTTTGCTGATTTTAAACAAATGAAACATACCCTTTAAGGGTTTGCAACTTAGTCAATTTTAATTAATTATAATAAAAGGGTTTGCAACTTGGTCAATTTTAATTAACTATAATAAAAGGGTTTGCAACTTGGTCAATTTTAATTAATTATAATAAAATGATACACCAAGGAGACATAAACCAATCGAAATCAAATTTAACAAGAATAATAAGTTTCCAAATATTATCTTATCATATGCATTTGCAAACAAAAACCTATACAAAATATTAAAATTGTGTTCTCAAAACCTGCATTATGAAGGAAATAAAGGGAAGAGGAGAAAGGTAAAAAAGACTCATATTCTTAAAACCTTTTTAGGAGGAAACACAGGAAAAGAAAGAAAATTAAAGATGGGTTAATTTACTCCCAAATGTGAGAGGAAATAAAACGAAACAAAATTATTTTTTTCTAAAAGATTATCACAATTACTGAACTACCTAACAAGATTATTTTTTCTCCCTAAATCCAAGAATCGATCGAAAGGGTAGGATGTGATTAATTCTATTTTTGATAAATCAAAAATATGTGTGGTCATAAAAAAAAGGAATAAAGACAACAATTTTTAAAATATGAGGTGTCAAGAGAAAAACAACGTATAGTAGCTTAGTGGTAACACTGTGTGGACTTATATTACATGTTGACTGTTTAAATCTTGGCATGTGCAGATTATTAAAAAATTAGTAAATATAGCTTAGTAATTGGGCCTAATGTGATACACCTTTGGCTTTGATGCCTTGGGTCGTCACCCTAGTCGTCCACTTACTTAGGAACCCTTTGTGTTTTTTTGCTTATATATATTTCGTATGAATGTAGTAGAGGGAGAAAAAGATTAATGAAATTGTAGTTCATTCTCATCCCAAGAGAATACATCATGTGTGTTTGTTGTTCTTATCCTGATTGGGACCTATCAAGTAAATTACTCACTTTCATTTTGTTGGGGTTTTATTTACAATTTCTTTCCATTTTTAGGAAGTGTAGTTTAGTTATTAATATTTCTCTAAACGTGCAGATTCTGCGGACTTGACTAATGGGTACTTGGATATGATCATAGATTGTATACCTAGCATGAAAGACATACGCTTGAAGGACATGCCATCTTTCGTGAGATCCACAGATCCAGACGAATTTATGGTTAATTTTGCTTTACAAGAAACTATAAGAGCCAAAAAAGCTTCGGCGATCATTCTAAACACCTTTGATGAGCTAGAGCACGACGTGTTAAACGAGCTCTCTTCAATTTATTCCGATATTTACTCAATTGGGCCATTGCATATTCTTGAAAACAATACGGAGAACAATGATTTGCAGTTGTTGGGTTCGAGTCTCTGGAAAGAAGAGATTGAATGTCTGGAATGGCTCGACTCGAAAAAATCTAATTCCGTTGTTTATGTGAATTTTGGAAGCATAACGGTGATGACACCCGAGCAACTAGTTGAGTTTTCATGGGGACTTGCTAACAGTAACCAAACCTTTTTATGGGTAATTCGACCCGATCTTGTTTCGGGAGACTCACCAATACTGCCACCCGAGTTCTTGGTGGCTACGAACGATAGGGGATTGTTGGCAAGTTGGTGCCCTCAAGAACAAGTTCTGAATCACCCATCAATCGGAGGGTTTTTGACACATAGTGGATGGAACTCGACATTGGAAAGTATATTGAGTGGAGTTCCGATGATTTGTTGGCCGTTCTTTGCTGAGCAACAGACCAACTGCTGGTTTAGTTGTAATCAGTGGGGTATTGCGATGGAGATTGATAGTAATGTTGATCGAAAACAGGTTGAAAAGCTTGTGAGGTTGTTAATGGTGGAAGAAAAGGGTGAACAGATGAGAGGAATGGCTAGGGTTTGGAAGAAAAAGGTTGAATCCATGCCTTCTTTGCTGAATATAGACAACTTGATCAACCAAGTACTGCTTCGATCATAGAGTTCGAGTGTTTTGATTTGGAAGATGGTACTTTATGATCTTCATAGTTGTACAAATCAAGATATTGAATTTCTTGCATAGAATCAGGGATGTTGATGATGGCTACTTGCCTAAATCAATTTTGTTTGTACTTAAATATTTGCTTTAAATTTGAATTTCTTTTATTCCCGAATTAATTTAAGCATTTTCTTTCTCTTTATGTCATATTCTCTTGCTTTATTTGTGACGCTGTAGGAAAATAAGGAAGGATCGACAAACGCCTAATCCAAAGGAATTTAGAACTCATAAGCGTAAATGTGTAAGGACTAAGAATTATTGAGAAAACTCAAGAATACTCTCAAAGAGATTAGTATTAATACTGATAATTGATAATATCCTTGAAATTAAAAACAATAAATCCTATTTATAGCTAAATTAAATTGAAATCTAGTTTTAATCCTAAACCAACTATAAAAGTAAGCTAATAATAATAATCCTAATCTAATTATCATTTTTTAGATAATAACTAAAACTATCAAATTATTATCCTAAACTATTCAGGAAAAAAAATAATCAAATAAACAAATAAGCGCAATCTATTCGGGACTCGTCAAGACGCGTCTAAGACCTGGAACACGACCCCTGCTTAATAAAAAAACATTAGGAAAGAAGGTATCACATGTTGGATGTCCAGGTTAATAAAACAAAACATTAGGAAAGAAGGTATCATAGTGGTACCACGGTTGTTATCACAGTGGTGTTTTTATTCTTTTACGAATTCTATTACAATGTATTTTTTATTATTATGAAGTGTAACACAATGTATCATATAGTGTATTTTTATATCACAATGTGTTTTTTGTTGTTTTATGAAGTGTATCACACTGTGCTTTTTGTTAAATTACGAAAGGTATCACAGTGTGCATCATGTGTTTGTTGGAATAAGGTTCATTGAAAATAAATTTTGTTGGAGAGAGGACAGTGGAGATTGAATCTCACAGTTATCACAAACAACTTAGTTCTCCCTTGAATGGCCCCCTATATATATGAGGTCATTCAAAGAAAAACTAGTTACTTTATGCTAATTGTAAGGATCAATCTCAACCACAAATCAATGGATAAATTAAGAAATTTATAAATTTGGTAATTTTGAATAAAAGTTTTAATGAAAGGGCATTTTAGGTATTTTTAAACTCTCCTCTCTCTGTCCATAGTCCACCGTCCTCCGAACTTCAACCTCTGCTGAATACCAAGTAAACGAAAGATACACAATGTGATACCTAAAAATAACAACTCTGTTAAAATAAGATAAATGGAAACGACCCTTAGTGTGATATACAAATACATATAAGAGCATTGTGATAACCACTATGATACTCATGGTGTTACACTTTGTGATACCCAAAATACATACAACATTTACTATGATACCAATTGTGATAACACTGTGATACCACTATCTTCCATAGAAAAAAAAAATAGAACCATGCTAATCATCAGTTTCTCTTAAATCAACAAAAAAAACCTTTAATTCTAACATAAATCACAATAACAGAAACACCGCTTACGATGGAGATGGTTCACGACAATCGACGAGAATGGTTCACAACGTCGACTCATAACTAGTGCTTCTACGTCGACTCTATAGCACTCCTATCTTATATGTCCCATCTAAGTCTTAGAATTTATATTTAAAGTCTCAGCTTAAGTTTAGGCATCTTAAGTTCAAACCTAGTTCACTTAAACTAGAGCTCTGATACCAACTTGTAACACCCCTAAAATTTAAAGAAAATAGCATAGAATTTAAACTTTCAAAAACTCCTTAGATACGAGATAACTTAAATACAAAATACATAACATCTTTCCCAAAAGATAACAATATAGGTATTAGAGATTCTAATTAAACTATCTAATCCATAAATGAGTTTAGAATATGACGGGTGTCACTAATGTTATCAAATCTGCTATCCTCAAAATCAATGACACTTCTACGTCATCTTAACGGAACCTCTCAAGCTCCATTACAACTCTTATACATGTCAATACGAAAAGCGTTAGACTTAACGCCTAGTGAGTTAAAGTAGTAATCTCAAAAAAAAACATTGGAACCCAAAGAGTTTCCCTTTTTTCCAAACGTTACCTTTATATAAGCATTTATAGACGAGGAAACGTATTCCCAAAACTCATTGTTTCCAAATATAGGAATCGGTAACAAATACCATTTTAAAATCGTCCACCATACAATATTATTCTTGAACAATAGAAAATAGAGTTTGACCCAAGAAACATATGTAGTGCAATAATTACCATGTACCCCAAATCACTGAATCTAAGGATAGACTCAATACCCAAGCAACACCTTTCGGTGACGGGGGAGGCCCGATTCCGTCTATTGTAGTGTAACACAAAGTAAGTTAGTATTCGATGTTAATGAGTAGTGCCCTAAGATCACGATTCCGATGTCTGACCCCTCATCAAGTACCCACCACAACACCTAAGGTCCCGGAGCCCGAACCATACGAGTTCATCTTCGTAACACCCCAACTCCATGTCTACTTAGATACCCTAGACTCACACTACAAACCAATGGCACTGGGGCCCGACCTTATACGGGTTCAACCCCATAATACCAGTGTGAACTATAAGAGGCACCAACCTCAATATAGGTCTCGATGTCATACCCCCAACGGGTTCATCATCGTAATACCCAGGGTCCCAAAAGCATCGCCCACATGGGTTCATCTCCGAAATACCGGCTACCAGAAATTCTAATGGTGAGTGGCCTCAAAATGAGGAACTCGAAGGTCTTTCAACAACCAAATTTGACCCATATGACTATGGATCCAATGCAATGCAGTCTAACGTTACACGACCCCAAATGAAAGACGATACTCCCAAGATAAGCAATTTCCAATAAATATAGCATGTACGAATAATGCATTTAGGACTACACATTGAGTCACTAAAACCGGACAATGTCCTGAAAGTCATTTAGATTAAACTCTAGTTAAATGGCTTGTAAAACCCTTGACTATTTTTAAATAATTCAAGTATAAGACCCAAAAGCCGAAACGGCATATTTCCCAATTTTCTCAATAGTTAGAATAATAAGTGCATCCAAATTCTCCAAATATCCAAAACGACTCTTTTAAGAAACAAATATTATTTGGTGTATCAAAACACCCAATAAATCCTCATATAGCTTTATCATAGGTTTTATAGCCCAAAATACAAATTCCTTTGAGTTTCGGTCTTACGATCGTACTCCCCAGCAAAGACCTCCCCTTTGGTTTGGTAGCCTTCTTCCTTGATAAGAGTGAAAGAAGAATCAGAATCAGACTCTTGGACGTGGGATCTTGGCCCTGTTTTTAGTCTATCCAGGTGCTTGCTGGCGAGTGTTCCCCTTAGCTCTCCCTCACCATTTTCGTAGATTTCATCAAGTAAGAACCAAACTTATGATATGTTCAAACCCCAAAAATATATATTTTGACATGTATAGAGTTTTACAAAGAAACTATAACACACATTGCTAGATTTATGCTAAATCTAGGTTTTACCCCAACTTGAGCTTCCTTTGAAGAAGGTTTTAGATCCACAAAGATCTAACACTAGAAACTTTATCTATCCCTTTACCAAACCTAAAATACATCAAGTATATATCCAAGAAATTATATCCAAATAATATTTGGTTAAAGCTCTCAAATCAACCAAAATACCTAAAATAGTCAAAACCCTAAAATAAGGAAAATACTTCCAATTATAAGTTCTAGAGAATTATTACAAAAAGTTTAATGACAAGAAATATGTTCAAGAAGGGTTGGAGCAACTTACAATCTTGTTTTAGAGAAAAACTTCAAAGCTTGATCAAAAATGCTGGAAGAGAGATTGGAGAAGATGAAGAGTGTGGCTTGTTCTTGAACTTTGATGAAGATATAGAGCATTTGAAATAGTTGTGAAAAAGGGATGGAGGCTCAGAATATCAGAGCTAGGGAGAAATTTGGGGGGAAAACGAGTTAGAATGGAGAAGTTATGAAAATTAGGTTCAATCAGCGCGAAAATGGGGTTTTCGCAACCTGACGCGCGACTACAAGTCCTGGTACAAGGCCGTGCGCACACATTGGAGGTCACAAACAGAGACTAACGTGATGCCTCACACGACCTCAAGTCGCAAGGCAGGTCGCGCGGCTTGTTGGATTCGCCCAGTGAGGTCCAATTTCAAGTTCAGCATCAGAAAATCAAACCCATACTTGTCACAAATGATTTAGACCCCAACTTTTCCACATAGACTATCCAATTAATAATTTTAAGTTCTAAAATTCGAAAATGTAAGATTCTTAAGATCTCGGGTGTTCAATCCTTCCAATTTTATAAAAGATTTTGTGTTGAATTTTAGGGTTATATGAGTAATAAAATTAATTATTTAAAATGATTGGTACACATTGGTTTTTATATATATGTGAAACTACGTTTATTTACCTATATTTTCACATGTTAATTACAGAGACCACTAGAAAAAAAAAGAAACTGTTCCAAAAACAGAAATCAATCTAGAGACCAACCTTCCTATCACCCACCCATTTTACTTATAGACAATTCCTCAATATCTTACTCATTTGCAACAAAATATTTTCTTTGTATGTCGATAGATAAACATGTTTTTTTGTTTATTATTTATCGTAAATAACTGAAAACCCTTTACATTCACACACACACACACACACACATATATATATATATAGGGTCAAGTTTAGGGGAAAACGCCAAAAAAAGATAAAACTGAACAACACCCTGAGAACGCTCCATATTAAGGTATGCACTAACATGCATTTGTGCATATGTACTAATGCATATATATGCTCTGATGCATAGAAAAAAAGAGCTCCAATCGCTTGTATGCATTTGTGCATAGAAAAAAAATATCGTCCAGATGGCGGGTTCTCAGGGCGTTCTTCAGTTTTCTCTTTTTTGGCGTTTTCTCCTGAACCTCCCCCCCCCCCCATATGATTCACATACAAAATCATATATAATTAGCCGCGACTTTTCCCGCAGGTTAGCCCACGGGAAAAGTTGTCCGCGTCCTTTTTGATGCTAGTACAAAATTATATGTAATTTTGTACATAAAAAGAATTCATGTATAAAATGATTGGCTGAGGATGGTCTTCGTATTCTCGTAAATTGTTACCGTTCTTGTATGAACACGCCTCTATGTAATTATATATATAGATAGTTAGATACACATTGGTTTTTATATATATGTGAAACTACGTTTATTTACCTATATTTTCACATGTTAATTACAGAGACCACTAGAAAAAAAAGAAACTGTTCCAAAAACAGAAATCAATCTAGAGACCAACCTTCCTATCACCCACCCATTTTACTTATAGACAATTCCTCAATATCTTACTCATTTGCAACAAAATATTTTCTTTGTATGTCGATAGATAAACATGTTTTTTTGTTTATTATTTATCGTAAATAACTGAAAACCCTTTACATTCACACACACACACACACACACATATATATATATATATATATATATAGGGTCAAGTTCAGGGGAAAACGCCAAAAAAAGAAAAAACTGAACAACACCCTGAGAACCCTCCATATTAAGGTATGCACTAACATGCATTTGTGCATATGTACTAATGCATATATATGCTCTGATGCATAGAAAAAAAGAGCTCCAATCGCTTGTATGCATTTGTGCATAGAAAAAAAATATCGTCCAGATGGCGGGTTCTCAGGGCGTTCTTCAGTTTTCTCTTTTTTTGGCGTTTTCTCCTGAACCTCCTCCCCCCCCCCCCCCCCAATATGATTCACATACAAAATCATATATGATTAGCCGCGACTTTTCCAGCAGGTTAGCCCACGGGAAAAGTTGTCCGCGTCCTTTTTGATGCTAGTACAAAATTATATGTAATTTTGTACATAAAAAGAATTCATGTATAAAATGATTGGCTGAGGATGGTCTTCGTATTCTCGTAAATTGTTACCGTTCTTGTATGAACACGCCTCTATATAATCATATATATAAATAGTTAGATACCCACAATTTTTTACGAATAATTCATATGTAAACATTTAATTTATCCATATGTTCTTGTTGAAATATGTTAAATATTATGTCAATCTTGACATAAACATAAACACGTTCTAACTAATTGTATTTTTATTTGTGGTTTTATGGACTAAGATGAAGGGTTTTAGGTCGGCAAAAGGACTAAAAGTGACAGTTTTGGGAAGTTGAAGATTGGATAAATCATGGAGGGTTGCTACTGGCAACATGCAGATTCTACAAGGGTAGCGGAGTATTTGTGGCATAATTGAAGGGTTATTCAATTAGTGTTGAATAATATAAATTAGTTTTTGTATTTTTATTTTAGAGAGTTTTTTTTATTCATACGAGTGTTTTTTTAGAGGGGTTTTCATTAAAGTTTTAGGGTTCATTCAGATTTGTTATTGATATTCAATATCCTATTGTAATCTGTTGTTAATAAAATTGAGAGATTAAATTTTTCTACGGTTGTTAATCTTTGTATTATTTATTCGAACCTTTTTATATACATATATATAGAGAGAGAGAGGAAAGTTCAAATGAAAACTCAAATTTGATTGTGAACGTGAGGACAAATGAGAGCGCGACACGTGTCTGAATGTAGATTATTCAGACTGAATAATCAAAGAAATATTCAGATTGAATAAATATTTATTCAGTCTGAATAAGCATTATTCAGTCTAAATAAATATTATATTTAGTCAGAATATTTCTTTGATTATTCAGTCTGAATATTACATGTGTCGCGCTCTCATTTGTCGTTATGTTCACAACCAAATTTGAGTTCTCATTTGAACCCGCCCCTATATATATATATATACATACAGAGGTTGGTTCATTTAGAAACTAGACGAATAATAGAAACTATAGAAACTTCGGTAAATCAATATAAAAAATAATTTTTTTCATGATTTTTTTTCATCAAATGCTATGATTTAAGATATTATTGAACATATGTTTGTTTCACCTTGTGGAAAAATCACATGTGAAACTTTTACGCTATGAAACAAAAACATATGAAACTTTTCATAAAAAATATATGAGAAATTTTCAACTTATGAAAAACAAAACACGTGAAACTTTTACGTTATGAAACAAACTTTTACGTTATGAAACTTTTACAATAATATCTTAAATCATTGTATTTGATGAAAAAAAATCATGAAAAAAAATCATGAAAAAAAATATTTTTTATATTGATTTGTCAAAGTTTCTATAGTTTTTACCATTCGTCTAGTTTCTGAATGAAAGATGTTGGTTTATTTAGAAACTAGACGAATGGTAGAAATTATAGAAACTTTGGCAAATCAATATAAAAAATAAAAAATTTCATGATTTTTTTATATCAAATGTTATGGTTTAAGATATTATTGCACATATGTTTGTTTCATAATATAAAGGTTTCATCTGTATTTGTTTTTCATAAGTTGAAAGTTTCTCATATATTTTTTTATGAAAAGTTTCAAATGTTTTTGTTTCATAGTATAAAAGTTTAACATGTAATTTTTTTACAAGGTGAAACTAACATATCTGCAATAATATCTTAAATTATAAAATTTTGATTAAAAAAAATCATGAAAAAAATTATTTTTGATATTGATTTGTCAAAAAGTTTCTATAGTTTCTAACTTTCGCCTAGTTTTTATATGAACACACATGTACAACACGAATATATATATATATATATATATCTATACTATATATATATATATAAGGAGCTTAAACGGTTAAGTTGCAATCTTTAAGAGGTACAACATATTAAACTTGATGTATAAAGTATAAAGCATGCAATCCTTTATCAATTTAAGAAAAAGAATAATTATAATTAAGTTACATTTTAAACCCTTAGATTTTGTTATTTACTTAATTTTATATCCCTTCCTTTTACCAAATTTATTCCATAACCTTTTCATTTTACCATATAAAATCTTATATCAACTAAATTGTATTTAAAAATATATTATATATTGTCGTTAATTATACCATTATAATCGTCTTTTTAATACCTTCGAAATGAGCCCAATGTCCGGTATTTTACGATTTATAAATATTATAAAAAATGATAAATATATATTAACTTATTTTAAAAAAATCAAATAATTTAATTTTTGATTTTTTCTTTTACACCCCTCATCTATCTATCAATATCTATACTATATATACTATTATGTAAAAGTTATTAAAGGGTTACTTTAAATATTTTAAGACTTCCAACCTTATTGCCTAAGGTACAATATTTGCATGCATGTCAACCTCCATAAAATTAATTTCAATTTTTGAATTACATTTTATATTGCTAGACTTTGTTAGTTAATTTAGTTTATATCATTTTCTTTTATAATTTTCATTTCACAATCTTTTCATATTAACATATATAATCTTATCTATACTATTATATAAAACATGTTAAACAGTTAACTTCACATTTTTAAGAGGTACAACATTTTTTGCATGAACTACAACATCTAAAGCTTTAGAATTTTACTCCAACCTCCACTTCCTATATAAATTAAATTATTTTAAAATTTTAAGTTACAATTGACACCTATATAGTTAGTATTTAATTTATTTTTTGTCTTTCACTTTTTCATTTTTCATTTTATATTTTTATCATATTAACCTAAATAATTGTATATGAATCATAAAACAATTAAAAAATAAGTTTTTATTTTTATAAATTATATCATTATGATCGTGTCGTCAATACCTTCAAAATGAGTTCAATATTGAATATTTTTCGATTTAATCATATTATTATATACATGAATAGTAACGACTTATTTTTAAAAAAATTACATTTTATGCCCTATAGTTATATATTTAACTCTTTACCTTTTCCTTTTACACCCTATATAATTAGTTTTTAAATTTCGTTCATATCCCTTTAGAGGTGTGCATCGGGCGGGTCGGACGGATTCGGGTGGGCAAATCAAAAACCCGATCGGGTTTCGAATATGGAAACAAAGACCCGAACTTTAGTCTTCGGATTTGGGATTGGTTTGGGTTGAGATCGATCGGTTTCGGATATAGTTATAATACAAGAAAAAAATATAAATTTAATCGATTTTGAAGATGAGTTCATATCGATAAATTGATTAAAGCAATAGTAAAATTAGAAATCATAAAACATTTGGACCAGCTATAATATAAGATTTTCATAAGATAATTAGATAAATAAATATATTTATATAATATTTAACTATATATGTATAAATATTTCAGGTTTTTGGACGTATCGGGTGACCAAATATCAAACCCAAACCGAACCTAAATATCTCCAAAAAACCGGGTTTCGGATTTTCGGATTTCAGGGTATTCGGGTTTTGCACAAACACATTATTTTCGGTTCGGATTATTCGGGTTTTGCACACCCCTATATCCCTTACTATTTTATTTTTCAGTTTACACCTTTATCATATTAAAATAAATAATCGTATATGAATCAAATTACATTAAAAAAATATGTTTCGTTTTTTACAAATAATATCATTACTAGAAACGTACCGCTTAATGCAGCGAAATTTAAATATTTCATCAACATTAACGTTAGAAATCTCGAACTCTTTTAAAATATTAAATTATCTATCATTATGAACTTATAAATCGGCATCCATTACTTTTACATTTTCGTCAAAACAAATATGTCATAAATGTGCTACTTTGTTTCTTTTAAATTAGGATTGTACTTGGGTCTTGTAAAAATAATGGATGCCGATTTATAAGTTTATAATGATAGATAATTTGATATTTTAAAATAGTTCAAGATTTCTAACATTAATGTTGATGAAATATTTAAGTTCCGTTGCAATGCAGCGGGTACCTCTTCTACTATATATATATATATATATATTCGTGTTGTATATATATATATATATATATATATATATATATATTCGTGTTGTACACGTGTGTTCATATAACCTACACATAAAACAGCAGTGTTGTATTCTATCTTCACGTCCTTGAAAGCCGAACTCCTCTTTGGGTAAAGGTCCAATCATATCCATATCGATCTTATGGATGCTTTAATTTAACTAACTTTTTTCATAAAAATAAATAATGCATTTTTTTCATAAACCCATTATTTTTTCTTAAAAATAGAAAGAGTCTACAAAAAAACATATTGAACCCCACAAAAATCTTCTTGGCCGGTTCGGTGAGATGCACGTGGATTTTTTAAAATGTAAGTTCACTGCTAGAAAAATGAGTATTTTTAACGAAAATTTTTACGAAAAATATCGTTGAAATTTTTTTGTGAATTTTAAAAAGATTATTGACAAAGCATAAATTTTCTACGAATTTTCAACGAATTTTCGTTGGAAATCTCTCATAAAATGCATTTTCAACCAAAAACTTTTTGACGAGACGTTACGTTGAAAAAAATTTGGTTGAAAATGCATATATGTTTGTGAGAGATTTTCAACGGAAATTCGTTGAAAATTCGTAGAAAATTTATGTTCTGTCAATAATCTTCTAAAATTCGTAGAAAATTTTCAACGACATTTTTCGTTGAAAATTAATTTTCGTTGAAAATTAATTTCCGTTGAAAATACTCAATTTTCTAGTAGTGGTTAACATACACACTTTTTCGAGGTATCTGGGTTTCTATTTAAAGGTCACTCGACTAATTACCGTCAACCAATCTTCTTGATTGGTTTGGTGAAATGAACACGGATTGGTAACACATTTCACAAAACAGCCCATTCTATGAATTTTTTAAATTTAAAATTTACTTAAATAGTTATTTCAGAAAATATTTTTCGCCTTCTAACTCATTTCTCTCCAAAATTGTCAAAACAGTCATTTCAATTGCCAAAAAATTAGTTCGCAATTACGACCTCACTACACAAAGTTATTTCATGCACCAAAAATGAGGTCGCCAAAAAGATTGGTATATAAGGTTGCCATTTTTGAAAGCAAACACTCAATAATTATAAGTTCGTCATTTTTAATTCTTTAATTTAAGGGTTAGATTGTTATTATGGTCGCCATTTGGGTATATAAGGTAGCCATTACTAATTCTTTAATTTAAGGAGACAAACAATTGGTATATAAGAGAACTGCAACCTCATGTTTGCTTTGTGTTTTATCTGATAGTGAGGTTGTAACTGCGATCTTATTTTTGGCAATCCAAATAACTATTTTAGCAATTTTGAAAAGAAATAGACTAGAAAATAAAAACAATTATCTTAAATAGTTATTTCAATAAAATTCCCAATTTTCTAGAATTTATCATTTATTTCTCTTTTTCTTTATTTCCCTTTTTTTATTTCTATTCTTATCACTTCTATTCTTATCACGTTATTTAGTTATTGACTAAAATGTATTAAAAATAAATATTATTTTTAAATAGTATTAAATATTTTACAGAAAATTATATTTTTAATGATAAAATAAATAAAATTTTAATATAAAAAACGTTTTAAAAATAAATTTTAAAAATATTCAATATTGAACTAATTTTGAAAGTATCAATGAGAGTTCTTTAAGATTGTAATTTACAAAAATAATTATTTTTAATGTATTTTAGTCAAGGTTTTAAATAGCGTGAGGCGTGGCTTGACGACGAGGTAAAACATTAAGCCTTAAAAGCAATAGTGAGACATGGCGCTTTTCAAACTGTTTTGTGGCGACAAATTTATACATCATATATAATATTATACATATATAAACCTTTGTTTTTTAATATTACTCAATAAGTTAATGATATTAAACATTTTAAATTAGGTTATATATTAAAAGAATTAAGACGATAAAAAGGTAAGAAAATTCAAATATGGTGTTACAGAAATCACATATTGGGCCATGACATGTCACAAGTATAACGTAGCATCAGACATAAATTTTAAAATACAGCCTATATGAATGTCACTGTGGGTCCGAATCACTAAATACTAACTACTAACTTGCCGTTTAAAAAAAAAAATACAGTCGTACGAAATTTTGAAAACATTAATTTTAATTAATAATTAATTAATTAACTAGTATGATAAAGGTGAAAAAAAAGGTTAGGTAAATTATAAATACTATAATTTTTAAAAGGTTCAAAGTGTAAAAACAAGAATATTAATTACCATTAGAAGAGAAATCATGATTGAATTCCGACAACTCATTCTTTCGATTTAAAAACTCCAAAAAGATATTAATTGTTGTCCATCTTTGACAATATAATATACACATATATAGTCAATCATGATCATCTCACACTTGCTCCTCTCTCTTGCAAATCGATTTTGTGTTCTCTACGTGTACGGCCTACTATAAAACTACACACATAGAGGTCATCTAAAACACACACACTAAAACACATTTCAAACACACACACACACACATAAATGGGATTAATGGATTTGATGCAAAAACCTCATGCAGTATGCATACCCTTTCCAGCACAAGGCCATATTAACCCCATGTTAAAACTAGCCAAAATCCTCCATTCAAAAGGCTTCTATATCACCTTCATCAACACCGAATTCAACCACCGTCGCCTTCTCAAGGTTCTGGGTTCCGACACCCTCAACCGCCACCCAAACTTCAAATTTGAGACCATTCCTGACGGCCTTCCGCCACCGGAAAACTTTGATGTCACCCAAGATATCCCGTCTTTATGCAAGTCCACCTCTGAAACATGTCTCGAACCTTTTAAGAAGCTCCTATCGAAACTCAACGATACCACAACGATACCTCCAGTGAGTTGTATAGTTTCGGACGGTGTAATGAGCTTCACACTTGATGCAGCAGATGAATTGGGGATTCCTGAAGTTCTTTTTTGGACGACTAGTGCTTGTGGTTTCTTGGCTTATGTACACTATAACACTCTCATAGAAAAAGGATTCATTCCACTTAAAGGTACTCCAATAGAACCTTCATTTATGCATTTCTAGCTCCATGAATGCATATAAACGAACATCAGATTTATAACTCTTCATAGTAAATTACTCACTTTCATTTGTGGGATTTTTTTTGTGTGGTTTGTTTCCATTTTTAGCATTTGGTACAACAAAACTAGGTTTAAAGGAAGGTGCCCAAACGTCATATCTAAAGTTGTTGTAATCACCTATATGACGTTTTTGAGCGTCTAAAAAGGTGGATATAAATTGTTTATAAAAAGACATAAGACACTATTTGGAAAAATGTTCTATCTCAAAAGTGGCCTATAAAAATGTGTCCTATCTCAAAACTTTCCTAATATGACGTTTTGTATTAAAAGTGTCATATAAAACTTGTTAAAACACTAAAAATGGTCATAAACTTATTACAATGTCTTTAAATACTACATTTATTGTACGGTCTTGTAGTATGGTCTATTGAGACTCCAAAAAAAATTTGGCGTTATATAAACCCAATTTGTTATTATGACATTATATGTGGTAATTGAAAGCGTACTTTAGTTGTTAATATTCATTTGAACGTGCAGATTCTGCTGATTTGACTAATGGCTACTTAGATACGATCGTAGATTGTATACCTAGTATGAAAGGCATACGCTTGAAGGACATGCCACCTTTCTTGAGATCTACAGATCCAGACGAATTTATGGTTAAGTTTCCTTTACGAGAAACTATAAGAGCCAAAAAAGCTTCAGCGATAATACTCAACACCTTCGAGGAGTTAGAGCACGACGTGTTAAACGAGCTCTCTTCGATTTATCATGCCGTTTACCCAATTGGGCCATTGCATATCCTCGAAAACAATATGGAGAACACTGATTTGCAGTTGTTGCGTTCTAGTCTCTGGAAAGAAGAGACCGAGTGCTTGGTATGGCTCGACTCAAAAGAATCTAATTCCGTTGTTTATGTGAATTTTGGAAGTATAACTGTGATGACACCCGAGCAACTAGTTGAGTTTTCATGGGGACTTGCTAACAGTAACCAAACCTTTTTATGGGTAATCCGACCTGATCTTGTTTCCGGAGACTCACCAATGCTGCCACCCGAGTTCTTGGCTGCAACCAAGGATAGGGGGTTGTTGACAAGTTGGTGCCCTCAAGAAAAAGTTCTGAATCACCCATCAATCGGAGGGTTTTTGACACATAGTGGATGGAACTCGACGCTAGAAAGTATATCGAGTGGAGTTCCGATGATTTGTTGGCCGTTCTTCGCTGAGCAACAGACCAACTGTTGGTTTAGTTGTAATCAGTGGGGCGTTGCGATGGAGATTGATAGTGATGTCGATCGGAAACAGGTTGAAAAGCTTGTGAGGTTGTTAATGGTGGAAGAAAAAGGTGAAGAGATGAGAAGAATGGCTAGGGTTTGGAAGAAGAAGGCTGAATCCATGTCATCTTTGTTGAATATAGACAACTTGATCAACCAAGTGCTACTTCGATCATAAGGCTCAAGTGATATTGAATTGAATTTCTTGCATCATTTGCATGGAATCAGGGATGTTAATGATGGCTTTGCGTAAATCATTTAATTTTATATGTACTTAAATATTTGCTTTAAGATTGAATTTCTTTTGTACCCGAAATAATTAATGTGAACATTTTCTTGTTCTTTATGGCATATCTCTTGCTTATTTTGCATAACAAATTGGTATTATCAATAGAACTTAAAAACATAGAGGAATTGAAACCTATCAAGATAAAGATTATTTAACCGTTAACAATTTTTTACTCTCCTTTTTCTCTCTATTTCTTTTTCCTTCTTTGGTAAAAAACGTTTAGAGACATACATATATCCAGTCTTTCTAAATTTTATTGATATGGATGACTTTATTTTCAATTTTTCCGGGTTTTGAAAAATTTCAATCCCAATTTATGGATTTGTATAGTTATCGGTACTTATATACATATAGTACTAAAATCAAATGAAGACCACAAAATGTACAAACCGTGAGTACCGATTTTAGCCTTCATTTGTTTTGATCATATGGTTTTAGTTAAAAGTTATTTTTAATGAAAAAAGGGTATAATTGTTATATTGATAACAATATCCACCACATAAAACATATAGATTAATTCAGCAAAAGAAACACATAGATTTATTATATGAAATAATATATTTATCATATGAAACACATAGATTTATCATAGAAACACACAAATTCAGTATATGAGACACAAATTCACTAGATGAAAGGACTGGGAAAGCCAAAAAGTGCCCCCAATATATTTTTACATATACATACAAAACAAAATAAACTATTTGAAGGGATTGGGAACCTAGTCAAACTAGACGACTTATTGATATCTGATGTAGCGTAGGTTTGCAGAAGGGTCGACAAGCGTCTAAACCCTTTAGGGTTGAGAGTTACAATTAGTAAAACACACAAAATTCTCTTAACTCTTAAAAATCTCAAGGGGAAGAATAATATTATTGAATAAAACTTTTATAATAAAGCAAACATTGAATCCTATTTATAATCTAAACTAAGACTAAAAGATAACTCTAATAATTAAATTCAAAACTAATCCTAATCTAAACTAACTAAAAAACTATTTAAATAAAAGAAAGTAATATTAATCTAAATAATCAAAAGGAAAATATTAATAATGGAAATTGGATGGTAACGTGGCATGGAAAGGTGAGGATGATGCCAAAAGAAAGTCATATGCATGCATAAGGAATGTCCAGCGCCCAAACACTATGTATGGCGGTTCTTCAAGCTTGACAGAACAATAAGATCGGAAGAGATTGTTGCGTTGTCTGTCCTCTTTGGTGATAGCAAGACCTGTTGGAGCACAATTCTTCCCGACAAGTCTTCTTCGTCGAATTCATCTCCGTCCTATTCATCTTCTTCTCCATTTTCCTCACCGTTTATAAGGACGACGGTCTTTCGGTTATTACACTCATTGGATCGATGAGCCGGTTGGCCGCATCGGTAGCACTTGAGACCCGTTGGCTTGGCGTATGGATTAGTGGTCTTTGGAGGAGCCGTCTTTTCTTGCAGTCCGCTACTAGAACTGCTGGTGTTCGCTCGATGAGGTGGATTGGTGTCTCGTGGGTTTTTCTCTTTATCGATGGTAGGAGTTTGGACTTCGGTATCCCCTTGACGATAAGACGAGGATCATGTAGATTTTTCCATTAACTCCGCTTTGAGTGCCAAGTTTGAAGCTTCCATGACGGTCCACACGGTTTGTAGTCCGATTTTGTCTTGGATTGATAACTTTAAACCGCTGATTTAACGAGCAACTCTTTGGCCTTCCGGATTCTCCGATTTCATTCCGCTCGGATAGCCGTAAGAACTCCGTGTTATAATCAGTGACAGATCCCGTACCTTGGTTGTAATCGAGGTACATCTTGTATAAAATCTACTCATGGTCCTTTTCTTTGTCGTTGTCTTTGTACTACGAGTTTATCCCACCAAACTGCGGCGGTGCTTTTGAGGCGGAAAGCAACCATCTTTATTTGCTTGTTTTCGGGAATCTCCATGACATCGAAGAAGCGATCCACTTCAACTTGCCAATCTAGGAATTCTTCTACTCCTATGGTTCCGTAGAAAAATGGGATATCGGCTTTCACCCGGTAACCGTGGGCGTTTCTTCTAGGGTTGTTTTGCTCTTCTTCCTCCTCCTCTTAGGATTCAGAACTCGATAGATTGTTCCGTTTACGGTTTCCGTGGAGCGGAACTCTAATCAGTTCTACAGGTCTCTCCCTTCTCGGGCGGGGTCGTTGATGGGTCGAACGTTGTTTCGGTTAACAGTCGTTGTCAGGTCTATTAGAGCTGCGGTAATGGCTGCAGTCATCTAGGCTATATCTGCTTTGGTAGACAGTTGCTGATCTGTCATGGTTAGTGAAAAGGACAGGCGAATCCTGCTCTGATTCCAACTGACGCAACGTAGGTTTGCGGAAGGATCGACAAGCGTCTAAAATCTTTTGGGTTGAGAGTTACGATTAGTAAAACATACAAAATTAAGATAAACTCTAAAAACTCTCAAGGAGAAGAATAATATTATTGAATAAAACTTGAATAATAAAGCAAACATTGAATCCTATTTATAATCTAAACTAAGACTAAAAGATAACTTTAATAATTAAATTCAAAAATAATCCTAATCTAAACAAACTAAAAAACTATTTAAATAAAAGAAAGTAATAATAATCAAAATAATCAAAAGGAAAATATTAATAATGGAAATTGGATGGCAACGTGGCATGGAAAGGTGAGGATGATGCCAAAAGAAAGTCATATGTATGCATAAGGAATGTCCAACGCCCAAACAGTATGTATGGGGGTTCTTCATGTGGGTATACCTGTAAGATCTTATGTGTCCACGTCATATGAAAACACTGCTGACTCAGATGAACCTGTATAGATTATGAATTAACCAAGTTGGTTATAACCCGACAAAGTTACAAGTTGTAAAGTGTGGAATTATTATTCTACTAGAATAATAAAGCATGTGAAATATAATTATGTTAATAACTATAATTAAAAGTCCAACGGGCCTAAGGATAATGTTTTATTTGAAAGCCCAAAGGGTTAAGTAAGATTAAATGAGCCCGGTCCAAGAATGGAGAAGAAAGTATTTAAAGGCATGTTGCCTCATTTAAGACATAAGGCAATTGAGAAACCTGAAAACTTTCTCTCCTCCCTCTCCTCTCTTGAAATCGGCACACACACAAACCACAAGAAGAAATCGATTTTCTTCTTGTGTTCTTCGAGTCTTGGGCTAGCAACCCTTCGTGATTGCAATCACATTCGCGTTGATACCGCTAGAGGGGATCTATCTTGATCTCTAACGCTTGATCCTAATCAACCAATCCAAACCATTGAGATATTGTTCTAAACTCTCTATGATTGTGTTTAATCCTTAAAGTTGTTAGTAACGGATCCGGGCTATCTAGGGTTTAACCGGTTATTGTTTTTCCGCTGCATGTTTATTGTGATCCCGATCTAATAACCCTACAGTGGTATCAGAGCCCCGTTACAATGACTTTAGGGTTAGAATCAATAGAAAATTGGTTAGGTATATGAAACCGGGAACCACCACCATCGCCGCCGCCGTCGTGCGTCGTCGTGTGCGCCGCTGCTTTGCGCCTCCACCATCGACGGCCACCTTCGGGTGGAGCGTTTCCGGATGTTTTGGTGGTTTTCCCCCTTTTTGTTAATTTGGCTTTTAGGGTTTCATGGTTTAGGCCCAAATAGGGTTTTAACGTATTTTGATTGATTCGTTGGGTTTGTTAATTATGGTTTATTGGACCCAAGCCCGTTTGGTTGTTTTGGTTGTTTGCCATGATGGATTCGATTTAGGCCAATGACCTGTGATTGTTTTATTTTTTTCCTGTTGGTTAAATTAAAATGTATTTAATTCATGGGTTGTAATTTTTTTTGCGATCTGCGTATCGTTTTCGATTTCAATGTAATAGTTAGGTAATGTTATCCTAGTTTACTTAATGTAATCGGAAGACCGAAGAAATCAAAGACGGCATCCCGAAGTCCACCTTGGTTGGCGGAGCTAGTGGGAATCGACATGCGGTGTCCTTAGTTTTGGAACGGGGTTTTTGTGGGGGCTCACAAAAACCTCATAGTTGGGCCTAATCGAATCCATCTTGTATGTTTGCATCTTTGCGATTGTGGTTGTTTATTTTTCCGTCTTTTAATTGCGTTTAATTATATGTTATAATTATTGCAATGGTTTTAAAATTGGAATATTTTGTCGCAACCACTAATGTCGGTAAATTGTAAATGGTTTTACAAATTAATTTGATAAGCTATCAAACTAATACCGATTCAATAGATTGTAAATGTTTTTACAAATAAATTTTATAAGTTATCAAATAATGAGTTTTAATAAATTAATTGGTACCCACTCAAAATAGTTTTAAAATTGATTAAAACGTAAAATTGGAATGAAGTCGGTAAAACCCTTTATAATTAAAATGTGAGTTTTTCACCACCCATTTAAAACGGTTATCGAGCGCATAACTAACCAATTTCGGGTTAGCATTGGCGAATTCAGGATCGGAAAAGTATGTGGTGAGATAAAGAGCCGACTCACGAGATCATTGCACGTTGTGTATTGCCCGCCTGTAATGATAGTCGTGACCCGGACGACCAATTTTAAGTTGTTACTCAAAATAGAAATTGTGACGTTTTAGTATGGTTAAGCTCACTTGAGGTAATTGTACATTGGGTATTGCCCGTCTACAAATGATCTCAAGGTGAAGAAGTTAGATTAAACATGTCTTTAATTTTTCTTAAAGAATCTCACGAAGGATCTAAGAGTTGTGATGATCATAATAGGAAGTTGCC
This sequence comes from Silybum marianum, assembly GCA_036898165.1. Lineage (NCBI taxonomy): Eukaryota > Viridiplantae > Streptophyta > Magnoliopsida > Asterales > Asteraceae > Silybum > Silybum marianum. Next base: position 3,057,904 of record CM072535.1, on the reverse strand, counting down.
TACCTAAATAATTAGTTTTCACTATTTGCGTATTGCCCAATCGTGAAAATTAATGAAATATGGATCTTATCTAAATTTTTTGAATCTTAAGGGTTATTCAAAATTTTAAACAAATACTAACATCGAACTTTAATTTCTGTAGATGTCGCTAATCAAGAAAACACAAACTCGAACCTATCTCAGTTCACTTTCCGGTCCATTTTGGACAAAGAAAAACTAAACGGACAAAACTTCCTAGAATGGTTCCGCTTGCTAAGGGTTGTCCTTAGGAATGAAGAGAAGTTCTATGTTCTCGAAACCCCCCTCCAAACCCCCCCCCCCCAGCTAGGAATGCTTCTGAGAGTGTCCGGGCAGCTTATGATAAGCATCTAAGAGACTCTCTGAGTGTGTCCTGCCTGATGCTAGCCTCGATGACTCCTGAACTCTTGAAGGAGCATGAGGAGATGACAGCCTCGGAAATGATCAACGCTCTGAAAACCATGTTTGGTCAACAGGCCAGACAAGAAAGCTTTGATACTGTGCGATCATTACATTCCTGTATGATGCAAGAGGGGACATCGGTCAGTGCCCACGTCCTGAGGATGAAGGGGCACATTGACAGGTTGGCTCGACTGGGATACCCACTTGGTCAAGAGTTAGGATTCGATTTGGTCCTCAACTCTCTAACCAAATCATATGATAGCTTTGTGCTCAACTATCACATGAATGACTTGGATGAAACACTCACTGAACTGCATGGCATGCTTAAAACTGTTGAGAGAGGGATTAACTCCAAGCTGGAGAAAACCAAGTCTGTCTTGATGATCAAGGCAAAAGGAAGGGTAACCAAAGGAAAGTGGTGACTGGTAGAGGAAAGGCAAAGGCTGGAAGTTCCAACAAAAGCAAGAAGAATGAAGGGAAGATCCCTGCCAATGCAGTTTGCTTTGAGTGCTCTGAAAAGGGGCATTGGAAGAGAAACTGTCCGGTTCTAATTGCAAAGGCAAAGAAGGAGAAAGTTATGGTAGTCGGACCTACAGGTATGTTTACTATCGATCTATTCACTTCTGATTATGATTCCTGGGTATTGGATACCGGATGTGGAGCTCACATACTTACTTCTCCACAGGACTAAGAAGTGAAGGCAACTGCGACCAGGCCAGTTGGAGCTCAATATGGGCAATGGGGTAAGAGTTGATGTTGTGTCTCAAGGTAAATATGATATGACCCTTCCAAAAGGTCTAGTCTTGAAACTAAATGATTGTCTTTACATTCCTAGTATCGTTAGAAACATTGTTTCAGTTGCACGTTTGAGACAAGATGGATTTATGTTTAAATTTCTTGATGATAGATCTATTTATGCATGTTTGCATGGTATATTATATTTTATTGCCAGACCAGTTAATGACAATTATGAAATAGATATTCATGGTAATCTCAATTCTAAATCGATATATAATGTGAATGCTAAAAGACTTAAGCAAGAATTAAGTCAAACATATTTGTGGCACTGTCGTCTTGGCCATATAAACAAGAAGTGCATTGCCAAGCTCCAAGTGGACGGGATCTTGGAATCAACGGATGATTCTTTTGATAACTGCGAATCATGTTTATTAGGGAAGATGACTAAGACTGAAAACCGGAAAGGGCAAATGAGTTGTTGGGAGTGATACATACTGATGTGTGTGGGCCCTTCAACCCAGCCACAAGAAATGGTTGCTACTACTTCATTACATTTACTGATGATTACAGTAGATATGGATATGTTTATCTAATAAAGCACAAGTCTGAAAACTTCAAAGAGTTTCAGAATGAAGTAAAGAACCAACTAGGCAAGAAGATAAAAGCTCTTCAATCTGATCGAGGTGGTGAATATCTGAGCCATGAATTCACTGAGCATCTTAGCAAGTGTGAGATAGTATCCCAACTTACTCCACCAAGAACACCACGGCATAATGGTGTGTCCGAAAGGAGGAACCGTACCTTGTTAGATATGGTTAGGTCTATGATTAGTCATACCAAGTTGCCAATGAGTTTTTAAGGATATGCTTTGGAAGCAGCTGCCAAAATACTGAACGATGTACCAACCAAGAAGGTCGACAAGACTCCATATGAGATGTGGACTAGGAAGATCCCAAATCTATCTTACATGAGAGTTTGGGGCTGCGATGCTTATGTTAAGCGAGAAGCTTCTAGGAAGCTGGAGCCAGATCTGAAAAGTGCATCTTTGTAGGATAACCTCGGAGACTATCGGGTATTATTCCTATAACCCCAGTGAGAACAAGGTGTTCATTTCATGCAAGGAAAAATTCCTAGAAAATGATTTTCTAACTAAACCAAGCAATGGGGATAGGGTGGAACTTGAGGAAGTTCAGGAAACACCCACAGATGCACAGGTTGACACTAGCGATCAATAAGATGTTGAACCTCAACAAGATGTTGAGGATACCAATGAGAGACAAACGATCCAAAGGTCGGGGAGGATTCGTCAAGAGCCGGATAGATACCTAGGGTTTCTAGTTGGTTGTGACGATACGGTTAATGATGAACCGTCAAACTACCGGCAGGCTATGTCAGGTATAGATTCTGACTAGTGGCATGATGCTATAAAAGCCGAACTTCAATCCATGGCGGACAACTAGGTCTGGGATCTGGTGGATGCACCCAATGGCTACAAAGTCGTAGGGAGCAAATGGGTTTTCAAGAAGAAAACCGACATGGATGGGATCGTGCACACATTTAAGGCTAGGTTGGTAGTGAAGGGTTTCACACAAACTCATGGTGTAGACTATGACGAAACCTTCTCTCCAGTAGGCATGATTAAATCCATTAGGACTTTGCTTGCCATGCTGCATATCATGATTATGAGATACGGCAAATGGATGTCAAAACCGTGTTCTTTAACGGAACACTAAGCGAGGACGTGTACATGGTACAATCAGACGGTTTTGAAGATCCAAAACATCCTAATAGAGTGTGCAGGTTGGTTAGATTCATTTATGGACTAAAGCAAGCGTCTAGAAATTGGAATCTTCGTTTTGACAAGAAAATCAAAGAATTTGGTTTTATCAAAATCGAAGATGAACCTTGTGAATACAAGAAAGCTAGTGGGAGCATTGTTGTCTTTCTAGTTCTGTATGTTGATGACATACTAATCATTGGAAACGACATCCCGACATTAAAAGGTGTAAAAGCCTGTCTACGGAAGTATTTCTCAATGAAAGATCTAGAAGAAGCCGCCTTTATCCTTGGAATAGAGATCTATCGGGATAGATTGAGGCGCTTAATTGGATAAAGTCAGAGTACATATATTGACAAGGTCTTGAAATGCTTCAATATGGAGAGTTCCAAGAAAGGGAACTTGCCAATGGTACACGGGTACAACTGAGCAATTCTCAATGTCCTTCGGGGAAGTAAGATATAGATCGCAATAAGGGTGTTCCCTATGCTTCAGCTATTAGATCTATAATGTACGCCATGATATGTACTCGACCTGACGTATCTTATGCCTTGAGCATGACTAGTAGATACCAGTTGAACCCTGGTTATGCTCATTGGGTAGCATTAAAGAATATCATCAAGTACTTGAGAAGAACTAAAGATATGTTCCTGCTATACGGTGGTGAAGGAGGAGATCTGTGTGTCCGAGGATACTCAGATGCTAGCATCAAAACCGAACGTGACGACTTCAGTTCACAATCGGGTTTTGTGTTTACACTCAATGGTGGTGCTGTGAGTTGGAAGAGCTTCAAGCAAAGCACTATAGCAGACTCGACTACAGAGTCAGAATACCTAGCAGCTTCGAATACCAGGAAGGAGGTCGTGTGGATGAAGAAATTCATAACGGACCTAGGAGTAGTTCCTAGCATAGATGGCCCCGTCGAGATCTATTGTGATAATGAGGGTGCCATAGCACAAGCGAAGGAACCTAGGTCGCACCAACGGTCTAAGCATATTCTGAGGAAATATCACATAATCCGAGAGATGATCAATCGGGAGGATGTGAAACTTTTGCAAAGTTCGTTCGGAAGAAAATCCGGCAGATCCATTAACCAAACCTATGAGTCAGAGTAAGCATGATGGCCACACTAGCTCAATAGGTTTGAGGTTTTTAAGTGTTTGAAATGATCTGTAAATTTAGTATGACTTTTTGGAACATCAAGCAATGAAATTCTATCTGTTTTGGCATACTGGGTATGAGTGATTACATTAATCTCGTTGTGTTCTATATTAACATGTTTAAATCCGAAACTATATGATATAGTTTGAAATTATACATGGTCACCTATCACTGGGGGACTGGTGATGATCTAAGATCATAGTGAAGTTTGGTGAAGGTCAAGTTGGGCCAGCATGTTGCGACCAAAGTCACTTGTGCTTGTAGGTTCAAGTGTTGGAAGACCTGTTTTCAAGATCACTTCATAGATCGGCGTCATAAAGTGAGTCTTGAAGATGATAGTTATTTATTTATCCTTTGACCTGAGATGTATGTTGGGACCTCGAGCATAAGGAGTGTTGTACCCTGATATATGTCTAAATGTCACCTTTCACCGGGTGATTATAAGGGCTATGTTGAGTGCAATACGATCTATGTAAGAGTCATATACATGCAATATAGACTTTGCTCCTCTCAAGATTAGAGAGAAATTCCTGGGGCCGTCGATGATATTAAATGAGAGATGTATAGCCGTACACAAGTAGATTGATTGAATCAATAGTACTTATTCTCTTAAAATGTCGGGATCGAGAAACATAATAATTGAACAACTAAGGATGAGCCAGATCTATGCCTTGAGTTCAACTGAGATATCGTGAAGCAAATGGATAAGGAATACACTTATCATCACAATGACTGTTGTCAATAGAACCTGAAGCTGAAGAGCGTTCGTTCATTTGACTTTGGGGGCGGTGGCGCGTTGCTAGACATATAACCACTGTTTGTGTTTTATGTGGCGTGTGCAAGTGGGAGACTGTAGGATCTTATGTGCCCACGTCATATGAAAACACTGCTAACGTCAGATGAACCTAGAGGGTCACACGTATATAAGAGTGTGTAGATCATGAATTAACGAAGTTGGTTATAACCCGACAAAGTTACAAGTTGTAAAGTGTGGAATTATTATTCTAGTAGAATAATAAAGTGTGTGAAATATAATTATGTTAATTGTATAATTTAATTATTAAGTTCATAATTAAATTGGAATAATTATTATGTTAATAATTATAATTAAAAGTCCAACGGGCCTAAGGATAATGTTTTATCTAAAGCCCAAAGGGTTAAGTAAAGCTTACTTGATCCCAATTAGTTAATTAATTATTAAGTTAATAATTAATTGATTAATTATTAACTTAATAATTAATTAATTAATTAAGATATGGAAACTTTTAATTAAGTCAATAAAGCCTTGCGGGCTTAAATGAGCTCGGGCCAAGAATGGAGAAGAAAGTATTTAAAGGCATGTTACTTCATTTAAGACATAACACAATTGAGAAACCTGAAAACTTTCTCTCCTCCCTCTCCTCTCTTGAAATCGGCGCACACACAAACCACAAGAAGAAATCGTTTTTCTTTTATGTTCTTCGGGTTTTGGGCTAGCAACCATTCGTGATTGCAATCACATTCGCGTGGATACTGCTAGAGGGGGTATATCTTGATCTCTAACGCTTGATCCTAATCAACCAATCCAAACCATTGAGGTATTGTTCTAAACTCTCTGTGGTTGTGTTTAATCCTTAAAGTTGTTAGTAACTGATCCGGGCTATCTAGGGTTTTACGGTTATTGTTTTTCTTTTGCATGTTTATTGTGATCCCGGTCTAAAAACCCTACAATAACCGCATGTGTACCCGCATTTGGGGTTGTTTGTTCTCTATTTGTTCTTCGATCTTTATCGAACCTTTTTTATGCCAATCTTCGGTCTTACTTCGAGTCCGTTTCCTTCGTCTTCAAAGATCGAAATAAAAGTCTTCTTAACTCTCGAAACATCTCTGTATCAATATCGGTCACCAACCAAAACCAAAACAGGAACTCGTACTAAAATACGTTGATGTTGGTCACCAACAATTGTGAACTATTGGGTTATAGATGAACTTGAGGTTAAGAGTTGTGGTTCCATGGAAGTGTTATTTAATATTGACTTGGGATGTGTTGGTAAAACTGAGAAAGTTAGTAGTTGCTTGAAAAGCATTCGTCTGTGAAATGTAGAAACTTTAAGGGAAGTCTGTAGGATAAAAGGTGCAAAGGACATTGGTTTTGCATTCAATCACTTTCAAGCAATTGAGGCATAGAGTTAAGAAATTGTAAGAGGTTTAAAAGTGTATTCACATCAACCACCACCAATTTTGATATTTATGGCACTTACTATCTAACTATTCACAAATCAGTAGATCACAAAGAACAAGTATCCGCTTTTTTCTATCCTTTAAATATCAAACTATCTAAGCAAAATTTGAAAGAAATAATACTTCCCATATCAGTAAATCGAAACTTTTTATTCTTTGTCGCACCATATACATGGAAGCAAGTAGGTTTCTTACATTGTTGAAGTCTAAACCACAATCCACAGGCTACCAAAAAGGGAAAAACCTATACAGACAGGAGAATCAATGAGTTGAACAACATGAAATTAAAAAGACAATACATTGAAGAATAAAAATGGAGTTTAGCTCCCTAATAACTAGTGATGTAGTGAACCGTCATGACTTCAAAGAATTAAGTTTACATCAGTAGAACTGAAACAAAGAAACCTAATCTAAAGACTAAACAATAAACAATAAACAAATAAACCTAACGTAATGTAGTAATGTCCAAATAACATCCTTAAAAGTTTGGAATTTAAAATTTAGAAATTTACCTGAAAAACCAAGAAGTTCAGTGATTCAAGAGGACTTATGAAAAGGCGATCAAAATTCAAGACTCAAAACTCAAAGAGAGGATGAGAGTCTAAGATATAAAGTACATCACCTAAAATGATGTTTATTACTTTTTTTGAAGTAAAAATATCAATCACTTTATCCTAGTTTATATTAGCTAAGTAATGAATTATACTTAGAGATGTTTTTTTTATTTTGTGTACCAAATGGTTGTCATCTAGTAAAAGTATCTAAACAATTCAAGCAATTCAAACAAACAAATATTATTCAACAAAGTAATAATGAAATATACTTAGAATGAAAGTGAGAACACCTGAGATATTAGGGATAGCAAACAGTAGGAAGAATAGTCAATTTAGCCTTTACGGCAGAACCAATAGTTGTCTTAGATTCTTAGGGCAACACCCATTGTCCATGACAATTGACAAGGATGACTCCAGTAGACAGTAATAGATTGGTTTGGGGTAAATGCAAGAAACTAATCGATTTAAAAACCAATCAATTAACTAACGAGAGCTGAGAGCCTTACGTGAGAGGCGAGAAATCATCTGCGATTGAGGTTAATGTTCAATTTCGGTAGCTGAGAGTGAGAGACAAAGCAACGATCGATTCAATGATAGGGCGTGTGTGTTCGTATGTGAGGGTAAGAGACGTGCGCCGTATTTGAGAAACGGTGCTATTTTTTCAGGGTCGGGCCAAGTCCCAACTAAACCTACCTACTAGTTGATATTTTAACGAAGATCCGATGCCCCTTATAGCCTGCTATCCATGACCAAAACCACGATTGCCAAGGGCCAGGGTCGGCCTGCAACTCCTCAACCGTTCTGTGATTTTCATTTGATTATTGCTTTCTCTCCTCTCTCTCTTTCTCTCTCTCTCTCTCTCTATATATATATATATATACATATACATATATAGGTGCAGGTTCAAACAAAAACGCTAACTATTTAAGGAAACAAGAAAAATTCGTTCATGTACAAAATCATACATATTGATCCGGACGACTTAAGCTGCATGGGCAAAGTCGCCCGCTTCCAGTTAATGCAAAATCACATATGATTGTGTACATGTACGACTTTTTTCATCAAATGTAATGATTTAAAATATTGTTTCACATATGTTTACTTTCACATTTTGAAAAAAATTGCTTCATTTTCACATTATGAAACAAATAAAAATGAAACAATATCTTAAATCATAGGATTTGATGAAAAATATATTTTTTATTGCTTTTCATGACTTTGTAAACTTGGGGGAGTTTGTATTTGAAGATGTGTTCATATATATATATATATATATATATATAGAGAGAGAGAGAGAGAGAGAGAGAGATATGAAGGTTCAAATGAGAACTTTATAAATTTAAAGGAATAAAGGAACAACTTATGGATCATATATGATGTGGGTCCCACATAATATTAAATCATTTCTGATTTAATATGATTTAATATTAATCAGAAATGATTTAATATTATGTGGGACCCACATCATATGTGGTCCACAAAGTGTTCCTTTATTATTTTAAAAATGGGTGGTTCTCGTATGATCCATCCCCTATATATATATATAGACTTGGGATCACGTGAGACCAACGTGTTTTCATGACACTCGTGAGACCATATTTTTGCACTTGAAACTTCACAGCAAATCACTGTGACGGTGAAAAAAATCGATGTTTTCGTGAGACCACTTTTTTACACTTGAAACTTCACAGCAAAACACTGTGAATGTAACATTCACAGTGTTTTGGCTGTGAAGGTTCGAATTTTTTTTACCTTCACAGTGATTTGCTATGAAGTTTCAAATGTAAAAATGTGGCCTCACGGATTTTACGAAAATAAGTTGGTCTCACGTGATCCAATATTAGGTAAATATGTTAAGTAACTAAAACTAATTAAATATTTTCTTTATTAAAAAATTAATTAAATTATATTTACTAAAATACCCTTTTAACTTATTTAACTAATAACCTTAAATATCTCAAATTAGTGGTGCACATTGGATCTCAAACTATGTGGTTCCCATTTGATTAGTGGGATATATATACCTGGGATTACGTGAAACCAACTGTTTTCGTGAGACCCGTAAGAAAACATTTTTACACTTGAAACTTCACAGCAAAACATTATGAAACTCAAATAAATCCAAACCTTCACAACAAAAACATTGTAAAGGTTACCTTCACAGTGTTTTGATGTGAAGTTTCAAGTGTAAAAAGTGGTCTCAAGGGTCTCACAAAAACAGTCTGATCTCACGTGATACCAAGTTTATATATATATATATATATATATATAGGGGAGAGATTATATGAGAACCACCCTTTTTTAAAGGAACAAAGGGACATATTGTGGACCACATATAATGTGGGTCCCACATAATATTAAATCATTTCTGATTTAATATGATTTAATATTAAATCAGAAGTGATTTTATATTATATGGGACCCACATCATATATAGTCCACAATGTATCCCTTTGTTCCCTTAAAAATCAAAAATTCTCATTTGAATCTTTCCTTATATATATACATATATATATAACTAGTGATACGTCTTTGCATAGAATACACCATGGCGGACCAATATATATATATATATATATATATAACTTTCTTGGAAGCCTAACTCCACTTTTCATCACGAATCGCTTTATTGCCCATCTTGTGCCACATCCATATCTTTCTCTATAGGGTCCAATCACATTTTCTTGCCCATCTTGTGTCATGTCTATATCTCTCCCTCTCTCCATATCTATATTTATATCTATTTCTCATTCTCCCACAACTCCACTTTTATAACGTTAAAGGGACCAAGCAAAGCCCCATGACTGCCTCTGATTTCATTCATAAACAACCAAAAGAAATAAAGGGAATAATACCTAACAAAGTACGGAAGTCCGTCGGTGAGTTTTATTTTATTTTTAAAATAATTTAAAGATACGAATTTTCTGTACAATAAACCTGCCTTAATTGGAAAATATCATACGAAATTAAAGCATAATCTGTTTTTACAAAATAATCTCAAAAATACCATACACATTTAATATGGCATACAACTCCAAGAACGAGGGAGGGGGAGAGTTTCCACCGTGGAACTGTCTCGTGAATGCAGAAAATCGATCGATTAGTTTTTTCAGCGGAGCTAGCTCGTCTACTGTCCCCTTCTATTGTTGCTCCAAAGGTGCCCTTCTTGATTGTTCCTCTTGTAGCCGCTCTTCTTAGTTTGCCAGCTTCTCTATTACCGTATCTACCTAAAATTATTCAACATTTTGATAAATAGTTAACAATACGCATAAAGGATTAATGAACAATATGCATGTATATAGATATGAAACATACCTCCCCTTGATTACCGTATGAGTCGTTGCTGCAACTGTCGTCAAGATCACTACGATTACAATTCCTCGATGAAAGTGCCAGTGACGTAATCGTCGAACTCGTTTACAAGGGTTGCCACACCCGTAGAGATACTACTGCCACACATATACTATTTCCCTTGCTAGAGCCTCTACCCTTATTGTTGGATCCCATCTGAAAAAAGAAATTGGTTTGACTATTTCAAAGTCAAACCTTAAGTGTAAATGCATAAATATACAACAATCCATCATCATGTGTCTCTTTAAAGAAATTTAGAGAATATTTGGATAACTTTAAAACCATAAGTGTACAAACACAAAGATCTAATTCAATAATATACATACACAAAGATATTACCATTGTGAATTATTGTCTATGTAACTAAGGCACGTTAATCATTAGACGAATTATCAGATAACATAGGTTCATTTTCGTTATCTGAATCATCATCTTTGTCTTCATATTCTTCTTGCTTGTCAATAACCTCATTATTCGGATACATAATGATGATCATGAATGATAAGTTGAGACTATGGTGATCTCCCTGGTGACAAGATGGGCGGAATGAAGGTCCTTATATTTAATCTTGTGAAAGCTATATGAGGTGTTGGAGAAAAGAGGAGATATGGGAGGGATCATACGAGAACACCCCTCTTTAAAGAGTCCACCATTGAATCAGATATGATTTTATATTGTGTGGAATCTACATCATATGTGGTTCTAAGGGTGTTCCTTTGTTCCTTTAAAAATGCAAAGTTCTCATTTGAACCTCCCCCCCCCCTCTCTCTCTCTCTCTATATATATATATATATATAGAGAGAGAGAGAGAGGAAAATTCAAATGTGAATTTTTGATTTCTAAAGAAACAAAGGGACACTTGTAGACCACATATGATGTGGGTCTCATATAATATTAAATCATTTCTGATTTAATATTTCAGAAATGATTTAATATTATGTGGGACCCATATCATATGTGGTCCATAAATTGTTCCTTTGTTTCTTTAGAGAGGGGTGGTTCTTGTATGATTCCTCTCATATATATATATATATATAAGGGAGAGATCATACAATAACACCACCTTTTTAAAGAAACAAAGAAACACCTTGTGGACCACATATGATGTGGGTCTCATACATAAAAATATCATATATGATTCAATGGGGTCCACCATTAAGTCAGATATGATTTTTTAATATGTGGGACCCACATCATATGTGGTCCACAAGGTGCTCTTTTAAATTTACAAAGTTCTCATTTGAACCATCCACTTTCGCTCATCCCTTAAAATTATTAATCAATGGTCCATAATTATAGATATTAAATATGACAATATTACCTAAATTGAAGAAAGATAATTTAATTAAATAATATGTAAAGGGTATCCTTGTAATTTAGCATTGTATGTGTGGGCCTTATCTAAATAAGGCGGGTTCCTATGTTACCGAAAATAGTTAAAAGAAATATTTTAACCATATCAATTCAAATCAAATGAAAAAGCATCGCTGCAACTCAAATACCACTTTCGTTCCAATTTTCGTACCAGATCATTTTTTGTATCACACATATTCATAAATTTGTATGACACATATTCATAACACTACTACAGAATCCGGCATTTTCGACGGATTTTTCCGACGGACGATTTCCGTCGGAAATTTCCGACGGATTTCCGACGGATTTCCGACGGAAATGATTAAAAAAATTAAAATAAAATAAAAATCCGTCGGAAACGGTTCCGACGACTTTCCGTCGGAAATTTCGGAAATCTGTCGGAAATCTGTGCTTTCCGTCGTAAATTTCTGATGGATTTTCCGACGGTTTTTATTTCCTATTTTTTATATTTTTTAATTAATTAAATCCGTCGGAAATGCGTAAATCCGTCGGAAAGTCTGGGTATATATACAAACCCTAGCCGTCACTTTTCAGATTGTCGACTGCAGAGAGGAAACCGGTGATTTCCGGCGATCCTACGATTTCCGGCGAACACACCGGCTTCACCACCGTTGCTACATACCACCGCTGTCACCACTGTTGCCACCACCGTCGCCACCACCATGTCACCAACGCCGCCACCACCGTGCCACCACAGTCCCCACCACCGTACACCACCGTCCCCACCACCCCACCACCGGCGACAGAAAATTCGGCGACCCTCCGGCAACAGCTGGTTCCCTCCGGCGACAGAAACTCCGGCGACCCTCCGGCAACAGAAACCTCCGACGGCTTTCCGACGGAAACCCCCATCTGAAAAAACCTCCGACAAAAATCGAGGTACAAAAAAATGCAAATTAATTGTGTGTTTTATATACATAAAAAATGAGTATGTTTTATAATGTGTATGTTTTATATACATAAAAAATACAAATTAATTGTATGTTTTATAATGTGTACAAAAAAATTGCAAATTAATTGTATGTTTTCCGACGGAAACCTTGGTATGAATTATGTGTATGTTTTATACGTATGTTTTAATATGTATGGGTTAGTAATATGATGGATTAATATATGATGTGTTAATATTGATGTTTTAGTATCTATGTATGGATTAATGTGACATTATATGTATGGATTAATATGTTCAAGTTTATCAATGTTAGATAGTCGGGTTGCCATTTGTTGGGCAAATATTAGGCTTGATTAATTTGTATGAAGTAGTATAATTTATATGATGTATTATTAATATAAATGTTTTAGTATCTATGTATGGATTAATGTGTTGTTATATGTATGGATAAATATGTTCAAGTTTATCAATGTTAGTCGGGTTGCCGTTAATTTGTTGGGCAAACGTTAGGCTCGATTTAATATATTATATATGTATATGTTCAAGTTTATCAAAGTTTATATTGTGTGTTCAAGTTTATCAAAGTTTATATTGTGTGTTCAAGTTTATCAAAGTTTTAAGTTATATTTAGTTTTCAAGTTTATCAAATTTAGATAGTTGCCATCTCTTGGGCAAACAATAGGCTTGATTTAATAAGGAAATATCCATTTTATAGTCGTTATGATGGCGAAATTTTTTAAAACCCGTTACACTTAGGATTTTAAAGTCATTCAAAACTCACTTCTTTGATTTAAAACCCATGGTTTGACTTTCAACTAGTCAAATCATTACACTTAGGATTTTAAAGTCATTCAAAACTCAATTATTTGATTTAAAACCCATGGTTTGACTTTCAACTAGTCAAACCATTACACTTAGGGTTTTATAGTTATTCAAAACTCACTTCTTTGATTTAAAATCCATGGTTTGACTTTTAACTAGTAAAACCATTACACTTAGGGTTTTAAAAGTCATTCAAAACTCACTTCTTTGATTTAAAACCCATGGTTTGACTTTCAAGTTTCAACTAGTCAAACCATTACACTTAGTGTTTTAAAGTCATTCAAAACTCACTTCTTTGATTTAAAACCCATGGTTTGACTTTCAACTAGTCAAACCATTACACTTAGGGTTTTAAAGTCATTCAAAACTCACTTCTTTGATTTAAAACCCATGGTTTGACTTTCAACTAGTCAAACCATTACACTTAGGGGGCGTTTGGTTCGCCGGAATGGAATGGAATCTGGTGGAATTGGAATCTGAATTCCTTTGACCAGATTCCAATTCCATTGTTTGGTTCGTTATTTTCAAGAATCGGAATTCGGTAGATTCCCAAGAATTCCAAAATGAGGCAAGATTAAATTCCTTACCTTACCCCTAGGAATTCCTTGGAATTGAATTGCTATTTTTGTTAATACCTAAAATACCCTTATCTAAAAAACAACTAAGCCCTAGCCAACACCCCTTTTCACTTCGTTCTCTTTTCCTGTCAATGTATCTGCTTTGTTTCTCTTTTCCTCTCATCAGTTCAGTTGAACGTATCTGCTGGTGGCTGCTGCAACACTGATCTGCTGCTTCTCCGACCACCGCTACTACTTCTCTCGATCTGGTCTTCTACTTCTCAGGTATGCTTCTCTTGCTGCTTCTCGATCAATTTATTCTTGATATGCTTCTCTTGCTGCTTCTCGATCTGTGTATTGTTGATGCTTCTCGATATGCTTATCTTGTTGCTTCTCTCTTTCTGCTTCTCGATCTGTGTATTGTTGCTCTGGCACGAAGAAAACAACCCGGTAGGTCGATCTGTGTATTGTTGCTCGATCTGTGAGTTTTTGCAATATAACAAACAGATTAGCTACAAACAGGCTTTTGGGGCTGTTTGGTTTTTGCTACAAACAGGCTTTTGAGTTTTTGCAATATAACAAACAGATTTGTTCGATCTGTTGCTCTGGCTTAGGGGCTGTTTGGTTGGTTTTTCATTAAGTCCTGTATAGATTGAAAAGGTTTTTGTTTGGAAGAGTTTTTTATAGATGGAATAAACGTGTTTTTTAATTGGAATAAAGGTTGTCTGTGTGGACTAATTAGTCCCATTAAGCTCATTAAGCTGCTAACAAACGGGCCCTTATACATGTATATATATATATATATATCAATGGGACTACCAAATAAGCTATTAGTCCCATTTCTGTTTGATTGGTTTTTCATTAAGTCCTGTATAGATAAAGTTTTCTGTGTGGACTAATCTGTCTGTATAGATTGAAAAGGTTTTTGTTTGGAAGAGTTTTTTATAGATGGAATAAACGTGTTTTTTAATTGGAATAAAAGTTGTCTGTGTGGACTAATTAGTCCCATTAAGCTCATTAAGCTGCTAACAAACGGGCCCTTATACATGTGTATATATATATATATCAATGGGACTACCAAATAAGCTATTAGTCCCATTTTCTGTTTGATTGGTTTTTCATTAAGTCTGTATAGATAAAGTTTTCTGTGTGGACTAATCTGTCTGTATAGATTGAAAAGGTTTTTGTTTGGAAGAGTTTTTTATAGATGGAATAAACGTGTTTTTTAATTGGAATAAAGGTTGTCTGTGTGGACTAATTAGTCCCATTAAGCTCATTAAGCTGCTAACAAACGGGCCCTTATACATGTATATATATATATATATATATATATATATATATCAATGGGACTACCAAATAAGCTATTAGTCCCATTTTCTATTTGATTGGTTTTTCATTAAGTCCTGTATAGATAAAGTTTTCTGTGTGGACTAATCTGTCTGTATAGATTGAAAAGGTTTTTGTTTGGAAGAGTTTTTTATAGATGGAATAAACGTGTTTTTTAATTGGAATAAAGGTTGTCTGTGTGGACTAATTAGTCCCATTAAGCTCATTAAGCTGCTAACAAACGGGCCCTTATACATGTATATATATATATATATATATATCAATGGGACTACCAAATAAGCTATTAGTCCCATTTTCTGTTTGATTGGTTTTTCATTAAGTCCTGTATAGATAAAGTTTTCTGTGTGGACTAATGCATTCGTATAGATTGAAAAGGTTTTTGTTTGGAAGAGTTTTTTATAAATGGAATAAACGTGTTTTTTAATTGGAATAAAAGTTGTCTGTGTGGACTAATTAGTCCCATTAAGCTCATTAAGCTGCTAACAAACGGGCCCTTATACATGTATATATATATATATATATATCAATGGGACTACCAAATAAGCTATTAGTCCCATTTTCTGTTTGATTGGTTTTTCATTAAGTCCTGTATAGATAAAGTTTTCTGTGTGGACTAATCTGTCTGTATAGATTGAAAAGGTTTTTGTTTGGAAGAGTTTTTTATAGATGGAATAAACGTGTTTTTTAATTGGAATAAAGGTTGTCTGTGTGGACTAATTAGTCCCATTAAGCTCATTAAGCTGCTAACAAACGGGCCCTTATACATGTATATATATATATATATATCAATGGGACTACCAAATAAGCTATTAGTCCCATTTTCTATTTGATTGGTTTTTCATTAAGTCCTGTATAGATAAAGTTTTCTGTGTGGACTAATCTGTCTGTATAGATTGAAAAGGTTTTTGTTTGGAAGAGTTTTTTATAGATGGAATAAACGTGTTTTTTAATTGGAATAAAAGTTGTCTGTGTGGACTAATTAGTCCCATTAAGCTCATTAAGCTGCTAACAAACGGGCCCTTATACATGTATATATATATATATCAATGGGACTACCAAATAAGCTATTAGTCCCATTTTCTGTTTGGTTGGTTTTTCATTAAGTCCTGTATAGATAAAGTTGTCTGTGTGGACTAATTTGTATCATTAAGCCACTACTGAATACGTCACTTTCTGTATCATTAAGCCACTACTAAACTACAAGTTATCGACTAAAAAATAAAGTTATGTTAGAAAAGTGACTAAAAATATCTGTAAGCCTTTTGTGTTAGCATTGACCAAAAAATAAATTTATGTTTAGAAAATGGTTAAAAAAATGAAACTTAACTATCATTTTTTGACATTTTGCTAACCTGGGGAAATTGCAAGCTTGGATTTTATATGTGGTATATATAATAACTTGTATTTTATATAATATTAATAAACATAATTTGATTACTGAATACGTTCAACTATACATGACTGTTTGGCAGTGGCTTAATGCTAACTGAATAAGTTGTGAGTTTCATTAAACTCATTAAGCCACTAACAAACTAGATTTACAATTGTTTCTAAACTAGACTTGGTAATAACAATTTATTTTTTATGCGGTTTCTAAACAGAAAATGGCCCGACTTAGCCTCACGACACGCAAACGTATGATTATGAGATTCTTTATGGACGAAGCTATGAGTGCAATTACTTGGTTTTTCATTACAGTTTGTTGTTTAGTAGCCAAACATAGAAGGGATAGACCACGTATTCAATATTCCATGTCAAGTGTGGATCGATCCGCAATATTGCATAGGTACGCCTACGATAGTGATACCATGTGCATATCCCAACTTAGGATGGATAGAAGGTGTTTCAAAAAGTTATGTGATATGCTTGAAAGATTAGGAGGATTACGAGCAACTAGACATATGAGTATTGATGAACAAGTTGCCATTTTTCTTCACATGGTTGCTCATAATGTTAAGAATAGGGTTGTCACATGTCGTTTTCATCGTTCGGGAGAAACAATTAGTAGACTTTTTACTCGAGTTTGCAATGCCGTTAATAGATTGCATCCACATTTACTTAAGAAACCCGAACCTGTTCTTGAGGACTCCACTGATCGAAGATGGAAATGGTTCAAGGTAAATATAGTCCATACTTTTTTGGTATTCACATAGCACATTACATACGTGTAATAATCTATTTTTGTTTTTTTGGTTTTAGAATTGTCTAGGTGCTTTAGATGGAACATACATAAAGTGCCTAGTGCCACTTGAAGACAAGCCTAGATACAGAACACGAAAGAATGAAATTGCCACAAATGTGTTAGGAGTGTGTTCACAAGATATGCAGTTTATCTATGTGTTGGCAGGATGGGAGGGGTCAGCAGCTGATAGTAGAGTCCTTCGGGATGCTCTTCTTAGGCCCCATGGGTTAAAGGTTCCAAGGTCGTATTATTACTTAGTAGATGGTGGGTATACAAATGGAGAGGGTTTTCTTGCCCCTTATAGAGGTCAAAGGTATCACTTAAATGAGTGGCGTAATGGGCACCAACCAGCTACACCAAAAGAATTTTTCAACATGAAACATTCTTCTGCAAGAAATGTTATAGAACGATGCTTCGGTATTCTAAAGGCAAGGTGGGGAATTTTAAAAGATAATTCGTACTACCCTGTTGAACTGAAAGTTAAGGTCATAATGGCATGTTGTCTTCTTCATAATTTTATAAGACAAGAAATGCCAATTGATCCTTTTGAAAACATACCTTGCTCGAATGAAACCGAAGGCACTAATCACCAAGATGAGGATAATATCATTTCCGTAGATGGTTCCACCGAGTGGACAGAATTTAGAAATAATTTGGCCGAAAGTATGTTTAATGATTGGAATGCTTCAATTTGATTTTTATGGTTTGTAATCGTACAATTTGATTTTTATGGTTTGTAATCGTACAATTTGAGGCAATGGTTTGTAATCGTACAATTTGATTTTTATGGTTTGTATTCGTACAATTTGATTTTTATTGTTTTTATTCGTACAATTTGATTTTTATGGCTTGTAATAGTTATTAATTTTAGAGTGTTATTTAATGATCTTTAATATTAGGTATGTCGGAAAGAATTCGTAATTACCGAAATTGGACAAAAATTGAAGACACCAAACTTGTTGAGGCAATGGTGGATGCGGTAAATAGTGGATTATATAAAGCCGATAACGGTTTTAAAATCGGATTTGTTACGAATTTGGAACAAGCATTGAACGTGTCACTTCCTGATAGTAAAATATTAGCTAAACCACACATCGAGTCAAGACTGAAGACCTTGAAGAGGGACTGGCAAACTGTCTATGATATGCTACATGGTAATAACACAAGTGGTTTTGGGTACGACAGTTCTAACAAGTGTGTGACTGCCGAGGAGTCGGTTTGGGAGGCCTACTTACAGGTACATATAACTATGTTTTACATATATTATCATGTTAAGAATTGAATTTTCAAGGTTTTTATGTCTTTTGCAAATTTAGTCACACAAAAAGGCTTCAAAATGGAAAAACAAGCCGTTTCCTTACTATGAAGACTTGTGTTACGTATATGGAAAGGACCGTGCTCACGGAAATCAAGCAAGAGACTTTGAAGGCTTAGAAGAACATGTTGACATGGAAGTTAGCCAGATCCATAGTGAAGAACAAGAATCTGATGAAAACAATCCGACTATAGATAGTCGAATGCCAAGTCAAGAATGTTCATCTCAAGGTAGTAGGAAGCGCAAGGGTCGAGGTGATCCTCTTGTGGATGCAATAAATAATGCCGCTGTCATTCTTGGAGATAGACTTGGAAAAGCATCAGAGAAGTTAGGGGACATGTTGGTGAAAGTTGAGATGGAGTTGCATGAAAAGACTTCTATGGTTGGTTCTGAACTTGCAAAAATGAATCTTACTTCAATGGAAAAGTTTACAGCTCTGAGGAAAATAACACGTGAACCTCAATCCGTGTTAAATTTTTGGAACTATGAAGGGGAAGATCGAGAAGAGTTTGTGAGGTATCTTTTGCAAGAATGATTGTGTTTGATTGTTTAGTATTTTGTTGTCGTATGTGGATTGTTTAATGATGGTTTAGTATTTTGTTGTCGTATGTGGATTGTTTAATTATGGTTTAGAATTTTGTTGTCATATGTGTATCTTTTGCAAGAATGTTTGATGGATCTTGGAACAATTGTAATGAATGTTTGATGGATTGTAGTATTAAATAGCTTAAAAAGTTGTTGTTTTTGCAGTTTTGTTACTCATTTTATGCAGCTTTGTTACTGGTTTTATGCAGAATTTTATGGAAGTATATTTTATTAAAGTATTTTTTAGTGTTTAAAAAATTGAAATAAATAATAATTATTTTATTAAAGTAATTTTAGTTTTAAATTTTTTTTTAATAAAAAGGGTATTTTAGTCATTTACCAGAATTTCATTCCAATTCCAAGGTTACATTCTGTGAACCAAACAGACAGATTCCAATTCCTTCAACAGATTCCATTCCAATTCTGCCAACCAAACAGGTGGTCAAACCTGACAACATTCCAATTCCAATTCCTTTAAAGTCAAATTCCTTTGACAGATTCCATTCCAGCCAATTCCATTCTGCGAACCAAACGCCCCCTTAGGGTTTTAAAGTCATTCAAAACTAGTCAAACATTACACCACCTCTACTTTGTTTATGTCGGCTAACTACTTCGTTATTTGTTGTAGTTATTGAATATGCCGACAGATAGAGGATGGATGTATATGAGGATGGACGCTAAAGGGTTTCTTAGAAGGGAGTACGCCATCTTAATGGACGGTTTTTTGGACGTTGCCTTTGCCAATGAAAGCACTGTTGAAAGGAAAAGAACTCCTAATGGTATAGTGCTTCGTATTCGATGCCCTTGTTTAAAGTGTCGTAATATACCCCATAAAGAAAGAGATGCGGTTAGAGTCGACCTAATGCAACATGGTTTCATGAATAATTATACCAAATGGTGGGTTCGTGGTGAAAAACATCAATATGTATCTGATTATCAACACGTTGGTCAATCCTCTACTCCGACAGTGGTGGACGATCACATGGAAGTGGTGGACGATCCTAACCAAGGGTATGCGGAAATGGTGAACGATCACATGGAACACGATGCCATGACATGGGAAGAACAAACTCCTAATCCGAATGCCAAGAAATTTTATGACATGTTAAAAGATGTTGACGAGCCTTTATGGAATGTAGAAGCGCCAACAACAAGTAAACAATCAAAATTAGGTGTTGCCACGAGATTGTTGAATATTAAGGCGGAGTGTAATATGCCCGATGCGACATTTAACCGAATCGCGTCCTTTATGAAAGATATTCTACCAAAGGGTAATAAGATGCCCTCTAACATTTATGATACGAAGACGAGTTTGAGCGGCCTTTCTCAAAAAAAAAGGAAAGGATCCATGCTTGCAAAAACCATTGCATGTTATTTTACAAGGATGAATCTATGTTGACCCATTGTAGAGTATGCAATGAAAGTCGTTACAAGACTATTGGACAAGGCAAGGTCCCACACATGGTGTTGACGTACATGCCTATTATTCCTAGACTTCAAGAACTGTATATGTCAGAAAAGACGTCAAAAGAGATGACTTGGCATTACGATCATCAGACGGAACCGGGGACGATGGTACATCCAAGTGATGGTGAGGCTTGGAAGCATTTCGACAGGAAGGATCAGGACTTCGCTTCTGAGATCCGTAATGTGAGTCTTGGCTTATGTACCGACGGATTCAACCCGAATAATTCGAATTCGAATCCCTATTCAACATGGCCCGTGTTTGTTACTGTCTACAACTTATCATCATGGATGGCCTTGAAACCACAATATGTTAGACTTGCATTGGTCATTCCTGGTAGAAAAAGCCCCAGTCAAAATTTAGATGTGTTTCTTAGGCCGCTAATAGACGATCTAAAGATGTTGTATACGGTGGGAGTTTTTACATATGATGTTTATCGTACGAATAACTTCGATATGAGGGCTATACTACTATGGACCATCAGTGACTTCCCAGCCTATGCAATGTTGTCTGGTTGGAGCACGCACGGTAAGTTAGCATGCCCGTGTTGTATGGGCACAGTGGATTCATTACAGTTGAAAAATGGAGGGAAACCATGTTGGTTTGATTGTCATCGGAGATGGTTACCTACAACACATCTCTTCCGCCATAATCAACAAAAATTTACCAAAGGTAAGAAAGTACCAGGGTCAATCGGTCCACCACCCGATTTAACAGGTGAACAAATCTATGAGCAGGTCCGTCACTATTCAACTGTTTACTAGGGTTCCCCGTTCCGATCGAAAAACAGAAAAATTAGCGGGTTCGGTACTACTCATAATTGGGTAAAGAAAAGCATCTGTTGGGAGTTGCCATATTGGAAGATGTTGCTAATCCGGCACAACCTGGATGTCATGCATATCGAGAAGAACGTATTTGAGAATCTCTTTAATACCGTCATGGACACGTCGAAAACAAAATACAATGTAAAGGCAAGGAGGGATGTAGATTTGTATTGCGATCGACAGAACTTACACATTCGTAAGGAGGGCAATAAGGTAGTGAAACCGAAGTCGTCGTACAGTTTGAGCAAACAATAGTTAAAACAAGTGTATGAATGGTTGAAGAAGTTGAAGTTCCCGGACGGTTATACTTCGAATATAGGGGGGGTGCGAAAACCTTGAAGACTACAGCTTTTATAGCTTCAAGAGTCATGATTGTCATGTGCTTATGCAACGATTGCTACCTATTGCCTTACGAGGGAAGATACCGACTCCGATATGGGATGCGATAACGGAGTTGTGCACATTCTTTCATGTAATATGCTCAAGGGTGCTACACACAGAAGACTTGATTACTTTGCAAAAAAATATTGTTCAAACTATTTGCAACTTGGAAAAAGTCTTCCCGCCCGGTTGGTTTGATTCTATGGAACACCTAGTTATACATTTGACACCTGAATCCATAAATGGTGGCCCGGTCCAATATAGGTGGATGTATCTTTATGAGAGGTAAATGAACATTCTCTCAACTTGACATTCGTTTATGTTCATCTCTCGTTTCTTTTCTAACACATACAATATTGTGTTTATGTTTAGGACGCTTGGGTCATCGAAGAGAAACGTTAGGAACAAAGCAAAAGTGGAGGGGTCTATCGTTGAGTCCTATCTATTCAATGAACTCTCGAACTATTGCTCGTTGTATTTTCATCCAAACATACAAAGTCGACATAATCGCGAGTCAAGGAATTTTGCCCCAGATATTCCTAGTTCTTCAGGAACAGACGATCGTCTAAGCATATTCAAGTTTCATTCTTGTAGATTATTCGAGAAAGGTGGGAAACAGGTAATTCTGAATGATGTCGAGCTTCACAAGATCCACACTTATGTGTTGTTGAATTGTGAAGAAGTTCAACCTTCTCTGAAGATCTTTGAAGAAGAACTAGAGCTAATGCAACCTCTACTTGACGCTTGTGCCCGGGCACAAGTTGGGGAATCAAAGTTTTCTTCTTGGTTCCTAAACCATGTGAGTATATATACCAACATATTAAATTTACACGTGAATTTACCAATAAATGTGTTTAATTTCCTATGTTGTTTTATAGGTCATGGGGGATTCATGTGAATCAAATGAACAACTGCAACATCTAGCACACCGACCATCCCAATATGCACAGTCATATAAAGGATATTTCGTCAATGGTTACAAGTTTCATACGGTAACCCATGCTGCTGGTCGGATCACACATAACAGCGGTGTATATGTGAGGGGTACTAATTACGACGACTCCGGGTTAGAGGGGAACTATTACGGATTGTTGGAGGACGTGTTAGAGGTTGATTTTTTCAGGCATAACGTTGTGGTGTTGTTCAAATGTACATGATTTGATACTCCTGGTGGAGTTAGAGTTGACCGTAAACATGGGTTGGTCGATATTAAACACAAATCCAGATTAAGATCCGATGACCCTTTCGTCCTAGCATCACAAGTCGAGCAAGTGTATTACACAACGTATCCTTCAGTTGCAAAGGAATTGAAGGATTAGTGGGCGCTAGTCAAGACAAAGCCTCGTGGAATATATGCAGTTGCAGAATCTGCTAAAGGTGTCGACGATGATGATGATGATGATGATGATGACGAACAATTCTTTCAAATCAATGAACGAGTAACTTCTACAACGTCCACATAACCAAATGAGGACCTTAATTCAGTCTCTCTTGCAACCGGGGAGACCACCTTCGTGGCCACACATTCCGAGCAGGAAGATGCATCCGAAAATGATGCTAGTGACGACGAGGAAGAATTTGAAGACACAGACGATGATTTCGATAACGAAGATGCATTTATTTTATCTGATCATTCTTCTGATGACTAGTTATGTTGAACTTATTGTTTATGTATGTATAAAAGTCTTTGTGTATGTATATCTGTCTTTGTGTATGTATATCTTCTATCTTTGTATATGTATATATGTCTTTGTGTATGAAAATCTGTCTTTGTGTGTATGTATATTTTCTATCTTTGTGTATGTATATCTGTCTTTGTGTATGTATATCTTCTATCTTTGTGTATGTATATTTAACTTTAAACCGTTATCTGATTTCAGATGGTGGGAAAAGGTCTGAGCAACAAGGGGAAGGCGATTGCTAGGATATTGTTCAGTCGCGGAAGTAGCAGCTCATCTGGGAGTCAATAGCCGACACCCGCGAGTGAAAAGACCACACCCGCGAGTGAACAAACCACACCCACAGGGTTGGATCATATATAAGAGAACGAGGATGATCAGCTAGATGCAAAGATCGAAATAGATGAGACCCCGACACCAGAGCTGAGACGACGAGGCGCCGCTGTTCTACGTGACACTCCAACTAATCCCGATAACCAACGGGTGATCGGGCTTCTGAGTGGCCGGTAAGTAGCTAGTTGTGGTTAAGGTTTTAACTTTTAACACATAACAAGCTTATATATACTAATGTATTTATGTGTTGTACATTTTGCAATCGAGAAGCTTATCGGATAACCATGCTATTCGTGATGTGGCTGCAATATGGAGGTCCATGTTCAATGGTCCGTGGGCTCGTTATACGCAGATCCCTCACGAAAATCTCGTTGAAATGTTCAGGGAGTTTAAGGTTAGTAGAAAAGTCTATACAAACTATTTGTTGTAATTTTATAACTTAACACAAACAATGATCAATATGCACGCTCGCTACCAGTGGCCATCCGAGACGGATGAGGCCGTGTTCCTAGCATTTTGTAGTTGCTTCCAATCCACTTATTCTGATAGGATGAGAGAGCTTCGACTAAAGGCAGGGAGGAGGGCACAAGCCGTCGATGGGATACCGTGGGATCAGCAGGACTTTGAGCGGATCCGACCATTCTCTCCAGACTGGATGGACGCGACCTTATGGCACCAGATGATAGACCAGGTATGACGGATTTTTTGTTGTTATGGGTTCGTTTTAGTTTGTATGTATGTTGATTTTTATCTTTTATGTTTTAACAGGTCTGGGCAGCCGATGATGGGGTATTTCAGCGTCAATCCGCGGCCAATACGGCCAATCGTTCGCGAGCAACGGCTCCCAGGCATACTGGAGGTTCGGTTAGCACGGTTGTCCATCGGGCACGGATGGTATTGATCATTTATCTACTATATTAAATGTATATACTTTATTATCTTTTTTTGTCTACTAACAACTAAAATCGTATATATATTGAATGTAGAGAGAAGCATGGAACTGTGAGCCCCTGATTAGTGAGGTATTTGACCGGGTACACTGCACTAACAGGCAACTAGTTCCCGGTGCGACCGGACCTCCCACGGATCCTCCTATATATCTTGATCCTAATCACGAAGGGTGGTCGGTAAGTTTAGTTTTTACACAAGATTTAATTTGTTTCTTTATGATTGACTTGTTTTATAGGATAAAGTTGTAATTAGTTTGGGTTGCCGTTGTTGGGCAGACGATAGGTGTAAACTAGTTAAAAGCATGTAATGGATATGTTCCAATTACAGTAGTTATGCTACCGAAATGTCTATAAGTTTTATTAGTTATCACATTTTTGTTTTGGTGTTTGTAGGCGTCGTTCCGCAGTATGACACAAGAGGAATACCCGGATGTTGATCCGATGACCCTTAGTCCGGAGATACAGGGTCGGTTGTGTGAAAAGGTTGTCGGAGGTCCTAAAAAGAATCGTATGCCCGGGTTTGGTAAGGTTGACGATTTCATAAATTTGACCGGTCCACCCCGTCATAGTTGTTCAAGCACCCCTTCGGAGGTATGTGTAATATGGGTGTAATACATGCATGCATTAATTATGTTTTTATTAATTAGCGCTTAACATTAATGTCATTTGTCAAATGTGGATTCATTTCAGCTAGAGGCTTTGAGAGTCGAGATGGAGGATGAACGGAGACAGAGACGGCTTAAACGGGAGGCAGAAGTGGAGCGGTGACAAAAGTACGAACAAGACAGGTGACAACAAGAACAAGAGGCTACGAGACTGCAGTTTGAGTCCTTCATGACGCAGTTCCAGAACCCGGAGCAGATGCAGGCCTTCATGCAGCAGTTTGAGAACCAGAACCAGAACCAGAGCCAGAACCCTCCTGAATAATAGATACAATGACGATTTTTTTTATGTAATTTTGTAGATTTAAAATTGTTTCTGACGGATTATTTTGTAAGTTTGTTAAAAACAATTTAGTTTGTTATATACAGCTTTGTTCAAAACTGTGTAGTTTATGCTCGGTACAAAATGTACAGGAAATTTGATTTTTAATTTATTATTTTTTCCCGAAATATACCATTTCCAACGGAAATTCCGTCGGAAATGGTTCCTAAAATCCGTCGGAAGTCCGTCGGTAGCCGTCGGAAATGTTAAATATTCGTCGCAAATAATCCGTCAGAAAAGCCATCGGGAATTCGTCGCAAATGATATCCGTTGGAAACGCTGTCCGTCGAAAATCCGTATGAAAAGCTTTTCCGACGAAAAAGGGAAATCCGTCGGAATAGGCTTTTCCGACGAGGGGTTTTCCGACGGATTTTGGACCTTTTCCGACGGAACCCACCATTTCTGACGGAATTCCGTTGGAAATATCCGTCGGAAAAGGGTCCTTTTTTTGTAGTGTAAATCTTTGTAACACACATATTCATAATTTTTATCACACATATTCAAATTTTTGTATGACACCTATTCATAAATCTTTGTATCACACATATTCATAAAGAAATATTCAAACCAAATCAATTTTTGTATCACACATATTCATAAAAAAATATTCTAACCAAATCAATTTTGATATCATACATATTCATAAATTTGTATCACACATATTCATAAAGAAATTTCTTCCAGAATATAACTTTGATAAACGAAATCGTTGAAATTCTTATGAGATTTGTTTTAAAACTATTTTAGTTAGAGTAATTTTAGGAAACATATCTTTTTTAAAATATATTTGATTGAAATTTGGAAACTGTCAGCAATTAATTAAAATAGTTAATTAAATAAAATTGTAAAATTACTATGCTACTCTTTCTGATTAAATATGTAAAGTAATTAATTGAATTAAAATGAAGTGATGAGATGAAATCTCATATTTATCATGGATTAAATAGATGTCATTTGATTAAGCCCCTATACATATATATATATATATATAATATAGAGGACGGTAGCAATTTACGAGAATGCAAGAACAATCCTCAGCCAATCATTTTGTACATGAAATTTTTTTCATGTACAAAATCATATGTGATTTTGTACTGGCATAAAAAATGACAACCACGACTTTTGCTGCAGGAAAAGTTTCGACTAATCATATATGATTTTGTATGTGAATCATATATGATTTTATACTTGAATCATATGTGATTTTGTGCATGAAAAATTTATGTGCAAAATGATTGGCTGAGGATTGTCCTCGCATTCTCGTAAATTGTTACCGTCCTCGCATGAACCTATTTCTATATATGTATATATATATATATATATATATATATCTCGACGATATCATATACACACATAGACCGGTTAGCAGCAAACATGCACATATACGTATAGACATTTAAAATTTACGTGTAAGAGGGAATAGGAGGGACGAGGGGGTAGGATTTTCGGAATGTTTACTTGTTTGGCAACCCCTAGCTATGATAAAACTTTTAAGAAATTTTTAGTTTTGGTTGCGTGTTTAAAAGAATTATAAGACAATTGAAAATGATTTAACAACTCTCCACTATAAATCTAACTTATAAAAACCGCATTTTTTTACTTACAAAAATCTTCTATTAGGTAGGTATTCAATTCATCTAATTAACTAAAAAGTTAGTATACGTTTTATTTTGGGTCACCGAACAAAAGTACAGTGATTAGAAGAGAAATCCTGATTGAATTCTGGTAACTGATCGATCATTTCGATTTAGAAACTCCATAAAGATATTCTTATCTCTCTTTGACTATATATACACTATATATATATATATAGTCAATCAACATCATCTGATCAACTTGCATATCATCACTCTGTTGTAAATCGATTTTGTGTTCTGTTTGTGTACGTACGTCCTACTATAAAAACACACATAGAGGTCATCAAAAACACACACTAAAACACATTTGAATCACACACACAAATAGGATCAATGGATTTGATGCAAAAACCTCATGCAGTTTGCATACCCTTTCCAGCACAAGGCCATATTAGCCCCATGTTAAAACTAGCCAAAATCCTCCATTCAAAAGGCTTCTTTATCACCTTTGTCAACACCGAATTCAACCACCGTCGCCTTCTCAACGTTCTGGGTTCCGAAACCCTCAACCGCCACCCTTGTTTCAAATTTGAGACCATTCCTGATGGCCTTCCGCCACCTGAAAACTTTGATGTCACCCAAGATATCCCGTCTTTATGCAAGTCCACCTCTGAAACGTGTTTGAAACCTTTTAAGAAGCTTCTCTCGAGACTTAACGATACCACGAATATACCTCCAGTGAGTTGTATAGTTTCAGATGGTGCAATGAGCTTCACCCTTGATGCAGCAGATGAATTGGGAATTCCTGAAGTTTTGTTTTGGACAACAAGTGCTTGTGGCTTCTTGGGTTATGCACACTATAACACCCTAATGGAAAGAGGATTCATTCCACTTAAAGGTAATCCATTCTTGGAATAGAAATAATAGAACCTTCATTTATGCATCTCTAGCTCCATGAACACACACAAACAAACATCATTAATTTATTTATAACCCTTCACAGAAAATGACTCACTTTTATTTGTAGCGGTGGAACAAATTGGGTTTATAGGATACTAAAAAATTTTAAATATCCTAATATAATATAATGCTTTATAAGACTTAATTTATAGCACTAAACAATAAAATGTTTGAGATCTAAGGTGTTGTAATAACTTATAGAACGTTTTTTAGCGTCGTAACATGTTTTATATATACGACATGTTAACGCTTATAAAAAACTGTGCTATATATAAAACATGTTTATAGAACGTTTTTGAGTATTTTATAGGACGTCAGCTTATAGAACGTTTGTATTAAAAGTGTTCTACTATACAAAACTTGTTAGAACTAAAAAGAGTCAAACTTCTTACGACACTTTTAAATAATACATTTATTGTTTGGTCTTGTAAAATAGTATATTGAGACACTTAAAATTTGTTGGCGTCCTATAAACACAATTTAGTTAATATTTCTCGGAACATGCAGATTCTGCTGACTTAACAAATGGGTACTTAGATACGATCGTAGATTGTATACCTAGCATGAAAGGCATACGCTTGAAAGACATGCCACCTTTCTTGAGAACCACAGATCCCGACTTTATGGTTAACTTTATTATCCGTGAAACTACGAGAGCGAAAAAAGCTTCGGCAATCATACTCAACACCTTCGACGACCTAGAGCACGACGTGTTAAACGAGCTCTCTTCAATTTATCGTGACGTTTATTCAATTGGACCATTACATATCCTCGAAAACAATATGGAAAACAATGATTTGCAGTTGTTGGGTTCGAGTCTCTGGAAAGAAGAGACTGAATGTCTGGAATGGCTCGACTCAAAAGAATCTAATTCCGTTGTTTATGTGAATTTTGGAAGCATAACCGTGATGACACCCAAACAACTAGTTGAGTTTTCATGGGGACTTGCTAATAGTAACCAAACCTTTTTATGGGTAATCCGACCCGACCTTGTTTCAGGAAACTCAACAATTCTGCCACCCGAGTTCTTGGCAGCTAAGAACGATAGGGGGTTGTTGACAAGTTGGTGCCCTCAAGAAAAAGTTCTGAATCACCCATCAATCGGAGGGTTTTTGACACATAGTGGATGGAATTCGACATTGGAAAGTATATCGAGTGGAGTTCCGTTGATTTCTTGGCCTTTTTTCGCTGAGCAACAGACCAACTGTTGGTTTAGTTGTAATCAGTGGGGCATCGCGATGGAGATTGATAGTGATGTCGATCGAAAACAGGTTGAAAAGCTTGTGAGGATGTTAATGGTGGAAGAAAAAGGTGAAGAGATGAGAAGAATGACTAGGGTTTGGAAGAAGAAGGTTGAATCCATGTCATCTTTGCTGAATATAGACAACTTGATCAATCAAGTGCTGCTTCGATACTAGGGTTCAAGTAATTAACTTTATGCTCTTAAAACTTGTATGAATAAAGATATGCAATTTCTTGCATGGAATGTGGGGTGTTAATGATATATATACTTGAATAAATCATTTAATTTAGTTTGTATCTAAAATGAGTTTTTATTATATCTTGAAAAGTTGCTGTAAATTTGAATTTCTTTGATGCCTAAATGTAAACATTATCTTGTTGTTTATGGGATGTTCTTTTGCTTTATTTGGCATACCAATTGATCGAACTTAAAAACAACACAAAGGAAATTAACCATTCAATTGATTTGGACATCTTCGTGAACTCGCAAACAATTTCATTTATAGTAAAAGGAAAATCGGTCTCGTGAGGGTTCAAGTCCCACTATCCCCAAAAATACCATTTGACTCCCTAATTAACAATGAAAATTGATGGGGATTGCCCGATCGAATTGATCAGGAGGAGGTCATGTAAGAACAACGTTCAAGTCTACCGGTCTAATAGTTTTCCTTTCCTATCTCATGGAAAACCCTTTTTCAACAACAAAGCTCAAAGTCATCTCTCTTTTCCCTTCAAGTTTACCTACTGCTGTACCGGAATGAATATGATCTCTACCGGACATACGTAACACTTTAGGTAGTACACGAAAGTGGATGAGCATCTTGTATTTCATATAAATAGTACACGAAAGTGGATGAGCAATATAATCTTTACGTAAAGTCCATCCTATAGATTTGTATTATATTCAGGATTGTTTAAGATGTCTCTCCATCTTTTTGATAGGACTAGCTCTCGCCGTATAGCGTTTGAAAAAATTAGGTTTTTGTCTTCTTACATATTTAATTTATATTTTATGCTTTTATAATTTTATCTAATTACATTACCTGCGATTTTATGAATTCACATATATATATATATATATATATATATTTAGTCTGAATATTTCTTTGTATATTCAGATTGAATAAATACTATTTCCAGTCTAAATATTTTTTTAATGGAACACGTATCACGCTCTCATTTGTCCTCACGTTCACAACTAAATTTGAGTTCTCATTTGAACATGCCTCTATATATATATATATATATATATATATATATATATACACAGAGGATCAAACAGGAACACAACCATTTTAAAGGAATACAAGAACAATTCTGATCCATTAAATATTATGATCAAGGGTCAAGATTAAATATGGGAATTAATTTATTTTTGAATTAAAAAACACCATTTTCTATGCATCTATTGATTCATTAAGGGCAATATTGGAATTTGACATATTGGAAATCAATTCACGGCTTGATTTTGGAAGGAATGATTATCCCTATTATGAGATAGGATAATCATTTCCTATTTTATCTCTGTTAAAAGATATGCATTATTTTTTGAAAAAAAAAGAGATTTCATCAACAGAATTGGTACCAATCTTAAAGAAAGGTTTATAAGAAATCGTTGAAGAGAAAGGGGTTTCATTTACTCTCGTTTGATTTGAATCGCTGCCAAGAAAGAAACGAGGTCTGAAAAAGAAGGCTATGGAGTCGAAAGTACATTTCAGTCGTTTCATCATTTTTTTTATGCTTCAATCCGTGCATGTTCGATTTCTGTCAAGAAAAAGCCCTAATACGATACATATTCTTGTTTCATGCTACTATTAGGTGTTAGACAAAGCAAACGAGTGGAAAAGAAGACAAAGGCAAGAAATCCAGCAAGAAAGGTGATTAAGGCTATTGTTAAAGTTGAAAAACAGTCAACACAAGATCTTCAGATGGTCAGATCGAACACAAGTTCTAAAAAAAGACCAGGTATGATTGTAAAAAAACTTGTATTTTCATCTATTTTGAATAAATCTGATATTGTGATTTACGATTATTGAAACTCAAAAAGGGTTTGTGAGTTTTACAATGCGATTCATTTTTAATCGTTGATGTACAGAAAGGGTTTAGTATTGTAATGTGTGTGGTTGGAGTTCGATGAAAAATTCGAGTTCCCCACTTTATTAACCACAATCGTATGTGATTATTTGAAGGTGTTCTTTGATTATATGGATGGTTTTTTTTTATTAACACAATCGTGTTTGAGCACTCCTCTTTAAATAGGCTTATATGATTACAAAGGGGTATTAAATTATACATACATGATCATGTTTTTATGTACGAGTTTAGGGAGTTTTTGTTGTTTACATCAGATTTGACCATATATGATTGAACAAAGTTAACAACAGACTTGTGCTTATATGATGACCAAAGGGGATTCGATGAAAAATTCGAGTTCCCCACTTTAATTACCACAATCGTATGTGATTATTTGATTATTTGGATGTTTTTTTTATTAACACAATCGTTTTTGAGCACCCATCTTTAAATAGCCTTATATGATTACAAAGGGGTATTTGCTTATACATACACGATCATGTTTTTATGTACGAGTTTAATGAGTTTTTCATGTTTATAACATATTTGACCATATGTGATTGAACAAGGTTGACAACAGCCTTGTGCTTATATGATGACCAAAGGATATGTATAGTTTTATAGGTTAGCAACAGAGTTGTCATTATACGATTACAAACGGGTATTTGATGAGTTATTAAATATGCTTATATGATTACAAAAGGGTATTTGATTATACATACATGATCATGTTTTTGTGTACTAGTTTAATGAGTTTTTGATGTTTAGAACAGATCTGACCATATATGATTGAACAAGGTTTACAACAGCCTTGTCTTTATATGATTACACAAGGGTATGATTACATAGGGGAATTTGATAAGTTATTAACTAGTGTTATATGATTAAAATAGGATGTTTGTTTTAGTTTTAATGTTGACATATATGATTAATATAAATTCATATATGATTTTCACAAATTCGATATGTTCATGTTGATATACTTTGTTGGTTTATTTTTTTTATCAGAACGGTGCCATGATGAATTATTTGAGATTGGTGAATCATCCAAGGGTGAATACCATGGCAAGGTTGGAAATGACTAGGTATAAGCTTAAGTGGAGAACTGTTGACAATACAACTGATTCGGGCATTTTCCTAATGCGTCACATGGAAACATTCAAGGGAGAGACAGTAAGCAAGTATGATTCGGGTTTCCACAAGGAATCTTGTGCCCAGACAGTACAGATTGCCAAGTTTCGCAGGAAATATGTCACCAAAATGTTGCTATCGACATATAACGTTTGGAGGAGTAAGGTAACATATCATGCAACTAGGTTCCAGTCGGAAGAGGTGAAGATGACAAGGATGATGGTGAAGGAGGCAAGTAAAAAGAAGAAGGCTGCAATTGGTTGATCTTTAAGCGTTTGAAAGATTTTTATAGTCAGGAAACTTTTTGGTTTATTTCATTATGAAACTATGGGGTTAAGTCATTTAGTTTTCGTGGTTTTTTAGTGTTTTGCGTTCTATGTTTTAATAAAGACTTAACTAGGTTTGGTTTTTGTTTTGGGTTATGTGATCATAGACTATTAATTGCTTCAGTTTTTATTAAGTTGTTACAGTTCTTATGGAATATTTTGTACCTTACAAAATTGGTCTCTTTATTTGGGGTTTCTAAATATATATATATTCTCGTTAAAAATTGGTCTCTTTTTTATTAAGTTATTTAATGTATGGACGGATCTACTATAGAGCACACGGTGGCACGTTCCACCGTCTTATTTTCTCGTTAAAAGGTTAAAACTTTTACGTTTATGGAAGGTGCAACCGTATTGTTTTAGAATGTGTCACCTATGATACTCAGAAGTGGAAGAAAGTGCAACCGTAACTCATAATCAACCAAAAAAAACTCTTAAAATAAGAAAAAACGGTGCCTACAAATGGCTTAAGGATATTCTGTGCTTCACGTGCCTACAAAAGCCTCAAGGATCTCTCTTCCTAATGGTGTATATATATAAATATATAACTTTTTGGAATTTTTTAATTCCAACCATGAATCTTGTAGATATTTGACTTTGCGTATGTTTATTGCAGGTGAAATTAGACTTCTCACAGCTGCAATGAATAAATGATGATATGGACTTTTGCTCAAAACTTGCAAAAGAGGAAGCTGTCCTCCTTCTGCCTGGTAAGCTGGTTTAATTTTTGTCAAAGGGTCAATATCCCAACGGCATCTGGGTTAGTTGGTAGATCCGAACCTCATTGGAGGTCAAGGGTTCAACCCTCATTAAAGATGGTGAAGAGTGTTTATAAGTTTTACCCTATGTAAATATTATATACTTACTATTATGTGTATCTATTATAAACTTCTTTTGCAGGAACTCTTAGTGTTTTGGTTTTGGTTTGGATAGACGAGATGACGAGGATCATCTTTTTTGAGGCACGACTAATAACTTCGAGAAGATAACTAGATCCCCTCCCCCTCTAGATAGTTAATTACCGTGTGTATGGATCTTATTTTTTGATTGAATAACATTTTAGAAAAATCAGCTTGTTTATGTACAAAGTATTATTTATATTTTAGTCATTTGGGAAGATCTTATTGTATACGAAATTTGTAATTTTAAATTTTTTTTTTTTTTTTGGAAAATACCATATCCGATGGATTTCCGACGGAAAATTCGTCGGAAAAGGCCCAAAAAAATCCGTCGGAAAAGGTTTCAAATTCCGTCGCAAAAAATCCGTCGGAAATCCGTCGGAAATTCCGTCGCAAAACGAATCCATCGCAAATGGTATCCGTCGGAAAACCTTTAGCAACGGAAAGCTGTATTCCGTCGGAAATCCGTCGGAAAAGATATCCGTCGGAAATCCGACGGAAAAAGCTTTACCGACCAGCCCATTTCCGACGCCCCTTTTCCGACGGATTTCCGACGGAAATACCTTTTTCCGACGGATTTCCGACGGATCTGTCCGTCGGAAAAGGTATGTTTTTTTTGTAGTGAGTACAATGACCCACTTGTTATCTTGGTTATCATGCAACTATGTCACTTAATTTTACATTTTCACATTTTATACTTTAATTCACCTGGTTACTTATTTGGAGCCTCTATTATTCTTGTCGCGCAACGCAATCCATTTGTTAGAATGCCACTTTCGTGTTTTCAGACTCTGTATCTGGACACCCTGGAAATGGCAGGCATGAAGTAGAATCACACAAGAATGAGGTAAATAAATTATTTAGGTTTTTCTGATTTTCCACTCCTTGATGTCATTACTCATATCCCCAACTTTTTAAAGATTTAACGAATCAAGAAGCTAAGATTTACAACCAAGAAAACTAAGATTTTTTTTTTGAAAGGGTATCCTAGGCATTTGCCTAGACTAATCCGTGACAAATTTTAAGATTGCTAAAGCATATAGCCCTGAAATAATTCCCCCAGTGGCCACAAGTTGTTTGCGTCTGGGTTCGAACCTGGGGTAAATGGGTTATCCCCACAAACCTTAACTAGTACGCCACAAACCTTGTGGTTAAGAAAACTAAGATTTTCATAACAAGTAACATCAAACAACCTTTGTGTAATGTAGATGAGTTTGTCTACCCCAATGTGAAAACCCCTCTAAACAAGTTATGTAATTCCTGAACATGAGGATTGTGTCATAAAAGATGAATCCCCTTTGACAAAAACTTTACAAGGACTATTGTCAGATAATGAGGGACATAAAGTTGAAGTCTCCATGAGTTATTCATTATCTGCACTTATGTATTCTTTTATGGTTTCCTTTCCCAAGACATAAGAAATAGAGTATTAAATAATTAATTAGGTTATTATGATGAAACAAGACAAACTCAAATTCATGGTTAATAAGATGAGGTTTAAAGAATTGAACATATATTGCGGAAAACTTGAAAAACACTTGCAGGAACCAATTTGCCACATTGTTTCCTTCATAAAAGAAATAAGCCATAAGCTATGGAACTTTCTGGCTACTTAATTGGCTAGATGTTTCATTGTGGATCATGCAAATTGGGTGACCATCGAAATTCAATAAATAGCAATTCGGTTTTGCAATATTGATGTGATATACGTGTTGGACAGAAACAATGTAATTGGTAACGTTAGATTGTAAAAAACATAATTATTTTGCTAATTTTCTTTTTGTGCAGCTTTCTTTTGCGGGTATAATTCGATTGGAAAGGTAAGCATGTTCTTGCTACCGAAGATGTTCATAATGTCACTGGGTAAGCTTTATACATATTTATCAATTTTTGAAACTCTTAAAGGTTCAACTTTGCCGGCATTTGAATCCCATTGCTCTGGTGGAATCACAATTATGGAAGGATATACTACTTATAAGTTGATTGAGTTGCAATGATACTGCATTCGTATAGGTTTTATCATGCAGGTAAATTTTATATTTTTACAATGTTAAGGGCAGTTGATAAGAAATTTAATCATGTTCATGGCATTTGTTAATTTTGTGTCTTTAAAAATTAATACTTTAAAGTAAAGTTGGGTGTGAATATCTTATTTCTATGGTATTGAAGGTACGTGTTCACTCCCGGAGATCTACACTCTCGCTACGGTAATTATCCTGTTATCTTGATTCATTGCTTGATCTGTATCTTTTGCTCTGTAGATGTGCTCAGATACTCACCATTGAACTTCAATACTCTCAAAATGGTAATTAAAAGCCACTGAATTGTTGAATTTCATACATGTAAAGTAGTTTTTGAGATTACATAAGAGTTTTAGCATCATATTTGATCTCTGAGTTTCTAGTAAATTAGGGGTTATGGTGCTCAAATTTGGTTGTTAATTTCCGTTATTTTTTTATAGGTTGTTCTAGCAGCCTACATTACCAGTAAATTTGGCAAAGGTGAGTTGTTTTATTTCCCTTTAAGTTCAGATCATATGATGGAATTGGGTGTGATTGGAATTTATAAATTTTTCGTATATGAAAGTAAAATGTAAACTAAGAATTACAAATGTTTTCGCTCTTCTGTAACCTAAATTAGTGTACAAACCAAATATGACATCTCGGATCCAAGTTAGAACATGTTAACAGAAAAGAAGAAACAAATAATAACTAAGATGAAGGCACAAACATGGATGTTTTATGCTTGGATTTTTATGGAACTTCTTAAAGTACTTTTCAAAGAACATATTTTAGTTTTATATCTTGACTTGTTAGCAGCTGAATTATGATATAATAATAATACATAAATTGTTATATATCCCAGCTTTCAGCAAGCTGGGAGGACTACAACAGAGCAATATCACTCGATAAAAAGGTCAGTTCTCATTCAAATGATGCATATTTCACTGCCACTGTACTATTTTCATGTGTGGTCTTAAGGCTTAACCGGTGTAATTTTGTATGCTTTTGACATTAGTTTGTCACAAAAATTGGATTCTGGCTAACCAATTTCTTCTTTATGCAGAATGTAAAGGCGTACTTGAGACGAGGTACTGCTACAGAATCAGTTTTGTACTACAAGGAGGCTCTTTCAAGGTGTGTCTTCTTCTATTTTGGCAGATTTCGAAACTAAAAACTGCACTTATTTTCTTGCTTATACTTGGAAATGTCCACTATCTTGCTTGTTTCTTTTTGTATCGATGGGGGAAAATGGTTATGGGTTTATTGAGCTTGATGCATATAGCACATTTTTCAAGCCTTAAACTACCATATTTGTATGTGTGTGTGTATATATCTGTATACCATATGAATGGAGGACGGTTTTGGGCCGGGTGTGATTTCAATAGATTGCTTTACATAACTTAAGTTTATAGGACCAAATGATAAAGCGTCCTATCTAAGAGGGTTGTAATAAGACTATAGGACACATGCAGAAGGTGAGTTGAAAAGGGGAAGGAAGAAACTCGGGTTTATATTAGTGGTAAACGTTTCTCATGGGATGAATTTAATTTTATACATTTAAATCATTCTTTGAATCTGTAGACAAGCCATATATCTGTAACTTTGTTGGGCATATATCTGTTTCTCTGATAGACTGGTACTTATCCAGTGGCTTCACTTTATATACGGCAAATGAACTCACAGACCTTCCTCAACTAGATTAAGGCAATAGACTTGCTTTTTTTCAATCCTGAATGAAAGTGGTTTGTATTTTTGATTTTCAGCTGTGGATTTCTTCAGCCAGGTGAATCTTCTTTATGGCACCTTAACTGAGTTTTGTACACCAGAGAGTTGTCCCACCATGACTGCAGGCCCCAAGTATGTCTTTGTTACATAATACTACTTTTATTATCACCTATTTTCTAAATTATGAATGCTTTTATGATTAATTTAAGAGAGAATCTCTCTCTCTCTCTCTCTCTCTCTATATATATATATATATATATAGGGTCAGGTTAATGGGAAAACCTAAAAAAAAAAAAAAACTGAAAAACACCCTGAGCTCCCTCCATCTGGACAATATGTACAAATGCATATCGATATTTGTAACATGCACTCGTGTATAGGAAAAAACAGCTTCAGTCGTTTGTATGCATTTGTACATACCGTTCACATGGAGGGCTCCTAGGATGTTCTTCAGTGTTTTTTTGAGGTTTTCCCTTAAACCTCCCTATATATATACACATATTACACACACACACAAACACACTAGGATAAGGAACAACATGCACACCATGTATGCATGATCTATATGGGAAGGTTTAATCTACATATGTATAAACAACCCTTTTCATTTACATCAACCATCTTTACCTTCTTTTTAGGTTTTATATGGTGCAAGTATTATTTATACTTTAGATCATGTTTCTTTACATTTTTGCATTCTAAATTAATATTTTATATACATAAGTAAAAGATTTCGGAGTTCTCAAATTATTCCACATGAGGTAAAAATTACTATTATGTTTCACCTAACCAGACAATGGTAATTATTGTAATTTTTTGTTATATATTGTGTCATACATGAATATTAAAGATGGGAGAGTCTAAAATGTTAATAAATGCTTAAAGGAGGGGAATATACCAAATGTTAACACACATATATATACTTTTTATAAGAAGAGACTTTCCTTTGTTCCAACTTCTTTCTACCATATTTGTTTGCAAGCTTCTTGGTAGATTTCATTATTTGATCCTCACTAAGACCAACAGAATGATAGCGTACAATTTTATTACCAAATTTTAACTAGCCTTGAACCGTTGATATTGCAGACTACATCGTTGAGAGCTTGAGGAGATAGAGGAAAAGCGAAGATTGCACCATACAAACTTAAGGAATAAATAGTTTAATACATTCTATTTTTTCAATATAATTTGTTTAATTAGGTGTAATCATAATGTTTAAGAGAAAAAGTTTTTTAGCACTTGAAGTTTGATTTTGTTTTTAGTTTTTTCCGGTTCATTTGAACGTATATACATATTGATTTTGTTTTATTTAGTTTTTTTTATAGAATTTATCAATTCAGCCTTGCTCACGTTATCAATTTTAGTGGAATTGGAAGAATTTAGTTTAGGACTGAAAATAACAAATTAAAAAACAATTTGGTTTTTTACCTTATAGCGACGACATGTCGTTGCAGTAGGTATATAATTAATTTTTTCATTTTTGACCTATAGCGACGACATGTCGTTGCAGTAAGTATATAATATTTTTTTCATTTTTGGCCTATTGCGACGATATCTCGTTGCAGATGGTATATAATGTTTTTTTCATTTTTGATCAATTGCGACGACATATCGTTGCAGTAGGTATATAATTAATTTTTTTATTTTTGACCTATTGCGACGACACATCATCGCAGTAGGTAAATATATATATATATATTTTAATTTTTTAGCTTTAGCGACGACTTATCGTCGGTATAGACAGCTATTGCAACGGGCCAACAGCAACAAGATCTACAGCAACGACAGTCGTCGCAATAGATCTATAGCGACGAATTTTTGACCTTTAAGTCGTCGCAGTAGAGCAGATTTGTTGTAGTGCTTTCAAAACATGGTATTGGTTTATTGCAAACAAACCATTCTTTATGTACAACTACAAAAATAAAAACATATGCTTACCATCTAGAGGGCCAGATAAGAATCGAGGGATGATCTTTACCATCTATAGCAACATGGAACCCAAAAAGCTATAGAAGAGAGAGTAATTTATTAACAACACAATAAAGTTCTGTATTATACAAGATTTATGGAACCGGATAAAAGATGGAACCTATATGAATTCATTCCAAACAACAAACTTGATATGATCATATGAACCAGCTTTTATGTAAAAAAATTCAAGGATTTAGATAAAGCATTTGCATCTAAAAATTATAAATCCAATTATGTCCATAGTTCGACCAATTTAAAAGACCAAGTTCAAATTATAAGCCCAATATTACAATTTATAAACTCCTTACATATCGTGCATTGTCATTATATTCTCTATACAATTCAAAGTTTTCAAATGAAATAAAACTATTTATCATACCCGGTAAAGACAATGAGTATATATGCATGCTTAGGTAAGAGTCAATTGTGAACTATAACTAATAGTCTAATACCATAAATTCTATAGAGAAATATGAACCCATACTTATCAAATATTTGATACTTTTTAATCACCGATCTGGATATCTTTGTATTAGCTCCGGTGGGGGATGTAAATGTTGTGCGAGAACATGGAACTCGATCAATCAAGAGAAGAAAGCTGAATATTAAAATACGAGACAGAAGAAAATAACAGAAGAGAAGAAGCTTTTGATTATAGAGAAACAAATTACAATAGTTCCAGATGCTGATGAACTAGTTCAGACTATTTCAAATAATTTTACAAAGCCTCTTTTAAGAGGTATTTACACATCCCTATAATCTAATCTAATTAAGGTAACTAAAAGTTTCCTAATCCTAGTCTGATAAGGAAACCCCAAAAGTTTCCAAAAAATCAAGGCATTATCTCAACAATTCTCCACCTTGACTTGAATTCTCTAGACGAACCAAAAAATCTCCTCTTCTGTACAGATGTATCATGAGGTACTCAGATTACTCTTTTAGGAATACCAAATATGTTCCTCAAAAAAGTACTGATACTAATTTGCTCTTCGAAAGAGCCCAGATTGTCCCCTTCATGGGACTCGGATGCGCCCCTCAGGGCTTCTTCTAGCTGTCAAATTTTAGCAATTCTAAGTAGTGACTAAACTTGCTAAGTGGAACTGGCTTCGTGAACATATCGACATTTTCGTGCGTGCTGATTTTCTTCACTTTAACTCTCTTTTCGGTACGAAGGAAGTG
The DNA here is from genome assembly GCA_036898165.1 of Silybum marianum. Lineage (NCBI taxonomy): Eukaryota > Viridiplantae > Streptophyta > Magnoliopsida > Asterales > Asteraceae > Silybum > Silybum marianum. Next base: position 3,016,904 of record CM072535.1, on the reverse strand, counting down.
ATACCGTACATCTATATGTTTTGTTCTTTCATGATGTACTTGATCCTTTGCCAAACATATGGCACTCAAGCTATCACAGTAAAGAGTTGCCTGATCGTGGTGGATACCGAGATCACTTGCTAGACATCTCAACCAAATACCTTCTTTTGCAGCTTCAGTTAGTGCCATGTACTCTGCCTCTGTAGTAGACAGAGTAACTGTAGGTTGCAAAGTTGCCTTCCAACTCACCCCAGAACCACCGAGAGTGTAAATGAAACCGGTCATGGATCTTTTACCATCGATATTAGCAGCATAGTCTGAGCCTGAATAGCCGACTACTAGGCATTATGAGTCGTTCCCGCCATAAATAAGACCAATATCCGCGATTCCTTTCAGATAGTGGAGTATTCGTTTTACAGCTAGCCAATGCTTCTTGCCAGGTTGAGCCATAAACCTGCTAACAACACTTACGACATGTGCTATATCTGGTCTAGTATAGACCATAACGTACATCAGGCTTCCTATTGCGTTGGCATACGGGATGTGAGACATCTGTTCCTTTTTCAGCTTCAGTTTGTAGTGCAAAAGTAAGAGAACGACGTGCATTTGCTGCAGCGGGGGTAGGTAGAGACTTAGCTGAGCTCATCCCGAAACGGGTTAGAACCTTTAGAATGTAGCTTTTTTGCGACAAGAACAATTTCTTCTGGGTTTTATCTTTGACAATCTCCATACCCAGAATTTTTCGAGCTCTACCCAAATCTTTCTTGTCGAACTCTAAACTGAGAAGGTTTTTCAGCTTTAAGATGTCTGACATACTCTTTGCTGCGACTAACAGGTCATCTACGTAGAGGAGTAGATATATATATATGAACCATCTTGTACTCTGTCGTGATAAAGACAACAGTCATGCGGGCTCTTGTTAAACTCATGTTTGATCATAAAACTGTCGAATTTCTTATACCACTGCCCGGGAGACTACATTAGTCCATACAAGTTCCCAAGTCTTGTTTTTGTGGAGTGACTCCATCTCTTCACTAATAGCAGCAACCCAATGTGCAGATTCATGACAATTGACAGCTTCAGTATATGACGATGGCTTCGCAGACTGGACATCTTCGGTAACTTGGAGTGCATAACCCCCCATCTCCTCAGAAGAATTTATTTTCCTTCCTCTCTTCGATCAATCTTCTTGGAGCCCTTCTCTCCCTAGGTGGGAGAGTACTTGCTTCAGGTTGCTCAACAACCGTGGATAACCCTTTTCTACCGGAGTTTCAAAAGTTTCATGTACCGTGCTTGGATTTTCTGGGAATAAAAATACCTCTTGCTCCTCTTCTTCAACGGTGTTGTTATTTGTGTCTGGCATATTTGATTTTCTGGTTGTGTCAAGCATGGGCATTTCATCAAATGTCACATTCTTGCTCAATATGACTTTGCCTTCAGATGGTGACCATATTCGATAGCCTTTAATGCCATCTCCGTAACCCATGAAAAATCCCTTTTTTGCTCTAGGTTCAAGTTTGCCTTCGCTTACATGATAGTAAGCATTACAACCAAAAATTCTCAGACCTGAATAAACAAATGTATTTCCGGACCATATTTCGTATGGTATTTTTTCTTCTATACTTGAGTGTGGAGCCCGATTGATTAGATAGTTTGCTGTTGTGACGGCCTCGCTCCAGAACTTCCTTGTCAATCCATCGTTAGAGAGCATGCATCGTACTATCTCTAATAAAGTCTGATTCATGCGTTCCGCAACACCGTTCTGTTGCGGTGTACCTCGGACTTTATGATGCCTGGCAGTCCTAGCTTCCCTGCAAAGTTCATCAAACTCAGACGAACAGAATTCTAGGCCGTTATCAGTTCGCAACCTTTTTACCTTCTTCCCTGTTTGATTTTCCACCAGTGCCTTCCAATGCTTAAAGGACTTGAAAGCCTCACTTTTGTGTTTCAATAGATATAGTCAGGTCATCCTTGAAAAATCATCAATAAAGATGACAAAATAATAATAGCCTCCCATACCTTCAACACGAGCAGGGCCCTAACGGTCAGAGTGGATATAATCAAGTGTGCCCTTTGTTCTATGAATGCCTTTACCGAACTTGTGGCGGTGCTTCTTTCTGAAAACACAGTGTTCACAGAACTCCAGATTGTAACTTTGTGGTCTGACAGAAGGTTTCGTTTGGATAAGATATGCATCCCCTTCTCCCCCATGTGACCAAGTCGCATATGCCACAACTTGGTCCTGTTTTGGGAAGTTCCTGATGAAGAAGCTACAGCGGCTGAACCAACTAATGTAGTACCCTGTAAGATGTACAAGGTGTTTTGTTTTACTCCTTTCAATATAACTGATGAACCTTTGCTTATGTTCAAGACTCCACCTTCACCTGAGAACTTACAACCCTTAGCATCTAAGACTCCAAGGGATATTAAGTTCTTTGTCACCTTCGAGATACGTCTAACTTCCGTTAGGGTTCTAATTTTTCCATTGTATGTCTGAATACGGATGGTTCCGATACCCACGATTTTGCAAGCGTTATCGTTGCCCATAACAACGTTACCCCCGTCAAAATCCTCATAGGTGTCGAACCATTCCCTGTTAAGGCACATGTGATAGGAGTAACCAGAATCCAATACCCACTTGTCAGTTTGGTGAGGTATTACGTTTGCCACGAGAAGCAGGTCCTCTTCGGAATGACTATCTATCTCACCTTGTGCAACAGCAGCCATTGGAGCCTTATGCTTTTACTTCAGACAATTGTTCTTCCAATGGTCGGGTTCTTTACAATAATTGCAGATGTCGTTTGCTTTTGATCCCTTGGGTCTAAATTGTTTCTTGATTTTCTTCTTTCTAGACCCGGACCCCTTTTCACTGCTGACCGTTAGACCAGCAGCGTGATTTTCTACTGCTTCTCCGGATGATTTATGACGCAATTCTCTAGAATGTAGTGCTGACCTTACTTCTTCTAGAGACACGGTTTCTTTTCCAACAACAAAAGATTGCACAAAATTTTCATATGATGGTGGTAATGAAACCAATAATATAAGGGAAGCATCCTCGTCATCTATCTTGACTTCTATTTTATGGAGATCTAGTAATATAGTATTTAGTTTGTCCATATGTTCTTTGAGAGGTGTATCCTCTAGCATACGGATGCGGAACAGGCGTTGCTTGAGGAGGAACTTGTTAGTTAGAGACTTTGTCATGTATAAACTCTCCAACTTCAACAAGAGACCTGATGTCGTTTCTTCGTCTGCTACCTCAGTAATAACATCATCGGACAGGCATAGTAGGATCGTCGAGTGTGCCATTTCTTCCAATGATTCAAGATCGTGACCGACTTCAACGTTTGCAGGTTCCTTTTCAGATGACGTTGCTTTCTTCTTCTCTTTTGATAGCAGTGCCCGTAGCCCTTGCGACTTAAGCAATGCTCTCATCTTGATCTGCCATAGACCGAAACTGTTTCTTCCAGTAAACTTGTCGATCATTATGTTAATTGGTGGCATCGTTTCGCCTGATTACAAACACGGATGAGTAATGGACTGAACCGGCTCTGATACCAGTTTGTTGTGCGAGAACAGGAAACTCGATCAATCAAAAAAAGAAAACTAAATATTAAAATATGAGTCAGAAGAGAAGAAGCTTTTGATTATAGAGAAACAAATTATAATAGTTCCAGATGCTGATGAACTAGTTCAGACTATTTCAGATAATTTTACAAAGCCTCTTTTAAGAGGTATTTATAGATCTCTATAATCTAATCTAATTAAGGTAATTAAAAGTTTCCTAATCCTACTCTGATAAGGAAACCCCAAAAGTTTCCAAAAAATCAAGGCATTATCTCAACAGTAAGTGTTAGCGTTAGGGGTCATAAGACCCCTACTAATTTATTCAAACAAGGTTAACAAAAATTTAAAACATGTTTTCTTATTGGGTTGGCAAACATGAAAAGGTTAAGGGACCCCAACTACTCAACTCCTTTTGATAAAAAATTTATATTTGTTAATTGGGTTTTGATTTAAGATTCTTGAGTTGATTAATTAATTTGGATTTGTTATTTTGATTTAGTATTTGTCTTTTAATCTTGATTTTTTCTAACAAAATATAATTGTTTGCCTTCTTGGCCTTTGATTTCTCGGAAATGACTCTTAACTTACATGTTTATTAATTATTAACTTATGTGTTTATTAATCATTAACTTATATATTTATTAACCATTACCCATTGTGTTCATTTACAAATTGGTTAAATGCAAGTGTCAACATGTTTAATATTACAAATTGGTTTAATTGTTTGTTCTTCTTCATTATGAACCAGTCGAATTTTGTTTTAACGTACATGTAGTGTGTTCATTTAGTTTAAGTGGAAACTATATAAAAAATATATAAATAGTAGTATAATGTGTCGGGGTAACCAAAATAATAAAAAAATTAACTGAAAACCGAACCAAGTAAGTTATCTTTATTCGGTTAACCGAACTGTAATAAGCCGAAAACGAAAACCCGAAACCGTTTTGGTTGGGATGAATTATTTGGTTTCGAAAAGAATTCGTCACCCCTAAATGTACACCCAACTATAAAAGTTCATGGATCCGCCACTGATTAGCTCCAAATTAAAACAAATTAACCTATTGTATTGCTCTTTTTTGTAGTGTGGTTTGGGACAAAAGGAAGCTTTAACTCCTAAAGAAGCACTTCGGAAAAGTCTCCAAAATTTGATTGATTTAGTGATTCCATTTCTACATTCCAAATTCGGGTCACTAATATTTTCTTGCCGATAAATTATATCACTGAAAATCACAGTATATAGCTTATCAATAACAAAAATAGAATGTGATAACCAATAACAAAAACAACCTCATTGGAGAACATCTAAAAGAATTTCAACAAAGCATTTTGATATCTACCATATATCATGAGTAACACCATGGAATAAAAAGAGAATGACACATGCAATTGGGTTGAAATTGTACACACTTTCTTAGGAGAAAGCAAAAACAATTAATACGTGAAATTAGGTAAAATAAGAAGTCAAATTTATGAAAGAAACTTTTTGAACCTACCAAATTTAGTGATTATGAAATTTTTTAGCATCCCCAAGATAAATTGATCAAAGTAACAACCATAGAAGGCACAAAACTAACCATTTGAATCTCGGAGACAACATATGCATACAAGTAATTCCAAAGCTGATCAGTTTTAAACCAAGTCTTATAAAATAGATTTTCTTTCAATAAGATGCAATAATCTCAAACAAACAGGTCAAAACACAACAAATGCAATTTTTTAATTGGTTTTAATTCTTTAATAAACAAACAAATTAATAACACAACACAATGCAATTTCAAACACTATTTTCCCGGCATTAAAACAACCAAAAGGCAAAATAAATCGTTCAACAAACCATATAACCAACAAATGGAAAGAAATTGAGAAATTAAATCAACCAAAGTTTTTTCCATGAAATGCTAAAATGTACAAGAGATGACTGTGATACTATAAATCAAATCTTGAATAGCGGTAGGATAAAATCAAATTGAGAAATTTACCATCCGATGGATATTACAATCAAAGAAATTTAACTTGATTCTCATTCTTTACCCCTTCCATCACGACATCAACGATTGTTGGATTCTCAAGCAAATAGATCTAAAAATGAAGAAGAAAAAAGAAAACCCTAAAGTTAAAAATGAGCTCTATAACAAATTTAATCACTAACCAAGAGAGATCCAAATTCCCCCATTCAGAAGAAACTAAAATTCTTCGGTCTTTGAGAAAGGAAGAGAAGAAATGGTCACAATTTGAGACACAGTGCTTGAATAGCTTGGGAGTGAGACACAATTCGAAATTTGAAATTTGAAAGTTTGAATGTCTATTTGAATTCAAATCTAGATGTAGGTCGAAATAGTCATACAAGGGAAGGGGAACTCTGTATTTCAGAAAGCAAACTCTAGACTAACTTGACGATTACAAGCATGGATAAGAAACTTGTAAATATGCAGAGAAAAAAGAAAGCTCTCAGCCATACTAAAATTGGTGTTGGAGGTATCAGGTTAAGATCACTTGTACATTATGCTTTCTCACTCGTAATTAAGAGATTTTTAGATTTTGTGCATAAAATAGTTGTACCTTATACATTATGGGTCGTACTTAAGACTTTTGGTCTAAATGCTTATTAATGTACTATAGATATGATTTTATATATGACATACAAATTTACCGTCTTATGTCACACCTTGAAAAATGCTACTTCAACACCATTCCTACACCATTGTGAACCCATGCACTGAAAACTCCGCCACTGATTTTGGTTGTAATCTGGATCAGGGTTTTACCTTCTACAAGTGTCTCCACCTTGATTTTGTTTAAGGCGGTCTCCATGCTTTTTTTGTCCCTTCTACATTGTGTTACGAACACTACATCTGCTTCTAGTTCTACTTCATCATCATCCATCATTTTTATTAAAGGTTTTAGTATGGTTTTCAAATCTTATTTAAGGTTTTAGAATTGGTTTTGTTGTTCTTGATTTAGGGTTTTGTTTTTCTATTCTTCTTATTGATTTAGGATTTTACTTTCATGTTCTTGCATTGCAGCAAACCGGTTGAAACTAGTGATGAAAGTTTTACCTGTTGGGGCGGATACCCACGGGTACCCGTCCCTAACGGGGAGGGAATTCCCCGGTTTAACGGATAAAGGGGCGGGGATGGAGATTTATTTTCATACATGAAACGGGGTCGGGGATGGCACTACCCGCCCCTAATATTCCCGATTAATTTTTAATTTTATTTAATATATGTATATAGTGTGTGTATAAATAAATAAACATGTATATATGTATTTATTTATTATTAAATAGCAAATATATTTGTTTTTCATATTGTTGATTAATATAGGAACGATTTTTTTTATAATTTTAATATTAAAATACGTCGTTTTTTACTAAACGGGCACCCAACGGGTTCCCCAAACCCGTCGGGGTTTAGTCAGGGACGGGGGTGTTAAAACGGGTCAGGATCAGAAACAGAGGATGCATTACCTGCCCGATTTCCATCCCTAGTTGAAACCCAATATTGTGATTTTGTAGGGTTGAAATATTAAATATTTTTCAATCCCTAACAATAGATGAATCTTTTTGGTTTCTAATCCGGTTGGAAAACTTAACATACAATTTTTTTTAATGGATTTGTGTTGGGTTAATTTAAAAATATTATGTTTATATTTTGGTTTGGGATCTATAACTATAAAAATCGTGATGCTCATGTTAATATTTTGGGATGGTGTTCTTGATCTAATGTTTTTTTTATGATACACCTTTTAAAGCTTTAATTTAGACACTTGTACTTATGCTTTAAATATTTATACAATAAAAATTATTTTATAAGTATACTATAAAATGACCAAATTACCCTTATATACGGTCACATGAAAGATTTTAACACTCTATTTTAACGGTCATTAGACTCGACTACCAAAACCAATTCAATAAATCATGCCCCATTCAAAAGGATAAAAAAATATATAATAAATGAAATAATCATCATAATAAAATATAAATTTGTTTTTTATCTCTACCTATGCTATATATTATTAAGTTTACATTTAAACCAAAGTAGAACAAGTGGAAGAAGAAGGATCATATAAAGCAGGAAGTAAATACTTTCTTCCATTTGTACCATATGCATTATAACTTGCACCTGTAGTCGAATCCACCAATAACTCCCCTGCGTACCCAGGATAAGCTCCTTTACCATACACCCCTGGACATGCGGATGCAGCTTCTAAAGGTGCATCCGCATCCCCTTGATAATACCCATTCCCAAATGGGTTCGTAGCGGTTCCAGCCAATAAACCAGCCAGATTTATAACCATCCCATCTAGACCCACATCGTTATTGGGTGCAACCAATGGTGCAGCCTGTGGTCCGTAAATCGGTTGGTGAAATGGCCACGCGCATTGACCAGGACACTGAGTCTCCGAGTTACCGATCCAGATATAGGCAAATTTGTAATTCTTTCCTTTCTTAAGGGCATTTTTGGAAATTGACGATGATGACGAGGAGGATCCGTGGGTCCCGCATCTGCTTGAACAAAAGCCATCGACTGCCACGTCGGATGCCGTTAACACGACGTTAACGGCGTGACTTGGCTCACCTTTGGAAGCTAACTGGATGAGATGTTTGTCCGTTAACGACTTTCCGAGAGAGTAAGTCGGGTCGGATACTTGTTTACCGAGTCGGAGCGAAAGTGGAGCGGTGGTTTTTTTAGTGTAGTATTTCTCGGTGGTTTTCCACCACGTGGCGACGGAGGGTTCGGATTGGGGTTTTGGTGATTTGGTGGAGATGGAGGTGATGAAGTCGGTGACGATGGCTTTTTGCGACGGTTTGAAGTTGCCGTACCAGATGAAGTTGACGGAGATGTCGCCGGAGAGAAGAGCTCCGTTGTGGTATTGTAAAAGGTTGGACGAGTCATGGACTAACTCAGTGAGTCGTCTTCCGGCGAGTGAAAGGTGGAGAATGGATAATATGGTAAGAAGTTGAATCAGACGATGAGAATTCGCCATTTTTATGGAGGTTTTAGAGAGAGAAATAGAAAGGTGAAGGGTGAAAGGTGTTTTGAGTTTGTAGTGAAAATGGAAGTGAAAAATGGGATATTTATACAAAGAAATTAAATATAAATTAAATATGTTTTTGTATTATTTTTTTTATAAAAAATTGGTATATTTCTTAGCAGGCAAAAGGAGCCTACAGCTGTAACATGCTCCCACACGGTTTTTTTTTTTAATTTTCATTGAAAGCAAAACACGAATTTTGAAGCCTTTTATATTTATTCTTTTAAGATATCGAGTATACTCTCTCTCAATTTTTTTTTATCTCATATCAAGATTCAATGCTCTTAGTTATTGCTATGTTTATATGTTTCTATAATTTAACATATAACAACTTTAAGGGGGCGTTTGGTTCGTAGAATGGAATCTGTCAAATAAATTGGAATCTGGAAGGAATTGGAATAGAATGTTATCAAATTTGACCAACTGTTTGGTTAGCAGGAATGGAATGTAAAAATTAAAATCTGTCTATTTGGTTTGCAACAGAATTGGAATGTAATGATGAAAAATGAAAAAAAACACCAAAAATCAGTCCCTAAACAGACGCAAATCAGACCCAAAAAACAGCCCTTAAACAGACTTAAATCAGTTAAGCAAAATCGAAGTAGAAATAATGGAGAACGTACAAATCAGACCCAAAATGTACAAAGTAGAAGCATGAAATAACAAGCAATAATCGAAGCAGTTAATGAAGCACTAGAAGATGAAACCGAAGCAGTAGAACCATAAAATTGAAGTAGTAGACATGAAATCGCAGCAGTAGATGGAATCAGTATACATAATCACAACAGTAGAAACATGATATCGAAGAGTAAAAGCACGAAATTGAAGCAAAAGCATGAAATCGAAGAGTAAAAATCACAGTAGACATAATCGCAGTAAAAATCGAAGAGTAAAATTCGCATGAAATCACAAAAGCATGAAAGCGAAGCAGTAGACATAATCGCAGCAGTAGAAACATGAAATCGAAGAGTAAAATCATGAAACCGAAGCAATAATCGAAGAGTAAAATCATGAAATCGAAGCAATAATCGAAGAGTAAAATCATGAAATCGAAGGAGTAGAAGCATGAAGTCGAACCTGTAGTCTGTAGATGACGAGAGGTTGTTTTGAGAGAAACGAGTTGAAAGAGACGATGATAAATGGATTGTGGCTAGGGTTTTTATTTTCTAATGAGGGTATTTTTGTCAATATCAAAATTTTAGATGGAATGGATTTCAATTCCATTTGAGTTGTGAAGGAATGGTGAAATCCTCAAATGGGGGAATTTTTGGATTTCAATTTCATTCTATGTGTAACCAAATATTGGAATGGAATTTGGTCAACGGAATTGACCATTCCAATTCCATCAAATTCCGGCGGATTCCGGCAAACCAAACACCCCCTAAGCCTATATGCTTGTTATTATTTTTTGAGTAAATTACAAATTTGGCACCTCGTGGATGCCTCCTATTTGGTTTTCATCCCTCGAAAGGTAAAAGTACACTCGTGGTCCAAAATCGAGTTTTTTTAACCCAAACCAGTCCCTCCCACTAATACCGTTAAATCATGCTCCTGGCCCTATATATATATATATATATATAGAGAGAGAGAGAGAGAGAGAGAGAGAGAGAAAGGAAACTTCAAATACGAACTCAAATTTAATTGCGAACGTGAGGACAAATGAGAGCGTGACACATGTCCATTCAGTATGAATAATGAAGGATATTCGGTATGAATGACGAAAGTGAAATTCATACATTCCAGTATGAATAACACTCATTCAAAGTGCATAGCACAACATTCTAAACGAATAACACAACATTAAGTCTAAATATATTTAGACTAAATTAGACACGTGTCGTGATTTCTTTTTGTGCTTACGTTTACAATCAAATTTAAGTTTCTAACTTAAACTCGTCCAATATATATATATATATAACAATCTTTTAAAAAAAATAAAAGAAGTGACAAAAAGAGGTAAAAAAATGAAAATATCATTTATTAAACGTGACATCTTTTTAACAAATCACGAGAACAAGAACTATAGTTTACTAAATATATTAATAATAGTATATGAAATCTAAGAGTTTTATCTTTGCTTTGCTTAATTATGAGATATTATTTGCAAAAAGCACGCGTATGGTAAAAGGGACCCCATTTCTAGAACCAACCATTCAACCAAGGGTTATTGGCCTCACCGACCACTTAAAGTATAGTGGGACTTCAAACGCGGTAGTTAAATACGGATATAAATGACTAGATGAGTCAGTATCTTAATCGAGCTGAACTTAAAAAATTAATACTGAATTCGAGTTAGATTAAGGGTCGTTTACTAAACGCTTACTCGGATAAGACTTACCAAGTCAACCTTACCGGAGGAATATGAAAAATACCAAAAATCTTACCCAGTAAGAACGAAAACAAGGAAAACAAGGACCAAGAGTCTTACCCCGGTAAGTGGTTGCGACAACTTTTACCACGGTAAGCACTTACCGGGTAAATTGTTGTATACGATGTCATTTTGGTGGACTAAAATCTTTCCCGATAAGTAAATGATAGTGTTGAATTTTGCCGGTAAGCACTTACTCGGATAAGATTTGGTAAACGACCTCTAACTTTCAATGTTGGATCTGAACTTGAGCTCGAATAACTTTAGAGTTATCGGGCTTGAGCTTGATGCTCGTTTATGGGTTCAAACTTACGATCAATTAACCCGTTTATTGGTTTGAGCTCGTTAATTTTTATATTTTTATTGTATGTTTAATAAATGCATTATCATGTTTGGCTCGAATGGTTCGATTCAACTCGACTCGAAAAGTTTAATCGAATTTTCGAACGAGTCGAGTCAAATATTAATATAATAAAACTCGGGTCGTTAAATTAAACGACTTTTGATTTGTATTTAAAATCGACTCGAGCTTAAAAATTATAAAGCTCAAACTTAAGTAGCTCATTAAAATCTCGAATCATTTATTCATGGGGGAGCCTAATAGCACCTTAAGAACGTCTCCAACAGTTATGCTATATTTTTCCTGAAATAGAGTGAAAATAGTCAAAATCTCTAAAAAATTAATTCCAACTCCAAGATCTATGCTATTTTAGAGATTGTAGTATATATTATATTAATAAAATATTACTTTTTTTCTAAACATTTTACTTCAGTGCCATCTTATTGGTTGAAAGATTAAAACATCATTTCTCTTTCTACAAAAATGGATTTTAGAGATTTCTTTAAATTTGGAGATTTTTATCTTCTCTTTAATATTTTTTTTTATATTTTAACATACAAGATAACATTAGCTTTAGGAGAAAAAATTGCTAAAATCTCACTTTTCTCTATTTTAACATATCTTTTAAAGATGCTCTAAGATATGCTGAGATCCATATAAAAATGAATCTTCCTCACATATATCAATGTCAAAACCACATTTTTCATATTCCCAAAGCTATAAAAGTATAAAAAATTCCATACATATCCTTACTAAAAAAATTTCCATTAACACTTCCCTTTAAACATATAGGATAACACACCTTTCAAGATTGGGTTGGTAAGACTCCATCAGTATATCACGCGGGTTTTCTGATGTGATCCTTTCTTAATAAATATTTTATAATTTAATTAATTTTTTTTTCAATTTATTGGTATTTCATTAGTTTTTTAATTTAAGAGTTGATTTCAAACTTTATAAAGAACTATATATCATTTTAAACTTAAAATAATGAAAAAAATTTATTTTATTAACTTTAATTCCTTTTAAAAAATTTATTAGTTAATTAGGATATTTGATATTGTTAAATTTTATTTTTATTCATATTATATGTAATAATTATTTAAAGTCATAATTTTTTACATTTTTCATTGTGATTATGAGAACAAAATAGAACGCGACACGTGTCTCATTCAGTATGAATAAAGAAAATGAATGTTCATACACTATTTATAATGAATGATACAACTTTCAGTATGAATAACACATAATTCAGTATAAATAACACGTTACCGTTATTTATTCAGGATGAATAACCCTTGGGTGCATGAGACATGTGTTGCACTCTTCTTTATCCTCACGTGTACAATAAAAGATGAATTCCATTTAAATCCGTCATATATATATATATATATATATATAGAGAGAGAGAGAGAGAGAAAGAAAGAGAGAGAGAGAGAAGTTCATGCGAGGACGGTAACAATTTACGATAATATGAGGATAATTATTCAACCAATCATTTGTACATGAAAAAAATTTCATATACAAAATCATACATGATCCGTGCGACTTTCTATGCGACTTAACTGGCCCCAAAAGTCGTTCGCTACCCGTTATTGCAAAATCACATATGATTTTGTACTTAAAAAAAGTTTCTCGTATTCTTTTACATAGTTAGCGTTCTCGTATGAACCGCCTCTATATAATCAGTTTGAAATTTTATTTGAGTTAACATACCCTATTACTTGATTTTTTCTTTACTATCTTATTCGTACAATTAATATTTAATATCATTAGAGATTTATTTTATATTATGAAATATGCTAATTGACATGTTTTTTCAAAATTTCATTTCTGATCGTTTTACATTTTCTAGTTAACTTATGGGGAGTGTTAATAGCACCTTCTTAGTAGGTGTGTACGAAATTATTATTATTATTATTACAATATTGGAAATGTAAAAAATTGATTTTAATTAAGATTTGTGTGAAAAAGAATTCACTTGTAAGGATGTCATTAATCTCCTCCTAACTTATTAGTTTGTTTTTATCAAATATAATTTTTAATCAAGTAATTAATTACCTATCAAATAACTTATCAAGTAGCTAACTTTTATCAATTAATCTATAAGGGCGAGTTTAAACGAGAACTCAAATTTGGTTGTGAACGTGTGAATAAATGAGAGTGTGACACGTGTCTCATTTAAATAAATATTTAGACTGAATATAATATTTATTTAGTCTAAATATTTCTTTGTATATTCAATCTGAATAATTTATATTCAGACACGTATCGCACCCTTATTTAGGCATTGTTTGGCAAAAATAAGCTAGTTTGTTTTCAGTGTACATGTTTGGATGTACATAAGCTGACTTATAAGTTAGCTTATAAGCTAACGTATTTTAAATGGTTATCAACTAGTTTTTGCCAAACATAATTTATTCATCAGCTACCAGCTAACTTATAAGTCATCAACTAGCTTATAAGATATCAGCTAGCTTATCAGCTAGTTTGCCAAACATAGCCTTATCCTTACGTTTACAACCAAATTTGAATTCGCATTTTAACTTTCCTCTTAATTTATAAAACATATAATCTAAATAAATGGCGTCTCTTTTGTATTAAAGTTTGAACTTTGAAAAAAGATACGTTGCTCTAGTGTCACGTGTAGGCTACGTTTGTTGGCTCCTCGGATCCTCTTACAACTATCCACCCGACCCGATTACCAAAGTCCAGAAGGCATATACATTGGACGCCAGCTGTACACAGTTACAATCTAGCTGTCACTTTTATCCTTTTTTTCAAGAATTATTCTCCCGCCCAATTTACCCAAAATGCCCATCTAACCCACCTAACAAAACTTTGAACCAACGAGGGCATTTTCGTCTCAATGTTGTTTTTTTCCCATTTATAGTTCAAATCACTGTAACTGAGCTGTAACGAAGTTTGTCGTTTTGCATATAAATTGAGACCTTTCTTTTTCCGTGCTTTGCTTTACCCATTTCCACTTCTCATGTATGACGTGGCATAATGCTAATATAATATAATATATTAAAAAGGAATTATGTAAAAACTAAATTAGTTTTTCCAGAATTTTAAGCAATGTTTTATTTTACAAAACTTCCAAATAGTCGCTTAAATTCAAATCATTTAATGTATTAAAAAAATCAACGAATTATTACATTTAAATGTCTAAAATTATAAAAATATCTTTTAACAAAATAAATTCAAGAATTTTATGATAATAGAATAAATAAATCCTTAAACTTATTAATAGTTTATACCCAGAAAAATATAACAATTTTTTATATTTTTTTTAACGGCAGCGTTAGTGTTAGTGGTTAATGTTAGTAACGAGTTAAACTCCAACCCCAGCGCGAGATCGAACCCTCGCACCTTCACAGAGCCACGTCACCTATGAGGAATAATACCTCTACCATTTTAGGGGAAACCACCACTCCTAAGGCTCGAACCCGATGCAAAAATAACTAATAAGGTACCTTATAACTTATAAAGTAGCTTATCAAAACCTTATTTTTATTAACTTATCAATAAGGTACCTTATAAGTTATCTTATGGTCATCCAAACAACTACACTAAGACATTGTTTGGTAAAAATAAGGTACCTTATTTTTATTGTAGTTTTTTGGATGACCATAAGTTAACTTATAAGGTACCTTATTGAGAAATTAATAAAAGTAAAGTTACTTTTGTCAAACATCACCTAAAAATAAGGTATCTTATAAGGTGACTTATAAGTTACCATATTTTTGCCAAACAATGTCTAAATCCTGAACGTCTGATAGGAATACGAATAAACAAAGAATTAATACAAGTCAAATACGAAGACTTATAGTAGATCTGAAGAGAGCTACACATATTTGAAAGAATATAGAAGATTTTCACATAAAGAACAACTCTAATCTCAAAGATAAAGACATGATCTACGTTTAAATTATTATTTAATCCATACTTTTAAGGGATTAATTATTTTGACCAATTTTGAAAACTGATTTACCAAAATGACCAATTTTCTTTTTAAATTTACTAAAATGACCAAAAATTCCTTGAAATACACCCCGAAATACAAAATTTTCGAACATGTTTTCGAGGGGGTTTAGTTGATTTCGAGGGTGTCTGACCAAAATTTCGAGGGGCTTTGACCAACTTATCGAGGGTGTTCCAATAATTATCGAGGGCCTTTTCCAAATTTTCGAGGGTGTTCTACATTTTTGAGGGTCTTCTAGCAAATTTGGTCGAGGTGTTCGAGGGTCTTCGAGGGTGTCAAATTTATTTGGTCGAGGGTTTTCGAGGGTATTCGAGGGTGTCAAATTTGTTACTTGAATTTGATTTATTAATTTGAATTTACATGTTTTACCCCTAAAGTTAGTTAATAAATTACTTTACGTCCTTTACTTTTTAATTTTTTGTTTTACACCTTTATCACATTAACGTATATAATCGTATATCAATTAAAATACGCTTTAAAAATACGTTTTAATTTTAACAAATTACACCATGAAAACTGTCTCGTCAATACCTTCGAAATGAAATTTCAATATTAAATATTTTTAGATTTAATTATATTATTTCGAAAGTATATACTTTAAACGTATTTATTTATAATGTCCACAAACGTTTAGGTAATATTAATTTATATAATTTTTATAATACAATTGACAAAAAACACAAAAATAGTACAAATTATTTATAATCTATATCTTGTTCTTAGTTATATCCATAATATTATACTTTGTCGTTAAAAATTAATCACATGGTCAAAAGTATATACTTTCGAAATAATATAATTAAATCTAAAAATATTTAATATTGGGCTCATTTCGAAGGTATTGACGAGACAGTTTTCATGGTGTAATTTATTAAAATTAAAACGTATTTTTAAAGCGTATTTTAATTGATATACGATTATATACGTTAATGTGATAAAGGTGTAAAACGAAAAATTAAAAAGTAAAGGACGTAAAGTAATTTATTAACTAACTTTAGGGGTAAAACATGTAAATTCAAATTAATAAATCAAATTCAAGTAACAAATTTGACACCCTCGAAGACCCTCGACCAAATAAATTTGACACCCTCGAAGACCCTCGAACACCCTCGACCAAATTTGCTAGAAGACCCTCGAAAATGTAGAACACCCTCGAAAATTTGGAAAAGGCCCTCGATAATTATTGGAACACCCTCGATAAGTTGGTCAAAGCCCCTCGAAATTTTGGTCAGACACCCTCGAAATCAACTAAACCCCCTCGAAAACATGCTCGAAAATTTTGTATTTCGGGGTGTATTTCAAATTTTTTTTGGTCATTTTAGTAAACTTAAAAAGAAATTGGTCATTTTGGTAAATCAGTTTTCAAAATTGGTTATTATAATTAAATTCCCTACTTTTAAATAGGATATACTACTTTAATTTTATATTTATTTGACATTATATATTATAACAATATAAAATAAAAAATCTATGAAACTTCATTTTATGCTTTCATGAAAACAAAAAAACCGTGTGGGAGCATGTTACAGCTGTAGGCTCCTTTTGCCTGCTAAGAAATATACCAATTTTTTATAAAAAAAATAATACAAAAACATATTTAATTTATATTTAATTTCTTTGTATAAATATCCCATTTTTCACTTCCATTTTCACTACAAACTCAAAACACCTTTCACCTTTCTATTTCTCTCTCTAAAACCTCCATAAAAATGGCGAATTCTCATCGTCTGATTCAACTTCTTACCATATTATCCATTCTCCACCTTTCACTCGCCGGAAGACGACTCACTGAGTTAGTCAATGACTCGTCCAACCTCTTACAATACCACAACGGAGCTCTCCTCTCCGGCGACATCTCCGTCAACTTCATCTGGTACGGCAGCTTCAAACCGTCGCAAAAAGCCATCGTCACCGACTTCATCACCTCCATCTCCACCAAATCACCAAAACCCCAATCCGAACCCTCCGTCGCCACGTGGTGGAAAACCACCGAGAAATACTACACTAAAAAAACCACCGCTCCACTTTCGCTCCGACTCGGTAAACAAGTATCCGACCCGACTTACTCTCTCGGAAAGTCGTTAACGGACAAACATCTCATCCAGTTAGCTTCCAAAGGTGAGCCAAGTCACGCCGTTAACGTCGTGTTAACGGCATCCGACGTGGCAGTCGATGGCTTTTGTTCAAGCAGATGCGGGACCCACGGATCCTCCTCGTCATCATCGTCAATTTCCAAAAATGCCCTTAAGAAAGGAAAGAATTACAAATTTGCCTATATCTGGATCGGTAACTCGGAGACTCAGTGTCCTGGTCAATGCGCGTGGCCATTTCACCAACCGATTTACGGACCACAGGCTGCACCATTGGTTGCACCCAATAACGATGTGGGTCTAGATGGGATGGTTATAAATCTGGCTGGTTTATTGGCTGGAACCGCTACGAACCCATTTGGGAATGGGTATTATCAAGGGGATGCGGATGCACCTTTAGAAGCTGCATCCGCATGTCCAGGGGTGTATGGTAAAGGAGCTTATCCTGGGTACGCAGGGGAGTTATTAGTGGATTCGACTACAGGTGCAAGTTATAATGCATATGGTACAAATGGAAGAAAGTATTTACTTCCTGCTTTATATGATCCTTCTTCTTCCACTTGTTCTACTTTGGTTTAAATGTAAACTTAATAATATATAGCATAGGTAGAGATAAAAAACAAATTTATATTTTATTATGATGATTATTTCATTTATTATAATTTTTTTATTTTTGTTCTCAGTGAGCTATGATTTATTGCAATCTTTTATACTCTTTTTGGGAATTTTATATTTTCTCTACCAAAATTTCTCCTTGCCCATCTCGGGTTGTTTAAGCTAACACCTTGGATTTTTTTAAAATTGAATAATTTAAAAATATTAAATATGTTAATTGAAAAATAAATTATAGGTCCATCAATTGCGACTGTGTGCTGGAGAAGAACCTCGCGTAAATTTTACATATATGTCTGTTTTTGTAATTTTAAAAGTGAAATTTAGAACTCTGTGTTTGACAAACTAGTGTATAATTGGAAAAAATAAAAATAAACACCCAAAATTTTATTTTATGTAATTTTTTCAATACGTTAACTTATAAGTTAGAACATCCACAGTTATGATTTTGTCACATCAGTTTTCTCTTTCTGCCATATTAGTTTTCTCTTTTTTACAAATTTTATAAACCTTTCACTCCTAATCATGAATCTGATTATAATTTATATAATAAAAAATTATAATAATTAAAAAATTACTAATTATAATTAACAAAAAGTTATTTTATTTACTTTATAGTTAATAATAAATGTAATAATAATTAAAAATTACGAAAACAAAAAATTATTAAAAACGATAATAAATAAAAGCCATTTTTTCTAACAACAAACAAAATAAATATGGTTAACCGAATCTGAATCCATTTAACTTTTATTTAATCAAAATATTGGTTAAACCAATTTATTAATAATTAAACAAATTAAAAAAGAATTTAAATTAATTGAAACTCTCCTAAAGTAAAAGGCATGGACCGCTCCTTCTGCATGGAGCGGTTTGCCATGTCACTTGACCCTCTTCATTCTCTTCATTTTTAGAACCGGTCCTTTAGGATGAGATGGATTTCATGGACTTCTCATTCTTTTAGTTTATGCGTATCCAAACATATACCTTAAAAATAAGCTAACTTATTTTTACCAAACATTAGCATTAGAATTAAAACCACAAGTTGAGAATGAGTTTTTTAATTAATTTTCCTAAATTTTATTCTACCGGACAATACCCTGAATTAGTTGAAATGGCAATTTAAGTTTAACATTAATAATTACAAATCAAATCTTACAAAAAGTTCTATAATGAGGACCTATGCTAGTAAAACTCAAGAATTGTCGCTACTATGATGTTACAGAAGACGCTCTAGAATGACAATTTTACTCTCCTAGCTCTAACTAGCACTCAACTAATCACGTTGTCGCTAGTACCATATTCGAGTTAGGACAATTCAGTTAAACATTAGAGAGAGATGAGAGAGGGGGGGGGGGCGAGGATAGGCGAGAATGGGTACAGTGATGCAATCTGGAACCGAAGATACCAACATTATACTCATAATCAGAATATGACTTCGTTTTTGTTCTTCAATTTTCCGGATGAATGGAAAATTGCTCACTTATGGAGAACTTTCAAGAGGTTCAGTGATGTTGGCGACGTAAATATGGCACGAAGGAGGATGAAAAATGGTAATTTTTTTTAGTTTTGTAAGGTTTATAAACGTGTATAATGTTACTAACCTGGAAAACAGACTCAATGGAGTATTGATCGGTACCTATAAGTTGAGGGTGTCTAATGCAAAAAAAAAAAACCAGGATGTTAAAGTAGAGAGGAGAGCGCAGTATAAAAATTGGAAAGAAAACGATCGAAACCAAAGGTTAGGGATCAACTTGGGCCATAGATCGTCCTTTGAGGTAGTGAAGGGCCATCCGATCAACAATCAAATTGAGAAAGACAAGAAATTGGGGGGGGGGGGAGATTATAGGCCAATGGAAGTCGAGTGATGATTCAAAAAAGGCTTTGAGGAAATGTGAACTCGCTAGATAACATAGAGGCTATCAAAGCTCTTTGCAGATCAAAAAAATAGTAGAATGCTCGGTGAAGCTTTTGGGAGGAAGAAACGTGTTGCTTGCCTTTGAACAAGAGGACACAACGATAAATATCCTAAATAACAAGGTTCATGGAATTCATTATTGGGTCAAGGGATTAAGAAGATGGTCGGAAGGCTTATGTTCATCAGAGACAACGATATGCTTAGAATTTACGGTGTACCGCTGCATGCGTGGAGCCAAGAAATGTTCTCTATGATAACAGGTAATTGGGGCACGTTCTAAAAATTGTTAAATGTGATTGGGAGAACTGCTGTAGTCTGGAGTACGGAAGAGTTCTAGTTACTACATCAATTAGAACCACCGTTGACGACGTTGGAAGCATAAAGGTGGACAACCTCTTTTACAGGATAAGAGTAATGAAGGAAGGTATCGATCCTACGATGTACCTGGAGGAAGAGAGGAGTTCTGGTTCGGGGGGGGGGGGAGTCATCAAATCCATCAGAAGGGTCAAAAGAAGAAGGAAGAGTTGATGATTAGGAGGTGGAAGAAAGTATGTTCGAAGGTAACGACTATGAGGTAGAAACCAACAATTAGAAGGCAGGGATACAACATGGGTGCAGAGGAGATAGTCAAGTGCATCAAGAGGGGTCCTCGTCGTTGAACAATACCGGAAAGTCATCCCCGTAGCCGGTGATGGCAAGGAAAACCCAACAGTTCTCTAGTAATGGCCCTGAGTCAACCACAAAAAATGAGGAGGCATGAAGACCCTTATCGTAGGGGAAATGGGTCGGTGACAACTGGGAGTGAAAATGGGGTTGGAGGAGGGAACCGAGAGGTAGGGTATTGGGGGAGTTGGAGAACCTACTTATTGATCTCCAATAATGGAGACCGAACATGGGAAAGGAAGATCGAGTGAAATGGTGGTTAGGGGGGGGGGGGGGGGGAGGGATTTCTCGCTGCAAACACTAAAGACCCTTATCGAAGAGAAATAGGTGGAAAGAGGGAACCAATCGGAGGAAACAATGTGGTCGAAAGCCATGCCAAAGAAACTCGGTATACTGATCTGGAGGATTAGAGTAGGTCGTATTCCATGTCGATCAGTTCTCGACAGAATGGGGATGGATATACCTTCCGTGTTATGTCCAAGATGTGAAAAGGAAGTGGAAGATCATGCTTTGGTGAAGTGTCAAGAGGTTCATAGGTTGTGGAAGATCGACAAAGAAAGAATTGAATCGATCAACGACGTTCTAGCACCTACGATATCTTCAAGAGGCAATGAGGACCGATTGAATCTGTGGACGGTCGTGATTTGGTCCTTCATGTATCTAATTTGGTTGCACTGTAACCGTATCGTGTTCAGAGGGGAGAAAAAAAGATTATTTTTTGAGTTCCAGCGTAGAAGCTACAAATGGATAGAAGGAAGAAGTCGGAGTAAAAAGTTGGAGTGGAACATATGGTTGACATATCCAAGGAGTTACCTGTGATCTGCGATCGATTTGGCGGGAGAAGGGTTGCTCGGTGCAAGTGTGGTGTCTTGTTGATCATAACTCCTCTCAGTGATTTGAATATGATTCCTTTATTATACTTGGTGAAATTCCTTAGATAAGCTTCTGTTCAAATTCAGCAATAGCATACGCTGATTGCCATCAGCGATCGCTGAAGATCAAGGATCAACAAGCTTGTCTCTGAAGACCTGAAGATCAGCTATCACACCAGAAGACCATTCAGCGAAAGTCGAAGACCAAAGCTGAAGAAAGAGATAATCAGCTAAGTGACCTGAAGCGGTTCAGCGATAGCAGCGATTATCTACTCAAAGTGTGAAGTCTTGTGAAGCCTCAGCAACACTGAAGTTCATCCTTGAACATTCAGTGTCATCGATCAAATGAAGCTTCCTCTGCAAGATTAAAGTTTGATCTTATCCTCGATGCACAAAAGTCAAACCTAGAACCATGTCAGAAAAGGACGTACGACTTCTCTCTTATGTCCCCATCATATCTGATACGGTACTGTTCATATTCGGCCAAAAGCATGGCTGTCTTATTTACAAGGACAAGCTTCCTATCTAAGCTTGACACGTGGCATGTACCTTTTGTCTTGCATTAAATGCAAGCGGGTATAAATAGATGAATATATCTTCTTCATCTTAATGCATGCTTCCTTCTAGCCTCTACTTTCTGCATTTCTTTCTTTCATCTTCTTGTGCATCAAACTGTGTGTTTCCTTAGTTACAATAGAATAGGTTCTTAACTTGTTCTAATTCCGCTTGTAACTGTAAATTTGTTTATTTCAAACAAACTCATTTAAAAACCAAAATTTGTGTGTTTGTATTCAACCCCCCCCCCCCCTTCTACAAACTGTTTACTTAGTATTTAACTCTTGTAGATCCTTTTTGGGACCAACAAGTGGTATCAGAGCAGTGTTGTTTTCTTTTTCTTTAAAATATTTTTCTTAATATAATATTTTTAAAATGACAAACCCTAATACAAACTATAACGATAATGGATCTTTAGCTAAACCTCCAAGGTTCAGCCATGATAACTTTCCATTATGGAAGGAAAGAATGTCTCTATTTCTAGAGGGATCTGATCCAAAGATTCCCTACTATCTGGAAAATGGACCATTCGTTCCAACAACTATAGTAGCTAGTGTTCCTGCCACCACTACTACTGCAGCCATCCCTGAAAGGAGTATTGTTAAAACTCCTAACAGATGGACTGAAGAAGACAAGAAAAAATTGCTATTGACTCTAAAGCTAGATCTATAATAGCAATGGCTTTACCTGATGAAGTCTATCATTCCGTCATGAAAATGAGGACTTCAAAAGCCATGTGGGATACTTTATGTATCCAATATGAAGGAACTTCTGAGGTTAAAGTTACTAGATGCATAAACCTCGTAAGTAAATACGAAATCTTTATGTATCAAAAGGGTGAATCTCTTTCTCAAATTCACCAGCGGTTCAACTGTCTACTGATCGATCTCAAATAAGTTGACAGAGTGTATTCAAACGCTGAAATTATGACAAAGTTCATGGAGGCACTCCCTGATCAATGGGCAGTGTACACTACATGTATAAAACTGTCAAAGAATCTTGAAACCTTGTCCTTAAGTGCATTATATGGGATGCTCTTAAATGAGGAACAATCCCAGCTTTTAAGAAAAAACCTTATTAATGAACTCAAAGGTGCTAAAAGTACTTCTTTGGCACTTGTGACTTCTGAGGGAACTTCTTCTAAAAATGGTTCTTCTTCCACTATAACCTCCATTACTGAATTAGGTTAAACTGATTCAGAGGATCAACTCACTGATGCTGACATCTCTGAGTTTGATAACTCTCTAGCCCTTTTAACCAACAACTTTAAAAGATTTGCTAGAAAGAGCAATTTTTGAAAATCTTCTAACCTCTCTGACTCCGAAAAACAGAAAACGTTACCTGCTGAAAAAGCCTCAGCGATCTGTTTCAATTGTCAGAAAAAGGGCCATTTTGCAAGTGAATGTAGGTCGAAGAAAGTTGTTGCTCCCACTACCTCCCATACCTCTGATAATCAGGAGAAGTATTTGAAAATGAAAAACAAATACAGAGATATGAAGAAAAACCAGCAAAAAGGCAAAGGCCTTGTCGCTGAAGAAGTTGACTGGGATGCTGAAGATGGCGCCAAGACCTGCGAAGAGTCCGGTTCAGATGAAGAAGATCTTGCCTTTCTCTGTCTAATGGCAAGAATAGAGGATGCTGAAGAAGTCTCTGAAACTTCTTCCTGAGAGTCTCCGTCTACTCAGGTAAACATTCCCTCTGACCCCTTACTCTCTGAAAAAGATAACTTGTCGGCTCTCGATGCAATGACTGTTGACTTCTACAATGCTTTGAATGGAAAGATAAAAGCTGAGAAAATTAACACTGACTTATCTGAACAATTAAAAAATTGCCACTTAAGAATCAAAGAACTTTCCAAACTTGAGGATTCTCTCAAAGACGAAGTTTTTGCAAATCAAACAATAAGCATTGAGAAACGACAAGCTATCGCTGATAGGGAAAAGGCTATTGCTGATCTCAAGTCTGAAAAAGCAACTATCGAAGGATGGTGTAAGGCTTCTGATAAAGTCAATGAGATTATCAATGCCCAAATACCTATGAAAGTGAGAAGTGGGTTAGGCTATAACCCTGAAAAGGAAGAATCAGAGAATGATCGTTCCATGCTCAAATTTAGAATGTTTATCTCTTCTATCCCTGATCCTTCCTCTTCAACCTCTTCTTCCACTTCCTCTAAAGAGAAGCTTCATGAGGATCATTCTAAGAAGATGATCAAGAACAAGGTTCTTGACCATGTTCCTAAGAATAAGAAATCTCTAGATAAGAACAAGAAGTCCTCAGAGAAGATTTCTAAATCTGGGAAGAAGGTCCCTGATTATTCTCAAAGACCAACTCCCAAGATTAAAATCGATCTCACTCCTACCCCTGAAAAGGTTGTAATACCTCCAAGGACCATGGATAAAGGAATTCTTGGACCTATCCCTGAGAAACTTCCTGTTCCCTCTCTTATCTCCAAACCTTTTAAGTATAGGAAATGCTTTCACTGTGGTGAAACAACCCACATTGCAAGCAAGTGTCCTAATGCTACTAGAACTAATAAACTAGCTCATGGAAAGAAAGTAGCTCAAGCTGATAAATCAGCAAGAGTGAAATCCACCAAAGTTGCTAAACCAACTAAGGTGAAGATATCCACTGAAGAGAGTTCTTCAGCTAGTAGTACTTCCGCCAATCCTGTATCTAACCAAGCAGGACCCATAGTAATATGGGTACCTTTAAACAATTAATCTTTTGTTGTATGCAGAGCGCCAAAGGTATCTGGTATCTTGATAGCGGATGCTCGAGGCATATGACTGGCAGAAAATCTCTGCTCTCTGCCTACAAAAAAGAAGCTGGTCCATCAGTGACCTTTGGTGGAAATGGCAAAGGATACACTAAAGGTTATGGAATTCTGTCCAACGGAGCCACATCTTTCTCTCGTGTTGCTTACGTTGAGGGACTAAAGCACAATCTCTTGAGCGTTACTCAGTTGTGTGACAAAGACTTCAAGGTTCTATTCCTAAAGAATAGATGTGCTGTCACTGACGGAAATGATAAGCTTGCCCTCTCTGGCAAAAGAGTTGAAAATGTATACGTCATAAACATGAATAGTTCTCACTCTGAGAACACGTGCTTTATCTCTAAAGCATCCACTGACATAAACTGGTTATGGCATAAAAGACTTTCTCATCTCAACTTTAAGACAATAAATGAATTGTCTCAAAAAGACTTAGTCAGAGACCTCCCTAATCACACCTTTACAAAGGAATCTCTTTGTTCAGCTTGTGAAAAGGGAAAGGCGACAAAAGCCTCCTTTAGGTCAAAGCAAGTTTCTTCAGTGACCACTCCTCTTCAGCTACTTCACATGGATCTATTTGGACCTGTCAATGTCCAATCAATCTCTGGAAAGAAATACACTTTAGTGATTGTTGATGAATACTCCAGATACACACGGGTGTTCTTCCTTCGATCCAAAAGTGATACCCCTGAAATGATAATCTCTTTTATCAAAAGAATGGAAGTGCTAAACTCCTTACTTGTTCGCTCCATAAGAAGTGATCATGGTACTGAATTCAAAAATAGTACTTTGGTTAGTTTCTTTGAAGAAAAAGGCATTTCTCACAACTTCTCATCTGTAAGAACTCCTCAAAGAAATGGTGTTCTTTGAACGAAGAAATCGAACTATAATCGAAGCGACTCGCTTAATGCTCGGCGAATCACGTCTTCCAACTCACTGCCGAAATTTGTCAATACAGCATGTTTTACTCAGAATCGGTCCCTGATTGTTAAGCGATTCAAGAAAACTTCCTATGAATTATTTCATGGGAGAAGACCCACTCTGAAATATCTTCACATTTTTGGATGTACGTGTTACATTCTGAATGACAGAGATCATTTGGGTAAATTCGATCCTAAAGCTGATGATGGTATATTTCTTGGATACTCCTCTGTGTCCAAGTCTTTCAGAGTATTCAACAAAAGAAGACAACATGTTGAAGAATCTATGCATGTCAACTTTGATGAATCTCATCCCATTCATCCTTCTCATAATCTTGATGATGATCAAGAATTGAATGCTTGGATGGAATCTCATTATGGGGAACACGAAACATACTTCAAACAATCAAACTTCGGTGATGTATGTGATGATGAAATCCCTGTAAACTCAACAAGTAACAATAATCCATCTTCAGGGATAAATGTTACTCCTTTAAATCAGATTCCTGCTACTGATTCATCTCTTGGAAATTCCTCTGTGAATAACCAAACCTCCTCTGAAAATCAATCCCCTGAATTGATTCTAAATGAAGTACTGTCGAAACAAGTCCTATTCCGGAATGCGAAGAACGGGTCGCCGAATCACTCGTTGATCTTTCTCCTCAACCACCAGCTCAGCGATGGACTGCAAATCATCCAATAAATCAGATTATTGGCGATCCCACTGCAGGTATCAAAACACGTAGAGGTACAGGTAATATCTGTCTTTATGTGAACTTCATTTCTCTCTGAACCTAAGAAGATAGATCAAGCTATCTCTGACCCTAGCTGGGTTTCAGCTATGCAAGAAGAACTGACTGAATTTCGTAGAAATAAAGTTTGGAATATTGTTCCTAGACCTTCTGATAAAACCGTCATAGGAACCAAATGGGTTTTCAGAAATAAGCTAGATGAAAACGGGACTATAATTCGCAATAAGGCTAGACTTGTTGCTCAAGGTTATAGACAGGAAGAAGGAATTGTGTTGGGTCACCGATGATTTGGTGATGAACCACCTTCCTTTGGATGAATGAACTTTTACAGATTCTTTTGAAGGTCTGAAATATGCTTCAAGTATTGAAGAGTCAAAGACTATTCAATCAAGGGTTGTACATCAAAAATTGGAATTTTGGATGTATCAACCAACTTCAATATTCAGATTGGGTCACCAATATAGTGGGTCACCGATGGTACACTCAAAAGTCATCAAAAGTACTAAGGACATCAAATAAGATGAGGTCATCAAGTTTGATGTCATGGTCACCGACACTATAATCTTGGTCACCGAAATTGCAGGTATATTTTCTAAGGTCAGATATCAAGTCACAAGTTCAAGGGTGTACACTTTTGTCATTTAGTGAAAGATGAAGTTTATCAAGCAAAGTGTACACTTATCAATTCCAGCCTTACAAGGTATCCACCGATGTGATACATAGTGTGATGTATCACTTAGCAATTTCAAATAGATAAGTTCTTGACTCACATCAATTGCAAGACACGTGAGCCAGCAAGAACTTGGGCATCAAGCTTTAAATAAAGACATTCTCTTTTATTCTTATAAAAGGAATGTTTGTCTTTTAGCTAAAAGGTTTGATGGGAATTCACAGAGCATGAAGAAAAGAAGATAAAGTTATCTGACATTACGTGCTACAAGGAATAGTTCATCCATTATTCTAGTACAAAGGAAGTGGTCTCTTCCTTTGTCCAGCAGATAATCTTCCAGCTAATGAAACCTTGACAGCTGTCCACTTGCATCCCATGCATGGACACTATAAAAGGAGATGAAGTCCTTCCCAGAAATCTCACGCTTTCAACAAATCTTCAGAGTGATTATTTGTGTGACTGTGGCAAAGTGTCTTTATAACGGTATTGTTTTAACTTCCTTAGTGTATAAGTTAATTACGTTATCCGTGTGTTTAGTTTGATAGAATAGTACGCTGTTCTTTTCCGCATCAAACTATCTGTGTGTAAATTTTTAATATTTAT
Organism: Silybum marianum; assembly: GCA_036898165.1. Lineage (NCBI taxonomy): Eukaryota > Viridiplantae > Streptophyta > Magnoliopsida > Asterales > Asteraceae > Silybum > Silybum marianum. The sequence continues at coordinate 2,989,200 of CM072535.1, read as the reverse complement.
ATTAAAAAATTTAAAAAGAGTATATTCTGTGTGTTTTATATTCAACCCCCCTTCTACAAAACCCTCTCTTAGTTAGCCATCTCTCCTTGGGGACTAACAAGTGGTATCAGAGCAGTTGGTTTAATTCAATAAACCAGATCTGTGATGGCTACTACCTCAAATGTTGATGGTACCTTGCAGACCTCTTCCAGTAATACATATGATTTAGGATCTTTGGCTAAACCTCCAAGGTTCAACCCAAATAACTTTGGGTTATGGAAAAATCGCATGTTATTATTCTTGGAAGGGATCGATTGCAGGTATCCCAACATTCTTAGTGAGGGACCTATTGTTCCTAAAATATGGGCTCGCTTTGGCCCTCAAAAGGACGCTGAAGGAAAGGACATAGAGTCAGATGACGAAAGAAGTGAGAAAACTGGTAGATATATCATCAAACCTTCTAATAAATTTAGTGAAGATGATAAATGCCTAGTTGGTTTAGACACTAAAATCAAATCTGCTCTTGCTGTATCCCTTCCTGATGAAGTGCATCACTCTCTTCTTAACCTTCCCACTGCTAAAGAAATGTGGGATACTTTGAGTGTCTTATATGAAGGCACCAAAGAAGTAAAGAAATCTAACAGGATCTGTCTTGTTAGAAAGTATGAACTCTTCTCCTATGAAAAAGGAGAATCTCTTTCTACCTACTTTAATCACTTTAACTGTCTTCTCAATGATCTCAAAGTTCTTGGACGAGTTTATGATAATGAAGAAGTTCTCTGCAAGTTCATGGATTGTCTTCCAGATTTCTGGGAAACTATCTGTACTTGCATCAAGCAAACCAAGGACTTAGAAATAATGCCTTTAACTGCTCTCTATGGAACTCTTTTTCACTATGAACAAACTAAGAACCAGAGAAAATCTCTTATAAAGGATATCAAATCCTCTTCTATCCTTCTTCTGATTCTGAAAAAGATATTAAGGAAGACTCTTCTCAAATGTCAGATGCATACTATAGTGCTGCTGATGATGAAGGAGAAGAATCAGCCATTGACATACTTTCTGATAGTATGGCAATGCTTGCTGGAAACCTTAAGAATAAAAGATTTTCTTCAAACCGCTCCAAATTTAATAGAAAACCTTTTTCTCAAAAATCCTCTTCTGATAAAGCAAATGAAGAATGGTTCAATTGTGGAAAGAAAGGTCATTTTGCTTCTGAATGCAGATCAAAAGCTTCCTCTTCTGTCAAACATTCTTATTCTTATGGCCATGACTTCTCAAAATCAGCTTCTTGGAAGCATGAAGAGAGAAATAGCCAATCCTCTAAAGAAAATTCTGAATCAAAAGAAACCTCCAGGTATAAGAAGTACAAAGCCAAATACAAGAGAGAAAAAGAGGGAAACCAAAGTAAAAATAAAACTTTGGTTCTTTGAGGCTCATTCTTTGGGAGTGATGAGCAAACCTTTGAGAGTGAGAGTGAGTATGTCACTAAATGCCTCATGGCCAAAATCGATGAGCTGGAAGACATGGAGAAGTCACTCTACGCTACCCTTGTATCTGCTGAGGGATCCACTTCAGGAACAAAATCTCAGGTACATCCTTTTACCTTTCTCTCTGATGATCAAAAGGCTGATGCCTTTGATTCTTTAACTGTTGACTTCTGTGACTTAAAGATTCAAAAGAAAAAGGCTGATATGCACATAAACTGTCTAAATTATCAACTTCTCTCTTGCTTTTCAAAACTAAAAGATTTTGATAAAATGAAAGCTGATCTGGAAAACCTACGGTACTTAAACGACAGTCTTTCTGAGGAAAAATCAAAAATCTCTTCCACTCTTGAAAAGGAACAAGAGGTTCTGTCTAAATGGACTAAATCCTCTAAGAATCTTGAAAGGATCCTTCAAGATCAAATCACCAGCAAGGATAAGTCTGGCCTTGGTTATGGAAAAGATGTTCCTCAACCTTTTGACCTTCCACTTCCTTCTTCTGAATGTCAAGGTTTTCCTGCTGGTTTCCTTTCCGATGACGATGATGATCTCTTCGGTTACTCATCTGAGGATTCTACCTCCGTTCATTCTATAGATCTACTTGACATGCTCAAAGTAGAATCTGGTTCTAAGAAGTTTGAAGTCTTTGTTAAAGCTAAAGAAATCTCTTCTGAGTCTTCAAAAGTTTCAACTCTTCCAAGCTCTTCTTCTTCTCCCAAACCTATCCAAAGACTTTTAAACTCCTTAAGTCTGCATGAGTCAAGATACTCCCTGGAGCAGCCATCTGGTGTTGTTGAGTATCCCTCTCCAAAAACATTTTCTCCTCAAAAGAAAAATTTTGCTAAATCAAATTTTTCATCTAAAAGGAAATCTCAAATAGTTACTGATTTCATTCCTCGGTCAGTGAACTTGAAGAAATCAAGAAATCCTGGTAAAGATATCCTTGGACCAAGACCAGGTGTTGGATGCCCCTCTTCTTCTCAGTCGTCAACCTCTGTCCAAAGTTTTGATGATAGGGATTTTAAAAAGGCCTTTTCTTTAAAGAAGTGCTATAATTGTGGCAAACACTCTTCATCTTGCTAAAAATTGCCCAAAAGATTTGGATCTTTGCAAAACTAAAATGCCTTCTAATCCCAAAGGACCCACCTCAAAATGGGTACCAAAAGTCTAAATTTGTTTCTGGGTGCATGTACCAAATAAAGATCACATATGGTACATGGACAGTAGGTGTTCAAGACACATGACCGGAAACAAACTTCTTCTCTCTAACTTCTCAAAAGAAAAGGGACCTACTGTTTCCTTTGGAGGAAATGGAAAAGGGGTCACCAAAGGATATGGTACCATTTCAAATGGAACCATCACTTTCTCTAGAGTAGCTCATGTTGAAGGGCTAACGTACAATCTTCTAAGCATCAGCCAAATATGTGATTTGGGCTATAAGGTCATGTTCCAGCTGTGTGTGTGCTTGGTCTTTGATATATAGAACAAGATTGTACTAGCAGGAACCCGACTGAATGACGTATACATAATCAACATGAAGGAAAGTGCAATAGGAGAAGCTGTGTGTCTCCTCTCTCAAGAACTAGCCAAACAAAGTTGGTTGTGGCATAAAAGGTTCTCTCATCTAAACTTTAAAACCTTGAACAAACTCTCCAACAAGGAGCTGGTTGTTGGAATGCCAAAAATAGTTTTTGAAAAAGAAAAGCTGTGTGGAGCATGTGAAAAAGGAAAACTCACCAGAACTTCCTTTAAAACAAAACAATGCTCTTCTATCTCTCAACCTCTTCAAATGCTTCACATGGATCTGTGCGGTCCAGTAAGCACACCCAGTCTGGGTGGTAAAAAGTATATGCTAGTAATCGTCGATGAATTCTCTAGATATACTTGGGTGTTCTTTCTTATTTGATGTACAACTTTTTGATGAAGTTAGAGGTATCATCATCAAATAGGGGGAGATTGTTTGGGTATTCTCTAGATTTACAGGTTCTTTTGAAGGTCTGAAATATGCTTCAAGTATTGAAGAGTCAAAGACTATTCAATCAAGGGTTGTACATCAAAAAGTGGAATTTTGGATGTATCAACCAACTTCAATATTCAGATCATTTTGCCAAGTCAAGATTGGGTCACCAATATAGTGGGTCACCGATGGTACACTCAAAAGTCATCAAAAGTACTAAGGACATCAAATAAGATGAGGTCATCAATTTTGGATGTATCAACCCTTGATAGAATTTTGGATGTATCAACCAACTTTTACAGGTTCTTCAAAAGAACCTGAGTAGAACCTGAATGAACTTTTACAGGTTCTTTTGAAGGTCTGAAATATGCTTCAAGTATTGAAGAGTCAAAGACTATTCAATCAAGGGTTGTACATCAAAAAGTGGAATTTTGGATGTATCAACCAACTTCAATATTCAGATTGGGTCACCAATATAGTGGGTCACCGATGGTACACTCAAAAGTCATCAAAAGTACTAAGGACATCAAATAAGATGAGGTCATCAAGTTTGATGTCATGGTCACCGACACTATAATCTTGGTCATCGAAATTGCAGGTATATTTTCTAAGGCTGTGATATCAAGTCACAAGTTCAAGGGTGTACACTTTTGTCATTTAGTGAAAGATGAAGTTTATCAAGCAAAGTGTACACTTATCAATTCCAGCCTTACAAGGTATCCACCGATGTGATACATAGTGTGATGTATCACTTAGCAATTTCAAAGAGATAAGTTCTTGACTCACATCAATTGCAAGACACGTGAGCCAGCAAGAGCTTGGGCATCAAGCTTTAAGTATTGAAGTACTAAGGTCACCGATGGTACACTCAAAAGTCATCAAAAGTACTAAGGACATCAAATAAGATGAGGTCATCAATTTTGGATGTATCAACCCTTGATAGAATTTTGGATGTATCAACCAACTTTTACAGGTTCTTCAAAAGAACCTGAGTAGAACCTGAATGAACTTTTACAGGTTCTTTTGAAGGTCTGAAATATGCTTCAAGTATTGAAGTCAAGTATTGAAGAGTCAAAGACTATTCAATCAAGGGTTGTACATCAAAAAGTGGAATTTTGGATGTATCAACCAACTTCAATATTCAGATCATTTTGCCAAGTCAAGATTGGGTCACCAATATAGTGGGTCACCGATGGTACACTCAAAAGTCATCAAAAGTACTAAGGACATCATATAAGATGAGGTCATCAAGTTTGATGTCATGGTCACCGACACTATAATCTTGGTCACCGAAATTGCAGGTATATTTTCTAAAAATTTGTGATATCAAGTCACAAGTTCAAGGGTGTACACTTTTGTCATTTAGTGAAAGAAGAAGTTTATCAAGCAAAGTGTACACTTATCAATTCCAGCCTTACAAGGTATCCACCGATGTGATACATAGTGTGATGTATCACTTAGCAATTTCAAATAGATAAGTTCTTGACTCACATCAATTGCAAGACACGTGAGCCAGCAAGAACTTGGGCATCAAGCTTTAAATAAAGACATTCTCTTTTATTCTTATAAAAGGAATATTTGTCTTTTAGCTAAAAGGTTTGATGGGACTTTACAGAGCATGAAGAAAAGAAGATAAAGTTATCTGACATTACGTGCTACAAGGAATGGTTCATCCATTATTCTAGTACAAAGGAAGTGGTCTCTTCCTTTGTCCAGCAGATAATCTTCCAACTAATGAAACCTTGACAGCTGTCCACTTGCATCCCATGCATGGACACCATAAAAGGAGATGAAGTCCTTCCCAGAAATCTCACGCTTTCAACAAATCTTCAGAGTGATTATTTGTGTGATTGTGGCAAAGCTGTGTGCTATAACAGTATTGTTTTAACTTCCTTAGTGTATAAGTTAATTACTGTTATCTGTGTGTTTAGTTTGATAGAATAGTCTGTCTGTTCTTTTCCGCATCAAACTATCTGTGTGTAAATTTTTAATATTTATATTAAAAAATTTAAAAAGAGTATATTCTGTGTGTTTTATATTCAACCCCCCTTCTACAAAACCCTCTCTTAGTTAGCCATCTCTCCTTGGGGACTAACAAATTGATTATGATGAAACCTTTGCCCCTGTAGCTCGTTTAGAAGCCATAAGACTCTTTTTAGCTTATGCTGCCCATAAAGACTTCAAAGTTTTTCAAATGGATGTTAAAAGTGCTTTTCTAAATGGAAAACTCAGCGAGGAAGTTTATGTTGAACAACCCCCTGGTTTCTCAGACCCTAACCACCCTGGCTATGTTTTTAAACTTGAAAAAGCTCTTTACGGGTTAAAACAAGCTCCTAGAGCGTGGTATGACACCCTCTCTAAATTTCTTCTTAAAGAAAAATTTGTTCGTGGAAAAATTGACCAAACTCTGTTTTTAAGAAAATATAAAGGTCATACAATTCTCGCTCAGATATATGTTGATGACATTATCTTTGGTTCCACAAGACCCAAATTATGCACTCGTTTCGCTGCAAGAATGCAAAAACAATATAAAATGAGTATGATGGGTGAACTAACATATTTTCTAGGCTTGTAGATTAAGCAATCTGACAAAGGAATTTTTATTTGCCAAAGCAAATATGTTAAAGACATGCTGAATAAATTTGACATGAATCAATGCTCAGCGATGAAGACTCCTATGGCGCCTCCTCTGACGTTAAACAAGGATCCCAATGGGAAACCAGTAAATGTCACTGCCTATCAAGGAATGATTGGGTCTCTGCTGTATCTTACAGCGAGTAGACCAGACATCCTGTACGCTACCTGTCTCTGTGCTCGGTATCAAGCTGAACCGAAGGAATCCCATCCAATCGCTGTATAGCGAATCTTCGTATATACGAAAGGAACTCCAAATCTTGGTCTCTGGTATCCCAAAGGCTCAGGATTTGATCTCATCGGTTATTCTGACAGTGACTTTGCAGGTTGTAAGATTGATAGGAAGAGCACCACTGGTGGGTGTCAGCTACTAGGTGGTAAGTTAATTAGTTGGACAAGTAAAAAGCAAAACTCAGTGTCCACTTCCACCGCCGGAAACGAATACGTAGCAGCTGGTAGTTGTTGTGCTCAAATCCTTTGGATGAGAAATCAACTCAGAGACTACGATCTAAAGCTCTCAAAAATTCCTATTTACTGTGATAGCACAAGTGCTATAGCAATTGCTAACAACCCTGTACTCCACTCCAAAACCAAGCATATTGAGATCCGATATCACTTTATCAGAGATCATGTGATGAATGGTGAAGTTGAGCTTCATTTTGTTCCTACTGAATATCAGCTCGCTGATCTTTTCACCAAGCCTCTTGATGAAACAAGATTCAATCTACTCATCAGCGAACTTGGTATGTTGAAAGCTGAATAACTCTTTAGTCAGTAACCAACAAAGGATTACAAATAAAGCCTTCAAATTCTCCATTCACTGAACTCTGATTCAGCGATATCTAGGTCATCTCCTCAGGTACTATCTTCTAATCCTTAACACTCTTTGATATCTTTTCTCATCAAAGAATGTCTCTCTTAAATTAAAACTCCTCACTGACAATCCTTTATTGTTAGTGATGAATTTTTTAAAATTATAAAGGATAAACTTTCCTTTTGGATAATTATCTTTATAATCTTTTTAAATATTTAAGAAAAGGACACGTCAGACCTTTTTCTGACACACGACGGACCGCGACGTTTCCATTCCAACTCCTTTCTTGGAACGTGCGCTAGGTCATCATTTCTTTTTCAAAAAGCTAAAACCGTCGTTTAGTTATCCTCTCTTTTTCTCTCTCCTCTGGCTATTTAAGCATTTCTTTTGTCTCACTTTATTCCTTCCGCTTTCATAACTTCTCTAAAGGCAAAGGATAAACTTTGAATCTTCAAGCTTTCTGCAAGAACACCAAGAACACGCACTTGTGCGTTTTTCTTCTTCACGGTTAAGGTTTGATCTAAACCTTATATCAAGAACTGGAAACAACTCGTTTCACCTTTCTAATCTCTTTTCTTTCTTAAAATCTATAAAATCTTGTTTTTGAAAAGTTTTTCACTTTCTAAGAACAAATTTTTTTTTGTACGTTTTATACTATTTTATTTATCTTTAAATTTTTTAATTGCCAACAAGCATTTTGATATTGTTCATCAAAACACTTGTTTCTTTGACCTTACATTTGGTACCTTTAAATACCAAATCTCTGGTTTATACGTTCATGTATTAAAACCATGATTTATCTCTTCGGTGTTGCCATTTTTCCTACAGAAATGGCCTCTGCTTCCAACGTTGCTGAAATCGCTGCTGCTAACCAGTTGGTCGCTGCACCAACTTGTCACTTTCAGATGGAAAAATCAACCTTCAAGCCATGCAATTACATTGAATTGGTGGACATTCCCTCTGAACGCCCTCAGTTCAAGGATGCTGCAACCTTCCTAAAGGCATGCCCGCTGATGTATGCCTTCGTCCACAACCCAGTGGGCATTGCGTCTCACCTACAAGCTCTCTGGTACACGACGCAATGTACTACGCTGAAGACAGACAAGGGCAATGTCCTCCCTGCTATCTCTTTCACAATCCCTGACCTTGGTTACTTCGCGTCACAGTAGGGTTTGTACAAAAGGCGCTCAGGCTCCCTCAGCGCAAGAAAAATGAACAATGGGGTGCTGAACCAACAAAGCAGCAGATTGATTCTTTCTTGGACTCCATTGGCTACAAGTGGGAGAACCCCTTAGTGAAGACGGTGGGTTCTAAGCTGGAGAAGAAGCAACTCCCTTCTCGCTGGCAATATGTTCTCACCCAGGTCATTTAGTGCCTGGGGTCAAAAGTTGGCTCCCACGATCAAGCGAGCAAGCATTTTCAGGATCTTGCCTTCTCTCTCTGCACTGGTCACCCTCTGAACTATGCTGATTACATTTTCAGCGATATGTGCAGCCGTCTCAACGCCTCCACCAGACATCACGTTATCCCTTACCCACGTTTCTTCTCAATCATCCTTGAAGAAGCTTTGGGGGAAAGCTACCCGAAGGTTGGTGACTTCGCCTTCTCCATGGTAGGGAAGAAGTCCCTGGACCTGGAAGAACGTCCAGATGACGCTCCCCTCACTCCCTATATGCTTCAAATCATAGGAGCACCTCTTTCAGTGTCCTCCTCGTTGCCCATCCCCTCAGCGAGTACCCAAGGCACTGCTGCTGCAAAGAGGAAACCTCCGCTGATGGTCATAAGAAGACCATCGCATCAAAAAAACCCAAGAAGGTGGTCTCTCAACAGACCATCCTCTCTGATTATGGTGCACTTCAATCACCACCCTCATCCACAGCCACTCCAACGGTTTCTGCTGCCCTTGAAGCTTCATCAGCACTACCACCACCATCAGTGACTAAGGTCTCTGAAGGTGTTATAGCCAGCTCTGCTGAAGCTGGATCAGGTATTACTTTCACTGCCCTCAATACCTCTTCCATCTCTACTTCTTTGGTCCTCACATCAGCAAGTGACTCAGTGATAGTTGTCCCTATCTCTGATAATGCTGAAATGCACGCAGTCCAAACCTCAAAATTGTTTAGGCAATCTGATATTTGGAAAGCCAATTTAAAAGGACCTCAGAGTATCTCTTTCAGATACTCTAAGACACCGATCGCTGATCCTCGTGACACTACCTCGCAAACGTAGTCCCCGAGAGTAATCCTCACGATATTCTCAAGGAAAATAATGATACTTTTCATCCATCATCGATCCGGATTCTTTTCTCGCCTCTTTGTCAATGTCATCACCGTCGCCATCGCTCCCCGTCTACTCAGAGACAGCGACCACAACCACCACCACCACCTTGAAGTCGATGATGCAGTCTCCTCAACGCCCTCCCAGTGCCAAAAAGCTCAGGGATGTCAAGATGGAGAACCTGGCTCCCAAGCTTCCTCTCAGAGTCACTGAATTGGCTCCTGTGTCCCTGCCTGCTCCCACTTTCCCAGCCATTGATCATCTGGTCAATGAGTGTACTCTGACTAGGGCCAGGCTGGACACTCTGCAAACTTCAGCAGAGTTGATTTTCAGACAGGTCGCTGGCACTCCAGGAATGAAGATTAACGTCAGCAACTTGGTGTCTGACGTTCAGTCTCTGAAGGACAACCACAGAGACCTTCGTCAATCTCTCACCAACATAGAGCATAAGGTGGATGCTCAGGCCGCTGTCCTCGAGTCTATTCTAAAGACTCAGTCCGAAATGATGCAGGCTCTCTCGAAGCTCAGTGAGACTGGTCCCTCATTTGCTTCTGCTGATCGGACCATGCTGGAAGACGTGCACACGAATGTGCGCACTCTGATGATCCACGTTCTTCCCCATGATAACATTGAGGGGGAGAAGGTGGCCAAAGAGTTCGCTGACGAACCTATCGGCGAGCACAATCGTCGGTTTCCAGATGAAAGGATCTCTCCTTACATCCAACGACCAGAACCTTCCTCAACTGCAAGAGTTGATGATGATGATGAGGAAGAGGATGATGAAGAAGAAGAGGAACGCATCCCTTACTATGAGGTTGATGATGAAGATGACGATGATGATTTGGGTTTTGCACTGGAGCATTTCAGATTATCCAGACCAAGTACATCTCAGCTAGAGCCCTTGGGGGATAAAGCTGGACCCTCAGCCAGAGTGGTCGATCTTGAGGCCACCATCCCAATATCAGAGGGGAAGACCGCTGATAAGGTATCGCTTCAGCTTATCCCTTATTTTACTCCTCTCTCTGAATCTCCCATACACTCCTCTTCACCCACTAAAATTCCCTCTGACAAAACTATTTCCTCCTCTCCTTCCCTCAGTGATCCCCGTCCCCCAAAGGACTCATCCACAAGGAAGGAACCTTCTTCCAATGAGCAGTTTATGTACATAGAAAAAACTGACTCTGAGGAAGAAGAAGGCCTCATCCCTCGGCGTCGCATTCAGAAGCAGATAATAAGCGAGCCTGAAGAGGAAGAAAGGCGAATAAAATTCCTAAGGGAATTCGAAGCAAAAAGAATAAGGGTGCCCCAAGAAGACCCAATAAACGCTGTACCAATCAGAATAGTAGATGAATTTTACTTCTTATCCAAGGAAGAGAGAGAACAAGCTCTGATAGCTCAGAGGATCAGAGACGAAGAAATAAAGCAAACTGAGAATGATCTTGCTTTAGCAAGGAAGATTCTCAGGGAAGACTCAGCAAGAGACAAAGCAGCCAAAGAGCAATTAGAAAAGAGTGAACGGCTCGCTGCAGCTCTGGCTCAGAAAGAACTTGTACAGGAAAACCTGAATGTAGATCCCATTCTCGCTCGACGAGAAGATTCTCGGCTGCCCAACCACCGAAGCCACAACTCGAGAAAGACAAAGAAGCTGGATTGGTGCACAGAGATGCTGAACTTTCGAAGATCTGATGACAAAATCATTCACGTAACTATCCAAGGGCGACACTCTAACAGAGGTGGTCCAAAGGTATATGTAAGAATGACGAGGCCATCCAGAACAGAGAGAGAAGAAGCAAAATTCTTAAGGTTATATGGATACACTGAATGGCTCGAAATCAGAGATGCCATTCAGGGTTCCAAATCCAAGTTCAAAAATGTGGTGGAAGATGAGTTGAATCAGTTGCTGCAAAGAATTGTATCAACATGTACAAGTTCCCCCTCTCCCTGAACCATCAAAGAAGAAAAGATCAATTGCTGAAGGTGGCTCAAGTTCGAAGAATGAGCATGAAACTAAGCTTGATTATCAAATCATTCTTGGTCATCTTGAGCTCTCTGATATATCAATGCTTCGTACCTCTCTTCCTCAAGACCGAAGATATCAAGAAGACGAAATCATCTCACTACCTGAACCTGGTATGGTATTTCTGGATAATGAAGGGTTCTTAGGACTCTTTAGAAACCAAGAAATTCACAGGGCCCCTTCCTCTCTCATAAGATCATGCTTTGGCGCTGCTGGTCAGATACTCCTCTGATGAACAGACAGAAGACTCTTTATGAGAATGAGCTACAAAGAAGAAACGAGAACATCTCTGACTAGTCATAGTGTTCTATTTCCTTTGTAATATTTCTTCAGTATACAAGTACTTTATCTTTATCATTGTAATTTCATTTCGCTGTAATTCTTCAGATTCTAATTAATGAAATTCAAAGTACTTTACTCCACCCTAGTACTGAAAAGATCCCTGAAAATAGTAAAAGGGACAATGAACATAAAAGTTCTACTTTCGTTACACTATCTTTTACTCACTGATCTTTCACTCTGAAAGTTCAATCAGTGAATGTACTTTAAGCTCTTCTACTTGTAAAAATTGTGATTTCATATCCTTATAAATGAAATTCAATTCAGATAATAGTTTAGCTGAAAAAGATTTTACAGATTAGTACTTAGAAAATGTATTTTAAATTTTATAAGTCCCTACTAATCTTTTAAAAGCAATTTTCCTATGTTGCTTAATCATAATCAAATAGGGGGAGATTGTTGATCATAACTCGTCTCAGTGATTTGAATATGATTCCTTTATTATACTTAGTGAAATTCCTTAGATAAGCTTCTGTTCAAATTCAGCAATAGCATACGCTGATTGCCATCAGCGATCGCTGAAGATCAAGGATCAACAAGCTTGTCTCTGAAGACCTGAAGATCAGCTATCACACCAGAAGACCATTCAGCAAAAGTCGAAGACCAAAGCTGAAGAAAGAGATAATCAGCTAAGTGACCTGAAGCGGTTCAGCGATAGCAGCGATTATCTACTCAAAGTGTGAAGTCTTGTGAAGCCTCAGCAACACTGAAGTTCATCCTTGAACATTCAGTGTCAGCGATCAAATGAAGCTTCCTCTGCAAGATTAAAGTTTGATCTTATCAATGATGCACAAAAGTCAAACCTAGAACCATGTCAGAAAAGGACGTACGACTTGTCTCTTATGTCCCCATCATATCTGATACGGTACTGTTCATATTCGGCCAAAAGCATGGCTGTCTTATTTACAAGGAAAAGCTTCCTATCCAAGCTTGACACGTGGCATGTACCTTTTGTCTTGCATTAAATGCAAGCGGGTATAAATAGATGAAGATATCTTCTTCATCTTAATGCATGCTTCCTTCTAGCCTCTACCTTCTGCATTTCTTTCTTTCATCTTCTTGTGCATCAAACTGTGTGTTTCCTTAGTTACAATAGAATAGGTTCTTAACTTGTTCTAATTCCGCTTGTAACTGTAAAATTTTTTATTTCAAATAAACTCATTTAAAAACCAAAATTTGTGTGTTTGTATTCAACCCCCCCCCCCCCTCTTCAAACTGTTTACTTAGTATTTAACTCTTGTAGATCCTTTTTGGGACCAACAGGTGTCTTGAAGCTGTTGTTTCTTTCTTCATCTGTTTGATCCTATAATAGTTTGTGTATAAGGTGTATATAGTGTTGATCGTGAGTTGGGGTACAGATTGCTCCTTGCAATCATCGACCCTGGTTTTTAACTTCTTTTTAAGGTACAGTTGATCTGTTTTGGTTTAATGGGATGCATGCCTCTGATTTTTTTTTCGAGAGGGGATCTGATGAATATGTAGACAAATAAAAAGAGTTAGGTGTAATGCCTATTTAGTTTAAACAATTTTCTTACTTAATATAAAATATTAAACTAGAAAAAATGTCATTTAAATAACAACTAAAAAAATGAATGTATTTAGCATGAAAGCAACATCTTTCTCAAAATCATCATTTTTTTGATAAAAATTTGGTGATCAAAGCATCCATTTTTCCATGAAGTCAAAACACAATACTCACTCAAAACGTAAATAAGATGTAGGATTCAAAAACTAAAAACGTGGATAAAATTTTATTATTTAAGACATCCAAGAACATGGGTAAGGTTCGATATCCAAAAGAACAAAACATAGATAAGTTCCAAGATACCAAGACCATAAAGTAGGAATATGTTGCGCACCCAAAACAACCTTCAAAACATGGAAAAACACTTTCCAGAAATAACACATTTCGGTGAAGAGGGAGACCTGTTTTCAAAAGTGATGTGACACTAATTAAGCCACATCGAGATGTTGACGAATAAATCATGCTCATCATACAAGCCATGGTGATTACTTTTTTGGGCTAAGATAAGAACTAAATTGGCCTTCAATTTAACTGATTTGATAGATTTTTTTAACTGTGTTTGTCAAAAAGAGTATAGCCAAAATAAATAGAATACCATAGGAGCCAAATACAATTACTATAGGGACTGTAGTCATAAAAACATGAAAACATAGGGACCAAACAGGGGCAGAGTTATGTGGGCACTAGAAGGTGCCAATGCACCTACTCAATTTTTCAAGATAAAAATTAATGTACCAATATTCTAGTAATATGCCCTTGTATTTTAACACTTCAATTTTTTTTAATGGGCTAATGCTCCACCTACGTCCATTCAATTATTCAAGCCCTGCTAAATATATTAACATATCAGAAAAAAATTTCTCCCCCTGTTGAGTGTAGGAGCGTAAAATCGATCATGCTTTTAAAGAAAACACACGACTCCTCTAACGGAAATAGAAGCGAACACTGAACAATACCATAATGTATGTTTGCCGGACCGAGTGACGACCACCCAGCCGTGAGCCGCCTAGTCCAACCCCTTTCCACCGACGGAACCACCGATTTTGCCTCACTCTGTGTTAGCTATGATTGTAATCGAAGTGAATGATTTGATTTGACGACTTAGATAACAATAACATTTATGTAACACCCGAAAATTTCGTATGAAAGGATTATGAAAATAGCATTGTAATATTAGTATTTATGACCAAATGGAAGGTTTCAAGTGTATAATAATGGGTTGCAATGGGATGGAGGAAAGGAATGAACGCCGGACAGAAAACGACCTTCGGTACGTTTTCGGCGACAATGACAGGCTACAATGCCCTTATCATTGTCGCAGGGCATTGTCGCGCCAAACCTCAGATGCAAGAAAATCATATCAGACTTTCGGTACAAACTCGGCGACTATGACATGCGACTATGCCATGTCAATGTCGCCGAGGCATAGTTGCTAAAAGGGAAATCAAATGTATCGGTACGTTTCAGGCGAGAATGACTTGCGACTATGCCACTGGCATTGTCGCCAAGGCATAGTCGCCCGAAAAGTTCAGAATGTACATCTAAGATGCGATTTTCAGCTCAGTCCCATTTTTATCAAATACATTTAATAATGTGGAGAGCAACAGCAGAGGTGATTATTAGGGTTTGGTTCCTTTTCACCTACCTCCCTCCATCTCATTTATTGTTGCATTTATTAAGTGAGGATTCAAGTATTAAAGCATCAAAGAGGTGGTGCTCTTGGTTCCTTTCAGCTAGTTCCATCACATTCATCTTCTCTAGGAGAATTTCTAGGGTTTTCCTAACCCTAGGTATGTGAGTACAAATCTAAACTTTATAACCTCAAATGCATGTTATAAAATGTTGTATTTCACTAATTTAAGCTTATGGTTACTAGTGTTTTGTATTTGGGTAAGTTTGGAGGTTTTAGGTCAAAATGGGGAATTTGGTAAAATGATTTTATTGATGAAATGAGCATCATAATTGGTCCTTGGCACTTGGGATATATTCTAAGAGGAAGAAACCTTGGACTTTGGTGTAAAACCATTTGACCTAATTTTTGATGAAGGTTGTACTTCAATGGAAATTGTTATGTGAAGGTTTAGGATTGTTGGGAACCTCAAGAATGTCTTAGCTTGGGTACTTAAATCATGGACTACAATGTTGAGGCTAAATACCTGGATAGGGTTGATGCTATGTAATAACGTTTCACTAAATACCCGGATAGGGTTGATGCTATATGATGGCACTTGGCTAAATACCTGGATAGGGTTGATGTTATGGAATAAGTATGGCTAAATACCTAGATAGGGTTGTTGCCTTATGATGATGTTCGGATAAATACTTGGATAGAGTTGAGGCTATATATACATATTAGTGTGGGCTAAATACCTGGATAGGGTTGATGCTACATACATAATGGTGTTGGCTAAATACCTGGATAGGGTTGACGCTATTAATAGAATCCCTAAATGGGAGTACTAAATACTCTACTCCTCTCAAGAATAGGGATGAATAATGGGCACATGTTTGAATTAAGACCTAAACCCACCTTTTTATGAATATTTCACGCTTTAATTGCTACCTGTTTGTTCTCACTAGGCGTAAGCCTAACACTTGATTTAAATGTTGTTTAGCAGGGTAGCAGGTTGATGGGGCTCCTTAGGATGGAGCGAAGTGAAGTGCCGGTGAAGGCATATTTTTGGATATACACTTTAGTGTACACGTTTGGAGTCATAGAACATTTATTTTGGGGATATCAGCAACACCCGAAATTAATCTATGTTGTAGTTAATATAGATTATTAGGTTGTTGTTTTAGTACATATCTCAAAGTTGTAAACTCCCATACTCATTCCCTACTTATTGGGCGATTTTATATATATTCCGTATTTTATTTCCGGTTTCATTTTGTTCCTTTTTTAGGGTGTTATAATTTATATATGATAGTGACATTTTTTTGGCTTTTTGTTATAGACATCCGAAACCTTAGGATCGGTCTGATAAATTTAAATATATAATATCGTTATTTTTGCTTTTTTTTCATAATATAAACTTGTATTTTTATTCTATTTTATATGATGCTCTTTCTTTTATAAATTCCAGACTCCATCCCTGGGACCAAATTCGTAATTCACTCTATTAAATTATTGAAAAAGAAAAGGAAAGGAGTGAGCCGAACAAGTAGGGTTGGATGGATTTGTCGTTTAGTTCATACGGCGCCCGAAAGTGGCTCACCAAATACCACCCACTATCTTGTATCTTGTATGGTTTATTTATTGAATAGCAAATAGTCTTTTTATCAAATCTTTTATAATTTTTTAATCTACCCATCAACTCTTTATATATTATTTATTAGTTTATTAAATGATAAAATATAAATTCAACAAAATAATAATGTATCAAAGTTTGAACGATGAGAAAGTTATATGTAATTAGGGCCGTCTAACAAATTTTATCCGGGTGAGCAGAGACGGACCCATAAATGATTTTAAACAGTTGCATCATTTAACTATAAGAAATAAATGTCGAGATATTTTCATAACATCATAATTGTTATATTGGTTAGTTCATTGATTTTCATACGTGAGGTCTTGGGTTAAAGTCTTTTATTGTGAATTTTTTTAGAGATATAATAAAATTGAAATTAAAAGCAAAAAAACTAAAAAAATGATACTAGTGGGATTCAAACCTGGGTCCTGAATGTAGGAAAAGTTTTGCAAACCAACTCTGCCAAATAAAACTTGTGTTCATATTGTAGTTTTAAAATATATATATGGTGACACACAACAAAACGATACAATTACACCTTTCACACTAAATTTTTTACCCTTCGTCGGAGAATTAATATGATGACCGTGCTACCGTGGGCACCACTACAGGTCCGCCCCTGTGGGTGAGAGCTTACCAAATCACATTATCTTACCAGATGAGTATGACAATGACTAAGAATTTTTCCCGGTAAGAATCAAGAGTTTTACACGGTAAGTGAGGCGACGACTCTTACCATGGTTGGTGCTTACTGAGTAAATTGTTGCATACTATATATGTCGTTTTTGTTGACTAAAATCTTACCTGATAAATAAGTGATAGTGTTAAATTTGACCGGTAAACGCTTATCGGATAACTGTTTGGTAAACGGTTTTATTACACTGAAAATTATTCGGGTCTTAATCTAGATTGTATTCAGTTTTTATGATTTTCTTGGTGTACATGAAGTTTTCTATGTCCCTAATTGGCCCTCTGCTACGAATTTATCACACGCTACAACTTTAAATGGATATAGGAGCGTTTCAGTTTTCTGTAGATCCAGTTATATATGTACCAAGACTATAAATCAACATGACATGTGATAATTAAAACAAAATATAGAAGTTCACACATTATAATATACAAAAATCTTATAATTTTAAAAAAACAAAATGTTTTAAAATAACAAAGTTACATGTGATATTCACTTAAAGATGATTATTTTTCTAACAATCTTTACAAGTCACATAGGACATCATAAACGGACTATAACGTTAGAATCACGCTAAAGTTGAAATTTATTTAATTGGATAAATATTAAAACATGATTAATTGGGCTCTAAAAATTTTGTGAACTATATTATATATGTCACATTGGAACACACTCCTATGCAACATGCCCATATGGGAACAACCCCCCTTATTGTTTTATTCCTTGCTTGATTGTTGGATTCTTTTAATAAACTGTTTTATAATACTTAAATTTACATGATCAAACAATTAAACATTATATGTAAAAGTGTTACAATATGTTTATCAGACGTTATGCAGAAGGGTTCAGCAACCAATATGGTGGTTCGTTGTTAAAAGGAACAAGTAAAAGAACATGTCGAATGGATGCTGTTTTTTCGACTCATCTGTGATATCGAGATTGGTTCGGAGAATATGGGAGCAGTGTGGTTTATTCGTCGTAAACTATAGGCCCCGAGATGAGACACTGATACTATTCCGACTGCGTTTTTTCTGATCTTTTTGTTAGATGATCGGTGCCGCATTAAATGGGGAAGGTTTCATCGTTTTACTTTCACCGGTAGCTTTTTTGATTGGTTATAAGTGTTTGTAATATTCTTTGTCTGTTCGGGGGATCCGAACTTCTATGTATTATTGAGTTTGGTTTTAATAAAAGTTTGATTGTTGCCGTTCAAAAGAAAAGTTTATCAGACGCTTGTTGATCGTTTAATAAGTCTTTAAGATTTTTTTATAAATAAAATGTTGTATTAACTATTTTATAAAACATTTTTAATAAATGTTCGATAAACCTATCTTTTCAGAAGACAAAATTTAAATAATATCTTATAAAATACTAATACGACAATTTATTTTAAAATATTTTAAAATACTAACTAAAATATATAAAATTGTCCTAGAAACTTATTGTAACAACTTTAATATAACGTTTTATTATTTAGTTCCATAAAATTTTTTATTAAAACACTTGACACTTATTTGATACTGACCAAAGGGCCTCCGACCTAGCGGTACTGGGGTTTTTCAACATCCTCAAGGTCTCGGGTTCGAGCCTTGGGAGTGGTGGTTTCCTCTAAAATGGTGGAGGTATTATTCCTCATAAGTGATGTGGCTCTGTGGAGGTGTGAGGGTTCGATCCCGCACTGCTCCAGGGGTTGGAGTTTAACTCGTTACTAACATAATCACTAACACTAATGCTGCCGTTCAAAAAAAAACTTATTTGATAAACTTTTAAGGGGAACTTTATCAGAAAGCCAAGTTTTTTTTCCTCCAAATATATCCGTCTTAAATAGAAAACACACACCTTTCATCTATAAAAACCATTTTAAATCAAAAAATTCTTAATTTATATAAATTAATTCATACATACCTCTTTAATTACTAGTAGACTTAAATGTTGTTCAAAAAAAAAATATAGTAGACTTAAATGAAAAATTAATTAAACAACACTCCACATGTTACCCCATCAAACCAAATTTATTGAAATTTTTTTAGGATACATAAGTAATCATAAATCATAATACTAGTAGCATTGATTAATGATTATTGAAGTATTTCATTTGAATAAATATTATATTTTAGGGAATTTAATTATTTTGACCATTTAAAAAAATCATTTATTAAAATAACCATTTTCTTTGTAAGTTGACCAAAATGACCAAAAGCTAATCGAAATACACACCAATGATCGAGTTGCCCAAAACCTCCGCCCCAAACACTCTAAAATCTTCGCCACACCTCCAAAACAGCCACACCTCCAAATCCTCGCCAAATTAATTTACCAATTTTTTATTTACATTTTACATTTTCTACTCTTAGAAGTTAGTTAATAAATCACTTTAGATACTTTAATTTTTAATTTTTCATTTTACACCCTTATCACATTAACACACATACTCGTATATCAATTAAAATACGTCTAAAAATTACGTTTTTATTTTAACAAGCTACACCATTATAATCGTCTCGACAATACCTTCGAAATGAGCCCAATATTAAATATTTTTCGATTTAATTATATACATTTAAAGTCAATTATCCTGTTAATCGGTGAATATGAATATTTTTCACAAAATTCAGAATATTAATTAAAATATAAAGTTATTATTTTTTGTAAGTTGATATTCTTTTTCGGCTATTAAAATATTATATTGAGGCTGACAAATTTACTCATGAAACGTCTTGCAGAAACAGAGCATGGAAATATTCTGTATTTTATTTATGTAGTCCCCTCTGCACTGTGTATATATCATTGATTCAAAATGGGTTAATTAAATGCATTATATGTTATTTTACATGAATATAAATTTATATGGTTTTTATTATAGAAATGAGAAGAACACAAAAGTAGTACAAATTCACTATAATTTATATCTTATTTCTTTATACATCCATAATATTATACTTTGTCGTTAAAAAATAGTAGCATTATATTTTAATTAATATTCCGAATTTTGTGAAAAATATTCATATTCACCGATTAACAGGATAATTGGCTTTAAAAGTATATAATTAAATCGAAAAATATTCAATATTGGGGCTCATTTCGAAGGTATTGTCGAAACGATTATAATGGTGTAGCTTGTTAAAATAAAAATGTAATTTTTAGACGTATTTTAATTGATATACGAGTATGTGTGTTAATGTGATAAGGGTGTAAAATGAAAAATTAAAAATTAAAATACCTAAAGTGATTTATTAACTAACTTATAAGGGTATAAGATGTAAATAAAAAATTGGTAAATTAATTTGGCGGATGATTTGGAGGTGTGGCGGAGGTTTTGGAGGTGTGGCAAGGTTTTACAGTGTTAGGGCGGAGGTTTTGGACAACTCGATCATTGGTGTGTATTTTGATTAGTTTTTGGTCATTTTGATCAACTCACAAAAGAAAATGGTTATTTTGATAAATGATTTTTTTAAAATGGTCAAAATAATTAAATTTCCTATATTTTATTATAAAAAAATTAATTATTTAAATAAGAAAGGTTGAACAAGTGGGTCGGTAGCCACTAAGACGCACTTTTTCAGTCCGCCCCAAAATGTTGGCCGACCAAAACTCGTATGTTTTTTCTTGCAATTTTTGCTCCCACATCACAAACAAACCCCACCAATACTATTGGATTTTTATAATAATTCATGTTTAAAATTTATAATTATCTTATTTAATTAAAGGTCGAATTATAAAACCAATATCTTGGAATTTGATTCTAAATGACCTAAACTTAAATAAGAAGAATGTTATATTTTTTTAGTTTTATTTTCTGTAATATGTATAGTTTATTGAATGTTAACTTATATTGTTATTAAATTAGTATCTTTTTTTATACCCTTTGATCGATTTACCACCAAATCGTGAAAAACCAAAATAAGGATACTGCTCGACAAATGCCGTATCAAAAATTAAAACTGATCTTTGGTGACCTCAGAGATGAGATTTTTTCTTGTTCTTCCTACTCTAATAATTGAACTTTATTTGTTAATTAATCTTGGGAAAAAATATGTATTAATCTCGTTGAATGTGACATGATTCTTATCTATCGTGTCTAATTAAAGTCGACCGTATGTACATCTTTTTTCTATCAATCTTGAAGGTATTATTGTCTTTTTCTTCTATCTTCCTTGATAATAGTTACTATGGTGTTTTAGTGTCTTTTATGTTTGTAAGTTTGCCTTAAAATTCTCCTTAACAAATCTAGCTATATCAAATACAACATCAACACCAACTTGCACATTGTGGAGAATTATATATATATATATATATATATAGAGAGAGAGAGAGAGAGGTTCTTCTACATGCCAGTTAAAAAGTTACACCCCGTGCACCATAATTAAAACCTCCCACTATATAGTGAATTTCATAACATTCTCCATTTCATAACATTTATAATCAAATGAAACAAGCTCGTTATGAAAAAAATGGATAAAAAGTTATGAAAATCAGAAAATATAAAATGTTAATGGTATTCACTTTAATATAGACAATAATAGCATTTGTCATGGTTAAGTGTATGTATTGATGGATTCAAATTTTAGGGATTGAGTGGATTGAAATTCACATGCTATTGTAACTAGTAGAATGCTGGAATATTTTGTCATGTACGTATGAATACATCAAGAGGCAACTATCGTCATGCTTCAATATACACTTAAAAAAAGAATGACTTTTTACCTACAAAAAATTACTTAGGGAAATCTTCTTGGGTGATTATCACGGATTACTTAGAAAATATTAATGGTTTCGGTAAAATTCGAGGTTTTTAAGAAAATACCTATGGATTACCCATGAATTTCCTGTGTAATCTGTCACTAATTTTATTTACCCACCAACAAATTAACTACCAACGTTATGACGATTTTATGACGAATCATCCTTTAGCGATAATTTTCCCAAGGAAATGTTTGTAAATGAAAGCTTTTCATTTTAGTAGTGATAATCGAATACAGTTGCACCGTAAAATACATATTATATACGATACTATTTCTTTGTAATAGTGTATATGAATATGGTAGGTCTAGTTATAATAGTTTGGCAAAAGAACCACCCGTAAAAAGGAAATTTAATTAATACCCTTGTCATAGTTTGGTGAAATTTTATTAATATTCTTAAAAGTAGCTCTACTTTCTTCCGCAAATAGAAATGATTAGAAAGGGTAATTTCGTAATCTTAAGGACTAATATCCATATTATACTACAAATTTTTTGGTAGAAACTTAAAAAAAAGCGTATTATGTGTTACTCCATATGTGTTTAATTGCACATAACATCTCCTTTAAAAAAATTAAATAATTTAAAACTGTATACGTGTAACAAAATTGATTTTATAGAACTTTTTAAAATGTAATGCATCTTAAAAAATAGTTTATAAGACTTGCGTTTTTAAGTCCACACAAAAATAATACAATAAGTTTATAGAAGGTTTTTACGCGTTTAATTTTTTTTCTAAAACATTTTTGAAATAAAGTGTTTTATTAAATATTTTATATGATACTATTAGAAAAAATGTCTTATAAACACAAATTTTGTATAAAAAGATAAGTTTATAGTACTTTTTTAAAAAATATGTTCTAGAAAATAATTAATAAAACATTTTATTTTAAAAAGATCCTAAAAAACTTGTTAAAACACTTAACATCCTATAAACCATTTGTAACGTTTTTAAATAGAATGTTTTATAGTTTGGTTTTATAAACCTAAATTGTATAAAACTAATTTTGTTGTAGTGATACCTGAGTAATATGTAATTATGTTGATTTAAGTTTCCTATCAACAATTTATCCACCAATTTTAAGACGGTTTTATAACGAATCACTTCTTTAACAACAAATTAAAGAAAATCCATAAGTAAAGTCTCCCGTTTAGTATCAAAACATGTCTAGCCCAGTGGTAAGGTAACATCCTGGGGTCAGTGGATGGAATATATCCCTGACTGTCCGGATTCGATCCCCGCAGTGAGCATGTGACGATATCTAGATCATGGGTATGTCACTTAGTGGTACCTTTAATTGGGCTGAGACGTGGTCAACGGGGATTAGTCGGATGATATCCTTAAGTGGGAGTCTGGATACCCTGAGAAAGCGTATGTGTGTGTTAGCCTGCCTTTAAAAAACACGGTTTAGTAGCATAATCTAGCATGGGACATCTATAATGCCATTTAGTAGTGTAATATTCTAGCATGAGACATACACATATTACATATATATTTGTTTATAAAGAAGCCATATCCATGCATAATATTGATGTATACACTTTGCCAACAAGTCAAATTAAACAAACGCGGTTTAATTCCACTTCTTCATCATCATCATTATCATTATCATGCATCCAACTCTTTCCCATAAACCCTAAAAACTAACAACATAAATAACCCTTCAGACACACCATTTCTTTCCACCATTTTCAATTCTAACACCATAATGTCTACACCTTTCACAATCATTGCTTCTTCCCTACTCTTGATCGTCATCGCCACCACCGTAATCCACCCATCCTCCGCCACCATCCCCCGGAAGCTAGCCCTAGTACAACCACCAACCACCGTTCTCAAATACCACAAAGGATCAATCCTCCATGGAAACATCACCATCAACCTCAGATGGTACGGACACTTTTCTCCACTCCAAAAAACCATAATCATCGACTTTCTTGAATCACTCAACACCCACCACCAACCGCCGCCGCCGTCCGCCGCCTCATGGTGGCAAACCACCGGAAACTACAAAGGTGGGTATCGGAGTATTCACATAGGGAAACAAATCGTCGATGAGAAATGCTCGCGTGGGAAGTCGCTTAAAGACTCGCAACTCGTTTCTTTAGCTTCTAAACTAAAAGGGTTTAATGTAATCAGTTTAGTGTTGACGTCGGCTGACGTCACCGTCGCCGGTTTTTGCATGAACCGGTGTGGGACTCACGGGTCAACTCGGGTTAACAAGGGTCATAACTTTGCTTACGCCTGGGTTGGTAACTCGGTGACTCAGTGCCCAGATCAATGTGCATGGCCGTTTTTTCAGCCGACGTTTGGTCCCAAAACGACGCCGTTGATGGCGCCTAACGGTGACGGTGGAGTTGACGGCATGGTGATTAATATAGCGACGGTGTTGGCCGGAACTGTGACGAACCCGTTTGACGGTGGGTATTTTCAGGGTCCGAATACCGCTCCATTGGAGGCGGTTACGGCTTGCACCGGGATATTCGGGTCGGGTTCTTATCCCGGGTACCCGGGAACTGTTTTGGTTGATAAGAAGACGGGTGTTGGCTATAATGCGCAGGGTGTGAAAGGAAGGAAGTATTTATTGCCTGCTATGTGGGACCCTAAGACTTCCACGTGTAAGACACTTGTGTAATGACGTGTCATTTAATAATTTTTGAATTTGTTTATTTAAGATATATAGAAAATCATTGTGATTTTTGTTTGGGGATTTATGAAATGTTATTGAAATAATGGAGAAAGAAATGACATAGAAGGTATTTATTTTTATCCTTTTTATTTCTAAGTATTGGTTTTAAGAAGGAATTTTGGAAAACTGTACTTGCCTTTAATACACATCTTGGGTTTTATCACTCTCTTTTTAAGGGTTATTTGGTTGGTTTTTCGTTAAGTTCTGTATGGATTATGGATGGTGATTCTTGATATGACATGAACCCAACATGAAAATAAATGGATTAGAGTTAAAGTTTCTGACACGTCAACCCGTCAAATAAAACGGGTTGTGTTCGGGTTGACCCAAACGGGTCGTGGGTTGACCCGCCAACCTGCCAAAAAACAATTTTAAAAAAAAAATATTTTTTAAATATTTGACTTAAAAGTCTTAAATAGTCAAAATAGATTTGTTTTAATTTGTCTTCTTTAAGTTGACGTTTGAACTTTTTATTTATTTGAAACTTGGATTTGTTTGAATTTGGTTTTGTTTAAACTTTTTATTTGTTTGAAACATGAATGTTTGAATTTAGTTGTATTATTAAGTGAATTTGATTGTATTGTTAGATTAATTTGCTTGTGTTTGGACTTTTTGTTTAAATTTGGATGTTTGAATTTGATTGTATTATTAGGTGATCCGTCAACCCGTTTATGACCCGTCAACCCGTTTACGACCCGCCAACCCGAGCGCGTTAGGGTTGCATATCTCGACACGATTAGCTAAACGGGTCGTGTTCGGGTTAGCCCTTCCGACCCACCAACCCGCGACACGCCAACCGAACACGACCCTATTGCCATCCCTAGTATGGGTAAATATATTTACGTGAATTAATTTATCTCATAG
Source organism: Silybum marianum (assembly GCA_036898165.1). Classification (NCBI taxonomy): domain Eukaryota; kingdom Viridiplantae; phylum Streptophyta; class Magnoliopsida; order Asterales; family Asteraceae; genus Silybum; species Silybum marianum. The sequence continues at coordinate 2,963,939 of CM072535.1, read as the reverse complement.
ATCGGAAAGATTTTTGTTTAGGATGACTCTTTTTTAGATGAAAGGATCATGATTTTATATGGGAGGGATATGTTTTGAAAAAAAAAACTTGTCTTTTTGCGTAAAGATTTCTCCTAGAAGCTTAATGAATAAGCCACTTTCTATATCATTAAGGCACTACCAAACCGTCATTATAGCTGACGGAATAAGCTGCAAGTCTTATTAAACTTGTTAAGCTGCTAACAAACATGTCCTTAGACTCAACGGTTGAGTGAGCTAATAAATATTTCTTTATATTAATGTATTTGAATATGAATTATGTATAAGACTAGTTGAGAATTGAGATCATCACACTACTAGAAAATTGAGTATATTCAACGGAAATTAATTTTCAACGGAAAATGTCGTTGAAATTTTTCTACGGATTTTAGAGGATTATTGACAGAACATAAATATTCTACGAATTTCCGTTGAAAATCTCTCACAAACATATATGTATTTTCAACGGAATATCTCGTCAAAAAATTTTTTGGTTGAAAATGCATTTTGTGAGAGATTTTCAACGAAAATTCGTTGAAAATTCGTAGAAAATTTATGTTTTGTCAATAATCTCTCTAAAATTCGTATAAAATTTTCAACAACATTTTCCGTTGAAAATACTCAATTTTCTAGTAGTGTCACCAATGAACTTGTTATTCAAATTAAAAATATGTTTTACATTGATATTTTTAGAAAACTAAGTTTTTTTTTTAATTTCAAAATATCCTTAAATCCAAATTAATGAAATTATATTTAATGTGGCTATTATACTCTTTTTGTTTCATGCATTTTATTTTCTAGATTAACTTGACCAAAGTTCCACAAGTTATCGATGTTTTAATTATTTATAAATAGAGAACTTTTTATTTATGTCTATTTTTTATAGTGATTTTTATATTGTCTGAAATACGATCTTAATAACGGATGTAACATACATAACCAAGTTTTATCGCTTAGTCATTTTTGTTACATCCCTTATGTCAAAATCACCTCAATTATAAACAACTAACCAAAAGTAAGATCCATTAACGATCCATTAATACCAATTTCCCAAGATCTCTAAAAAAATTCACAGCAAAAGCAAACTAATCTAGTCGAAACTAAGATTCTTACAATAATCTAATTACCCGAGCTTCTAACGGAAGCATAAAATAAACATTCCTACTAGTAATTGGTAACTGAAACAACCTTCTTCTCAAAGTCTACAGTCATTTGAGAAACTATGCTTTATAGAGACTTGGACAACTTTTAATGTGGTTTAAAATAAACACCCCCTTTAAAATTTGAGAAAGTATGTTCCAACTTGCAGTTATTAGAGAAACTATGCTGCACAGAGGCAACTTTTTGCACGATAAGTTGTCCAGTAGGTTGAGGGAGCTTTTTTTAGGACCGTTTTCTTCAAATTTAAGGCCATTTCACTCCTATTCAACAATAGACATAACAAAAGACTCAAGTAAACATACTTTAGATATAAAACGACATAAAAATGAAGCCTACTAACATATATTAAAATTTAAAAATTCATATCTAATCAGTAATTTGCTCCATAAAAAATCAAATACTTTAATAAAGTATATCATTTAGAAAAGAAATACATTTTAAATGACAAATATATAAAAGGCCCAATACAATATCTTAACATCTATCTGAGTGACCCAATTTTTCCACATTTGGCCCAACCTTTCACACCCACTCACACTCCCCCCCCCCCCCTCCCTCCCTCCCGTGGTTGATATATAAATCATTTAAATAGTTTATATGTGAATTAATTAACGGGTTCACATATAAACATATAGTTTATATGTGAATCAAATGAGTTCACATATAAACTCGTTTGACGTCTATCTGTAAAAGTTATAAAACTACTTTTCTATCTTTCATATACTCATACAAGGAATTAACTGGGGATTCACGTTCATAATCGTAAATATTGACCGGATGAAGAGCTAGGTTCATTTATTTTCTTCTCAAATGAACAATTCCCTATATGTATTCAAGTTTCCCTCCAAAATTTATTTAAAATACATAAAAGCTTTTGCACTTATAAAGCCACTTAAATTTTATTTTTCCATTCAGGTGAAATCTATGAGATTTAAAATTGAATTAAATCTGAATTAACCATATTTTGGTTGAAAGGAAATGAAATGGATAGTTTTAAACCTTTGTTTGGTTTAAAAAATGCAATGTAGCTTTGAAACTATGATGCAAATAATAATAAATGATGCAATAACTCTTGAATAACATAATAACCTCATTGGTTTTATGGTTTATAAACACATATCTAACTATGAATTACAAATATTAGTCACCCAAAAATATCATGGAAGTACATATTTTATAACCAATCATATTTTTATGTATAAATATTTTATAACAAAAGGTATTTTTTTAATATATTTTATATATTACTAATAACCCAAAAATGGGGTTCAAGTACATATTTCAAATATTGCTAATAATATAAAAATATTGTTTAAGTACATATATAGTTCAGGACCAATCATTGTTTCGACATAAACCGCATCCGATTCTCTTGCCTCTCTGATGCCAAATTTCAGAAAGTAAACACGGGTTCACGCTCAAGTGTTATAGTCCGAATTATTTTCAACATTTTCATTTAAAAAATAGAATGCATTTTTAGAAATTCAAAAGTGATCATGACTGTTTGTTTTATAAATCCACTTCAGCTTGTACCAAATTTGTTGATACTTCCATAAGTTGTCCTCAACCGGTATTGATTCTCTCAAGAAAAGGACCACGACTTTTCAACTCCCTAGTACCGTATGTACATTCTTCACTTTGCACATTTTGTATTCGTATGTGCATTATATATGAGTTGTCAGATTATTCAAATTGTCTTTTGGTTATTATATTTGTTCTTCCATATGTTTGCATCATCTTCCATCTTGAGCAAATCTTAATTTGGCTATGTTCTCTTGAGTATATTAAAATGATTCACAAATATTTGAAGTAATTTTCCATTTAACGCTTTCTTTTTTAACCTATTCCATATAATAAGATTTAACTAAAAAACAACAATTGAACTACACATATAACATGTAAAAAGAACTAAAAGACTTAATTACATAGTAAACTATCATGTACTTGAAATAATACTATGAAGTTGATGGTTCATCAGTCACACAATAATTTTTTGCCATCATAATTAAAGGTGATTAGATTGGATCCGATATGATCCAATCATCCAATCTCCAGGGTCGGCCCTGGCTATAGGTCATGAGGATCGCGATGATGGACATCAATAGCCCAAAAGGCATCACCGGCCCAGTGCCATTGTAGCTTTGGCAGGCTGAATTCGTCTTATCGACAATCGATCTACTCCAGATTAGTAAAAAAAATTGATCTCATGTGTCACGAAATCAGATATTCACGATCTGCATTTGCGCTAATTGATCTGAGTTCAAATCCTCTTGGCTCTGCCTCTACCCCTCAATCGATCTTCATTCTTATTTTCATCTTAAAATTCTGGAACTGGAATCAAACTTGGCTCATATTGTTTTACTTGTCTAAGATCGCACTCTGTTTGACTCTTTTTCTTCTTCTAAAGGCAAAGATCAAAATCGTAGCTTTTAACTGTTCTTGAATGGTATACGCTTCTTTATTTGATTTAGAATACTAGTAGTAATTTTTTTTTATGAAGAATTTATTATTCCGTTTCCTATTTAGAATACTAGTAGTGGTTTAATACTATTAATTGCTCTTGATTTCACTTGGGTTTTGCTGAAATTTGGTCTGAACTCAATCATAGAGTGTCGTATTGCAGACACTTAAGTGCTTGGTTTTTTAACTACACTACACTAGTGTGTGGCACCGTGCATGCGCGGTGGCGAGAAATTATTGTTATAGAATATGTAAGCAGGTTAAGGAAAAAACATTAGTTTTTAATCGATGATAAATGAAATACAATAAAACTTAATGCATGGAAATAATTATCGAAGTGGGATGACTCCTCCTACTAAATACCTGCATCATATTTTGGATACAATAAACCATCATTCTTACAACATCTCATCTTTTATCAATGTGGGATGGTTAAAGTTAACCACAATTCAATATTTTGGAATTCTCAATCTACATTGTGTCATGTCATTTCTCTTGGTTCTTACTTTTATATATATAAGGGCAAAATGCAAGAAATACTTGCATCATATTTTGGATACAATAAAACATCATTCTTCCAACATCTCATCTTTTATCAATGTGGGATGGTTAAAGTTAACCAAAGTTCAATATTTTGGAATTCTCAATCTACATTATGTCATGTCATTTCTCTTGGTTCTTACTTTTATATATATAAGGGCAAAATGCAAGATATAGCAACCCACTTTCATAAATTTCTTTATTATAGTATTGTACTTTCAGTTTTTCTTATTACATTAATGTACTTTCAAATTATTTTTTATTAAAGCATTGTACTTTGAAAAATCTACCTATTATAGCATTGGGTAACCTTTTCTTTTAAATTTACCCACTATAGTAGGTTTCCATGCCACCTCATTGTCCATGTAGGTTGTCTACATGTAATATATTGTTGATGTGACATTTCTTATTAGAACATTGTACTTTCAAAACATTAATTTTACATATTATTAAATAAATATACTAGATTAATTTAACGAAACTAAATTATTCATATATAACAATATTAAGAAAATTGGTATATCACAATTTATTTCCCTATATTCAAAAAAATGTTTAAAAATATTTTGTTTGACTAAGAAAATATCAATTGTTACGTTTTTTTATAAATAAAATATTTATATCAAAAAGAATATATCGACTTGTCTTAAAAAAATTGAATTTATATATCATTTAATAAATGTATTAAATTAATTAGGTTATTTATAAAATACTCATTAAAATATAACAATACTAAAAATATTTGTGAAACACATTTTATATCGTTAATTTTTTTTAAAGTACAAAATAAGTATTTTTTGAATTAGAAAAATTAAATAACAAGTGTTATGTTTTCTTATAAATAAAATATTTATCTTAAAGAAAAATATCATATTTGTTAAAAATGTTACTCTAAAATATTTAATTTGTACAATTTAATAAACGGTTTTTTAAAAAGAGTGACGACGTAAGAAAATTACTATAAAAAATAAGAAGATTAAGAAAAAAATAAACAGGGTAAACCGAGAAAATTTTATAAAAAAATTGCAAGAGATTTTTTTGTTAATGTCATGTAATTAAAATGACATTTCATGCATGTCATCTCATTTAAGCTATGTAAGCAAAGAAAAATGAGAGTTAACTTGTTTGAAAGGTAACAAGTTACCCATTGCTATTTTGGGTAAAAAATTTAAAGTACAATGCATTAATAAAAATTAATTTGAAAGTACATTGCTGTAATAAGTAAAACTGAAAGTACAATACTATAATAATTTTTTTATGAAAGTAGGTTGCTATTTCATGCATTTAACCCTATATATAAAGATAGATTCATCATCTTTTCACCAATGTGGGATGACTCCTCCTAAATATCCACGTCATTATCTATTTCACCATCTTCTAAACAATGTGAGATAAATAAAATACCACAATTCAAAATTTTATGAAAACTCAAATCTAATTATGTCATTGTGCTCCAAATTTTAAGAATATATGACTACTTTTTAAAGAAGACGTAAATAAGCTACTCCCTTTTAGCATTATAATTTGAGAGTTTGTCTATTTATACATAAATGTGATTATCTTAACCTTATAGTCATTTTTAAACTACTTTATTATTATTTAGTAATTTTATTAAAGTGGCTCAAATATGCAATTAAATGGACACCAAATAGGTGTACACCATATCTTAATTAACAAAGAGACTTGGTGAAAACAATCAAGCCGTAATGCTAGATGGTTAACCAATATTAGCAAACCACATGAGTATAGAGAGTCAACTAAAATAAGCCAACCCCATGAGTTTCTACAAAGGTCTTGTCTCATCCTATTAAATACTTACATCATTTTTCAAGTTCATTATCTTCTCACCAACGTGGGATGGGATGAAAAAAACACACCACAATTCAAATTTGGAGAATACTCAAATCTCATTAAGCCACCTCATTATCCTTTGGTTGTTCCTATAATATATATAATATATAATAGATAATAGATAATAGATTACTTGGTCTTTATTTATGTTTGAGGTTCTTAATTTTGACTGGTATTCGCAATGATTTAGTGTTTTACGTGCTTGGATTTATGTTTATGTTCTATCATATGATTTTATTTTGCTCTTCTTGCAGTTTTCTGACCTGGTTATATGATTTGATTTTGCTCTTCTTGCAGTTTTCTGACCTGGTTATATGATTTGATTTTGCTCTTCTTCCGGGTACATGTTTGTGCATTGTTTTTACGAGCGTGGTTAGACTCTACCGAAAGAAGAGAATTTGTACCGGTAATTACGAGCGTGGTAATCTGATCCTTATTTTTCACCTAGCTCTAACGATCCAAGTCCACCTCTCTCTTACTCCATCATGCCTCTTTTGAATTTCTTTTCCTTTGAAACCCATATTCTTTGTTTTGAGTACTCATCATGATTAGTCACACTAATTTTGAGGATTGTATATGAATTTCTTTTTCCTATGGAAACCCATATAAAATATAAAATATAAAATATAAATCATAAATCATAAAACATAAAATATACTATCCTTTTATTAGTTTTGAATCAAATATTAAATAATTTTTGATAGAAAATAAAATAAAATAGGAAAAAATATAAATATCATTGTTTTAATGATTGAAATTTAATAGAATTGTTTTGAGAGACTAAAAAGGAAATAAACTACAAATATAGGGATGAAAAAACCAGTTTTTAAACCACAGGGACAAATATAAATACCAAACCATAAAGACGAAAATCATAGTTTACTCTAAAACCATATAAAACTTGATTTTTTAAATTATCGACGGATTTCCAATGCACAAACACTATCCGTCAGTAATCCGTCACAATTTTTTACCCATATTTTTATTAAATAAACAAAGAAATATATCTTTCTTGAGTTAATAAATTTTGTGATTGAATACCGGAGGTACAGTTTTGTCCACGGGAGTTTTTTATTTATTTAAAATCAATTAAAATATATTTTTAAACAAACAGCAAATTTATGACGAATGACACCATCCATCCTAATCCGTCACAAATTTTATCTATATTTTTTTTGTTTAAAAATACAAAAAGTATTTTTATAACTAACTAAAATTAGTGGTGGAATTTAATTAACTTTTTTAAAATTAGACTATTTTGTGACGGATTTGATTAAATAATAAACAAATTAATAACCTACCACAAATTCAATCGAGCTTTTTATTTTTATTTTAAACTCAGTGACGGATTTGTAACAAAGGACTACAGAATTTGACTTTTTTTTCCAGCCTGCTGGTATTCTTTCGATGAAAGTCCTTTTTCTTGGAGCTTGCAGTCGATGCCATTGATTCAATTTCTTCACCACTGGTAGCAGTGAATTCTAAAAAGAAGCTTCATTCACAAGATATTCTAGTAAATAGGAAATGAATTGTGTAGCTTGTGCCATCAAGAACTACAACTACATCTCTCGAAGGTGTCTTAGCTTCACCGATAGGAATTGTCTGCCTATTCAGGTAACCCTTTAAAGGTAGAATTAGGAGTCGAAGTCATGCATTTAGCCCCGTTACTTTACACCCTTTTTGACATTAGACTGACATTCTCATTTCGCTTGTTCAATTCAGCTTCATCCATTCAATGACAATAAAGGTGCTTCTGTTTCTTATAGTTATTGTAGCATCATGGATACTTCTTTTACGCGGTTGTTGTAGGGCAGATTCTATTTGAATGGTATTATAAGTTTAGAAATCTAATTAAATACTTCATTAGCATTACAATAAAATTGGTTTATTGGACGCTGTCAATTTTTAACCGTCCTAATATATCGCTTTATAGAACTTAATTTATAAGACAAAAAAATCATTTTATCTAAAAGCATTTTAATAAGTTTATATGACATATTTAATACAAAGTATATTTTTTTTGATTAACCTGGATATCCAACCCAATATGCGAGCCGACTGATCCCAGGGCAACCACCCATTTCACGGGTAGCTTGGAGTCACCGCATTTGAACCTCTCTGGCCACAATGGTTTATAGGATAGTTTTAAAGAAGTGTCCTATAAACACATATTTTCACATGTCATTCATAAGACAAATTTCAAATAATGTCCTACAAAATAACTAACGAGGCGTTTTTATAAAAATGTCCTAAAAAACTTGTTACAATGACTAAAAATGTCCTACAAATTTATTACAATGCATTTAGATAAGATATTTTATTTTTTTATCTTATAAGTTTAATCTTATTAAACATTTAATTTTTTTATCTTATTAATTTAATGGTCTATAAACTCAATTTTATGACACTGTAGCATATTTAAGATAAGAAGAATTTCATGTACGTTCTTAAAAACTTGCAATATTACATATACTTGTTAAACTGAATATATTTTGGAAATTACTAATATAAGCTTCCAATAAATATTTTTCAAAATCAAAAACCCCATCGTCGGCGCCTTTTCTTCCTCTCGTCAACGCCTGTTGATTTGAGATACGTTTTGGAAGGGATATGGGAAGGTTATATTAGTAATTTCTAAAATATATTCAATTTAGTTTTAATTGTTTGTATTTTTAAAATGTTTAATAATAATTAAATTAGAAAGAAGGATATATACGTGAGTTTTTCAGGTTTAGAAAGATATACACGTAATTTGAAATTTTACAAAGATATATACGTAATATTGCAATTTTTAAAGACGTATATGAAATTCTCCCTTTAAGGTATATAGTATAAAGTGTGTTTCTATGAGCGAGATTCAAATGAGAACTTTGTAAATTTAAAGAAACAAATGAACACCTTTTGGACCACATACGATGTAGATTCTATACATTAAAAAATCATATCTGATTCAATAGTAGGCCCCATTGAATCAGATGTAACTTTTTAATGTGTAAGACGCACATCATATGTGGTCTATAAAATATTTATTTGTTTCTTTAACAAGGGGGTGTTTTTGTATGACCCCTCCACGTGTTTTTATTGTATAATTATTTAAAATGTTGTAGTATTTTTATTGATTATAATAGGTATATATAAAGACAAAGAAAATAATTGAAATCATAGTACCAGTCTCTTTTAAAAAATTGTCCCCAACTCTCGTGTTAACTTTCTCATTTAAACAAAAAAGGAGGTACACTTTTGGAATATCGTATGTCCGTATATTTTATTCTTTTGTTTTAAAATTAATACAACAATTTTATTTAAGAGTGAAGTTCAGTTTTGGTCCCTAACGTCTATCCTTAAGGTGGATCAAGTCTCAAAGGGGGCGTTTGATTCACCGGAATGGAATGAAATTTGGTGGAATTGGAATCTGATTCCATAGACCAGATTCCAATTCCTTTGTTTGGTTCACTATTTTCAAGAATTGGAATTTGTTAAATTCCAAAAAATTCCAAAAAAGGGGCATTTGAGATTCCTTGGGTTATCCATGGGATTTCTATGGAATTGAATTTGATATATTTCTAATACCTAAAATACCCTCATCCTAAAAAAATAACTAAATCCTAATCTCTTAAAATTGAAGCCGACACCCCTCCCTTCTTCTCATCTCATCGCACACCCCCTTTTCAGTTCAACCTCTCTTCTGGACGACTGAAGCCGACCATCGCACCTGGACGACCACCGTTGCTGCTTCTCCGACCACCGTTGTTGCTTCTCCGACCACGTTGCTGCTTCTCTCGATCTCTCGTTGCTTCTCTCGATCTGTTGCTTCTCAGGTAGTCTCTCGATCTCTCGATCTGTGTCTGCTTCTTCGACCACGTTGCTGTTTCTTTTTATTTTCGTATTGTTGTTGTTTCTCGATCTCTCTATTTGCTGTGTTTTTAGTTTAGGCTTGTGTTTCTGGATTAATGTAGTTGCTAAGCTGCTGTGTTTTACTGTATTAATGTGTTTTTCTGTTTAGGCTTGTATTCTGTGTTTTTCTGTAAAATTACCAACTGTAATTTCTATACAAACTGTAATTTCTGTAAAATTATTTTATTAAAGTAATTTTAGTTTTAAAATTATTTTTAATAAAAAGGGTATTTTAGGCATTTACCGGAATTTCATTCCAATTCCAAGGCTACATTCTGTGAACCAAACAGACAAATTCCAATTCCTTCAACAAATTCCATTCCAATTCTGCCAACCAAACAGGTGGTCAAACCTGACAGATTCCAATTCCAATTCCTTCAAAGTCAAATTCCTTTGACAGATTCCATTCCAGCCAATTCCATTCTGCTAACCAAACGTCCCCTAAGTTTCATTTGTTTGGTTTGATCCCTTATGTTTGTCTATTTCAACGTATTTCGTCCCTATGTTTAACGGTCATTAATTTCTTTCTATCAAGTTTAGTTAAATGAGGTATAGTTTGGTCATTTAAAAAAAATTAATATATATGAGGAAAGTTTAAATTACAAACTGGATAATCGTTACAAAATAATCTCAATCGTCTGTGCATGATCAGTGGTGTAGATTAAATCCGTTTCCAAATTTATTCTCAACCTCATCTTTAACCAACTTAATAACCACCATAAAATTTCGAAATAAACAAAATCAATGCAAGATTTGGTTTGTAACAGTTACTCGGGGTTCGTATTTGAAACTGCCTATGTGTGTGTGTGTGCGCGCCAAAGGTTATTTTGAAAAATAAAGAAGTGATCATATCTCTTTATACGGTCAAGTTCGTTGTTTTTGTAACATATATATCTATCCTATTTCTAATGTATTTATTTTATTTTATACGTTAATGTTGTAATTAGCGTATTATAAAGACAATTATAGAGTAGTGTCCTTTTTGTTATTTCAAATAAATCGAGATAAACTATGTATATTTAATTCAAGACCGACGATAAATATAAAAATCTTTTGGAAAAGTTGATCGGATTAAAAGGGTGTTAGAAGATGAGTTGTCATTCATAAGAGCTTGTGAATCTGAAGTGACAAAAGTGAGTTGTTTACCATTATGCTTTTTCGTGTATATGCCCAAAAGCAATCCGTGGATGATTCTATTTGAAAATTATGCCATGATATTAATTAATGAAGGACATTGCTCAATTGTTACATTTATGTGTTATTCAGTGTTATATCTAAATGTGTTATTCAATGTCCCTAGCTAAGTATTAATTCGGGTTTAGATTGAATTAATATGGTATGACTAGTAGATGCATGGATTCATATGGACATATAGAATCCACATATAAGTCCAACATGAGAGCTTGTGTACTGGATGGGACTCGTTATAAGAACGTTTTATTGGATGTCATATGACCATCATAGACGTTTCTCATGTGGTCATTGTACATATAGTTCTTTGACTTAAATCATGGAGTTTACTTTGTGTGAGTAATGTACTTTGACAACTGATTTTAATCATGTCGTAATTGGATGAAAAAATGGTTGTTGCGTATATCATATTAGCATGGATCAAGATGAGATTTATTCCTCTTGGATGAGAGAAAAATGATATACTCAGGCTCCTCGATTGAATAGTGCCGAAGAAGTGTATGCATGATCAGATAGTCTATATAGGATACTAACATATTTCTTATAAATATATTCCGGAATCAAGAAACTAAAGATCAGACATAACATGATAAAGTCTCAATGGGTCAAACACATAAAATATATATCTCAAAAAGGAGAATAAATAATTAAAGTGTTTGATTATTATATTTGATGTTATCTGATTAAATCAGATTATTGCTAGCTTGTCTTGACAAATGTGAGATATGACTGACAAGTACGGCTTATCAATATATTTATGTATGGGACAAGAGATCTGACAGGAGATTTTATATACCTTAGATATGTAACAAATAAGATCAAAAGCAAGTATACTTTTGACCCTACTATCGCCTTTCAAGTAATAAATTGGTAAGTACCAAGTATCGTTCCACAGGGATAGGTATCTTAAGTTGCAAGATCTCGAGATGAGAAACTAACTTCAGATGGCGGATTGGAAAAGTTTGATTCGTTTGTTTGATTGGTTGTTTGATTTCTTGTGAGTTCACAGTCTATAATAACAGAATAAAACATGTAGCATGGGTGTAAGATTTTGAGGTGAGATCTAAACATAAATTCTGGTGAACAATTTAGCAATAATAAATTCCACCATCCATCTTGAGAGTATTCCTTCTGGACTTAATCATTGTTACTAGTATTTAGCTTTCAGTCCATATTCCTATGTAGCATCCGGACCAGTGATTGTAACATACAGTTTCCTCAAGGTGTATGGACTAGCAAATTCCTTTGTCTAAAAATCACTCTGCCGAGTAGATTCCCATATCATTCAAGTTGGCGTGTCTTAGTGGCTCATGCCTGAGTCCACCACACTTTAGCACTTTGAAAAGCGACCAACCCGTCGAGAATAATCAGTTTAGAAAATATAGAGAGCAACTCTTCCAAGTCTACTTCTATGTCATCCGAGCTGACGTGCATATCGTGGCTTATGCCTAAGTCCACGGCACTTAAACACTTTCAAAGTGATCAACCCGTCAAGAAGTGCATTTGGCTTTATAAAACTTGAATGAAATAATGAAATATATTTTTGCCAACAAAAATCCACCATAATTTAGTTTAGAATATTACCTTTTCATCTCACACCCAAGCTAATAAATTTAGCTATACATTGTAAAGACAAGAAAGAACTTCAAAAGATTTACTGATTAGAGAGAGAATCCATCTAGAGAGTTGTCAATTCTCTAGATGGTGGTGTGTTTTTATTACAATAACTAAACCCTCTATTCATATGTGATCCACAACTGTCCCTTTGTTCCTTTAAAAATGCAAAGTTCTCATTTGAACCTTCCTCTATATATATATATATATATATATATATATGGGCGGGTCCAAATGAGAACTCAAATTTGGTTGTGAACGTAAGAACAAATGAGAGTGCGACACATGTCATATTCAAACTGAATAATCAAAGAAATATTCAGACTGGATATAGTATTTATTCAGTCTGAATAAACATTATTCAGACTGAATAAACACTATATTCAAACTGAATATTTCTTTGATTATTTAGTCTGAATATTCTACAATCAGACACGTGTCGCGCTCTCATTTGTCCTCATGTTCATAACTAAATTTGAGTTCGAATTTGAACTTTCCTCTCTCTCTCTCTCTCTCTCTCTTTCTCTCTCTCTCTCTCTCTATATATATATATATATAGAGAGAGAGAGAGAGAAGCAGAATCAAACGAAAACGATATATATTTAAAAGAATACGAGAACGGGCAAATCATATATGATTTTATACTAATATCACGTACAAAATCACATGTGATTCAGTCGACCTTTGTCCCGTGACCTTTTAAATAGATACCATTCTCGTTTGATCCTGCCTCTCTCTCTCTCTCTCTCTCTCTATATATATATATATATATATATATATATATATATCACAAACTTCTCTTCTTTTCCTCCAAGGAGTTGTATACCGTATCTAGCATTTGGGAAGGAAGGGAACCTCCTCTCTTTTTGTTAGACGTCATTTGGATTCGGTGAATTTGCATGGATATCGTGGATGCAACGGACTGAGTTCGTTGCCAGATTCATATATGACATCAAAGGGTTAGTGCACGTACTTGTAAAATTTTCAAACACCCATCCTACTCCCGTATTGTATGGATTCTTAGAGGTATACAGTTATTTTCCCTGAGTTAATGGCTATTGTATTCCAACAATGCTTGTTGGCAAAAGTATCCCCTTTCTTACCTTATCGGTAACATTTTCGGTCATCAAAATTGATTGTTGTTAAGCACTCTTTACCCGGTAAGTGCTTACCGGGTAAGAGTCTTCTACCGAATAAGAATCCCGATCCCTATATCACCTCTTACCGGGTAAGATTATGCCTTGTCATATTCACACGATAAATTAAGGGACATCCGTTAAGAATCTGGTAAATGACCCCTATGTCATTAAATGATTTAAGTATTGTTGATGCTTTGAAAGTAGTAGGGAGAAAGTTTAAATAATAAGTAGGATTCATTCTGAATCAAGTTACTAAATGAATCATTTTTAGAAATTTAAATCACTTAAAGATTTTAAAATATAGTGTGAATTCTTTTAATTAAAAATATGTGCAAATATGAAGTAAAAAGGTTTAGAGTAAACTACGATTTTCGTCTCTATGGTTTAGTATTATAACGATTTTCGTTCCTGTGGTTTAAAAACTGCTTTTTCCATCCCTATGGTTTGTATTTCATTTCGATTATTTTCGTCTTTCATCCTAATAAAGTTAAAAAATTCCGTTAAGTAAGGGACTTCTTGCCTTGCTTTGTGATAAATGAAGATAAAAAATCAAATCCATAAAAATTGACATACCTAGGAACCAAATTTGTACTTTTGTATTATATATAATAAAGACAAGTTTTTTAATTATTTTTTTCATTTTTCTTTAAATTTCATCTTTTTCACTTAGAAACCTTATCTAAAAATCAAGAACAAGAATCATAACTTAAAATAAATATCAATTAAAAGGCCATAAATCTTCATCTTCCCCACTTAGAAACTCTATCTAAAAATAAAAAACAAGAATCATAACTCAAAAGAAAAATCAATTAAAAGGCCATAAATCAAGAGCAAGAATTATAACTCAAAAAATCAATTAAAAGGCTAACCTCAAAATCAATAACAATCGAATTTATCCAAAATCCTAACTTAAAATCAAGAACAATCAAAAACCCTCACTCTAAATCAAATGCTCTTTTTTTTTGCACAACAAGAAAACACTTTATTGAACCATAAAAATGTACAATCCACAGTGATAAAAAAAAAAAACAAATTGATCAAATACATCCCATGGACTGCACTATTTTACCCAATTACCAACCGAGATATCGACAATCTTTGATTTCTTATTACTAGTTAGTAGTTACATCAATCTTTGATAGGTAATCGGAGTAGGAACTGCCGACGAGAGGTAATCGGAGTGGGAATTGCCGGCGAGAGCTAAATGGAGAGATAATCGCACACACATGGTCGGAGTTGGAGCTGTCAGCGAGAAGTGACCGGAGTGGGAACTACCGGCGAGAGGTAACCGGAGTTGGGGCTGTCGGCGAGAGTTGTGACTACGGTACTGGGTTTCATCCTAGATCTGTATCTGTATCTCTGTGTATATATAAATATATTTATAGAGGGAGGTTCATGCGAGGACGGTAACAATTTACGAGAATGCAGGGACAATCTTCAGTACAAAATCATATGTGATTTTGTACAAAATCATAAATGATGCATTCGACTTTCCATACGACTTAAGTGGCCCCAAAAGTCGCCCGCTACAGTTAGTCTAAAATGACATGTGATCTTATACATAAAAAAAGCTCATCGCATTCTCGTAAATTGTTATCGTCCTTGTTTGAAGTTTGAACCGACTCCTATATCAATATATACATATATAAGTAATTAAAAAAATTTAAAATAAAGAAAAATAAATTACATATTTGGTCCCTGTGGTCTGAAGAAATATAACAATATTTATTAAAAACATGTTAAAAAGACCATCTCCTAATTGACGATTTTTTAACAGAGTTAGATTGAGGGACAAAAAAGCAACAAAATGCAAACCATAAGGATGAAAAAAGCAAATTTTAAACCACGAGGACGAAAATCATTATAAGTGCCAAACCATAGGGACGAAAACGTAGTTTAATCAAAGGTTTATTTGGAATCACATTTTATTAAATAAATAATTGTAAATACAAAATTTGTTTCTACAGTTAGCAGATAATGTGCTTTTAGTCTCGGTAATTTAGATATTATATAAAAAAAATCCCTGGGATGCGTTTTGTTATGAATTTCGTTCCTCATTGTAACAACCGATAAAAACGTATTTGTTAACTCACCTTATGTGTATTCATATGAGGTCAATTTTGTTTTTTCCATTCTCTTTCGTAAACATTTTTATGGGACAAAAGTGTGTATTGCTCATTTACAAGTATGTAAATCATTAACAAGGTATCTAAATTAAAACCTACTCAGAATGGAGATTTGATGGTAGAAAACAGTCAAAACACTTGTTATTGTTGTGCTAAGCTTGAGTTGTGCCATTTGGAGGCACTACCTTTGATAGCATGCAGCTGACGGAAAAAGTCTAACACCTGAAAGTTTGGGTCGACACCAAAGCTAGTCATCTGACAAGTGATTATGTGATGTTGAAGGTTTAGCACAAACAATAGAATAATTGATAGGCTAAATCAGCAAAAGTTATCACACGTTATAGGACCTAATGGTCATTAAATCTTTTACGTATAAAACCTTGTGTAAACCTTTATTACAAGTATGCATAAAATAACCTATCAAAATATATACCGTGTAAGTTTTCAAGCTCACCGAAGTTCATCAATCAATCACTCAAAATCCTCATAACTACTATATACTAGGGAAAATTTCCATTCTAGGTTGAGTGAGCGCTTTTGTTGATTGATTTAGGTTATACATTTGTCATTTGGTAGAGACTATTATAGGCATTTAATCACTAAGTTGATTTTGTGTTTGTATTCATTAACATTTCATTGGTCTGTAAGAAAAAAACTTGATAACAATTTTTTTTGAAAGGGTGTCCGAGACTATGCCTGAACTAATCCCGATAAATTATGAGTGTAAGACATCAACTCTGATATACTCAGTGGCTACAACTGTTGTATACGCCTGGATTCAAACCTTGAGCAGATGGGATATTCCACCACATCCCTCAAGATCTCAACCACTACGCTACAACCCTTGTGGTTGATAACAAATTTGTTATTAAACTTTGACAACATTGAATTTACCCTCCCCTGTACTATGACTTTGCTATATTGTTCACTCTTTCAAACTAACACCTTCACCTCTCGATGCACCTCCAACGCATGGAGGAGATGAACATCTAGGGACAAGATTAAAGGTAAACTAACACACACACACACACTCACACAATTTACATCATTGTGGAGAAGATGAGCATCAAGGGATGAAATTGAAGGTGAACAACACATATATTTTTGATTTTTTGTAACTTCTAAATTATAGGGACTAGATTCACAAAATCTGCATACCATGGACAAAACTTGTAATGTACCCAATAAAGAAAGATGCCCTAAATATAGATGGTGTCACTTCCTTGGAAAATAACATGCCTAACCAAGTCATGTGCTGGGTCCCACATCTAATCTTATTTTCTTTTTATCATTATTATTGTTAAAATTTTATAAAATTGGTTATCTATTTTATCACCACAAAATTTAAATGGGAATTTTTACTCAAAAAAAGTTTTTACCTCCTCATTTATTTTCCTCCAAAATTATCAAAATAACTAATAGGGTCGTCAAAAATAAGGTTGCAATTACAACCTCACTATCCTAGTCCACAAGTATTAATATTATATATTATATATAACAAGTTCAGCATAAATGAGGTCGTCAAAAACATTTTTTAAATAGGGGTGGCCAAACATTTTTGAAATAACTTTGTGTTTGATAAATGGGGTCGCCAAAATGATTTTGAGTAATTGGTAAAAAATGTTTTTGAGTAATTTGTGAGAAATGGGGTCGCTAAATTATT
This sequence comes from Silybum marianum, assembly GCA_036898165.1. Taxonomy (NCBI): domain Eukaryota; kingdom Viridiplantae; phylum Streptophyta; class Magnoliopsida; order Asterales; family Asteraceae; genus Silybum; species Silybum marianum. The sequence goes on along the minus strand of CM072535.1, from coordinate 2,946,282 downwards.
GAATCCAAAAACAATTTTTACCTTATTTATCCAAAAATGGCAGGTCACAAAACTTGGAAAAATGACCATTTTGATGATCCTATTGACTATTTTTAAAATTGTCTGATAGTGAGGTCGTAATTACGACCTTATTTTTGACGACCTTATTAACTATTTTGGTAACTTTAAAAAAATAGACTAGAAATAAAATGTTTTTTCTAAAATAACTATTCGAGTAAAAATTCCCAATTTAAATTGTTTACGACATCCTTTTTAAATTTTAATTATAGAGTGAATTGTATCTTTCGTTAACATGGTTTGGTGTCTTTACTAGGGGTGCTCATGGGTTGGGTTGGCCGGGTTGAAGACACTTGAGCAACCCAACCCAATGTTTGCGGTTTGAAAAAATCTCAACCCAATCCAACCCAACCCAAACAAAACTACATCCCAACCCAACCCAACCCAACCTGTGCGGGTTGGTCGGGTTGATCGGGTTGACACTTTGGTACATCATTTTACGATCTTACTAAGCGTTTTGTATAAACGAAATATAATTAAAATGAGAACATATAATAATAAAGTAAATTACGGTTGAAATTGTAATATAATTTTAAATATACATAAGTACGTGTTGGTTTAACGTACATATATTATTCAAAGACTTAATATTCGTAATAAATCCGTAATATATAAAGTCATCGGGTTCATCGGGTTGGGTTGGGTTCAAATTATCTCAACCCGTTTCCAACCCAATAGATGCGGTTTGACCTATTTTTGTATCAACCTACCGTCGGGTTACCTCAGTTTGAGTTTTTTTTTGTTTTTTCGGGTTGGGTTGACCGGGTTCGTCGGGTTGATCGGTATTTTGAGCACCCCTAGTCTTTACCCGGTCTCATTTTCCAACTTAAAATATTAATGAAATATGTGTTTATAGTTTCATTTTTTAACAGTTTGAGTCCTTATGATTGTCTTTTTTAAAAAGTTGGATATTTATGATTGAAGTTTTTGAGTAAACTACAGATTTGGCCCTTATGGTTTGTTAAAAATAGCACTTTTTATCCCCATACTTTTCAAATTAAAAGATGTCCATAGTTGTTTAGAAAAAAAATTCCGGATTTGGTCCCGTGCTATAATGGCCGTTAATTTTTTTTGTTAAATAATAGTTCAGATTTAGTTATCTATTTTAGGTTGTTAAGTTATTAATAACTTAGGTTCAGATTATTAATCGTTTAAATTTAATCTATTTAATACATATTTTTGTTATCTTTTTTATATAATATAATCAAAAAATTTAAATATAATATAACCTCTACAAAAATTAAAAAGGCCAATGTATAAACTCCTTAAAATTAGCAAGAAAAGAAGTTAATATAACTAAAGCTAGAAACAAAAGGATAAAGAAAATGATGGTCCACCAAATATATCTTTTTTTTTATCTTTTGCTTTGTATTTGGTTAAAAATCTAGGTCGTAAATGATGTTGGTCTGGCACTGAGATTCAAGCTTAAAGTTTTAGGAGTCTTGTTGAAGGCATAATACTTTTTAAATTGTAATATACAACTTATTATAGTTGGAAATTCAAAACAATAAAATATTTATTTTATGAAAACGTGAAAACATTCTTATTATATGTGATAATACATGTAGGAACCTGGTTGTGTGCGGATAATTTTGCCTACGACTTGGGTGACGTTAGAGATTACATTTGTTTCAGATTTAATATCACATATGATGGACTGTATTATCACATGTAATTGACTAGAGTAAAGTTATGTTTGGCAAACTAGCTGATAAGTTAGCTTATGACTGATAAGTTAGCTGATAACTTATAAGCTAGCTGGTATATGATAAGTTAGCTGATGAATAAGTTATGTTTGGCAACAACTAGCTTATGAGCATATAAAATGACCAAAAAAGGCATTTTGAAAAAAAGAGTCAATTACAAATATTTCATAATATAAATCAAACAAATTTCTAATAATATAATATGTTAATTATTATAAACAAAATAGTAAAAAATTAAATAATATAAAATGTTGATTGAATAAATTTAAAATTGATTATTATATATATACTATAATTTTGAATTTGATAAAATAAATTTTAGAAAAAATATACATTATCTATGATTTTCAATAACCATGACATATGAATATCAATAAAATTGATCAACTTCACATATTATAATTAATTAATACTTTAAAAAAATATAACTAATAATTCAAGTAATATATTTTATTAAAATTATTCAACATATTTTAATTTATCTATGAAATAAAATAAGTATGACTTTAATTTTTATGTATTCTACATGAATATTTAAAATTGTTACATTTGCAATATTAATTAAAAATAATAATTGGTATAGTATAATTAATATTTATCGTATAATTAAAATTAATTAATAATGTATAGTTAAAATTAATTAATAATGTGTAATTAAAATTAATTGATGGTTTTTAATTAATTTTAATTCGTATAAATTAATATTAAATATGAGTATTAATATTTATTTATGATTAATAGTTAATATTTATTTATAATTAATATTTATTAATAATAATAAATAATATGAATTAGTGTTAAAATTGGAAAAAGTCTCAAAAATCTTCTCATACAATACTTCAAGTAGCTTATCAATAAGTTGACTTATAAGAGCATCTGCAACAGCATCTCTAAAGTTTCTCCAAAATAGAGATTTAAAAAGTCAAAATCTTTAAAAAAATATACATTCATCTCCAACAGCATCTTCATCTTGGAGAAATCAACATTAATTATGTTATTTAAATATTCAATACATTAACTAACTTTTAAACATATTTATATTATTTTCAACAAACTTTTTATAAAATGATAAATTTTAAACATATTTTTTATAAATGATAATTTTCAACGATTTTTTTATAAAATAATAAGGTTCACAAGACTTTATATAAAATTGTGATTTTTAACAAATTTTTATAAAATGATAATTTTCAATAAAGTTTTATAGAATGGTAACTTTTAATAAATTTGTAGGTGTTCAATTTGAGAACTGATTTTTTTGGGTGGAAAAGTGGGATCATGAATAAAATATTAGAGCATCTCCAACAGCTTCTTTAAAATAGAGAAAATAGGAATTTTGAACAATTTTTTGGTCTAACAGCATCCCTAAAACTTTCTCCAAAATAGAGAAAGTAGGAGAGAGGGTACAGAAATCTCCAAATTTGGATATATCCCTAAAAATGATTACCTTAAAAGAGAAACATTATTTTATTAACTTCCACCAATAAGAAATATTGAAGTTAAATGTTTAGATGAGAGAAATCATATTTTATTAGAAATATATGATATTTTAATAATTTAATGAATGATGTAATCTCTAAAATAGAGAAGCTGTTGGAGTTGAATGTAATATTTTTTAGAGATTTTGAATTTTGATTCTCTATTTTAGAGAAATTATAGAGACGTTGTTGGAGATGCTCTTGATTTCTCTCCTTGTTAATCATTTTTGGGGTAATCTCCAAATATGGAGAAAAAAGCACCATCTTTCATAGTTTCTCCATTTTGGAGAAATTTATGGAGAGGTTGTTAGAGCATAATTTTCATCCAAAATCTCTATTTTTCTCATTTTCTCCATTATGAAGATGCTGTTGGAGATGCTGTTGGAGATGCTCTAAGCTAACTCATGTACATCCAAACGATTAGTAAAAAAATCAGCTAGCTTATAAGTCAGCTTATTTTTGCCAAACAATGCCTAAAAAGGTGTTCTCATATTTTCGTAAAATAAATGTGTTCTTGCTTGAACTCTTCCAGACAAATATATATATATATATATATATATATATATCATGAGAAAGGCTAGATATAGTAAGGAGGTAAGAATAAAATATTCTATGTGAATATATTGAAAATCTATTTGAATATGCATATATAATCCAATGTTACAGATTATTTATATGGATTCACATATGCATATTCAAATGGATTTTTTTTCAATATTCACATATGAACTTTCCCTTGTTACCTTCTCACAATATTTAGCTTTTTTTTATTTGAACGGCCCATTATATTTATATACATATATATATATGGGGATTATACGAGAACACACATGATTTAAAAGAACATCTTGTGGACCACATAATATTAAATCATGTCTGATTCAATGGTGGGGCCCATTGAATCATATATGATTTAATATTATGTGGGACACATATCATATGTGCTCCACAAAGTGTTCCTTTGTTTTTTTAAATTTACAAAGTTCTCATTTGAACCTTTCCATATATATATATATATACACACACACACACATATGAGTTAAATCAAATAAAAACCACAAAAATGTTACAAACTCGTGAAAACTGATATAATAATAATTTTTTTATGATTTTTTTTGTCAAATGCTAGGATTTAAGATATTATTTCACATATATTTGTTTTATAACATGAAACTTTCACATGTGTTTGTTTCACCATATGAATATTTTTTACGAATATTTTTTGTTTCACTAGGTGAATCCAAAAAAAATCACATGTAATTATTTGATAAGGTGAACCCAAACAAATGTGAAACACTAACTTAAATTATAGGTTTTGATGAAAAAATCATGTAAAAAATTATTTTAATATCGGTTTTCACGGGTTTGTAACCTTTTGTGATTTTTATTTGATTATTGCCCTATATCTATATCTATACTATATTATAAAGCATTTGGCAAAAACTCTTAAAAACATATTATTATGTGGTTAGTACAATTGATTAAAGCATGATTACTTAAAATTCAAAAATGGTATTATTTTGGTTATTTTGGTTAATTTCCTTATTAAACCTATATTATAATTTAAGATAAAATCTGAAATAAAGAAAGTTTACAAAAAATAAAATCTATTTTTTCAAAACTAATAAAATCGTATTATAAAATTGATAAAGACAAAAAAATAAAATGCAACATTAAAATGGATCTCGCTGCATTATGCGAGTACCCTTCTAGTATATATATAGTCCATTTCGTTTGTTAACTAAGAAATAGTATGAACTTTGTTAACTGAGGTATTTTCGTCTTTTTTATATTGATACCATATTTCTTAATTATCACATTCAGTTAATTATCATATTCCTTAATTATCACATTCAATTAATAATCATATTCCTTAATTATCACATTCAATTAAATTAGATTATATTCTAAAAAGTAAAAGAGTCACACACTAAGAATGTAAAAAACAACCTAAATAAAAATGCATGACAAAAATCACACATCAAGCCATGACATACCATAGAGTTAATATCTCATTTTAGGTTATTTTTATCAACTAATGATTAACTTATCAATTAACATCGAGTTTATACCCAACAACTATTTATTAGGCAACAACTAACTTATCAGTGAATTTGACAATGCATCATTAAATGACAAAAAAACATATACAAATAAAATTAGACGAATCTGATATGGGTATTGCTATTTGCGCTCACATAGGCATTAAAAATGTAAAAATTGAGTTTTGATGCTGATGCATAGAAAATCACTAGATTCAGGGTGCATTTAACAATGTAGAGAGGTACAATTAGGTGGTGTTTGTTTTTTAAGAGGTGTTGAAGTCTGAAGTCTGATTTTAGTTCTGAAATGGTTATGAAACATCTAAACTAATCAGACATAAGTGATGATTAAGAGCTTAAAACGAAAAAACAAACAAGGCCTTAGCCTACCCATTCAATATATCTCATTTAAAATTAGAGTCTAAAAAGAGAGAGTGATTGCTAGACTTCCTTGACCATTTCCCAAAAAGATCACTGTCCGTTTTTTGTTTTGTTTTTTTGAATATAAAACAATTAATATTATTTTCACTCTTTCAACAATAAGACAATTGATTCTTATTCTTATAGACAATATTGTCCAATGTATTACAGTAACTATTTTAACAAAAATATAAATCAACACTATAAAACAAAGAGACTTTTATCGACAAAATTTTCTAAAGGATCGTCGTGAATTGACCATCATCGACGGATTTTTCCGTCGTCGATTGAAAATCCACCAGTAAGCCGTTGGTAATCACGATTACCGACCATACTTTATCCGGTTACGAGATCAGCGATGATGGCTTTAGCGGTGGATTTTCAATCAGCGACCTATGAAGTATCTTTGTTTTGTAGTGAAATGTTATGTTATTTTACGTTCTCACTTACATCTGAATATCTGGTACCAAATTTTCGTCACTTTCCTTACTTTTCGATAATATAGTTGTTTTCCATGTGGCATCTATTGTACAAGCTCGTGAAGAGGCTTGAACGAACGAAATGAGTGAGAGCAACTCGAAGAATATAAAGAATAGTAGTCCCTAAGAACATGGTAAAGTTGTCTTCATTATTAATGGATTCCTGATGAATTCTAAACTAACATATGAAATCCATTCACGTAAAGATTCAAACATACAGAAGAAGCCTTACATTAGGAGCGGGATTATAAATGTTAGATGATATCAAATCAATTTGATGATATTATCTTTGGTTTGGTGTTTCGTTATATCATTTTATCTGTGATTGTTTGCCAACCAATATGCGTTTCTACTTGTTTTTCCATAGAATAAAACGCACAATCTTCACATATGCACATGCTCATAACAATCATAATGTTTTGATCAAACATCTCAACAAATAATGAACGACAATAGGCATTATTTGGATCAGTTTAGAGCACTTGATATTCACACAAGAATGAAATGGAATCAAATATGTATACCTAAAATGTAAAATCCCAGGCCAACCGTACCAGATATTTTCCGCATTGTCCACACACATGGACTCACAGTTTTAAACGCATCTGGTAGAGGAGTATCCAAGTCCCTTATAAGGCAACTTTTGTTCTCCTCTCCAACCAATGTGGGATATTACAATCCATCCCCCTCAAGAGCCCAACGTTCCCACTGGCACACCAGTCCGGTTCCCGGCTCTAATACAATCTGTAACATCCTAGGCCAACTGTACCAGATATTGTCCGCTTTGTCCACACACATGGACTCACGGTTTTAAAACCCGTCTGGTAGAGGAGGTATACAAGTCCCTTATAAGACAACCTTTGTTCTCTTCCCCAAGTAATGTGGGATATTACATAAGTCATTATAAATGAACTTACATTGATTTTTGATTTTCGACGTTTCAATCCATATAATATCCTTTACTTATATTTAAGAACGTCTATTCTTAGAAATTCCTTTGCATATTGACTTTATTTCTTTCTTTGACAATTGTTATCCTTAGTGGATTTTTGGATACTTGTAGACTTTTCTTGTCATTTCAAACCCTCAGTTCATGGCCCATAATATCGTGACTTACACATAATTGTCTAATTTAACATTTCCGACAGAACATCAAATAAAGAATAAATACATTTCTAAATGTCAATACTTCATTACCTAAATGATAATCTAGAATTTAACGTCAACCAATAATAGTTCAAACCTTACGCAATGTCTAGATAGCAATAGGAGTTACTAAAACCCATTAATTGTCGGTATCTTCAAGGTACAAAAGACATCTCCAATTAGCTAATTGCTTCCCATGCCTCTAACAAGCACTCAACTCGTCACAATGTTTCTAGTAACATTCTCCAGCGAAGTGTGGCAAGATAATACCTTGAGAGAATCTCATATCCTCTAAAGATATTGCTTTTACTTTACACAACTATAATGTTTACAAGTCCCTACTTGGCAAACATGTCCTAAAAAAATCTGATTCCGTATGGAGCAAGATGCAAATAAGACAAAGTAATTAAATTCTTTTAACTATTCACTTTCCTTATTCAGATAAACATTTTATGAGTATGACCCATAAATTAGAATGAATTAACTTAAAATAAATGAGAAGTTTTTGAAGTAGATGAAGAAAAAGACAATCGAAAATGTTTGCCAAGTTGACAAGCATGACAAGTAGACAACTTCTTTGTAGAATTAGAAATAAAATTTCGAGACTGTAAAAAATGAAGAATAGAAGAACTGGGGTGGCCAAGACATTGATGCCAAGTAGGAAGGGACACGAAGGTACGAGCAGTGGTAGAGAGGGAAACTTTGGAAGACGGTAGAATCAAGTTCAAATCACCAACAATGTCACACCATTGAATAAGAATACTTGATTTAAGATCCTTGACATACAAACCAAATGGGTCAAAATCCACATAAACACTAGATTTATAACCATTTGGTTGGAAATGGGAACCTTATTTAAAGCAAGTGTTTGAGTGAGGAAAACCTGTTTGACTAATATTAGTTAATGGTAATAGAGCACCATTACCAAACATTATGGTATTATAATTACAAGATGATAGAGGAAGCATGTTACCTTGATTAAAAGAAATGTGAGAGCTTGCTCCGGAATCCATGAAAGTAGTTGTTGTCTTGTGGTTGCTGAACGAACATAGACTAGAACACCAAGACAAGGTAGGTAAATTATGGTGGACTTGGTTGAGTTGCTACGTGACCCTTGGAGGAGGAGTGGGTTGATGATTGTTGTTGGACTTGAGAAATGGACCGAAATTGCCCATAAGTAGGTTGCCTAAGTTGGGTCGTAAGTGGTGGTGGTGCTAGAAACTGTTGTTGTTGAGACGTAGGCGGCATCGGTAACTGAGGTGAGCTAAAGGGAGGTTGTGGCGCGAAACAGTTAGCGGTGTAATGTCTGTATGGGACTGAACCATGACATATTTCGATGTTGCTGAAGTATGATTGACCATTACCCAAAATATGTGCATATTGTGGTTGACCTGAAGGAGAATTGCCTGCAAACGGATTAGTAGTAGTAGAAACACTAGAATTACCTCCATCCCCCTGGAAGTTCCCTTACCATTGTTTATGTTATTCCACTTATTTTTCGTTTTTTCGGGATATGGGAATAAGAGTATAGGCCAGAGTTGGTGGAATAGGTGGGTTCGGTAGTGGGCTAAATGGTTTCTTCACGAGATTCATGCAACAATAGCATGTTTTTGGCTTATAAGAAGGATGGAAAGGGTTTTGTGTTAGTGATGACATCAACAATGCTATGGTAGGATGGTGGTAATCAGCGTAGGATTTGCATGACTAAGTGAACATCTTTTATGGGTGAGTCAATATCAGATAGATCATCAACAAGCATTCTCTAACTCAGTAATAGATAAAGACCTTTTATTTGTAATGCGAAATTGATTTTGAAGTTGGAGCATTATAGACATTTTATTATTTAGAAAGAAATTCATCCAGTTTGTCCCAAAGGCCTTTTGTAGTGCAATCATCACTGAAATTATTTGAAAAAGAATGGGATCACAGTGGAATAAAACCAGGATTTGACACAGGAGTCAATGGATTCCCAATCTTCATCATCGTCACCAGATGGTTTTGATCTACCATTAATGTGATCGAGAGCCTTAGCACATTTACAAATGTCTAGGAAGATATGAAACCAAAGTTTATATTTGAATCCGTCAACAATGAGTTTAAAACTAAATTAGGAATAAACATTGGTGAGGAATTGGGTACCACCACAAGTTCTTAAAAAAATGACTTGGTGAGCACTTACTAGAATTTATAGCGACAACATCAAAAAATTTCACTTAAAACAACAACAAACATCGATCCATGGTCCCGGAGTCCGACTATATGCAACATCACCTCCACCATACCAAATGAAATTGTTGACTCATAGGTCCTGGAGTTTGACTCTACATGAATCTATCTCCACAATACCCACCCTCCCGCAATCCGACCTCACACGGGTCTCTGAGTGAGAATATCAAAACTTCTCACTCATCAAACGACCGACTCACATGCCTATGGATTCAATGCATTACTTTCTAAACCACATGACCCCAATTGAATGGTCAATGCACTCAAAGATGTAATTCTCAAATACAATAAATGCAAATCATGCCCAAACTCAATCAATGAGCAATTTAAACCAGAAAAACGTCCCCAAAACTCAAATAGGACAAAAAATCAAGCCAATAACACCACATTTGTTTGATTGCTCAAATAAAGCCAAGATAAGTTAAGAAAATGCATTAAACCAACATATATGCAAACATATATTCCAAAAGTATGATTAAATCAAAACTAATTATTGGTTTGGACAAATCGTTTTCCAAATGAAATCATATCATTTATATTTCCAAAATGCTTTATAGCATAAAAATATGCATTTTTCAAATGGTTTATAAAATCAAATACACTAAAAATTCATTACGTGTCAAATAATATCCATTTATACGATAAACCATGAAAAGAACACACTTTTATTATTTATTTCTAAAAATGTTCAAAAAACCAAAATATAGGTATTTTACAAGATTTATAAAATCAAATATATCCAAGATGCGAATCTCGTCACATAAAAAACACATTTGATAAATATCGTAAAACACTTCAAGACTTCAAAATGGACATTTTTTGGGGATGTACAAAGTTTTCACAAAACAACTTGAACTCAATTTGCTAGGTTAAGTTAAACCTAGGTTCCAAACCCAAATCTTAGCTTCTAAAGGTGGATACCTAAGATCCATAGCTAGACTTCAATTTGTATGGTGCAAAGCTTTCAAGAACACTCTCTTGAACTCCCAAGCTCTAACAAAACACCATAGGAGGAGAAAGAAGTTGAGGATGCAAAGTGACCAAACCTAGGTCAAGAAATAATAGCTTAGAAGCTTACCTCAAACCTCTAGAAACTTCTAAAATCACCAAGAAACTTTTTTTCTTTTCAATCTTCCTTGAAAAGGTCAAAAAACAATCCATAGTCTTAAGAATCGTCCAAATAGTATAATAAATGATAAAGATATGACCAATGAGAGAAACTCTAAAAATCGGGTTTTTTCGACCTTCATACGCTTCATGACCTTCCCTAAGACCTAAGTCGCGGGATAGGTGGTTCGTGCCCAAAACAACAGCTCCCGCGGTTCTTGCCGTGACCTAGGCCACGAGTCTTACTGTGCACGTAACAGACCACGTCGTGCCACGTGCTGACTCTTCCCCTACTGTTTTTCTAGCCGTACTCCGACCATTTTCCCGACCATTCACAGACAGTTTCCCCCGATCGTCCTCCAACCGTTTCCTCGGCCGTCCTCCTACCGTCTCCTGTATGTTCTTAGAAAATTAAGGGTGGTACATAGCGCTTAGAAACCAGAATTTGTTCACTCCTACATGAAGGGATTTAGGCCTAAATCGTGAACCTAATCGCCCTAGAAATTTTTGAAAACGTCCAATCCATTGTGAGCTTTTTGTGCATCACTTGACAACCTTGTAATTCCAAACAGATTGCTTTACTATAGCCTTCTTTCAAGTCCGTTTGCTTTTATCTCGTTGAACCATGAACGAGTCCACAATTTATTGGATCTGCTCCACACCAGTCTTCCATACTAAGATGGACAAAATCCATGATCTCTAAAAGATGTCCATCCAAAAGATGAACCAAATCTTGAATATGTTGGCCTACATACCCTTATTTCCCGTTACAATAATAAAAAGAATTCGAAAGTAGTTGGAAGTGGTCATGATAATAAAGTATGCTCTAAAGAAGTGTTTTTATTCACATTATTTGAAAAGAGTATATGTGTTTTATATCATAAAAGTTGCTATATATGACTTATGTAATACATACATACATATCGTAATAATGTTCGATAAAAAGTTGTTAAAATTTTACTAAGACTATTAGTATTACTTCACTCTAGGTTTGCAAATAAAAGGTTTCAAGGTCATGTCATTTTAAAGACAAATCTACATGTTGCAACCACTAAAATATTTCTTTGTAGTGCAATTTTTTTTACCACTCTTAACGATACTCTATGACTTTGATTCGTTTTTTGCTAGCACTAGGTATCATCACTGAAAAATTGAGGGACTACAATATCATATCAAACCTTAAATATGAGTTGTAATAGTTAATAATAGTGGAAGGCAAAAACTCTAACTACAAATAATTGAAATTGAACTGATTTATTAGTGTGTTTTTTGAAATATGATTTATTAATGTTTTGTAACTATAATTGAATTTTATTTATTTTAAATTATTGTAGATATTTTGTGTCTTCACTAGAAAAATGTTCTAAATCCGCATATAATAATCAATTTGAAGACAAAAATGGTTGATTTTAATAGACAACGCAAATTTTAATAGACAACGCAAATCCACATTAAGTTTAACCAGCGCCAGATTTAAAAAAATCCCTTATCTAGCGTATGTTTTCCTCTCCTCATGTCATCTTAACTAAAAGGTGTATTAATGTAACGTTTCTAGATTCATCTAAAGTAACTATCAATTACCATGATGGTAAATACATTAATTAAAGGTGAATATTTTTTTTTAAAGAGATATAATAATAGTATTAGGTGTACATCTTTGACAAATGGGTAATGGTAGATTTGTTAGTATATACCAAAGTAGATAAGTATTGGTTGTAAAGTTTGTAAAAAACCACAATGAACATAAATGCTAGATATGAATACATACTAGTTTCAAGTCAAAAAGCTTGACTTTTATTTGAAAAAATAGTCAAGAATTAAACATAAATTAAGTTGGCACACACAAAAGCTACCCTTCTTCTTGCCTAGAAACAAGCATCTGATTACTTTGTTCTACACTCCACCCCCCCCCCCCCCACCTAGGGGCGGACCCATCCTATGGGAAGGGGATCCCGTGTTATCGCTCAACCGTGTTCTGTAATAGTAAAAAGAATCGTGTTTTGTAAGTTTTACATAAGGTGCACCCACTAAACTTTTGATATTTTAAAGGTTAAAGGAGCACTACTTTAAAAAATCCCTCGAAATCAACCAAAAACCTTAAAAAAAATCATTCGAAATCAACCAAAAATCTTTAAAAAAATCACACAAAATCAACCAAAAACCTTAAAAAATCATTCGAAATCAACCGAAAAACTTAAAAAAATCTCCAAATGGGGAATCTGGCTAAATAATCCCTCAAAATCAACTGAAAAATACATCAAACAACTTTACAAACATTTGATACAATTTAAAGGTACACCTATTCAGAAAAAATCCTGGGTCCACCCCACCCTCACCCCATCTCATTTATCATCCCAATAAAAGGTAATTCTTTTTCTCAACAACCAAAATTCATAGAGATAGATCACTAGTGTAATAACAACTTGTATATCTTGCATTAAAGGTTGTACATTTTATGGGATTTAAAGATTTTGGATCTGGGAAAAGAACAAACTCAATAAAATCACCACCTACTCCTCTCAGAAGAACAATTTTCTTTTGGGAGCATTCACTCGCTAAAATACAGAAAACAACAAGTAAACTTCTTTCATCCTCACAAGTCACATATACACACACTAGAAAAGCTTTTTTACTTTTGTGGCTTATAGTTATTTCTTTCACTCTTTGTTTCTCCTGCTTTTCTTGTTGGTTTCCTGCCTATTTTGCATCTCCATTTCTCTCTCTCTTTCTCTGTTTCTTGCAAGAAAACCCCATGGATTCTGGTAGATGAACTTGGTGTTTGATCGATTTCTATATCCCTTTGAATGAAAGAAACAAGATACATTCTTGTTGTAAGGTAATATATCTCATAAATCTTTATGTTTTTAGTTCTTGATTTATGATCAAAATCTGAATCTTTTTGCTTGATTTGATTGGAGGTTAGAACAATGTGTGAAAATCTCATCTGGGTATCTTTTCTTTTTGGGTTTTTTTAGAATCTTTGATTTCAAGAAAGGCATTATTTAATTAGTTTGTGTGGATTTTGAATTGGGGTTTTCTTTTTTAGTTTGCTTTTTTGTCTTGGGTTTTGTGGGTGTGATTTGAAGTAAAGTTGTGGGTTTTGAGATTTGAGATGAGGTCTGATGAGTAGGGGTGGAAATGTCATTTCACTTTCAGTTATCTATCATTGATTCTTGATTCTTGATTCTTGAGATGAAAATTGATCAAATAAGGAAGGTTGTTAAGCATGAAACCTCACTTTTTGTGTTTGATTTAGTAAAAAAATGCTTCTTTTGTTTCAAGATCTCATGTGTGAATCTCATTCTTTATCTCCAAAAGATGGGATTTTTATTTTTATTTTTATTTATTTATAAATAATCCCTATTCTAAGTAGTGGATTCAACTCTGTCAAATCTCTAATTGGGTATTTTATTAAAAATAAATAAATAAATTTATATGAACCTCTAGTCTTCAGTCTGATTCAACTTTTATATTAGATGTGATATCTTTATTAACCCTTCCTAAAACAAAGGTCAAGATTTGACTTTTTTGACTTGTTAACAATCCAAGAACACTTCCTAATTACTTATATGCATCTTTCTTGATTAACTTGTTTGCTATTACACTACCAATGTCCATAAAAATCCAATCTTTTTCCACAAACTGGAAAGCCAAAGAATTCTTCGTATTTTACCATGTTTGACTTCTGAAGTCAAATGAGTCAATCTTGAAGTTAAAAATTATCAAAGTTTCCTTTGTTTATAAAGAAGAATCTGAAAACCCCATTTTGACATATTTAAAATGGTATCACATAGAAAAAGAATTAGCTAAAAAGCTATAAAATTCATTGCAAATTTTGCATTTCAAACACACCAGGTTTGACTTACAATCTTATTTGACCATGTTTGACTTCTGAGGTCAAATGAGTCAATCTTGAAGTTAAAAATTATCAAGTTTCCCTTGTTTATAACAAACAATCTGAAAATCCCATTTTAAACTATTTGAAATGGTATCACATAGAAAAAGAATTAGCTAAAAAGCTATAAAATTCATTGCACATTTTGCATTTCAAACACACAAAGTTTGACTTATGATCTTATTTCAGATAAGGGAACCATTTCATTTTGTTCTTTTTGAAGAAATTAGAAATTTCAATGGAAGAAGGTTTGGATTCAAGAAATTGGGCAGATCTATTTCCTGATGTACTTGGGTTAATCTTTAGCAACTTATCTCTTCAAGAAACACTCACAATTGTCCCAAGAGTCTGCAAATCATGGAACCATGCTGTTTTGGGTCCTTATTGTTGGCAAAATATCAACATTCTTGATTGGAGTTATCGATCGAACCCAGATCACATTGACCATATGCTTCGGCTCCTGGTTAACCGAAGCGGTGGGGCCGTCCGTGAGATCACCGTTTCAGGCATCTTGAATGACCTCACTTTCTCATTTCTTGCAGATCAGTAAGACTTTCATAAACCCTCTTTTCAAAAAGTTTGAAACTTTAGTCTGATATGCTTATTTTTCTTGATATTTTTCGATTTGAATTCCATCTTTTCGTTGTTTTAGTGCAAGATCGCTACAAATCCTGCAGATTCCTAGATGTAACATTACTGATTCGATCGTGGAACAAGTTTCAACTAAGCTTTCTAATGTCACATTCATGGACTTAAGCTACTGTTGCAAGATTGGTGCTCGTGCCTTATCCGCTATCGGAAAATCTTGCAAATCACTCGTGGGTTTCCGGCGAAACATGCATCCGATAGACTTAAAAGAGCGGCGGCCGCAGGCGGAGGAGGCGGTGGCCATTGCCGCCACCATGACCAAGCTAAAACACCTAGAAATGGCGTATAACTGTATAGACACCAAGAGTGTGGTGGAGATCATCGAGAGGTGTAACAAGCTCGAGTTTTTGGACGTTAGAGGGTGTTGGGATGTGAAACTAGACCAAGATTGGCTCGAGAAAAGGGCTCTAACCGTTAAGGTGTTGGGCCCACATGTGGTCGATCAATTCGAGGGTCATAGTTGCTCGGATTATTCGGATTCGGATTCTTTTTATGATTATGAGAGCTTGGATGATGGATTATGGGATGATGATGATGATGTTGATGATGATGATGATGATGATGATGGAGAAGATAGAGTTGGAGGGAGGTTAGAACTTCGGTTTTATGAAGAGTTTGGTGAGAGCAATGGAAATGGTTGGGTTTGAGTTTGAGTTAATTTTGGAAACTTCTTGTTTCTAAAGACTTGAAAAAAGCTTTTCAACTTTTTTTTCTTCAATATGATCTTATTATTATCAATGTCTGTTTGAAGTTTTGTTTGTCTACTCTTGGTTGTTTTTTTTATGCACATGCTATATTGACTTGTACCTTGTGCAATAAAAGTTGTATATTGTTTTGGTCTGGTTAGTTTTTCTTTTTAATAAGTGTTGGTTTCTAGGTCAATTTGTGCGCACTTTGAGTAATTCTATGGGTTTCTGAAGTTATCATTCAGACAAACCTTCAGTGGCCTAAAGGGCTTGATCAGGTGATTAGAAGCAAATCCACGATCCAATTAAGTCAGGGTCGTCCGTTAACATGTTAAATGTGAGATTTTGAACAGGATCCCTAAAATTTTGGCCCAATTTTACATGTGTTTAGGATGTTTAATCGACTAGTGTAAAGCTATAACCTAAATTATTTAGGTTCAGGTTCAAATTATTAATATTTTAGGTTTAGGTTCTGATTGTTAATCGTTTAGATTTAGTCCATTTTTGTGCTTATTATATATCTCTGTTGTCTCATTTATGTAATGTAATCAAAAGATTCAGATATAGCAAGAAACCTTCAAAAAGATTGGAACGACCATGAGTTAAGTAATCCTTAGCGGTTCAGTTTGGACGTTTCTAATGTTCTTATTCATTTTACTAGAGCTAAAATGACCCAATGTAAAAGGGAAAAAATGGTTTTCGGTTAGAATGCATTTGAAATATGCATTGCTTTGGAATTATATAGATTTGATTCAAAACGAATAGGCAAAATCAGATCAAATGAATCCAGTATACCGTATTCGAGAATATAGTTTAAGAAAAAGATTTGTATGTAGACATATCATCTATTTTTAAAGGGTAGAGAGAATGTTTTCGTTAATAACTTCACTACCAAGTACCAAGACATGATGGGTGATAATGGTACCTAGTTTAGAAATCACATGATAACATACTCACATGTGATTCAAGACTTTGGATCTTTTAGCCATTTTGTTGTCTTTTTTTTAGTTATTGGTGGTTTGTCTATTCAAATAAAGAAGTGGGACATATATTGGTCTTTTTATATTATTTATAAAATATTATTGTTTTTTTTTTGGGGAAAGGGTATCCAGGTATTTGCCTAGACTAATCTCTGACAATTTTAAGACTGTTAAAGTATGCAGCCCTGAGATAATTCCCCTGTGGCCATAAGTTGTTTGCGTCTGGATTCAAACCTAGGACAGATGGGTTATCTAGTCTCATCCCCACAAGACTTAACCAGTACGCCACAAGTCTTGTGGTTTATAAAATATTGTTCATAGCATTTTGTGTAATTTTTATAACAGTAATTAAGTTTAATAGGGCTATTTATAATTTTTTTTAAATAATTCTTTAAATTTAGAGTTTTTTTCTTCTTATTTTATCTATTTTATAAGACAATATAAATATATATATATATATATAGAGGGAAGTTCAAATACAAACTCATATTTACGTACAAACTATACAAACCGATTCAAATCAATACAAAAATAAATTTTTTTCATGATCTTTTTCCATTAAATGATATGATTTAAGATATTATTACACATATGTTTGTTTCATAATATAAAAGTTTTACATGTATTTGTTTTCATAAGTTGAAAGTTTCTCATATATTTTTTTATGAAAAAGTTTCATATGTTTTTGTTTCATAATGTAAAACTTTCACACGTAATTTTTTCATAAGGTGAAACAAACATATGTGCAATAATATCTTAAACCATAACATTTGATGAAAAAAAATCTTGAAAAAAAATTATTTTGTTATTGTTTTGAATCAGTTTGTATAGTTTGTACATAAATATGAGTTTGTATTTGATCATCCCTCTATATATATATATATATAACCTATTAAAGCAAAATAGATAACAAACCCCATATTTTTTCTATTTTTAAAAATATGTTAAAAGATGTTCCAACAAATCGATCAAATTTATTCTAACTTTTTAAATCATAGATATATGGATTTTTGTACTCAAAATGGAATGGATTAGAACAAAAATTCCCGATGATCATGAATTAAAACAAGATACTAAAAAAAAAACATGTTACATGCATCTAGCTAAGTTAACCGAAGTTAAATTACATCATAAACCGTGATAAATAAAAACTAATGTAGAGGTGTATATATGTTAAAGTTTGACATGAAGTTTCACTCACTTTCAAACAGATTTCTCCAATAATTTTCCGACATGTTGTTAAGACCAAAACACTTTCCTAAATACATAAGTTATTGAATCTAATCTGTTCATTTCACTAGAAAGATCCACTCCAAAATAAATGTCTTCCTCTTTTTTGCCTTTAATTTTGTTGGATACAAAAGATTTTTTCCACTTCCTTTTAAAAGATAGCTTTTTAAACCTAACTTTTATTATTGAACTTATCACAAGATGCTCCTAATCATGATTAAAATCTTCATAAGTTAGTTATATCTTTTTCTTTTTCTTGTTGCTCGTTCATATCACTCCCATACACAACTAGAGTCTAAAAAGTTTATGTTGTCATCTTTACAAGTATATTCTATCCGAAAACAAATATTTTGTTAGAATAACCACTTACTTTTATACAGTACTATGAAACATATCTTAGCAATAACTTTTAACAATCTTTTTGCAAACCTGCCTGGTATTTTTGAGTGAATTTATTTGTATACAACATTGTTACTCTTCATTAATTCACACATAAAATAGGGATGTAGTTCTTGTTCTTACCGGTCTACGTCATGGTCTTTAACGAGCTCATTAATGTGTATATAATCCAGTTACATACGTGTGGATGATCTATTTCTGACCATATCACGAACATTATTTTTCTTACCAAATAGTTTCTAAAACGTTAGTTGTATTTATGAAGTTGTTCATATGTATGTGATTTTGTCATACAACTTTTCTTTAACCTGAACTTTTTAATGAATTTATATATTAATTATTCTCTAAATATTGTTACGGATAATTACAAAGTAGCAAATCGGAGATAAGAATTAACACCTACCATAAAACAGTCCAATTTTCTAATGTAGAATAAAATAGCCATCACTTTTTGGAGATTATTTACCCGAAAGCCTAATATTTTGCAAATGATACCTTGTTGGGTTGTTTCTTGTTTTCACGAACTTGGCGTAACATTTTTATTTGAAAGTTGTTTTTGGATAATATTTTTAAGAGAGAACACTTTCAAGCAAAAAAAATGTGAATGGATGGGTTTTTATAAATGCAATTTTGAAATTACAAGAGAACAATGTTTTAAACGACGTGAAGTCTGACTTGACAGATTCTAGTTGTTGTCGCCTGATTGGATGTGCACTTTAAACCATTGGTGTCTACCATGGATATTGCTTATCCTGCGTTTGGAGAAGATCTATCTGAAACGGACGTCGATCATCGATGATGTTCTTGCTATAATTACTCACTCATTTTCGAATCTTAAGGAGGTCGTTTTAGTTTGCTCTAACGTTCTTGGAACCAATGGATTCGCAATTGTTGTTATCGAGTGAAGGTAAAACAAAAATGGTATAAACACTACAACACCATCGTTAGTTTAATTAAACTGATTCAACAACCTTAAAGTGTCCTCAGGCCTGATCCTGACATTTTATGGGCCTGATCCTGACATTTTATGGGCCCTGAGCCTATGTAAAAATTATGGGCCCTTTATAAGTACATTTTTTTAATAAATGTTTTTCACTAGTAAAAAAATGAATACAATAAATGTTAATAATTGATGGAGGGAGGAAATTTTATTCTTGTTCATTATAGATAATAGAGTACTTAAGATTAATATACTTTGTAATTATTAGGTAATTAGCAACCAATATGATAGTGTATTAGAAGACAATGATAGTTTTGAGTCCTAAAATACACACACACACACACACACACATATATATATATATATATATATATTATATAGAGGAAAGTTCAAATGTGAACTCATTTTTGGTTGTGAACGTGAGGACGAATCTCAGCCACTTATCCGGTCAATAAAGGCGGCTTTGACCTGGTTCCCCTCCTTTAATAATCTCCACCCTCCCATGAATCGCGTCAATCCTCCGTGATCGCGTCCACCATAACCGAAGATGTGTGGCTGAGATTCGTCCTCACGTTCACAGCCAAAATTGAGTTTACATTTGAACCTAACCCTATATATATATATATATATATATATATATATATATATATATACAGATGGAGGTTCAAATGAGAACTTTGAATTTTTAAAGAAACAAATAGACACTTGTGGATCACATATGATGTGGGTCTCACATAATATTAAATCATAAATGATTTAATATTATATGTGGTCCACAAATTGTTCCTTTGTTATATATATATATATATATATATATATACGGGAGGGTTCAAATGAGAACACTCCCAATTTAAAGGAACAAAGGGACTCATTTGGGATCACATATGATGTGGGTCCCACCAATAAAAAATCATATCTGATTCAATGGGGCCCATCATTGAAAATCAGATATGATTTTTATTGGTCCCAAATGAGTCCCTTAAATTTACAAAGTTCTCATTTGAACCTCTTCCTATATATATGTGTATATATATATATATATATGAGTTTGATCATCTACTATGGTTGTTAAGTTTATTTTAAATGGACTAATTTTCTTAGTAGAAAAAACACCTCGATACAGCCCATGCTACAATGCCCGACGACTATGACAGTGTCAATGTCGCCTGGCATAGTCGCACCAAAGGAATAGGGTGAAAAATGGACTTTCGGTATATAGCGGGAAAATATGCCTTGCTACTGTGCCATGGCATAGTCGCATGGCAATGTCGCGGGCGAGCAGCAATGTTAAAACTCGGGATTTCCTTCATTTGGCCATATCTCTCTCATTTCAACTCCGTTTTGGACGATTCAAAGTGATGTGGTTTCGTATTTCAGAGCTCTTTAAGATGAAAACAATGAGGATTAAAGTTTACTTGATGATTTTGGGTTCATAGACGTCAAAATGTACGATCACCTCTCCGAAATCTTGAATCTAGGGTTTGAGTTTTGCACCAACGACTCTCATTCTCTCTTGGGTTCTCTTTTGTGTGTATTTTGAAAGTTATGTAGGTGTTCTTGAAATACTTACACCATGGGGTCTATAGGTGTAGCCCAAGGATCTAAAGTCTTCACCGAATGGATCCCGGTATTGGGGTAAAACTTAGATTTAGCCTAAATCTAACAAGGTGAGTTCAAATCCAAACCCTTTAACCTCAAATACATGTTATAAATGTTGTGTCTTGTTGATTTTAAGCTTATATTGTCAAGAGTTTATGTATTTGGTTGAGTTTGGAGATTTTAGGTCAAAATGAAGTATTTTGGGTATTTTGAGTTAGATGATGAAATGAGCATCATAGTTGGTTTAAAATACTTGGGAAAGTTTTATATTGAGTTAAACTTTGATTTTGGAAACAAAATTATTTGACCTAACATTTGGTGGAATGTGTATTCCAAAGAGGATTGATTAAATAAAAGCTTTCGGTGTTTGGAAAACTATAAATACGTCTCGTTTGATGTATTTGGAGAGTAGACTAGTATGTAATGGATCCATAGGCATTTAGTCGGTTTTAAGTCGGGATTGTTGTCTTTTTTTGGTTTCGTTAGTAGTCATCAAGGGCCATACACTTAGGTGTATTAGTCGGTTGCTACCGATTGTCATTGACTGTGTTGGGTGCATCGGGAGGTCATCGAGGGCCTTACACTTGAGTGTGTTAACTGGGAGTTTCCGGTTGCCATTGACCTATTGCACGGGCTTAGTAGAAGTCATCGAGGGTCTTACACTTTGGTGTATTAACTGGGGTTGCCGGTTGCCATCGATTTCTATAAATAGCTTGAACATTGAATAGTGACCTACATTTGTATCTGTCACTAAAGATGGAATATCGGGTCTCCCCAGGTTGTTTTAAAAGATCCTTGCTCACCAAGAGTAAGCTTTCAAGTAGAGTTAAATGCGATAAACTGAACTGTATCTTTGTTTAAATATTTTACTTATTTATCCATTTAACTGTTTGTTCTCACTAGGCGTAAGCCTAACACTTGATTTTAAATGTGGCTTAGCAGGTGATCGGGATGGAGGCTCCCTAGAAGGGAGTGGATTGTAGTGCCGGTGGAGGCACCTTTTTAAGGAATGTACTTAGAGTGTACATGGTTGGAGATATTAGATCGGTTATTTTAGGTTGCTAGTAACACCCGAATGTAATCTATATTCCGAATTGCATAGATTATTAGGTTGTTATTTTAGTATTCATGTTTAGATGTCAACTCCCATACTCTATCCCCATTTTGTGGGTGATTTTATATATTCCGCATTTTATTATTCGGTTTTATTTTACTCTAATTTTTAGGGTGTTACATAATAAGTGGTTGCTTGAGAACCTAAATAGAATCTTGTGATGTGTATGGTAATCTCAATGAAAGATTAAGAAGTCAAATGTACAATTAATGAAAATATTTGAATTTCCTCATCCTTTTTTTCTTGTTCTACTGAAATAAGATGTTATGATTAAAAGTTTATGGAACATGATATAAGAGATATTACCGAATACATTTAGTCATAACTCATTAGAACAATAGTACAATATTACCTGTAGAAAAAAATAGATAGCAATAGCTAACAAAAACAACTACGCAAACAACACAAGCAAATAGCAATAGTCATTAGAAGCATATAACAATAACAAGTATATGAGCTTAGAGTAGTTATATGTTAAAGTGTTGAAGTGTTGAAGTGCGGAAATAGTCAATCATATAGATATAGCAATAGGCAATAACATTGGGCCGTTGTATCAGGTAATAAAAAATAGAGAGGCAATAAACAATAACATATAACGAAATGCCATTTTTTTTATTCACCATTGTAATTAGTTAATATTTCTGGGTCTTATCTACTAAATTATTTTTTTTCTTCTCTTATTATACTTCAAATTTTTGGGTCTCTTTAGCGTTTTAATTTTTTTGACTGCTATTATGTGGCCAAAAAAAATTCGGCCCCTAATATTTTTGGGCCCTGGACGTGCGCCCGTGTCGCCCTTCCCCAGGACCCCAGGGACGACCTTGAGTGTCCTATATATCTCTTACCATGAATGCAACATGAGTATCTTATTTCAACAATCAATCTTAAATAACAAACCTTTAGATTCCTATTGAGCAAAGTAAACAACTATAACACTAATGTGGGAAAAGGTAATGACAAATAAAGGTAATATAATACTACTGTTGAATATAGGGTTTTCAAATCTCAATCTCGAAGAACTTAGATCAGTTCTTATCACTACACTCTTATCAAATTCACATGCTAATATGAAATTATCTCGTCTCTGATTCCGATTTCGATGCTACTTTCATCAACAATGTAGTCGATTTCGATTACTTCGACTGAAACTTAACCAATTTGTGTGTTCGAATGAAAATGTGATGGAGATTGAGTGATTAAATGATTATATTACCTCATTTTGATATCAGGAGTCTTCATGTTCTTGAGTTGATTGAAGACGAATGAAGTTGATTGGACTTCTTTTTTATAAATGTGCACATATTTATAAGTTTATTTTCTCATATGACTAAGAATGGATTGGGTTGATGTCAATGTGCACTTATTTGTAGCCTTACTTTCTCATTTGACTATAGATTGGATTGGGTTGATGTCATTGTGTTCTTATCTACTAGTTATTATCTCACTGGACTATAGACCAGATTGGTTTGATGTCATTGTGCACTTATCTACGAGTTATTATCTCATTGAATTATAGAATGGATTGGGTTGATGTCATCATGCACTATTTGACTATATACTAGATTTGATTGATGTCATAGTGCACCTGTTTATAAGCCTATTATCTTATTTGATTATATACTGCATTTGGTTGATGTCAAGGTATGCATGTCAATGAATACTGCTCATATAACATTAATTTGTGGCTTACTCATGTGTTCCGTTACAACAAATGGTAAATCAGGCCCCCTCGTCATCTTCGAATGGTCTATGCCCTTCTAAGGGTAAGCATGAGTTGATTATATAAATAATTGGATTAAAGTTATGTTTTTTGTTTTAATATTTTATAGCTTTATTCCCGGTCGTGTGAGTATTGGGTGTTGGTTGCGTATATTGGGTATTTTGATTTATGAGTTTTCATCAATAAAATGGTGGGTTTTCAAAAAGATGTTACTTTTAGGATAAAGATATTCCATTTGCGAACTTATGAGTTAAATCAACAATCTTTTGATGTTACCTTTTATTATTATTATGAAAAATGCCTGAATTCATAAGGCGTAAGCCTAACCCTAACCCTAACTCATTTTTATTTATTGGCATATGCATAAGGTCCTCGTTGAGGTTGGTATTAGCGATATTGTGATTTGTGATGATCAGAGTACTAGATTTAGACACAAGAAGAATCTAGATATTCGGTGACGTGTTCCGGATTCGGTGATTGCGACTGTTTGTGGACACAACATGACTATGACTATCCATTTCCCTAGACATACTTTTAGCATCTCCCGATCACTGATATAAAAATTTTAAACGTTGTCTCCCGATCACTGATATGAAAATTTAAACGTTGTCTCCTCTTATTTGTATAACTCATTTGCCTATCATGGGCAACCTTTAAACTCTCCGGAATCAATAATATACGAACACTCTACCACTAAATAATGAACTTTGCCAATTTTCACTTCCAACTGAATTAGGAGAAGTTATCTCTTAAATCATCTCCTGTCAGTTATCATTTTTCATTTTGAACTTATTCTAGACAAGGAGTTAAATCAAATAAAAACCCTAAAAATGTTACAAACTCGTAAAAACCAATATAAAAATAATTTTTTTCAAAAATAATTTTCATCAAATGTTAGAATTTAAGATATTATTTCACATATATTTGTTTAATAACGTGAAACTTTCACATGTATTTGTTTCACAATATGAATATTTTGTATACATATTTTTTGTTTCAGTAGGTGAATTCAAAAAAAGAATTCACATGAAAGTATTTCATAAGGTGAATACAGACATATGTGAAACACTATCTTAAATTATAAGTTTTAAAGAAAAAAAAATCATGTAAAAAAATATTCTTATATCGATTTTCACGAGTCTGTAACATTTTTGTGGTTTTTATTTGATTATTGCTCTTCTATACAAATGGTTAAACTATATTTTTTTTAATCTAAATTGTTTATTCAATATATCTATTAAACACTCATTTTTATTCATAAATTGGTTCATACATAGTCTCTAAATCATTCATATTTGTTTTTTATAAGCAATTCTAAACACCCCTAGATAATAAAATTGTACTGAATAGTACTTCTTATGGTGGTGTTTTTCTTTTTTAGGGCATCTTTAACCCAAACATTAAAAAAAGATATAAAAAATATTAAAAAAGTGGATCTCTTAAACACTAAAAAAATCCATCTACAACCACACACTAAAAAAAAAATACTAAAAACACTTTTGATAATAAAATAATATTATTTTATTAAAACATAATAATTATGATATATAATTGATTTTTATAATCAATATATAATTATCACTTAAAACTATAGAAAACCAGTAAAAAAAATGCAGAAAACCAATATATAATTATCACTTAAAACTACAGAAAACCAGTAAAAAACTGTAGAAAACCAATATATAATTATCACTTAAAACTGCAGAAAAGCAGTAAAAAACAGCAAACAATAGCTGTTTAATCTGATTTTTTTACAACAAAAACAACATAAAACCAGTAAAAAACTGCATAAAACTAATAAAAAATTGCAGAAATTAATTATTCAAATTAGTAAACTATTAATATATGTAATTAGAAAAGCCAAATAAAATATTAGTATAATTTTTAGAGGCCTACTTTTTTGGCCTTCAAATATAGAGGCCAACAATTTATCCCTCTATTTTTTTGTGTTTTAGTGGTGGGTTGGAAAGAAAAACACCTCCATTTTGAGAATTTTGCTGAAATAGCCATTCTGGGAACCAAAATTGCAAAAATAGCCATTGACTACGCCAAATTGGACTACGCCATGGCGTAGTCAAACTTTGACCGAATTTTTGCAAAATAGTCCCTGACTACGCCAAAAATGGACTACGCCATGGCGTAGTCAGTCCCTGGACTTTGGGAAATTGTCAAAAATGGCCCCTGTACTTGAAAGTATGGAAAGATAGTTTGAAAAATGACAATTTGGTCCCTGTAGTATACTACGTCATGGCGTAGTAACGTATGGCGTAGTTGCCATTTTGGGAAATTGGCAAAAATGGCCCCTGGACTTAAAAGTATGGAAAGATAGTTTGAAAAATGACAATTTGGTCCATGTAGAATACTACGCCACGACAAAGTGGCCAGTTTGAAAAATTGGCAAAAATGGCCCCTGGACTTGGATGTATGGAAAAATAGTTTGAAAAATGACAATTTGGTCCCTGTAGTATACTACGCCATGGCGTAGTACCATTTGGCGTAGTGGTCAAAGATACCTTGGGAATATGCTCTTTGACCGTCCTTGAAACTTTGGAAAATTGGCAGGAAAGGTCCCTACGCCATGGCGTAGTACCTTTTTGGCGTAGTTCTTTCGATTTTTTTGACCGATTAGACATTTAATAGGGTAGCTTAGCAATTAATAGGGTAACTGAATTGTTTGGGAAGCGAGAAATCACGGGTTTACTCTTTTTTCCCTTATAAATTGATGGTTGTGGTCCACACCATCAATTGCTATCACTTTCTTTTCTCCTTGAATCTTTGTTGCTTCAAAAACGACAAAAATTTTGCAAGCCACGTCAAAAGCCGAGTTTTTTTTCAAGCTCAGGCGCCTTCGAGAATTTTGCAATCCACGTCAAATCCAGTAATACACGTCAAAATATGGAATTTCCCACCCACAAGCAACGGTAAGTTATTTCATTTTAAATTCAATAAATTTTATTTTTATATCGTTGCAATCATAATTAGTTATATGATGGTACATTAGTTAATTGTTTTTAAATTATGATGCATTCTTAATATTTGTATCATGCATTCTTAATTTTCTTATCATTTTTCATAAGTTTATCGTTGCAATCATAATTTCTTGAGAATTTTAGTTGAGAATTTTCTGTTTTTTAAAAAATATTTAGTTTCTGTTTTTTATAAAATATTTTTTTTAAGTTTCTGGTTTTTAAGTTTTCTGTTTTTTAACAGAATATTTTTAAGTTTCTGTTTTTTATAAAATATTTTTTTTAAATTTCGATTTTTGGAAAAAAAAAATTTAGTTGAGAATTTTGATAAATATTTTTCTTAATTTTCTGATTTGTAATTTTTTTTAAGTTTCTGTGTTTTTTAAAGATTTAGGGTAATTTTGTGATTTTTTTGAATTTTTGTGAAAAATAAAAACAAATAAAAACAGTCTCCATATTAAAAAAAAATTAAAAACTTTCTGTTTTTTTTAAAAAAAAAATCTTTAACTTACTGTTTTTTTTAAAAAAATAATTCTTAACTTTCTGTTTTTATTAATATATATCTGTTAAATTAATATATATATGTTTTAATTAGTGTATACCTGTTTAATTAATATTAATCTGTTTAAAGTAATATATATCTGTTAAATTAATATATATTTGTTTTAATTAGTATCTATCTGTTTAAATTAATATTTATCTCTTTTAATTAGTATTTATCTGTTTTAATTAATATATATCTGTTTAAATTAATATATATCTGTTTAATTAATATTTATCTGTTTTAATTAGAATATACATGTTTATTTAATATACAACTGTTAAATTAATATTTATCTGTTTTAATTAATATATATCTGTTTAAATTAATATATATCTATTTAATTAATATTTATCTGTTTTAATTAGAATATACCTGTTTATTTAATATACAACTGTTTTAATTAGTATTTATCTGTTTTAATTAGTATTTATCTGTTTTAATTAATATATATCTGTTTAAATTAATATATATCTGTTTAATTAATATTTATCTGTTTTAATTAGAATATACCTGTTTATTTAATATACAACTGTTAAATTAATATTTATCTGTTTTAATTAGTATTTATCTGTTTTAATTAATATATATCTGTTTAATTAATATTTATTTGTTTTAATTAGAATATACCTGTTTATTTAACATACAACTGTTTAATTAATATTTATCTGTTTTAATTAGTATTTATCTGTTTTAATTAATATATATCTGTTTAAATTAATATATATCTGGTTAATTAATATTTATCTGTTTTAATTAGAATATACCTGTTTATTTAATATACAACTGTTAAATTAATATTTATCTGTTTTAATTAGTATTTATCTGTTTTAATTAATATATATCTGTTTAAATTAATATATATATATATATATATATATGTTTAATTAATATTTATCTGTTTTAATTAGAATATACCTGTTTATTTAATATACAACTGTTAAATTAATATTTATCTGTTTTAATTAGTATTTATCTGTTTTAATTAATATATATCTGTTTAATTAATATTTATCTGTTTTAATTAGAATATACCTGTTTATTTAATATACAACTGTTTAATTAATATTTATCTGTGTTAATTAGTATTTATCTGTTTTAATTAATATATATCTGTTTAAATTAATATATATTTGTTTAATTAATATTTATCTGTTTTAATTAGAATATACCTGTTTATTTAATATACAACTGTTAAATTAATATTTATCTGTTTTAATTAGTATTTATCTGTTTTAATTAATATATATCTGTTTAAATTAATATATCTCTGTTTAAAGTAATATATATCTGTTTTAATTAGTATTTATCTGTTTTAATTAATATATATCTGTTTAAATTAATATATATCTGTTTAATTAATATTTATCTGTTTTAATTAGAATATACCTGTTTATTTCATATACAACTGTTTAATTAATATTTATCTGTTTTAATTAGTATTTATCTGTTTTAATTAATATATATCTGTTTAAATTAATATATATCTGTGTTATTAATATTTATCTCGTTTTAATTAGAATATACCGTTTATTTAATATACAACTGTTTAATTAATATTTATCTGTTTTAATTAGTATTTATCTGTTCTAATTAATATATATCTGTTTAAATTAATATATATCTATTTAATTAATATATATCTGTTTAAATTAATATATATCTTAACTTTCTGTTTTAATTAATATATATCTGTTAAATTAATATATATATGTTTTAATTAGTGTATACCTGTTTAATTAATATTAATCTGTTTAAAGTAATATATATCTGTTAAATTAATATATATTTGTTTTAATTAGTATCTATCTGTTTAAATTAATATTTATCTGTTTTAATTAGTATTTATCTGTTTTAATTAATATATATCTGTTTAAATTAATATATATCTGTTTAATTAATATTTATCTGTTTTAATTAGAATATACATGTTTATTTAATATACAACTGTTAAATTAATATTTATCTGTTTTAATTAGTATTTATCTGTTTTAATTAATATATATCTGTTTAAATTAATATATATCTATTTAATTAATATTTATCTGTTTTAATTAGAATATACCTGTTTATTTAATATACAACTGTTTAATTAATATTTATCTGTTTTAATTAGTATTTATCTGTTTTAATTAATATATAACTGTTTAAATTAATATATATCTGTTTAATTAATATTTATCTGTTTTAATTAGAATATACCTGTTTATTTAATATACAATCGTTAAATTAATATTTATCTGTTTTAATTAGTATTTATCTGTTTTAATTAATATATATCTGTTTAATTAATATTTATTTGTTTTAATTAGAATATACCTGTTTATTTAACATACAACTGTTTAATTAATATTTATCTGTTTTAATTAGTATTTATCTGTTTTAATTAATATATATCTGTTTAAATTAATATATATCTGGTTAATTAATATTTATCTGTTTTAATTAGAATATACCTGTTTATTTAATATACAACTGTTAAATTAATATTTATCTGTTTTAATTTGTATTTATCTGTTTTAATTAATATATATCTGTTTAAATTAATATATATATATATATATGTTTAATTAATATTTATCTGTTTTAATTAGAATATACCTGTTTATTTAATATACAACTGTTAAATTAATATTTATCTGTTTTAATTAGTATTTATCTGTTTTAATTAATATATATCTGTTTAATTAATATTTATCTGTTTTAATTAGAATATACCTGTTTATTTAATATACAACTGTTTAATTAATATTTATCTGTGTTAATTAGTATTTATCTGTTTTAATTAGAATATACCTGTTTATTTAATATACAACTGTTAAATTAATATTTATCTGTTTTAATTAGTATTTATCTGTTTTAATTAATATATATCTGTTTAAATTAATATATCTCTGTTTAATTAATATTTATCTGTTTTAATTAGAATATATCTGTTTATTTAATATACAACTTTTTAATTAATATATATCTGTTTTAATTAATATATATCTGTTTAAATTAATATATATCTGTTTAATTAATATTTATCTGTTTTAATTAGAATATACCTGTTTATTTCATATACAACTGTTTAATTAATATTTATCTGTTTTAATTAGTATTTATCTGTTTTAATTAATATATATCTGTTTAAATTAATATATATCTGTGTTATTAATATTTATCTGTTTTAATTAGAATATACCTGTTTATTTAATATACAACTGTTTAATTAATATTTATCTGTTTTAATTAGTATTTATCTGTTCTAATTAATATATATCTGTTTAAATTAATATATATCTATTTAATTAATATATATCTGTTTAAATTAATATATATCTTAACTTTCTGTTTTAATTAATATATATCTGTTAAATTAATATATATATGTTTTAATTAGTGTATACCTGTTTAATTAATATTAATCTGTTTAAAGTAATATATATCTGTTAAATTAATATATATTTGTTTTAATTAGTATCTATCTGTTTAAATTAATATTTATCTGTTTTAATTAGTATTTATCTGTTTTAATTAATATATATCTGTTTAAATTAATATATATCTGTTTAAATTAATATATATCTGTTTAATTAATATTTATCTGTTTTAATTAGAATATACATGTTTATTTTATATACAACTGTTAAATTAATATTTATCTGTTTTAATTAGTATTTATCTGTTTTAATTAATATATATCTGTTTAAATTAATATATATCTATTTAATTAATATTTATCTGTTTTAATTAGAATATACCTGTTTATTTAATATACAACTGTTTAATTAATATTTATCTGTTTTAATTAGTATTTATCTGTTTTAATTAATATATATCTGTTTAAATTAATATATATATGTTTTAATTAGTGTATACTGTTTAATTAATATTAATCTGTTTAAAGTAATATACAACTGTTAAATTAATATATATTTGTTTTAATTAGTATCTATCTGTTTAAATTAATATTTATCTGTTTTAATTAGTATTTATTTGTTTTAATTAGAATATAGCTGTTTATTTAACATACAACTGTTTAATTAATATTTATCTGTTTTAATTAGTATTTATCTGTTTTAATTAATATATATCTGTTTAAATTAATATATATCTGGTTAATTAATATTTATCTGTTTTAATTAGAATATACCTGTTTATTTAATATATACAACTATTAAATTAATATTTATCTGTTTTAATTAGTATTTATCTGTTTTAATTAATATATATCTGTTTAAATTAATATATATATATATATATATGTTTAATTAATATTTATCTGTTTTAATTAGAATATACCTGTTTATTTAATATACAACTGTTAAATTAATATTTATCTGTTTTAATTAGTATTTATCTGTTTTAATTAATATATATCTGTTTAATTAATATTTATCTGTTTTAATTAGAATATACCTGTTTATTTAATATACAACTGTTTAATTAATATTTATCTGTGTTAATTAGTATTTATTTGTTTTAATTAATATATATCTGTTTAAATTAATATATATTTGTTTAATTAATATTTATCTGTTTTAATTAGAATATACCTGTTTATTTAATATACAACTGTTAAATTAATATTTATCTGTTTTAATTAGTATTTATCTGTTTTAATTAATATATATCTGTTTAAATTAATATATCTCTGTTTAATTAATATTTATCTGTTTTAATTAGAATATATCTGTTTATTTAATATACAACTTTTTAATTAATATATATCTGTTTTAATTAATATATATCTGTTTAAATTAATATATATCTGTTTAATTAATATTTATCTGTTTTAATTAGAATATACCTGTTTATTTCATATACAACTGTTTAATTAATATTTATCTGTTTTAATTAGTATTTATCTGTTTTAATTAATATATATCTGTTTAAATTAATATATATACGTATTTATTAATATTTATCCGTTTTAATTAGAATATACCGTTTATTTAATATACAACTGTTTAATTAATATTTATCTGTTTTAATTAGTATTTATCTGTTCTAATTAATATATATCTGTTTAAATTAATATATATCTATTTAATTAATATATATCTGTTTAAATTAATATATATCTTAACTTTCTGTTTTAATTAATATATATCTGTTAAATTAATATATATATGTTTTAATTAGTGTATACCTGTTTAATTAATATTAATCTGTTTAAAGTAATATATATCTGTTAAATTAATATATATTTGTTTTAATTAGTATCTATCTGTGTAAATTAATATTTATCTGTTTTAATTAGTATTTATCTGTTTTAATTAATATATATCTGTTTAAATTAATATATATCTGTTTAATTAATATTTATCTGTTTTAATTAGAATATACATGTTTATTTAATATACAACTGTTAAATTAATATTTATCTGTTTTAATTAGTATTTATCTGTTTTAATTAATATATATCTGTTTAAATTAATATATATCTATTTAATTAATATTTATCTGTTTTAATTAGAATATACCTGTTTATTTAATATACAACTGTTTAATTAATATTTATCTGTTTTAATTAGTATTTATCTGTTTTAATTAATATATATCTGTTTAAATTAATATATATCTGTTTAATTAATATTTATCTGTTTTAATTAGAATATACCTGTTTATTTAATATACAACTGTTAAATTAATATTTATCTGTTTTAATTAGTATTTATCTGTTTTAATTAATATATATCTGTTTAATTAATATTTATTTGTTTTAATTAGAATATACCTGTTTATTTAACATACAACTGTTTAATTAATATTTATCTGTTTTAATTAGTATTTATCTGTTTTAATTAATATATATCTGTTTAAATTAATATATATCTGGTTAATTAATATTTATCTGTTTTAATTAGAATATACCTGTTTATTTAATATACAACTATTTAATTAATATACCCCTTAAAAATGTTATAATAAATTTTGGAAGTCACACTTCCATCCCAACGAAAGCGTTCAATCGTATTTCGTTAAACGAAATAATTGCATAACACTGAAAGATTTCGTCAAACGGGTGTAAATAGCCCTAAGGTTGTAGGGACTTAAGTAATCCACATGATTCCCCTACTACCTGGAAATCCAACAGTGGAACTGCCATTATTTTCGAATGATGAAATATTGATGAACGACTATCAATAAAATCGAAAAACACCGACACTAAATGTTATATACAACTGTTTAATTAATATACAAATTTCTAATTAATAGACCCCTTAAAAATGTTATAATAAATCATGGAAGTCACACTTCCACCCCAACGAAAGCGTTCAATCGTATTTCGTTAAACGAAATAATTACATAACACTGAAAGATTTTGTCAAACGGGTGTAAATAGCCCTAAGGTTGTAGGGACTTAAGTAATCCACGTGATTCCCCTACTACCTGGAAATCCAACAGTGGAACTGCCATTATTTTCGAATGATGAAATATTGATGAACGACTATCAATAAAATCGAAAAACACCGACACTAAATGTTATATACAACTGTTTAATTAATATACAAATTTTTAATTAATAGACCCCTTAAAAATGTTATAATAAATCATGGAAGTCACACTTCCACCCCAACGAAAGCGTTCAATCGTATTTCGTTAAACGAAATAATTGCATAACACTGAAAGATTTTGTCAAACGGGTGTAAATAGCCCTAAGGTTGTAGGAACTTAAGTAATCCACGTGATTCCCCTACTACCTGGAAATCCAACAGTGGAACTGCCATTATTTTCGAATGATGAAATATTGATGAACGACTATCAATAAAATCGAAAAACACCGACACTAAATGTTATATACAACTGTTTAATTAATATACAAATTTTTAATTAATAGACCTCTTAAAAATGTTATAATAAATCATGGAAGTCACACTTCCACCCCAACGAAAGCGTTCAATCGTATTTCGTTAAACGAAATAATTGCATAACACTGAAAGATTTTGTCAAACGGGTGTAAATAGCCCTAAGGTTGTAGGGACTTAAGTAATCCACGTGATTCCTCTACTACCTGGAAATCCAACAGTGGAACTGCCATTATTTTCGAATGATGAAATATTGATGAACGACTATCAATAAAATCGAAAAAAACTGACACTAAATGTTATATACAACTGTTTAATTAATATACAAATTTTATTTAATAGACCCCTTAAAAATGTTATAATAAATCATGGTTGCATACGCCCTAAAGGTTAGATAATTATTAATTTGAAATGTGTTTCCTTTATGATAATGTTCATACATTTATGTGTTGTTGTATGTTTGTAGATATGGATCGTGGAGGTGTTTCCAATCTCCCGACAATGGTTTACATGCTCCGACGCGTCCCCTAGGGGGGTTCGTTGGACCAGGAACCATAATTTGAATATAAGTGCCTGCCTTGAGTTCCTTGAGTGTCAAGAGGTATGTTTTTGTGTGTATTTGGAAGTCTATTTATGGTAATTAAGACTATGATTTGCTTAACGTGTTATGTTTTCAATTTTCCAGGAAGGGCGGTGCCCACACACTATCCTCTTGTAGCTTATCCGTCGGAGCAGCAAACGGATTGGTATAGGGATAGCCATGCTTACATCGAGAGCCATGAGGGCCTTCGAGCATCGAAGAGGCCCCGACGTACGCAAGGCTCTCCCTCCCCATCTGGCTCCGGCAATGGATCCGGCTCCGGCAATGGATCCCACTCGTCTATGGAGGTGGACCGCCCCCATTCCCCCAGTTTAGTCCGTGGGGCTACGCCAGCCTTTTCGGACTATATCCGCCATGACGATTGGAACGCACGTGGACATTATGAGCCGTATGCGGACTCATTTGATTCCCAATGGGACAGTTTGGATCGGCAAAGGTTGAATGAGGTATACTATGATTTCTATTATCACCAGGAGCGAGTAGATAGAGATTTGTTTCCCCACTATGACCAGCAAAAGATAATAAATGCCGATCAAATAAAAATAAACGAGGACTATAGTGCAAGGATCAAGGAGTTGGAGTTGCAGATTGAAAGGATGAATGTAAGTTATTCGTTTAACCTTTTGGATTAAAATTGTTTTAATGTGTTTACTAAACAACATTTGCATATTTTTTTTAGATGGGGGGCCAACCCTCCCGATCTACGCCGTCCGCAAGGCTCCGGCCTCTTGTTATTCACAGCAGGTAAGTTATGAAACATGGTTATATTGCAATCATTTAACTCTTTTTTTACCCCCATTTTGTGGTATTTAACAACCTTCTTTCTAAGGGCACAAGCGGTGACCATTTGGGGTACTCCCAGTATCCAGCCCAGCCGGCAATCATGAGTATGCCCTCGTCTTCATACATGTCACCGACCCCCTCTAATTTTCTTGTAAGTTAAATAAGTAGTATTAAAACCTATCTATATCAGGATTTGCAATATTTTACTTGGTAATGATCGATATTGATTTAATAGGGTACGTCAGTTGCTACGGAGCTAGGACTTTATGTACCCCAGTCGAGCTTGGGGGAACAACAGCTGCCGTACTCCACCGCCCCTATCCCCTACATGCCTAATGTAAGTAAAAAAGTTTGGTTTTTTTTTTAAATTAACTAAAAACAATTCATCTTATTTTGTAGGTTACGCTTGATGATTTCGGCTCATCGTTCGAGCCGTTCGCAACTGTTGAACGGTCGTTATTTGGTGATGAGCAAGCTGGGCCGTCGAATCCTGGACTACAAGTATACCGGCCGCCGTCCAGCATCACAACTGAGACAACACTGGTGGTCAAGGACAAACGAGAGAGGGTACCAAGTCAACATGTGACCACTCCGTTTACAAAACAACCGGATACGACGCCGGCTCCAAAGCGCCCTAAGGCAAGGGTAAGGAAGCCTCATCAACGGTGGCGGCCATGATCCTCCAAAAATACAAACAAAATCGTTTGCCCGAGATGAGTCTTCCTTTTTTGACGGCCTCGATTGACAGAACGTGGTGGGGCATGCTGCTGGGCGAGGAAGGCGATGGTGATTTCACCGGCGATGTGAGTATATAAATTTGAGTTCATTGTGTTTTTAAAAATATACCGTATTCATTCTCTAACTACTAACGTACTATTTACTAGCATGTGAATGCATGAGTAGGCTATACCATGCTTAGCCGTCATCAAGATGCAGAATGGACGGTGATGAACGCCGATTTTGGGAAGTTCATGAGTGATGGTCGTGGTGCTGACCTTGTCATCAACATGGTGTCGGGGATGGCCGAAGGTTCAATACCGTGGGGCAACCTAAAATGGGTGTGTAAATTAGTTTACATCAATTTGAAACAACTTGTATTCAAACCTATCCATTATTAACTATATGTTTGGCGTTTTGTTCCAGGTCTACTGCCCGATTGTAATTGGCATCAGCATTGGGTCCTAGGGGTTTTGAACCTAGATGATTTCGTTATGGTTGTCTACGACAGCTTTAACAATGCCCCAGCTTATCGGAAAGTCTTTGGCGAAATGATGGACAAATGGAAAGTTACTCTGCCGTATTTGATGTCCAAAATTCATTCACAACGCCTTAAAAACGCCGCCAATTTCAGTTATAAGTACGCTAACAATGTACCAAAACAGGCTTCTAGCCATGGAGATTGTGGAGTATTTATGTGCATGTTCCTATACCGGCTGATTAATAACGAGACTATAACTTCCGCCGGGGATCAGGTGACAGCTGCCCAGAATTGGCGAAATTACATGGCGGAGACTTTATATCTTTATACAGATCATTATGCTAGTACTACCGATTAGCGGGTTTGCCATTGTTATTTTTTTTTGTATCACAACTAATATAAATAAATAAATACATTTTTGGTGCATCTCTGTATTTGATTTATTTTCCCCCCTTTTTGTCTTTGTCTAAAATGCTTGAATTTTATACAAAAATATTATTTAAATTTATAAAAAACAACGTAAATAGAATATTTATCTTTTAGTGCTTTTATAAAATTTTAATAAACAATAAATTTTATCGTCCATATATCACATGACACATCCCAGTATCACATGTGGAACAGAAAGCACATGGTCGTCCTACTTTGTCAGACGAATAAAAAACTTTTTCATATATCACATGGCACATCCTCTTATCACATGTGGAACAGAAAGCACATGGTCGTCCTACTTTCTCTTTATAAAGGACCAAAATTTTCAATGAAACAAAGTTAAGGGTTGTAACTGCAATTTAATGGGTCTTTAAAAGGAAGGCAGGTGGTGCTTTTCTCCAACACACCGCTCTCTTCTCAGTTACCACACCCTCCACCAACAGATCGCTCTCTTCTCAGTTACCACATCCTCCACCAACACATCGCTTTCTTCTCAGTTACCACACCCTCCACCAACACATCGCTCTTTTCTCGGCCACTACACCATCCCTCATGGAAAAAGTTAAAGTATATCTTCGTTCCGGTGGTAAATGGGAGTTTACAAACGATGGGTGGGAATACCTTCCCTCAGGTCCACAAAGTAAATTTCAGGTACTATTGCCCAAAAACATTATACAATTTAAGTTGGCCGGTTACTGTAAAAAAAATTTAACTTCAATAATGATGGCGGTGAAATGAAGATAGTGCACAAGACAAATGGCGAAATTTATCAGATATTTGACGATGAATGTGCTCGTTGGTTCATGAATTACGCGTCGGGGTGCGAGAGTCCGCCTACACTCTATGTGCATGTTGATTATCCAGTGTACGGTAGAGGTGATGTCGATTGTAGTTCCAACGTTGAAGACGAAGAAGAAGAAGGAGAAAAAGAAGAAGAAGAAGAAGAAGAAGAAGAAGAAGAAGAAGAAGAAGAAGAAGAAGAAGAAGAAGTGGGTGATGAAGAAGAAGACGATGAAGAAGAAAAAAGTCGTTTTGTTGGGTTTGCTGAAGATGAAGGTTTTGTTTTTGACATGACTGATACGGATGAAGACGAAGCAACTGCAGAAAGGGTGACTCCTGCCAATAATTCAAATGAAATTATAAATGATCTATTTGATATGCCTTCTCCTCTTGAAACTCCAGAGTCGTATGTCACAACTAAGGACCCCGTGTCTTATAATCGTAGTTACAGAATAGCAATAAACCAGAAGTTCGACACGAAAAACGAGACGATTGTAGAGTTGGGAAGAAAGTTTCTTGAATAGGGCTTCTAGTATCAAACGTCGAGATCTTCAAAAACCAGGTACGGGGTTAAATGTCGTGTAAATGATTGTTCTTGGCGTATGACCGCATACCCCGTAGGAGGGCCAAACAAGATGTTCCAAATAAGAAAGTTAGTGGACGTACACACTTGTTCCGAGACCCAATTAATCCCTCGCCACCGTCAAGCGAACACAAAGATCTTGGGTAGTATACTAAAACATAAATTTCTAGATGCTAGCAGGACATGTCGACCAAAAGACATAATTAGTGATCTACAAGAGATGTACGGTGTTAAGATTGGCTACCACCAAGGTTGGCGTGCTAGATGGAGTGCCATACGAATGGTTAGGGGCACCCCTGAGGACTCGTTCAGCCGACTGCCTCTGTTCTTATATAACTTGGAGCACCAAAATCCAGGTACCTTCACCAGAATAAAGACAGATTCAGAAGGACGATTTGAAAAGTGTATTGCTGCCCTTCGCCCCGCGGTACGTGCAATTCTGTCAATTCTTTACAAATTATAAACTATATAATTTTAATACACTAACTGCATTACGATTTGCAGATCGTCTCTTTCAAGACAAAGTTGCGGCGTGTGCTTATAATAGACGCTGCACATCTAAAGGGACGATTCTTGGGTACAATGTTCCTGGCCGTTGCCATGGATGGAAATAACAACATTGTGCCAATTGCTTTCGGAGTAGGTAAATCTGAGACAACGGACGAGTGGACCTGGTTTCTAGAAAAGTTGAGGGAATGTATTGGAGATCTGCCTGGTTTGGTGTTTATGTCCGATCGGGCTGCGGCAATAAGGGCCAGTATTACAGTCGTGTTCCCAACGGCCCATCACGCTCTATGTTGTCAGCATCTCAAGATGAACGTCAAAACGAGGGACGCAAACATAAAACACTATAAATATCAATTCTGGAAGGCATGCAAAGCCTATACGGAATATGAGTTCAACCGAAACATGAATGCTCTACGACTCCATGTAGCTGCAGGAGCTCAATTAATGGATGAGCTTGGCCCGGATAAGTGGTCGAGGGCATATTTTCCTGGTGTTCGGTTCAATATTATGACCTCCAATAGTGCAGAATCGGTGAATGCGTTGTCCCGTTTTGCCCGCAGATTACCGATAGTCATGCTTATGGATTACTTCAGAGATTTTCAACAACGGTGGTACTTTCTACGCCGACAAAAAGGAGGTTCCTAAGATGATAATGTTTTAAATAAATAAATCTCAGATGGAACTTTGGACTACAATAGTATTGACCTTAATATTGATTTTTAGCTGCCAAAGTTTGTTCCTGATTTTTAGTTGACTGTTTCAAGTGTTTGTTAACTATTATAATGTTTTTGAATAAAGTTAACGTTATTGCAAATTTTTATTATAATGTTCACTTGTTATAATATTAATTATTGTTTTATCAAATTTGAAATATCACAACACTAAAAAACATCTTAAAAAACATCTTAAACAATGGAAAATGTTACAGTGCAAATATCTTAAAACAAACATTCAACTAGGAGACATTTAGTGAGGATAGATGTCTTGGCATTGGATGATCCACTGAGCCTTTTCGTTGATCTGGTCC
The DNA here is from genome assembly GCA_036898165.1 of Silybum marianum. Classification (NCBI taxonomy): domain Eukaryota; kingdom Viridiplantae; phylum Streptophyta; class Magnoliopsida; order Asterales; family Asteraceae; genus Silybum; species Silybum marianum. The sequence goes on along the minus strand of CM072535.1, from coordinate 2,906,195 downwards.
TCAAGAACATCGTATTCTTCTTTGATTTCCTTTACCAACATCTCCTCCGTACTAATTGTTTGCTCTAGGACTGCAAGCTCTGCTTTACTTTGGTTAATCACCGCCTCTTTTTGAAGTTGTATTTCCATGTTCTTATTCCATTTCTCCCCAAGCGCTACGATCTCCCGGTTCGCCTCGTTAACCGCTGCCTTCAATTTCGCCGGCATTACTTGTGATGCCGGAGGGTTTGGGTTAGGGTATAAAAACCTGGAAGAAAACATTTGTGGTTCATTGTATGGAGATGTCTCCGTGTAGTTATAGTATGCGTCTTCCCAATCGGCACGCTCTTCATCGGTTATTGGTTCGTCGACAAAAGTTCTCCCATGCATTGCCCACTCCTTTTCTGTTGCGGGCACATGCCAGGTACGCCTATACATTCCATCATTCAATTGTCGTAAGAGTGCAGATCGAGAACTTCCAGCCTTGGAAGCTGATTTCTTCTTGCCAGATCGGTTGTTTCCGGACATGGTTTGTTGAAGGTTAGCTAAATTTACGAAGTGTTATAAAAGGAATGAAATGGTAGATAACAAATTTGTGTGTGTGTTGGAACTTCTCAAGGACCATTTATTTATAGTGGTGAAGTTTTAAAAAAATACCCGCTAGCACATGAACTTTAAAATACTGCCACATTTAGTCCCCAAAACTCTGGTACTACGCCATGGTGTAATTTCCTTGGCGTACCTGACGGAAGCTCGTCTGAAAAAAGTAGTCAAGATTCGGCTGAAAAGTTATGACAGATTCGTCTGAAAAAATAGTCAAGATTCGGCTGAAAAGTTATGACAGATTCGTCTGAAAAAAGTAGTCAAGATTCGGCTGAAAAGTTATGACAGATTCTGTTAGTCCCCAAAGAGAGATGGCTAACTAAGAGAGGGTTTTGTAGAAGGGGGGGTTGAATATAAAACACACAGAATATACTCTTTTTAAATTTTTTAATATAAATATTAAAAATTTACACACAGATAGTTTGATGCGTAAAAGAACAAAGCGTACTATTCTATCAAACTAAACACACGAGATAACAAGAATTAACTATTACACTAAGCAAGTTAAAACAATACTGTTATAGCACACAGCTTTGCCACAGTCAAACAAATAATCACTCTGAAGATTTGTTGAAAGCGTGAGATTTCTGGGAAGGACTTCATCTCCTTTTATAGTGTCCATGCATGGGATGCAAGTGGACAGCTGTCAAGGTTTCATTAGCCGGAAGATTATTCGCCGGACAAAGGAAGAGACCACTTCCTTTGTACTAGAATAATGGATGAACCATTCCTTGTAGCACGTAATGTCAGATAACTTTATCTTCTTTTCTTCATGCTCTATGAAGTCCCATCAAGCCTTTTAGCTAAAAGACAAATATTCCTTTTATAAGAATAAAAGAGAATGTCTTTATTTAAGGCTTGGTGCCCAAGTTCTTGCTGGCTCACGTGTCTTGCAATTGATGTGAGTCAAGAATTTATCTCTTTGAAATTGCTAAGTGATACATCTCACTATGTATCACATCGGTGGATACCTTATAAGGCTGGAGTTGATAAGTGTACACTTTGCTTGATAACTTCTTCTTTCACTAAGTGACAAAAGTGTATACCCTTGTGAGTTGATATCACAGCCTTAGAAAATATACCTGCAATTTCGGTGACCAAGATTATAGTGTCGGTGACCATGACATCAAACTTGATGACCTCATCTTTTTTGATGTCCTTAGTACTTTTGATGACTTTTGAGTGTACCATCGGTGACCCACTATATTGGTGACCCAAACTTGACTTGGCAAAATGGTCTGAATATTGAAGTTGGTTGATACATCCAAAATTCCACTTTTTGATGTACAACCCCTTGATTGAATAGTCTTTGACTCTTCAATACTTGAAGCATATTTCAGACCTTCAAAAGAACCTGTAAAAATTCATTCATATAAAGGAAGGTGGTTCATCACCAAATCATCGTTGACCCAACAATCTCCCCCTATTTGATGATGATACCTGTAGGTTAGAAAAGAATTCTTTTTGACCCTTTCTATTTTTCTTTTGGGTTCTTTTGACTCAGATTTTTTTTTTCATTTTTTGTTTTGATTTTTTGTTTTGATTTTTTTTAACTGAGTATTTACAATATAGAGTATAAACTGAATAAAAGAATAAGTATAAGTTTAAATATGTGCAAAGCTTGTAAAAATATTAACAAGAGATGAGATGGAAGAAAAGTATGAACTTTTATTAATCAACACATAGGATTGATCAGAGTACATGATTAATAAAGTTCATACTGTACTATACGTCTGCAGGATCAAGGATCTGAGGAGGGTTCTCTTCTTTTAAGTTCATCCAGGATCATTCTTGTGATGCCATGGTCTTCAATAGGAGGCACTCCAAGAATAGCAGACAAAAAGGAGTTGTGAGCCCTTGGAATGTCAGAGGCTTTCAAGAAACCTATGCCGCCATAGATATCCTCAAAGAATACTCCAAGTTCAGGCTCAGTCACCATGGTTTGCTCTGGATAAGCAATAGGAGTGGGAATAGAAGTGTTTATACCTGAAGCATCAATCGTGATGCCACGTTCATGAAGCATCACAAAATGTCCTTTCTTTTTAGATTTGGGAGGATTGATTATTTCCCCCGAAAGCCCTCGCTGGATAAGGTACATTTGTTGTGCATCAATAGTTGTTACCAAGATATTGTGCTCCTTCTGAATTTTCACCATTTTGATGAAAAATTTTCTAAGAGTATTTAGTACATGCTCCTTGTACTTTCCTCTACTCTTTGAGACACAATTTCCAACTTCCAACCATTCAGTTATCCCAAGAACTTCAAGCCATTCTAATTCATAAACTTTTAAGAGTGAGTCGGCTCTTTTAATTGTGACAAGAAGTTTGGGAGAATTCTTGGTTGGAGGTTGGATTGTAGCACTGATAATCTTGGAATCATCCTTCCTGTTCTTCAATCTCCTTTTAAACCACTCTACTTCCTTTGCCTTCTTGGCCTCATCAACCAATTTTGCAGCTTCAGATTTCTTCTTTATATTTTCAAGCTCATCTTTTTGAGCTTGAATTGCATCGGTGACTTTGGCATGAACAGCTTCATCATGAGCTAGCTTGAGTACATTAGTCTGATCATACTCAAGCTGAGCCTTGATAGCTTCTTCTCTTTCAGCCTCAGAGAGAATTACCCCAAGAGGATCGGTGAGTGCTGGGGCAGGCTGAAGTCTCAGCGTATCTGCTTGAGGATCTCTCATCCTCTTCCTTTTCTTTTTCTCTTCCTTCTGTTCTTCAAAGGAAAGAGGCTTCTTTCCTTTGGCTTTTTCTATTCTCCTCTTTTCTTCTTCAGTTTCAAGGGGTTGAGCACTGACACTCTCCCCCTCAATAGCTGCTCCAGATAACTCAGTGACCATGTGAGGAGTCACCTTGGTGACCAAAGGAGAGGTCACGTCGGTGACCGTGGCCACCATGTCGGCGGCGTCGGTGACCGTGGCCACCATGTCGGCGGCTGGTGTGGCGGTATCGGCGGCTGCGTCGGCGGCTAGGAGAGCCACATCGGTGGCTGTGGTGGCTGGTTGAGTGGTCTTCTTATTTTTCTCCCCCTCAGTGGTTGAACCCTTGAAACCCACTGAAGAGAGAAATTCCTTCACCCTTTCCATATCAGAGCAGAGAGCATCAATTTTCTTCTCAACTCTTTGAAGGACAAATCTATCAGTGTCCTTGAAGAATGAATCACCAATATCTAGTTCAACTGTTGGAGCAGAGGTTGGAACTTTATCAACTTTGGTGTGAAGACTGATAAGAGAGTCCATAATTGCCTGTTGATTGGCAATGAGAGAAGAAATATCTGCGACTTGACTTGAAGAGGAACTCCGAAGCTCCTGTATGGAAGAAAGTACAGATTCCTGACTTGAAGAAAACCCTTGCTGAAGATCAAGGATGTCCAAGTGTAGGAGATCTAAACATGTCATTAGAGTTGGGTGACTCACCGACAACTCCTCAATGTTAGATCTAAGAGATGAGGAAAGGGAATCCATTCTTTCCTTTTCCTTAGCAGCATGATCTTCTAGAGCTTCTACCCTGCGTAAAGTAGTACTGGTAAAGTTTGTAAAAGCTGTGAGAAGATCATCTCCCTGTTTGGAAGTCATGGGAGCTGAAGGTTGAGGCTTTGGTGGTTGATTAGCATCATCATTATCACTGGAAGAATAATCCACCAAACCTGTAGGTTTTCTTGGGGGGGATTTAGGAGATGTGGGGGAGACACGTGGAGAAGAGTGTCTATGAGGGGATTCCTCAGTAATGGGTTCCTCCACAACCTTTTCATGTACGGGAGACGTACCTGATAAAGGTTCAGTGTCGGACACAGTGGGGTCAGTAAAAAGGGATGTTCCATCAAATGCACCTGGTTGTGATGCACCCTCATGTGGAATGTGGAATAGGAGCTGTGAGAGCTCAGGGGGTGAGGAGATACCTTGGATGGGATACTCCAAGTCATCTTCATCAACTAGTAAGAAAGTTGATGAAGGAATAGTACGGGTGTCCCTATTTACAACCATGTCCTTTTGAGAGGGCCTGGAGGAGCTGGGAATGGATGAGTGTTCCTTGGGTTTAGTGAGGATCTTTTCAACATCTACTGTCTTTTGGGAGGCAGTAGATGGATTATGCGTTTTAACCCTTTGGGTACCCTTGGACTTCTTTGAGGAAGTCTTTGGGGGGCTTTTAGAGTGTCTCCGCTTATGGGATTTAGATGCTTGGGTGGAAGCCAAAGGTTCTTTTGGCTTCGTAGCATCGGTGGGTGCGGAGGTAGAAGTGCCCGACGCTTTGGATCTCTTAAGAGATTTGAGCACCTCAGTTACTCTAGGAGTAGAAGAGATAGAGGACATACCTGAGGTTCTATGAAGGCGCGGTTCATTCTCTCCCCAAGTAAAAGTTGCATTCCTTGCAAACTCAACCATAGAGGGTCGGAGAGGGTTGTCTGATGCTAAGACAGCCTTCTTCATAACTTGGTTTCCCACTTGATGAAGAGGGAGATCATATATGATGTCATCCCTTTTCTCAAGTTTATTACCCAATTTAGCATTAATGATAAGAGAGAAGAGGCGTTGAAATGGTACCTGAGGACGTCGGAGAGTAGAGAAGGAGGAGATCATTTCATTGAAAAAATAGCTTGCAAAATCTATTTTCCTCTGAAATATTAGAGCATGTGCCAGCTCAGTTACTTGGGAAGGTGACTGATCTGGACCACCTGTCTTCTTGCTAAGGCACAGAATCAGATGTGCAAATAGAAAGTTCCAAATACTTCCCATATTCTTGCGTAGTAAAGTACCTGGATCCTTTTACTTGGATCCCTTCTTTTCTTCCAAGTAGTTCAAAGCAGCAACCACCATTTAGTGTTCATTTCCCAAAGGAAATGTCTCATATGAATCGTAAGCAGGAAGCTTTAGGATTCTTCGAACATCCTCAACATCAAAAACGACATCATGTTCTTCATTGGTAAGAACAGATGCAAGGATTTGATCTGTGGAAGCATCATATGTACAAGAAAGCCAAAAGTTTCCAAGAAGAAACTTACTCATCTTAGGTTTTGCAGTGAGTGCATATTGTAGAGGACACCTCTGAAGAAACCAGCAAATATCATTATACTCAGGATGAGTATTATCAGTTCCAATACGTCCATAGTAGTTGCATGCAGGGAAGGATAAGGATCCAAAGGTGATTGTTTGTTCTTCAGAAATTCTTGATGGAGATGCCATTGAAGAAGAAATGAAGTTGCAGGTTTGAAGTTCTTGTAAATGAAAGAGAAGGAGAGTGGGTGCGAGAAAGGTGGTGAAGTAGTGGGGGAAGAGGTTATATATGAGAGGGAAATTTCAATTTTCAAAAATAATGATTACTTTTGGTGATTGAAAGGTCAGAATTCTAAGGGTTTTAGGGTTGAATTCGGCACATGGTCTGACATTGATGATGTCATTAGGGATAAGAACAAAGAATTTAAGAGTTATCTTTGAGGGGTTAAGAAGGTGAAGGGTTTGTAACGGTTACCTTGGAGAGTGTAAAACGTCGGTGGCTTCATAAAAGGGACAAACGTCGGTGGCTCAGCAATGAGATAAACGTCGGTGGCTTGGGGGTAGTTGTCGGAAGGCTGACGTCAGCAAACGTCGGTGGATGACGTCATTGAAAACGTCGGTGGATCGTGAGTCTAGGGGACACCGTCGGTGGCTCGTAGCAAGTGACGCAAGCAACGTCGGAAGGTGCGGGCGCCGTCGGTGACTCGACGTCGGAAAGTGACGTGTTGTCACGTCGGAAAGATGACGCAATCGTCGGCGTCGGTGGCTTGGAGTTACGTCGGAATGGGACACGTCGGAAACCAGGGGACCGTCGGCGGCTTGGGCGCCGATGGTGGGTATGATTTTGGTGGTGGCTCTCGGTGGTTAGTGAGGTGGTGTCACTGTGGTTAACGGCGGCGACCGTCGGTGGGTCGGCGAAGGTAGGACCCCGTCGGTGGGTGGTTTCGGTGGTGGATGGTATGGTTTTGTGGTGGTGTGGTTTTAGGGTTAGGGAAAAGAGAGGAGAGAGAGAGAGATAGATACCGTCGGTGACCTTGTCACCGACATTTAGGTATATATATATATATTTTATTTTCCTTTTATTTTTCTTTTTATATAAATATATTAATATAATATAATATATAATATAATATATAATATATCTATAAAGTATACATATAATATATATATAAAACATATAACATATATAAGTTATAAATATATAAATGTATATAATATATATATATATGGAATATATATATATATAAAACATACATTATATATAAATATAAAATATATTAGTCTATGTTTACCATACCTAACTCACCGATGAGAAACTTGAACCTTGCTTCATCAAGGGGCTTTGTGAACAGATCAGCTAATTGATAATCAGTGGGAATAAAGTGAAGCTCCACATCACCTTTAGAGACATGATCTCTTATAAAGTGATACCTGATATCAATGTGCTTAGATCTTGAATTAAGCATAGGGTTGTTGGCAATGGCTATTGCACTTGAGTTGTCACACATTATTGGGATTTTTGAGAAAAATTGATTATAATCACACAACTGATTTTTCATCCACAATATCTGTGCACAACAACTTCCAGCAGCCACATATTCTCGCTTCAAGAAGAGAGGTAGACACCGAATGTTGTTTCTTACTTGACCAAATTTCACAAGCTTTCCACCAAGTAATCGACAACTTCCGGTTGTACTCTTCTCGTCTATTTTTGAACCCGCAAAATCGAATCGAGTACCACTATGAGATCGAAACCTGAGTCTTTGGGATACCAAAGACCCAGATTTATGGTACCTTTCAGATACCGAAAAATCCTTTTCACAGCAGCCAGATGTGATTCTTTAGGATTTGCTTGGTATCGGGCACACAAACAAGTAGAAAACATAATGTCAGGTCTACTTGCAGTTAGATAGAGAAGAGATCCTATCATGGCTCTATAATTTGTAATATTAACAGAAATGCCATCAGGATCAGAAAAGAGTTTAAGAGGAGGAGCCATAGGAGTTTTCATGGTAGAGCAAGTATCAAATTGAAACTTTTTCAGAAGATCTTTAATGTATTTACTTTGATTTATGAAAATACCTTCGAAGACTCGTTTTACTTGCAAACCAAGAAAGAAAGTTAACTCCCCCATCATGCTCATTTCATATTCTTTTTTCATGAGGGAGCTAAACTCATCACACAGGATTCATCGGTGGCTCCAAAAATAATATCATCTACATAGATTTGAACAAGAATGATATTACCTTGTGATTTCTTGAAGAAGAGAGTGTTGTCAACCTTGCCTCGTATGTACTTATTTCTAAGTAGATATTCTGAGAGAGTGTCATACCGTGCACGTGGAGCTTGCTTCGGTCCATATAGAGCTTTATCCGGCCTATATATATGATATGGATGGACCGGATCTTCAAACCCGTGAGGTTGCTTCACATAGACTTCTTCAGCTAATTCACCATTCAGGAAGGCACTTTTGACATCCATTTGGAATACCCGAAAATTCTTGTAAGCTGCATGGGCAAGAAATATTCGGATAGCTTCCAATCTGGCAACAGGAGCAAAGGTTTCATCATAATCAATTCCTTCCTCTTGCCGATATCCTTGAGCAACCAACCTTGCCTTGTTCCTTATGACAGTTCCTTCTTCGTCCATCTTGTTTCGAAACACCCACTTTGTTCCAATAATAGTTTTGTTGGATGGACGAGGAACTAACTTCCAGACTTTGTTTCTCTCAAATTGTGAGAGTTCTTCTTGCATGGCAATTACCCAGCTAGGATCAGCTAGGGCTTCATTTATCAGCTTAGGCTCAACAATGGAAACAAAGTTGACATATAAGCACAGATTGCTTATGCCTCTTCTGGTTTTTACACCAACTTGTGGATCACCTATGATTTGATCTACTGGATGATCCATGGTCCACTTTAGTGCAGGAGGTAAGGAGGAAGGTAGAGAAGAGGATGAGGTAGGAATTTGAGATGGTGAAGAAAGATTTAAGGGAGATATGGTGTTTTGGTGGGTAAGATCTTCTGAAGAGTTAGTTTCAGGAGGTGGAGAAGAAAGAGAAGGTTCTGAAGGTAAGGTGGTGTTTATGGAAGGCTGAGAAGAGTTGCTATCTGGAGGATTGGTTTGAGAGGAGGATGGAATTTCACCAACACATGAATTTATCCATAGGTTTAATTCTTCTTCATCACAAGATAATGAAGAAGTTTCAAACTCATCAAACTTCACATGCATGGATTCATCTGTGCATTGTCTTCTTAGGTTGAAAATTCTGAAGGCTCTTGAGGAGAGAGAATAACCCATGAAGATTCCATCATCGTACTTCGGATCAAACTTTCCAAGTTGTTCCTCGTCATTTAGCATGTGACATGCACGACCAAACACATGGAAGAAGTCAACCGCAGGTTTTCTACCATGGAAAACTTCATACGGGGTCTTGTCATGCCTTTTGACTATGATAGACCTATTTTGAGTAAAGCATGCAAGGTTAATCGCTTCCGCCCAAAAATAGGTTGGCAACTTGGATTCACTCAAAGATAGACCTTGCAGCTTCACATAGTGTTCTATTCTTTCTCTCAACAACACCATTTTGCCGAGGAGTGCGTACGGCGAGAGAAGTTCGAGAGATTCCTTTTAGGTCAAAGAAATCTTCCGGAGCAAAGATTCTTGAATTCCGTGCCATTATCACTTCGAAGGACTTCACCGTTTACCATTCAAATTTTCAATCTTTCTTGTAAACCCGATGATTTCTTCAAGAAGATCACTCTTGTGTTTCGTAAAGAACACCCAAGTATATCTAGAGAATTCATCGACGATCACTAGCATATACTTTTTACCACCTGCATCGGGTGTGCTTACCGGACCGCATAGATCCATGTGAAGCATTTGAAGAGATTGAGAGATAGAGGAGCATTGTTTTGTTTTAAAGGAAGTTCTCGGTGAGTTTTCCTTTTTCACATGCTCCACACAGCCTTTTCTTTTTCAAAAGCTATTTTTGGCATTCCAACAACCAGTCCTTGTTGGAGAGTTTGTTCAAGGTTTTAAAGTTTAGATAAGAGAACCTTTTATGCCACAAACCCAACTTTGTTTGGCTAGTTCTTGAGAGAGACACACAGCCTTCTCCTATTGCACTTTCCTTCATGTTGATTATGTACACGTCATTCGGTCGGGTTCTCGCTAGTACAATCTTGTTACGTACATCAAAGACCAAGCACACACACAGCTGGAACATGACCTTATAGCCCAAATCACATATTTGGCTGATGCTTAGAAGATTGTACATTAGCCCTTCAACATGAGCAACTCTGGAGAAAGTGATGGTTCCATTTGAAATGGTACCATATCCTTTGGTGACCCCTTTTCCATTTCCTCCAAAGGAAACAGTGGGTCCCTTTTCTTTTGAGAAGTTAGAGAGAAGAAGTTTGTTTCCGGTCATGTGTCTTGAACACCCACTATCCATGTACCATATGTGATCTTTATTTGGTACCCGCACCTTAAACAAATTTAGACTTTTGGTACCCATTTTGAGGTGGGTCCTTTGGGATTAGAAGGCATTTTAGTTTTGCAAGGAACCAAGTCTTTTGGGCAATTTTTAGCAAGATGAAGAGTGTTGCCACAGTTATAGCACTTCTTTAAAGGAAAGGCCTTTTTAAAATCCCTATCATCTAAACTTTGGACAGAGGTTGAAGATTGAGAAGAAGAAGGGTGTCCAACACCTGGTCTTGGTCCAAGAATACCTTTACCAGGATTTCTTGATTTCTTCAAGTTTACTGACCGAGGAATAAAGTCAGTAACTATTTGAGATTTCCTTTTAGATGAAAAACTTGATTTAGAAAAAAATTTCTTTTGAGGAGAAAATCTTTTTGGAGAAGGATACTCAGCAACTTCAGAAGGCTGCTCCTGGGAGTACCTTGACTCATGCAGACTTAAGGAATTTAAAAGTCTTTGGATAGGTTTGGGAGAAGAAGAAGAGCTTGGAAGAGTTGAAACCATTGAAGACTCGTAAGAGATTTCTTTAGCTTTAACAAAGACTCCAAACTTTTTAGAACCGCATTCTACTTTGAGCATGTCAAGTAGATCTATAGAGTGAACGGAGGTAGAATCCTCAGATGAGTAACCGAAGAGAGCATCATCGTCATCGGAAAAGAAACCAGCAGGAAAACCTTGACACTCAGAAGAAGAAGGGAGTGGAAGGTCAATAGGTTGAGGAACATCTTTTCCATAACCAAGGCCAGACTTATCCTTGCTGGTGATTTGATCTTGAAGGATCCTTTCTAGATTCTTAGAGGATTTAGTCCATTTAGACAGAACCTCTTGTTCCTTTTCAAGAGTGGAAGAAATCTTTGATTTTTCCTCAGAAAGACTGTCATTTAAGTACCGAAGGTTTTCCAGATCAGCTTTCATTTTGTCAAAATCTTTGAGTTTTGAAAAGCAAGAGAGGAGTTGATCATTTAGACATTTTATGTGCATATCAGCCTTTTTCTTTTGAATCTTTAAGTCACAGAAGTCAACAGTTAAAGAATCAAAGGCATCAGCCTTTTGATCATTAGAGAGAAAGGTAAAAGGATATACCTGAGGTTTTGTCCCTGAAGTGGATCCCTCAGCAGACACAAGGGTGGTGTAGAGTGATTTCTCCATGTCTTTTATCTCATCGATTTTGGCCATGAGACACTTAGTGACATACTCACTTTCACTCTCAGAGGTTTGCTCATCTTCCCAGCAATGAGCCTCAGCAACCAAGGTTTTATTTTTACCTTGGTTTCTCTCCTTTTCTCTCTTGTATATGGCTTTGTATTTCTTGTACCTGGAGGTTTCTTTTGATTCAGAATTTTCTTTAGAGGATTGGCTATTTCTCTCTTCATGCTTCCTAGAAGCTGATTTTGAGAAGTCATGGCCATAAGAAGAAGAAGGTTTAGAAGAAGAAGAAGCTTTTGATCTGCATTCAGAAGCAAAATGACCTTTCTTTCCACAATTGAAGCATTCTTCATTTGCTTTATCAGAAGAGGATTTTTGAGAAAAAGGTTTTCTATTAAATTTGGAGCGGTTTGAAGAAAATCTTTTGTTCTTAAGGTTTCCAAAGAAGCATTGCCATACTATCAGAAAGTATGTTAATGGCTGATTCTTCTCCTTCATCATCAGCAGCACTATAGTATGCATCTGACAGATGAGAAGAGTCTTCCTTAATATCTTTTTCAGAATCAGAAGAAGGATAGGTGATTCTAGGAATACAAGAAGAAGGTTTTGAATTACCTATCAAAGCAATAGAAGAGGATTTGATATCCTTTATAAGAGACTTTCTCTGGTTCTTAGTTTGTTCATAGTGAAGAAGAGTTCCATAGAGAGCAGTTAAAGGCATTATTTCTAAGTCCTTGGTTTGCTTGATGCAAGTACGATAGTTTCCCGTAACTGGAAGACAATCCATGAACTTGCAGAGAACTTCTTCATTATCATAAACTCGGCCAAGAACTTTGAGATCGTTGAGAAGACAGTTAAAACGATTAAAGTAGGTAGAAAGAGATTCTCCCTTTTCATGGGAGAAGAGTTCATACTTTCTAACAAGACAGATACTGTTAGATTTCTTTACTTCTTTGGTGCCTTCATATAAGACACTCAAAGTATCCCACATTTCTTTAGCAGTGGGAAGGTTAAGAAGAGAATGATACACATCATCGTAAGTGGAAACAAAGAAGAGCGATTTGACTTTAGTATCTAAAGCGACTAGGCGTTTATCATCTTCACTAAATTTGTTAGAAGGTTTGATGATATATCTACCAGTTTTTTCACTTCTTTCGTCATCTGACTCTATGTCCTTTCCTTCAGCGTCCTTTTGAGGGCCAAAGCGAGCCCATATTTTAGGAACAATAGGTCCCTCACCGAGAATGTTGGGATACTCGCAATCGATCCCTTCCAAGAATAATAACATGCGATTTTTCCATAACCCAAAGTTGTTTGGGTTGAATCTTGGGGGTTTAGCCAAAGATCCTAAATCATATGTATTACCGGGAAGAGGTCCGCAAGGTACCATCAACATTTGAGGTAGTAGCCATCACGTATCCGGTTTATGAGATTAAACCAACCGCTTCCGATACCAATTGTTAGTCCCCAAAGAGAGATGGCTAACTAAGAGAGGGTTTTGTAGAAGGGGGTTGAATATAAAACACACGAATATACTCTTTTTAAATTTTTTAATATAAATATTAAAAATTTACACACGTATAGTTTGATGCGGAAAAGAACAAAGTACTATTCTATCAAACTAAACACACGGATAACAAGATAATTAACTATTACACTAAGCAAGTTAAAACAATACCGTTATAGCACACGGCTTGCCACCAAACAAATAATCACTCTGAAGATTTGTTGAAAGCGTGAGATTTCTGGGAAGGACTTCATCTCCTTTTATAGTGTCCATGCATGGGATGCAAGTGGACAGCTGTCAAGGTTTCATTAGCTGGAAGATTATCTGCTGGACAAAGGAAGAGACCACTTCCTTTGTACTAGAATAATGGATGAACCATTCCTTGTAGCACGTAATGTCAGATAACTTTATCTTCTTTTCTTCATGCTCTGTGAAGTCCCATCAAGCCTTTTAGCTAAAAGACAAATATTCCTTTTATAAGAATAAAAGAGAATGTCTTTATTTAAGGCTTGGTGCCCAAGTTCTTGCTGGCTCACGTGTCTTGCAATTGATGTGAGTCAAGAACTTATCTCTTTGAAATTGCTAAGTGATACATCTCACTATGTATCACATCGGTGGATACCTTATAAGGCTGGAGTTGATAAGTGTACACTTTGCTTGATAACTTCTTCTTTCACTAAGTGACAAAAGTGTATACCCTTGTGAGTTGATATCACAGCCTTAGAAAATATACCTGCAATTTCGGTGACCAAGATTATAGTGTCGGTGACCATGACATCAAACTTGATGACCTCATCTTTTTTGATGTCCTTAGTACTTTTGATGACTTTTGAGTGTACCATCGGTGACCCACTATATTGGTGACCCAAACTTGACTTGGCAAAATGGTCTGAATATTGAAGTTGGTTGATACATCCAAAATTCCACTTTTTGATGTACAACCCCTTGATTGAATAGTCTTTGACTCTTCAATACTTGAAGCATATTTCAGACCTTCAAAAGAACCTGTAAAAATTCATTCATATAAAGGAAGGTGGTTCATCACCAAATCATCGGTGACCCAACAGATTTGTCTGAAAAAGTAGTCAATACTTCCAATCTCTAACTTACTACATTTAAAAGTAGACCAATACGTCTAACTATCTCGTGACGAATATCGCAACTATAAATACGTGATATGTTGAAGAAATTACTTGCAATCTCTAACTTACTACATTTAACCAATGTCTGGAAACCGCCGCTACAGCAAGAGATCGGTTGATGAGTCTGGACCTTCTTCAGGCTCAGCCAATAAAAAACAGCTGAATGATGGAAGGTTCAGGCTTAGATGGAAAGCGCCTGAAACGGACGAGGAGTGGAGACAGATTGGAAAAACTAGGGCCCATCATGCAATAACAGATGATGAAGAGCTAGAATACGATGCCGCATGGCGAAACTATAAGCGTTCACATAACGGAGATACCCCGCCAACCTATGACGAGAGCCTTTTATTCAACCGAGACTCAAATCCTCCGGCAACTCAAGTCATGCCTTCAAAGCTCAAGGCATCGTGTAAAGAGGCAGACAAAGAAATTGAAAGGTTAGCAGAGTTATGGAAAAACAACCGGAAGATTCAACTAGAAAAACAAGCGCTATTTGATGAAAAAAAACGCAAACTAAAAGTACTACAACAGAAATTACGTATAGATGAGGCGGAGATTAATGACATCAAAGAAACCTACACATATCTAGAGGCAGAAATCAACAAGAAGGCTGATTGGATCATCTCTTGTCAAAATATTTATCCGCACTAGATTTTCGGTTTAAATTATTGTTTGTAGTATTTAAATGTATGTTGCAATTATTGTTTTTAATATTGTATTTTCGGTTTAAATATTGTATTTTCGGTTTTAATATGAGTATAAAAAAAGTTTATTAAAAAAATCGAAATCCTTAAGGTTCAAATAATTAATTATAAAAATGTCATTTTTAATTATAAAATTAATTAATTATAAAAGTGTTATTTTTAATTATAAAATTAATTATAAAAGTGTCATTTTTAATTATAACATTAATTATATAAAAAAAAGTTTATTAAAAATAAAAATTAAGTCCAGGGGCCAAAATGTCATTTTTAATTCTTACTCAAAACACTTCCAAGTCCACGGGCCATTTTTGCCAATTTTTCAAACTGGCCACTTCGCCGTGGCGTAGTATACTATAGGGACCAAATTGTCATTTTTCAAACTATCTTTACATACTTCCTAGTCCAGAGGCCATTTTTGCCAATTTTTCAAACTGGCCACTTCGCCGTGGCGTAGTATACTACAGGGACCAAATTGTCATTTTTCAAACTATCTTTCCATACTTTCAAGTCCAGGGGCCATTTTTGCCAATTTTCCAAAATGGCAACTACGCCATACGTTACTCCATGGCGTAGTATACTATAGGGACCAAATTGTCATTTTTCAAACTTTTTTTCCATACTTTCAAGTACAGGGGCCATTTTTGACAATTTCTCAAAGTCCAGGGACTGACTACGCCATGGCGTAGTCCATTTTTGGCGTAGTCAGGGACTATTTTGCAAAAATTCGGTCAAAGTTTGACTACGCCATGGCGTAGTCCAATTTGGCGTAGCCAATGGCTATTTTTGCAATTTTAGTTCCCAGAATGGCTATTTCAGCAAAATTCTCCTCCATATTTATGCTTTTAGCGTTTTTAAAGGTGGATTGCAGATGGTCTTACAGCCTCTCTCCATCTTGTAGTACAATTTGAACCATGTCAAATGGTGTCAAACTAGATATTATCAAGCCAGTTATTGCTTTTTAGTTAATTTCTTTTTAAATCTTTATATTTCCCACATAAAACATCTAAAGCATGAACAAAACATTAAGAACTACTTGTGGCCACGGAGGTTCAAATGTAGCGACTTCGGGCTATCCGTAAAGCCGGTAGTCGCCCTAGGATTAGTCGGCTCGCATAGCGAGTTGGATATCCAGGTTAATAAAAAAAAACATTACGGACTACTTGGGACTTGGGAGTGTTTTAATGTTTTTAGATGTCCTGTTACATATATACCGTAATTATAGATCGACCGAACAGATCATAAAAAAAAAATATAAAAGTTTATACCATATATTATATTAAAAGTTTTACAAACGTTAAAACAATAATAATATTTTAAAATGACAAACTAACCTATGAAATTCATTAAAATAAAATCAATTTCCTAACATTATTTGAAAGCCTAATTAAGGGTGTTCATCCAAACCGTCAAACCGCACAAACCACCCACACCGTACGGTAAAACGCGGTTTTGAATATTCGCGGTGCGGTTTACATTTTTACCAAACCGCACTATGCGGTGCGGTTTGCGGTTTTAAGTTATCAAACCACGGTTCAAACCGCACCGCACCACATGTTTTATATAGTTTAAATTTTATATATCACATACATATATAGAGGTTGGAACTTCTACAACCCACCTAAATGTTATAACCCATGCCTCCCAATCTCAACCATCCATTTCATAATTCAATTTAATTTTTTTTTATATATATATATAAGAGTATAATAGTCTAATCAAATATCAAAATAATAAAAAAAAAATTATATGCAAAATAAAAATAAAATCATATTTTAGGCAGTTTCTTTTTAAACATGGTAGTTATCCCAATAATTAAGAAATTAATTCAAAATTCAAATTTTAAATATTAAGCAATATCAAATTCTTGAAAATTATGGTAACGGCATAAATCATAATCCTGCAAAAATCTGCAAACATGAATTCGGGTATGAACGACAAATAACATATGAAAAAACACATCTTTGAAATCAGTGGACATACACATCGGCATACATGAAAAACAACACATATCTTTGAAAAACATATGAAAAGTCTATGAAAAGCCTATGAAAATCTTTAAAAATCCTATGAAAAACCTGAGTTTTCGAACTGAAAAGTAATGTCTTTAAAAAACATATGAAAAACCCAGAAATCTTTACTTTAAAAAACCAGAAATTTTGAAAAACATATGAAAAACCAAGAAATGATGAAGATGAACCCAGAAATGATGAAGACGCGCAAAACCCAGAAATGATGAAGATGAACCCATTGCAATTGCATCACGAATTGAGAGATGAAGAAAATCGATTGAGACCAAGATGAAATATCGATGAAGAAATCGATGGAGACCAAGACAAACAGATGAAACATATGAAACGTAACTCGGAAGGCACAAACATGAAGATGATTTCATATATGTAATCATCTTCAACCTCTATGCAAGCCACCGTCTTCAACCCAGTGTCGCTTACGCAAGATTCATCCAAATTTTTCTAAAATACAGCCGCCGAAGATCAGAACAAAGAATCTAACCGATTGGAAAGAAAAAATATAACCGATCTGAAATACAGCCGCCTGAAATATAACCGTTCGGAACGAAAAATCGAAACCCTAACCTCTTTGTGGATGAACCGGATGATTCGCAACCATGGGTATCCCACGATTCAACTTAGTGAAAGATTTCTTCAAAATCTTGACCAATATTGGATTCCTAAACCCTTGCTCTTCAATGATATCACCTCCTATTTTGTATCCCTAATTTTAGGAATGAAATCGCAGGCAGTTTATAATTTAAAAAACATCGGTAATTGAATTTAAATATTATTTAATTTATAATTTAAAAACATATGAAGAATTTACTTCTGTGCCCTTACTAGATATATTTCATACCCATTGCATCCTTAAAAATTGCATTTATTTACGAAAATGCCACCGCCGCTTGACAACCCTTAGATTAATTGATGGATGGCTAAGATTAGGGGGCATGGGTTGTAATATTTAAGTGAGTTGTAGAAGATCCTCTCTCTCTCTCTCTCTCTATATATATATATATATATAATAATAATAATAATTTATATTTATGTAATATTTTTGGACTATGTATTTTGGACTATCTAATATGACAATTAGAAGTATTAACAAATTAATTGGATACGGCACAACTCACACTTCCAATTTAGTTTGGAGTTTATTTTTTTTACTTCTTAGACTATTTTTAATTATGCAATATGTATTTGAGAATCGGATGTATTGAAAATCTTTAACTTTTTGAACTACGATCACTTTATCGTTGATTTTTATAATGTATTTTTTAAACTTATAATTATTAGATTGTAAACAAAAGTGCGATAGGTACAAACCGCATAAACCGCACAGCATCGCATTTTGCGGTGCGGTTTGAGGTTCATGCGGTGTGGTTTGCAGTTTGGGAAAATGCTCAAACCGCATATGCTGTGTGGTTTATGGTTTGACCCCAAACCGTACCGCGAACACCCCTAGCCACAATCAAGAATTGTCAAATTGGATAAAAAAAATAAAAGCCTAAAACATTATTTCTAGACTAAAAATATTATAAGTGAGTTAAAAGTTAAAACAACCATATATAGTTGAACTCCGCAAATTTTATAGTTTGTAATTTATTGTTATTTCTATCCTCGTAATTTTAGAAGTTATTGTTGCTTTTGTCCCTGTGTTTTGCAATTCTTTACTATTTTGGTTCATTGTACTTAAAGACAAAATTTAGTCCAAATACGAAACTAACAATAAATTACAAACCATATAAACGAAAAATGACAATTTCTAAATTATATGGACGAAACTTAAAATTATTAACAAATCATATAGACGAAAATCATAATTTACTCAAAATCAATTATATAGTAATTGACCAAAATACCCTTACACCTACCCGAAAACACCCTTTTATTACAGAAAAAACTAACCTTCTTTTTGGCACCTAAGTTTCCTCTCCTCCTAACAACACCCTCCCTGGAAAATAGCAATAAAATGCAAAACATAGGGACAAAAATTGGCAAGTTTTGAACTACATGAATGAGACTCGGGGGCTGTTTGACATTTGCTAAATGGTTTGGTGCAAAAAGAGTAAGTGGTCAGGATGACTAAGTGACTTTTATGATATAGTGTAAAATAAAATATAATTGTTTGGTAATTATTCAAAATGAAATTAGGCCAAACTTATTCAAAAGGGAGGTCCAAGATACAAGATAATTCAGAAGGTTTTAAAACCATCAAGATACATACTTATTATTTGACAAACATGATTCACCTCTTAACGATTCAGAGGTTACCTCTTAATGAAATTGTTAAGAGATAAACAAAGAGCTCCTCAATCAATTACTAACAAACCATAGTGACAAAGGTCGTAATTCACTCAATAACACATTATATAATAATTGACCAAAATACCCTTATCCTTACCAAAAAAAGTTCCTTTTATAACAGAATTAACTAACTTTCTTTTTGGTGCCTAAATTTCCTCTCCACCTAATAAAACCCTCCAGAGAAAATAGCAAATAAAATGCAAAACATAAGGATAAAAATGGCAACTTCTATACTACGAGAACAAAACTTGGTCCATTACCATAATTTACTCAAAAACACTTCATATAATAATTGACCAAATTACCCTTATACCTACCAAAAAAACACTCCCTTTAATAACATAAATAACCAATTTCCTACTTTGTGTCTAAGTTTCCTCTTCTCCTAACAACACCCTTCCTAGAAAATAACAATAAAATGCAAAAGATAGGGACAAAAATGACAACTTCTAAACTACAGGAACGAAAATTATCAATTACTAACAAACCATACTGACAAAAACTTTAATTTACTCCAAAACACATTATGTAATAATTGATCAAAATACCCTTATATCTACCCTGAAACACCTTTTTTTAGTTTTTATAACAGAAATAACCAACTTCCTTTTTTCTGCCTAAGTTTCCTCTTCTAACAACACCCTCGCTGGAAAATAACAATAAAATACAAAACATAGGCACAAAAATGATAACTTCTAAACTCCATGAACGAAACTTGGTCGGTTACTAACAAACCATAGTCACAAAAACCATAATTTACTCAAAAATCACATTATATAATAATTGACCAAAATACCCTTATACCTACTCCAAAAACACTCCCTTTTATAACGGAAACAACCAACTTCTTTTTTTGTGCTTATCTTTCCTCTCCTCCTAATAAAACCCTTCCGAAAAAATAGCAATAAAATACAGAACACGGAACAAAAATGGCAACTTCTGAACGAAATTTGGCCAATTACAAACAAACCATAATGACAAAAACCGTAATTTCCTAAAAAAACACATTGTATATTAATTGCCAAAAATACCCTTGTACCTACCCAAAAACACTCCCTTTTTATAACAGAAATAACCAACTTTTTTAGATGCCTAAATTTTCTCTCCTCCTAACACCCCACCCCCCCCCCCAAATGGCTCTTTGCAACACCAACTCACTCCTCCCCACTAAATCCTTCCAAATCCAATCTCTTCCACCACCACCACCCATATCTTTTCCGACCACCACCATCCGTACCATCTCCGCCGTCCATTCCCCTAACCCATCCAACAACAACTCATCTTCTTCTTCTTCTTCTTTAAAACCATCAGCCACTGTGTCCACTTCCACACCCACACCCACACCCACAACAACACCAACTCCAAAATGGACCATAGACAGTTGGAAATCCAAAAAGGCACTTCAACTCCCCGAATACCCGGATCAAAACGACCTCCAATCGGTCCTCCAAACGCTAGACGCGTTCCCACCAATCGTGTTCGCTGGAGAAGCACGCCGCCTTGAGGAACGGCTCGGTGAGGCGGCAATGGGGAACGCGTTTCTGTTGCAGGGTGGCGATTGTGCCGAGAGTTTCAAGGAGTTCAATGCGAATAACATTCGTGATACTTTTAGAGTGATTCTTCAAATGAGTGTTGTGTTGATGTTCGGAGGTCAAATGCCGGTTATCAAGGTCATATATATAATATATATATATATAGGGTTAGGTTCAAATGTGAACTCATTTTTTGTTGTGAACGTGGGGACGAATCTCAGCCACACATCTTCGGTTATGGTGGACGCGATCACGGAGGATTGACGCGATTCATGGGAGGTTGGAGATTATTAAAGAAGGGAACCAGGTCAAAGCCGCCTTTATTGACCGGATAAGTGGCTGAGATTCGTCCTCACGTTCACAACCAAAAATGAGTTCACATTTGAACTTTCCTATATATATATATATATATCTTTAATCTTTCAGCATTTTTGTATGATTTTAAATGCCTTATGATTCCAAATCCTTTAATTTGTAAAGGGAAATTTCAGTTAGAGTTGATGATAATATCTGAAATTGATGGATTAAGATTGGGAATTTGGGACCAATGGAAGAGATGGAAATATAAGAACAAATTATCTAAGAGGGTGTTTGGTTTTGTTGGTTTTCCATTAAATCTTGGACCGAAAAAGATGTATGAATTAATTCGTTTTTATATATTACGAAGATTTTTGTTTGGGAGGGTCCTTGTTTTTTAATTGGGAGGGTTAGGTATGGAAAAACTTAGACTTTATGCATAAAGCTTGTTTATATCATTAAGCCACTGTTAAACTGATCGAATAAGTTGTGAGTCTCATTAAGCTCATTAAGCCACTACCAAATACTGAATAAGCCATTTTTAATATCATTAAGCCACTATTATGAATAACTGATCGAAGAAGTTCCGAGTCTCATTAAGCTGCTAAATAGAAATCACAACTTAATGAGTCAGTTATACATGACTACTTGGTAGTGGCTTAATGATATTGAAAGTGATTTATTTAGTAAGCTTTTACGGGGGAGCTATCTGCAAGTTTTTTTTCCAAACCTACCCTTCCGAATTAGAAAAAAAAAACGCTCCCTCCATATATTAAAAAACCTTTCCAATCTATAAAGACAGATTAATCCACACAAACATCTTTATCCATACAGAACTTAATAGAAACCTAACCAAACATATAAATCATTAATTACATACCAATATAATATGTGCAACTAGTTTGAGTTTCTTTAATTTCAAACTTACAATCTCTACAAAGAGTAAGATAGATCTTTCATGCTTTCAAGAAGTCAAAAGTAAGAAGCATTAGTTAGTGTATAACTTATACAAAATTGGGCATTTGTTTATAATTGAACTTGATTTATATTTAAGTTTTGAATCTGAATTAATTTTGGATTATGGGTATTTGATTAAAAAAAACAGGTAGGAAGAATGGCTGGTCAATTTGCAAAGCCTCGATCGGACTCTTTCGAAGAGAAAGATGGTGTGAAGCTACCAAGTTACCGAGGAGATAATGTGAACGGTGATGCATTCGATCTGAAATCAAGGACACCGGACCCACAAAGATTGATTAGAGCGTATTGCCAATCGGCAGCCACTCTTAATCTTTTGAGAGCGTTTGCCACTGGTGGGTACGCTGCTATTCAAAGAGTGACCCAATGGAATCTTGATTTCACGGAGAATAGTGAGCAAGGTGATCGGTATGTTAATTTACTCAAAAAACGGTTTCTTGTGCTATTGTGTTTTAGATACCACTTTCCATTATGGTTCGTAATTTAGGATGTTGGAATCTAATATCGGCTAGAAATAGTACATTTAACCTCTATATATGTATAGAATCAAAGGGATTCTACATATTCTAACATGGCCAACACACTCAATCGAGCATTGTCTAGGTTTGAGGGGGTGTTCCTACAACAAAATTGGATTTATAACACGCTAAATATGTTTAAATGTCCTTATAGTCTGTTTTATAAGACTTAAATTTATAGGGTTAAACAGTTGTGTCTCCTATTTAAGGTAATTTGGAAATGGGACTCTAACAAATCCCCTCCAACAGAGACTAGATGGGCACAAATTGTGAGTGTCTAGAGGGGGCTAGACGAGTACAGATTTCTTTAGGGTGGTATATATTGGCTCTGATACCATGTGAAAATACGTGGAACACCCTTATTTACTCTTCATAAGAGCCCTTCATGAGAGAAAGGATGTTCCAACATATATGGAAGAGAAATGGTCAAAGTCTAGCAGATGTGATGTGGGACTCTTTAACGTATTTGAATAAGTGTATTATAAAAACAAGTGTATTTTTAAATATGTGTTCATAGGACACTTATTAAATAAGTCCTATAAAATAGCTAATAAAACACTTCAGTTTCAAAGTGTCCTGAAAAACTTGTTATGATGCCCAAGTACGTCATGTGGTCTTATTGTAACACTTTTACATAGGACGCACAATTTTTCGGTCCTACTATCTTAAGTCTTGTAAAGCAGTCTATTAGGACATATTGACGTTCTATAAAACAGCTTCTATTGTATTATGTGTTGGAGTTCCACATCAGCTAAAGATTGTCCATCAAACATGTATATATATATAAAAGAAAATTTGGTATAACGTTAAAATTTTTATAAGTTTTATTCAAATATGATCGATGATGTTTTTGTCATGGCATATTAGGTATCGTGAGCTAGCCAACCAAGTTGACGAGGCTCTAGGCTTCATGTTAGCCGCGGGTCTTACAGCCGATCATCCCATTATGATCACCACCGATTTTTGGACATCCCACGAGTGCTTGCACTTGCCTTATGAGCAATCTCTTACTCGAATGGATTCAACTTCTGGCTTATACTATGATTGTTCCGCTCATTTCCTTTGGGCGGGCGAGCGAACACGCCAATTGGATGGCGCCCATGTGGAATTCCTTAGAGGAATCGCAAACCCCCTTGGAATTAAGGTATCTTACATCATTTAACTCATTTTTCTAGTTGCATACAGATAAAAAAGGGTAAAATACATCAAAATGCAACGAAATTTGTGTTGGTTCCTATTTAGTGTAACAAAAAAAAATTATCTTTTTTGTTTTGCAATCAATGCAACAAAGTTTTAAAATTTTCTTATTTTTTACCCATTTAGACTATAACATGTTGATCTTGTTACATTTAATGACGTGGATCTCAAGTTTATCACCCTCTTCGTCACAACCCTTATAAAAATATTCATAAGGGTATTTACGTCATCAAATGGTACAACATCAGTAGCCGCTACCGGCCAAAATGGATAGAGAATAGGAAATTTTGAAACTTTGTTACATTGATTGATTTAATACAACCCCTGTAGATCTTACAACCTATGCAATCCACTCATCCACCGTCCATTTCCTTTTCTATTTTCTTTTTTAATTTTTTTAATTTGATGGTAGTTACAACTAATTAAAAGATAGCCGTTGATGATCAAAATGGACGGTCATGATTAGGTTGTATATAGGTTGTAGGAATGCAATGGGTTGTAAAATAACGACCCTCTCACTCTCTCTCTCTATGTATGTGTGTGTATATATATGTGTGTGTGTGTGTTACATTAACTAGGAACTAAACCAAATTTTGTTGCATTTTGACCAAGTTAAAAACTCATAGGCGGTTGACAAATTTTGACAAAATTCTCGTTTGTTTCAAAAGGTAAGCGACAAAATGGACCCAAAAGAGTTGGTCAAGCTCATTGACATCTTGAATCCCGATAACAAATCCGGAAGGATTACGATCATAACTAGAATGGGAGCGGAGAACATGAGAGTGAAGCTTCCTCATCTTATTAGAGCGGTTCGAGGAGCCGGTCAAATCGTCACTTGGGTCACCGATCCTATGCACGGAAACACCATTAAGGCTCCAAATGGCTTAAAAACTCGACCCTTTGATGCTATTCGGGTAACTCGCTCATCTCATTACTCAAGTTTTTAGCTTTCTTTACTTACATGGTTACTTACAAAACTTAGAAATCAAAACCATCCCAAAAGATTGAAACTTTATATATATATATATATATATATATATATATATATATAGAGAGAGAGAGAGAGGGGAAGGTTCAAATGAGAACTTTGTAAATTTAAAGAAATAAAGGAACGCGCGGGTACGTATGATGTGAGTCGCATAATATTAAAATCATTTCTGATTTAATATCATTTTAAATCAGAAATGATTTAATATTATGTGGGACCCACATTATATGTGGTCCACAAAGTGTTCATTTATTCCTTTAAAATGGGTGGTTATCGTATGATCATTCCTTATATATATATATATATATATATATATATATATATATATTATATAGAGGAAAGTTCAAATGTGAACTCATTTTTGGTTGTGAACGTGAGGACGAATCTCAGCCACTTATCCGGTCAATAAAGGCGAACTTTGACGCAGTTCCTCCTTTAATAATCTCCACCCTCCCATGAATCGCGTCAATCCTCCGTGATCGCGTCCACCATAACCGAATATGTGTGGCTGAGATTCGTCCTCACGTTCACAACCAAAAATGAGTTCACATTTGAACCTAACCCTATATATATATATATATATATCTTTGTTTTTTTGAACATCAACAGTTTTATTAAAACTAGCAAGATGTTAGAAAATAGTTACATACCACAAACTTTATATATCTTTGTGGTCAGAAATTTTATATATCTTTGTGGTCAGAAATTGTATTAATTATTGGTGCAAGCTAGTAGTTGTCCTTGTGAAAAAGACTAAAGAATCAAATCATCATTATGAACCAAAAGAATGTTTGTTTTTTACTTGTGCTTTTGGACCTTAGGAACCTTTGGTTGGCCTTTGATGTATTGGAGGTATCCCTTTTATCATCTTGATGCTACGTAGGAGCATTTTTAACCATCAATATAATAAAATCAGTTTTATAGGACATCGTATTGTGTCTAAAGACTGTTTGGATGGATTTTTATTAAGTCTTGTATAGATAAATTTGTATGTGTAGATTAATCCATCTATAGAGATAAGGAAGTTTTTTTTGGGATGATATTTTCATAGATGAAAGAAGTGTGTTTTTTTATTGGTGGATGCAGGTTTGGAAAAAACTTGGCTTTCTGCATAAAGTTATCCCTTAAAATTTTGCTGAATAAGTCGCTTTCTATAATATTAAGTCACTACCAAGCAGTCATTTATAGCTGACCAAATAAGTTGTGAGTCTCGTTAAACTCGTTAAGTTGCTGACAAACAAACCCTAACAAACCCTAATTGTTCGAATGGACTGCTAAATAGGACTTGAGTTTATGGGATCAAACAATTGTGTGTCCTATGTAAATGTTTTACAACAAGCTGATAGAACGTTTTGAATATTCCGACAAGTTATTTGATAACTTTGAAATAAAACGTCACATTGGTATTTTAATATGACATTATCTGAAAAATTACCTTACCAAAACAAGTGTTATATAAACATGTTTATAGGACACTTCTCAAAAATGTCAGTATAAAAATGTTAATAGGATATATTATTTCAAAAGTCTTCTAAAACCTTGTTAGAATGCCAAAATACGTCCCAACGTCTTATCGTGACACCTTCATACATATGACACAATTTTTGTTCTTGTCTAACTCTTAAAAAGCAGTTTATTAAGACATTTAGACATATTTACTATAACGTTTTAGCTGTTGATTTGAATTAGGAAGAAGCACATATATGTGAGTTCTACAGGTTTAGAAAGATATATACGTAGTTTCAAACTTTACAAGGATATATACGTAATATAGGAAGTTTTAAAGGATATAGATGAAATTTTCCCTCCTTTTATATGCCTATGTCATTCTCATTTGTTTTGTTCTATCCTGTTCCAGTTTGAATACCAAATGATTACTATCATAGAGTTTGATAACAAGTTGTGGGAAAAAGGTCAATGTCACTATCAAGATCGGCCCCACTACTACTGTATCAGTCTCACATCCATCATTTTTTTTAATTTATTTCTCTGAAGTTTAACGTTAAGTTATGACAATAGGCAGAAGTGAGAGCGTTCTTTGATGTTCACGACCAAGAAGGAAGTCACCCGGGCGGGGTTCATCTAGAAATGACTGGCCAAAACGTGACCGAGTGTATAGGTGGATCAAGAACCGTGACCTTTGATGATCTTGGATCACGTTACCACACCCATTGTGACCCACGGCTCAATGCATCCCAAGCACTCGAGCTAGCCTTCATCATCGCCGAGCGCCTAAGAAAGCGGAGAATCACGGCTCGATTGATTAATTAAGCTTTATTTGTTGTGTTATGAAAAAAAAAATTACATGAGCTTGATTTAATAATCGTTATGTGGATAATCAATTTACGGTTTTGAATACACATATTAAAGTTTGTAAGACGAACCTACCGTAAATTGACATCCATATATTTTATCATGTCATTTATATGGATTAATTTATCTATATTAATCGGAAAGGTTTTTCATAGATTGAAGGAGCATCTTTTTTAATTGGGAGGGGTAAGTTTGAAAGAAAAAGAAGTTGGCTTTATGCATAAAGCTCCTCCTTAGAATCTTACTGAACAAGTCTTTCTTTATATCAATTGATTGATGAATAAAAGAATTGAGTAAAGAATCACCATTTTCAAGGCATCGAGCTCGAGTTGGAACCCATAAATGAGCATCAAGCTCGAGCTTGATTTGATACTGAAAAGATATTCAAAATCAAGCTCGAGCCCTATATTGAAAAGTTAATCGAGCTCGAGTCAAGCTCAATCCCAGTATTAATTTTTTGACCCCAGCTCGATTAACCTAACACTCACTCAGCTCGTTTACCCCTAGGTTGGGTTGACATTTTTTCAAACCGCAAACATCGGATTGTTCAAACATTATGACATATTGGCTGACATTCTTGCAACATTATGAAACTTTGAAATGTTTTAAGATCACAAATATTGGCTATAAACAAGCAGCATAATTTGTAGCTTGGAAAAAAAAAAAAAACTCAAAACCGCATATGCAACGAAACCATGCCACCATGGAAAGAGTTAACAAGAGTAATAACAAATATCAAAATGACCCATCAATTAAGATGAAAGGTAAAAATACCATAATCTCAACAAAAATCGCAAACTTTTTCGTCTATAAAAAAAGCCGACAATCATGACAAAATTGCTTTCATAACGAGAAAA
This sequence comes from Silybum marianum, assembly GCA_036898165.1. NCBI lineage: Eukaryota > Viridiplantae > Streptophyta > Magnoliopsida > Asterales > Asteraceae > Silybum > Silybum marianum. The sequence goes on along the minus strand of CM072535.1, from coordinate 2,878,641 downwards.
AAAAAAGATTACTAACTTAAGCTGCAATAGAAGGCTTAGAGACACCAGAGAGCCTGGATCTCTTCTTGGCTAAGCTCTCACTACGTTTCTCTCTTTGCTCCTTCAGACGGGAAGCAAGAAGTTTCTGGTATTCAGCTGCCTCTGATTTGGCTTTAGCAATTCTCTTCTTTTTGTCTGCAATTCTAGCTCGTTTCCTTTGCAAAGTCAATGGAGTAACCAATCTCTGAATCTTTGGTGCTTTGCTAACCTCCTTTCCTGTTTTTTTGTAAAAAAAAAGTTAAATAATTTGATAAATATGAATAAGGGCTTGTTTGTTAGCAGCTTAATGAGCTTAATGGGATCACAGCTTATTCAAACAGCTATATATGATTGTTTGGTAGAGGCTTAGTAGTTAACGATATAGAAAGTGGCTTATTCAGTAAGCTTTTAGAGGAGAGCTTTATGAAGAAAGCTAAGTTTTTTTACAAACATGTCCCTCCAATTAAAAAACAAGTTTATTCCATTTATGAAAAAGAAGACCACCCAAATAAAAACCTTCTCACTCTATACAGACAGATTAATGCACACAGACTTCTTTATCCATACAAAACTTAATGGAAAACCAACCAGCCATACTTCTTTCCTGTTTTTTGGTAAAACAAATCAATAATTTGATAAATATGAACAAGAGCTTGTTTGTTAGGAGCTTAATGAGCTCAAAGAGACTCACAGCTTATTCGGTCAGCCATATATGATTGTTTGGTAGAGGCATAATGATATAAAAAAATGGCTTATTCAGTAAGCTTTTAGAGGGGAGCAAGTTTTTTATATGCATTAGCAACACAGATAGAAAGAAAGACAAATATGAGTAAGCAACAATGAGTCAATGATATAAATAGAGGCAAGTATTGTATAAAAAAAAAACCATAAAGATCAAACATTCTTCATTTCCTGATTTGCAATTTATAATTTCTCAAGTAGATGAAATGAAACCCATGATGACATCAAGAACCCACAAAATAAAAATGATGAATGATCTAATTAATTATAAACGTAGCAAGCAAGGTTTGGTCGTTTTATAGTGTGCTGATTCGACAATAAATTGGATTAAAAGATGAGAAATGAAAAACTTACCAGCCTTGTTTGTAAATTTCCTTCGGTAAGTATTGACATACTTACGAACATCATCATCTTTTGAAAGATTGAAAAGTTTACGGATTTTGGATGCCCTTTTTGGACCTCTCATTCTTGGTTTCTCCACATCAGTCAGCCCGGGGAGATCATTGTCACCTTTCTTGACAATAACCAAATTCAGCACAGAAAGATCTTGGCTCACAATACAACCACGGACAGACTTTCTCCTCCTTTCACCATTCCTCCTTCCATACCCACGAAAGCAGGGTGTTCCTATTGGCATTAATATGATCCATATAAATATGTATTAAATAAAGAAAGTTAAGATAAATAACCCAAAGGCAGACTCAAAATGTGGCAAGAATTAAAGTGTGCATCTTGAGTTAGTGATTGCAAACTCACCTCTGACCAGTAGAAGACGGACACGTCCAGGAGTTAAAACTCCCTGTTTCATTGGAAATCCTTGCTTGTCACATCCACCCATGATTTTAAAAACATAACCTTTGAATTCCTGTGAAACATAGAAGATACTAAGAGATAAATATATAAATGGTAAAAGAATCCAACCTGATATTTCATATAAAGATTAAAGATAACAGCAAAGAGTGTACCTCCCCAAGGGCATCACCGCTAACTTCCTGTGAAATCCTCTTGTCAAAGAATGCTCGTCTAGAAAAAGAAACAATAAGACAAATTTTAGATATTGAAAAACTAAAGATGAGAGCAGTCATCAAAGATAAAAACTAACAAAGATAACCTTATGTTAGCAAATTTCAGAAAATTACAATGGGTAACAGCAAATGAAGGCCAAGTTTAAATCCAAACAAATGGTTAAGTTCAGGATGGCAGCAAATTAACTCATTTAAGAAGAATATATGATTCATAACTACATGCCCACATGTAAATGTTGGCATTTAACTTCATAGAACCAAACTAATGAACCAACATAGACTTTGTGTTTCCTCTGTCAAAAAAATTAATATGAAATATTTCCCTTTCTTTTGACTAGATCTTAATCCAGCATGACCTTTTTCCTATTAGCAATCATTTCAAAAGTGCCACAATACTCGTCAGTAAGATTTTTCTGTTTGTCGATGAGAAAACACATCTTGAATGTACGATTAATAGCCAAACACTAGCATTGCATTTGTTTCAGGATTAGAACAAATCATATAATCAACAACTTGATTTCTAAAGTTCTAGACACTTTGCCTAAGAGCTTTAAATCACTGATTAACTTTTACATTTCTTTTTTCCTAAATAATTCAATGATTTCATCAAAATAAAAAATCCATGGTTACTTAAGTGCCTAGCAAAATCTTTAAAAGTTGGCATTCCTGCAATCAAATTTGTAGAATAATCTCAAGTCTCAACAGATAACCATTATCCCTAAACTGAGTTATTGTGCAACCAATCATAAAAACAAAGTTCATCTTATCAGACTATAGTTCTCCTCGTATATATTTTTCTATGATTCTTTTCGATTCCAAACAAAATTTGTCACTTTTTAATCCATTCAACAATCTAGTTGCTCATATAGTAAAAAGACATTTTGAATCATTCAATTAGGACATCAAACAGAAATTTAGCGTTCCATCTCAACAAATACACAAAAAATGAATCTACATTACCAATATAAACCCTAAATTTCATCAAACTTAAAACATAACAATAATAAGATCAAAAAGCTCATACATTGATGGCACAAATACTAAAAATGAAATCGAATTAAAAGCTTACAGTTTCTGATCATCGTCAATCTCGAGCTTCTTCTGGCACCCAGTGGTGGGATTTGCGATATTAAACTATAAAAAATGTAAACGAACAATGAGATTGATTACGAAGATTAATCATATGAAGAAATTTGTTATGTAAAATTTGTGTAAAGATTCAAACCTTCATCTTCTCTCCTGTTCTTGATTATGCGGCGAGGAAAGCAAAGGGCTACTGGACTAGGGTTTCTGAAAGATGGTTAAACAGGCATATATATAATCTTGTAATGTTTCACTTTACCCCCCTTATGGTTCATAATTAGGTTCATATCAATACATTAGTACAAAAGTTATTTCATTTTAGTTAGAGGAAACTACAAATTTATCCCACTAATTTTTATTTTTTTTCAATATTCGTCTAAAATAGTTAAAAAGTAGTTAAATGTGTTTTCAATTGAGATCATGATTTTATTAAATGTTATTAACTTTGTAACCTTAGAATTACATATTTATCGTAACACTCTTATAAAATATCAAATAATTTAAACAAGGTCGTTCCTTAGCATGTTAAATAAGAGATTTTGAACAGGGTCTTTAAAATTTTGGGGCTCAATTTGTTATGTGTTTAGGGTGTTTCATCGTCCCGTGTAAAGCTATAACCGAAATTGTTTAGATTCAGATTATTAATTATTTGGGTTTAGGTTCAAATTATTAATAGTTTATATTTAGGTTCATATTGTTAATCGCTTAGATATAGTTCGTTTTTGTACTTAACATATATCTATGTTATCTCATTTATGTAATGTAATCAAAGATTCGGATGTAATAGAGCCTCCAAAAAGATTGGAACGACCCTTAATTCACTATAAAAAAACACCCCTTTTCCGACGGACAAATCCGTCGGAAAAGGCCGTTTCCGTCGGAAACGTTCCGTCGGAAATGGGCTAGTCGGTAAAGCCTTTTCCGACGGACATTTCCGACGGATTTCCGATGGAATATACTTTTCCGTCGGTTAAGGATTTTCAACGGATACCTTTTGCGACGGATAACATTTGCGACGGTTTTCCGACGGATTTCCAACGGATTTTTTGTGACGAATTTAGAAACCTTTTCTGACGGATTTTGTACATTTCCGACGGATTTTTTGTGACCATTCCCGACGGATATTCTGTCGGAAATCCGGCGGAAATGATGTTTTCAAAAAAAAAAAAATTTAAAAAATTAAATTTCCTGTACATTTGTAATACAGATTTTAAAAAATCAAATTACCACACAATTTGATATCAACCGAAACAATTTAAAACAAAGTTGTTTTATAACAAACGAAACAATTTTAAATCTATAAAATTACGTAATTGTATCTATTATTCTAAAACTACGAAGGAGGACTAGGAGGGTTTTGGTTTTGGTTTTGGTTCTGGAACTGCTGCATTAAGGCTTGCATCTGGTCCGGGTTCTGAAACCGCGCCATGAAGTCCTCAAACGCTTTTCTCGTGGCCTCTTGTTGGCGAATTTGATCTTCGTACCTCTGCCACCGCTCCGCTTCTTCCGCCCGCTCTTTCCGTCTCTGCTCCGCTTCTCTCTCCCGCTCTAACCGTATTTGTTCCCGCTCAGCCTCCAACGTTGCTCTCAAAGACTCCAACTGAAATGAATTCACATTTAACAAGCAACAATGTTAAGCGCTAATTAATAAAAACATAAGTAATACATGAATGTATTACAACCATATTACACATACCTCCGAAGCGGTTCCGGAACAACTATGACGGCCTTGACCGGTCAAATTCAAGAAATTTGTCACGTTATTGAACCCGGGAACACGATTCTTTTTTCGACCCCCGACAGCTTTTTCTCACAATTGTCCCTGTATCTCCGGACTAAGGGTTGTCGGATCTACATCTGGGTATTCCTCCTGTCTCATTTGGTGGAACGACGTCCACAAACACCAAATGTGTTAACTAATAAAAACTAATAGATATTTCGGCAGCATAACTGTTGTAATTGGAACATATCCATTAAGTATTTTACACCTATCGTCTGCCCAACAACGGCAGCCCAAACTAATTACTACAACTTTATCCTATAAAACAAGTCAATCCTAAAAACAAATTAAATTTTGTGCCAAAACTAAACTTACCGCCCTATGCTCGTGAGTCTGATCAAGATATATAGGAGGATCTGTGGGCGACCCGGTCGCACCCGGAACTAGCTGTCGGTTCGTGCAGTGAACCCGGTCAAATACCTCACTGATGAGGGGATCGCGGTTCCATGCTTCTCTCTACATGCAATATTGTAACACCCGGAAATTTTAGTTAAGTTTATGAAACTTTGGAAAAGACTGATACAAGAATTCTGGTATTTCAGGCCTATTTTCAAGTATTTATATCATATTTGGTTGGAGAATTAAAGAACGAGTCCAACGATATTTTTCGGAGTCAATTTGGAGCTAAGACAAAGCAAATATGGGTAAAACATCGTCTAAGGCTTAGTTTTCATGTGGGTTAGGATGGAAGCTGGTTACGAGGTGAGTTTCAGAGTTGAAACTAGCTTGATAACTAGCCTAGGCACTTTTGCACTCAATTATGCTTAGTGTGAGTTACAAAGCCAGTTAGCAAATCGTAACTAACTTCACAAGTAGCCCTAAGCTCTTTTTACTTGATTTGTGCTTAGCGTGAGTTACAATGCAGTTACGAAATGTAACTAGCTTCACAACTAGCGTCAGGGTCTGTTTGGTCAAGAGGGAGCCGCGTGAGTTACCAATGCCAGTTACAAACGTAACTGGCGTCCATATCTGGCGTCAGCCTCTGTCAGCGTTTTAAAGACCGAAAATCGGGATCTTTCTCATTTGAACCATATCTCTCTCAATAATGCTCCGATTTGGGTGATTCAAGTTGCTATGGATTCGTCTCTTGAAGCTCTACAACATGGAAACAAGTATGGCTAGAGGCTATTGGTTGATTTTGGAGTTCATAGAAGTGAAGGTAAGATCTTAATCCTTGAATCTTGAATCTAGGGTTTGGGTTCTTCCACCAACAACTCTCATTCTCTCTTGGGTTCGTTCTTGTGTATGTTTTGGAGGTTATGTAGGTGTTCTTGAAAGACTTACACCATGGATCTAGAGGTGTAGCTCGAGGATCTAAAGTCTTTACCGAATGGAACTCGACATTGGGGTAAAACCTATATTTAGCTTAAATATAGCAAGGCGAGTTCAAGATACTTTGTGAAAACTTTGTACATGCCAAAAACGTCCATTTTAAAGTATTAACATGCTTCACTTGTTATTTATCAAATGTGTGAGTATTTGTGTAAGTTTGCATATTTGGTATAAAAGGATTTATAAATCATGAAAGAGGCTTATACTTGGTTTTTAGACATTTTGACAAATAAATTATAAGTGTGGGTTGTTTGGGTGCAATATCTTTAAATGAAAACCATTTGGTTGTATTTGCATCTTTGGAGTTTTGGAACTTATAAATCGTTGAAAGATTTCAGATTATTGCATTATGGATCATTTTGTAAATGCATGAGTATGAGTTCAAATCTAAACTTATAAACTCAAATACTTGTTGTGAATGTAGTATTCTGATTCCTAAACTTAATTTCAAGTGGTTGTGTATTTGGGTAAGTTTGGAGGTTTTGGGTCAAAATGAGGATTTTGAGTATTTTGTTGTAAATGATGAGTTGAGCATCATTAATGGTTTAAAAATACTTGGAAAGGTTATAAAATGAAATAATCTTTGGTTTTGAAACTCAAAATGATTTGACCTAATTTTTGGTAAAACTTGGACTTGAAAGAAGATGGTTTGTTGAAAAGAGTTTTCAAGGTTGGAAAACTAGTAATACGTCTCGTTGATGTATTCGGTAGTAGGACTAGTATGTAATGGATCCATAGTCATATAGTCGGTTTAAAGGCGGGATTGTTGTCCCTTTTTGGTCGCATAGAAGCCATAGGGGGCCTCTTACCGTTGGGTATAATGCCGGATCATTACCGGATGCCATTGACTCTATGCATGCGCAATTTGGGTCATAAGGGGGCCGTGTACTAAGGTGCATAATCGGTTATAGACCGGTTGCCAGTGACCATTGCGCGGGCTTTCGTAGGAGCCATCGGGGGCCGTGTACTAAGGTGCATAATCGGTTGTTGACCGATTGCCATTGACTCCTATGGTTGCTCAACATCGAGTAGTGACCTGCTTTTGTATCCGTCACCAAAGATGGTATGATCAGGAATCCCCCGTGAACTTTGGATATTTCTATCCCTTTAAAGGTCCGCGTGAGTTAATGTTTTATAAAACATGGTTAAAAGTATGTTTTCTATCTCCACATTTATAAACTCAATCATAGTCGTGTGAGTATTGGAATTGGAATGTCGTTAAAAGAATATTTCTATTTTAAAGTATTCTCTTCTAATGTCATTTTGGTCTAAAGCTTTTATTATGGGATTAGTGAATTTGGGGAAAGACGTTGCTTTTATAATAAGGTTATTTCCTTGAGAATTATATTTTATCAAGCATATCTTTTGGTTTCAAATCAATCATAAATATGTTAAAAACTCTTGAGCTCACTAGGCGTTAAGCCTAACCCTTTTTCTTTGTCGGCATGTGCATCAGGTTATCGTGGGGGTTGGTACTAGTGACACGTGTGGACTTGAGTGCTAGGAAGTGGCACGATAAAGACTCTTGGTGACGTTTTCCGCATTCGGAGATAGTGACTCTTATTGGTTTAGTAACACCCAACCGTAAGTAGGTCTTGTATAGGACTTGATTTGTTTGTTGTAGAGGCTTATTACTAATTGTGGTTTGAGGAAAGTTATTTATTGATGAAATATTAGAAATTTTAAATTAGTCGCTCTTTCCAGATTTGAGGGTGTTACAAGTTGGTATCAGAGCATAAGTTTGAGAGATTTAGGTATTAATTTAGATGCCTAGACTCAAACTAGCGTATTGATTAAGTGATGAGATGTGAGATTTCACAATTAGACACTTTAAGATAAAATATTTGGAGGTTAATAGATGCACTAGAATCGAGGCTTATACTTGGTTTTTAGACATTTTGACAAATAAATTTAAGTGTGGGTTGTTTGGGTGCAATATCTTTAAATGAAAACCACTTGGTTGTATTTGCATCTTTGGAGTTTTGGAACTTATAAATCGTTGAAAGATTTCAGATTATTGCATTATGGATCATTTTGTAAATGCATGAGTATGAGTTCAAATCTAAACTTATAAACTCAAATACTTGTTGTGAATGTAGTATTTTACTGATTCCTAAACTTAATTTCAAGTGGTTTTGTATTTGGGTAAGTTTGGAGGTTTTGGGTCAAAATGAGGATTTTGAGTATTTTGTTGTAAATGATGAGTTGAGCATCATTAATGGTTTAAAATACTTGGAAAGGTTATAAAATGAAATAATCTTTGGTTTTGAAACTCAAAATGATTTGACCTAATTTTTGGTAAAACTTGGACTTGAAAGAAGATGATTTGTTGAAAAGAGTTTTCAAGGTTGGAAAACTAGTAATACGTCTCGTTGATGTATTCGGTAGTAGGACTAGTATGTAATGGATCCATAGGCATATAGTCGGTTTAAAGGCGGAATTGTTGTCCCTTTTTGGTCGCATAGAAGCCATAGGGGGCCTCTTACAGTTGGGTATAATGCCGGATCATTACCGGATGCCATTGACTCTATGCATGCGCAAATTGGGGTCATCAGGGGGCCGTGTACTAAGGTGCATAATCGGTTATAGACCGGTTGCCAGTGACCATTGCGTGGGCTTTCGTAGGAGCCATCGGGGCCCATGTATTAAGGTGCATAATCGGTTGTTGACCGATTGCCATTGACTCCTATGGTTGCTCAACATCGAGTAGTGACCTACTTTTGTATCCGTCACCAAAGATGGTATGATTGGGAATCCCCCGTGAACTTTGGATATTTCTATCCCTTTAAAGGTCCGCGTGAGTTAACGTTTTATAAAACATGGTTAAAAGTATGTTTTCTATCTCCACGTTTATAAACTCAATCATAGTCGTGTGAGTATTGGAATTGGTATGTCGTTAAAAGAATATTTCTATTTTAAAGTATTCTCTTCTAATGTCATTTTGGTCTAAAGCTTTTATTATGGGACTAGTGAATTTGGGGAAAGACGTTACTTTTATAATAAGGTTATTTCCTTGAGAATTATATTTTATCAAGCACATCTTTTGGTTTCAAATCAATCATAAATTTGTTAAAAACTCTTGAGCTCACTAGGCGTTAAGCCTAACCCTTTTTCTTTGTCGGCATGTGCATCAGGTTATCGTGAGGTTGGTACTAGTGACACGTGTGGACTTGAGTGCTAGGAAGTGGCACGATAAAGACTCTTGGTGACGTTTTCCGTATTCGCAGATAGCGACTCTTATTGGTTTAGTAACACCCAACCGTAAGTAGGTCTTGTATAGGACTTGATTTGTTTGTTGTAGAGGCTTATTACTAATTGTGGTTTGAGGAAAGTTATTTATTGATGAAATATTAGAAATTTTAAATTAGTCGCTCTTTCCAGATTTGAGGGTGTTACAAATATATATATATATATATATATATATATACACGATGTCAGTTGTTAGTAGACAACAAATTCATGATAAATTATATTAATTTAAAATATATAGTAGATGAATGAATGAATACCATCCGTGACCGATGCACAACCGTTCTAACTGAGCCTCTAGTATGCCTAGGGGCCGTCGACCGCAAACGATTGGCCCTATTGGCCACGGATTGACGTTGAAATACCTCACCGGTTCAGACCTGTTAAAACATAAAAGATAAAAATCAACATACAAACTGAAACGAACCCGTAACAACAAAAAATCCTACATATCTGGTCTATCATTTGGTTCCAGAAGGTCCCGTCGAGCCAGTCTGGATAGAATGGCCTCAGCCTCTCATAGTCTTGGCGATCCCACTCCATCCCATCGACGGCCTTTGCCCGCTTTGTTGACCATAAACGAAGTTCTCTCATCTTGTCAGCATAATGGGATTGCAAGGTATCAGTAAAGGCTTGGAACACGTCTTCATCTCGTTCTTCCAGCCACTGGTAACGAGTCTGCATATTGATCATTGTTTGTAAGTTATAAAATTACATCAAATAGTTTGTATAGATTTTTCTACTAACCCGAAACTCCCCGAACATGTCAACGAGAGCCCCCGGAGGGATCTGCGAAAAACGAGCCCACGAACCATTGAACATGGACTTCCATATTGCAGTCACGTCGCGAATAGCCTCGTTTTCTCTGAATCTTCACCATTGCAAAATGCACAACACAAAAAGTACATTAGTATAATATTGATTACCGCAAAAAGTACATTAGTACACCACAACTAGCTACTTACCGGCCACTCTCAAGGTGGAGACGGTGGTGTACGGTGGTGGCTACGGTGGTGGCAATGGTGGTGGTGTACGGTGGTGGGCGACGGTGGTGGCGAGGGTGGTGGGCGACGGTGGTGGGTGGCAGTGGTGGCGAGGGTGGTGGGCGATGGTGGTAGGGACGGTGGTGGGTGGCGGTGGTGGCGAGGGTGGTGGGCGACGGTGGTGGGGACGGTGGTGGGTGGCGACGGTGGTGCCGAGAGTGGTGGGCGACGGTGGTGGAGACGATAGTGGCGGTAGTGGGAAGTCGCCTTGAAGTCGCCGGAGCAGAAATGGAGAGAGTGCAGTGGAGAAAATGAAAAATGTCGGCTAGGGTTTCAACTTATACCCCCGTGTTTCCGACGGATTTTCGACGGAATCCGTTAAAATTTAAATTAAATTAAAATTAAATATTTATAATATTTATAATATTTAAATTAAATTTAAATTAAAATTAAATATTTGTAATATTAAAATTTTATATTAAATATTATATATTAAATATTAAATATTATATATTAAATGTATACATTAAAATTAAATTAAATAGTATATAGTTTATATATATTAAAATTATATATTAAATATTATATATCAAAATTATATGTTAAATATTATATAGTTTTAATCACTTCTAACGCCCTACAATGGGCCTTGATGGGCTTTACAAATCCTAACGGCCTACAATGGGCCCTGATGGGTTTTAACCACTTCTAACGACTAATAATGTGCCCTGATGGGTTTTACAACTCCTAACGACCAACAATGGGTCCTAATGGGCTTTAACAACTCCTAACGATCAACAATGGGCCCTAATGGGCTTTAACAACTTCTAACGGCCAAAAATGGGCCTTGATGGGCTTTACAACTCCTAACGGCCTACAATGGGCCCTGATGGGTTTTAACCACTTCTAACGACTAACAAGGTGTCCTGATGGGCTTTACAACTCCTAACGACCAACAATGGGTCCTGATGGGCTTTAACAACTCCTAACGATCAACAATGGGCCCTAATGGCTTTAACAACTTTGATGGGCTTTACAACTCCTAACGGCCTACAATGGGCCCTGATGGGTTTTAACCACTTCTAACGACTAACAATGAGCTTTGATGGGCTTTAACAACTCTTAAGGAACTACAATGGGCCCTGATGGGCTTTAACAACTCCTAGCGCTCTACAATGGGCCATGATGGGCTTTACAGGTCCTAACAGTCTACAATGGGTCATGATGGGCTTTAACAACTCTCCTAACGCTCTACAATGAGTCCTGATGGGCTTTAACAACTTCTAACGACCAACAATGGGCCTTGAATGGGTCTTGATGGACTTTAATAACTCTTAAGGAACTACAATGGGCTTGATGGACTTTAACGACTCCTAGTAAACAACAATGGGCCCTGATGGGCTTTACAAGTCCTAACAGTCTACAATGGGCCCTGATGGGCTTTAACAAGTCCTAACAGTCTACAATGGGCCCTAATGGGCTTTAACAACTCCTAACGCTTTTACAATGGGCCCTGATGGGCTTTAACAACTTCTAACGACCAACAATGGGCCTTGATGGGTCTTAATGAACTACAATTCATTTGAATGGGTTTTGATGGACTTTAACAACTCTTAAGGAACTACAATGGGCTTGATGGACTTTAACGACTCCTAGTAAACAACAATGGGCCCTGATGGGCTTTACAAGTCCTAACAGTCTACAATGGGCCCTGATGGGCTTTAACAACTCATAACGCTCTACAATGGGCCATGATGGGCTTTAACAACTCCTAACGCTCTACAATGGGCCCGATGGGCTTTAACAACTTTTAACGACCAACAATGGGCTTTAACAACTCTTAATGAACTAAAATGGGCTTTGTTGGCCTTAATGACTCTTAATGAACTAAAATGGAACTTGATGAGACTTAACGAACCTAATTGGGCTTTGATGGGTCGTATAGTACATATATACGTACATATAGACAGATACATACATACATATATGTATACACATATAGACACATACATACATACATATATGTACACATGTAGATACATACTACTTCCAACATATACATATATATATATACATAATAAATGTACATATAACGACGGATTTTTATAAATAAAAAAAATAGAAATAGAAATTAAAATTAAAATTAAAATTAAAATTAAAATTAAAAAATTTCCGACGGAACTAAATCCCTCAGAGATTTCCGACGCATTTTTTTAATTTTAATTTTTTATTTATAAAAATCCGGGTGACATTTCCGACGGATTTAGATCCGTCGGAAATTTCCGGCGGATTTTCCGACGGATTTCCGACGGTTTTTTATTTTATTTTTTAATTATTTTAATTAGAAAAATCCGTCAGAAATTTTCGAGGGATTTGAATCCGTCGGAAAACTCCGAGGGATTTCCAACGGATTTTCCGACGGTTTTTTTATTTTGATTTTTTAATTTTTTTTAATCGTATCTGTCGGAAAAACATCAAATATCCGTCGGAAATTTCCGACAGATTTTTTCCGTCGGAAAAAACTGTCGGAAATGCCCTTTTTTGTAGTAGTGAAATGTATATATCCATATATCTCTGACTCAAATTTATGAGATGATAAAATATGGTTTCAATAATACCATTGTGGACGTATTGGTTCACGTAAGAGTACACGTAAAATACCAAAGGGAGTTATTCATATTCAAGCAAGTTTCAATAATACCATTGTGACTGTTACAGATGTACGGGGGCGAGTGATTTATTGGTCCTCTGCCGGTATTTGTGGCTTCCGAGGTACAAGAAGAGGGACGCAATTTGCTGCTCAAACCGCAGCGGGAAATGCTATTCGTGCAATAGTCGATCAAGGTATGCAACGAGCAGAAGTCATGATTAAAGGTCCCGGTCTCGGAAGAGACGCAGCATTACGAGCTATTCACAGAAGTGGTATACTATTAACTTTCGTACGGGATGTAAACCCTATGCCACATAATGACTGTAGACCCCCGAAAAAAAGACGTGTGTAGAAATAAAAATTGAAGATATTTCAATAGCAATAGAAATAAGAGAAATAAATGATTCAATGATCTGATCAAATAATATTATTATGGTTCGAGAGACAATAACAGTATCTACTCGGACACTACAGTGGCAGTGTGTTGAATTAGCAGCAGACAGTAAGCGTCTTTTTTATGGGCCCTTTATTCTGGCTCCGCTTAGAAAAGGTCAAGCAGACACAATAGGCATTGCGATGCGAAGAGTTTTGCTTGGAGAAATAGAAGGAACATGTATCACACGCGCAAAATCTGAGAAAATATCACACGAATATTCTACCATAATGGGTATTCAAGAATCAGTACATGAAATTTTAATGAATTTGAAAGAAATCGTATTGAGAAGTAATCTCTATCGAAATCGAACTTGTGAGGCGTCTATTTGTGTCAGGGGCCCTGGATATGTAACTGCTCAAGATATCATCTTACCGCCTTATGTAGAAATCGTCGATAATACACATCATATAGTTAGCTTGACGGAACCCGTTGAGTTGGTTATTGGATTACAAATAGAGAAGAATAGCGGATATTTTATAAAAGCGCCAAATACCTTTCAAGATGGAAGTTATCCTATAGATCCTGTATTCATGCCTATTCAAAATGTGAATCATAGCATTCATTCTATATTTAATATTTACAAAATCCTTCAAAATATAACAACTTTAATAACGTTATTCCAAAAAATTCACAAAAGAAGGAAGACAAGATATGCATCAGACTGTCAGAGTTCTAAACGGACAATCTAATTATTGACATAATTAGAAAAGGTCGAGGATTACTAAAATTATCAAATTTGTCATCTTCAAAATTCGGATGACGCCTCTAAAGCCATCCTACTGAAACTTCTACAAAACTCCCAACGCTACTCAAATCTCTTAAGGACCTAATACATGTCAATAAAAAAATTGTTAGGCTTACATTTACTGAATTTAGTAGTTTTATCATATAAAACATATATAAAATGATTCAATAGGACAATTCTGATAAGAAAAAGTGTTAGTGTTAAGTGCATTTTAAAAACCTTGGTGGAAAGATGGCCTATCCCATTGTTGTACAAATCAAACGAGTTTGTAGTGTTAGTGTGGGAAAGTCGTTGCCAGTAGTAGAGGCACATGTTGTTGGTAACTGTAAAGCTTAGTAATTAAATTGAGTCTTAATTTATTCTCTTATCTTATATCTTCTTGTTTATAAAACTACAAATTAAAATTGCTGATACTTTTGTAACTTTGCATGGTGATAGATTGAAAATTTGGTTTAAAATTGTTGTAGCATGGGAATGCCTTTTTCTAGCTACTTGTTCGAAGAATTGAGCTAGATTGAAGAAATATTTTTTTGTAGATTTAACTTGAAGTCTAGAAGATATATATACAAGAGAATGATTTGTAGTTATATACTAATATACTTTATTAAATGATACGTGTTAGTTGAGGTTATTTATTATGTATTTTATTGGTTAATGTATATCTTATGGAACAATCTTTTGTTTGCTAAACCCCTATCTATAATTTATTATGTATTTTATTGCCTTTCTATCCAACCAATACAAGCTTGAAACACTATCCTTGTGGAAGATATTTGGTATTTTACAATTGTATTACTTGTTAAGGACGATAATATTAACACATCTATACCTACATATATAGGTCCAGTCAGATCCGTTCCTGGTATTTTATAGGCCCTGGACGAGAAGTGAAAAGGGGCCCTCGATAAGTACCGAAAAAAAATTCAATTTATTGTTTTTATTATCATAATAACATGAGTTCAAAAAATACTAATGATTCATATAAAACGTTTTTCCCCAAGCATTCCAAGACGCAAAATCAATCCATAATTACTTCTAAATTAATATTATGTACCATATCCTTTTTACATAGTATCCTAAACCCGTTACACAACATATTTACCTTTGGTATATAAATTAACACCATTTAAGGTGAAAATGTTGATTATTCAAAGTAGCACTTTACATAAATCAGTATAAATCAGTTGTGTTTCCATCTTACATCATTTCAATGTTTTCATAACTATTTTATACCTTTTTAGCATTAAAGCAGACTTTTTAGAAAACCATCAATCTTATAATCAAAAGTTCATTTTGATTATAGTTTGAGATCTTATTCTTATCTTAGAAATATGACACCACTACAGAATCAGGCATTTCCGACGGATTACTTCCGTCGGGAATTTTCGATGGAAACGATTAAAAAAAATAAAATAAAAATCCGTCGGAAACGGTTCCGACGGCTTTCCGATGGCGTTTCCGACGGAATGTTTTAATTAAAAAAATGAAAAAAAATATAAAAATCCGTCGGCAATCGGTAATTTCCGTCGGAAATTTCCGACGGATTTGCGACGGTTTTTATTTTCTATTTTTTATTTTTTTTAGTTAATGAAATCCGTCGGTAATGCTTAAATTCCGTCGGAAATTTCCGACGGAAATGTTTAAAACGACCGTTTTTGAACCTTTTTCTTATTCTTAATGGTTCTGAAACCCATCAAGGCCCATTGCAGGTTGCTAGGAGTTGCTAAAGCCCAACAGGGCCCATTGTTTGTCATTAGATGTCGTTAAAACCATTGTCGGTCATTATTGGTCCTTAATTAAACCTATATATCAAGCTAGGAATGTACATGTTGTAAGCCGTTAGAAGTTCTTAAAGCCCAATTGAGCCCATTGTAAGCCGTTAGGATTTGTAAAGCCCATTGTTCGTCATTAGAAGTGGTTAAAACCATCAACTCCCATTGTAGGTCGTTAGGAGTTGTAAAGCCCATTAGGGCCCATTGTTGGTCGCTAGAAGTGGGTAAAAGGTATAATGGCCCATTGTAGGCCGTTAAGAGTTGTAAATCCCATCAGGGCCCATTGTTGGTCGTTAGAAGTGGTTAAAACCATCAAGACCCATTGTAGGTCGTTAAGGGTTGTAAAGCCCATCAGGGCCCATTGTTGGTCGTTAGAAGTGGTTAAAAGGTATAATGGCCCATTGTAGGTCGTTAGGAGTTGTAAATCTCATTAGGGCCCATTGTTGGTTGTTAGAAGTGGTTAAAACCATCAAGACCCATTGTAGGTCGTTAGGAGTTGTAAAGCCCATCAGGGCCCATTGTTGGTCGTTAGAAGTGGTTAAAAGGTATAATGGCCCACTATAGGCCGTTAGGAGTTGTAAATCCCATCAGAGCCCATTGTTGGTCGTTAGAAGTGGTTAAAACCATCAAGACCCATTGTAGGTCGTTAGGAGTTGTAAAGCCCATCAGGGCCCATTGTTGGTCGTTAGAAGTGGTTAAAAGGTATAATGGCCCATTGTAGGCCATTAGGAGTTGTAAATCCCATCAGGGCCCATTGTTGGTCATTTGGAGTTGTAAATCCCATCAGGGCCCATTGTTGGTCATTTGGAGTTGTAAATCCCATCAGGGCCCGTTGTAGGCCGTTATCTAGGAGTTGTTAAAGCCCATAACCCATTGTAGGCCGTTACGAGTTGTTAAAGTCATAAAGTCCCATTGTAAGTCGTTAGGAGTTGTTATAGACCGTCAGGGCCGGAGGCCGTTAGAAGTTGTTAAATCACATCAAAACCTATTGTAGTTCGTTAGGAGTTGTGAATGCCCAAGGCCAATTAGGATTTGTTATAGTCTATCAAGATCCATATTAAGACAGAGTTTTTCGACGGATGTTACGTACCGGTAAGTTAATTAGACTCGTTTAAAACGTTGCAATTAATTAATATATTATAGTTAACAAAACCGTAATTAACAAATAATTATTATCAAAATTTTAAAACTATATAATATTTAATAAATAACTATATAATATATGTTTAAGAGATTATTTAGTAAATAAATATAATATTTAATAAATAAATAAACTATATAATAATTAATATATATTATTTAGCAATTAAAAATTAATATTTAAGAGATTTTCTTCGGAAATCCGTCGGAAATTTCCAACGGAAATGAATCCGTCGGATATTTCCGACGGAAATTTCCGTCGAAAATCCGTCGGAAAGTCCATGTATAAATGCTAACCCTAGCCGTCATTTTTCAGTTTGTCGACCCGCGAGTGAACAGACCACACCCGCGGGGCTGGATCATATAGAAGAGAACGAGGATGATCAGCTAGATGCAGAGATCAAAATAGATGAGACCCCGACACCACAGCTGAGACGACGAGGCGCCGCTGTTCTACGTGAGCCTCCAACTAATCGCGATAGCCGACGGGTGATCCACCTTCTGAGTGGCCGGTAAGTAGCTAGTTGCGGTTAAGGTTTTAACTTTTAACACATAACAAGCTTATATATACTAATGTATTTTTGTGTTGTACATTTTGCAATCGAGAAGTTTATCGAAAAACGAGGCTATTCGTGACGTGGCTGCAATATGGAGGTCCATGTTCAATGGTCTGTGGGATCATTATAGGTTAGTAGAAAAGTCTATATAAAATATTTGTTGTAATTTTATAACTTAACACAAACAATGATCAATATGCAGGCTCGCTACCAGTAGCCATCTGAGCAAGATGAGACCGTGTTCCTAGCATTTTGTAATTGCTTGCAATCCACTTATGCTGATAGAATGAGAGCTTCGATTAAAGGCAGGGAGGCGGGCACAAGCCGTCGACGGGATACCGTGGGATCAGCAAGACTTTTAGCGGATCCAACCATTCTCTCCAAACTGGATGGACGCGACCTTATGGCACTAGATGATAGACCATGTATGACGGATTTTTTGTTGTTACTGGTTCGTTTCAGTTTGTATGTATGTTGATTCTTATCTTTTATGTTTTAACAGGTTTGGACCGCCGATGATTGGGTATTTCAGCGTCAATCCGCGGCCAATAGGGCCAATCATTCACGGTCAATGGCCCCATGACATACTGGAGGTTCAGTTAGCACGGTTATCCATCGGGCACGGATGGTATTCATCATTCATCTACTATATTAAATGTGTATAATTTATTATCTTTTTTTTGTCTACTAACAATTGAATTCGTATATATATTGAATGTAGAGAGAAGCATGGAACCGTGAGCCCCTGATTAGTGAGGTATTTGACCGGGTACACTACACGAACAGGCAGCTAGTTCCCGGTGCGACCGGACCTCCTATGAATCCTCCTATATATCTTGATCCTAATCACGAAGGGTGGTCGGTAAGTTTAGTTTTTACACAAGATTTAATTTGTTTTTTATGATTAACTTGTTTTATAGGATAAAATTGTAATTAGTTTGGGCTGCCGTTGTTGGGCAGACGATAGGTGTAAACTAGTTAAAAGCATGTAATGGATATGTTCCAATTACAGTAGTTATGCTACCGAAATGTCTATAGGTTTTATTAGTTAACACATTTTTGTTTGGTGTTTGTAGACATCGTTCCGCAGTAGGACACAAGAGGAATACCCGGACGTTGATCTGATGACCCTTAGTCCGGAGATACAAGGTCGGTTGTGGGAAAAGACTGTCGGAGGTCCGAAAAAGAATCGTGTGCCCGGGTTCGGTAAGGTTGACGATTTCATACATTTGACCGGTCAACCCCGTCATAGTTGTTCAAACACCCCTTCAGAGGTATGTGTAATATGGGTGTAATACATGCATGCATTAATTATGTTTTTATTAATTAGCGCTTAACATTAATGTCGTTTGTTAAATCTGGATTCATTTCAGCTAGAGGCTTTGAGTTTGAGAACAGAGATGGAGGAAGAACGGAGACAGAGACAGATTGAATGGGAGGCAGAAGCGGAGCGGTGGCAGAAGTACGAACAAGACAGGCGACAAAAAGAGGCCACGAGACTGCAGTTTGAGTCCTTCCTGGCGCAGTTCCAGAACCCGGAGCAGATGCAGACCTTCATGCAACAGTTTCAGAACCAAAACCAGAACCACAACCAGAACCCTCCTGATTAAATAGATACAATGACAATGCTTTATTATGTAATTTTGTAGATTTAAAATTGTTTCGTTTGTTAAAAACAGTTTAGTTTGTTATATACATCTGTGTTCAAAACTGTGTGGCAAATTCTGGGTACAAAATGTACAGGAAATTTAATTTTTAAATTATTATTTTTCCCGGAAAACACCATTTCCGACGGATTTCCGACAGAATTTCCGTCGAAAATGGTCCCTAAAATCCGTCGGAAAAGGTAGCCGTCGGAAACGTTACATATTCGTCGCAAATAATCCGTCAGAAAAGCCGTCGGAAATCCGTCGCAAATGATATCCGTCGGAAATGCTATCCGAAAGGGTATCCGTCGGAATAGGCTTTTCCGACGAGGGTTTTTCCGACGGAACCGACGATTTCCGACGGAAATATCCGTCGGAAAAGGGCCCTTTTTTGTAGTGTGAGAGTAGTTAAAATTCAGGTATTCAATATTAGGTAATAAGGAGTTAATAATATATGAAAAAAAGAAAGATACTTTTGAAATCCTAATTATAGATATAAGTTGGATCATCTCATATGGTTGATAATTTTTTTCTTCAAAATGTAGGACTTTTCTTATGTTAATAATAAGAAATCTACTATATTGCAATACAAAAATAGAATTTATGTGGAGGGATTAATCAAAAGAGTTGGTGGGAGATGAATGATGGAGGTTATATCAATGTTTTCTAGGCAAAGTATTTTTTGGATTTTAATAGTAGATAAAGTTTTTTAAAGAAAACAATAAGAAATACTATAAAATGAACATCCAATTATTTTTCACATATTTTCTTTACAAATTTAATTAATTAAATATGTTTGGACCCTTAATCTAATGCTAAATTCTTTTTGGGTCATATTAGAACTAAAAGTATTTGTTTCCTTTTATTTGTTAATATTTTTGAACTACTACCGTATACTATATAGTTATATGGGAAAAATGGCCCCTTCTTTATTGTGGGCCCTAGGTGTACGCCCGACCCGCCCTCCCCCAGGCACGGCCCTGGGTCCAGTTAACTTTGTCTCAAAAGTATTTTATCTTGCAATAGTTGTTAGCCTACTCCAATTAACATCCTTGAAGTATGGTTCTATATCATACACACATCATTAGTGACTTAGCAATACAATTGTTTTGCAGTAGAATTCATGACATATATAGACAATAAAACTTTGGTACGTATAAGACATCATACAAAACCATTCGCAATTAATTCGTTCATAATTATTGGGTCCATATGGAGCTCTACTTATGAACATTATGATATAATGATAGGGTACCCACGCATATGATATGGGGTGTCGGTGTTAATAATTCACTGATCACCATGATGCTTACTATATAGGATAATTGGTAGAAGACTACAAATTAACTACTTTTGGAACATAGTCTTGAGAAGTTGGCTTTGTCCACGTCACCCAAGTTTGATTTTGAACTTGACAAGGTTGATTTATGATGCATCTTATTCGCAACAACGTGTGTAACACCCGAAATTTTGGGTATGAATGAATTCTAGTTTCTCATGTTCTAGAATGGCTTGGCTAAGTATTGGGAGCTTCAGGTTCCAATCGGTTGTCAAAAATACACAAGAGAAACTCAAAACGTAGAAAATAGGGTGTTTTACGACCCTAGGAACTGCAACCCTTGCACCATAAGATGGGTTGCACTTTAGGTACCGTAAGGGGGTTTCTGGACGCAAATGACCCTTGTTTTGCAACCCTAGGTGGTCACGTACCCGCAGGGGTTAAAATTCGGGGTTTCTTTCATTTGGTCATAAAATTTGGGGTTTCTTTCATTTGGTCATAAAATTCGGGGTTTCTTTCATTTGGTTATAACTCTCTCACTTCTTACCCGATTTGAACGATTCTTTTTGCCCCAGTTTCATCTTTGGGATATCTTCAAGATGATAGAAAATATGGTTAAAAGTTATTTGATGATTTTGGAGCTCATAGAAATTGAAGGTAAGATCATCTCTTTGATTCTTTGAATCTAGGGTTTGGTCCTTTTGCACCAACATCTCTCATTCTCTTTTGAGTTCTCTTTTGTGTATGTTTTGGGAAATAAGGAGGTGTTCTTTAGGGTTTTGCATCATAGATATAGAATTTTAGCTTGAGGATCTAAAGTCTTCACCAAATGAATCTCAAGATTGGGGTAAAACCTAAATTTAGTCTAAATCTAGCAAAATGAGTTTAAGTTGCTTTGTGAAAACTACGTACATGCCAAAAATGTCTATTTTGATGTATTGAAATGTTTTTCTTGATGTTTATCAAATGTGGTCATTAATTGATAAGATTTACATTTTTGTATAAAGAGTTTATAGATCTTGAGAAAGATCCGTAGTTGGGATTTTTAGACATTTGACAACTAAATCATAAGTGTGGCTTATTTTGATGATTTATCTTATAAATGGACATTATTTTTGGTGTTAATGCATATTAGTGTATTTGGATTGAAAAATGCATATTGTTATGGCATGGGACGTTTTCGAAATATAATTGGTATGAGTTCATTTGGAAAATGGTTTGTCACAACCAATGAGAGTTTAGAGTAAATCATACTTTTAGAGCATGTGTTTGCATAAACATGGGTTAAATGCGTTTTATTGTTTTTTATGATTCCCATTTACTAGTCAATTGAATTGCGAGCCTTTGACTCGGTTTTGACTTAAGTGAGTCTTGGGGACACTTGTCCGATTTGAATTTCTCTATATTGAGCTTTTGGAGTTATACGCGTTCATGGCATATTTATTTATTAAATTACATCATTTGGGTGTGTTGGTCATTCATTTGAAGTCATGTATTTTAGTCTGTGATGCATTAGATCCATAGAAATATTTATTTATTAAATTACATCATTTGGGGTGTAAACGATACGAGATAACTATACTTGACCGACATCGACTTGATCAAAGCTCGGCCAACACTCGACTCGAATAGGCTCAATTCGAACTTTAGCTTGACTCGACATATTAACGAGTCGAGTCGAGCCACCTAATACTCGACTCGAAAAGCTCGTGAGATACTCGATTTTTTATATATAATTGGTTTTTATAATATAATCATTTTTATAATATAATTTGTAAAATAAAATGTGAAAAAAATGTCTTATATTTTTAGATATTTTTTTTATTAAAATCATAATTAAAAAAAGACAAAAAAAACTATTTTAGTGTTGGTAAAGTTGTAGCACATTGGAAGAGAGATAGTAAAGAAAGGTGAAGAGTTGTTATAAAAAGAGAGGTAAGTGAATAAAGTTTATAACTTAATCTTTTTGATGATGAAGTTTGATGTGCATCTCTTTAGAGCATCCACAATGGTTAAGCTTTTGGAAGACTTATTTTTTCTATTCATCTAATCCAAAAAGCTTTTTAGCAATTACTTCAATGCAAAATAGTCTTTCAAATAGGTTATAAGAAAGAGAAATTGAGAGAGACAAACTACAAAAAACTTTTTATCAAAAGGTTAGTCCATAATAAGCTTTAACAAAAAGCTTTATCAAAAAGCCTTCTTGTCCAATGCAAAAAAGCTTTTCAAACAACTTATTCAAATAGTAATAAGTCTTAAATGAGTTATGCATTGGAGATGCTCTTAGTTTAATAAAATTTAAGAGGATACCTCTAATTTTATAATTTATAAGAGAAGACCCTAAAATTTCATAAACTTCAATGGGTGAGCTTGGTTCAAGATTGATTCGAGCTTCATTCGAGTTTGAATTTGAGCTTCATTTGAGTTTGAGTTTGAGCTTCAAACGAGTTAGAGTTCGAGCTTAAAAAATTGCAATCGACTTCTAGCCGAGTTTAGTTTTTAACTACTCGCGAGTTTTTTAGTTGAGTTCGAGCTTGAGAAATAGCTATTGAGTTAGAGTCGAATATATCGATATTCGAGCTTGAGTCGCATCATTTACACCCCTACTCGTACGTAATATGGAGTCATGACTAAGTTTAGAATCTTTGTTTATTCATTTATTTATATTGAAGAAGTCGGTATTTTTAGGATTCTTTGAAATAGTCTTTACATAGTTGGCGTAGTTGTGATTTTTCAGGAGCTTTTTTATCACTCTCTTCTATACATCTTTCTTTGTTTTCAACGTCCCTTTTATTAAACTAAAGTACTTCCTTAGTGAAGGTGGGTGTTGTCTGGAGTTTATTTTCCTTCCCTTCAAAGACGAATAGCGGAAGTACTTCCTCTCAAGCTATGATTGAGAGAACCTGGTGCGTAGTGGTGATCATGTTAAGGCTTGGGATCATAAGCTTTGTCAAGTTGAGGCTACTGGAAACTTTGTATGTAGGCTCATCTTCAAGGGCAAGACTTATGGGTCTTGTCATCCTTTGACGGATGGATAGACCGAAGTTGTTATCGATCCATTGGTAATCTTTTACGATGTCTAGTGGTGATCATGTTAAGGCTTGGGATCATAAGCTTTGTCAAGTTGAGTTTATTCATAATCATGTTGTCAACATGCGTATTTTTCAAGTGGTATATTCTTCTCAACCACGAGGACCACTTATCTGATGTCACTTCCCGTTGTCGATTCTATTCCGAAGAAAGTGAAAGATTTTGTGGTTGGGTTACATAAAGTTCAAAAAATTGTACGTGACAACTTGGTTCGTGCTAGCTCTGAGTACAAACAACATGTTGATCAAACGTGCATTAAGGTTGGTGATTTTGTTTGGCAATATTGACTAAAAATCGGGTTTTGGACGGGGAGTATAACAAGTTGTCAGCCACGAAGATTGGACGAATGGAGATTGTAGAAAAGATCAATCATAATGCTTGTTGCTTGAAACTGTCGAGACATGGTTTCGTTGTGCCAATATTCTCAATATGAAACATTTGGTGTCTTTTCATGGTGATTCTTCAAATGATGAGCCTGCTACACATTCATTCTAGGTGAAATTTTATTTACCTGGGGGGAATGATGCAGGCCTTGTCGTGGAGGACCTGGCCTTATTGTCCCTAGAGGCCCATGATCAGGCTAAAAGGGGCATCCCTCTTAAACAACCATAACTTTTGCTACAAGACTTCGTTTACGGTCCATTACCGGTCATCTCAAAGCTTGAAACACGGACCATGCCCTAGGTAAGACCCAAAGGGGCCTATGGGATTTTGAGCCTAGAAACCTTGTTTAGGTATGTTTTTGGACACTTTTGTGTTTTTTATGTTGCTATTAACCTTTTTCATTTGGCCTTTCACAAGAGCTCTTGTTATTATCTTGGCATTGAGGTTACACAGAATGGGGCTGAAATCTCAATAAAACAAACTGGCCATGCAAACAAGATACTTAGAGACACAAGGATGTTAGACTGCAATGAGGCAAAGATACCTATGGAACCAGGTCTCAAGCTTACAAAAGTAACCGAAGAAAGATCCGTAGACGCCACCGAGTATCGAAGCCTAATTGGATGCTTATGATACTTACTACACACAAGACTTGATCTAAGTTTTTCAGTTGGATTACATAGTCGTTTCAAGCAAGACCTAAAAGAACAGCATATGAAAGCAATCAAGCAAGTACTGCGTTATATCAAAGGAACAAAGACTTTGGTATAACCTATGGGCATAAAGGAGGAAACAAGATACAAGGCTACAATGACAGCAGTTACGGTGTTAACACACAAGAAGGAAAAGGCACCACAGGGATAATTTTCTATTTTGGGAACTTACCTATCAGTTTGAGCACTCAAAAGCAAGGAACAGTGGCATTATGCTCGTGCGAATCAGAGTTTATTGCGGCAACAACAGCAGCAACTCAGGAACTTTGGTTAAAAAGACTACTCAGGCACTTCTATTTTCGGTTGCAGAAACTCGATCTGCTTTTCTGTTATTTGCAGTCTTCATGCGAGAATTATAAACAATCGAAACCATAAAGTGAGCGAGTATATGTGTGTGTATGAGGCAGGGAGACACCAATTATATAAGTAATATATATTTCCCTTAAAGATGATACTTATTACAAGTACATACACGCAAATATATAGGCAGCCAAGGGGTGCCATAAACCAACACACCTCTTCAACAGGTGGTTATTTTTGGTTGGTTTCCCTCTAAAAACTGCCAGACGTATATGTGTATATACATACACCAATGTCACACTTAATCTAATATTTACATAATAATATAAAGTTTTTAATAATAATAATAATACTATACTAACAAATGATAAATAATATTTAAAAGGTTTCCAACAATACTCCCCCGTAAATATTATATCATTTGTTTCATCCGAGTCTTCTTCGAATCTTCAGAGTATGATGAAAAAGTCATCGCTTTCCTTGCTGCTAACATCACCATCTTTATCTGAGTAGTAATATTCTATACTTGGGTCTTCTTCCTTACTGACCTGAGCTTGAATCTGATCCGGTCTTCGAGTACAAACAAAGTTTTGATCGTCCTGATCCTGCCTTCCGGCTAAACCTCCTTCCGAGGCAACTTTGCCTGAGAAGACCCTGCTGATTATACCACCAACGTTTTGATCTTCCATACTCGAAATTCTGCCGAACCTTTTCAACCCAAACTCATAGTGCTCGTGTGGAATCAATAAATACTCATCAAATAGTTCCTTGAAAGCATGCTCATAATCATCTGGATAACCAAAGCTCATAGCCGTTTCACCTCACTCTTTCTCCTTCATTATCTTTTCGTGTCCTCCTAACTTTGTGATAAATTTGTATAGGTCAAATAAACAAACATCTAAACCCGCTATCTTTGGTGGTAGTAAAATGACCGATCCTTTCTTCATCTTGTGAAACCAACTAATTGCCTCGTCAAATTTCTTTCTGAATAGGCCTCCGTCTTTGTAACAAATTCGGTCACAATTAGCTGACGTCATAAATGATATGTAATCATCAAAAGTCTCCACGATCAGTGGTACCAAGTTTCCTTCAATTTTAAGTCCATCTTCAATTTTAATTCCACTTGTGGATTGGTTGATTTCGGGCTCCTTTTCAAGCATGGACTTGGTCCGATCATCTTCTTGGTTCAGTCGACCCACACACATATGAGTAATCACGCATGCCATGTCTTTGATGTGAATCTCGAAGCCTTGCATGATGAGTTGTTTCATACTCAAGACATTTATGTTAATCCCGGGTGTGTAAGATACATAAGGTACTGAAAACTTTATGCCACCTGATTCCAATTCTATTTCACCAATACCGTGTATAGCGATCTGATGATGCTCTTCTTTGTTGATGTTGAAACACCCTTTGAAATTTGTGAACATATTATAATTAGGAGTCATGTGCTTTGATATCACTGAACTAACGTGCCAAATTGAATCCCATGTTCCTTGATCCGATCCGCCAATAAGATAATCACCGTTTATAATTATTCGATCGATGTACATTTGTGTGAAGGGCTGTATGTTCGAGACTTCTTTCTGCCCAGTATGGAGATCGAATAATCTTGCCAGTTTAGAGGGGCACTCCCACGCAAAGTGTCCCTTTTCTTGACAACGATAACATGTTGGTTTACGGTTTCTTTTGTCGTTAATCTGTCCGCCAAGATCCCAACTTCGTAGCAAACTCGCAAGTTCAATACTTCTCTTGAAGTTTTGGGTTTTCTTTGTTTGTAGATTTTGCTTTGTCCGTCCACTTCTTCGATTGATCTTCCTGGCCCTTCGAACCGTTCCTGCCAATTGACTGTTCTTGTTGTTTGTTTGGAATCGAACATTACACTCTGCAAATTGATCGATTTCTCTAATTCGATTTAATCCTATCGATTTTTCTGACTTGACGATTGACTTTGATGCCATGGACTTTTCTGCCTTTCTTGATTCTCCCAGTGATAGTTCAGACCTTGGGCTCTGATACCATGTCCTATTTTCGGTTGCAGAAACTCGATCTGTGTTTCTGTTATTTGTAGTCTTCATGCGAGAATTATAAACAACTGAACCCATAAAGTGAGAGAGTATATGTGTGTGTATGAGGTAGAGAGACACCAATTATACAAGTAATATATATTTCACTTGAAGATGATACTTATTACAAGTACATACACGTAAGCATATAGGCAGCCAAGGGGTGCCATAAACCGACACACCTCTTCAACAAGTGGTTATTTTTGGTTGGTTTCCCTCTAAAAACTGCCATGTATATGTGTATATACATACACCAATGTCACACTTAATCTAATATTTACATAATAATATAAAGTTTTTAATAATAATAATAATACTATACTAACAAATGATAAATAATACTTAAAAGGTTTCCAACATATCTGTGGTATGTGTATAATCAATAGGTTTAATCTTCGTTTTCATTATTATACGTTGCATCAAAATCCCAAACCGGAAACGTCTTCCGTTGTATTCATAAAAAAAAAGAAAATGAGGATTTTATGGAGGTTAAACCAACTTATAACACCCTAAAATTTACATAACAAATCTAACAAAATTTCGACATGACCTGTTCATAAATTCGTCATATACCTGTTTTGTATCATGCATAATATGATTCCCAAAAGAAAACTATACAAAAAGCCACAAATATATGAGCTAGTTTTATTACTTAAATGTTTTCAGCTTCAATTGAAGACAAAACACATCTTAGTTGCTTGAGCTCTTGTGTTACTTCTTTCATTGTAGGCCTTGTCTTCCCTTCGAGATCAAGGCAGTTAATTGCTATATTAGCAACACATTTCACCACCTCAAAATACTCATCTTTCTTGAGTTGATCATCAAGAACTTGAACCAATGCATCACGTTCCAGTAGCGAAACAAGATATGCCGCTGCACCCTCATAGAATCTAAGCGATATCTCTAAAGAATGAATTGTTGTTCCAGTAAGTAGCTCAACGAGAACAACTCCAAAACTATAAACATCACTCTTCTCCGTCAATTTGCTGGTACGGAAGTACTCAGGGTCCATATACCCTATGGTTCCTTTTACAGATGTTGATAGATGTGTTTGACCAATAGGGACAAATCTTGAGATCCCGAAATCAGAAACTTTTGCAGTGAACTCATCGTTCAATAGTATATTTGATGGTTTAACATCCCTATGGATAATTTGTGTGGTTGAGTGCATATAAGCAAGAGCTTCAGCCGTTTCTACAGCTATCTTTAGCCGTTTTTGAAATGTCAACATATCATGCGTATGTATGTGGTGTCCTAAGGTGTTATTGGTTATATATTCATACACAAGCAAGGGAACGTGCGTCTCTAGGCAACAACCAAGAAGTTTTACAATGTTTGGATGATTGATTTGTGAAACGATGATCAGATCATTCGCGAACTGCCTTATTTGGCTTTGGTCAGTTACTTTAGACTTCTTGATGGCAATCGTTGTCTTGTTTGCTAAGACTCCTCTAAATACTGTTCCATAACCCCCTTGGCCGATAACGTTGGCTTTATTGAAGTTGTCTGTTGCTTTCTTCAACTCTTCTTCAGTGAAAATTTTCGCTTTGTTGACAGGATCTTTACATGTAAATAGCGATTTCTGTAACATGATACCACCATTTTGCTTGAAGAAGTCTTTTCTACCCTTGATTATTTTCTTCTGCTTTACTAACCAGTACACAAGACTCATTGCCACAGCTGCCCCTATAACACCTTCACTGATACCTGTATAAAAGCCTTAAACATCCATAAAATGGACATAGCTACTGCATATCCTCCACCTTGGCCATGTTGGGGACCCGGTACCAAGGCTTCTCAGCTTTCCGTCTTTGGAAAGCAATTTTTCTCACTATAACAAAATCGAGTTTATAGGACGCCTAAGTTGTTTAAGTGTCCTAAGAGAGTGCGTTATTAGACTTAAGTTTACAGGACCAAAAACTAACGTGTCATATCTAAAGTGTTACAATAAGTTTAATGATTTTATTTGGTGTCATAACAAGTGTTTTAGGACCATTTTTAAATAAAATGTTGCAGTAGAATATGAATTTAGTCAACACTTCTCAAAAGCATCCTATAAAATAACTAATACGCCAGTTTATTTTAAAAAGATCCTAAAACAATTGTTACTACGCCAAAAACGTTCTATTAATTTATTGTAACAATTTTAGATAAGACGTTTTAATTTTTGGTCCTATATAAATATATAAACTATGAAGTGTTACAAGGCACTCTATTAGGAAACTTAAACACTTTAAGCGTCCTATAAACCCGATTTTGTTGTAGTACTGTCTTACATGGAAATTTCTTTCTATTTTGTGTATGTTTTTGTTGCTGTGACATGAATCTGTAAAATTAATGTAAAAATTACTGTTTGTATCATCACCTTCAATGACTAATTTATAATTTTCTGATTTATGTTCACTGGATGTGCATGCTCCACCCGCTGCGCAAACACAAGTATAACTTCCATCTGTGTTTCTACAATGTCCTGGCAAGCAATCATTGAGTTCCGCATATTCACACTCATCGATATCTAATACAATACAAAACAAAGTATGAAATGAAACAATTAATTGTCATGATATCATCTTGATTAATTTGAAGACGCTACAACATGATTGAGTTTATAACACGTTAAAAATGTTTGAGTGTCCTAATAGAAGCTTATAGGACTAAACAATAAGTTGTTTGTGTCTAAAAGTTTTACAACAAGTTTATTGGACACTTTTGGGTGTTTTTACAAGTTTTTAGGGCATTTTTAATATAAAGTGTCATATTAGCTATTTTATATAGAACACTATTTGAGAAAATGTCTTATAAAAAGATGGGTTATACAATAGCTAATATGACATTGTTTTAGAATATACCCTAAATTATTTGTTAAAACGTCCAAAAACGTTATAAGCTTATTGGAACACTTTTAGATATAATAAGACGTTTCTATTAGGACACTTAGAGGTTTTTAGCATCCTATAAACCTAATTTTGCAATGCATATAGTGTAGAAAGAACCTTGACATCCCTTGGGGATGTATGGGTTTCCCCCATATCCACGAGGGCATTTGCAGCGAAATCCAAAAAGACCATCTTCCCCGTTATAGCAGAGACTGTTCTTTGGGCATATGAAAGTTGCGTTGCCCTTTTCAGCTTCTTCACAACTTGTTTCCCCAACAGACCCTTCAAGAACCGCCGGAAAAGACATGTTATTGTTCATATTGATAAGATCATTTGTGTCAAAGTTATACTTACCTTTCTCCACGACGAAACCATATCCACAATAACTGTTATTCACCTGGTCATTCATGCCTGAAACAAGAATTTTGGAAGATGTTATGCCTCGTGGAATGGTGGCTTGGCAACATCCATTCCCTAAACACGACCCATTTTTAATATGTTCATAGTCACAAATCGTTGGGCAATTTATATCCACAAGTGGCTCTGTAAGAACAATATGTGTTTGCACGGCACAGCCTACTCCGGTGAACCAATTTAGTGTGCTTGAGAAGGGAAACGTTGGGCTAGAAATTAATGTATCTGAGCCAGAAATTAACTTCCCATGCTTTGTGAAGCAACCATGTGCAATTGGGAGAGTAACTCTTATCAAGCCATCTAGTGTTACCTCTAAAACTTCTAGATGAACAACATCCATGACTATTTCCTGATTCACCATGCTGAAAGAAATGCTCAACCGTGGAATTTGCGTTGTAGAGTTACATTCTATGTAGTAAGAGCTGTCTAGGTAGCAGCCTTCATGAGTTCCAAAAGGGTACGGTATGGTAATGTTTCCACATGTTTGGAGGCATGTACGGCTAAAATATGTAGCATTCGTGAATCCTATGATCAACAAAGTTTGCAGTAAAAGTGCTAGTTGTGACAATTCCATGTCTTTTAGGGGTTGATTATTTGTAAATATTTAAGTGCATAATCTGGAGTTTATATATTGGATTAAAAATGCTTAGTTCAGATGGTCAATTGTCACCTATGGTTCCTGGGCCGGAGAGAATGTCACTACTAGAAAATTGAGTATTTTCAACGAAAATTTTCAATGAAAATTTTCAACGGAAAAATGTCGTTGAAAATTTTCTATGAATTTTAAAGGGATTATTGACAAAACATAAATTTTCTACGAATTTTCAACGAATTTCCGTTGAAAATCTCTCACAAAATGCATTTTCAACCAAAAAGTTTTTGACGAGACATTCCGTTGAAATTTTTTTGGTTGAAAATGCATATATGTTTGTGAGAGATTTTCAACGAAAATTCGTTGAAAATTCGTAGAAAATTTATGTTCTGTCAATAAGTAGAAAATTTTCAACGACATTTTCGGTTGAAAAATAATTTCCGTTGAAAATACTCAATTTGCTAGTAGTGTGTTCTACTTTTTTTTTCTATATATTTCTTTTGTATGTACCCTTTGTCATTTTGTTTATCTTATATGTTGGGTTACGGCAACCATTTTCCTTGAATGATCCATGAATAAAGCATACATACCGAACAATAAAGCGTCATTATCTAAATCACACACTACAACAAATTGAATCGAGTTTAAAGGATGTTACAAATTAATGTCTTAATTAAGTATTCTAATAAACTAATTTCAAGGACTTAAGGTTGATATGATTAAACAAAAAAGACATCTTATGTCTAAATGTGTTATAATAAGTTGGAAGTTTTTTAGCGTTTCAACAAGTTTTTTAACGTTTCAACAAGTTTATTTATGACATTTTTAAAATAAAGTTTGGTAATATCTATTTTATAGATCACTATTTGAAAAGTGCATGTCTTATAAACACAAGTGTGAAATGGTCTTATAAAAATATTTGTTTATACAACATTTCTTAAAAGTATCCTATAAAATATTTAACACAAATATCTTTTTTACAAAAAAGTTTAAAACAATGTTAGGATGTTCAAAAAAATTCAATAAACTTATTTGAAACTTTCAATAGAACTTTCTATTGTTTGTTCCTATAAAGTTAAGTTCTATAAAATAATCTATAACTGTTTGTCTCGTTCTATTTCTTCTTGCATCGATCATATGGTTTCGTCTTTATATCTACGACATAAGACACATGTGAAGTCCATGGTCTTTTCGGCAGAATCTTAATTTCGGTTCATAAAGTTACAAGAAAGGCTTTTGTGTTAAACTCGAAATATTCGTGCTTGCATTTAACATCTTCCATATTAAATAGGCTTATGTTCTTTTCTAGAATCAATCAATAAAAAAAAGCCACTTGATCTTTGGATGCATCGATAAATTCTCAAGAATATTGGCTACTTGATCTTTAAATAGACCGATAAAATCAATGTTTCAACTTGACAACAAGTGTTAGAAATTTCGTAAAAGGGGTATTCTTTTGGAAAATCATTCCCATGACGGTCTTCTTTTACTGTATTTTATAGGCTTTATTTTCATTTTTAAGAGTGCAACATGGGTTATATTTTGAGTATCTTATCAATTCGTACTTAGAGAAATGCTAAATAAATATTTAAATTATCATTTTGTCTCCGATGCCTAATATATTTTGAATAACTTATCATTTCGATTCAATGGCGTTCATGATCATATATGAAACCAACATTGAATTGACATTAATCCGATCATCTAATTCACCACCAATAAAACCCAAATTCTCCATGGATTTTAAGGAAGCGTGCATTGCACGAGCCCATTCAGCCTAATCGTCACCCTGAAGTTGTGTTTGAGTGATTAGCAACCTGACATATTATTGGTTGCAAGATCGTAACGATAGTTTTTTGATGTGAGCCTTATCATAGAGAACGGGCCTACTCTAGGAGGTTCATGATGACGCAGTAGGAAACGCAGAAGGACTCGACAAACGTCTAATCCGAAGGGTTTTATATATAACTTACAAACGTAAGAACTAACGAATAATGAGAAAAAATTGGATGAAGATGGAAAGTAGATATGGATATGGATGTGTATGCATGAGGTATCATGGAGGTATCAAGAAAACATGGGTGATGAAATCGTGGGTCGGTGATGGCTACAAACAAAAGCTTATGCGGGTTCAGCCGCATGACACCCGCATTCGGGTCTGGTTATTTTGTTTTTCGATCTTCATCGCAACCTTTTCGATGCTTCTTTCGAGCTCATTTTCTTCTTTTCCAAATTAAAAATCATATAAAAGTCTCGTTAACGCTCTCGAATCCTCCTAGTCACACTCACTTGAAAAGAACTCGACCTCGAGCTCATTTGAAACACATCTTCATCCGACTTGTAGGATATTTGTTTCTTCAAAACGTTCAGATCCACAAATTCGGTCTTCAAGCCCCAAAGGGTGAGTTCGTGATCGCCTTCGTACAAGAGATACTTTACATTGTTGGTCTTCAAGTCCATTTACGTTTGGTACTCTTATTTATATGTTTTTGGTGTAATTTGGATGGGTAGATTTTGAATACAAAGGCTTTTTCATCCCAAATTTGAGTTTATGAATTTGATTTGAGCCAAAAGTTTGATATTCGTTAAATCAATGAACTTTGATTTTTCCGAGTATTTGCACAATCAACCTTTGTTTCATTTATCATATGTTGCATCACTTTTTCTCTTACATGATTCATCCTCTTTGCCTATCACGTGAGTCATGAATTAAGAAGTAACTAAGGGGCCGTTTACCAAATGTTTATCGACAAGGGTCACCCCTTACCTTGTCGGTAACATTCCCAGTCTTCATAATTGATTGTTGATAAACATCTTTCACCTAGTAAGCCCCTTTTTTTTATTTTATTTTTGAAGTATACACTACCAAATGGACCATATTTTTCAGGCGGCTAAATCCGTCAAAAAGCAGCGTTACGTGTTTGTAAAAAGAAATGTACTACATATATTGTATGTGATTTGTACCGGGGCAACTAAGACACATTAAAGCCCAATAAAACCTTTTATGTCTTATTAAAGATCAATAATAACAATCACATCGGATTACTTATTTGTGTTAGGTATGTATCACATACATGTATGTGTATGTGATGTAGGGATACTTCAAGAGTTAATGAGGCTTTTCACAGATCAATGGGAAAGAAGAAAACATGCTCGAAAGAAGCTTGTAAATCTGCATCAGAAACGAAAAACACTTCCTTGCACGACTTGGGTCATGTGCCGCGTCGTGGGTGCGTCCTGACGAGTGTCGAATGGATTGCGTTTATTTGATTATTTTGTTTTCTAAATAGTTTAGGATAATTATTTAGTTTTAGTTATTATTTATTTGTTTTCTAATTAGATTAGGATTATTATTATTTGTCTTCTTTAATTAGTATATTTTTATCGTTGGTTTACAATTAAGATAGATTTATTTCCATAATTATCTTAATTAGTTTAGCTACAAATAGAATGTATTGTTTTTAGTTTTAAGGAGATTATCAATTATAAGTTATTAATACAATTCTCTTTGAGAGTATTCTTGAGTTTTCTCAATAATTTTTAGTCCTTACGCTTGTAAGTTCTAATTTCCTTTGGATTAGACGTTTGTCGAGTCCTTCCGCCTTTCCTACTGCGTTAGTTCGCACCAGAGCATCCGTCTCTTCACTTTCGGAATGGCAGATCGATCGCCACCATTCCCACCCATCACCCGCACAGATCTTGATAAGGTCACAACAACTTTTACTACAGCCTCACCACCATATCAACCAACTTTGCTAACCAGTCCAACACCACAACACTAATTAAATGACAGAGACGCGACAAGCAAGAAGATCGAAATCGACCACATGATGGTTGACACCACCAGACCACTAGTTCAAGTTTCGAATCGGAATCCGAGAAGGAAGCCGATCCACCCCGAAAAGACCCCGATTATCGAAAATAAAGGCCGATATTCCCTACTTCTATGGAATCGTGGGCTTAGAAGAGTCCCTACACTGGCAAATCGAGGTCGATCGATTTTTCGATATCATGAAGATTCCAAGACGCAAACAAATAAAGATGGTTGCTTTTGTTAGAACGGGTGGTAGAATTAGGGTGAATCGATCAAACTGGATTACTTGAGAATCGTGAAAGACATTTTCCGTATTGATATTTCGACCCTATGTCTGGGTTCACGAAATTCAACGTGGGATAAGACTCAAGAACACTTACGTTTTTAGGCACAAAAACGAAAGCAATTTTCTGGAGAGTATGTAAAGATTGTTAAAAAACCGTGTTCAAAATTGTAAGTATAAATTCGTATTTATACTCACAAATAAAGTAACTGAAATGGCAATCATGGCAAAATT
This sequence comes from Silybum marianum, assembly GCA_036898165.1. Classification (NCBI taxonomy): domain Eukaryota; kingdom Viridiplantae; phylum Streptophyta; class Magnoliopsida; order Asterales; family Asteraceae; genus Silybum; species Silybum marianum. The sequence goes on along the minus strand of CM072535.1, from coordinate 2,843,439 downwards.
TAAGGAGTAGTGAGCAGTTACACGTATTCTTCTAGTAACTGCTCAGTAACTGCACAATTAATGCATAGTAACCGTTCAAATAACACTTGATCAGAATCGACCATGCAGAGCTCTAGTCCATTTTCCATAACACTCTAAGTCTCGAGGTATAACCAGAGCCTTTAGTCAGACCTTACAGAGCCTCTGCATCAATCATGCAAAGCTCTGTATCGACCATGCAGAGCCTCTTAATAGGTCATATAGAGCCTCTGTATCAACCATGCAGAGCTCTGTATCCGGGATCTGGTCAAGCCATACAGAGCTCTGTTTCTGAATTCTAATAAAGTTTTTCCACTATACTTCAAGTCCAAAAATTCTAAAAAGCTTTTGGGGCTTCTACCTCTTGACCCCTGCCATTTCGTCGTTACTGGGTTCATACTCGTCTTATAACAAGCATGCACTCCGCACCACCTAACTCGTATTACATCACAATATAAAATCCATTTTAAACATCATGTTATTCCAATTACACATAAATGAACCGATGACACTAAAATCACTAACAACTTTCCGCCTAAAAGCCGTTGCCACTATATGATAGGACAAGCTAGTAGCCCAACGAAAAGGCCTGGTACGTTTATGGAGGAGAATGAAGCAACTAATGACGGAACGATTCCTACCGGTCAAGGATCTGCATAGATGATGCTTGAAGTTTAAAGGCTTCACAAAAATGGTGTTATTCGTAGTATGTTAAAGTCCAGCTTAAGGAGGAGTGTTGAATAGTAAGCTAGATATAATATGACTAGTTATGTGTATTATGAACCGTTGGCTTCCCAAAAGGGTATGATAGTTATTGGTGTTGGTTCACACACACACACACACACACACACACATATATATATATATAGAGAGAAGGAGGTTCAAGGGAAAACATTTAAAAAAAGAAAACTGAAAAACACTCTGGGAGCCCTTCATCCGGATGGTATG